>OX376711.1:0-1320533 GCA_947389935.1 Agrilus cyanescens | reverse complement strand
TTTTAATCCAATAGCCAAGAGATTTTACCATCCAAAAATATTTTGGTCGAGGATTCTTGTGGAGGAACGTCAGAGGAGCATTTGTTAAATTTTTTAAGCTGGCGAATAATTGTTGCTACTTTTTATTTAGCGTTAAGTTTTGCAAAACGTGTATTTCAATCTTTGGACGATGACGTAGCCAAAACCGTGATAGATACGAAAAAAAGTATTAAGACTTTTTTGTAGATAATTGAATTTTATTTATAAAAATCCAGGACAGCACCCCTCTGTGTTTTACAGATAAGAAAACAGCACTACAAGAGCGCATAACCGTCACATTACACGTTGAAGCGCGTCTTTGAAACACTGTATTTTTTTACCTGTAAAAGGTAGACAGATGCTGCCCCAGACTTTTTTGTAGAAAATTTTATGATCTACAAAAAAGGTCTTTATACTTTTTTCATATCTATCACGGTTTTGACTACGTAAACGTCTAAAAGTCAAGCAACACGTTCTGCAAAACTTAACGTTAAAAGAAAAATAGTAACAATTATTTGCCAATGCTAAAACTTTGCACAAATACTCTTCTGATCATCCTCTACAAGAATCCGCGATCAAAATCATTTTTGCACAAAAAATACCTCGGCTACAAGATTAAAGCAGTTCCCTACGAACACCCCCTTGTATGACGTTGCGCGTCAGCGCTCTGGCCTTTATTAACTATGCTAAAGGGCACACACCAACTGAGTGGAAAGTTAGGTAGAAACCGTCAACCATCGTTAACTGAGTTATATAGCGTTTATTCACAAATTCAGGAATCAAGAATCAAATCAAATCCAATTCTGATTATATGTATTTACCTACAGCAACTTAACGCAGTGAAATATCTAATTAGGCAGTAACTAAATTATACAACTCATTAGCAACGTTAATATTATATCTCTCATCAGTTGCACTCGTTGGTGTTTGTTTCCTGAACAGATCAATGTACGTGGAAGCGATGATAACTATTTTTTTTTTAAACTTTCAGTCGTACATCAGGTACATTTTCCCATGTCAGTGCTAATACATTGTAAATAGATTTCGATGACAGCAATTAGAGCACTTTCTATTGTACTCACTTCCTTTTTATTTTTCGAAGATGGATATAAGTAGATACATTCGTGTGAAAATAAATCCGATAAAGATTATGTAATAAATATTAAAAACATTCGATTTATTAATTCTACTAGGAATCAAATTGTTTGATAAAAAAGTGAGTGAGACAAATAACAGACAGCTTTTAAGGATTCGTTTTTATAAACAATCATAATCATCATTTATTTAATTGTTTATTTATTTATTATGTATTTAATAATAAAAAGTTTATCTATCCAATTGCATTCGTTTTCGTGCATTACTGTGTGATATTTATTATCTCGATAGAAAAACCAATTGTGTCCACACTTTCATTTTTCACGCGTTTTATACACATACCTGTCCTACCTATTTATGCAATATAAACAATACATTTTTTGTACATCCATTCAATACCTGACTGCACATAATGGAACGGAAATATGGAGATTATGAATAAGAATGAGATTTTCTTTCCACAAGAAAATTCGATTCGTTCAACTTGAACCAGCAGCGGAAATTAACATTGGACGAGAAAGATTAATTGATAATGAGAAATTTATTGTACGAGGGGCAAACAGAAAGTAACAATGATTGGAGGAACATAATGTTGCTGGGGAAAGTCATGTGATGTCATAAAGACGAAAAGTGTACCATAGAGTTGAGTGCCACATTAAAACTTGCTTATGAATGAGTCTGAAATTTAATATAGTGTTGGCTGACATGTGACAGCCCACGAAGGTAATGTCAACTTCCTTAAACAACACCATCTTTCGTCCTACATGGCTATTTATTGATTGGCCCTCGTATTATGTATACAGGGTGTTACTGATATAACTGCGGATATTTAAGGAGGTGATAGGGCAGTAGAAAATAAGAAAATTAAGCAAAACTTCGCAGGTCCTAAAGTTTACCGTTTTCGAGAAAAACGTATGTGAAAATACAGGCAAAACCGAGTACGGTCCTGTGTAAAACGTGTCCTCGATTGACCTGGTCGTGTGTAGTGGCAACGCTGTCTTCAATCAGCTGACCGTGAATGAGGTTACTCGGTTATGTAACGTAAACAAGTGTGTTCGAAAATGGCGTTTAGTTCATCAGAATTTTGTGACAGTTGCCAAATGTGTTGCTTAAGTCAAAGCGAAAACGCACAGGACCGTATTCAAATTAATTCATGTTAAGATGTTTTTCAAAAATTTTGAATTTTTTTTTGTTTCTTCACCGCGCTGCTGTAGTGACCATTCGATTACATATTGCATCTAGTTGACACCCTCCAAAAATCCGTATTTATATCAGAACCACCCTGTATAATTGCCTGCTCGAATCTGTAGGTTAACCATTCATTTTTTTAAGGATTATGATCCAATATTCTAGTCTCATAATATTAACCTTAGAATTCTTGCGAGTTCACTGCTTACAGCATCAGAAAACTATTTGCTAAGTTACGTGAATTTTAATAAATGTGGCTTTTGTAACCTTTACGTCTGATTTCCTTTATTTATGGCACCAGAAAACAACAGACCTTGAATAAATTAAATGACAGAAGTTATTTGTCATTTTGAAAATTTTGTAAATGTAAGGACCACATCATCTTCACGAATTATACAAAATTTTGATGGTTCCACTTGTTTTTATACAATTTATGTTCAATTTTATGATTTCTAGCAATACATTAAACCCTTTTTTTATTATTTGTTACAAATCTAATGTGACGTTAATTTACTGAAGAAGTCAGTCAGAGCATGCGGTAACAACAATTTTTGTATGATTTATGTCTATAGGAACTCATAATTTATGTCGACTAAGCGAAGAAGAAATTAACAAGAATTTTTTAAGGAGCTATTACCGTTATAAATGTTATGACACCTCATATTCTGATCGTAAATTCTATTAATTTAATAGATAATAAAATGTTATTGACTGTTTCTTTCGCTGGTAAACATTTCTTAAGCAACAAAATTAAATAATAATTTAATACGTACAATAATTTTAAACTACCTCAAATAATTCTTCGAGTACAGTTGATCCAAGCAACTTCAGAAATCCAAAAAAGTCAGTCACATTTAAAAAACACAAACTATTAAATGAGATTATTATGAACAATTACTGTTGGTAAGCACTATAAGTGAGTGATCCTCGTAGGAGGAGGCCACGTTGACTGGTTGTTAATAACTTCAACCTCGGTGCCGCAATATTCACCGGTTATCGACATTTAATTTACATTTCGGTATAATATGACTCACTGTATTTACAAAACGATCATAATTAAATACTTCTCACACCAGTTTTCGAAGGAAACTGGCAAATTCTTATGAATATTTGCGAAGACGTACAGAAAGGCAACAAATTAAAGAGGACCATCACTGAGTGTCTTCTTAAATCCTTCTTCCAAATGGAACACCAACACAACTTTGAAACCAGGATCTTAAGAAGCAGAATATTCGAGTCCAGGAACAACGATACAAACTGTTTTCCAAAAGGACTTGGAAAAGAACAGGTACATAATCATTTTGGAAACCACTTAATGATGGGTGTGAGCAAGTACCAAATGTTTTTTGGAAAAACTACCCAACGAAGAGTGAATTCGTGCAGATGTACGACTCGTAATTTTTCACTTAGTCCTTGCAACCATGTTGCATTTAAATTATAGCAGGATGGTAGTTTATTGTGACCATTACCATCATCCTTTCACGGTGAAATTCCATCACGGCACCGTACATTACCGATAGGTAAGCTTCTTCATTTCCTTATTATTCCACTGGCGACCACAGTGCAATTAAAGCCATCCAACATGGAGTGCAACGTTTAATCGATTAACGTATCTCGGGTCTTTACCATAATCGTTACACTTTCACGTTTATGGGTCAACGTTCACTTGGAACCGGCCTTTTGAATCATGGTCAGCGTCTAGGGACCGGACCATCTATGCCGGAGGTCCAATAAAATCAACTCTTCATGTGATACCGACCACATTCCCAACTCATTTCGTATTAGCGAGGAAGTAATGAAATGGTTACTCGACTCGAATACTAATCGACTCGGATCTAACAAGAAAATAGAGGATTCGCTTTCATCTCCATGGTACGCCTGATGGTATATGTCAGTCGATGGATGTTAAAACCACCAAAGGGATGCAAATCATTTTTATTGGATTTAATAGGAAAGAGAACCTCAGTAAGTCTTTGGTTCCAAACCTTTTGGCCCAAAAACTACCTGGATCTTCGTCTTCTTTAGGCTTCTGTTTCACTGAATCATTGAACAATAACTTATGAATCAATTTCGTTTCGTTCTGACCAAGTCTTCAGATAATGGTACTGGTGGAGGTAGAGATATATCTGAGAGTTTATGGGTTATGGTTGAACGATCTTTCCTGATATTATACGTCTGCTGAAACGATTCCGTGTGTGGTATGCATTTGTTAATAATATACATGCATACATGTGTGCAGAAGTAAGTAAGACATGCACGCGCAGCCTTGACATTTGCTGCAGTTATCGGCACGAACATGGCGCCAAGATGTCCGCAGTCTGATGTCTTGGAGATGTCTTCTAGGAATGCGCACGAGGAGTCGGCCGTCGTTTCGGAGATGCCGCGATACTCCAGCTTTTCATAATGGCTCCATATATAAGCTGATGTCGAACAAACGAAAGGAACAGGCCGTTTCACGAAACAGATGCCTCCTCGGAACAAGCCAAGTCGTAAAATTTTATTACAGGAACGTTCGTTCCACTGCAGACTGCGCACTCAGATATAGACACGAGACCGGACGTTTTTTTTTTTTTTTGCTGTATTTGTAGTCCTGCAGGCTGCAGGCGTGCTGGAGAATTACACCGGACCAGTAGTACCTACTACTTACCTTCGTATTGTTTTACTATTTGTTATTGGTACAATAAACAGCAGTTCGCACATGATTCCGTTCTTTTAGTTTCGAAGCAACCGGGACCATCAGAGCGACTCGACTCGACTCGACTGGATCGGGGCTTTCCCTACACCGATCTTTTCGTTAATTACATACACATTCGTTTGTCGATTATTGAAAGTGGATCCGTTCCGTTCCATCCGGCCGTTTTGATCCAGTAACACAAATTCTTAACGCTACCGCCGACGAATTGTTTGTTGTTAGTTTTTGTTGTTGTGTAAGCAACTAATTTCACGAAAATTTCGATCGATTTCCCAACCACCGACTGCTAGGTACCATAACAACATTACTGTAATAATTATTACCATTAACAGTAGGAACACACATATGTTGCACGATTTACAAAATATTAATTGGTGTTTTGTCACGGAGTAAATTTTGTTGCGCAAACTCCTACGTCTGGCAGATATTGTTTAAAAATCGAAAGTTAATAATAATTCACCATCAACTTTTAAATTATTCCGTCATTAAGTGTTACCTACATTCCATTTCCGCTTTAAAAAGAAAATGTAACATTTGGAGAATGAACAGATTTATAGTTTATGAATCATGCGAGTAGCTAATTTGATTTAGCAACAAGTGTGAAATACGAAGAAAATTTTTATTTAAACCGGAAGTATTTTGTTGTAAGATAAATTATAATAATCAGCCTCTTAGAAGTCTCTCCCTGTCTTTTGCAGTCTTGTATAGCTCATCATTGTTGAGTTTGGATTGGAATTATCAGAAGAACCATTTAAGCTATTTTCCATCAAAGACTGCAGTCTTTTCCCAAGACTAAAGACTGAAAACTAGGAGACTCCAGTCGTCCTCTAGGAGACCAGAGTTTCTGTGTCTACAGTTCTTGATCAGTGCCAAGGCAAGTCCCTTTCAGAGTCTGGAAGCAACTCTCTGATTCCGGGACTCCCAGAGAGTCATAATTTTGTCCTGGGTGACCACTATTGTTAGTACATAATTAGTTTTAATTTAAAAACTAATTAAATTTAAGTTTAAAAATGTTCATGCAATCATTACAGGTTTGCCAAAACTAGAGCGTTTATTGTTTAGCATCTAAATTGTAAAAGTACAAATAATAGATGAATTAATTTGAGATTTGTTTATAATGTTAAATTATGTGGCACTGTAACAATTTCAAATCATTGGAACAAGCGTACCTACTGTTTTGCAAATTATTTTGTTCGTAAACACGTTTAGAAAGTAAGTAGGTATATGCATGCACTTTTACAATTAGTTCTATTTATCGCATCTATAATGCCAACCGTTTAAAAATAAAAATTGACAGTTACCGAACATTTAACAGCTTTTAAGAGCCATTAATGTTTCAAGGCGTTTCGTCGTTCATTTCATAATTTAATTAATTTTGTTTAAAACAGCGTGACCGAACACGTTCACCATGATGAAGGTTCGCATTTTTTTTATTTTCGTTTTTATTCGCAAAAAAAGTATCGTCAGGCAGCACACTTGATTTAAGAGGGACTTAAAGCGTACCTATACTTCATCTCGCTCGCTCCCGCAGCAAAAATGTTGTTAATTTTAAAGCTACCGGAGACTTAACGTTTGTTGGAGAATTATAATTACTATTATTTTCTTAAATAAATTATTTAAAGCTCATAAATGACTGGACATAAATATGCAGCGGAATATTTATTATATTTGGTGTTAGAAGGTCATCGACCGGCTAGGTGCCCACGACTGGTAGGTACCAACCTGACGACGATGTCGACTTACCTGCTAATTTATTTCGACCCACCGACAATGCAACCAACAAACGGCTTTTCTCGTAGGTTAACCACAAAAAAGAAACCAAAATAGTATAGGTACGCAAAATGCCATATTGTATCGCAAATCAGATAACATGACCGAAAACGTAATCGGTCTAATGGTTCCGGCTATTTTTGGACGAATTTACAGTTTTTTAATTTACTACATTACGGTACCATCCTACAGCAATCTCTTGAACCTCAACTTTACACACGTTCTTCGCAAACATTAAATATTGTTGTTCAGAAGAAATTTTATATCGACCAATAAATAAACTTGGCGAATTTTTTTTTTTTTTTAATATTCCTACCACTGCCTTACGTCATCTTTGTGATAAAAATACAAGACCATCAGGTTTCGTATCCTGCTTGATGATCATGGTAAATAACCATAGAACATTTCGCAACCTCCTAGGGCAAATGATATGTGAGGTTACGGTAGGAAGTGGTCACCCTCGTTAAATCTGTTAAATGCTACGCACCACTTTCTTTTTATGACTCAAATTTTCAACGTTTTCTTCGATCTTTAACTTTCCTTCGTTTATCCAGGTACGTACTCAAATATTTTTGAATAATTCACATTTGTCCAGATATAAGTTACTCATGGAGACAGACACGTTGCAAGTACCCATAGATACGCAATGTTAGCATTTGAATTTATGCATCCATTATGTAAAACATGTTCATATACAAAAATGTGTGACATTAAAGAAGCGACCTTTCCCGTAGATGGCAATAGAAATTCCACGTCGAGAGCTTTAAGTTGCCGTAAATATTTTTAAGTGTTTCAACTTTAACTACTTTATCCGCGGATTATGACTTTCATATCAGCTGACCATTTCGACCAAATTGTTCTGCATTATTACAGACAAATACACATGCCACACCCACGTCATATAAATAACCATTACTACATTCATATGTATCCTGGTGTCTTTCTCTCATGAAATATTTTTTTAAACTGTTTTCAATAGGTCAATGTTGCACTACTTCCTTGATCACAACTGAGAGCAACAACAAAGACTGAAAAAAGTAAAATAAACGACAGCCGCGCATCTGTTGCATAAGCGACTTGCTACGCGATGATACCATTTCTAGAAACGTATTCGATTAATTCTCTTTCTAATAATTGAACGGGTTCAACTAGTGACAATAAGTGAAACGAGTGTAACTTTTGCGAATAATTTATGCGTTTGGCACAAAGTAACGGACCGGGTCGATTATTTACGCAACGAACAGGTCCTTTTAAGGGTCGTGTGCGGCGGTGACATGCGTGTTGGGTCGTATTAAAAAAATTGCAAATTTATGAGAGAGCACCGTTCTCCATTTGCAAAAGGTACGGCTGCAATGACGGAATTTCTCGTTGCTGTTACGCCTGCCCACGCGTAACAAAACCAACGGACGACTAAGACGAAGAAGAGTCTCTTCTGCGATTTCCATCGGACGGTAACTATAATGGACGCATACCAACTGAGCCAGACTATGAAACTAAACACGTGTCATCAAGTCCAACTGAGGCTGACTGTAAAATTAAAGCATCGGGATCATGTCCAACTGAGGCAGACTAAAATAAAAGACATGTCATCAAGTCCAACTCAGACAGATTGTAAAATTAAAACATCTGGATCATGTCCAACTGAGGTAGACTAAAATAAAAGACATGTCACCAAGTCGAACTGAGAGGAACTGTAAAATAATTGACATGTCATCAAGTCCAACTGATACTGACGGTAAAATTAAAGCAGCGGGATCATGTCCAACTAAGGCAGACTAAAATAAAAGACATGTCACCAAGTCCAACTGAGAGAGACTGTAAAATAATTGACATGTCATCAAGTCCAACTGAGACAAACTGTAGAATAAAGACATGTCATCAACCCCAGCAGGGGCTGACCGTAAAATTAAAACATCGGGATCATGTCCAACTGAGGTAGACTAAAATAAAAGACATGTCACCAAGTCGAACTGAGAGGAACTGTTAAATAATTGACATGTCATCAAGTCCAACTGAGACTGACGGTAAAATTAAAGCAGCGGGATCATGTCCAACTAAGGCAGACTAAAATAAAAGACGTCACCAAGTCCAACTGAGAGAGACTGTAAAATAATTGACATGTCATCAAGTCCAACTGAGACAAACTGTAGAATAAAGACATGTCATCAACCCCAGCAGGGGCTGACCGTAAAATTAAAACATCGGGATCATGTCCAACTGAGGTAGACTAAAATAAAAGACATGTCACCAAGTCGAACTGAGAGGAACTGTTAAATAATTGACATGTCATCAAGTCCAACTGAGACTGACGGTAAAATTAAAACAGCGGGATCATGTCCAACTAAGGCAGACTAAAATAAAAGACGTCACCAAGTCCAACTGAGAGAGACTGTAAAATAATTGACATGTCATCAAGTCCAACTGAGACAAACTGTAGAATAAAGACATGTCATCAACCCCAGCAGGGGCTGACCGTAAAATTAAAACATCGGGATCATGTCCAACTAAGGCAGACTAAAATAAAAGACGTCACCAAGTCCAACTGAGAGAGACTGTAAAATAATTGACATGTCATCAAGTCCAATGAGACAAACTGTAGAATAAAGACATGTCATCAACCCCAGCAGGGGCTGACCGTAAAATTAAAACATCGGGATCATGTCCAACTGAGGTAGACTAAAATAAAAGACGTCACCAAGTCCAACTGAGAGAGACTGTAAAATAATTGACATGTCATCAAGTCCAATGAGACAAACTGTAGAATAAAGACATGTCATCAACCCCAGCAGGGGCTGACCGTAAAATTAAAACATCGGGATCATGTCCAACTAAGGCAGACTAAAATAAAAGACGTCACCAAGTCCAACTGAGAGAGACTGTAAAATAATTGACATGTCATCAAGTCCAATGAGACAAACTGTAGAATAAAGACATGTCATCAACCCCAGCAGGGGCTGACCGTAAAATTAAAACATCGGGATCATGTCCAACTGAGGTAGACTAAAATAAAAGACGTCACCAAGTCCAACTGAGAGAGACTGTAAAATAATTGACATGTCATCAAGTCCAATGAGACAAACTGTAGAATAAAGACATGTCATCAACCCCAGCAGGGGCTGACCGTAAAATTAAAACATCGGGATCATGTCCAACTAAGGCAGACTAAAATAAAAGACGTCACCAAGTCCAACTGAGAGAGACTGTAAAATAATTGACATGTCATCAAGTCCAATGAGACAAACTGTAGAATAAAGACATGTCATCAACCCCAGCAGGGGCTGACCGTAAAATTAAAACATCGGGATCATGTCCAACTAAGGCAGACTAAAATAAAAGACGTCACCAAGTCCAACTGAGAGAGACTGTAAAATAATTGACATGTCATCAAGTCCAATGAGACAAACTGTAGAATAAAGACATGTCATCAACCCCAGCAGGGGCTGACCGTAAAATTAAAACATCGGCATCATGTCCAACTGAGGTAGACTAAAATAAAAGACATGTCACCAAGTCCAACTGAGAGGGACTGTAAAATAATTGACAGGTCATCAAGTCAAACTGAGACAAACTGTAAAATAAAGACATGTCATTCAGTCCAACTGAGACTGACGGTAAAATTAAAGCAGCGGGATCATGTCCAACTGAGGTAATTCTGGTATACTAGCTGAGGTTGTTAATGTCCCTTGGGAACAAAAGCGCCTCAGTTGGTAGTGTTTTCTAAGGGATCCCCTTAGTTGGTTTAAATATTAGTAGAGGGTTGCTCGCAGAAAAAACAATGAGGAATGATAGAGATTACTAACAGTGATGTTTTCTTAAGTGTGTCTGGGTTCTTCAAAGTTTGATGAGAAGACCAAATCGATTGGGAAAACCTTTGGATAGTTTTAACTCCAGATAGATATCCACTTTTTATTATTTTGTGCATTTTCTTCTCCTATTTCTTGTGAAGTTGGTTGTTACGAGCTGAAGAGGAGCTGTCGTCGATGTGTAGGTATATGTAAATGCATGCGTTGTTCGTAGGTAAGTTATTGTTATTTGGCCGAGCGAGGTTTATGTAATTCTCACGAAAAACTCCAGGAAATGGTTTCCCGTTTATTTACATCGCGAAGTAGGCCGTGAATCAACAAAGCCGAAGTGCACCAATCCGGCCAATAACTTCGAGGAAACTGACAGCTGCCTCGGCCGTTCTGACACTATTTATTGCTCCACTGCTGCTCGCCAGCGTGGCCGAATGGCCGTGTGCAGAACAGGAAGATTACGACGTTTTTTTCTCGTTAAAATCACTATAAAAAAATCTTAAAAGACCAATCACAGCCACTCGAAGCGAAATCTTACGAGAAAATATCGAATTTTAATAGAAATATCGAATTTTACGTAATTCCTGCCGTCCGCTTGGTCTAAAACTGCCACAGACAACTCAAACTGAACCGATAGAAACGAATAAGCGCGAAATTTCGCAAGAGAAATTTAAGATTTTCCTAAAAATTGACCAAATTTTCAAAAAATTAATTGGCAATTTTTGGCTATTTCTAGTTACATACAACATTAAAGCTCTCTCTCAGCATCAATCCGTTGCGATGAAACATAGTTTACTAAAGTCCTAAGACCTAATGGACTTTAGTTTTCCACATAAATATTCAATAAGAAAGACGAAGATTTCAGTGACTCATTTTTTCTCTTCTACTAATTTTATCAGTTATCTGCAAAACAAGCAATGACCATTGGGTAGGGACGTCATTTTGCCAAGTTTACCACAATTCTTTTGGGTAATTTAGTGAAAAACTCATTATAATATTTTCTCATAACCATTTCACACTTTTCCGAGAAATACAACAGAATTATCCCATCTTTGTTTCAGAAAACTGAAGCTAATGTTTCTATCCCCAAAAGTGATATTGAACTGTTGTCTCGATTTAGAACTACTACACTACTATTTATTCTCAAAGCTCAAAAGGGGCAAAAGGTTTTCCACAGATAATGAAGTCGAATGTGCGACTAAGGTTGAGTAGACCCCTCGTAATGGCCACTAAAGACAGAAAATGAGGCAATGAAATCTACCATTACTTGATAGTCTAATTACTACGGTAAGGAAGAGATACAATGAGCTAGAGAATTTGCTTTAAAATTTCGCCTAAGTACATAAGAAGTTTGTTAGAGTATAGAATTGAGAACAAATATTTTAAATGTTGCGTTATGAGAAAATGTTAAGTGGTTTGCGACCTTGTTCTAACTTCAATTAACGACTAACATTTAACGAAATTAATGTGCACAAATTATTATCTACGAGCGATGATTAATTTATTATGTTTATTTCATTTATCAATCAATTGTGGCAACCTTTCAGGCCGTACGTTACAAATTGTTGTAACTTCACATATAGGAACGAACGTATAAAACTCTCTCACGAAATTCATTTACCGCATTCTAATAACATTAATTGACGCTCTAATTGTTTTTTTTTTTTCGCATTTGTCAGCTGCTCTTTTAAAAGATAGTATCTAATTTCACTAGGTCTGCTTATCCATTATCTTTTTAGAACTAGATTTTCGTTTAAAGTATACGTACGAGTACAAACAGCTGGTATAATTAAAGTATCAAAATGCGTTCTCCTTTCTTCTTATTATGCTGGTATGTCGTATGTAGATGTAATTTAACGTACAGGAAACTTTTTGTGAGCCAACTGAGTTTCAAGTGAAAATCACGGGCTGTTGGTCAAGATAAATATACTTATCGGAACATCCGTATCCAGAAAAAATATTCAATTTGGTTTGAAACTTTATTTTTGGAGTGTGTACTAATTTTCAGATTTTCCTTTGTAGTTTTCCCAGTTGATTTCTTTACTGAAAATTTTTCTAAGACCATAACAAACAAAATGGAAAATAATTGTGCATTTCTATCGTTTGAAACGTGAATTTACGATCTTGAAATCATACAGAATGAAAGCACCTTTTGGATCTTCCCAAATTTTCCTCACATTTCCGGACATATTTTTCACTTATAATTCAATATTTGACACTGCAACGATTTGTTTTATTGATGTCTATTTAAGATGTGTTTTCTTATTTAGATGATTTTTTTCTGGAGCAGATTTTTTGAAAACAAGGAAAAGGAAAGAAAAAAGTTTATCTTCTTCAAGTCAATTGCGGCCTCAAAGGAATTGTGCCAAGAAGAATTTTTTTTTAAGGCAAACAAAAAGTGTCCTAGTCTCAGATACGTTACTAATCTAAGAAAACTGTACTATTGCCCACTTTGCATAATATTTCATTGAGTACACAGACGATTTTTAGGTATTGAATAGCAGCAATTTTGGCTGACAATTTCGGTTCTCAAAGATCGATTGGCATGTCAATTAGGAGCAATTCAAGCGCCATTTAAAAGAACGAATACTCCATATGTCTGCCTGCTTATTGTTAATTTTACAATTGCGAAAGGCTTACAATTTGATAAATGAAAAGCAAATAAATGAAGTGACCTTCTATAAGTATATATTATACATAGGCACATTTTGTTGTGCCTTCATTTATTTAAATGTTACAGAATAGATACGAATATCTGAAGTCTCTTGTACTTGTACGACTTTGTCAAAAGATCCAAATGAAAAATTGACGTTATAATAAGTTACGTACGTACCTACGTTCGAAGGCCTTTTGCGCTCTAGAAAATCGAAATAAAGCCGATCATCCTCGCGTGTTATTATTTATTAATGTCCAGAAGACGATGTAGTTACTGCTCGTATTAAAAAAGAACTGTAAAGTGAACTTATACGTAGGTACTTATAATAAATGAAGCAAAAGTAACACTGACGTTTCAAAGCAATCGTAAATGATTTAAATGATGTAAAATTAATGAGTAATGAATGATCAGTACATTTGCAACGGTTGAGTATAGGTAATTTTTTATATTCAGATAATGTGATAAATCAAATGCTGATTGAATTGTTCGATAAATGTACTCTGTATAAATAATTTATCATTGCATTGCATAATACTTAAGCTTTTACATGTAAATTTAGGAACCACTAAAATGAGTTACATCATCAATTCAGGGGGTGAAAAAGTATTTTTTTAAATATTGAATACACTCGAAAAAGTTGGTCTATTTATTTATGAAATGAAGAGTTCGTTGTTTACCATTATTGTTGTTGTAAAGTGAAATGTAGTGTGAGATTAAACGAAGCACGGCAGGTACCAGTAAAAGTGCCCATTAACCAGATCAGTAGGATGGTAACAATCAATATGGGTGTCAATAATATTATAATAGAAAGCGGGTTGCAAATGTGCGTCGTCAGTATTGGTGGAACCATGTAAAATTTCAGGAATGTACCATTCACTAGGCTCCGCATCTATTCTTGTCATGAAAGTGATTGATTGTGACGTGAACCAGAACACTGGATAACTTCATTTAGGAATCGCTGCAAAATTTGACCAAATACTTTGCAAGTTCTGATATTCACCCAAAAAAAAAGTATGGGGTGTGTTATACAAGGTGTTTCATCGGTAGCATCCAGAAAACACTAACCAAGAAAATTAATTGGCTTGCAAGAGAAAATCAGAAATCTTCCATTAAAGGATTTCATCAGAAATTTAACATTAGTGAAAAATCCTTCAAATAATTTCAAAATCACTGTCAAGGTTAGATACTTAGATAGTGATATTATATTGTGAATTATTTGTTTTTAAACCTCTCTGGCACTGGCTCAAATTTCTGAATCTTTCTCACACCGATTCTTGTTACTGCAACGCTAAAATTAACACTTTTAGATGTAACTTCTTAAGGTAAGAATTTTTTGTTTCGATTTCACAACAGTTAGCGTACGGGTCTAATAACGGCCGTAAACATTTTTTTGTGTGGCTTTTACGACATTTACGAGAACCAATCAATTTGTACACTTATGGAAACAATCTGGGAGTATCAATTTTCGAAAAACTGTTTAAATATAACGTTTCTTGAATAATGCAAACAGCAACGTTTGAAATGCCTATCAGGTAGTCAGTCATTAGAAGCTTCTATAGAAACTGAACTCTAAGAAATTTTGTGAAATATGGATTTTGATGTCATTTGTCATTATCTCTAATTAGGAGCTTTCAAGCTTTTGGCACTATTAATTAAGGTTTTTCACCCTCACATCTGACATCTGCAGAATGATTCATAAAGTTGGCGGAAGGTCCTTTTATTTTGATCATTTCAAATTTAATGATAATTTGGTTGACACGAAATATTGACTTTGGAATTGGAACAAAATTATAATAAATAAATTTTTTAAGTCGATAAAACACCGTTAGATCTTACAATAGTGCATTTCGACTATACAAATCTCAATGTTTGTGGATCGAAAAGTCAACGAACTGCGCTTACATTTCTTCTGGTTAATTAAACTAATTAGCGGCATTTGTTCAAACATTTACAAAAGAGAATAATTTTCGAAATTTCCATTCCCGGCCATAAAAATACACCGTCGCCTTGTATAAATCACGTAACCTATTGTTTGCATGCAATTAAAGCAAAGTTTCCTTAAATATCACATTTCGGTAGAAAGAGCCAAAAGCTCGGTCGTTTTCGTCGTCGTGCAACGCTACCGGCCATAAAAAAATAAACTGCTCCTTATTTCCACAGCCACACGGTATGGGTACGTTGGTATATCGTTGCTGGTAGCAAGAAGAAAGATAATTAGGCTCGACTTTGCGTTCAGGTTTTCCTTCTTAAAATCCCACTTTGGAAAAGGATAATAAGAGAGACCGTTTCGTAATGTGCACGCCGGTGACCTTACGAATTCTTAACGTAAACTTTTCCCATGTGAATCTCACAAAAATTGCAATCAAAAACACGAAATACAACGAACGACACGTGTTCACTGAAGAAAACACGAAAAGATATAGAAAATCTACTAGCAAAAAAAAAATGAAAAATGACGATTCCTGTGTCAAGTTACAGCAAAAATCCTTGGATTCATAAACGTAAAAGTTTACACAAAATTTTCCTAGCCAACGTACCTATATAAGCACTAGGAGAGGATTTTTTTAAAAATTCATATTTTATTGTTAAAAAAAAACAGCCAAAGATTTATGAAGTGTTTAAATTTAAATTTAAACTAAATAATTAATTATAAATGTTTTTTTATTTAATTTTTCTTAAATTCTGAAGCGTGTACAGAGGTGTATTGGAAATAATTGTGCGTCCCACACCTGGGATGATGTTGTTACTTAAGTAACCAAACAACGAGATACATATTACACCTTGAATCGAAGTAATTTTTTTTTTATTGCACATTCATGTACCGTGTAATTAATACTTACAAAGACAGATAGGTACATGCAACATGTTTTTTTTTTTTAATATCTACATGCGTAGCACCGATACTTTCGTTTATACAATACTTAGTATTATTTCCGTAAATAGATACGATGTAATACGAAATAGAATAACATGTATCTAATAAGTTTCCTTGTTTACAGAAAACGACACATTTTGACGTGATAATTATTGAATGTTGTGTTTATCTTTATCAGAACTGCTGTTATTATTTATGTCACTTTGAACTTGTTTTCTAAAAATTTCTTGATAAAAAAAATTATGATTATTTATTTTAATACCTACTTCACCATCTAAGTTAAACTAAGAATCTTGAAAGGGAGGTTACAATTGTGTGCTTACTCGTCAAAGATTTACTGAAAGTTACCGATGATGCAATACAAACTTTCGAATTTGAAAAGCAGGATTTTAACACCACATTTGTGTATCGAACGTGACTACAGGTACAGGGATAGGGTAATAAAAACGACTGTAAAGTTGGGTTAATGAACCAAAACAATTCGAAATGGGCTTTCAGTTGTAAATAAGTACCTAAAACAGTAACGAAACACACTAATTCCACGCCTCGAGCTTTTAGTAAGAAAATGTTCCCATTCCCATTAAAATAAAGTTATTAACATTATTTTCTCGCTCCCTTCAGCCCTATTTCTCTCGCGCTCTCTCCTGTCCATGCTGTCTTATTCCCTCCAGTTCTGTCTGTCTCAATTTCTCCCACCCTGACCGTCTTACTCCCTCCCTGTCTAACTGTCTTGCTCCCTCTAACTTTTGCCCTCTAGCTCCCTCCTACCTTGACTCTCTCGCTCCTTCTAGTCTTGTCTGCCTCTCTTTCTCTCACACTGACTATTTCGATCTCTCACGCCCTAGTTGTCCCACTCCATTCTGCCCTGTCTGTCCCAATTTCTCCCACCCTGACCGTCTTGCTCTCTCCCACCTTAACTGTCTCGCTATTTTCTGCTCTGGTTGTCCCGTTCTCTTCCACCCTGTACGTCTCACTCCCTTCCACCCTGCCAGCCTTGTTCCCTTCAGCCCTGATCGTCTCGCTCTCTCCTGCCTTGCCTCTCTGCTCTAGTTGTCTCAGTCCCTTCTGCCCTGTATGTCATTGGAACATGTTTTTTACAACTTGTTAACCTCTTTTGGTACTTATTTTTTCTTTTAAACTAAATTCGAACAGCTTTTATGTAATCTATCTTCTGGCAACAGAGTTACCTGGGTAGTTGGCGAAAGGTAACAACTGTCCTGTGCAACCAGTTTGTTCCTGGCCTCTGTGCTGCAGGTCTGCAATATTGTCCTTGGATTAGCGATAACAGCTGCCACCACCAAGTCAGTACAACAACAACAATAACAACAGCAGCAACAGCAACCTCCTGCCTGCCAAGAGGTGCCTCTTTTTTCCTGCAATAAATATCGGAAAATATCGCGGAACCGTGAGCTTGTTACTTGATAACCGCATAATTATTTTCGACGCCCGCAGGGGCGAATGCGACTACTTTTTTTTTCAGTCGACACTCGTATCGTATCGTGGAGTGTGCAATTCGATAAATAAAACGAAAGATTTACTGCGTCCAGAACAGAACAAAGGTGCGTGGAACGCGAGGAGGTTACCTACGTGTCTTGTTACGTTACGGAAAGTTAAATAAAAAATTGGTACGCACCAGTGAAAAGAATTTGTATGACAAATCGACAATGACTGTGTGCCCTTCCCACGCTCTGCTATAAAATATCCGATTGTTATTGGATTTCAAAAATTCAGAATGTTTTAAATAAATAACAATAATACTTGATGATGAGGGAAGCTGGTGTTGGTAGTAGATAACTTTAGGATCAGGAGTAGGGTTCAATAAAAGGAAAACCAGGACAAAAACCTTTAGGTACCTACCTCAACAAGACTGAGACTAAGATAATTTTGGTCTTCTGCTTATGGTGCAAGTTTGATTAAACATTTCGTCGTATTCTACAACGAAATGTCGCACATTTTCCGTCCAATTCTCAGACATGCCCTACCGTCAGGTTTATTACGATTATAAGGTACCAACGGAGGTACTTTCACTGAACTAGAGTGCGTCCAAGGTCTTGAGTCAGCGAACTATAAACGTACACTTGCAAACAAACACTTACACGATTATACAACGTTCCTGTATGTAAAGATACGAAAGTCTGTATGTATTAGTTTACATGTGCATGTAGTTGTGGTGGGTACCGACACATATGGCATGTTCCTTTATAGGTACATACAACACGTTGTTCTATTTGTTCCTGATCGACTTGTAACGCTACCCACGCTTCTTATTTTGTATCACTTTATGTAGACATCCGACAACTATCGCGTAAAACAGGATCAAATTTATGTAAGGAATGTCTTACGTAACGATACACGAAAAGGAAATTCGAAAACAATAGGAGAACATGTTAAACTTGTCCAACTGAGTCAGCGCAGGTACTTATACCAACTGAGGCGGTCGATGCGTCTGCCTCAGTTGTCATGACAATAAAATCTCCTCAGTTGGTAGGTAGTGCTTTAATGAGGCCCATCTCAGTTGGTAGCTACCTACTCGTCTCTGGATAGTTTCTCAAATATTCTAATTCTAAAATACGTAGGTAGGTACCTCCTTATAATTCCGGTTAAGGTTTAGGTAATTCGCTCTGGTATTAATACCAAAGTGTTGGTTGCTGTTGAAATGTTGCATCGTGTTCTTTGGAACGCGAACGTATTACCAAGCAACCTTGAACTCCGGTTGGTCAGTCTATTTGTGCTTTTTATAAGTTGGTTCCTCGTCCGGTGAAAGAAAGCTGGCGACCGACCGTTAATGATTTTTCGGTTCCGCGAAATTGATTGCTGGTTTTATTTTGGCCCATTACCATAACAATAACGGGCTGAATGAAAAATGCTTTTTTTCAACGGAAAGGAAAAAAGAGAAGTAGCAGAGGCACGCCTTTTGGCAACCAAAAAAGCGGACTTCTCAAGTCTTTTATTTTTTCCTTGTGACGTTTAAAAAGTTGCCATTTTCTGGTGATCAATAACTATACGTGTAGGAACGACGACATTATGGGCCTTTTTATGACACTTTGCTCGCAAATGTGTCCGTCCTTTCACTTTCGTGTTAACGTGTTAATTTAAAACGAGTTGACATTATGCGAAAAAGAAAGTCAAATTGTTAAAAAAATGACCACCCGCGACAACATAATTAAACAATTTTATTGAGAACGCTTTCAAAGCTTGGGGTCTCTCCGTTTTCAATAGTCGCCCTGCTTTTCTTAAAAGGATTCATCATCCTCGAGAGTTTATAGCTAGTGTAAATATGAAGCTTTTGTGATAAAATTCGGGCACCAAATGTGAGCGTTGGAAAACGCCCATATAAAATGCCTCTAGCAAAACGGCTGATTTGCTAACAAAATAAATAACCGGTTGCGTCATATTCAATTTGAACTTGACAAAAGTTTATTTACATGCAGAAATGGAACAAGTTTTTAAAACCCGTTTGGCTCGGTTCGGCTCGACTCGTTCGGTTACCGCTGTTCTAGCGACCGTCTGTCCGTCCGTAAGTGCAGCCGCGGCTCACGGCTCGCGGCTCACGTTTATTCGGAATTAATTTTACATTCGCAGGTAGATCGAATGTTGAATATGAGTACGTACAGTATCGTAAAAAAATTAATGGCACCAACGCATCCAGCAGATCCTATAAGGATAACAGTGCTCAGGAGAGATAAATTGAAATAAATGAAAAAAAATAGGAAATATAAGTTGTTTTTTGTAATAATTCAAGATGGGGGTCACACTATTACAGTTTCTTTCTCATATTCGTAAAAGGCAAACAAAATTGCATCCCTTTTCAATGTAATTTAACCGGCGCTATGAGAGTAAACACCCTGTATATTACGGCAGTTTGTAGTAATTAAGAATCTAGAAAGTGTCTTTAGGATAAAGAAGAATTTTTTTCGTTGTTTCTACCTAAAAAGGTGTACCTAAGGGAAAGGGAGGTTTTCTTCTTGACGCATCGTTGGAGTTTCCGAGAGCTTTTGGCCATTGCTGGCTTACAAATGTGAGATAAATTAAATGATCGGGTGGAAACTAATTCTGATAATGAATACCATAAAATTATGAACCGTTTGAAGTAATAACAATGGCTAAATCCACAGAATTGTTTTAAGCTATGTAACGTTACATAGTTTTAAGGGTGTAGCATTAATTTAAATAAAAAATATATTGTTTGAGATTAAAATATGATGAAACCTAACAATTTTTTAGTATAAATCTGATGGAAAATATGTACATTTGTTAATATAGCCATAGAACGTTTTATAAACATATTTTTTAACGATGCCTTTGAGTACTACTGCATTTTTTCTTAAACTTAACCCAGAATATTTAAACAATATTAAAGGACATTGACACAAATGACACGATTTTGTGATCTTTTGCACCATTTCGAGAAAGAACTTAATTTCATTTCATCAAAAGGAGGTTTCTGTACTAACGCATCGTTGAAGTCTCCGAGAGCTTTTGGCCATTGCTGGCTTACAAATGTGAGACAACTTAAACGATCAGGTGGAAACGTATCCTGATAATGTATGCCACACAATTCTGAAACGTTTTAAGTAATAACAATGGCTAAAACTACAAAATATTGTCACCAAGGATGAATTGTTGTTACATAGTTTTAAGGGTGTAGCATTAATTCAAATAAAAAAAAAATATTGATGAAGTTAAAATACAATGTAACAGAATTACTTTTTAGTATAAATTTAATGGAAAATCAGAGTATTTGTTAGTTTTATCAAAATACAGTTTCTATACTAACGCATCGTTGAAGTCTCCGCGGTTTTTAACCTTCAGGGTGCCGTATAAGCTTTGTAAAACTTATTTATATAAAGGGTTGTAATTGGTGTATGTTTATGCTGTGTACAACGCATTTTGCGATTATTTTGATTATAAATAATGGTGAAAATTGTTGCAAAACGAATCTGAGTAATAAATAATAAGATGACAGTCACCTCTTTTAAATGGACGTATAACACCAACTGAGGCAGAGATGAGGACGTTCGTGGCCAACTGAGGCAACTCAGTTATTACACTGCCAACTGAGGCGTTTCGTTTTTTAGATCGCTTGGTACCTAATTAATCCTACAACTGGTCAAACGTTTCCCTCAGTTAGTAGTAGGTACCACATGACAATAATAGAGCCTCAGTTGGTAGTTTTTTTAACGAGGGCCGTCCCAAATGCAAATACATATAACCTTAAATTTCACTTTAAGTGTCAAACTACGAAGCCAGTTCGAGATAAGGAGGTCGATATCTACTTCTGAAGCTTTCCCCTGGCAATTACTTAACTGTTTTATTTAAAATGGGTCACCCTGTATATTTTGTTTGACGATTCCAGTAGCAGAAGCATCGATTACTTTTTGTTCTGAAATAAAAGTTCGTCGACTCGTAGTGTCCGTTCGTTCATCGTTCTTTCTATCTCTCCGTCTCAGTCTGTACCATTGGTATCTTTTCGCTGTAGCGATATCAAAGCGGGACGGAGAGAAGAAGATATTCGCGGCAGCCTCGGCGGCCACTTTATTTATTTGGAAGATAATTCCGGTAGCATTGGTCGCGTAACGACGACTATAAGCGAGAGAACCGATTCCGTGCCGTTTAATTTTTGACGGAATGCGGTCGAACGGCCCGGCATGGCATCGTTCGCATCGGCCATTATAGATTTCGAGGATGAACGCAAAAAGCGCGAAACAGTTTCGACTTCTACCTAATACACTTTCCATGGTACGGCCGCAACTCACAACGCAGCTTGCTGGACATACCATAGATATACATATTATAATGGGATATTTAATATGTAGGTATTATACTTATCAGTATAGTGGAATATCTTCTTTAAACTATAACCGCTAGTAATTTTTTTTTTTATAGATTTGCCCTAAAAAAATAGTTTCAAGAAATAGAATTTGTTACTATTTTATAGTCAAAAGATGCCTGCGATGGTGTACAGTTATGTATCTTTGTTTCCTGTGGGAGAAAATTCAAGAAACTCGCCCTGTAATAAGCAACACGCCCACGAGACCGCGTCGGCTATTTGTTTATTCTTCCCACGGCCCGCGGACGTTAAAATGTTGGTAACTGCACCGATAGAGCAACAGACCAAGCCGATTTTCCTTTTGCGGAACAGAACACTTGCGAACTTACTTTATTCACTTGAACAACGTTTAAATTGGTATTTTTTAGCAGTTCGCTAACAATACCGATTAGAACGTAGAAATTTACCGCTCTTTTCTAAACTCACTCACGCCGCCGCCACCACCACCATTACCAGTTCCGTTACTGCGAATTTCTTTTAATTTTTAAAGAACGCGAACGAGCACCCACACCCATCGAACTAACAACACAAAAGGGGATGGCCTCCCACACGTTCACGTTTCACAAATCGATCAATGGAACCTCTCTATTGTCGATTTACTAAAAATTAACTCTCTGGTTCTTGCTGCACACGTTTAAAACCGTGACAGGCAACACCATCTGCCCTTAAAAGACTAAAACAACATCAGCATTAATGTGTAAAGGCACAATTCTTATTCAGAATATCAAAACTACAAACAACAAAGTCTTACATAATGATTGACTATTATTGACCACCCCATTTCTAAATTTAACAATAGAGACCTCTTGGTCACCCCATCATATTAATATAATTTAGAGGGATGTTCCAGTAAAATGATTTGGAATTTGAAGTAGATCTTGATTTATTGATAAACTAATATTTTAGACCATTGCTAACCATGTAAAATCGAATGGTTGTTATTCAGTTTCGTTTCTTGCTACTTCTTCTAGGTATGTGATGTGTGATGGTAATGTGTTTATGCGTATGAAAGGGTAATATTATTCACTGCTAGAGGTGTAACTGTTTTAATGAGGAATTCAGCCCATAAATAAAGTTAAATCGCCATCTGAGACGTTTTCATAGGCGTTGCTGATAAATTCCGTTCTTCGAATGGTTTTCATGCCTGATGGTACCTACGAAGTTTTATGGCACGTACCTATAAATAAATGGAGCAGAAAGAACAAGGCAGTGTACAAATTAATAACAATAGATACAACTGGCAAAAACAACAAGTCAAAATTATAGGAAAGAATCCAATTTGGAAAACCCCTCGCAGTTTGAACATTTTTACAGTGTCTTGTTTCATTTTTTTTTTTGGTTCCTCTGCTGCTTCGTTAGAGAACAATAACGTAAAAAAAAAAAAAACGAATGATCCGGTCAACCTGCAGCGTGTTAGAAGTAACTAGATTAAAATTCACCATTTTACATTTTACCGTTTTAAAAGCAACGAAGGACGGTCGAAGCGCTTCTTTTTCCAGAATATTTACGCTCCAGCGATAGACTGCCTGTCCGTGGAGTTTTTTTTTTTTTTAATTTTTCTAAGAACAATGCAAGCGCTCAAAACATGAGCTTGTTGAACTCTTCGGCCGCCAATGACACGGAGCACCGTGCAACTTACGGTTTTTCACTAATCACGCTCAAAATGGTTAATTAAGATTCGTGACTTACGGTTGATGTAACAAACCAACCAATAATCCAGCTCTTGTCGATAGTTCAGTAAACAAAACAAATGAATCAGCCATCAAACCAACAAAATACAACTGAGGGAAATACACCAACTGAGACTATTTCCTTCAAAATACTATCAACTGAGTGTGCTGACGTTCACTGGAGTCATTTAGAAGTCGCCTCAGTTGGACATGATTCCGCAGCCTGCCTCAGTTGGTATACGTCCAACATGATTCAAAACGAGTACAGTTAATCGTTTTTCATTTAAATCGTTCTGACAGAGATTAATTATTTCTTATGAAATAGGTTTTTCTTCGTTTTGATTTTCGTGTATAGATAAATATATTACATGGTAGCATCCGCAGTGTCAGTTGGCAGAAGAAGCAGAAGCCCCGGCAACGACCAACGGTTACTGCAACGTCCTTGGAAGGTCGTTCTTAATTATTACACTCAGCTTTTCACAATGCGGTTTGAAAGTACCAAGAGCGTTGTTCGGCGATCGCCTGCGTGAAAGAACCAGCTGCTTTGCTTCTTACTTACTCACTTACTTTTAGTTGGTTATAAGAGAGAGAAACCGGCATTTACAAGTCAACAGTTATTTCCACCGATCTATAAACAAATTATTCAATAATAAAATGACCAGGGTATAAAAGAACCATTTCATAGAGTATTTAGAATATGTTGTTGGATTTATTGTCTGTAGGTATATAAAAAATGGTGCCAGGGATGATTATGGTACATTTAACAATTTTCTCGAATATTCCAGGTCCTTCTGAAATTATTTACAACATTTTCCAACACTGGAAAATCTTGATCATTCTTGAACATCCAAAAATGTCCTAAAAGATAATCCACAAATAAAATCCTTTACCTCCCTGCAAAACTTCTGACCTGGTACTAAATCCAAAACTTCCTGGAGAACAAGGATTACTGGAGGTATCCCCATAATGTTTTTAATAATTTTCTAGCTGAAGAGGACCTACTGAAATGGCCCTAAAATGGCCTGAGATGAAGAGTTCCAGTTGGGAGGTTCTCTCTGAGGGGAATTCAACACTATCCAGAGGAATAACGACTGAGTATCTTACGAAGATTTCTCCTTTTTCACAAAAACTTAAAGAAGCTCATGGAATACTGAAATTTTTAGTTTCTAGATTATTCTTGAAAATTCCAGATCACTCAAGAAAGTTGTAGAACATTTTTAAATGTCTTGAAACAGTCATTGACATTCTGGAACATTCCTGTAACCTCGTAGAGTGCCATCTATCCAGTTTCAGCAACAAAATGAGATATTTTAAATAAAAAAATGTTTGCTGCTGTACTGTTACAAATCGTTGGTGTGTTAAACGTTACCAGAATGGTAAAAGATCGGCGACCAAGCGAATAAGTTTAACTCGTTGTTACGTAGCAGCACTTATCGACAACAGTCAACAACACTGCCAAAGAGCAGGCCGATGACGCTGTGCTATTCCTAGTGCTGCTGCTGCTATTGATGATGATGATGATGATGATGATGACGATGGGGCATTGCCCTTTTAAAAATGCTGCCGAAGTTTAAGCCAAAGTTTAGTGGTTCCAGTGATTAGGTTCGATTCTCTCTGACGCGAACTCTAAATTGGAAACAGATGTTTCTCTTCGACAGGTAGGATTCAAGATTAGGAACCGCTGCATGCCGATTCAACCGTCGACATTTTTGCAATCGGTCCCGGACTACGGAACATGTTATTTTATTTATGCATTTCTTTCTCTACCTCTATCTCTCTCTCTCTCAAGTTTTTTTTTAGTTTAACTGATTTGTTTAAAACAATTATTATATCAAATGCCATGCAAAAATAAGAACGATCTTTTTTAACTAAATTTTAATTTAAACGAACAAGACGATCATTTCCGATTAATGAATAATTCTGATTGTGTTCTGAGAATTTAAGGGTGATTTACCACTGAATATTGAACTTTCGGTAGTAATTTGGACTATTTTTGAAAACCCAATTAAAGATGATTTTATTCGTATTCTTGATAAAAGCAGACTATTCTCCTATTTTTCGCAAAATCATTTCCGTTGCAATAATATTCATATTAATTACATAATTTAAATTAATGAATAAAGAATTATACGATTTTATTATATTTTTTAATTTAAATAATAATGAATAATATTGTAACCAAAATGATTTCGCGAGAAATTAGGGAAAAGAAAGAACAAAATCACTTTTAATTGGGTTTCTAAAATAGTCTAAATTACTGCTGAAATTTCTATATTTAATATTATATCAGACTTAAATTTAAAATAATATAAAACAATTTCTTCCTCTCTTCTTTTATAATTAGATAATAGAAAATACATGATATACTGACATTTTGGCTTAAGAATTAAAATTGACAGAAGCTTTATTAAAAGGGAAATGTCATCAAATCTTTTTGTATATAAATATATAGGCTTTCAAAGTGAAAGAACGTGGGATGAACTGAAGATAAAAACAACACAATATAATAATCGGATTATACCTTTAAGACTTCTTCAATAACGCTCGGTACAAGTTCATAAGTGCATTATAATGGCACTTTCTCAAGAAAAGAGAAAGTTTTTTGTTTGTTAAAAATGATTTGCAAAATTCGAAATTTTTTATTTTGTTTTTTGAATCACGATTTAGCATATGCAGATCCATCCAAATGTGCATTTTTTACAACTTTCCGTACCACGAACTAAAATCCCAACAAAAATTCAAAATAATCGAATTTAAAACCTGCCTATTTTAATGATAAATAACAAATCGATATAAATAGCTATAGATTTATTGCAAATCAATAGCCCGAAGCTAGAGAAGCTAATTTTTATGTAACGAAACGTCCTTGATTTAACTATAAGTTGTTAATTAATGGTCACTTTCCATTTTCTTTGCGAATAATTGCACATTTAGCAAATAAAAGTAGACAGCTTTCCATTTAGGTATTAAGAATAACAAAAAATATAATTCTAACGATATTTACAGTTATTAAAAGTTAATCATCCGTTTATAAAGAGCGAGGATTTTTAATATTAAAAAGGTTTAGAGCTTGTTAATTTTTTGTTTGTAAGTAATAGAGAAATTTTTAAAGATCCAGCAATACACAATCCAGGTGAGGTGAAATTTCAGCAAACGAAAGCAAAATTCCATCAAAAAAATAGTTGTATAAACAGTTTGTTAAATTACACTGCAATGTAGGACGATTATACATACATATATGCATATTGCTCTCTAATATGAATTTAAATGTTTGTAAACGTATACAATAATATTATCGATAATTTAAATGCAAAACTAATTATCCGATGTTCGATACTACGATATAAATAAATAAATAACGTGGCATGCACGTTTTGCATTATCAGCCGTTAAAATTTGTATATGGAGATCATTTAGAGGTTTCTAATGAGCACCAAAGTTGGAATACAAACATTTAATTAATTCAATTGGTCGTAGAGAAGCTTTTCCATAAACGATTCTTTAACGGGTATGGAACTCCAAAATCGAACCTACGCAAACTAATTTTCGGATTGGACACGAATCATAAAAACCTTGATTTAAGGTTCAAACATTCAAACGAACGAAAAACTCGTAAATTCACTTTAGTAACACAAATGCATGTAAAATCTGTTAGTGGAGAAAACTAATGAGCAAGGGGAAACTATCGCAAGCTAAATTGGTTTGCATACCAACTGAGACAGGCCATAAAATTGAAGCTGTGGGGTCACGTCCAACTGAGGCATAGCATTTACACCAACTGAGGCAATAAATGTATACCAACTGAGGCGATGCATGTATACCAACTGAGACAATGCATTTACACCAACTGAGGCATTTTGAATTTGACGCTAAACTAGCCTCAGTTGGTAGTGTTTTAATTAGAGACGCCTCAGTTGTACAGAAACAGTATGCTCAAAATAATGGTTGGAAACATAATATGAGCACTTTAAGAAATATTTGCTATAGGGGTGTCTTCTTTTGTTCGAATGCTTCAAAATAACAACTGAGAGTCGATTTTTAGTGATCGCGATGGCCATGTCGACTGTCTAGTGTCCGCACTATGCGCTCACAAGCAAGCAAGAACTGCTCGCTGGCTCGTTGTATAGACAAAAGAGCAAAAAAGAGCTGACCGGCTCGCAGTTGTCCTTGCTATAACGGAATGCTAATTTAGTCTTGATAATGCCGCAAGACGGGGCCTAACTGGGAATAATAGAAAAGTGACGACGACGCATGTACCGCCACAACAACAACGATACATAGTCAATTACGTTTCCCGCTATCCCCATTAATCCTGAACTCGGCAACATATTCTGCATCCAATACGATAGAGACCTTGGGCTCTCTCGGATCGGAAAAATAAATAATTTATTGCTCGCGTACATGTACCCGAGCATGTAGTTGCAGTGTCAGTGCCATCGGCCCTATTATATCCTATGTACATGCTGCCATTATTATCTCATAGAAAGTGAAAAAGAAAAACTGACCGGTTACCAATAGATATCTTTACACTTTTCTTACTAACACCATAGACCATACATCATTAATGTCCTAAAGTCAAATTGTGTGAAACTACTTCGTCCGAAGATCGTCTAATGTAAGGACCAAGATCAAAAGGCTCCTTGCGTCTACTGTCGACTTCCAGGATGTTACTGTTTCATCAGAATTTGTAACTGAAAGTGGCCAATTTTGACATTACTAAGTAAAAAGTAACAGTTGAGAAGACTAAGTTGAATAGGTTGCCTATATTCTGTTACACATACGTTCTAACCTTACAATTTTGACGGTTATACTTGAAATGATATATGAAAATGTAGTAGGTAGGTTACGGTACGAAATGGTCGCCCTGATTAAGATTTCTTTAATGATCAATAATAATAAACCATAGTAAAGCTTATCTCTAAGTGGAAATAGACAGCAGCTCTGCCTTTCCGCATTTATTTTCGTAGCTGATTCATTCAACCTAACCATTGAAGCTTACTCATTCTGTTTATTCGTAAATATAAAAATAATTCTTATTTTATTCACATTACACAAGACATAGACAATAATGCAAATATCTACTGTCATTATCCTTGCATATTCATGAATAGCCAATTAGCAAAGAAAGTTTTTATTGGTTTGTTCATGAAAATAAAGACGTGCCGGTTAAGGTTGAGAAGATAATTTGAAACAAAAATTAATTTTACAATGATAACGGCAAACAATGGAAATGTTTTCGCTATTATTGTTAATATGATTCATGGGAGGCTATAAAATTTAATTCAAGTATAACTGACACTGCAGTTACCTTGACACCCACCCTTTTTTATAATTCAATCAATTAAATTTTTAATAAAAGTTTATATCTGCCACATGTATGACTTTTTTAACTATTTAAATATTCGAAAATTTTAACAAAAAAAAAGTACTGTACATCGTTCCAATTGTTTTAATACTAAAAAATTCAGAGTTAATGGAAATAATAAGCATAGCAACTGAAATTTCTTATCCTATCGATTTTATTGATCCTCCTTTTAAGGAATTGTGTTCGAAGTTATGTAAAATCTTTATCGTTGACCCAAATCATCAACGTATAAACTATCACTCGACAACAATTATTCAAACTGTTACATACAGCGTCGAGAAAAACCGACATTTTTTTTTTCATTAATAAATAAAAAGATAATGAGGTTGTGGATGATTTTCTGAGAATTGGCTACATAATGGGAGCAAAAGCTCAGGCAAGATGCAGACAATCTTTAAAAAAGTAAAAGTTTAAGCAAGAAAAAATGAAAACGCGTTCATTCAGGTGAAAATCGTTTGAAAGGAACTTGAAGGCGCAATACGTTTGTGAATCAAACAAGATATTAATTACACGTATCTATAAAGTATTTAATTACATGTAAGTACACAAAAAAGGTGTAACTTCTTAGCCTTGAATGATGAAGTCCTGCGACGCTATTTGTCCGCAGAAATATTATTTATTTATAATTTTTATTTTTGTTATTGCAAGTGAGAATAATGGTAGATACCTATTATCCATTTGGAGGATAATCCCAATGATACCAATGGAAGATAATGGCCAATTAAATGAAATACGATCATTCCTCGAGATGCAAGAGCCGTGCATTTTTACAAGAACAACCGAAGAAGAATAGTATGTATTAACAAATGGGATTCGCCTAAGCTAACGAACGGGTTTCCTGTGAAGAACAAGACAGCTTTAAGTTTTTATCAGAGTCACAATTTATAGTTCTTGTAAGACACAGCAGTGCCGGTGTGCTAGGTGGGTCCAGAGACGATTGATTAATATCCCATTTGGCTTGCAACAGGATAGTAAATATACATGTGTACCTGTAGGTACTATCCAGAATACCTAGTGGCTTTAGGTCTTTTTTTTTTTTTTTGAAGCTAAACCACTAACAGCAGGGACAAAAACAAACGACGAATTAAATAAATGAATTTACACAAAAACAACATGAAATTTAAAAAATTATACACCACAGATAAAAGACTATCTTGAAAACCCTTGCAATATGCAATGGCAAAATTATTTCGAAACAAAAAATTTCGATAAAATTTGATTTGGTTCGAGGACAAAGTTTATAGATAACTACGATTGTATTGTTCGATTACCTTCGAAACAATGGTATTATTATGACCTTTCTTTTGTTTAAATCCGATCGATAGCCAAAAATTATTAGATATTAATTAAGTCAATGCCGACAGTAGAACAGATTTCGTACTGTTACAAACAGATGTTCGGTTATCTACCCACACAATTGCCAAACAGGCAGAAAGTGAAAATTTGACACTTCAGGTCACAACACTTCACGAAAATCATTTTACTGTTATTATATTGTACCCGATCTTTAATTGAAATTAATGATAATGTTTAAAAATTGTGCAATGACAACAAAAAAAAATAAATGTTGTGAAGCTTTTCTCATTAATATTTTCGATTTCGTCATTTACGTAACCATAAATTATAAGAATAGTTGCAGACATTTTAATTTCTTTTTTTGCATAATTTAACAGTCAAGTGAATACATATTTTTCCAAAAAATTAATCCGCAATTACACGCCAATTTACGGAAACGAACCGTTATGTTCGTATGCAAAATTTATTACACTTATTAAACTGTACAGTATCTTTTTCAATTACTAAACGTCGCATAGGGTAATTTAGGTCGTGAGCAGGCGAAATTTAATTATTGTTAAGCGAAAACAGGCGGACAGATCGTCGACCATAGACTAACTACTGTCGTTTATTAATATCGAACGCTTTTGCAGCAGAGTTCACATAATCAATCGAATCAATTTATTTCGTTCACAAAGTTCATAACTACTTACTATGTACATGTAGGTACCTAAATACGTATTTATATGCGTGCATGTTAATAAATGCATGACCCACATTACGTTTCAATAACTAATCTTTGTGAACGCGCCAAGCAAACCGTGTTAATCGGTGAAGTAATGACAGTGGACTTTAGATATGTCTATTATTTGTCTTTTGCATTAGTTCAAAATGGAAAGTTATCTATCTGGCATTAACAACACAATTTACTATTGCCACGAAAATGGTAATGATTTTTTTATTTGGATCATTATTGGTAAATAATCGAGGAAATTTATTCTTGTTTCGTCACTTTATCTTATAAAACTTTTGATTTCGTGATTCGTCACCTACAAAGTTTAACCGTTTTAAACCCACGTTCAGGTAAGACTAAATTCGTGTTTCGTTATCTACGAAAAAAAAGGTCTCTGCAAGTGAAACATCATAAGGTGACAAAACATGAAGTGACGAAATGCGAAGTGATGAAACATAAATGCCTCCGTTAAGGAAATTTCGTAGGTGACGAAATATAAAAAAATAGGTCTCTGCAGTTAAAATAGGTCTCTGCAAGTGAAATTTCATTAGGTGACGAAACACGAATGCTGTTATTAAGGAATCTTCGTAGATGAAGTAACACGAAAAGAAAGGTCTGCGGGTTAAATTACATTAGGTGACGAAACACGAAGTGACGAAACGCGAATGCCATTGTTAAGGAAATTTCATAAGGCGACGAAACACGATGTGTCGAAATCTACTTCCATTATTAAGGAAATTTCGTAGGTGACGAAACACGAAAAAAAAAAAGGTCTCTGGTGACAAACTATTATTAAGTGACAAAGCACAAGTGCTGTTATTAAGGAAATTTCTTTAGGTGACGAAACACGAATGCCATTATTAAGGAAATTTCATATTTGACGAAACACGGAAAAAAGAAAAGTCTCTTCAGGCAACATTTCATTAGGTGACGAAACACGATGTGTCGAAACACGATGTGACGAAACGCTAATTCCATTATTAAGGAAATTTCGTAGGTGACCAAACACGAAAATAAAAAGGTCTCTGGTGACAAACTATTATTAGGTGACGAAGCACGAGTGCTGTTATTAAGGAAATTTCTTTAGGTGACGAAACACGGATGCCATTATTAAGGAAATTTCATAATTGACGAAACACGGAAAAAAGAAAAGTCTCTTTAGGTAACATTTCATTAGGTGACGAAACATGATGTGTCGAAACACGATGTGACGAAACACTAATTCCATTATTAAGGAAATTTCGTAGGTGACGAATATTAGATGACGAAGCACGAGTGCTGCTATTAAGGAAACTTTATTAGGCGACGAAACACGAATGCCATTATTAAGGAAATTTCATATTTGACGAAACACGGAAAAAAGAAAAGTCTCTTCAGGCAACATTTCATTAGGTGACGAAACACGATGTGTCGAAACACGATGTGACGAAACACTAATTCCATTATTAAGGAAATTTCGTAGGTGACGAATATTAGATGACGAAGCACGAGTGCTGCTATTAAGGAAACTTTATTAGGCGACGAAACACGAATGCCATTAAGGAAATTTCATAATTAACGAAACATGGAAAAAAGAAAAGTCTCTTCAGGCAACATTTCATTAGGTGACGAAACACGATGTGTCGAAACACGATGTGACGAAACACTAATTCCATTATTAAGGAAATTTCGTAGGTGACGAATATTAGATAACGAAGCACGAGTGCTGCTATTAAGGAAACTTTATTAGGCGACGAAACACGAATGCCATTAAAGAAATTTCATAATTAACGAACTTTTTTAACTTGTTGTACTTGGTACCTATTCCATCGTTCATCTTTCAGCGTTTCGGCGGGTGTGACGAAGAAAAAGAAGAAGAAGAGTTGTGTGGCTTTTTTTTGCGACGAACGTTTAATTAAAAATTGTGACGAAAGAGATCGAAGAAACGGAAGTAGAGTCCTACGCTCGCTGAATATCGTGACAGCTGTTCGTAACGCTCCGATGACCATTTTAAGCGAACGGGTCCTGAAAGATTAAATTTTCTTCTTTTTCCCCGGATCGTAGACGCGAAGAGGTAGAGGTAGGTGTTAAGTTGAAGTCGTTCGTTCGTTCGTTCGTTCGTCTGTCCGTTTGTGTGACGATGAGGAGCGCGCGCGGTCCAAGTACCGTTTAACACACAATCGTGACAAAATATTATTACACCAACTGTAAAATACAGTAGCGAAAACGCAAAAGGGCAACCAACTTTAGCTACATAACTATAATTAACAACTGCTTTTATCGACACTTGCTTATGTTGTTAATTAAAAAAAAAAAAAATAGAGGAATTATCGTTATTTTATTTAGTCATTTTTTTTTTGATATTGAAGGTAAAATTTCAATTACTTTTTTTTTAATTCAATTTTCATCTTAAACATTGCAAAATAATAGTTTAAAATTCACGATTGCTTGACGTACCATATGGGTCGTGAGTTGTTGGTAGGATTTGTGTATGATTTGTTCATGTTTTCATTCATTCCATAGAAATAATGAATCAAAGATGCAAGTGTTGGACTTTCACTGGTAGGATAATTACCGCTATTAGCAGTTTTACAAATTTAATTAGTTATCGTTTTCTTAACCGTAACTGATTTCGAAAAACTAGAAGCTTTTTGAGAAGAAACATTTCTCATAACTAATCCATCTAATACCGATTTTATTCAATGATAAAATTCTTATAATATAAAGGTCAAGGGTTAATTAATTTATCTATTAAATTTTAGATTAATTAATTAAAATAACCCTGTAAATAAGTTTAAAAAATTTCTTACCAATCTGAGAATAAGATGAAGTGTGAATCTTACCTGAAAAATAAAAAAATATAAATAACAGCAGTATGACAAAAATAAATAAATAACTACTAAATTATTTTAATTTTCAAACAAAACTGTTAGTGATTTAAAAGTATGTAAATAAAGTAATAATGAGAGGAAAATAATCCTAAAAGTGATACGTCAATAGCACGTAATGGTTTAATCTTTTTTTTTAAATTTTCTCCAAATTTTCTAATTGCTTTTCATTTATCTACTTGCATTAGATGTGATCAAATATTGTACAACATCTGGTACAAAATGTGCTTGACAAAGACAAATATTTTCGCGATACCCTACCTGTCAAAATACCATGACATAATAGCAGATACCAACGTATGCACAAATGCAATAAACAAATATCAATAGAACCATAAGCTACGTATCTATAGTATAATATAAGCAAAACACTTTCTCCGAGCCTAACTAACGTTGGTTTAGGGTGGCATTTCTAGGAATGTTTCGTAATTATCGAGGCGGCCAGCCGAGCGTAGGGCGGGCACTTGACACCTAACAGGTAGGTGGCGTACAGACAGGCATTTGCGTCTCTTAAGCAACCAAACGCAGGTAGAACTACATTAACTATGTATGTAGTTACCTAGTACAGTCTTTGCATTACAAATTGGTAACGTTCCACGAGAAGCAGAGAAACTTGCAAGGGTTGAATGGGGGTCTATCTGTCATTCTCCACCAATGAGAAGCAAGCTACTAGTCTAATCTCAACACTAGCAATCCTGGAGGATTTTCGACTCACTATAATAATTGGATTCCAGCAACAGCAGAGGAAACTGGGGTAAGTTACAACAGCCCCAATAACTATTTTGGTATTTTCGATAAGGAGATTTATCATATCCAAAAAATTTAAGAAAAAACATGCCATTGGCAACTATCGATGGTCAATTTGTAATGCAAAAGCTGTACCAATATTGTGTGGTATATAGGTAGGAACACTTTATTGTTAGTTGAATATTTTGCTATGAATGGTACCATTGCATGGTCCCAATGCGATGGTAGATGCCCATTGCCAATAGGTACAGTATCACGCGTACGGATCTTCTAATCTTTATGCTGACAAGTCACGAACACTGTGCTGTTCTACAATTCGTTTTAATGCTGTTTCTAAATCCATAAGCTGGCAGTCAAGTTGAAGGTTATTTATGGACAACATTCAAATATTCTTTTGTGTATGCAAACAAAATATTGGTAGGTACTCATAAAAGTATCGGTGAATTTTGTCACTTCAGGTAACGGCGAATAGATTATCGTCATTGGTGATGGAATTAGTGAAAATATACTTGGCCAAAAATTTAGTAGAAAGTCTTCCAAAAACCGCTGGTTCGTGGTCATAAAGATCAAGAAGATCATGAGATACAATACTTTATGTAAAAACATTTTTCTTTTGGGATAAAAAGTATAAAGTTTTGTTACTTAAAATAGCATTAAATAATCCTGATCCATATGAAAAAAAAATACTGAGTACAAAAACGTATTTGCAATTCTATTTTGTATAGATAGTAATAATAAAAGACCAGAGCATGTCATTCAGGTTTAAATTTGCAAAAAGATTCTGACGCTGAATCTCATTAGTTACATCAGTTGTATGTAATAGTTTTGGTAACCCACATCTGGACGTTTTAAGAGAGGTAACGGTAATTAAAGCAAAGGAGCTGTCCATTCGAAATGGACGGTCGTCCGAAAATGCATAAATCCAACTGTAATTTATCCGAAAATTTGCTTTGTAACGCTCTACTTCCTCCAGTGCCATTGCGGCAAGATTCTTTTCAAAGAAACTGTGACTTGGTGAAATTACTGAATGGACCAAGTCGTCCCTTTTCTTACTTTTCTCTAAATTTCTATGACGCAGGTAACCATTGTAACTTCTTTGGAGATGGTCCAATGTTCATTTAGGAATATCTTTCCAAGGCCAAAAAGTGCCCATTTATTATGCTTTGAGCCCAAATAGAATACGTAAACTTAAATTTTTTCAATATTCTTCCCACATGCTTAACAATTTACACAATTAGAAAAGGATTGAAAATATTTTAGTAACAGAAAAACATGTTTCGAATTCTAACAAGTACTTACTTGACTAACGAAAAGAAAATGTAGTTAATTATTATGACATCCCGTCAGCACTTTTACATGTTCCTCATTCATTAAAATGATAAAGCTGCCCATAGAGATATTATTCTTCCTATTAAAAAGCTGTACGGTTTGTCAGGAGGCGTGTTTGTAAAGGGTAGGTGATGAATGGCAGATAAAGTTAAAGGATAACATTCGAGGTATGTCAGTGGTATTAAACGAATCACATAAGATAGGAACGATGAGGTGCACTCACAATCAGTCTGTTGTTGAGGTGTAGTCGAATTAACATAACGGTAGGACAAGAATTGAGGACTCACAAGGACGTATGGTTTTATTTTATTTTTTTTTTTATGGAACGTAGAAAAATTCCACCCACTAATTTTAATCATCTTCGTTAAGGCGAAGGTGTAAGCGAATAAATTACACAGACCCACGCCAAAAGATTGTTTATTGTAAAGACTAATTTAAAGTACGACCTTCGGTGAGCCGGTTGACAACATTATCATTGGAACTAAAAAATTTTATTGCATTTATAAAACTGTAGGCAAGTAAAACAATGGCAACGCTAATTAAATGAGAAAAACATCTGGGAAATTTAAAACAATCGTAGGTACTTTTGGAAACTTTAACATTTTTGATTCGCCTTTATGTTACGTTGAGTTAATTAATTATTTTTTCAACCAACCACATCACGAATATATAAGTCATAACATATCTAGACAATAAATAAGTGAAAAATCCAATATAGCGGTATTTATAATAATTTGCATACATAGTGTTGTGCAAATTTCTTCCGTCTAACAGTTTAATTCATAATTATACGTACTTTATCTCACCTTTAAAACACGATGCTTCATCAAAGGTGTTTCTAGTATTTACCTCTAAGTGAATATATAGATAATTGTTAATGTTAATAAGCTTTCAGTTGCTTAACATTTATTTAACTAATTGTAAAAATAGTATCTCATATTTTAATGTTACAATAGGATGACCCAGTAATTGAGAAATGTACTTACACCGACTTATTGTTATGAGATATTAAAGTTTAATTGCACAATACAGTTGTGCTTCTTTAGCTGGTAGTAAATGCACTCTACTATTATTTAAAGTTCAATGTAACATTAAAATAGACACCGACTTTGATAACTTAATAATCACCTATTCCACGGACGTTTAACGTTGCTATTTTATTAAATATGAAAGTCGTGATAATTATAAATAGCGAGATTAATTAATCATATTTATAAATCACTGTATTTAAGAAAACCGTGCGTTCTAATTGAGGAAAAAACCAATTTGTTCTATTAAACACTACGCCATAATACCATGTTGGTAGATATAATAAACTTCAATTCATACTAATTAATACTCAACAACAAAAAGACACTCGATTTTAGTTAATTATGTACTTAATTGTAGATCAGTTTCAGAAAATTAAACAATGAGTCAAGGTCTTCAGAAATGCAATTACCAAAAGGTATGGTCATTTGCTACCTATTAATTTGTAACACATTTTTGGAATTCATCGATTACAACATTCAAAAGGGCGTAGGACGACTGCACGTCCGTTGTCCCATTCAAAAATAGGTTTTTCTGTTTTTCAGTTTTATTCTATCCGAACTATGTACTGAAAAAGTTAGGTTAGGATGACTTTGAGATAACGCTCCAACTTTAGTTCTCATTTCTACCCATTGAATCCACCCCAATTTATCTTTAGCTGAATTTGTAAAACTGACGATGCCTTCTTACAAAGTTACTTTTGTCAATAAGACATTTTGGTATTCATGTGGTGCTATGTAAGAGATATATGTATGTATGTATGTATGTATGAATATCTTTGTTTAAATATGCCGGTTCATTGTTTCTATTCTCGCAATACAATGACAGAGCCGGACCAGAGGAAATGGAAAGTTATTCGGTTTCTTCTGCTCCATCCAACTGAAAAATTGTGTAACCCACGCGGATTTATTTGCAAATCAATCGGCGTCTTCCACAACCACTTTCGACAAATGCCCCGGGTGATTGAAATTCATCGTTTAATACAACGTGACAATAAGTTAATCTATTGTAAACCAAAGAGCAAAGCTGGATTTTGAAATTTTGAGTCCAGGAGATTTATAATTTTTTCCAAAGTTTGTGTTATAATTTTCAGTATTATTTCCATTTGAGTACAAAACTTAAAACCCTGATTTTTCTTATGGTTCTTTATTTCTGATAAGAAGCTTTTAGATCTTATAACATACCATTACCATGACCATGTGTGTATTTAGAAAATATTGCAGAGAAGACTAAACAAGTTTCATATAATGTATGTAGTTTCTGACATTAACAGATTACTAATTGAGATCGTGGGTTGTTTTCCAATTTCGTATTCAAAATGCGGAAAACCGATGGATATGGCGAAGAATTTTAATGAAACCGTGTCCTGGCTCATCAATCAGATTCATCCTTTAAATTATTCCTGTCTGGGTTTGCTAAATTGTTAAGGAATAATTCAAATTTAGGTACCTATCTAATATGTATTGCAAGGTCCATAAACCAGTTTCATATTTTCAAGAATTCAATGACTTCTAGCTCTCTGGCATGTCAGAAACAAGTTTTGAGTGGGCACTAATGACTATTGCCGGCATGTTTCTTCGAATATTTCGAAAAATATCGATCCACTTAAAAAAATCTTCTTCGACTCGTTCTTCCACGTGGAAGAAAAGCCGGTAAAAATCTTTATACCAAGAATTCCTACCTGTTATCAAACTGGACGTGTTACTACTAGTCCTGGATCGTCGTAAGAGTACTATGGTACTTATATACCTGTTGCATTCACACCACTCTGCACAACCTGTTTTCAAATCACTTTACACACAGACGAGACACTGTTTCTTGACGTTGGTCGTAATAAAAATCGATCAGATCGATCGATTTGATTGAATGGGCGACGAAAATATCACTCTGAAGATGTCCACACTGAGCACTCTACTAAATACGACTGATAACGCACGAACTGATAGATCCTACAAACGAAATGCAACCTCTGTGTGCAAACGAAAAGGCACGAACAGTTGTTTAATTTAATTGTTATTGTTGTAATCTTTCGATGGACGGACGCAAAAGTTATTTTCGTTGACTGGTGTTAGTGAGGAATGGAGACCGACTGAAGAAATGAGCTGAGTAACTTCGTCGACCGGTTGTTTGGGATCTTTCCTCGCCGATGGTGGAAGGAAGCATTCAACAGCTTGCTTGACCGTCCTGGCAATGTTGCCAACAATGTTATACTGAAGGTTACCAACAGAGACCGCTAGTGAAATTCATAATTCACTATTTGTCCCTTTCAGAAATGGCACCTCCACCAGAAAGAAATTACACTTGTTGAGGGTAAAAGAAAATTCATCGGTTGATTCTCTTATCATCCCTTTACAGAACACTGAAAAAAAATCTTCAAACTCTGATGTACCGCGACAAACCCTTGTTAGCAATTTAACCCCTATCACTGATAGAGAAGGAAACCATAGGTAAGTAAAAGTTGATACAATTTTATCGTGTGGTTTGAGAAGAAACTTCTTCTGGCAACATTGTTTGCGAACCTGCAGAAGGTAAGCTAAGCGACTTCTCCTTCTCTTTGGTGACTTAGCCCCACTATACTCTATTCCTAAGCCAAGAACACTATCACCTCCGTCTTACCTGCCGCATGCCATTCTTCGTTTACCTGGTCTCGCAAACCAACTGTAGCCAGAGCAGACCACGAACACTAACACTCACTACACTGAACCAGATTACATACACCAATGAGTTGAGGTTAAAAATTGACCATCACTTCTCATATGTCACATATGACTCACAATGTTTAGTTACCACTGATGGTGAAGAAGGATGAGTTCCTTCGTTATGACAGGATCAAAGGATCGGTATTGAATGAATGAGTTTGAAAAGGAAATTTGTTGATTTAGATGACAGATATTACATGGAGGTGGTGTAATTTGCAGTGGGTTGTTATTGAGAGTGTTTACCAGAAGAAGATTTGATTACAGCATTTACCCAAGTTGGTGATTTTTTTTTCTAATTTTAATCCTGTAAATGGAAAAGAAGGAGTAACCCATCCAGGAGCAAAAGAAGCGAAGCAAAAAAATCTTAACCAAATTATACAGGGTGATTTTATAAAAAATGGGCAATTTCTAAATTAATGGAGATACTAGATAAACACCAAAATATTAAGATTATAAAAATGTCACTGGTTTTGGAGATACAGGGCGTTCAAGGTATTCTGAAATTTCTTATTAAATGAGAAAAGTTTCGGAATATAATTGTAAAAATTGAGGTAGATTTGATTTGAAACTAGCGCCCTCTACGTAATATATCAAAATATGTTTCAAATTCGTAAATTATCAATTTTCACATGTTCTCAATCAATGAGAAATTTCAGAAAACATTGAACGCTTCGAAACCAATCGTAACATTTTTATGTCTATCTCAAATTTAGAGATTTCCTATTCTCGATGAATCACCCTGTATATGTTTTTCCATCGTCAGTTACAAAAATTTTAATTTGCTTTATATTTGTCTCGAAACAAATCATAGTTAAATTATGGTTTTGGGTTGAGTTCATCTCGAATTTTCAAATTCTCCGAGCAATTTATGTAATTTTCCTTTCCATAATTTCGATTATTACAAACAATTAAATGTCTTTCTTTTCCCAAATTTCATTTGGAATCCGTCAGTTAAGTAATGGCATTTGTCGATACATCATAGGTTCATTTTGTTCCTAATTAGTAATCTGCAATTCCACCACTGAAGAAGGAGAGTAAGAAGAAGGAAAGCGACGTATATATTTATTAGAGGCTTAATTCATTTTTGAATAATTGCCAATGCTTCGGACGCAATTAGTCATTGTACGCCGTGATTCAATTTAGATCGCGGCAAAAGAAATATTTGGATAGGCGAACAATGAGACTCGTTAAAGCAATTTATATCGCACATATGAAGACTTATTTTCATACGAAGGGGAAAACAAATTTCCTATTTAAATTCAGATGCAACTAACTCGTTAACTCGCCGGTCGCGAAGTTAAGGAACGAACGGACGCAGCGTCGCGTCGTCGCGTCCGTTCCATTGGCATGCGCCCCGGGCGTCTGGCTATCGTCTCTTTAATGAAAGTACGCTGAAAATGGGTATTCTAATACCGACGATACTACCGCCATCATTCTGCAGATAAAATATGAGGCGATCGAACCACAATCGATAATTATACAAACAGATCTGGGTTTACAGGGGCTAATCCAATTTAAATCGATATTGTATAAATAATCTTTCGAGTAAGAAAGTAAACGAATCAGGAAATGATGGTAGAAAATGGAGAATAATGACGAAAGTTTTCTTGCCAAAGTAACTCATCATCTTTTGCTTACGTAACCTAACCTAACCTTGTTCCAAGAGATCTACCAGAATTACAGCATTTTTTAATAGAAAACTAAAGCAAAAACTTTGCCAACCAACTTTTACTTAACCCAACCTAACCTAACCTAACCTAGATTAATCTAATATAACCTAATCTAACCTTATTCCAAAGATTCTACCAGAATTGTACCATCTTTATAATGGAAAACTGAAGCAAAAACTTTGCCAACCAACTTTTATTTAACCCAACCTAACCATACCATATTTATTATTGTAAACCATTGAGATTCTTCGATATCATAATGTTAAAAATTAAATTGATTGAATATCTGTCTTGTCTCATTACTTTCAATAGGTCCTGTACCATCCAATCAGCCAATGTTTTTTTTTTTTCTTTTAAAGTATGCTTACCGGTTTTGTTTTGGCAAAGCTTCTCGAGGTGACCTCTTGGGCCAAGAGCTTTTTTTTGCCCTGTTGTTTCCGAGCCTATAGACAAACGGTTATTCGTTCAGCTAATGTTTTGGACAGCTGTTTCCTGTCTTATACCCACGACCCAATCGAACGCTTCATTATTTTTCATAATAAATAAGAGGTCCGATGTCTAGTCGCGAACCATTTTGTTATCCAATTGTATATTCATTTATCCCGAATAAACCGGTTGGTTAGTTGGTTGGAATATTTCCATAAAAAAGGACTTTTCCAATTTATAATATTTTGTAACAATTTTTTCTTGTTAATAAATCAAGACCAGTATTAGTCTACTATGAAGGCATTTGTGTGCAATGTTTCTCCTTTTTTTGTTCGAAAGACCAGCACGTTGCAAATATCAAATTCAACGATTTAAAGCGTTAGCAAAAGAAAATGAGCATATTATGTAAATTTGTTGTGGTCAAATCGCAATTTGATGTAATCTCAACCATCAGAAATGTCAACGACTATAAGAGTTACTAATGTTTATAAATGTAATATAAACAATTACTCATTAAAAAAAAAAAATGCGTATAGGTGTTTTCGAGTAATCATGCAAATAAAACTGGTATTTTGCGAGAATTATAATCATTATTTTTTAAAAAAATGTGTGAATGGGGGCATAAAGATGTACAATTAATAAACTGAAGCTGTGAGATTTTGTCCAACTGCAACCCCTGTTTGTGGTAGTATCCCTCATATAAAAGTGTTTTGAAGAGGACATCCGCAGTTAATGCATGCCCAAGAAAACAATATGTGTAAGAAAAAGGGGTCAATACATTCTCATGATAAAATACAAAGAAAGTGATAGCCTACAAAATAACCTTTATTATCGATTAAAGACTTGCAGATAGCAGACAATGGGGATTGTTAGGGAAAAAGTTATAGGATAAACATTTGCCAATCATCTTTTTATGGTTTTCATGCAATTTTGATAAGGGACAATGGTACATTGTTATATAATCAAATGGAGGTGTCCATTGCGGAAGCGAAGTATCGAAATTAATCTAACAAAAAAAAATTTATTAACAATGTCAATAAAACAGAAAACATGAGGTGACAGTCTTTAAACCCTTAGACTGATAACCTAGGAAAGAACCAAAAAAATTATTGACAAGAAGAATATCGAGATTTGAGTAAGCTTAGGATTTTCACAGGATTAAATTGCTCATTAATTTACTCTCAAAATTCTTCCAACGATTTCTTGGAAAATCAAAAATGTAATTGCGCTTTGAAAAATATTAGACTAACCAAAAGATTATTGAAAAGAAGAACATTGAGATTTGAGTTTCCCAAGAATCTCCACAGGATTAATCTCGTAATCAACTTACTCTCAAAGCTCTCAAACTTCTTCCATCGGTTTTTTGGAAACTCAAAAATATACTCATTCAATTTTGAAAAATATTAGTCGAACCGAAAGGTAATTGACAAGAAGAACAACGAGATTTGAATTTCCCAAGAATTTCCACAAGATGGATCTGCTTTTCTCAAACTTCTTCAAGAATAAGGATATGTCTCTTCCCAAGGATCTATCGGAATTGATCAGTTGTTCTAATCAATTTCTTAAAAAATTAAAGACATATTCATTCAAGTTTGAAAAATATTAGAAAAACCAAAAGGCAATTTAGGAGAAGAATATCGAGATTTGAATTTCCCAAGAATTTCCACAGGATTAATCTGCTCTTCTCCAACTTCTTCCATCGATTTCATGAAAAATAGAACTCGAGTGGCCAGGTATCAACAAAGGATAATATTCTGCAGCATAGGCCACGGAACAACAGCAGAAAGTAAGTGAGCGCAGTGACGGCCTTGAAAAAGCCAATGACTTTCGCAGCATAGCAAGAGCTCCAAGACCGCTGCTGGTAGGTAGGTAACCAGTGACGGTGGTGGACTTGGACTCTATAAGAGTCTCTGCAGAATGACACTGCTTTAAGAGACCGCAGGTAACACACACCATTGCAACAACGCATAGCATGGTAGGTAGGCTCTTTCTTTCTTTCTTTCTTCCTATCGGTCTAAATATCATTATCAGTTGTGCCTGTACGAGCCATCGGTAAACCAAAGCCACCGGCATCAGCCAGCAAGAAGACCAAGCTGCAAGCTCAATGCCGTCCAAGGTTAATAGAAGCGCATACTTATGCTGATGCTACTGTGTTACTCTTGCACGATATCAAGCGTAAAAATGGGTCTGTTTGTCATATCTGTTAGAAAATAACCCCAAAAGCCAGTCTCTCTCGTTCTTGCCAGCTTTTTTGAAAATCTGACGTATGCAAACTCCAAAAAAATTGTACCAATGTTTCCATTTCCCTATGCGTTCAGTATAAGATGGGTGGGGAAGGCATATGTATCTATGGAAGTGGCAGCGCTAGTTCCGTTACGCTTACTTCCGTTACGTTCACTCGGTTTTACTCCATCTGTATTGTGCTGGTTATAATGTAGCCATATCCTGTGACCAAATGACCAAACGTTGCAACGATTGCAACTATGTACCTACAGAAATGTGTGCTTTACCTACTTGAAAAATAAGAGAACAAAAAACGTAGCTTCATAAACTACATCTCCTTCAGATAGTGGAAAAGCAGGCTGAGGCAGGTCGTTAGAGGAAGCTTAGCTTTCAAAATAAGGCACGAACAGGCGATGTAATAACGGATATTCTTAAAGTTCGAGTTGGTTTCGCTGTTTTAATGGCAATGCCTACTTAGCATTCTGACGATAACGAGGCGCACTGCTCCTCAAAACTAGATCAGGATCATCGACTAGAACGTGCTTTTTGGTACTCATCTAAGTAACAGCGAACGTAGGCAGTCGAATAAGACCGAATAAAACAACCGGAGAAGATGGAAACAAAACCGAACGTTTCGATGCTTTTTCCTCGGCCAACGTCAGACATCGCCTTTTACGATAGCTGTTGTGAACAAACTTTTAGACGAAAGATAATAGAGAGATGAACGTGAAAAGCATCGTTTATTATACATTGTCGTTTACCATTTAGTTACGCAGTTACAATTCCTAGATTATGAGAACGGCTGCTGATATGTAAATGTAAATTTAGTTGGAGAACGGATTTGCCTACTATCGGATGCGTGAACTGATTTTTAGATTTTATAACCAGGTCAAACGGAATGTCGCGGAAGAAACAAAGCGAATGTGTGATCTTATTGTGAGACAAAAAGTTTCTGAAAACTGGTCCAGGATTCGTTAAAAAATAACGAGATTATCAGAACTATTACGAAATTAGAAAATCCTCTTTCTAACTAACTGCGGAAGAAAGTAGACTTGTAGACACTTTTGGATAATTGCACTTAATAAAATTATTTTTAAAAAATATAAATAAAAATTCAACAATCTCACTCGCTCGACATTCGAAGAATTGTAGTTTCTTTCTTTTGTGACTCAGCAAACATCTAAATGTTCCTTAAACTTCACTGGATAGACAAAAATGTGGTTCTACTATAATTTACTAAATGATGTAGCTTTTTATTTTATTTCAAAAAACTATTGACCAACAATTCATTCTATAAATTATAATCTACAACTTTTAATAACAATTAAATACTAGTGAAAAATTCGAATGTGCTAAAACATATTGAGGAAGTCGAAAAGCTCTAAAAGCAATACAAAATATATTTGATGATGTGGTCAGCGTTTTAGCGGTAAAGTTCACAAGTCCAAAAAAAAAAAATAACGAAATCGACAATAAAAGTCCTCGACACCCACTTTACGTTACGTATTAAATCTATCCTTAAATGACCACTAATACACGTGCTACGTGCTATTAGACTCTTATAGGAAGTTCACGATTTTTAAGCCGCATTATCCAAATCCATCGAGTTTAATGGCCATATTTATCTTTATGAAATGTAACGTTCTTAAAGGCGCGAAAATATGTACCTACATAAGAACGTGATATAACGTTATTAACTGCATCAAACGTTACGACATTTTTAACAACTGAATCAAATTTAATCGAAAACTACAAAATAGTGTTAAAATATACCGGTAATTATCGTATATAAGTGAAGAAAAAGAGAGGTTGATGGTAGATACGTGTGTCCTTTTTTCTCATCATCATCATCATCAGGTTTTATAAAATGAAGAGTGAAACAAATAAACGAAAACGTCATGGACAACTTCATACGTACGTGTATTTACCTTCAGATGGGCTTCGATCCTCCGATACTCATCCCAGGTGTTGTATCCGATGCAGACTTGTAAATCGTCCAATTTGATACAGTCAATGTTAGAGTAAATCGAAAGAAGCGAGAAACATTTTAGCCTGTCATGTCGGCTAGCATGGGAATCGCGTGTACACAATAAACGATGGAATGGTTGAGGGCATATTACGAAGCCACGAACAGAAGAAAAGCCATTTCTAATGGGTCTTTCAATTCAACGTTATTATAGGCTTTTCTTCTACAAAGGCACATAATTTCGTTGTTTTTGAATGTCCGAAGGAATATCTATATGACTTCATTCAATAATGGTTTATAAACGACAAATTAATCGAAATATATCAGTCGATACCGGTTATAACGATATCGAATTTGGTCGTAAAAACCGATAGTCGATGTTTTCGAGGTACAAAATAATTTTTTATTTAGTATAATAGAATGTGTGGGTACATATTAATGTATAAAATATGTTTTGGTGCGTCTTGTGTACATTTAAGTAACAAACTAAATGAAGAGATATGAAAAAGTTGGCTTTAATTATATTGCATGCACGTATATTTTGTTCCTGAGGATTGACTTGAAACGTTTTTGTTTGCCTTTCCTATTTGAATTGCCATTGATCATTATATTGTACTGTCTCAGATGTGGATACTGTTACCTATTCAAATTGTTAATAAGACGACTGGTCGTTGTAACAGATATAATTCTCCCAGGATATTAGTTAAATGTGGTCGCTTAATGTCGTTAAAAGCGGTATTTTTTATATGGCGATCATATAGCATCTATGATTTTGGTCGATATAACCGATGATGTCGTTGTAAGCGATTTTGACTGTATGTAATTAGATTTTATTGAATGTGTTGTTGATTTTGTATTCGGTCATCGCATTAAATAAATTGCAGAAGAATTTCATCGTGATAGTTCTTAATTTTTTATAGACTGGATATGTAATGAACGTTGTTTAGGTTGTTGCATTGCAAAAATAAAAGCGATTACTCCACGACAGTTAAAGTTCTAAAGAAGTGCTCGTAACAGTCGACAAAAGCAGGTCTGTATTTGGCGAAAAAGCAATGTAACCATACGAAATTGCACTTTAGCTGATTATATGTCTCCCAACTGGATGTAATGCAATCAAAGTTGCAGTAAAAGCTTAAAAGTGGCTCATAAAGATAAAATTATCCCGCCATAAAGATCGTAGACGTGAACTGAAATTTCATCATAAATATTTCTTTTATAGATAAATGCTCCACAGTCACTACACTTTTGTGTCTTTTTTAAATGAATAGTTTTACGATTTTCCACTTTTATTACTGACACTCTTTTTATGTAAGTATCTACCAACTACGTATAAACGCTTCGACAGTAAATTCATTTACGTTATATCTACCTAATAATTATTATTGTTGTTCACGCATTAAAAACAATAAACGAATAAAGCGAAGATAGACACATGTCAAACGCATTATGTCACACATTGCCCAAAGACAACCTGCTGCTCTTGCTCTCTATTGGTCACATCCATTTCAATTTGTTCTATCACTTCAAATTACAAGACGTGTGTATTACGACAGTGCATTTAATGTGCTTCACTGACCAAGTCACAAAAGACCAGCACAGCGTCTAATTAACCGAAAACCAACGGGAAAAAAGGATTATGTAACGCGCAAGTTTTTAATTCGCTTCACGTTGCAGCACTTCTTTGGCAAATCTTAAACTAGGCAGGGCAAACAGGCGGCTAATCTCATACAGCAATTGTTTTAAACGAAAAAAATAAGACTGTCGAGTAAAGTCGTATCTCTTTTATTAAGGACTTCGCCTTCTGAAACTGTCCCACTCGTACAACTCAGTTATCTGCTCTTAAAAATTTTTTTTAAACACATATACAGTTACATATTTGACTGCGTGAAATATGTCTACTGAAATAAAAGTTTCTTTAGATATTATGTCGTGAATGTAGCTGAATAACACGCCGATATCACTGACGACTAATGAATTATTGATGATTAAAATATCAATGCATACAAGTCTATCGAAGTAACATTTATTACCCACTGATGGGTTTCGCTGGTACTCCGTCTTCAATTACTATCTTTTGTTCATCATAGCTAATGAAAGTGGTCATAAAATTCATACAGTTAGAATGAACATAAGTCGTAACTGACTTACAATAAGTGAGATAGATCGAAAGACGTATGTGAGAGATTACTATCGACTTCGCCTTCCGAAAACGACCCGACTGCCTGCAGGTGTATGTGCACTCACACGCTTCATTTATTTAAGAGTTTTTGTTGTTTTGACACATTTCTGACGGACAGTTACAAGTGCATCTATTTAAATAAATCTCGCGGCACGTTTCGCCGCGTCAGGAAAAAAAAATACGACCGAGTGCGACTAATGTCTTAAATATCCAGTTCTCGGGCGCATCGAGTTCCAGTTTTTACGCAAAAAAGTCGTCAAATGGCATCTCGAATCCGCCGGGCGCGTGATATCGTAATATGCATTGTCGTTGTGTACAAGGCGCGTATTAATTGGACTTGTTTCCATTCAAGGTAGCGATGGAATAGCAACTGCAACCGCTAAGACAGAGACGTATCTGTCTCTTCGTTTCGTCATTGTCTTAGTGTTGTTCTTCTTCTTGTATACCACGTACTTACGTACATATTTTGTTTCTTTTACCACCCTTACCAACCTCGTTAAGAAATTATTGTCATCCAGATTCTTTGTAGGTACACGTTGGTGGGTGGTATTTTGCACCAAATGGTAGCCAATTTAGCACCAAACATGGTGCAACAATTTCCAGCTAGGCTGAGTCCCATTTAAAACTTAGAATGTGTGAACGTAACAGATGTAAGCGTAACGGAACTGCCGCTACCACATCCGTATGCTTCCCCACCCCTCACCCATCTTATACTGAACTCATAGAGAGAGGGAAACGTGCTAGTACGTTTAATTCTGTCCGGTGACTAGAGCGAGTGCATGAGCAGTCTTACAGCTTCAGCATAACATATTTAAAAATAATTTCCATTGTCTGTTTGTCATAAAGTTCTTATCTTAATTAATTAATTTTCTATCGACTATCGATGTATCGATTTGCATAAAAAACATAGAAAGGTAATGTAAAATATACAAAATGAGCGAGCTAAACGGTTTCCCTGTTTAATAACAATAGAATTTAGTGAGTGCATGGTCAATTTCGTTAGTTGAAATTTAATAATAGGAAGATGCACCGATGCAGAAATAAGTTTCTCGTATGGCACCTGTGGGAAAGACAATTTAAGCGCAAGGAAATCCGGTTTTTAACAGGTTTCACTCAATTTCAATGAATTTAACTAAGTGACTATGTTATATTAAACACAGGATTTGTATTCCTAGTATTTTAATCCTTTGTCTTTGGAGATAAAACTTTAAAAGACCGCTTCTCTCTTAACGCACTATCGAAGTCTCTTGGCCTCTGTGGGCGTTGTAAGCTTCATGATGCATAAATACATCAAGGGTTCTAATTATTAGGGTATACTAAATTGTTAATAACAAATAAGCCAAAAAAAATCTTTTCTGATAACAAAACAAGATAGAATAGCAACTAAAGCAAGTTTTCAGCTCTTAAAGATATCGTTCGATTGGTTTCAGTAAACCTGAGATCAAATCTGGTGTTTGTTTAATAAATATAAAGTCATAATTTAACAATAATGATATAATAAGTCAAGTTGGTAGCTACTTTGCCTATATTTGGCCTATATTTGTCGACGTCTCAAACAAATGAATAGGCTTAAGCCAAAGCTTGCTTGTTCGACGAGTATAAATAAAGTAGCAGCCGTCACCGAACAATAATAAGTAGATTTTACAACAAGCAACAGGTTTCTATGATAAGTTCATAAACACGGTTGCAAATAACGTGCCCTAAATCACTTGAGAGTTGCAAAAGATTCAAATGATAACGAACTTTATATTCACTATACTAAAACAGTCATTATAAGTAGCTAGGTACGCGTTTTCTACACCTATAACACTACAAGGTAGGTGGTAGTGCATAACATACTTCATTATATACCGAGTGTTATAAACGTTTCTTGTACGGAACAGAATCATGTGTATCTACGTAAGAACAATAGATTATTATTGTTTTTTTTTATAAAATATGATAAATAAATTTAGTGATACCCTTATTAAGACGTAATTAACCCTCTCTCACCCCATGCTGTACATTTTTAATGCTTCTTAATAATTTTCAATACAGTGTATAACGGATATACAACACCAGAAATTAATAATAATGTCAGCTGTGGCATACGCCCTTTATGAACCGCTCGCAATAACGCTATTTACGCGAATCATTTGAGTTGGAATAGGTCAAGGATTGTAACTTACAAACACGGTACGATAAATGGTATGCAAATTAGTACCACCACCACCACCGCATACTAATACTATTAAGAATTCGCTTTAAACAATAATTGTATAATACGTTTCATTCGTTTTCTGTACACCCTCATTTTGTTTTATTAATTATTGTTTCAAACCGCACATTTGTTTTTTTTTTATTTGTGAAGAAAGGAAACAAAGAAAGTCGGAAGTGAACTTGTACAATCGTTAAACAAATCACAAAGCTGTCGAGGTTAATTCGATTTATTTTAGTTTTTTTATTGGTGAATTTAGTGTAGAGATAGAGCGAAATGGTTGCGCAACTATTATTTTTGCCCAGATTTTCCGACACCTTTGTTTCCGCTACATTAATAACGTTTACCGACTATTATTACGTGTCTATCATATAATTATTGATAGCCTGTAAGTATTATACGTAGAAAGGTGAATGTAACTGGCCAAAGTTAGCAGAACAGAATTCTATGCCTCTCAAAAGGCATTTAAAACAAACTCTGTCCGTCTGTCGAACATAGAGTACTAACAATAACTTTTAAAAAACCAGCGATTGTGGTATTATGTTCGTGTGGTATAATAGCCTTTTTATTCTTGTTTTTACTTTTACTCCTGTACAATGAGGATCCATCAAATGAAACCCATAATCGTACCATTACTGGTCAATTGGTAGAATACCATTCAGTTGGTATGCTAAATAGATCACAAATAGTAAACTTATGAACATATCACGAAAACAGATTCTAATATGGGCATATACCAACTGAGGCAGACCTTAAAATTAAAGCTGCTGGATAACGTCCAACTGAGGCAGCGCAGGTGTACCAACTGAGCCGATTTGCATCTCATTCTACACTATGGAAGCTGCTTGAAATGTGTGTCTCAGTTGGTAGTGTTTTAATATTGACTGGCTCAGTTGGTATATGACTATTGAACTCAACACGAGAAATGGTAGAAAATCGAATAAAATCTTTTGATTAGTTTCATGATACACTGTTCGTGTTCATTTTAAATAAGTCATAGTAATAAATTAATAAATAATTGTTAATTATAATAAATTCAGCTATTTAGGAGCTTTTATAACATCGTCTCATACCGAGACGAAACGCATAGATTTAGAACCATTGACTTGTTCTTAACACGTTCTATGGCACTAAGGTTAGCGATTAATAGTTATATTATTAAAATGATATGCAAAATTATGTAATAATGTCTCTGTTATGTGTTAGTTTTTTATACGACTGTATAAAAAAAGTGCTAATTAAAATCAGGATTCCTTTTGCTGTTATTCTCTTTACGTAAACGTTTATATAACTTTATTTTAATGCATTTAATTTTTACAAAAATTATTGCTGTTCTAATGAACAAATGCTCATTTGTTTTTAATGTTTTCATGTAAAAACAATTTTGCTGCAGTCGAGTAAATTGAAAAAAAAAAAAAAACATGCTACAATTATCACATATTTTGTTCGACTAGTGGGAGAAGTTGAGCTTTATTTTTTCGAGCTCATAATTTGTATAGAAACGTGTAATTTATGTGAATGTTTTTGAGTTACACTTGCTCATAGCATTCTCATTACAACAGGTGTCTAATGTTCTGAAATCACACTTCTTGTGGTATTTTGAACATCTGCCAGTGTCATTTACCAGTAAAAATACTTCCTATATAATTATAAATCTCAGTAAAAGTGACAGTTGTTTTCACGTTTTCTCCGGCCACTTATGGACCATTAAAGATGAATTAAAACAGTTAAATAAGATGCTATTAAAATACTTCGTGGACCCTCAGAATATGAGCTAAATTTGAAAGAACGAAGACATAAAGATAGTGACAACTGCATAATTATGTAGATTCATTCTGTGAAAAATATTTAAGTACGCAAATATAACCTACTTTACTTAACGATTAATTTTTTTAATTAAAATCGCTATTAATGGGCCCAGCTTCGTACCATTGCCATGATAAATTATGTGACTGACGGTACATACATACACATTTATGGTTGCTTGCATATAGGCACATGTCGATGGTAATGAGCGATGGACTGGCGCCATCCATTTATCTCTTGTTGGCTTCGATTGGTTCCGGATGTTCGAAAAATTGCTCGATCGCACTGATGGCAACAACGAATCGAACGGACAGGAAAAACACGAGAAGAAATTCAGTTTGAACTTGTTATAAATAAACACGTTCGTTTGTTTTACGAAATTGGGGTCAACTGGCAAAATTGATGGCCTGGGTGAAGGTCACGAAATGAATTTTTTTTCGTTTGTAATGCTGTATTCGGATACACATGTGTGCATAAACAAAGACAAATAAACTAAACTAAATTTCTTTTTTAATATTCAATAAATGAACTTTCTCCTAGACAAATGTCGTACATTCGATAAATATCCTGAATATTCCGATCTCCGCCCCATTTTCACGCTGCAGCGCGTCGACTGCCGCTTAAAATTGCATCATGACCAGAGTGTGATTACCGTTATCATTTGTCCATAACACTGTGTAATTGATACAAAGTGCTTTCTGGGTAAATACTGTCCGAGCTACTGATTGTCTGAGAGCCTGCTGTTGACCTTTTCCGTTCGATTTGTCCATGACGTGTTGCGACACGCGCTCGACACTCAAAATCTTATGGAAACCCCATTTTAAATACAATAACTAAAGTGCATACTGTAAGTACCTACCTAATACGTGGGAAAGAAACGGCGAAAGTGTTAAGAAAATTTCACTGATGCCATGGTAGGTACATGTTTCATATTTAAAGTGTAATCACTTACTTATTATGATTAAATGTATTGTTTTTACAACCTACTGAATCAATCTTGACTCAGGTAGAAGGAAGCCTCAATTAATATGATTTATTCTTGTTTCGTCACGAAATAAGACTTTGTCTGCAAAGACCTCTTTTTCACGATTCGTTGCCTATAAAATTTAATCATTTTAAACCGACGCTCAGGTAAGAATAACTTCGCGTTTCGTCACCACGAAAAAAAAAGGTCTCTGCAGGTAAAATTTCATTAGGTGATAAAATACGAATACATTTATTAAGAAAATTACGTAGGTGACGAAACAAGAAGTATCAAAACACAAACGCCTTCATTAAGGAAATTTCGTAGGTGGCTAAACACGAAATGAAAGGTTTCTGCATGTAAAGTTTCATAAGGTGACGAAACACGATATTGCGAAACACGAATGCCATTATCAAGGAAATTTCGCAGGTGACAAACCACCAAGTGACGAAACACAAATGCCTTTATTAAGGCAATTTCGTATGTGAGGAAACACGAAATGAAAGGTCTCTGTATTTAAAAGTTTCATAAGGTGGCGAAACACGATATTGCGAAACACGAATGCCATTATCAAGGAAATTTCGCAGATGACAAACCACCAAGTGACGAAACACAAATGCCTTTATTAAGGCAATTTCGTATGTGAGGAAACACGAAATGAAAGGTCTCTGTATGTAAAGTTTCATAAGGTGGCGAAACACGATATTGCGAAACACGAATGCCATTATTAAGGAAACTTCGCAGGTGACAAACCACCAAGTGACGAAACACAAATGCCTTTATTAAGGCAATTTCGTATGTGGGGAAACACGAAAGGAAAGGTCTCTGTATGTAATGTTTCATAAGGTGACGAAACACGATATGGCGAAACACGAATGCCATTATCAAGGAAATTTCGCAGGTGACAGACCACGAAGTGACGAAACACAAATGCCTTTATAAAGGAAATCTCGTTGATGGCGAAACACAAAATGAATGGTCTCTGCATGTTAAGTTTCATTAAGTGACGAAACACGATATTGCGAAACACGAATTCCCTTATCAAGGAAATTCCGTCGGCGACGTAAAACAAAGTGACGAAACACAAATGCCTTTTTAAGGAAATTTCGTAGGTGGCAAAAAACAAAATGAACGGTCTCTGCATGTGAAGTTTCATAATGTGACAAAACACGATATGGCGAAACACAAATGCCATTATCAAGGAAATTTTGCAAGTGACAAACCACGACGTGACGAAACACAAATGCCTTTATTAAGAAAATTTCGTAGGTGACTAAACCCTTTGCAACGAAACACGAATACCATTATCAGTGATATTTCGCAGGTGACGAAACACGGCATGAAAGGCCTCTGCATGTAAAGTTCCATTAGGTGACGAAACACGAAGTGACGTAACACGAGTTCCATTATCAAGGAAATTCCGTCGGTGACGAAACACGAAGTGACGAAACAAATGCTTTTTTAAGGGAATTTCGTAGGTGGCAAAACACAAAATGAACGATCTCAGCATGTAAAGTTCCATTAGGTGACGAAACACGAAGTGACGTAGGTAACTAAAGTGCACCATTAAGTTTCCTCTGTTGCCTCAGTTAGAGATGATCCCACTAGTTTAATTTCAGGACCAGCTTCAGTTGGTATTATTTCACGTGTAAAAATTACGCGCATTCATTTTTTTTTAACCCAGGGGTTTCATATTATTGATGAAATGTTAAATTTGTAAGCACTTGCAATCAATCACGCTGAGGCTTCAACTTGTAGTGGTACAAGGCACATATTTGTGGCTTTACTGTAACAAAATTCGTGACGCTATTCCAGTTTCGCTGGATTACAAGCGGTCGAAGCTGTTTTCCGAAACAATGCCCCTATAATAAACGGTACGTAGTGCTTCATTAAGCAATTTCGTAGCTCATTGGGCCTCTGGTAGTTCTAGAATAAATTTTTAAACTTCGTTTACCACAGGGCCGCCTTTTGTAAAGTAACGAATTTTTGGGATTCGATTATTAAAACCCATATAGATAAATTGTTTGAGGAAGTTCATAAAATCATTATAACATAACTACAATAATTAGTGTAGTGAAATTGTCGTTTAAAACGAAACCATTACCTAATTTGTATTCCATTCGTTCGACAAGTGCAATTAAACGCTTATCAAAGAGTAGAACAAAGAATGAACTGACGACAGCATTACAAAACTCGAGTTTAATAGTCGTTTTATTACGTACTCTCGTAATACCACACGTAGTTTCTTTACTTATTGTTCCGTTAGATGAGAGAAAGCATAAAAACGTCGCATATTACGCATACACGAAATTGAGAACAAGAGTCTGGTGGGTGATGTTATCGTTGTGTGACAATCCACAAACAAAAAGAAAATAATCGAAAAGAGAAAAACTAAATCGGTAGCAATAAACGTTTACAAAAACAATTAACTTCGATTTGAGAGATCATTTGTCACACAGGAAATCACTAACTCAAAGAGTATCGAATGATCTTCAATGTTTGAAGACGTTCCGGAATCTTCAATGAAAATTTTTTATTTCAAAATCAAATTCAACTTTCATTGCCACAGAGTCTTTTCTCTGGGTTGACAGGGCGAACCCCTAACCATCCCCATGAGGATTACTTCTTTTAGTAACCCCCAATTTCAGTAGGTACATATATTAAATATAATAATGTATTAACTTTGGCAAAAAGGACCATATGTTATGCATATGTAGTGTACCTTTATAAGCGTTAAATTTCTTAAGACCGGACAATGGTGTTGATTTGTGGGGGCGCAGACAAAGAAATGCCAGCGATAAATTTATCATTTCGCCGTGGAACGGTTTATTTCTTGAACACATGAAGACATGAATTATCTGTCGCATTGGGCATTATTCACGCCGGGTGACAGGTTGTCTTTTGCAATTAAAAGGTCGTAATGAGATTCGTACAAACACATGTGTCTGCCAGCTCGAAATGTTGCCACGTCGATTTGTGTAACCATTTTGCAAAAAATTTAGTCGCCTTCGAAACTTAAGCTCGAGAAAAACAAAAATTCAAATTGGTTCCTCTCATCTTTATCGAAAGAGATGGGTCGTGGTCTTGGTCATTTATTGCTCGCTGACGTTTCGAAAACTACTGTGGTGAGCATCTCCAGAGCTGAATCAGCTTTGAAGATGTTAGATTCTAGCACCCAGGTCACGAAATCTAATTCCAAATCCTTTCAGCCCATTAGCTACTAACTTTAGCTTAGATTTTTGAATATTTTTGTGTTCCACTTTTTTTTCAGTATGGTTATTTAATTGCATGTGTCATAAAATTAAAAAAAGGAACGGTTCTGCCAATCATGTACAATAACCCCCTGCTGCAAGGCTCGTTAATGCAGCCCAGGTTACTCTCTACCACTTCCGTACTTCTGTATGGAATTGACCGCTGTTCAAGGACCACAATAATTGAAACATACAACCAAGTACTATACCTACTTACATATGTGAAGGATAGACCAATATCAATAGCTACCATAATAGTTTATTGCTTATGTCTTTATAACGTGTTGTTCTGCTGTTATTTATTACTTCCTTAATGTTATGTGTTCGTAAAACCGTTCCCGTGGTGAAAACTTTCAAATTCATCAATACCTATCGATATAGGTTATGGTAAAGGGCCAAGAGTGAGAGTGGATAACAGTTCTGTCATATGATCAGAGGATTCAGGGCCTCCGATAGGTCAAAGACGACCGTGACAGTCGATAATGAAATATTTACTAAATAAATTAAACGACTTTAGTTCAATTATTTTTGCAAAATTACCCGAGAGCCGGTTGGAAAGTGGCGATAATTCGCCAATAGAAGTGGCGGTCGCAAGGCCATTCGCCACATTTAATTAAGCAATTGGCTTCTGCTCCAATGATACTTCGCACCACATGCTGGTTCGTCGATTCTGTTCTGTTTTTAGATAACGTTGTTTATGGACTTGACTTGTTCGGAATTAGTTGGCTGTGGAGAGCATAGCCGAAGCCCCTTGTTGGTTATATGGTAACACAACATAGCCAAGTCAAGCCACTGATACTGATATAGGGCTATGCTATGCTATGCACGAATGCCAGTAGGTACGTAACGTCGCGGCTCTCGGCATATTGTCAACTTATCAAGGTGAACGTCTGATCGGCGCGATAAATTAATGAATTTCTGTAATTGCCGATAAAGAAAGAAAGGGAACGAACGTATAACGCCCTTTTTTTTCGAAATGAATAGTTGAAACATTTGCTACCGGCAATATTTGAAACGTACTGTATATACAGGGTGAAAAATGATCCAAGTAATTCAAAACCTATTGTTAAAGAATATGTGAAAAAAAAGGTAGGTACACTCAAATTTTGGAGAAATTAGCATACAAGGTATGATTATGAGATGTCAAAAAAGCGTACACAGCTTATGTCTTAGACGGACTTTAACAGAAAAGAAGAAGAAATTGTTCTATTTCATCTTAAATTTTGAATCTGATATTAATATTGAATATAGAACTTTCAGCAGTAATTTAGACTATTTTAGAAACTCAATTAAAAGTGACTTTGTTCTTTCTTTTTCCTATTTCTCACGAAATCATTTTGGTTGCAATAATATTCATAATTATTTAAATTAAAAAATATAATAAAATCGTATAATTCTTTATTCTTTAATTTTAATTATGTAATTAATATGAATATTATTGCAACGGAAATGATTTTGCGAAAAATAGGAGAACAGTTTGCTTTTATCAAGAATACGAATAAAATCATCTTTAATTGGGTTTCTAAAAATAGTCTAAATTACTAAGTAGCGAAAGTTTAATATTCAGTAGTAAATCACCCTTAAATTCCCAGAACACAATCAGAATTATTCATTAATACAAATAAAGTGTGATGGACGTCAGAAATGGTCATCTTGGACGTTTATTTTATTAGAACGTAAATAGCAACCTCTATTAAGACGTAATTAAGTAACACTCCTAGTGTACTAAACTAAGAAAAATTTTCTTCTAAAGGGATGTGGTCAAAATTTCGTCTTCAATTGTACATTAAAATTTCTAATGGACATTTCTTTCACCAACTCCTATTAATGAAGCTTTTAAATATTGTAACCCCCTTTATAAGAAATTAAAAACAAAATTTTGAGTTACAGAAAGTATTAGGTACGTACTTTTTACTATAATTATTTCGACACACTGTATCTTCTTCAGGTGGCGAAGTAGAAGTACAAATGGTTATATTACTTCACCACCTGAAGAAGATACAGTGTGTCGAAATAATTATAGTGAAAAGTACGTACCTAATACTTCCTGTAACTCAAAATTTAGTTTCTTATCTCTTACTTTTTTTTTTATAATTTTTGTATTTTCATTTTCCGGAAATATATTTGATAATGAGTACCTATGTGTTATGGCTCTATATCCGGTGATAGATAGGTAGTTGTTAAGTAAATGCAAGTTTAAATGTTTGGTGTCAATGCTCACTCGTACGGTGCTTTTAACAATAGAATCGATCAGTGCACATAAAGTGCAACGTATTGATTGAATTGGTGCAAAAAATCGAAACGAAATGAAGTGGGCAGCGAACAAACGAACGGTTTGCAAAAGAGATAATAGCAAAAGCAACCGTTTCACAGCACCACGCCAAGCTAACCTACCACCTTCGATAGTTCACTTATTATTACGACTCTGACACGAGTTGGATGGAGTCGGAAAATGCGGGGCAGTTAAACACCTCTGTAGAAATATAGAGGCACATTTTTCACCTTGTTCGTGATGTGTACGTTAAATGATATTTGCACCTTTCTCACTTGTAAATTACCAATCGTGGATTATTTTTGCATTCATTATCATCTACCTACCCTCTTTGGGTTTTTAACGTTCTTTTATTTAAAATTTAACACGAATACTAAATAAAACAATTATATTGTATAAGGTCATAGTCATTGACCGTTCGTTTGACCTACATTTACAATTAGTTTAGTTCAATTTTGGTGTTAACTTTTCCAACACGACCAGAAGCAGCAACTAACAATGCTGTAGCTACTGGAAGTTGTTGGTCATTAAATAAATGGGTTTGATCTGGGAAGGAAAGATTTACGATCTATACATTTGGACACAATTACCGTAAACGGTATAAAATTCATTAAAGGTTGTAAAAAGAACGAGGATCTTTGTTTTTCTCGCGTTCATGGGCGTCTCTTGGCGTCCACACGTCAATTTTAGCGCGCTTGTCAACAAGACAAAGAACGACTTGAACCAAAAATTACAAACAATGGAAATCTTGAACGGTAACCGATCATTATCGCGAGCATGGAAAATGAAACATTGGCAAATAAAAATGATCCTCTTATTCAAAGCTACGAAAAACGAAACAACGTAAACAAAGACTTTTTGTTGTTGATTTTTTCTTTAATTTACCAGGAGGTATTAATAAGTCTACATTTCGTTTTTGACCATTTTTTTTCCCTACCTAGCACTATTAGGTACTTGACCTACTGCTACACGAAAAGTTCCAAGTATTTCATTGCACATTAACATTCTTAATTAAAATAAGCACCTCCTTTTCATTCTTGGGAAAAGGCAGGAGCTGTGGCGGTAGAACGAACAACTTTATTATCGTTTACTCACTGCAAGTGGAACACTTCCACTTACTTTAGGTACCTACGTATTATGCGACATGTACATAAGTGTGTGTATACGACCATGTTACATTGGTGGGTATGTTATTTTTTCAGCTGCCACCAAGTGTCCCATGCCCTTTCTACATGGGTATGTACGTAAGAGGTGTCACTGAACCTCTTTACTTGCCACTTTTGGGTTATCTTGATTCTAAATGGGTCATTAAACATTTATATTCGACATCCAGTTTTAAAATGTGAAATAATATATATATATATATATATATATATAGAAAGTCTTGAAATACTCGAATTTAAATTAAAAAGGAAGCGAAGAGAAAATTTTCGTGTTTGTGTCTATATCTTTACCATATTTTGAGAGCCTAAAACTTTTCACCAAAATGACCTGAATAAACCGATTCATTTTTATGGGTTATTTTTTTACAATTAATATTAATAACGAATAATATTAACGAATTAGCAATCAACGTATTTATTTATTTATAGCTGATAAAAGCTCTGTTCTCATAGAACTTTATTCTCATCAATTGTTTTTGAAATTTATAGCAATTATTACAGATGGCGCTCCCTTGCAGTCTGCAGTAATGCATACATCTACCTGTGGATGCAGATTTAGAATTGTTGTTAAAATTTCTATTATTTCGAAATATTTGCAGACTAATTGTAAGAACAAAATAAAATATAATATTAAGTGACTAATTACTAATGTTCTAATAACTACCAACAATTACCTTCGACTAGAACAACAATTATCGAGTTAAGAATGCATACGTACGTAGGCTAGAATTCATTAAACGTCAGGTACGAACTATAGAGATCAGGTCAATGCTATTGTAGTTTACTTATTAACGACCACAGTAATGATTTTTATATTTGATGCTGCTCGTAAACTATAATTTTATAATGGCTTTGCCTTCTAATGTTTATTGGAGTAGCAATTCAAAGAACAGCCGCGTTTACGTAATCCTTCGTACAAAATTGTATAAGAATATAACTAAACTTTTGAAATTGGATTGACAGAAAAAAAAAAAAAAAACATAAACTAGTAACAAAAAATTTTTTAATATAAATTAGTAGACTTTACTATCAAATCCGGGATTGCTACTTTAAAGAAAGATTGTACCTAATGAGACTTTTTCAAAAGTTCACTCTCTGTTTAAACAATAACGATAAAGATTTAGATATAATCAATTAAGTTAATACTCATAAAGATTGACAGGTCAGTGTGTGGTATTTCTGTAATAGTATAAAAAAGGATATTAATTACATAAGTGGAAGTAATCCTGGTGAATGTTTTACAAAGCGTTCTTATTAAAATGGATGGTCTTTTGGTGAATATTTTGGTTTTTCTATTAAAAATGTGCCAAAGCGTCAAATTAGATTTTTCAGTGGGATGCAATTCGGAAGGTAATGGGCTGCAATTTGAAGGGTAATGGGCTGTAATTTGGAGGGTAATGAGATGCAATTTGGTGGGATTAATGGGATTAAATTTGGAGAGAAATGGGATTCAATTTGGAAGGAAATGGGATGCAACTTGGAGCGTAATGAGATTCAATTTGGAGGGTGTTAATGGGATTCAATTTGGAGTGAAATGGGATGCATTTGGGAGGGTAATGAGATGCAATTTAGAGGGCTTTATGGACAGAACGCCCAGTACACTAAACAAATATTTACCTTGCGAAATAAAAAAAATGGTACCTAACCGGAAGCTCAAATTTGAACGAAGAATGAGGAAAAACTAGTAAGTCCTTACCACATTTTGTTCAGGCTGAATTAAAAAAAAAAGCACACGTGGTCATTGTAATGTGAGTAAGAACAAATACACGCCATACACCTACATATGATATTTAACCCGACGGACTTCCTTGTATCACATTTTTAATTACTTATTATGTACCCATTTTGTTTTCTGATAGCCTTGATGGTACAGATAACTAATGAACATTACACTCCGATACTGTACCTACTTAATAACTCTTAATCAATAACTGATCTAAAATGTTTAACCGAGAAAAGTAAGGTATGTATACGTTGCAAACAATTCAAAAAATCCTATACCAAAGGTCATCCATATAAAATACATTGTATTATTTGTGTGTACCTACCCATACGGTATTACATAAAGCCTTAGGAAAAAATAGAATTATGTTATGTAACTAGGAGGGGCTAGAAGATTATGACCCCAGGCTTTTCGATAACCCTCGCGAAGAAAAGCAGTAAAATTTATTTTGAAACTTGTGCAATTTTTTGGTTCAATGGGTTGACTTGGGTAATTTGACTGGACTGAAGTTGTCCACCTTGTGAGTTTCTTCTCATAAAGTTCTACCTGATTCGTTGTAACAGATAAAAAATAGAGTAGTGTGAGGTTAGGAAACTGGGTCGCCCGAAGGTGGAGGCGTCTGCAAAGCCTCTTATCTTTCCAAACTAATTGAATCTTCTTGTTCTTCGTTTTGTTAGCGTAGATCTGACACAGTTCATAATATTATTATTATTAATAATAATATTTTATTCCTTTCTCCTGAAGAAAGTGACTCACTTTTTTCTTTCGTATCCTACCCACTACTCATGCATATGTGACGTCTGTGACGTCTTCCTGTTCGTCGAATAAATCACATCAATGAAGAAGAACGGAACCTCGTGCAGAATATGGTTTGTGAAGAAGCAAAACAAATTGTACACAAAAGAACTTGAAACTCTCTTGTAAATGCCAGATCCGTTTTGAATAAATAATTGGCTTCCTTTTAACGTGTCCAAGCAGTTTAGGTTTTGTACTTTTTTTTTGTGTTGGTGAAATGGTCGAGACCAAGGTGGTGGTCTCTAATCAATTTTTCGCCATAAGGCACATCTCATATTGATCTCTTCGTGCACGTTTCTCTAACTCATTTAAACTGAAATTGCAATTTCGCATCGTCTGACATTGCGTACCATAATTTTGCCGCCTCTTCTGCCTACCGCGTGCAGTTTCTTCGCTAGGAGGTGCACAAATTCACATAGATTATTAATTTTAGTAATTATCGGACGTAGTAGAGCGCAAAAGGTGGCCGGAGGGTATTTGATACACAAACACTAGGGGATCGTGATCGTCAGTAATTCGAGTAACGTTTTTCGGTGAAAGCCAAGACGCGTAATGCACAAAAGGCTTAATAAGGAATAACGTTTTGCCCCAAGGTAAAAACGACGTAAATGTAATTAACACCCGAAGACAAAACGTGCGCTTGATTAATTGCTAAGAAAAGCGTAAAGTGAAGACTCGACTAATGACTATCCTCCAACTTGAAGATTTCAGTCTACAAACTTACGTCTTTCATATCTGACGGTTCTTGAAGCCAAAATCTAAATTTTCTTCAAAAAAAAAAAGTACCTGAAAAAATCGGTTGCAGTAATAAGCATATTTATATGAACGCGAGTAATGTAATTAATTGGACCGGTTCATTAATCTTTTAAAAAAGGGAATTTAATTTACAAATGACGGCAAGAGCCAAAACAAACAGGCTTTATATGGACATAGACGAAGTGGCTGAAATTAATCATTACATAATAGTATTACGGGCTCTTGCAACTGACGGAAAGCCTAATTCGATCTATCAAATTCCAGGTTAGCACGTAAATAAATAGAAACAAAAGAAAGGTGAACGGACCGATCACTCACATCTAGTAGGTATGATACGACGGACGTTAAGATTTTATGAACACAAAAACACAGACATTAATTAGACGTGTTTTCTTTCAGATTACACATCGATTTGTTTGAAAAATTGAAAGGGACTTGGAGAACAGTGAAAGCTTAGCCAAGTAATAACTAAATTTTTTGAGTAATGAACACACAACTTGTGTAAGACAGGCAAAAACGTGTTGGAGTGAAAATTTAATAGGGAAAAATTTTCGCATGAAAATTGTTGTAATTAACGAAAACAACAGCTTGTCATGTGAACGCCATCTATAGGAGTGGTTTCACTTGATTTGGTCGTTTCTCTGTTGAAGTCACCTATGGCTTACTGATGAGAACTAATGAACTCAAAGTCTGGTGGTTCAATAGAATACCGACCAAACATAATATTTTTTAGTAATATGTTTGTGTCTAATTAAGAGATTGTCTATTGAGGTATTGATAAGTATAAAACGTCAGCATTTTATTTTTAGAAAACTTCTGTTGTTTTTCAAAAAAATTTGAAATCTAAAATCTTCCTAGCAGTTTTTCTCTGATATATAAAGTTGAACTTTTAAACCAAATGTTTCTGTGATGGCCTTATTTACATATAAACTATTTATCCAAACCATTCGATGTTACTTAATTCCTGTCTAAATGTTCACATGTCGACGTTTAAGGATTGCCAAAAAATTGCGAAAATAATTTCGCATTGTCGCCTATCTTCGCATCTGATGTGTATCAAAGAAAGAGAACCATCCTGAAAGCCGACGTATTTTTATAGCGAACGTTCTCGGAAGTATTTTCAAAGAAGAAACTGGAGGTGACTGACTGACTCTTGTACAAAAACATTCAGGAATTTTTACCGCGATTGTATCACAAAGCAACGCTCGCCGAAGGGGCGGATTTTAATTTTTCTTTTTTTGATGTTCCCAGCAATTTCTAATGACGAATTTGGTCTGACTCTTAGAGATCCAAGACGTGAATCGAATACTAAATTGGACTCAAAAACATTAATGCTATTGTTATTATGTACAATGTGTTACTAACGGTTATGACATTTGCAAAACTTTTTTTTTTTTGTGAAAATAATGACTTTTCTTATTACATATTAATTACTTAGATTATTGGCATAAATCTCGAAAATCACTCTCCGCAATACCCAAGAACTTTTCGTAATTATATTCTACCTGTAGGACCTTTCACTTCTATGATGGATTTATCGAAAATTACCAGTATTAACCGCATTAATCGGTAATAGATAACTTAATATATTCTCGATAATTTCATGTTACGTTTACCTGCTACTCCTACGCCACATCATTGTTTAAAAAAATACGACTGTGCATTAATTATTAACAGTTACTTATTTCGAAACAAAAATTTGTTCAATAAATAAATGAATTTTCAGGAAAAAAGTAATATTTAATATAAAATGACTAGTGGCAGCAACAAGTGCATTTTGCTACTTGTGGCTGCATGTGGTCGTCGTCCACCACGTAGTTCAGCCTCAACCAATTGACAGTAAAGTTTATGCTACTTGTGGCCCCGTCTTGCCACTTGTAACCGCGACTGGTGGCTACGTCTAGCCACTGGAATCCCATGAATTAAACCTCATGGTACATTTTTAAAGACCCAGGAGTAAATGTTCTTGTAAAAACCCCTTGAGGGTGTCTATATAGTTCTAAAGCCAACTACTGAAGATGTACTGATGGTCGATACGATTTAACAGGTCGAAGGATGTCGTAAATCACTTGTGAAAAAGAAATGGCGAATAGTTCGACTTGGCAAGGTCTGTTCATGGCCTTACACTATATTTCATCGATGATATTACCCGTAGGTACTTGCATAAGTACCAGTACCAGCACACCACGGTCGAACCTCTAATAACGAACGTTGGATAAACGACACAACACCGATGGGCTGTCCCACCCCATTCAATACCTACCTATATAATACGTACTTGCATTTAGTCTTAATATGAAAATAAAATTACCTTAAATGACCGCCATTAAAGCGCGTCACGTGTAATTTTGAGAACGACTATTTTTGTTAAATTGGCGCAATTTATGTGAGAATAAAAAAGGAAAACGACGATGATAGCACGGTACCGCCCTAACATTATCGTTGTTACGATGCCATCACTTTTTTTCTACTTCACTTAGATCTAAATTTAACATTGCATGCATATACAGGGTGATTTCCCATGCTTAGATTAGGTGAAGAATAATTATATTCGATGAATCCACTCAAGAAAAAAAAAAATATTAAGTTCACTGATCGACTTCTTCGACTGTAAATCACCTAACGTTTCTCTCTCTGGTATATCATGATATAAAAATGTTTCTTTAACAGTAAAAGGTATGCAAGTGAATTATATAACAAGAGACCGTATTATAAATTAGTTTAGAAATACATTTATTTAATTCTTTTGTAGGAGAATGAAAAAGTCGTTTTTCTATAACTTGCTTGTCCTTGCTCACTAAGAAATGGTACAATTGGTTTATATTGAAAACTAAAGGGTATGGCACAATGGAAATATTTTCTCGTTTCCCTAAAGGTGCAGCAACACTATCTAATGAGGCAAATAATTCAGGCTGATTTATTACAAAAATTGACATTTTCTGTGATCTTGGATGAAATAAGTTTAACTAAAGTATCCAGTCATAAAAAAGAATTTCCACAAACTGATACTAAGTTCTTTTTTAATTACATTACAAAGTATCGCAACCTGTTGGTGTTTTTATTACGATTTGGATATAATTCTGTTCTCGTCTCTAAACAATTATCGATGTACGATCCGCCGAGTTTTTACTGTGAAGAATCCCATTATCTTCATTAGAGCGTCTGAGTCTCGTCGCAAAGAGTGTGCTGGGTAGGAGCACATAATGATTCGTAGCAGTTTGCGCGGGTAAGTAACCATAAATTTCCTTTTAAATGTTCAGTAATTGCTCATGAGCTATTGGTAACCAGTAATTTTTACTTATCTACGCCAACATTGTATCTATCCATCTATTTACATTCGCCTTGGAAACCAAGCAGGCAGAACGCTTACATACACCAACAAACCTTGCACTCTTATCGCCATGGAATCCAACCATTCAATTATTTGAGTGCAGGGTTACAGAGCGCCCATGCAAAAGATGTTATAGATATCTACGACACATATACAGGGTGTGCGAAGTTTTCATCCTACAACTTTCCGACTTCACATTGAAAAGATGGAAAGAGACCATGGTGAAAATAAATCATCGACGAGTGGTCTATAACGACCAACATGGGTGGATTCTTTGTTCTCTTCTGGCACTGAGATGTGCTTCTGGTGTTGTACAATTTCCACTTTTGTCTGTCAAATATTCCACGCCAGCAGAAGTCCTTGCAGTCTCGAGATGGAAATCTCATTTGACTTACGCCCAGTCTTTCTCTTTGGTGGTTGAAAAGGTTTTGTTTAAACGCCCTGTATGAGTTGAAAGATTAAAAAATCTGTACGAAACCACAAGAGATATAAGCGCGTCCTTGTTTACTAGTTTCTGTGATGGAATGGCCGCAAGCAGCCATTAATTATGGGAGTATTACAAACAATAAGTAGCAGAAGAATACGTACGTGTATAATTCCGTAAAAGTACGCTCTCTCGTAGACTTAATTGCATTCAATTTAGATGCCCAGAGAGATATATGGCGCGGCTGGACAGTCCCCGTCGCCATAAGGAGTCTCGCAGTGTATAAATTAGCCGTAGAGACCGTCTCTGTCCCCTTCGTATTCTTCGTTGAATTGTGCTCTAAAAAGGCACTAACCAACAGTTTGCATTAATTAAAACAGTTCTTTTTAAATTATTAATTTGAAAATGCCGACAGTTTATTCGCTTAATTCGCGACTCTCAAAATGCCATAAACTCGGAGTAATTTTGCCATTTTATTACAGCATTAGCGGTTTTAGAACGCGATACGCTTTTCAACAAACTCGACTTTGCCTACAGCACGTCCAACACATAACCCGCTTTATTTTCGTCCTTGTACGACAATAAAAGACTCATGTTGGCTTCACTTCTGGAGCTGACTAAATCTAACATCCAGTTTCATCCTTTCTGGGGTTGAATTTCAAATGTGATAACAAATACCACCCCATTTAGTCTTCTTCTGAACAAAAACTAAAATATTCTGCAGATGCACCAGGAATTATAAATCGTCAACTATAAGAAACTGGACTATGCCATTTCCATTTCGGTTGACAAAACAAACTGCCTCGACCAGTTTGTTCCCTACGACCTTCAAAAGGTCGAACGTTGGAATACTAAAACAATCGTGGAATGAATCACTGAAACCAATTCAGCAAAAAGTACAAAACGTGGTTGATTTATTCAGGAATCTGTTCCCTTCTCATCGACGACTGCTAAACAATCAACGCAGAAAACTTCACTTAAAAATCTTCACTACAATAATCCATTAAGTATGTTTTGATAACGTTGATTACTTAATTAGAAACTAACGAGCTTTAATGGAACGAGGAAAGATGTGGTAATAAGTCACTAATGCGTTAAGTAACGGGATTTAGCATATTTGCACATTTAACCGACTACATCTAGCACAATTAAACTTATTACATAACTTTTACTACCAACTACATGTAATACGTGATCATAACAGGCGCCGGAATTTATTAAGGATCGATTGTAGGTCAAAGGTCTGAGGAACATTTTTAGCTTAAACTACACTGCCCCAATTTCTACTTCTTGCTAAGAATTATTACATTAGTCATTATTGTGTATCACAATAAGTCTGGTTAGACAGTTAATGAGAACTCTTGGGTCAGAAGTAGAAAACGTGTGGCAGCTAACATATAATCAAAATTAAAAACAAAGACATAAAAATAATCAAACTAGACTAATTTTCTATCAAATAATATGAAGGATGGCGCCACGTAGTCTTCCTGGCTCCACCGGCAGAAGATGTCATCCAAATATCTTCTTTTCTGTATGCAGATTGTGATACAATTTCCACCAAACTAACACGTACCCTTTCAAAAATTAGTATGAGAATTTTATTGAAAGTCTTAAACTCTCGCAGCAACCACCTCTAGCCACTCTGTCTCGCTACAACTGCTTGCTGGCTGACCGCACCCTGGTCGAAGATGTCGATTACCCCTTTCCAGCGCAAACTCCCTACACTTGTTGCGCAAAGGGTTACTGATTGTACACTTTGAGGAAGTTATACTTCATCACCTCTTCGTTAAATGTTTCTATTAATGAAAATTTTAACTTATAATTTGTCGTGTACAATGTAAAGTTGTTTCTCGTGTTGTACAGGATAAGAAATTATACAATTGTTAGTGGTAGACGCCACCGTTATTAATATACCTACGTATATCGTTAGATATAAAAGACAGGTAATTAGAAAAGCGACCGATGCGATGCGTCGCGAATCGTACGTTCGTCGTTTATCGGCGGAAATGGACGTATAAATTGCTTTTCTAAGTGCTCGCGCACGGCTCGATCGTTCATTTAGCCGTAGCATTAATATTTATTATACACTAAGTGAATAGAAATAATAACAATAAAAGAAAAAACAAAGCAAACAGTTAGTACGCGAGCGAGACGATATGACAGCTGCAGAAATGAAAAGTAACAAAACTGACGTGACGACTGCATTACGTTACATACAGATCTATCATTCAACGACTCTAATATGTTATAAATATCTATGGTTATGCAAAAAAAAAACAACTTTTTGGTTTGGATATGAGCTTGGTCTTGAATTATCTAAAAGCGCAAGATAAAGAAGGACTGAGATTGATGAAGAGGACTCAAAAAAAAGTACAGCGCTCCGAACGCGCCCTTAAAAGTTGGCAGTTTGAGAATGATGCTAAAAATCTTGATAATGAGCAGAAACAGGAGTAAAAAGAGGTAGACTGAAAGACCTAGGTACATTGAAATGCTGTTTGCAAATAGTTAAGTATTTCAGTTGTTACTTTGGATAAGAAGAATTGGAGTTGCATGTCGAATCGCCTTCTTAATACCAATAATGACTCTGTGATGATGATATAATGACTCAATTTTGACTCGGACATGCTCGTTTACGACTCAGCAAGAAGAAGAGAACATGTCGCCTATTAGTAATGTTCCTTAACGTCAGTTACATTTGCTTTAGTGAATAGATGTACAAGTTGGTATAAGTCTAGATCAATTTTGAACACCCACAGCGTAATTGTACATGAAAAAGTACAAAGTGCTTTTGCACCAGTTCTGTTGCAAACGAGAGAAGACAGCCGAACGATGTAATAAAGGCATTCGGAGCTTTAAATTAACGTGCAATGATAGCTGGCATTTATATTTTTGCTCGGCTAAATCGTTCGCATACAATTTGCTGCATTCAAAGGTTAATTACCAGTTTTTCTCTCGATTAATCAGCTCGGAATTACTGCCTATTCTTGTACTCACTTCCGCTACTGTCCGTAATCAATCGTGACATAAATTGCTGTAATTACAAAAAAAATTAATTGACTTATCGTACAATATTTAGTAGTTAGATACCTATACATAGTAGTTTACCCCCTTTCGATTTTCATTAAAAAAAAAAAACTGTGTTGTTGAGTTCGTCATGCCGATCAAGAATACGTACATATGTTGGGCGCGGAAATGAGCCGTTCATGGTGTTTTTGAGCTTCTAAATTTTCAAAAATGTCTTGCATTTGCCTTCAATGTGTATGCGTACCAACGTGATAGTGACATCATTAACACTTGTGTTGTTGTGTTTAATTAATCTTGCGACCATGTACCTACTGTTTATGTTAAGATGAGATTAAGGAACGGTTGACGAAGAATTGTTTATATTTATACTAGCGCACGAACCCACACCTACTACCGCATAACCTGTGGTTCTTTATCTAATCCAAAAATAATAAATACAACATGCACCCAAATTCAACTATTAAAGATTACCTTGAAAGGGTTTTAAAGGGATGGTAGTTTGAATTGGAGTTGATTGACAAATTTGGCCTTATGATAAGAGCCCAGTATGGCGACAGAAGGGTGGAACTAGCATGGAACTAGTGATATTCCTAATGAGTAAGTTCATTAACCCCTATAAGTTGGTATTTTTAATAGAAAATCTATTAATGATATCAATGGTTCGTAATTGACTGGAGATTTTTCTCCAGTTATTCGTACATACAAAGTAATCAGATTTCTCACTTAACCCACAATGTAATCGAAGTCCTTCTAGCGAATATTTATGTACAGATACGAATTGAAAAATCCAAGATCATTATTATGTCAAGTTATGCTTTCTGAACATAACAATAACTACGGGTGGCTGGCCTTGGCATATTGAGTATTTATTTAATGAACGAATAATTGCGACTTCTTCTAGATTTGTGTGCCAATAGCAAATGATCGATATGACTATCGTTATCGATCTAGATATGTCTTTTAGTTGCTCGCTGCTCGCTGCTCGCTGCTACTCCGTACTTTGGCCTCTCACTCGGAGCAAATGTCGAAAGTGAACGTCGAAGAAATGAACAAAAGACAATAATTCGAAATTTACTTATGTACCTATAGAGAGATAGATATGGTTTTCTTTTCATTTGTTACGGCCCATCAAAAAGAAAACGAAAGCGTGAGAAAATCGCCGGTTACGAATCACAATCAATAATATCTAACAATAATAATAATAATAATATAATTTTTATGTAATCGTATAAGTAATAGGTACTTCTTGCTTGTCATATCTACATAAGTATAGAATACTAAATCATGCGGAAGTGCCTTCACCCGTCCGTCTCTACGTCCGTTGTTTTGTTCGATTCCCAATCTCAAAAATAAAAAAGCGGAACCCTTTCTTACAGAATCGTTCGTCCGCATCTAAGTCAAGGATTAAAATTTCAATTCAACGTTTGTTGTCTAATTTTAAAGAGGTACTTACATACAAAAGGCCCAAAACTGTCTGTTTTTTATTTGAGGAAAGGAATAATTTCCACTGAATATCATCTCCATGAGATTGGATGTAAAGGATTCCATTTGGAATATGTATACACAGTGATTAATAGATAATGAGATAATAGACATCAGCAACCCTTATATTATGAAACTGAATTTTCTGAAGTTTCTCATTAATTGAGGAAACCAGCATGAGCCATGTTGGGCTCAATCGTAATATTGTGATGTCTAGTATCTCCAGTTTAAAGATTGTCCATTCTTTATGAAACACCCTGTATACAGGTGAATAGATCACATTATAGTTTCGAGACCTAGGTAGGTACGTCATAAATGTTTAGAGAATCCTCAAGTCAAAAATTTAACATATGCTGTATCAGAAACGTGTATTTTGGTCACGATTCCAGTGAAAACAGCAGCAGTTTTCTTCGTGAGTTACAACATATCCAGTAAAGTGTAATGTTGTTTGTTCTCTTTACGTGATGTATTTAGAGATTGGTATATTCAGATGTAGAAGTACAAACAAGAATTAGTTCGGAAAAGTAAAACCGGAAAATATTTTTATAAACACTTTCTCGTTAGGTATTACAATTACCATGGGAAAAAATGAATTTGTTTGTAAAAGTGGTCAACTAGTTATTAGGTCAATTACGGTCGGTATCGTAAGTACCTGGTTTACGTTCGTATGTCAGAAAGAAAATACAACGTACTTAAAAACACAAATAGACTGTAATTTGCATATTTAATTGATTAAATGTCAAGTCAAACTATGCTGGTTACAAAAGTAGATTAAGTAATTTATCATTCATTTTTTATTTGGTCCGAATGGGCAGTTGCATTCACAGCAGATACGATATCAAAATTAGAATGTAAAGCTAAAGAAGATACTAAATGAATCGAAAAAAATATTGTATCTTTTACTGGGTTTATTAGTCATATCTATATATATAATTTGGTAATAGGTAGGTGTTTTTTTTTTTTGAGTTCTAAATTTTAGAAAGAATGCCCTTCGGTAATTTTATTTGAAAAAAAAAAATACTTATGATTATTTCCGCCTTATATGAATCGTGAACAACAGAATCGTTTTAGAAGCAATTTAACAATAATTTCACGATTAGAAAAATAATAATTAGGAAGTCCTTCGCATTTTAAAAATATCTCTATTCAATTAATATCAGATCCACTATTTCTCTGACCTTTAAAAATTTGTAACATTAATGGAAACGTTTAATAGCGAATAACCTTAACAACAAGACTTAACTATTCTCAATCGGTCCATTCCACTTCATTAGACATTAAACGCGTCGTTATTATTATTAGATAGTTGAATAATTCTATGAGGATACATAATTCGAGTAATTTGTGGTCTCTTACTCAACCTCAAATCGCAATGAGCTTTCTGGCCTTCATTATAACTAACTGAAGACCTAACTATAATCGGCAGATATCCACCTTACAAATCACTGATTGACAGCTACCAGCAAATAAGTTTTCGTCCATCAAAAACATGTGACTGATCTTTGAAACTTCGTAAAAGTTTAACGGGGATGCCTGTGTGTAACACCTGAACAGTGACATAAGGAATTACGTGAAATTTACGTGACCGTAACGGCATTACTCAGGTCCTGGACAGTTAATCTTCCGTCCATGGGAAGACTTGCAAACAAACCGTCGCAAATTGCACCAAATGCACATATACTCATGCTACTCACGGATTTCAGAAAAACATGCGACGCCCTCGTGATTTACTAGACAATAAACTGCACCTGCTCCACTTACGTGATCTCTTTTTTGGTGCTTTATTACTGCAGATAAGACGCTACTGTTTGTACTTGTAAACAAACAACACACAAACGTGCAAAAGAATTTCTTTTGTCTTACAATTAACAAAAGATGTAAAAACGGGAAAACTAAAAATTATGAAGTTGTGTCCAATAATTCATTTCATAGTTAGTCGCTGAGTGAAATTACGTACAGGAACACTGTTCCATGAGTAAAAGCAGCATGAGTCGCGTCGATGCACTGCGCGTCGCTGTGAAGAGATTGTGTGGGAAGTACACGAACAGAAAGCAATTGCTGACGAAGAAATTACGATTTCATGAGCTCTTCTACAAGCCATCGTGTTTCATCCGTTGATGTAACTGTATCTTTTTCTCTACTAAAAAAGTTTTTCTCGACTTAGACAAGCGCCGAACTGCCAACAATCCCGCCATTACAGCTCGACCTGTCAAGTACAACGTATCACGATGTTTCCTCTGCACCCCGAAGGTCGAAACGTCAATACCACGTCCAATAACATTGTATTATTAGGTATGTTTATTCGAGAAAATTTGACATATGAAAATTACTATGTTCACTAAGGTAATGGAGATAAAAAGCAACAGGATGCAGGAGGCTGATTAGAGCTTTAATTTTTGTACCATCTTTCGTGGTTAACGAAAAAAATAAATATATTACGTACTTATACTGAATGTAGAACATCCACGTCACGTCAGGGTTGTCACCCTGGGCTGCTTGGTGCTCGCGCACATTACTTCGTTGTATGACTGCCCCCCTCAGACGATGCACGAAGCATATTTTCAAGTTAGTCAGAGAGCAGCTTCAGCAGTAGTTAGACGTTGTATTTCTTGTATCATTTACGTTTTTGTATCAATAGCAATAAATATAACAATAATAACAACATAAACTGCGTTTTATTTATAAAAAATTTAATTGTAATGTATGTAGGCTTACAAAATAAATAATATTTATAATTTGTGTCTGATTCAATTGTTTTTTCTGGGTCGAAAGGTACGTATGCTAAACATGAAACAACTGACGCGAGATTATTTATAGAAAAAAAAGAAATGACTGAAAGAATTCCCACGAAGTATCTTCAACTATTTATTTGTTTGTTACTTTAGTGCTTTGTTTATTTCAACAAATGAAGCGGACGTAAGGTAATGCGAGGAATTCTATTTTATCCGGCGTTCTTTTTGCACCGTTTGCCATGCAGTCGGTTCGCTCTTATATCGGCACGTCATTAATTACTGTTCGTGTGCGAATGTGTGTTTTTAAGTGCGTATCTGTTGGTTAGTGCTGATGCTAGATACCTACACGTCTATCGAATCGGTCATCGGGAGCTAATAAAACAAATACAGGGGTAGAATATTGTCATATGTCTTATAGAAATGTATGTATTAAGGGTTGATTTAATTCTTGTCAGTAACTGAACATATAATCATGGGAAAAGATCGTTCCGAGTGTAAACACTTAATGAATTGTAATTTTGTGATAATGTTAATAATCGACTTAATTAATAGATTCAGACGTCTCATCATCGTGGTCGAAACGGGTACATCAAAACAAGCTGTTAGATAAATTGCGTTTAGATGCCGTGGTAATTGATATAAAGTAAACGTCTAATAAAAAACATGATTTACGGTTGCGCTCATTCGCAGTGAAAGCCCCTCTGCATTATGCAAATGCTTATCAAGGACGGCGCTTTTTAATTTTGATCGCGCGCCGGCCGCGTCAAGCCGCAACCCCGCACGGCTGCGTCCACCGTTCCGTGTCTCTGTCACCGGTCGCATTCGAACGACCGCTGACGCAAAAATGCATCTCATGGTAATTGAGTCGAAAAGTTTCGTATAAAGAAATTTTGCAAACAAAAAAAAATTAGATCTATTTATCAAAGTGATTCTCCAAATGACACACCATAAGTACTCCATCACTGACGAGTGCTGTGAATTAAATTAAACGATCAGTGTGTGAGTGAGAGTTTGCCCAGACTATTAATACTTGCTACCTTGCAAACATAAAAGAGACCAATTATTTATTGCATGCTTTTCTGCCATTAAATTTTATGTTCGCCACGTAAATGCCGCCCGAAGGTGGATAACATCGATCCATGTGCAATAAAATAATTAGGTCGCATTATTTTAGCTCCTTTTGTCCAATCTCTTTTTCTCTATACACTCAATAATCGCGTGATTTATTATTTTTCTAGCATTTGCCTTCGACTTTGCCCTCACAGAAATAATTTTAATTTCCATTATGTACAGCATAATACGCAGATGTATATGGGATTGTCTACCCTGTTTATTAACACCACACGTCTCTATTTCAAAAATTGAATAATCCAGAATTTTCCAACTACATATCTATTAAAATATCTAGCACAAACTCCAAACAGTTCCCTGTATTTATTGTCAACACAGAATTTGTAATTAAAAGTCACCGGTCGCCACTTATGACATTTCCAAATGAAAAGAGTTGAAAAGACAAAGTTTGTTGGGCTGCCTACATTCTGCTACACAAACATGTTGACTCTAACTCTAACCATAAAATTTTGACGTTTATACTCGAAATGACGCATGAGAAAACAACAGACGGGACTACGGTATAAAATTGTCGCTCTGATTAAGATTTCTTGAATGTCATGTACCATCGACATGTGCTGTCAAATTCGAACGAGCCCAACTAGTATCATAATATATTTTTTTAATTTACAAGCACTAAAGTCTTCTTTTATCAAACACTGTAATAAATTCTATTAATTTTTCTCTCAACGTCAAGATTTTTTTCTTAAGAGCCATTTTTAGAACGAGATTTATTTTTTACTACCCTAAATTAGTATTCTATTGATTAAATTTAAAAAACATAATCTATTGTATCAATAATTGTAATGGAAAGCTTCAATTTACTATCTCTTTCCAAAAGTAAAACTGTTCGTCAGTTCAATGCTGTTTATTGCTCAAATAATTGATAACACCACTCAACTGGCTCTAATGTACTATCATAGAAACTGCTCGTTATTATATGAATTCAAAATTATTCTAATGGCACGGAAGAGAATTCCAATACAATAATGATAAAGCTCGATTCCTGTAATTCCGAGAGAAAGTAACGTTATGCTATTCGTTATGTCTTATCAAAATAGTGTCAAAGTAGTATGTGAGTTTGAAATACTCGAACCTTCGGTTTCAATCAACTACCTAAAGGGCAATCTTCATTAATAACGATACTAATCATTGAAACAAACGACAGAGGTTTAAAAAAAACTAAATGTTTTATTGTTTAAGGCGCCACTAAGGAATTTATTTAAATTTTAATCTGTTAATTTTTTAAATAAACATGTCAATTTATTGTACTTTACGAATATTTAAATTGAATTCTTTATAGTGATTCTAATTCAATATTAAAAGACAATAAAAATACTATTGGACGAGAACATTTTGTCAAACTTAATTTGATAAATTTTTTTTATAAAACGTTTGTACCTAAGCCTCAATGGATTGATGGTTGATGGATTTGTTGATTCTATTATTTAGTAGTCGGACTGTACATGGAAATTGTTGGTCAATAAACATTTCAATCAATTAAGTAACAACCGCTGAAGAAAAGGTTTCCACGGAATTCATTGTCAGGTTTATAGCAAATTTCCATTTAATTGCGCGGACTACAAAGTACATTTGAACAGTTAGCATACATAGTGCATCTACAATAATAATTATCGTAAGGTCACGGAATTCGCCGCGTTAGGAAATAAAATTTATTTAATACATAATCCTGGGACCGTGGTCGTTGAAATGTCTACGCAAGTAGGCACATAGTTAGTTGTTAGAACGTAACGGTTGTCCGGTTGGTTTATTTTAGTGAATCGTAATGAGCACTTGGAAAAACGACGATCCTGAGATCCTATAAAGTGCTGAATACTACTGCTGCTGCTCGCGTAAGATACTGGCTGAATTATCCTGCTCACTGTTCAGAGGCCATTCATGAATTTTCCAAGAACATCAATACCAAAAAGATCGAATTATTCTATTTCATTGCCTCCAATAACAACATCTAAAGCATATACAGGGTGGCCTATTTGTAATAAACCACTTAAAACAGTTGCAGTGAAACAAAAAAAATGGCTTTTGTTTCTATTTTTAGTGAAACAATTGATAGTTGCCAACTGTTTTTCAGATATACGTGCTCAGTAGGTACCTCCGTTGACCGCAAGAACATCGATTCATAAATCGATTACAGATAAATGAAATTATTTCTTCTTAACCGATACCCACATCTAAATCATGGGATTACAATAATTTCCTACTGACCAATATGAAAACACAAACGAGTATCACGAATATAACCGACAACTAGATGACCACTACAATGTTATTAATAACCAAATGTCTATATAGATTTCTCTTCTCTTCGATTCCAGGTTAATATTTTACTTCACCTAATAACACGCTCCAGAGAGAGAGTATAGAATCCAATTTAATACGTACTTATACATAGGTACAGAGAGATGAAACAGGCATTAATATATATTTTTTTGAGTAACTACTAAAGAAATGCAACGGTATAACACCAATTAAAATAAAGCAAACGCAACAGTGTAATAATCGTAAATAATAAATATATCTGGGTACTGTTAATCCAACAAGAAATGGAACGAATTCTCTCACAGTTATTCATATACTATAGAACTCGATTGCAATTTTGAATCAGACTTTGCAGCGTCATTTTGAGTATAGATAAACTCAAATTTTGTATCTAACTGAAGACCATAATAATATTTAATTTTTAGGATCAAAATTGATACCTTCAGTACTCTGGTGTCCATCATGGTCTTCCAGAAGTCGTATTGTAATTATTGCATGTCTTAATTGACCCATGAGACGACTCATAGACCTCATGGTTCGCTCAATAGTAGGTATGCCTTTAGCTATCCATTGATCGTTGTATTATTGCCAACATTATTGTTGCTGTAGCCGGAAAATTTTCTGAAATCTACGACAGTCTACCAAGACGAATGAAATGCCGCCACGGGTAGAATCGTCAGTAAATAAATCGAATTATTGCCGGTAATTACGTGCAATAGCGCGTCTCGCATTCATTGCCGTTTTCTAAGCAATGTACCTCTACATAACAACCTTCGTCTCTATAATATGTAACTTGAAAGCTCCATCTATACATCCGACAACGCAAGAAATTCCGCACATTCGCAACCTGATGGGACAGCAATAGGTGGGTTCGATATGGGCATTTGTCTTATGTCAACTGACCACTATTACAAGTCGCAGTAAAGTCCGGAAACAGAGGTAATACTAGAAATACGTATTTCTTAGTTTCAATTAATCATCTCTCTATCAGAAGAAAAGGAGACTTGAATAATAGCCTAAGGACGTACACCAACTGAGACAAAGGCGTAGTAGTATCATGTCCAACTGAGACAATGGAGATATACTAACTGAGGTAATTTCTACCTGACTCAGTTGGTGGTACCTCAGTTAGTATATGCCCATAGTCAAAAGGGTGTCAATGAAAGATAACACTAATCAGGACTTAAAATATTTGGAATGTGCAATATTTTAATGAGACTTGAATACTACACCAACTGAGACAGTAAATGTCAGATCATGTCCAACTCAGGCACACACCGGGCTCAGTTGGTGGTAGGTACAAAATCGCCTCAGTTGGTAGTTATTGTAATGAGGACTGCCTCAGTTGGTATATGTCCATGGTCAAAAGGAAATCTACGAAGATACACCTTTGAGGAAGAATCTTCGAGGCTTTCTAATTTTTGATATAAAAGTCTAAGAATGAACTATTGTTTAGCTCCAAAGTTATGCGACCTCTAAAGATTTCCTTGATTTAATTCTCATTCTTAGTCCCTGCGATTTGCAATTACTGGTCGTGTTTTGTTACCTCATAGGAGGACGTTCACCTCGATCTGTCAAATGTTTATATTCACCTGTTTCCGCTCGGAAATAAATAACAAAAAAAAAAAAGAGAGACACGCTCAACAACGAAACATTCGTTAAACATGCAAAGCGTCTTTTGTTCGTAATTTAAACAGTGACGCGATGAAGCCATTCCTCAGGTACGTACCTGCGGTCATCTCAATACGAAATTGTTCTCTTGGACATCTATCAAGCACAATAACAACAAGTACATACACCAACAGCACAAAACGACCCAACGTGATGGTGATTATTATCGTAGTTGTTATGGTGGCTTGTCAAAAAGGCATCTTTGAAGACGCCAAAATAAATTCGGTTCGCGACGATAAACAAAGGGACCGTATTGTTCTTCGGAATGGACGCCAACGCCGAATTTTTCTAGTTTAATTTCGACGTCCTTTAATGTTATTTCGTGTGCTGACTCGCGAATTCCTAACTTTAATAAGTTAATAATTTTGACAGCTAAAATATTTACGTAATAGTGCAGTAAATAATTTATTTTTGACCTCAGAAATAAATATAAGAAAATTATTATGAAGACTTACCTTACAACGACGATGGTACCTACTATAACGCATTCCATAAATTCTCCCACTCTGGAACAAAAATTAAAAAATCAGTTCTATGTCATAGCATTATTTTTTTTCGGCATGACGATAAAATTCAACAACCTTCACCGCTAATCCAGAAAATTCGAACTTATTAGTCCTCATCAGCGCGCTATGGACAGTTCAAAGTGAATAACGACCAAACAGAGTCACGTCGTCAGAGATTAAGTTCAATACTACCAGATGCCACGTAAAGGAACAAGGATCCTTTGGCTCAAAGACTTAATGGATGTCCTTCAACCAAAGGATCCTTATTGGTATAATTTTGAAACCTAAAAATTTTATTTACCCAGATCTTTTACTAGACTGTCTGAAAATTTTAATTTAATTTTTTTTTCTTTTTGTGTTTGTGTCTGTATATTTGTGTGACCGTTTCTTGTTCTTGTAAGATCGCGTCGTGCATCGGAAGGCCGCTAAAATTGTCAGGATTCTGATGGTGCACCGCATTCCGACGAAAGCGATTTTCATATTTCTGCCGGCTTTCATTGCCGTTAATTAAACGGAAGATACCAATTAATCTCCAGTCGCGGCAACGATTAGCGAATATTTACTCAAAAAATGTCAGCGTTAGAGAAGGCCGAGAGCCGCGGCGATCATCTTTAAAACTTCCACTCGACATTGATCCGACAATTGTAAACACCACACCGAAACAGTAATGCTATTCGCAAAATTCACACGAAACAAAAATTTAAGAAAGAATCATTTTTGAGTGTAGTGATCAATGTAATCGATCGAAGTGATCTGAAATTTAAACAGAAATCTGATTGAAGAAACTTTACTATAGATACTGAGTTTTAGAAAGATGAGAATTGATTTGCAGAGATGTTTATTGGGGGTGAAGAATTTACCGTTTCCTTATTCTTCACTGGTAAAGTATTCGCGACACCGAGCTAAAAAAGGTTGGTAGGTACGCTCTTGACCATCTTCCCATTATGTTCACTAAGCCATAAACATTGATGAGCCTGTTTATGGTAGCTTATATCATGTTTATGTCGGAAATTTTAGATTTATTGTAAGGATATGTGTAATCAGGATAATCACATGCGAGGTGCTAGAGCCAGGCTCTGCTCGAGCTTCGCAACCATGGACTCAAAATTTTTTACCATACTAGATGTACAGATTTATAACATCTTATATAATTTTGATACAATCTCAAAACGTCAATGTTAACAATTTCTATTTGATAATAGATAGAACTTCAATTTATTCCACAAATTTTTTAGGAGCTGTATTTGACTACTTATGAAGATTGTCCAAATAATTTTTGGCCTACAATCATTGATTCATTGATACCCTTTGTATGAAACTTCTATACATCTCTATCTTTCAATTTGTCCCAATAACCAATAACAAGGAAAGAGTTCTTTGGATTTTTAGACACCAATCAACCATTTCCTATGTTATAATTATATCACAAAATGTTTTGTCACAACAATTAAAAAGGTAACGACACTTGCTGCTTGTTTCCGTTTCGCAATTACCAATTTATTACCCAGGGTTACTGTGCTACTAAATACCTAATATCGATACCTTATCTTTTCTTAATTAGTTTATATTATCGACGTATTCCAGTGAAACAGTGAAAGGAATTGGAAAAAAAGTTTGTAAAGTTTATGGCAAATGTAGATAAGTATCTAATATTAGAAAGGTTAAGGCGTAAAGCTGCATGCCTGAAATTATAATTGTTAGGGTGTTTGTGTTAACGAAAATAAAAGCAATAAGTCTTTCGATGTGGGTGTTAATTTTTTTTTTAACTTTGTCATCAGTAGCGAATCCAGCGTTCGTTATCAGAAATTTATTTGCAGGTACCACCAAAGGGGTCTTGCAATCGCCTTCTATGCTAATTCCTTCTGCGAACATCGATCGTAATTGGTCTTATTCGTAGATAAAATTAGTCCATTGTCTCGACATTTTGCAATGTAAATATTCTCAAGTTAATTTATAATACCCGCCAGGCGCTTACGCGTCAGTGGCGTAGTTCGATCGTTTGTACAAAAAAAATAATTCTAGTAAGGTAGGAGTGGATATGAGAATCCTAAATGATCCTATCTAGCAGTTCAAAATAAATAAATATTAGGGTTGGTCTTAATTGAAAGCTCAAGAAGCTTTTTGAAAGTTCTAAAACCTTCTAGTACTTACAGCTACAATTATCAAATCTATACCTCAATTTGTATGAAGAAAAAATTGAGGACTTCGTTTAAGATTTTTATTTTAAATGAAAACCTGTGCAATGTAACGCTGCTGTTTTTGCAGTTTCACCTGCAACGGTCACGAAAACAAACGAAAAAAAAAATATTGTTCGCTAATGGGACAATACAATGGGCAGGGACATGGGCAACATTATTCCGCCGTCGACGGTAATCGAATTTGTCATTTTGCATTTGTTTAACACGAGCCATGCGAGAGCGTAATTGAGAACATTTGCCTTTTGAGGCAATGGTGAAGGCAAGAAACGCGGGAATAAGTGAATTCCACGGTACAAATTATACGTTGACAGATCAAAAAAAGGAAAACGTATGTATACACGCGCTTAATTATGTTATTAAAACGATTTATGGTCAAAAACGATATACAATAAACTAATAAATCACTGCCATGTCGTCGACACTAATCAATTCTTGCTGCCCGACTGAATTATTAAAGGAAAACGCTAATTATCTACCGGTCATACTAAATTTGATCACTGTCATAAGCCTTGCAACATCCTTAATTGACGTTAAATATTGCTTTTCACACATATACGAGAAACGCGTTTTCAAAAAAATAAATTTTTTTTTTTTCTCGCACGTTATGCTAATGAGTTGCTAACAATACATCCCTTTACTTTAATAATAATTTTACCCCAGTCGCCACTGGTTTTGTCTAAGTAATTAATAATTTCGTCTTAATTAGAAAAATTCAAATATAAATCACGTCATGTTTTTGATACGCATTTATTATCGTCCTGGTCCTCTATCTCATATTACAACAATAGCACTTAATTAACTCAATTAAGATAACCATAATATGAACGGGTATTGGTTGTTATGGGCGGGAGGACCAAAAACGGAAAAGTAAAAATAAAGTAATGAAACTAGAGACCGGGCTCGCCACAGGAAACATCTGCCGATACCGCGGCCATTCTTCCGAGTTTGTTGACCGGCCAAAAACGAAAATTATAGGTACTCTCATATCAAACGCAATAAAGTTTCGTGTCCCGAACTGCACTTCACTTTATCTTCAACTTTCAACAATTAGCGACCGAGCTATCGGGTGAGAAACTCATCCAACGACCGAAAATCCTCATACCTGATTGACCACGAATTGCTTTTAGGGTCTACACGAAATCGTGGTTTCACTTCCTTTAATGAAACATTTAAAATATGTTACCGTGGGCAGATACGAGAGCAACATATTTTTCTCACTTGCCTCATCACAATCTCTTTGGTACTACGCAAAATCAAGACCAAAACCACATCAATTCTGATTCTGAGTCTTCGTCTTCGTCTTGTGCTTGGCTCAGTTGTCTTGCTCTTAGGAAGCCAAACGTTGAAAAGCTTGGTGAGTCAAATTTCCTAAGGCCATTTTGAATTAGGTTGAGAGATCAAAATCGATTCTGCTAATCCAAAAATGTCTGCCATGTGAGTGTCTGCATCTTTTTTTTTTTGCTATGGACATCGCATGTTTCTAATCATGGAACAAATGCTTCGTTTAATTGAAAGCGTTAAACGAGCATCGCTAGAAAGGTCACGAAATCGTTAAGGGTAGTTATCGATTTCGCTGTTGAGTAGCTGTGCCAGTTTTTTGTTTTCCTAACGAGTTTTTTTTTTTTTTTCGTCAGTAGAAATAAGTCGCCATTTCGTTCCATTCTTTCCTGCCGGACGTCTAGACGTTAAACTATGTCCGTAGGTAACGTTATACGTGAAGAAATGAAAAAAGCGATATATGAAGCTGGAAAAATCCTGTCTTCGCAGAGGCGTTCTATAGAGGTAGGTTGGTTGGTTGGTTGGTAGGTACGTGTAGCAGCAACATTGTAGATTGCGTCTTGGTGATGTTGCACTACAAGCACTACGTGGCGAAGTTGTATATGCAGACGCTGTACATACAACCAACACAAGTGTACGAATACACGTGCATATACGAAAGGTAGTCCGAGACAAGCCAGTGACCTTGCCAAGGATATTCGCGATGCCGATCCACGATGCACTTCGCCATAGCCATCCACTTCACCAGGACTATTGTATCTAATACACTTATTCTAATTCCCCAATATCACAATATAATTGTAACTGGTTTCTAATATGTTTATTTAAACAATTACAAATATACCTATACTTATAAAACATACCATAATCTACCACCATCAACTAACCTACAACCTAATCGACCACCCTCTTACTTGCTACTGACCATCATTCCACTTACAACCGGTATTTAATCAGTAAACTTAAAGTTACATCTACCCTAGTACAGATGGCGTCAGGGGTAATTATCGAATAATGTTTATATTTCTGTTTTCTATTTCCTTCTGAGGTGAACGTGATTAAAGCTGGGGGTAGTTCCAAAACAAGAGACACTTCCTTTACTAGATACCCTCAAGTGAGTTTATTTCAGCTACTTCAAACATTGTATAGGTAGACGTTTAGATAGTTTCTAACACCTACCATTTTAAAGTGGCTCATTCGAGTTGGTTTATGGTTTCCGTGGTCTCACGTGCACCATTTAAGTCTATCCAAACATAATATGATCCAAGTAATTCCGAAATGTTATATATATTCCACAAGAAGTAACGGGTCCACCCGATATGCGGAAGTATATGGTACTTATTGCAGTCCTACGTAGAGTACCTATGCAGTACGCCAATTCTTAGAAACCATTTCGCGTTTATGGTATTACACTGTTTCACACCTCTACAGGCACCAAATCCAAAACCTTCAACTGTGATGTACAGTGCATGGAAAACCGTTTCTGTTACCTTTCCTTTGTTAATAAACCGAGTCGTTCTTGGCCACGTTGCCATATACTTTTCCATAACAAAACATGAAAATAGTAAAAAAATCTTTCTGATACCCTAAAGGCCAAAAAGCTCCAAAAGCTTTATTATTTCAACTCATCCAAATCGGCGAAGAGGCGTCCTATAGAAACTCCATGGAAAACGTATGAATTCGTCAAAGAAAATTGATAAATTTTCCAAAATAGATTCTTTTTGACAAAACAAGTCCTTTTCAGAAACACCCCCGGCTTTTAATCAAAGCCTATCAACCTTTTGGTATCTAAGTGTTCCATAAAGTCTTCTGACTGTTGTTTTGGATTAAAGAGTTTTCAAGTGGATTTCTTGGTGTTTTTTGATATTAGGCCACCCTGTATTGTGGTCTTTGAACTATGAGACTTGGCAACGCTGTCATTCGCCCACTTGGCCTGTTATAGCGTCCTCGGTCTTCCAATATCGCACCTTGATGGCCGTAGGACAAGAACACACTTTAATTAACTTCCAAGATCTCCTAGGCATTCGCGTCGCAATAGCGAAATGAATTTTGCGGTTTAACTAACCTCTCAGAGAGAGCCGGAAAAAAATTTAATACTAAAATTATAGCTGACCGTAGTGATGTGCTTGCTATTGGACAGTAATCAAAACGAATAAAAAGACGTACCCATAAAACCTTTGCTTCTTCTACTCACATCTATTACCCATAGATAAGTACATTTATTTTCTCTATTTATTCGGACATAATCATTAACGATGATGGTAATGGTTTTGTGTCCATATTGACCATGGAGAAATAATTTCTTTCCAAAATTGTTTGCACCACTTTTTTGGTAGATTAATTTATCAAGAACGTGTGCTCATATATTAGATGTTTATGTACCAGAGAGCTTGTATGAATGTCGCGAATCGAAAGCCCGATGCCATTAATTGAATTTTAAAATTGGCCATGTGCTAATGGATTAAGACCATTCGTTCAAAATTGGAACACAATCCGGAGATTCCTTTTGCCGATGCATATACACGTACCTACCTACAATGTACTACAACTTTTACAAATCATATGGTACGATCGCATTGGTTGTCATGGTCACAAAGAGAGATACTGTTCACGATGGAAACAAGAACATTTCCCTAAAGCTGAACTGTGTCAGTCGTGCCGCAAATATTTTCGAACTTAACTGTGTCATCTCTCTCGTCGAACGCTAATGTCTGTCATCATCATCAACATGCATCCGAGAACAAAGAGTCTGTTGAGCACGTGGTGTGCTTTACGACAACGGCCAGGCCGTATAATTTGCAAGAGGAAGCAGGTGATCTAAGGAAATCGTAGCTAACGGACAATGGAAGAGCGCTCTCCTGACGATGCGACGACGACCTGTTCCTACCCACACCAAACAAATGGAATATGTTTCTTTATTCTTTTGTTATAAAAAAAAGAAAAAACAAAATGTGTTAAAAAAAATGAACAATTTTTTAACAAATGATCAACACTGGAGCTGCTTTAAAAACAGATGATTACCTGACAGCATTTTATCTATTTCTAACAATAGTGCGCCTCTGTCTATGTCTGTTTTTTTATTCTAAAAAAAAGCACTTTCACTCTCATGCAAATTATGTGGAACGAAAATCAGCCGCATAAAAGCAGCTATTATATTTGCACATACATTCTGCAAGAATGCATTGCGGTGTTCATGACCTTTGCAAATCAGATCCACAAATGCGCTTATTAGGTACCCATGCCATAGGTGAGAGAAAAAGAGCGGCGAACAGATCACAACAAACGAAAGAGAAATTAAAGAAAATAATTCGAATTGGACACGAAACTTTGCATGAGTATGAGAGTACACAGTCAAGTTCAAATCTATTGTCCTAATGAACATCATATTTGCAGGGAAAACGTTTCCTCTTCGAAATTTCTCAACTGGTACACTATGACACTGCCAATTTGGTATGCAAATAATTTCAAAAACCAAACGGTACGATTATGAAATGCAACCACGATTCGTGCTTTGCATCTACTTCAATGAACGGCAGTAGCATTTATCAGTTTTCTCCGAAATTACAGGAATCGTATCAGAAGTGCACAGATGAAAGTTTCAATTGAAATTCAAACTGTCTGTCAAAGGTCAAATGCACATTAACTCCTGTCGAGACCAAGTAAATTTATTCCGTTTGTAAGTAACGTCTCTTTTTTTTTTCCTTCTTCCGTAATCGAAATCGGTTCACACGGTAATAGAAGTGTTGAAAAGGGAGTAATAAACGGCAGAAAGTTCGATTAGATAAGTGTACATGTTCTTTTGCTTTCGAATTACTCTGTCCGAACATTTAAACACTAATTTAAAGTTAGACACTAACGGTTTCATTTATCTTAACTACGCAACAACAACTGATAACCACTGGAGAAACCAATAGGTAGTATGTAGATGGTTACGACACTATTCCCTTTTTTTTTTTAATGATCTGCAATGTGAACTTATAGTTTGTATAATAAGTACTTTGAACACCTACGCTAAGATATTTAAAGACAGGAACACCTCACCACTTTGGACCATCCCTAACTCATCGTCCATCCTGAAGAAATCTTCTGGAACGACCCTTAAGACACCTGACCAAAGTTGTCAATAGATGGCGACGTATTGCCTCTTTATACGCATTGTATAAAGCTGTTTACATGCCATGGAATTAGATTACTAATTGAGTGACATTTTGTCAAACAAAATGTTTTTGTTTTTTAATTTTTAGTAAAAATATTATGTAACTCGAGTTATTTCTGTTGTTCGTCCTGTTGTCTCAGTCTCTTGGTTGGATTATTTAACGAACGTGTATTTAGAATAATTTCTATTCAAAAGAGTCACTTTTACGCTAATGAACCCGACCGCTTTAATTTAATAAGCCTGTTGTCACAATAACGATCATAGACAACTTGCAACAAATAAAAGTTGTTCTTGTTTTCACTCTGCGAACTTGGCATGTGTGAAGGGTTTCTAAAGTAAAGAATATTTGCTGCAGATTCAACTGGTGATGGGTGATGTACATAAAATTGGGTTAAGTTAGACTGGGTTAACGTTTTGGGTTCCACATTTTTTAAAATTATTAAATCCAGACAATTAAGTATCCTCTTTTCCTCTCAGGCCTTACAAAAATATAAGTTTTTAAAAGCTCCTTCCTTAACTTTAGCCCTTTTTACATTTGCAGTTTATCTGTTGGAAAGGTTATTTATGGAGGTTCTGCTACAGCTTTATCGAGTTGTTTTGTCATATTATTAGATAACTTTCTATACCTACGTATGTTAATACGGTGCTTTGGAGATACAGTAACCAATCTGTAGGTGTTCAATTTGAATCCGAAGTCAGCCAGTCAGCCACTTCTCGTGTTACGAGAAAATGCCATCGTTTGAATAATTCAAACGCAAATCTTGTTCACCTGCATGACGTCTACGCGTCATAACTTGGTCTGTTTATTGAAATGCCTGACGCGGAGTTAAATCGAGGAGATTCTTTCAACTAATAGGCTCCGATTTCCACGTGCATACACTTAATGGCACTTGCTCATACTCGCATACGTACACATCTCAGTAGGATACGAAATCATCTGTATATACCAGGCAGGATTGTAAAGACTTTGGACTTGAGGAACTTTCAAAGGATACATATGGAAGCAATGATATAATATAATTTACGGTGAGGAATGTTTGTATGGAGTTTTGGAAATACAAAGAGCCAAAATTATCAAGCAAATGAGAAACGTATGTGCATCCTTTTTGGGAACCTACTTTAGCACCGAAATACTGTAACGACTTTTCTAGTTTAACTTATTTATTTAACGGATATTTATTTACAAATATTTATTTAACACTTAAACACTAATAGAACAATTCAACAACTTATTTATATGACAAGGAAAATGCGTATTTATATCACTCTGTATATCGTAGTTCGGTATTTATGTTACTCGTTCGGAAGCTAACTGTAAACTACTCTCACTGACCACGTCAACAAGTATTTATAGAGACGTAGAATATTTCCAGAAAGATCGGGAATGACCTACTAGAATTTACTCGTGTTCGTTTGATTTATGGCCTTCGTTTATTGTCATCAAAGCGCCGACCGACGCCGGTATTCCTTGAACTCCGCTTATCTGCTCCCGGATCTCGTCGCCGCTCTCGCACACATACACGCTCGTTACAATACGTTTCCAGCAAACATGCTGTCCATTCTCTGTTGTATTACTCCTTGTATAAATGCACGATGAGTTCGGTCGCTTCTATAGATACACATAAATATTCCTTAAGGTCTTTGATATTTCCGTTTCATTTGAATTCTTTTAGATGGTAAGTTACTTTCGATTGTACAACATTATTTTTTTTTTTCGTTCTGTTTTGAATTCTTTGCCAAGCGATAAACGTTCCTGGCATGGTTAATGATAACTTCCTAACGTGAAATGTTCTGCCGGGGTAAATATTATGAAGTGTTCCGGACGAAATTATCCGAGGAACAAATCCCGCTGCTAGGATTGTTAATACGTCCAGCAAGTATAATTATTAGAATAGCAGAGTTCGTCAAGCTGATCAAGAATACATGCATACATAGTCCAATATTTTGAGGTGATGGTTAATTGTAGCCTACGTTGCCTATAAAGGTTAACTCCTCCGTGACTTATTATTCTAATTACCCCACGATTAATTTTCTAATTAAGTTCATTTGTTTTGAATAAGTGGATAAACTGTTGCTAAAACGTCGCACACAACACGTGTACTGTTACGATAATCATTATGTAGTTGTGTACACTTGTAACTAATGTTTATTTACTTGTACAGATTAATTTTATTGCTCAAGACATGTAAGAATCCATATTTTTACCTGAATCAAAGTAATTAATTAATATGTAGGTACACCGTCATGATTAGAAAATTACAGGGTGCCGAACAATGCTTTTATATTTCTTTGGGATGCCTATAGAATGAGTCAAATATGTGAGTGCATATGAGTCAAAGGTCAAGACAAATTAGCGAACTCGCTGACGAATCATTGTATAGGTAGTTAAAGTCGATGTATAATCTGTTAGGTATTTAGTTTTATTAGTGGGCAATTAAAGGATTAGATGTCCACCCAATTACAGGCGATGGGAATGCTTTAAATTAGACTGATCAATCAGTTATTAATTACTAATTAAAATATCTGAGAAACTACGTTTAGTTCTATAATAAATTGTTCAAGCAATTAAATATTTTCAATCAAAAGATGGTTAATTCTGTAATTATGCACAATAGCTTACCCCCTTTCGATTTTGTGCATTAGTCTTCAATGTGTATGTGTACCAACGCGATAATGACATCATTAGTACTTGTATTGTTGTTTTTAATTAATCTTGCGACCATGTACTTACTGTTTATGTTAAGATGGTACGTAGGTTATATGGTGTAGGCGTGGACGTGTGCATTTACACGAACCCACACCTACTACCGCATAACCTATGTATAGTTCGTTATCTAATCTAAAAGTAACAAATACAACATGCACCCAATGTTAAAATAAATCAACAACACAACTACTAATGATGCCATTATCGCGTTGGTACACACGCACATTGAAGACAAATACAAATTTTCTTTATAGTTTTAAGTTTTCACTTCTATTGGTACATACAAAGTGAACTGAAGCACCGGCAAATTCTTCAATTCCGAAGTTCCATTTGCTCGATACAATTTTAACAAATCTTTGATAACTGCTACATGGTCCAGTGGACTGCATCGGAAAGGGCATTGGCCCCCCAAACAGTCACCTACTGCTGAGGTCAATGGACAAGATGGCCGAAATTTGCATCCCGACCCAATGAATCGCGATCTTAAACGATCCTAAGCGTTTCCATTTGAGTTGTTAAAACGTAGTTTGCATAATATCATGCCGAATTGTCGTAACCCCAAACCAGCACGTGATAATACGTTTAATTTTTCAACATTGCAGCAGGGTACCATAGAGAAAAACAAATTTTCATTGCAGAAATAAAAGAAGAACTCAAAGTGTAGAGATTTGTCCTGTCCAAAAGGTGTTAAATACAAATAAGTTTTAGGGATTTTGTGATCAAATTTTAGTTGAAGATACAATGAAATAGTAAATTCTGAAACTTTATGTCTTAATAAAACTGGAATTAATTCATACCTACAATCTGTCCTTAGCTTTAACGTGAACATTAACTGGATTCCGTTAACTAAATCAATGGGCTCTTACAAAGCCATAAAGTCAGTTGAATAATCAAATTACTACAATTACCAGAACGTCATTGTTTACATACAATGAGCAAACTTTTACGTCCATTGGCCAGTCGTTGGCTGGTTAAGTGCCCTCTATGTATTTTATAAATATAGTAAGTAGATTCGCGTTTATGTACCTACCTATACCTGTATGCCCATATATCTACCTGTACATATGTGTGTGTACCTTTGGTGCTTCGAAATGGTAAGTTAATGATGGACATTTCGCAGATAACAACCGCGATTTCCATAAATGGGTCACTAGCTTGTTCTGTCGACAACGCGCACTCACTCGGTACAGTTATGTGTATGTATAGGGACCCTGTTATCGTTAAAGAAGAGCCTATACGTAAACGACCACGACAACGCACGTTACATCAGTCACAAAACCAACAAAAATGAATAAATTCTCATGACAATTGCCTTGTCATTTACTGGGTTAATTTTGCATCAAAACATTTTTCACTACTTTCAGTTTTACACTCACGATCAGACTGTTTCTTTCTCTTTTTTTAATTCTTGCTTGCTCCTCTAACTAAACCACTATCTACGCCCATGTTTGCCAATTAAACGATCCATTTATCTGAGAATGAGATGTTAACGAAATTATTACGTGCCAAAAAAGTCGAATTATGTATATGACAGTCGTAGCTGCAAGACAATGCGAATATCGTGAGGATCACGTCGTGTGCCATGGATGTTCATGTAAAACCGCAGAGTTAACTGTTTCGCTTGTTTTGAAAAGACCGTGTTAAGAAAGAAAAAAATAAAGACGACGAATTCGTGGTGACTTTGTTTTTCGGTAATTGCGAAATCGGCCTTAACGAGAAAACAAACAAAAACTTAACTGTTTACATTGCGTCTTTGTTTACTCACAAAAGGATCAAAATAAAAGAAGCGCTGACAGAATCAGTTGTTTTCAGTACTCGTGAGTCTGTTGTTTTAGGCACTGGCGTAAACAAAAGACCATCGGGGTGGTTTTAAAAATCTTGTACAATGAACAGTAAATACGAGTTAATTAGTTACGTCTAATGCACCAGTGATGAACTTTAACATTAATCTATTGATGAGGAACTCAAAAACGATTTTTTGAATTTTATTTCTTATACAAAACACCTGAGGAAGGCTTACTTAATTATGTACCTAAGTATATTATATATGTATTTATGAAAGGACTGTTAGGTACAAGGAAGCTTTTGAATTAAAGATATCGAACGGACGCAAAATGTTCTCATTGACAACACGCAAGGATCTCTTAACGAGATCAACTTTTCTCTTATGCGTAACTCTATGTAAGACGCTTTATTTTTCATCGTTACATTGAAACGTCTCTTGTCTGCAATCTCAAGAGGATGACTGACAATTCAAAACTCCAATTCCGACGTGGTCTCTCCTCTCTGGATAGCCGAGCCTGAGTAGCGGTTACTTTTAAAGTTACTTTCAACTGTTCGCCAACCACGCCACGTTACTTTGGCACGTTGTTTTTAACAAAGGACGAACGGTGCAAAAAACAAAAAAAAAACAAGGAAATGTAACCCATTGGTAAATGTTGTTGGTGATGGTCAACTAAACTACGTCAAACCATTGACTGGGGTTTGCAAAATTTTTTAAATTATTAAGAATTTTTTTTGCTAAAAGACATTTAGAATTTTGCGTTATTAAAAGGACGAAAGAGGTCCTTGCGGCTACTAGTGACATCCAGGATGTTGTTGATTAATCACGATTTGTAATTAAAAGTCGCCAATTTTGACATTTCCAAATAAAAATAACAGTTGAATAGACTAATGACTAAGCTGAATGGGTTGCCTATATTCCCTGGCACTAACCCTAAATTATGAATGAATTCTAACCCTAAAATGTTGACATATGAGAAAATAGTACGAAATGGTCACCACATTAAGTTCTGATTTTTTTTTGTGTTTGTCCATGGACCACACATGTTCCCAGTTGCATACTTTTCTGAATGACACTATTTATTATATTAATTGCAACCATCTAAATGGACACAGGACTTGTATAGTCGTTGTGAGGGCACTAAATTGCATTATAATACGCCTTTATACCGACTAGTTTTTCTTCCACAATCGCGGTGGCCCTGCTTCCTCACAAGACATTACGATGTCGTCTCTAAGTTCCCGCAAAATATCTTCAGACACACAATGTGCTCTTTTATAATGCCCCATCAACTTATATACTATCATACCTACACTGTGTTTAACTTGATTACACAACAAAATCTTTCTTTACAGGACTCTAAAGAAATGACCACTTAAGAAAAAAATTATAATCCGTCCATGTATTTACTTCTAACAGTTGACGTACCCATTGGCGTACCAAGGGCGTTTTCTTAGGGCGAGCAGATAAATAATCTTTTTTTTTACTGCAATGAGTTTTGAGTTTTGGAGTGTGGAAATTTTCCACCCCTCGTTTGCCTCTCACTACGCCTATGGATATACCCGAATTGTTGTTAAAATTATTTGACAGATCATTGTTTTTTTTTAATTTCTTTTGAATGAGTGTTTTGAAATGAGTACCTGTACAGTTTAAGAGGCAATAAAAGGATTAAATAACGACTAGAGGGTGTGTTTTACATCTCGAAGTGATTTGCTTTTTACGAACGACCGTCGAGTACTTAAAATATTCGGGTGCTTTATGAACGAACGTCTTTCTGCATTGCAAAACCGACCGGATCCATTAAAGGAACCGACAAAAAATCGGTACAGCGGCTGAGACCTTTGAAGACCAAATTAATATTAAACGTTTTGTATTTTTTATGCTATCGTTAAGTGCGGTGACATGAAAATTTGGACACGGTATCTTCAATTACATAACAAAAGAATTCTGTTATGTTTAAACTTCCTTTACGTATTTCGTCGACAAAATTTTGAAGCCAAATCTTTACAAACATTAACTTATATAACCTACAATTATCGAACGTAGCTACATTCATATTGGATTCGATTCAGTATATTGCTACTGTTGCCAACTTCAGAGTACAGATTATGTGGCAATCTTAAATAGCAATATTCGAGTTTGTCACATAACGTCGTGTGATGTTACGGTTGCCTAGATCATTTTGAAATAAATATGTCCGGTAGGACGATAAGGCGCCCGTCGCGAATTAATTTACGTAATCCGAAAGGCCGCTACAGATTTCCAATTAGTAGTTGAGAATTGAAATGGAATTACTTATGTGAGTGAGAACATAAACTTTTCCGGCACACGACTTTTCGAGACACGTTATCACACCACGGCGCATGACTGCCTCCAGCATGCGACAAAGTCGCGTGCGGGAACGCATCAAATGCACCGTTGGTTGGCAAAAGCGTCCATTAAAAACCAGAAGCGTGAAAAACTATTTTTTAAAAACAGGAGGAAATGTCTAAGAGCCACGTGACCGTTATATTGTTGGGCTTAATTATTTCAAAAAATTTCGTCTAGGGTTTTCAAATGGTTCGTGCTTCTTGTACTGGTGGTTGCTTTCACATGGAAGTCACGTGGCTGTCCGACATCTTTGAAAGCTCTATTGTTTTATAAGTACCTATTAAAGTTATCATCCAGCCTAATTTTTCATTTGCTAGCAAAAGGTATACATAAATAAAATGTGGCTCTATATCAGGTACCACAATGCTATAAAATAATAGAAGCTTGTGATTAATTTACCAACGATAAAGTGAATCTCTCGCTGTTCGTCTTATAACTACTAATGAAACTTTCCTGACAAGAGTGAAAACTGCTAGGCATTCATAACTTTCAAATCCTGTAGCTCACGCTTCTATTTAATCCTGTAATTTATGTGAACTACACCAATTGCCCACGGCGTCTTGTACCTTCTTCCGCGAATCTTGTTATGGTATAGAATATGTAAGGCGATACTCATTAATGGTATCTGGTATCGTATTATGACGATTTGGGAACGTATACATACATACGTAATTAGAGAATAAACAAACGATACGTACAGTTACTATCGTTATAGAAGGCCAGAGAGCGCTAACACGCAACGTAATAGAAGGTGGTCCTCGTAGGGAAGTATTTTAAACCTATAGCCGAGGTATTTTTTGTGCAAATTTTTAGCATTTAACCTTCCTTTACAAGAATCTGCGATTAAAAAACATTTTTGGACGATAAAATCTTTTGGCTATTAGATTAAAAGAGTGTTCCCTACGAGGACTTCTTTATATGACGTTGTACGTTAGCGCTCTGGCCTTCTTTAACGACGGTAACGTACGTACTCGCATATGACATGAGTAGTAAGGCAATAGGGTTGTTGGAACAAACCCCTTTTTATGGTTCTAACTTTAGAGGCACATACGTAGAATATATGTATCTATAAACTAAAAAGCTACCGATGCTTAGTCGACGATGAATGGATCGTTCTCTTTCAGGTCACCAATTTCTTCAGAATCGGAGGAAGACACCATTAATATCGACCACGTTCTTATCTGATTGCCGCGTTAGATTGGCAAACTTGTATCGCCCCGGACGACCGTTCTATTTTAACCATAGAGCATACGCATGGATTTATGAGATTAAATTGTGGGTCGCGTACATATCCATAAGTAAACGCGTGTATATGTGAGTGAGTGTGTTCAGTATTGAAATTCGTTTCGGTCGAAAGATCTAGGCTCTTGGCAGATGCCTACATTATGATGTTGCCACGATATATCTTCTTTCGTCGACTCGTGTACTAATATAACCGGAGAACCGGAAATTTTTGAAAGTTATAACTTATAAAAAAAAAAAAAAGAAAACAACGTTGGATCTCTATTGTACATCCCTTTGGACTCTCAATAATATTAATACGATCTTCATTATAAAAGAGATGTTAAGTCCCTTAATTTGGCATTATTTTTATTAGACACCTGGTATATCTAACTGAGGAGATGTAGTTTTCAAATATATTTTCGTTTGTGTCACGGAGACCCCTTGGGTTGGTACAATGGCCCCCGTTTTATAATTGATTGTTTATACCGTAACACATCCTGCAGACATATCTATACGTAGGTACCTACGTGTTCCTCGAGATGATGGTCTTGTATTGAGAAAAAAAAATCACGGGTCAGTGTTAAAAAATGTTCTTGACACTGAATATTAGTTATATGAATACGAATGGGCACACGACGATGTGCGATATAAGGCAGTGAGATGAAAGGATAGAAAAATTGTTTTGCTGTCCTGCCCGTTACTGTACTAACGCAACTCGACGATTAAACATGATCTTATCAGCAAACATCGACTTCCTTTCATTCAAAATAAAATAAGAAATTGTATTGTAAAAATATACTAAGAAATTTTTCTACTTGACTTCCTCGTGAAGCATTCAGATCTGCAAATTTCTGCCATTACGTAGATACGTAACCTCTGAATGTACATGATTTTTTAGCCGGTGTACAAAGTCACGAAATAACAAATTTACGGGGAGAACAGAACGAACACACATACCTGCCGAGAGGCAGAAAGATGGAGAAATAGAGACAAAAGGACACGTACCTATAAGAAACAAAAACCGTTTATTGGTGAGTTAGCAAGGGTCTTTGTTCGGCCTATTGTATATTACATTGTACGTAACATAGGTGCTCTTGACATTTCCTGCAGATTTATATCACGACGCTCAAATTCGCGAAACTTATTCAAATTTATTCATAACTGTATTCGGTGTTTACGCGAAAAAGATCGAAACTCCAACTTAGCAATAAACAATACACTATCACGTTACTAACCGAACACTAAACGTATCCATATTTATATAGGTATAAGAAGTACATACATACATACATACATATATATGTATGTAAATATGCAGATTTAGCATTTGTTTTCGAAAATTTATTCCAGTATAACTCAACTACCACCAATCGTTTTGAAAAAGCTGTACAAACCACATTCTGTGTACGTTTTTCATACAAATCCATCATATATACCGATTAGGAAAAATCTTTTCCTAAAGTTGCAATTTAACAAAAAAAAAAGAGAACATATGAGAAACCATCAAAAGTACATATGTCATTACACACCAATTAAATGACAACTGTTAATATTTAGTACTTTTACTAACAGTCTTACACCACTGCATAAAATTTTTTCGCAATCGGTATATAATAGAAAATATATATCCGTATACAGCCTCCTCTATCGCAATTGTTTATCGCATTTTTGTTTTTTTAATAAACCTACCACTGTTCTTAAGAAGGCGCTGCCCCGGGTAATACTCCACAACTCCTAACATTGTTCATCTAAAAGAACTCAATGCTTTATGCACTTCCATACACGTTATCCGGATAAATACCACGAGATGACTAAGATCGAAATCTGTAGATTATTATTCATATGCGTTGGAATTTCCCTTCAAAAAGCTGCGTATCGCTTGTTTGCATTGTATTTTCATTTTTTTCGCTTGTACTTTCGAAAAAAAAAAACAAAGGGCGATTTGTCACCCACGTCGCAGTGGGTTGCGTAAAAGACAATTGACACAAATATTGGCTCGTTCTTTCATTAAAATTTGCAATTAAATGGGAACGGGATCGCATAAATAACAAACGCATCGACCGGAGCATGTAAACTTTGTCACTTGATCTGATTAAGCAACTATAAACAACAGTATACTTGCGCTGCTTAAGTGTCTGTTGGTTGCTGTTAAGTGTACTTACTGCAACATACCCGCCCAAGACAAGACTCTATAAGTATTGTAATAACCACCAAATAATAAACAAACAAACGAAAAAGGCGAAAACGTCAGGCATGGGAATGTATAGTGGATCCAATGTCAGTTAAAAATATTATAAATTCACCGTCTTTATGGGAGTTGTTCATTCTTATAGGTACATTGTATTATAATAAGGCGCGCTAAGCGATAAGCGTAGACGACCAGGTGTCTATGGGCGGCACGTGTTCAACTCGCATTACAAAGGAATACCGGTTTTTTATATAGTTTTCAATTGAGATTAGAAAAACTATACCAACTGAGAGGATTTTATTGTCAAAGCTATGATTCATGGCTTAGGCTTCTACCCGATTTATGAATTATTTGTCATAAATGTTTTTCACGTGTTTGTACTGGCTAACAGCTATTAAATTAGTAGTATATTAAACTGAATATAAATAAATAAATATATTTTGGTATGCAAGGGCTGTAGAAAATGTTTAAAGAAGAAAAAGTGCGTTGGGATTCTTTCGTTTGCTCCTTAAGGTGCATATAAGGAATGAAAGGTTTATCTGAAAAGCTGAATGTGGGTACTAAGCAAACGAAAAAGATCGTAGCATGGCATGTTCGAACAAGTAGTCCAAGTCGTTGTGCAGTTGTCGTTTCGATTGTCCATATCGATCGCGACCGTCCGTGGTCTTAACAAACGGAAAGAAGAAAAAGGAAACGAAACAGAAAAAAAAAATGACCGGGTAAGGGATGTAAGTGCACAATGTAAATGGCAATCGCAGCTTGCAGTAGACATGACAATCCCAGATAAACAGATATCGTGACTGTCAAGTGACAAAATGATGTATGCGGGGTCATGGCGGGATACGGTACCACGCGGACTTTTACATACAATCTGTGGCGAGATCACAATATGCCAATTCGAGATCACGAGCCGGACAGCCAGGCATCGAGGTTTTTATCGCGCAAAGGTCAAAGGGGCCAATTAGGGCGGTTTCTTGTCCTAATGGGCAGTTAATGTACAAAATTACGAAATGTGTGTCAATGCTGCATAAGGTCCGTAACTATAATAATTTTCCCTACTCAAATATCCAACTTACCACGAGCAAACTGACAAATCCATGATTACGATCGTTACGAAAATATGCGGACGAAACGAACTCAATTCGACTAGAGCAACAATTATTATGTAAAACATTTTGTGAGTTAAGAATGAAAATAAAATCAGTCGAATTTTTGTCACAAAGAAAGACGTTAGCAATAATTGGTATGTACAATATCTAAAGATTTTCTAACTTTAAGTTATTGTACTTCATTAAAAATTGTGTAACTTAAAGTATTGATAAAAGAGATGTTGTACTGAATAGCAGTTACCTCCGATAGGGACAAAACTTTGGGCATTTATTGCCCTTGGCCACTCATAAAAAACCCAAAGGATTTATGACGCAAATCCATCATTAATTTTTCCGTTCCCCAATTTTTCGAAAAATTAAATCAGTTTTCCTTTTTTTGGAAAATAACTTACCTACATATTTAATAAAAACGTCAAAAGAATAATTGAGGGAAAACACCTCTTTTTATAAATAAATGTCAATTTTTAATATTATTAAATCTATGCCTAAATGTTGACAACAATTATAATAATCACTCTTCAGGAGTAGTCGTGAATTAAGTTAAAATTTAATTAAACCGGATTTAATCAATAAAAGTTACTCTTCCCAATAAATAATTCTATTTACGCGACGTTTCGGCAGTCAATTTCGGTCACCATCAAGCTGAACAATTCATATAACAAAATATGTACAAGTATTTGTTGGTTATATGAATTTTTCAGCTGGCGATGACCAAAATTAATGGTTGAAACGTCGTATAACTAAGGTCATTTTCGTAGACTATTAAAATCCCAAAGGATTTTTGACGTAGATTCATCATAATTTTTGAAACAGTTTAAAGGGTAAAATTTCCGTTCCACAATTTTTTCGAAAGATAAAATAAGTTTTTCTTTTTGGAAAACGACTTACCTATGCACTTAATAAAAACGGCAAAGAAATAATTAATGGAAAACACCTTTTTTTATAAACAAATATCAATTTTAATATCATTAAACTTTCGCCCGAATGGCAATTTGACAGAATTTATTACAATTATGATTAGCACTCGTGCTTTGTCGGAATTGTTCGGCTTTTTGAATTGTTGAACTTTAACTACAGTTAATTAAACATTAAAAATTAATTAAACCGCATTTAATCAATAAAAATTAATTCTAACAAATAATTATTCTGTTTATGCGACGTTTCGGCAGTCAGTTTAGGTCACCATCAAGCTGAACATTCATATAACAAAATATGTACAAGTATTTGTTGGTTATATGAATTTTTCAGCTGGCCATGATCAAAATTAATAGGTAGTTGAAACGTCGTGCAAATACGACTATTGTCATTTACTATTGTTTAAATTAGTTAATTAATGTTTCAACAACAATTATAAGCTTAATTTTACCTTCTCTGTTGATTCTACATTTACTACACCTCACGCAGTTGTCACATCTCTAATACTCATTACAAAGGACAACAATGAAACTACGTCACAGCACTGAACAGAACTACCGCCTATGATCCTTTAAGTGATTTAATTTCTAGTTCTGTATATGCAAACAACAGCTGTGATGCGTATCAGTTAAGTTGGTTGCATACCGTTTGGGAATTCTCAGTTGTTATTAAAAAAATTTAAAGAAAAATGTTTTAAGCAAACATTAATTTTAAACTTTTCGATAATTTCGCGAAAAAGGCAGGGTACATAATATTCAAAATGATATTTAATCATTATTTGAGTAATATTATTATAAATATGTTTGGGAAATAATAAATTTCGAACAGATATTACATATTCTTTAATGTTTCTTCTGATATTTTGCTTACGTCATTCAACATATAATAATTACTGTTTGAGTACTCATGACTTTTAAGAAGATGACCATTAAACTGTTCGGTATTATCAAAAATATAATTTTACACCCCTAATTTACGATAAATTTCTATTCTCAACTCAAACACTGTGTTGAATAATAACGAATCGCTTACCCTTTATGAATATAATAAGAATATGGAGTCCTTCGAGCCATCTTGATGACTGGCCTTTCGGCAGGTACACTGTCGGAAAGTCTATTCGAGTGTCTTTTGGATCACCACTAAATTAATTAAACCGAAGAGTAAACTTAACAACAAATCACGATAATACGAAAAATCAATAATCAAAAACTGTAAGTATCAATAATATCGATTAAAGCAGCACTTGAAAATCGTCCTAATCGCGTCAGATTCGATAAACCGAAGGAACGAACAACAGCCGAAGGCTCTGCGAGTGAAGGAGACGACGCGAATGATGAATTCCATAGATGTCCAAAAAATAGGTGGAATAAAAGTTTATACTTATACTTATAGGTTATACAGATTCTATGAGGTTTGTTATTGTCTTTGACAAATAATTAACCTGAAAATCTTGAAAGTTAAACGAATTTTCTTTTGGTGTTTTCATGTAAGTAATAATAATTCAGTTTGGATTAAGAATTATTAATAAAAATTATGGATAATTAATTAAGTAAATATTTGCACGGCTTGCTCGTCAAATACTTCACTTTTAAATAATTTCAGTTCTTTATCTACTAATTAGACAAATTGGGACTTCCAAATCTTAAAGAAAATTGTACTGATCATTTTTAACTGAAAAACAGGACGAGAATTTCAATTTTTTCATCTATTTTCTACAGGATTACTTATAAGGTTGTGGTAAAAATTAAAATACAATAAGAAATAATTGTACCTACCTAATAATAAAAATATATTTACATTTAAATGTAACGTTGATCTATATGAAATATTCTATTTACATAGTTACTACTCGATAAGTTTACAGATCCATATCCTTTTATATTTAAGGATACATTGATAAATTTATACAAATTTATTTTTTTCTACAAATGTACAAATAAAACAATGTATTTACATAACACGTTTTTTAAAAAAACTCAACTAAAAAAATATTTTCTAATAAGAATGTGAATTGGAAACCGGTCCTCTTCTTCCACTTCTTGTACTTCCGCCCCTTACCAATGATACTCTTACTTCCTATGTACTTTCTTCTATGTAAATAAGTACATAAAGGAGGAGGAACTTGTGTACGTTACACCTACTCAAGTAAGTAAATTAATTAACCATCATAATTAATTTCTAATTAATAATTCCTACCTAAATAAGTGATTCAGCAAGTATGCTAAGAAAGACACATAATTAATATTATTTTAATTTTAATTACAATTAGATAATGCAAAACGATTTACATTTGTAGCAGTAGTAAATAATATCGTACCTACCGTTTTTTATAACTATGTATTTTGATTTTTTCTTTAAAGTATAAAACAATTGTTTGAGAAATTTTTATTTTTAATGAAGCAATTAAAAAAGTACCAAAAGGTATTTAATTACAATGTCATTTTATGTAGCTAAAAGTTTGAACCAATTCTTTAGCTACTTAAATTTTGATATATTGTTCGAAAAATTTAAATAAAAAACGTTTGAAGGTTCTCTAAAAAAATTGCAGATCTTTTCAAAGTTTTCCTCTCGATTTTTAAAAATTGTTTCTTCTTCTATTTTTTTTTTGTGTAGATACATATTTTTCGCCATTAGCCATTACACGTGCACCTTTTATACAACATAAATATTTTCTGTTTCCTAAGCTCTAAATGACCATCATTAAGACAAATAACGAAGAATAAAAGAAGAAAATGACAAATAACAAGCAGCACAAAGGGTCGAATGCATTTGTTCATCCGCTCCAGCAGAACGTAGACAGCAGTCCATTACCATTATGGATGTGCATCGCGTCGAGCGAGCAGGAAAGCAAAAATTCTCTGCAAGTGCAGCCAATAAAATAAATAACGCTTTTAAGGTGTACGTTCTACGCGCCATCGCATTTATCTATTCATAATAACAATAATAATAATATTTAAACAACTATAATAATAATTATAATAGTGGTGGTAGCAGTAACTACTGCCAGTACTACCTAGTAGATACTAATAATGTCTCGACTACTTATCTATCGCATTATAGACAGAATGCAGTCTTTACTAAGTACCTACCTATTCCTATCTATCCTGCAGCTGCATAAAAATTATCGTCCACAATCCAACACATACAGGGTGATTTAGATAGGAAGAAGAATTTTTAAAATCTAATGTTAATTGTTGGTCTGCCACTAATGACACTTAATTGTTGGATCCAAAACTTCAACCAAAACAAGTAGAAGACCAAGACTTAATGTCCATGCAGAAGAGAGAAGACCAAAGCCAAAGGACTAACCTTTAGATGTTTAGATCCATAACCAAAATCATTTAGAAAACTTAAACTAAATCTGCAAAAGTAAAAGAAAACTAAAACTAAATCTTCATAAATAGAAGACCAATTCTGAGTCTTTAAATGCAACACTAACACCTGGTTAAGATCAAGACTAAATCTTTGAATAGAAGACTTAAGACGAAGATGACCATGAAGGGTCAGGTCAACTTTTAAGTCCAACATCAAGACCAAGTGTTTAAATGAAAGATTAAGACTAAGTGCAAGACCAAGAACAAATCCACAAATTCAAGACCAATTTTTTAAATGCAAAACGCTTGGAAAAAGAAAAGAAATCTTTATAAATAGAAGACCAATTCTAAGTCCTTAAATGCAACACTAACACCTGGGATTTTGATAGGAGACTTCAACCAAATCTACAGGTTAAGATCTCAAGACCAAATATTTGGAGAGAAGACTTAAGACGAAGATGACCATGAACGGCCAACTTTTTAGACCATCATTAAGACCAATTCTTTGAATGAAGTACAAGACCAACACCAAATTTTTAGACACAAGACTGGAATCAAGAAAAAGATAATGTTGCTAGAAGGAAGACTAAGTCTAAATTTGAAGATCTAATGTGAAAATTTATTTATTTATTTAAAATTCAAGTGGAAGACCAAAACTAAATCTACAAGTGCAGAAACGAAGATCAGATTGTTCAATAAATGGTAAGACCAACGCTGAATATTATGATCAAACACTAACAATTAGTAGAAGATTTCAACCAACGATTCGGGTTTAAGACCAAGGATAAATCTTCAGATAGAAGACTACCACAAAGGCTCAGCTTTTAAATCCAACACCGAGATCAAGTCGTTAAATAAAGTGTTCAAGTGGAAAATTAAGAGTAACTCTGCAAATGCAAGACCAATATTAAATTAGAGATCTTGAAAGAAAGACCAGACTAAGGCTTACTTTTAAATTCAACACCAAGAGAGGCGTTAAAACTAAATCCACTAGTTCAACAGCACCAAATTCAAGAAATGGACCAAGTCTATAAACTAAAGCCCACAACTAAAACTACAGGAAGAAGATCAAAACTAAGTTTCCAGATATAGAAGACCAAGACAGTAATGGTGTCCAAAACTCCAATTTACCAAAAATTCTACGTCTTCTATTGTGGTCTAGAATTTGAAGTAGAGCTATGTCTTGTTCGTTACGAGTCACCCTGTATATATGTTGGTATTGGTCGAGTTAAGTACACGAGTAAAGTATAGGTAAGTACTCGACCAATAACTTATGAAGCCATTATATAATACAAATAACGCCGTTTGACACGGCGGACGTTCGTTAGGTTCTTTAACTTCGTTTTCAATCAGTTTGACGTTTGTGATTCCTTTACGTTCGAGTTTTCCATTATGCCACGATCGAGGTCATTATTTAGAGTCGAAGATGTTCGATGGCATGCCTCGAGCAAATAAACTAAACAATATTAATACACGAACAAGACCCATATACGTATCTTTCCATCCACGTGTGCACGTCCGCTCTACACGGATTTCAAATTGTTTTGCGAGCTTCGACTCAATTGCTCCAAGAAGATTGAATGGTGTGATCTACCACCGTATAAAACGCTGTAGTAAAGCACCCATCTAACCCATGGAATGTCTGAGTTCACTAACACAACACCACAATCTCAAAAATCCAGGCCTACACCACGACTAGATACAAGACCAGGACGAAACTAATTTTGTAAGACTAAGACCAAGACAAGACAAGACCAAGACCAATTTAATGTCTTAGCAACATAACCAACGATGAGGTTAGGACTTCAACTTAAAGACTGAGACTTAATTTGTAGATGGAAGAGTAGAAGACGAAGATTTCCACGTAGAATCAAGTTTTAGATCCATGACCAAATTCAGTTAGAAGAATAAACTAAAGAGTGATCTTCAATTTTTAGATGGAACAGTAACTACAGACCTACTATTTTGATACTCAGAGGTCTTCTGCTAAAACCACAGATGCAAGAAGAATCCTAAATCTGCAGGTGGATGACTTTAGACGAAGATTACCACGAAGACCTAACTTACAGATCCAACATCAAGTTAAAGTCTTTAAATGTAACACTAAAACTAGATCTTCAGGTGTAAAACTAAGAGTACATCTACAAATGTAAGACCAACACCAACGCCAAATTTTTAAGTACAACACCAAGATCAAAAAATATACCATGTTGATAGATGGAAGATCAACCCCAAATCTCAAGACATAATAGGAAGGAAGATTCATTGTTTAAATGCCAAGACTAAGTCTTGAACAAGATCAACAGATACTAGACGACAGCTAAATTTGTTGATATATAAAAAGTTCAAATCTTAAACAACATAAACAGGTACAAGACCAAAATCACACCACAGTAAAGAACAAGACTAAGTCTATACCTTAATGAAACTATGGGAGATCAAGAGTAACTTTTCAAATATGGAAGATCAAGACTAAGATACGACCAAGACTTTGTTGCTATACGAAAGACCAAAGACCTAAATCTGAAGATGTTATAAGAAACCAAAATCTAACAGGATTAATAAGTATAAGACCAAAGCTAAATTTGTGGATAGACAAAAAAGTCTAAATTTTCAACAAGATGAACAGGTACAAGACCTAAAACTAAATTTGTTGATAAACAACACCACAGTCAAAAAAAGGACTCTACGTAAATGAAAACATAAAATTAAAACAACAGAAGGAAGAGCAAATATAGAAGATCAAGACTATAAGACACGAGGAAGAGAAGACTTAGTAAACGAAAACTAAATTTGAAGATGTAGCAAAAACTTTAATCTATTATTAATTTGGGAAAGATCAAGACAAAAGCTTTACTTTAAAATTCAGCACCAAGTGGAAGATCAAAAATCAAATCTACAGGCTCAAGACCAAAACTCTTCCTTTTACTACAATTAATTTTTCCAGGAATCAGGACTTTGTAGGTACCTATTTAATATTATAAAAAACAATGTAATAGCATAAATAAAGTTAATAACAGCTTTAAAAGAATATTTTAAAAAGAGTTTTTTTGACTAGAAGAATATAACTAAAAATTTTTTTTTTATTGTAACTTGAACATATAAGTTATTATTTATATTTTATGGGTCCTTCTTTTTGTTGCAAATAAATAAACTTAGAACTACATTTATTTATTTTAATTCATGAAATTAGTTTAAATTTATAGCCAGTTCTGGTGAAGTAATAAAAATAATAATCCTGCTTAACATTCATATTTTCAAATAAATTATTTTAATTAATTAGCAAATAATTATTATCTAAACTAAATGTTGAGTAAGAATAAAATAGTTATTTTAAAATTAGATAATTCATTCGCTAATTTGATCGGAATTAAACCTCTTAATTTTACCTATTTAGAATACTACATAGAAAAATACAATTATATTAATTAATGATATAAAACAATTAATACTTTTACTTTTTTAACGACATTTATTTATAAACAAAGAATTATGTACATAATAACATCCATTCCCTTACATTAAGCAGGAATGATCATAGACATATATATATAAAATAGTGATTAAAGGGTCTCGGTACATTAATTAATTAATTAATTAATTGCTTTTTTATTAATCAAATGTTAGTCCTTAAATTAGTCCATAAGTGTAATTGTTTGCCTATACACACATACTTTTCTAGAAAACAGTAACTTATTTTTTAAGAAGTTGGCACCTGTCTAAAGAATGATGATAAACAACGAGAACTATCCAATTGGAGTGTGCGTAAATTGACGAAAGGGCTACGACGTCATCGTGTTAGTCGGTACGTGTCGTGGACGTGTTCATACGGTGATCCTATCGGTCTTTCATCGATTAATTAAAAACGTGCAAATTTGTGACTTTATTTCGATCGTAAATGACTTTATGTGTAATTTGGACATTCTATTGGCTTTGGGGAGACTTGCAAAATTAGGTTGTAATTTGCATACGAACAAGCAAGTGTTAGAAGACTTCATGGTCAGGTATCCTGTCGACCTAAAATGGCTGACGGTCCGGTGAGTTGCAATTCGAGATTAATATTTATTATAACAAAAATATGTCGTCAACCAATTATGAAAAATAACAAAACAATGAAAACATAAAATTGAAAAAAACAGGCACTAAATAATATACTTAACCTACAAAAATTTGTTTTCATCTCTTTCGTTAGTTCTCGTGGTTAAACTTTATTTTCTTATGGGCAATAATATGGTTAATATTGTGAATAGGTTAATTATTTTTACACATAAACTGGGAACAAATTCACTTTTACAAAACTGTTACAGTGTGGTTAGTATGTGTAAATATTTTAATTCATATGAAATCTGAGGTAGAGGTATTAGATAATAATTCACGGTTTTTAAGGTTTTTATAGGTTTTATTATCTATGCAATTGCAAAAAGGGTTATGTTATTCACATATTTGTGCTATTATTATACGTATATATGTATGAATGTATGTAGGATTATTTATATCCTCGAAACAACCCAATGGGTGTATTCATACGAGGTGCTGTGGTTTAGGTTAGGTTTAGGTTTTGCCTTATAAAATCAAAATGGCGGTCGTAAAATAAAAAATGGTGGCACAGACCAAAAATAAAATTGCGTACTATATTGAGCGACATATCACTGAATAGGTCTTTTAAAATTTAGATGGGTTTTCTGGGTTTTGTTTATGTAAAACTCAAGTGGCGGCTATAGAACTAGAAAAACAAGTTGAATCAAAATGGCGGTCGTAAAAGAAAAAATGGCGGCATAGACCAAAATAAAAAATTGCGTACTATATTGAGCGACATATCACTGAATAGGTCTTTTAAAATTTAGATGGGTTTTCTGGGTTTTGTTTATGTAAAACTCAAGTGGCGGCTATAGAACTAGAAAAACAAGTTGAATCAAAATGGCGGTCGTAAAAGAAAAAATGGCGGCATAGACCAAAATAAAAAATTGCGTACTATATTGAGCGACATATCACTGAATAGGTCTTTTAAAATTTAGATGGGTTTTCTGGGTTTTGTTTATGTAAAACTAAAGTGGAGGCTATAGAATTAGAAAAACAAGTTGTATTTCTCCCATAAAGAACAGTTACCTATTACTATTTTTTTATATATCTAATATATATTTCCATATAATGAGAGCTTTTATTATAAGAATTTCTTTATAACAGACTTATATCCTGTCGCATAGATATATTTATATGTAGGAAACTATGCGAGGTAATTGTGATTATGAAATGTGGTTATGCTATCTGTGAAATCACACAAACGGCGTTAATAAATCACCATTATTGCTAACTTTTGCTCAGTTGCTAGCTTAAATGTTAGTTGAGAAACTGACATTGAAGAGAACGGGCTGATATCATTACACAAGGCTAATATTTTTCTTTTTAATTCTGATAAAATAACAATTTTAATTATCGGAGAGAAAGCTCATCAAAAAATTTTATGATTTTCAAATTTGTATTGTCACAGGGGAGTCAAAATTGTTTAATTCTGGTTAACAACATAGGAAAATTTAAAAAATACGTTCTCATTAGTAAGTAAATTCTTTTTTTTTTTTTGAAGAATTTTTCTAACAAAGTTGAATTTGAATTTTAAAAATTCTTGTGTGCGGTGGCGATTCACAGGCATTTTTGCAGACTTGAGGTGCATTGGCGGCGGAGGTATTTCGAGCGCAAAAATCGTAAGAAAATACGATTGGCCTTGCTCCATTGTCATATTTATTGTGCCGTGGAGAACAAAACAAGCGGCCGGTTCTTTTGTACGTACGCACGTCGGACGTTATCACATTGCACCACGATCTTCACACCCCATTTCGCGGTTCACTTTCAAATACAAACCCAATAATAATTGATAACGACATTAAAACCAATAATTTCTTTAAACTATTTTAATAAATGTCATGTTTGTTTTTTATGAACAAACGCGTTAACATCTCTAGAGTACTTATTGTATATTAGAGTCTTTTTTGGCTTCATCCCCAAAATATTTATGAAAAATAAAAATTGTTGCAACATTGCCCCCCTGTCACCCATACGTATTTTTTATTGACTGTGGTTGAGGTTAAGCGTGTCCCTTGCGCTGTAACGAATCGTATGACCATTCATTGGACTGTTGGAAGGTCTTACTTTGTGTAAGAAGACGTGTGGTGTGTGCTATCTGAGCTCGAGGGCCTCTGCGCGTTTCTTATCGCTTCGTAAACTCTTCTGGCCGGACGCGGCATTTTTTGCGTCTCCAGACATACTGATAAGGTGATGGCACGGGCAGCCAGGTGCCAAGGATGCTTTGCATCCAGTCCTAAGACAGCTCAGGTTATACGGATGGTGTCTTGCAATATCTACGGAGATATTGTAGATATCAACTTCTTTTTTTTTTTTTCGTTCTGCCATCTCGCGAAATGAACTGAACTTAAGTGATAAATTTCAATATGTGAAACTATATTTTTAAAAATTATCGAAAAAAAAAAAGTATTTACGTTATCCTGGAACGTGGAAAGTAACTTATTCTAATAATCATCCATCTAATCGTTGAAACTTTCACTAGAGATAGAAACGTGTTTGCCAACACTTACACTTATGTATATCCAATTCATTATCCTTATAAGAGTATAAAATATTTCACTTGACGACAGAAGTTACGGTTATTATTTCAATATCAGCAACTCTCTGCAGCTGATGAACAATAATTATCAATTACATTAAAGGTTAAGCATCGTGGAAACTTTCTTCGCCTACTTCCTCGAAGGATAATTCACACTTCTTGTTCTATCCACGTATATATATCTAATAGTCTTAATTATTTAGTGTTTTTATAACATAATATGCCCTCTATCTCTATTTCCAATAAATTAACAACGATGGGGCTCTCTCTACGCTTACCACTTCATTAAGGACAAGTTACGGCTTTAACCTGGATTCGTCCCTTCCTTAGACCCTCCCATGGTTTGTTTAACGTTAAATACCTGTACTCTCACGTACGTGATTAAAGTTCTTTACATAATAAGGCAACTGGGTCGATTTTACGTACTTAAAGGAAGTACTATTTAAAAAAAAAAATGGTCCAACTAACAAACACTTTTAATGGTCTTTTTAGAGTACACTGAGTATAAGAATAATAGCATCATGTTCATAAATAGCCTGCTAGTGGAGCTTTCATATCACGAACATGGGTTAAGGTTAGGCGAGGTGACATTCATGGTCGTTATTTCTATCATTTTTTAAAAATTGTGCTGTTGCACTCATTTTTCTGCAGATAGTAAATGTCTAATGTTATCATCGGTTGAAAGATAGTAGGGTGAAAAAAATATTGACTAGTGAACCGATTCTAATAGAAGCAGTAAATTTTTCCAACAGTTTTAAGAACACATACCAACTGAGGCGATTTTATGGCCAAGAGGTACTACCAACTGAGACAGACGACCTCAAGCTGGAAGGTATTAAGACGACAATAAAATACAAAGTAGAAATCGCCTCAGTTGGTGCTCCTGAGTTGGCTCAGTTGGACATGATTCTACGTCCGTTGATTACTGAGAGAAGGGGCGACTAGTAGGTGGACTTATAGCGTTCGACTCGAATTAAATATCACTATTTCGTATAGAATCGACTATTGCTCGAATAGCCGGCAGAAGTAGTGGACCGATTCTAATCGAAGTAGTAAATTTTATCAACTGGTTGAAGAACATACCAACTGAGGCGATTTTATGACAAAGTGGTACTACCAACTGAGGCAGACGACCTGAAGTTGGAAGGTTAATTAGACAAAAATAAAATACCAAGTAGAAATCGCCTCAGTTGGTGCTCCTGAGTTGCCTCAGTTGGACATGATTCTACGTCCGTTGATTACTGAGAGATGGGGTGACTAGTAGGTGGACTTATAGCGTTCGACTCGAATTAAATATTACTATTTCGTACAGAATCGACTATTTCTCGAATAGCCGGCAGAAGTAGTGGACCGATTCTAATCGAAGTAGTAAATTTTATCAACTGGTTGAAGAACATACCAACTGAGGCGATTTTATGACAAAGTGGTACTACTAACTGAGGCAGACGACCTGAAGTTGGAAGGTTAATTAGACAAAAATAAAATACCAAGTAGAAATCGCCTCAGTTGGACACATGGATTCAATATCCATGGATTAGTGAGTAAAGGGATGACCAGTAGTTGGGCTTATAGAGTTTGACCGGCTGAACTAGTGAACCAATTCTAATCGAAGCAATGAATTTTACCAACTGGTTTAAGGACACATACCAACTGAGACCATTTAAGGGGCCAATAGGTGCTACCAACTGAGACAGACGTACTGGCCAGTGCCCATAGTGGAAAAAAAATTAGGTGACAATAAAATACCGAATGGAGGTGGTCTCAGTTGGTATACCGGCGTTGCCTCAGTTGGACTTGATTCAACATCCATTCAAATCGAATCACATATCACTATTTCGAATCGATAGGTCGATTACTCGAATAACTGGGTAAACCATGGAAATTTTTAGGTACTACTTACCCTGTTAGCGATTAATTAGAAATCGTTTTCTCATTTCCCATCAATTTGATACAAGATTGTTGCGAGATGTTCCTTAGAAAGTACGACAGACACAATTGAAATTAATGTCGCGACTAATTAGCGTCAACTTGAAGTAGCTAATTGCAACAAATTATTACGGTTTGTTTGTCGGAAAATCCGTTTGAGTGGTAGTGTCACCAGACACACGTCTCTACATCCGAATGAACAGAGACACAAGAGTTGGTAAGTCGCATTGCATTTTTCCTCCTCTTTACTGGATAGTAGTAAAAATGTTGACAATGAACAACGACTGGCAAAAGGTCATTTATCGAACGGTGACCATGGAGAACGGGTCGTAACCGTGATCAACGTTCGTGAGCCTCTTTTGTTTTTTTTTTTTTCTTATCTACCTCCGCCTTTTGCGACTGGAGAGAACAAACCCACTTGTAGATAATAAGTGATATTAAGGATTAATGATGACCGTTTAACAGTAATTATTGTAAGCCATGCGAAGAAAATGTCATTTGCGTTGCAATGTAACCTCCACTTCTTGTGAACACTTGTATGGGGTAGGGGTTGTAATAAGGTTGTGTTAGGTTTGCGATTATTTCGTTACGCCACTGGTTTTTATACTTTCGTCCTTTTATGTCAACTTCTAGACTATTTTCTGTTGGAAATTTAACTCATTAACATCAAAAACCAATTTCATTACGTGCCTAACGGTCAAATGAAATTAAGATGCTCCTTGTTCTATTATATTACTACACAAAGGCAAAGGAATCATCTTCTCGTGCAGTTATCTAATATGTAGGTACCTCTTACGTAGTTGTATCTTATCGTAATTAAAACGGTTGAACTGATATAATAAATTAACATGCAATCTGCCAGGAGGAGATTTAACGAACGTGAACGTTTGGTGGCTACGATGTTGTTCTCAAATGCACATGTCCGTGGTCTAAGGAGGGGCCCATCTTCTCAACTTGTTCTTCATTCTGAAGAATGAGGAAGGAACAACCATAATTTTCAACTCACCGTTTGCGGCATTATGTTAATAGTTTACGACTGCAATGCCATTAGCGATAACGATATCATAACGTGAATTACAATATGGTGTGCTGTCTCGTCTGGGCTAATCCATGGATATAAATAAAACACCAAATGGTTTTTAGAAAATGTGGTGATGAATTTTAATAACTTCAGGAATACTAAGGACCTCATTGGATTTTCTTAGCGTTGTTGAATCTGTTGTCAATTGTCCAATTGGTCAAAGTCAGTTCCACATTCGTTCTATCGGATCACAATGGTTTTCCGGAAATAGTAATCACTCATGTCGCATGGAAATTGTGCAATCGTGGATTCGTTTTGACGACCTTTCTCTCCCGTTACAAAATCTGATATTTCGAGCGTTTTAAATCGTTTAGCTATGCAAATTGATGATGCAGAGACGGAGGTCCTTTTACCGAGAGTCCAATCTGAAGACCACGACGCGATGGGTCTAAATATGGTGCTCGCTGACAGTGACCGTGGGAATTGCGAGAAGGAGGTCGTTGTTATTGCATAAGAATCGGAATTATTTCCAAGAAAGTGCGAAAGACGCTTTTCTGCGTAACGATACACATTCGTTTCAAATGCAGCTTACAATCATAGAGTAATGGGATTGGTATGTTCAGTGACCCATATTCCCTTCCTATCCATATAAGAACCTTAAGCCGTTAAAACACCTTTTACGAGCCGTATCTTTTACTTGATTAAACGGCTAAATGATAATACGAGAAGAGGGCGTTAAACTATCCCATAGACATATGGACATGTAACAGAAAGTCCCAAAAATCTGGATTCCTCTGGGTTTAAGTAAAGCAAATTGGACACAAGAGTCTTTACCAAACCCAATCATTTTTTTTGCATTTCGTCTTGATATATGTATGTATCTTTGAGTAATTTAAAGGGTTACGACTGAGTTCATTAACTAAACGCGAAATAAATGGCGAAAAAACAGTGGAGCAAAGAGGATAGCCTTCACGTTGCAAAATATTTATTATCAAATTTGCTCTAGTCGTGCTCTTAAGGCGCAATAACAATTACACGTCTCCCATAGAGTAGAGCCGTTTCGAACGCAAACACATCCATATCCGGGCACTTACACTTACGCCACACATAGAAATAATTCATTATCTGTCACTAGTAACGATCAGTTTCATTGGTGCGAGAGCTCTAAATTGCGGGCATGACTAGGAGTAATGAAATAATTACGTTTTTTTTATTTTGAGTTATACTTTACTGCGCCGGTGGCAAAAAGTAGCGTCAGTCGCTTGACCGTGCGTTAATATGACGGCCACACATGTGCATCTTACGGTGGTACTCTACAATCCTTCGTCACGGAATCAACATTATCGATGGGGAAAAAATGCCTAATCGTTTCACTTTAAACGTTCGTTATTGTCCCATTAATGTGGGATTTATGGTCTTTACGAGTTAATGGTGCACGTAGTTAATTTTTAGGGTATCGTATTTCGTGTAGATTTACCAAGCAAAGATCCGTTGTTGTTTTCTCCATTAGAAACGTAAGAGAAAAACAAATGAAAATCTACACAGGCCAAACTAAACGAAAATTGTTTACGAGATTAATAGAACATCTATAAGTTGACATTCCATCCTGAAACTTATCATCAATTGAGAAAAACTTCGTAGTATAACGAAGAAAATTGGTACATTTAGGGTTTTTGGTAGGAAAATTACGAATTCGAAACATATTCCGAAGTTACACCTAAATGGCGCTAGTTTCGTGATTTGGCAATCTTTAAATTAAGCAATTAACTAAAATATTTGGAAAAGTCTTCTATAAGAATTAACAAAATATTTATTTACCCTTATATGTGTCGATACAGGTATACACTCCCTTGTATCTTCTAATATTGAAGATGTGATTTTTGCTATTGCTTGGGCCATACTCAAAGCTTCGTGACCTTTTATACTTCTTATACAATTGGAACTAAAAAAAAAATTCGAGGTCTGATATCAATTTAAGATAAGGAAAACAATTAAATACAACCCTGATTTCTTTGCATACCTCCTTTTTGTGAGATTCTGAAAGATTTTTTTATTGTAAAAATTTATAATTTTAAATATGCAAAAGTAGGTAGTAAATTCCATTTTATGATTCAATTCAGGACACCATAGATATGATCCTGACTCAAAAAACGTATTAGAACCGTAATAGGGCTTTTAAGGGTGCCAGATTCTCATGAGGATCTGATTAGATAACTGGATCAAGAAATATGGTACTGTGCTCTGATGATGGACTGATCAGGAGGACGTATAAAGGATTAAGGAATGTTTGATCAGGATCTGATAATTTGGAATACTTGAACTAATTTTCATGCTAAACTCAAAAATATTGCGATTGAGGGCGTTCAAAGTTGAAATTTCCCATTAATTGAGAAAATTTTCGTAATAAATAAATGTGTAAATTGATAGATTTAGGTTTTTTGGGGTGAAAATTACGAATTTGAAACATATTTTGACGTTGCACCTAAAGGGCGCTAGTTTTGCTGTATTATCTAAGTAAATCTAATCATTTTTTTATCTGTCTTCTTATTGTTAAAATATAATGAAATTATGAAATAACGTTCAATTTTCCATAGAAAATGTACTGTTATTTAGGTCGCCTGACTATTAGTTTTTGAGTAATTTGCATGTAAAGGGTTCGAGGTAGCTTATATTTAATAAATATTTTATTTAATATTTAGCAATAACAATTATTGATAATAGTAATAATAACAAACTTCAAATCAAATGTTGGAAATGTTCACCATCTACCTCAATTTTGCACGTTTATACTTCGAAAATTTTCTCAATTAATGAGAAATTTCAGAAACTTTAAGACAAATGCAACTGCAGTGTATATTTTGTTGCAAAGAGCGAACATAAAGGAAGATGCGTGTAGATTTAGGCGCTGACATTAACACAGTTTCGTCGGTGTAGCGTGAGAAAGCATCAAGACAACGTTATTTTATCGTCCTTTCCGGATTCCGTATCTTTCTCACTTGAGTCAGTCCGAGAATAACACAATCGCGGGCGTCTTAACGCTTGTGATCAGTACAGACTACAGAGGTCTTTTCTCGCAACTGAATTATACGTAGATAGGTAGGTACGTACGAAGAGTAGCGTTCGTTCGCTGTTCTATAACCGTTACGCTGACGCTGATTAATAATTAACACGAAGAACTGTAGAAATTTTTTCCTATTTTGCTGCAGAACAAAGTATGTAGATGCGATCTCGTTATGACGAGCGAAACTAAAACTTATTATGTATACAGGGTGATTCATAAAGAATTTTTCCAAGATACAGAGCATTCAAAGTTTTCTGAAATTTCTCATTCATTGAGAAAGTTTTCGTACTTGTTATTCGTAATTTTTATACTAATAAACCTAAAGATTGACTCGGATTCATTTTATAAATTTCGTCGACAGAATCATGAAGCTAAATCTCCTATATATCCGTTATTTTTTTTTGTACCAAATTGTCTACAACATTTTTCACACTTATGTTCAGAATAACAATTAAGGGATACGAATTAATTGCAATCCAGCTTTATTATTACTTGTTGTTCTTCTAATTACATGTTTTCGTACTTGTATTCTTTTGTTGTAAATTCAACTCGGATCTGGTTTTTGACATCAATGAACCTAAAACACGTCTTTTAAACCATTATTCGTACTTTAGCAGCAAAAAAGTGAGGCAAAAACATTTATCCAAGTGCAAAATGTAACAACTTTTTGTTTCAAAAATTGTGATATTTCTCTAGAACGAAATCAAGCTACAAATTTACATTTATGGCGTTTTATATGGTATGTAGATCAGATTCTTATACCAATACCTCCTACCAAAATATAAACTTTTGAGAGAATCTATAGCGAATAATATTTTTAAAACTTTTGAGGATCTTTTCTTTTCTTCTGAGAGACATTATAGTGAAATCTAATAACCTAAACAATGAAAAATTAAAGCTATTAAAATATTTTATATCGTTCTTAAATACTAAACGTTTCGAGAAACAAGTAAAGTACAAAGAGTCGTAAGGAAATACGTAAAAAATACGACCAAAATCACATCCTGCTACAACTGATGTTGACAGCTGTCGTAAATTGGTAACAACTAAAAACTATTCTGACTAACGGTCTCAACGACGATTGCCACATTTTTTTTCTTTTTTTTGTTTGAATTCGTTTATTTCTTTTTTTTTTATTCTGTTTCGTAAAGGAATTTCAGAATTCAAATAAATTTAATTCCGACTTCTGTAGGGCACTAACGGTTCTAAAGCTACTACCAATGACTTAAATTATTGTTTGTCAACAGGTGATATGCACTGGCAATAATTACCTGTTTTAATCATTTTTATGGTGACATTAAATAATTTTAAGTAGGTGGATCATAAAATTGTACAAAAGAACTGTAGAATATTCAGTATTGAAGTTATAAAACCCCATAAAAAATTTAATTAATAATTTTTTATAAGGATTTTATATATACATACATACTTAAAGATTTTTTTCGAAATAACTAATGAACCAGTAAAATTTTTATTAATTTATTTTTTGGTAGAATCATATTGATGATGATTTTTAGAAGGGACGTATATTGTAATTTCGTATTTATTTTGTATGTTTCGATATTAAGGGCTCTTTTTTATTTACTAGACCAGTTTTAATTTGTTCTTCTTAATTATTCTGCTGTATGTTAGGTACTATGTATTAGCTTCTCCATGGAGTAACATTCGCGTTGTAAGCTTGCATAAATAAATAATTAACAAGCTTGAACGTTTCACTTGAACTGTTTTATATCATATTACAGAAAGTAGAGGAAAATGTGATTTTGTAGACTGACATTAAATTTGCAAAGAGCAAAAAACGAGTACCAATCTAAACCAGTCCGTCTCGCATATCCTTTGAAAATCATAAACGATGTTGTTTCTAAGGAATATGTAGGTATGTGTACAGCAATCAAACTCGAAACTACGTAAACAATTTTGCTTAATGTGGAATGTATGCATATTTAATTAACGTCATAGTATTCCACAAAGCAATTGATCGAAAATTCATTAAAAAGTTTTGTTAAAACTACATTAATAAAGGAAAAGAAAACGATAAACGCAAAGGTGTCGTGAAAAAAAGCGTTGTAGGGTTTATTAAAACTACTTGTGAAATAAGTGTACAAAATGATCATTTCTGATTTCCATCACATTTTATCTGAAGAATTTGTATTAATGAAGAATTCTGATTGTGTTCTGAGAATTTAAGGGTGATTTACTACTGAATATTGAACTTTCGGTAGTAATTTTGACTATTTAAAAAAAATCCAATTAAAGATTATTTTATTCGTATTCTGGATAAAAGCAGACTATTCTCCTATTTTTCGCGAAATCATTTTTGTTGCAATAATATTCATATTAATTACATAATTACAATTAAAGAATAAATAATTATACGGTTTTATTATGTTTTTTAATTTAAATAATTATGAATATTATTGCAACCAAAATGATTTGGCGAGAAATAGGAAAAAGAAAGAACAAAATCACTTTTAATTGGGTTTCTAAAATAGTCTAAATTACTGCTGAAAGTTTTATATTCAATATTAATATCAGATTCAAAAGTTTAAAATGAAATAGAACAATTTGTTCTTCTTTTCTGTTAAAGTTCGTCAAAGAAACGTTTAAGTTATTTTGGTCAAATATTTCGTGGTATGCTATGCATTTGTAGGTATGCATTTTACATATTATGTCAGTAGAAAGGTAATAAAGACGTAAGTTTAATGTACTTCATCAAATAGATATTACCGACTCGGTCGGTCTCGAGTCCAGTTCATAAAGTACGTGGTCCGCCTGGCGCGAAGAAATGTTTCTAATTACTGGGCTTCGCGGTTTAAATTTAATTCATCTTTGCAACATTTAATGTCAGCTCGCATCTAAACCGTGCACATCCTCTACGTGGAATATATATATATATATCATCCTCCTGTGGGCGTCATTCGTTAATTCACAACTCAAGTTTATACGACAAAAGAACCACTCGAGTTCAAGCAAATGGAGGAGGTGGCTTTTTTATTACTAAAGTGGTATCATATCGTCAGCTGTGTCCAGTTTCGAGTGCTGATCAACGTAAAAAGGTCGATCTTTGTTCCAATCAATGGGAAATCACATAGAAATATTTATCATCCCTATGCACTCTCTGGTAGTTATGCACAATAGCCAACCCCTTTGGATTTTCCAAGCTAATTTCTCCTATGGAAATTGCAATTTAACGTAGCTGACAACGTTCCCTTTATGCCTGTAAAGTTTCATCGAATTCGGAGATTACCCCAAACACACAAACCGACATACACAATTAATGAACGTGAACCAACTGAGGCAGTGGGATGATGTCCAACTGAGGCAACGCACGTACACCAACTGAGGCAATTTCTGAGCACACCTTAAAACTCAAAGGCGTCAGTTAATACGTCTGTCTCAGTTTTCGTTTTAGGAATAAAACCGCCTCAGTTTAGGATTGTATTGTTATTGATTACTATAAAAGGTTTTTAACGAAATCCTTCCCAAAATTTTCAAAGTCAGTTTGAAGAACCCTGTATGTATTAATTTTTTATTATGTTGTTGGCCAGTATTTAAAGAGGCCATGTGTCTTCCTTTTGGTACTATAAATATCACGCACGTACGAAAGGTGTATTCCCATTACATGAAAAAACACTTATGCGTGATGTACAGTCCGAGAGGGTACAACAGGACAGACATTAATTAAATCTTTACCGTTACCGTTATTAAACGATCCCAGAATTCGCTACCTGCCTACGTTTCGGAAGAAATCGACCAACTTAACGGTCTCCTAATTTATATTTTTCCTTCGAGTCAATGACGGTGGGTACTTCTTCTTATAAGTCGATATTATCGATCGTGCATCGAACGTCCACGAAAAAATTGTAAGATTCGATAGGTGGCGCTTTTTAGTTTTATTCTGTCTTAAAGCTTCGTTGATGAAATGAAATCTCTCGTCTAATCGCATTTCGTCGAAGCAATCTCGGGATGTTTTCCATTCATTCATTAAATGAAATTAACTGAAATGCAGCCACTTTGGCGATTATCAAAAAGCTCCATCGTAAGCCACGCAGGTATTCCCAGTTATCTTAAGAAATCTTTGCGAAAATAACACCAGCGGTTTTTTTTATTGCGCGCCATCTGTACTATCATTCCATGCACGCACATTCTTTGACGTTATTAAGCACAATGTCCGTATGTAGGTACCTAATACGACGTATTTTCTATTATGCCCGTTATTACATGAAAATGTCTTAGATAACGGTCGCGAAGTGAATATGTCTGTGGGTACATACGTGGAGGACGTCTCGAGCCTTCTTTAATGCACTCCTGCCGAGGAGGTAACCTTTTCCTGACCCGCGCCAGGATCATTTTCAATCAACGGCAGCGGGGTGGCCATTGTAAGTGCACTGATCCCAGCCAGATACTCCCACGTCATGGATCTCGCCCATTTCCGGGAATCTCTGTCGTCATTATCACCAACCCATCCATTAACAAACTGTAGGTACAAACATAGCGATCTATAGATTCAAATGCGAAACAATGATGCGTTAATGTCAATACTCTTAATAATTGAATGGGCATTATTTAGGTACCTACCGTTTATCCAAAAAAAAATTTTTTTAACTTTTGCGCCCCTTTATGTCGTTACCATCGTGAGACAAGGCCTGCGCGCTATGTTGTGCGTGAGCCTACTGTCAAAGCACAGCATAAGTGATTACGTAATCAGCGCGCAGGCCTTGTCTCACGATGGTAACGTTTATGTTCGGTTCGTTTCGCTTAGTCGACAAGGATCTTTAACGGCACGTACCAGTGTCTCTGTTGTTCGTACCAGTAAAGTGCGAGTTTTATGCAACGCGAATCGACTTGGGTCGTTACGTCTATTCGATTTTAAATGTCGAATGGCAATGAAATCTAAAGGCATAGGTATAACGCGCATTTTTCCTGGCATGTTTATGTTCTTATGAACCGATGGCGCCGCGTAACGCGACCATCGACATTCTTGCTTCGTCTCCAATCGCAGGAGGCGATTAGGCGATTACCATCACTTATTTCCTTGCCACAGGACTATAGAGATTAGATCCAGAAACAAAGGAACAATTTGCATCGTACTAATTAACGAACTATGCGATGGGGTTGTAGAAATAATCAACAACAAGATTACCCTTGGTAGAAATCTAAAGTGCAGTTGCTTCGTTTCTTGAGTGCAGGTCCGGACTCGTTAATTTGATGGGCGCGCTTTGTTCTTTTTGCGAATTTTTGTTCGATTCGTCCGCATGCAAATCGTTATGGGGTTTTTATTAAGGGTAATTGTACACATAAATCCATTATTCCGTTCCGAATAGATTTATTAAACAAGTTTTGATTTATTGTTCGCCGAAAGCGACCGAAACGGCGTACGAAGAGAAACGAATAAGTAAAAATAACGACTCCGCGTTTATAAAGGTCGTCGGTTTTAAATAAAAACTCTGCAAAGCGTAAAATGTCCGATGCGGACGTAAATCATATTCTCGGAATCTCGCGCGACAAACACATACAGATATTACAATGTTGCATCCTATCGTTGTTTGTTTCGTTATTGCATCGTATAGTTGCGATAATTTAATTAGAATCGTCGCCATTTGTTTTTTCCTTTAATTAACCCCGAGTTACCTCGCCATCGGAAATACGTACCTACCTATAATATTTACCGCCCGCCCACCCTGCCATATAACCGCACTTAAAGCCCGATCTTCGCCTAATAAGGGTTTTACATTTTCTCGTCGTACGTTCGTATCCGATCGCGTTACCTACACACATGTATACAGGGCATTGTATAAAATTGTCCATAAACAGAACAACTTTCTTTAAGAACAAAAGCGTACCTACACTTCGTGTGTCTTCACTTTCTTTATCTTCTCGAAAAAGTTCAACAGAACCGAACACAGATACGACTACAAACACCATAATCAAGTGTAACTGACTCTCACAATTTTGATTAACGACCGATAGAGCGCGTTCCAATAGGGGTGGTAAAATGGCACCTTCACAGGAACTGAAGAGCTTTTAAGCTTTTTGATTCATTTAAATGAGTCCAGTGGAGTTTTAGGGTAGTTATAGAGAGGTTTTAGAAAGTCAAATAAATTTGAGTTTCAAGTTTTAATCGCCCTGTATATGCGTAGGCCACGAGAGGAGTCGGCCTAGCAAGCTGCTTCTAAGGTCCCCTTATCTTCATACGTTCAGGGAGAGAAGAGAGCGAGGTATGGCCGTATTGTTTATGTCTTTTATCGTGAGTTTTCTATCGTTCAGTCCGCGAACAATGTTGGCAAAGAGTCGCCTCTTAAGTTATTGCTATGAATTATGAACTTATTGCTACAAAGAAGTACCATTATCGACGATGGAAAAGACCATTAATGTTAATTACGATCGTGGCTCTATTGTTCAGGATTTAATCCACTGTTGCAAAGAATGATCATTCGGAGAGCAAAATTAAAAAATAAAATAAAAAAACAAAAAAATGAGACCCCGGTCGGCCAGCCCAAGAACCTTTTCGTTTTGCTTTTAGTCATTATATTACCTTCAAAGTTGATTTTTTTTTAAACTCGAAAGAGCAAAGAACTGTACTTACTTATATATAGGTACTTATACAGAGCAAGGTCTACTTAAAAGTTCTTCCAGATGTACAAAATCAAATAATTTTCCGACAATATGACACATTGGTTTCGAAAATGGTGCGAGGAGTCGTAAATTGGGCATCTGTGTTGCAATATTGTCGGTGGTACATTGTCCTTTAAGTCGGTTAACCGAATGCAATCATTGGTTTATTTATTCGTTCAGTGACAAGACAAGCTCCTTTTAATAATATCGAGACGTCCCAAGCGAAGGATTTACGTTGCCTCATGTGGCAATATTTTTTTTCTCGACATCCACACACACACACACACTTCAGCTTTTGAGAGCAATAAATTTTCACACTTGTTTAATGGACAATTTTGCAATTGCGCTCTTAATTTTCCGGCCCACACGGCCCTTATTTGCAAGTAAAATGAACGCCGGAATTCATCAACTGCACCCTTACCTTTTACCCGGCCTTTCACGAGAAATAACCACACTCTTATGCAATCCCTCGATACAAAAATACAAAATCAATCGACACTTCCATCACACACTTCAATAATCGTCTTGTATTGTCATTTACATATCGAATTTATTTTTAATAAATTTTCAAAAACACCCCTTAGTACGTACCTCCCTACTCCCTTATTGAATTTATTGTTGCATATATATGTTATTAACCTGAGATTATTTATCTGTAGTGGCTTTAATATTCGAAATAGGCTTCGGTGCAGTTTTTCCGGTCCTTTCTGCAGTTGGTCCTTTCTTTTTGGATGGTCGTTGGACCGTTACTCGAAGAAGTGTCCACGCCAAAAATTAATAAGAGTCGATATTAAAACGGAATAAGAAATATTTACACGTCGTTTGCGTTTTGGCTACTGACGGGGATGCGAACGATAAATTGGCGGTTTTGACAAATGTTCGCACGGGATACCGTTAAGACGAACAATTGGCACTTAAAAAAAAAATAATAAAAAAATCGTTTTCGTTTCATAAAAAATTGAATCATTCAATCCTGAAACTTCAATGACTGTTTAGTGACGCAAAGGGAATCTTAAAATAAAGCCACTTTACCTAAATTTGCTTTAAAATTAGTCTTTGTATTTCAGTGTAGGGTGTGAACAAGGCCGATCGTTGTCTTGTCTTGTTGTTGTTATCATGTATACCTTCCTTCATAAGTATGTATATTTTAATCAGAAAATCTGGTTTGTAGTGTGGCACATTATTAAAGAGATCAGACGAACAATCGAAAACAGAGCACCTGCAGGCAATTATCTCGAGTCCTTGTTAGTAATTTGTCTCGACAGCAACAAGTTTCCTTTTCGTTTACTTTTATTCCTTTTCGTCCTCTGAATAAATCGTATTAGTAATAATTACCACCTCGACTTCGATTACTATCACTCAACCTGTAGGACTTTTCAATTTTATTTTACAAGAAACAACGTTGCATTTTCATACTTTGTAACGACTTATTCATAGGTACTTCCCATAAACTTTTTTTTGGAAATCCTTCCTGAATCCATTTCTTGTTTTTCTACACTCCTGAGTACAGATAACTAATAACTCTTCTCAACGATCATGCCCCAAAAATAAAAAAATTGAATGTCGTCGTAACTTACCCCCAAAAGTACTACAAAGGAGATATGTTTTTTCGAGTCACCAAAAGTTTTGTTTTTTTTTGTGTCGATAATAATGTTAAAAATTTTGGCGGGCTTCTGATAAATAATAATAATCAAAATAAGGACCGTGTTGAAAAGATTGTACAGTTAAGAAACCGGACCATGTAAGTGGTCAGCAGCGGGGGTTCGTACGCACCCAGAATAAGAAGTTCGTTTACCTTTTGATTCGTTTATTATTTTTTTTCGTTCAGCGCACCAGCTAACGAAATAATTAAATTTGTTGTGATATCAAAAGTTCCGTTTACTCATCGACATCATTGCAAAACCGGATGTGTCGTATATCGTATCTGGACTTGTTTACCGACAAATTAAAACCAAAGCGGATTTTTAGATAATTTTCTTTTTTTTTTTTTTTTGGAAATTGTCCCATTAAACTAACTATTATTAAAAAATAACTGACTTAAAGAAAAAATAGTTTTAGATTTAACATTATAAATTTGATGTGTTATTGTTTTATCAAGTATATGTACCTCATTTTGAATTAAATTAGGTTTATTAATTAATTTAATTAATTACTTAAGATATTAGTTGCTTAAATAACAAATAACACAATGGTTTTGCCATCTGTTATACAGAAGAAGAGCTAAACCAGAAGATGGTGCAGTAACTTATAGAACGTTGTAGAGATCTCTGAAAAAATTATTTAAATTTTTTAATAATAAATGAGTTCTACTTGACTAATTGCAAATCAAAATATTTAAGACCATTGGGAAACTTCGTCCATGAGCTAATTCCCAAAAATCACTACAATAGTTGATTACAATTTTATACACCTACAGATATTTGTAGATTTCAGTGGCTCATTCCACCTTTTTCAACCCTTAAGGGGATTGAAAAATACGTTTGAGCTTTCACCTTTTGCCTGCAGAAGAGACAACACGAGCGACTGAATTAACCCGGGTTAACTTAAGGGTCTCTTGAACCTTCTAAATTATACTCAGTGGAATATTTAGGGGGAAAAGACGGCGTGAATAAAAAAATTAATTAATTTGTAATTGTTAATTTTTAAGTAAAAAGACATATAACATTTTACATGTTACAATTTACACTGAATGTTATTCTGAATAACATAATAATATCCACAGTTTATAACATAGTTGACCCTCTTCCCCCAAAGAATTATTTCCGGATCCTCCCTTGTTATATTTGGATTTTTATATAATTATTTCTATGTATATTTTAATCAGAAGTTTAATTAATGATTTAAGTTTCCTAAAACAAAAATAATTAATGGCCTTTTCTCTGTCAATTTTGATTTTAAATTAAATTAGCTTTTCTTTATTTCTATTTCTATATAGGTACCTATCTGGAGTTTAAATGAAGTAAACATTTTCAATAATATTGATTCTTTATTTGTTGGATAATAATTTACAAAAAGTACAGACAAAAATGATAATTGCCCAGTATTTCGTTTTTAAAAGTACAATTTCTTTTACATAATATGATGTATGTATGTACATATTTTTTATAACCACCATTGGTATCTATCGATTAGTTCAGTACGAAATTTCGTATACATAAATAAATGATCGTTTTCGTCAATATCTAATCAATCAAGAACTTGCCTAGTCAATTGATCTAAAATCTACATTTATGTACCTAATCTGGCGAAAAATAGGTTCCTATATTTCTTGCAGCTGCCTTTTTGTCATCCACTGTTGTACTTACGATATTTTTCCAATACCATCTAATATGTAGAGTAGACCTATATATCACACTTTTATTTATTTAATTATTTATTTTTTTTACCGTAAGTCTTTTGAAAAAATTCGCTATATTCGCGTCACGTCACGTCCTTCTTCATACGTAAACTTCGCCTCTCTTTGGGGAATTCGTCGTCGCGCTCACAGAAACTGTAGACGCTTTCCGACTTCTAGGCTCCTCAACTAACGTCACGGATGATATCGAATTGTGCGAGGCAACGTTAGGCAGCAACGCCACTGTGTCTTTCGTATTGGGCACGTTCGATAAATTATTGGAATCCATAGATTTCAAAACGCTGCTGCTAGGATCCGTCGTTTTTTCATGGATTTCCGGAATACTCCTCTTGGAGGCTATAGAGGCCGTTGTGTTGGACTGGATAGATCCTTTGCTGTCCTTAGAATCGTTCGATCCTTCCGAGCCCATGGACGTCTCGCTACTTCTGCTACTGATGTTCCTTTCAGGATCATCTGGTGCTGATACTTCTGTCAGGGAGATCCTCTGGGAATTTGGAGTTTCTGGAGGAGCAGTTGTACGGAAAGCATTTACAAACGTTGGACTGTTGTCCATGTGGTTCCCCAAAGTTCTCGCCAGCATCGGACTGTTTGCAACAGAGGACAATCCGAGGGATGTGAGTTGTGAAACGGTCATAGGAACGCTGACAGGTGTAAGGACTGGTCCTATTCCAGGTGAAAGGATCGCTTTGGCAAGAGCAGCAGTTCCTGGTTGATTGGGATGTAAAGTGTTATTCACTGAATTGCTACCATCCAATTCCTGAATCGGAGATAGGACCACTTGTACCACCGGCATGTCGGTTCCTGCCGTATAATTGGGATAACCAGTACTTATTTGTTGAGGTACTAGCGTTACTCCTGCTGAAATTTGATTTTGCATGTTGATAGACGTAGCCAGACGATCCCTGTCCAGTACTTCTTTTGTGACGTCAGGCGTTGGTATACGTGGACGACCTTTTATGGGTACAGGACCTGGAGCCTTCACCATACCTGAAACCGTAAAATTTAAGCTAGAGAGTCTTCTTCGTAAATCTATAAGTTTATATAGGTACCTGGTTTTTGAATAATCTTCTGATTTCTACTCGATCTTCTACCAACGATCCTGTCGTAAATAGATAACTTTACGTGGGCTTGAGGACCAACTTGCCCAGCTTCTGGACTTGCATATACAGAATTTCCCCGAGGTCTTCCAAAGAGTCCTCCGGAGGAATAAGCTGTAGACGAAGATCGTATGGATCCTCTGGTTTTTGAAATTTGTCTGGTGAACCAATTGGACGATTTTCTTCGTTCAACAATGGGTGTATCTACACTTTCCTGAAATTTATATCAGTAAAGATCGTGTACAATTTGAAAAATAGGGTTTTTCTTACGTAATCAGCGTACATATCGTCTACCATATTGTTTTTTCGGTGTGGAGTTACCAGGTTCGCGTAAAGTGCATCTGAAGCTTTTATTTTGTAATTTTCTGCTGATCCTTTGGGTTCTTCTCGACGGTAATGTTCTGATGCTACAGTATAAGGAAGCTCTTTGGGAACGACTTCGTCCCAGAACTGATCCTTCAGTAATTCAGGATGCTCTTCGTGCATTTCATCGACAATCATATATCCTGCCTGTAAAAACCACTGCTCGTTTAGAAAATATTGTTGTAGTAGATAATGTCTTTTAGAATTTGGTATTCAAAGGTGCAGATCTATAAAATTTTAAATTTGTGTCCTTATCTGATGTTCCTCATAAAGACATAGTTAACATTTTTTTTTACTGGCAGTTTCAGCGGTATGTTTATGGGAGCATTTGTCATAAAAAATTATTACAATTTTATTACTAATAATTTAATAGAACAGGCATAGATTATTTTTTACGTAATCGATCCTTATTCACAAAAATAAAATATAAAATTGATTATTAAAAATATATTGAACAAACCCAACGTTCCATTCATGTTAGACTCAACGAGCACATGTCTTAAAACTTTTTAAATAATTTAGAGTAATTGGATATGCATGACATTGTTTTTATTTATTCAAATAAAATGCAGTGATTGTTTGTGACCGATTTTCATTTGACCTTATTAAAATTCTTCCTGAAACAAACATTTATGACAACCATGACCTTTCTTGACAAGGTACCATGGATTCGCAGTTGGTATAACCAAACTTTTTTTGCAAAAATTAGCAAAGCTCTTCTAATAATATGTTTCCTTTTTTGTAGATTTTATGTCTTCTCAGAAAGTCTCACGAAATTGCATTTAAACACCTTGGCATCGTTTTTAAAAGTTCGTGAATGTGTAAATTTTTTTGATTAGTGTTTTACGATGAAATAGGCATTTTTATAAAATAATAATTGTAATAGCAAACAGAAGTTTGCACCAGGAACTAAAACTATACTTTCACGTACGATTTCAACGAAAATTATTTATTATTAGCAAATGAAATTATCTTTTATGGATATTTCAAAAATTGCAAATGTGTTTCCTTGCAACAGTACACTAATAAAATTAACATATAATTACATAAACAACTAACATCAACGCCTTGTAAAAATACTGTGTAAATAAGGTCATACCCTATCAAGATGTTATACATATCAAATCCTTTCCTTGGCATAAATTGTGCAAATCTATTGTTTGCAATCTTTTATTGTAAAAAAATTATTTTTAACTAAGTTTATACAAACCCCAACAAATATGCAACATTAATTAATTTTATTGTATTTCGGTAATTAAAATTTGTCATCAAATGAAATTTGAACATTTTTTTTAATGGATTTCTCTTTCCAAAGAGTTGATTACGTGCAAATCAGCTCGCACGTCGTTATATCCGGTCTTAGACTGGACGTAACAGGACGTTATAAGCGATTTAATTCAGTCTGTATACAATAAATATTAGCCATAAAAGAGTTAAAGAATAACGTCATTAAATTGTTTAAATATATTGCAATAACAGATGATTTGTCAATGTTTTTTTGTAATGTCTTCAGTATATAAATAGTAAAATCTGTTTTAACGTCCATGTTATTTATGTACTAAACTTCTATTCAATTGACATTAATTATCGTGTTTGTACACAACAATTCATTGCATCTTCTCTTACATTAAGAGAAGAACTACATACAGTTATTGTGTTACTACTAATTGTTATATTATAAACAAAACAAGATGTAATCGTGCGTTTATTTTACATTGTTACTACTTATGGTGCTTTGATTTGTAATGCTGTAGCCATAAAATTTTTATTGAAAATTATCGAATTAAAACAAATGTATCGTGAAAAGTAATATGCGAAGCGCGAAATAGAATCGATAAAATAAAAAAGTAAAAAATTGAACGACTAACCATAAAATACCACTGGAAAATCATAAAATGCAATACCTATAATCCAATTAATTTGTGGTGCCATAATTAGAAGTTAATTAATTATCTGCCTCTCATTTACTTAGGTACCTGTTTATCAATTAATTAAAATTGGGCTTAAATTTGTCTCAACATTTGTTATTATTTGATACTTATCATTGACCTCCCGTTCACCCCCTTAGGGGTAGATTAAAAAATAAGTAGCATATAATCCGTCCTCTGGTGTTAGACTATCTCTGCGTCAAATTTCATTACAACCGGTAGAGCGATTTGGACGTGAAAGTCAACCAAACATACAGACTGACAGACAGACTTTCACATTGATGTATTAGTCTGGATGTTGGATTACGAAATTAAAAAAAGAAATATTCAAAAATTTGCGATAAGTACTTAATCTCTTTATTTAATAGAATGAAATAATTTATTTCTTCATGTTTTTTTCTTACAACGAAGATGCGACCAAGTGGCGCTCCTTCATTGGTTACGTACTTATGCTAACCTATTTTGCCATATTCTTTAAACAATTTAAAGTTGAGAGTTGAGTAATACCACAACCTACCTCGCAATCTACAATCATGTGATGTAAAGGTTACGTTAGTGGTATATTAAAAAAATTACTCTGTATTTACATGTCGTGTGTTTGCGGAGGAGGTGATTGCAATTAGTTATTGTTGATGGCGCAATTCTTTGGGGTGGAAACGTCTATAGACATCATTATCCAATGTATCGATCCAGATCCAGAATCGATAAATGATTAGTGTTCGATTTCAACCCTTTATTTAATAAGTTGTGTACTTTTTATAAATTCATGACACTGTTAGATATACGTACCTACTTCATTATGTACATTAATGACTTTAATGGTTTACAGTTATAAATTTTCTTTCAATTAGATAAAGGACAATGGCTTGGTCGCGAGTGCGAATAATAAATGTCTAACATAATAAGATATCGCTTGTTACAAGTTGCGTGTCACCCCAAAGGTTTATGACACTATTCACGTTCGCTATTGAATTATGCATATAAATTCCTCAGGTTTTGATTCATCCAATGGATAAATATCGTCGAAACCGTTTCTTGTAGGTACACATAATCACGAGAACTTGTGTATTCTGCTAACATTTTTAATTCGATTTGATCGCGAGAATTATTGATCGACCAATAAAATTTATGTAAAATTGAAATAAACTGCCAGTATGACCGTGGTTCGTTACCATCAAGGTAAATGATAGGCATCAACGATTTTATATTCTCTAATCTCTAGCTAATTGCTCAATTAATTAATTAATGTTTAATTTCCTTCCTGTCAAGCCGCCGTCTAGTCTCGACTAATCCTGAATCGGTTATCGATAACAAAAAAATATTGATATATCTATGGAATATATCGAAACATATCGACATGCCCAGAACTAGAGACTTCTGGTCAATTCAACTTACTGATTTCAGTTACAGGTTATCGATATATCGATAACTTTCAACGTAAATACTCCGAAATAAACTACCCTTAAAAATTTTTCTTTTTTCAAAATCTACTTCAAAACCAATAGCAATGGAATTATGTATGTAGATAGTTTTTAAAAATGTTTAGTTATTATTTTGAATTAAATATATTCGTGCACTTTCAATACGCGAATTTCTTATTACTTAACTGCTATATATAGTCACTAAAGTGACCTCAATACATTTCCAATGAAACAGTTAAACTGTATTTAAATTTTCCTTGACCTAGTGAAACTTCTACTTAGTAGTTCCTAATCAATTAGCAAAAATTAGCAGTCGCAAATCGTTCTTTATAATTTTTTTTTTTATTTAACTTTCAGATAAATAATATAAATTATCAAAAATCCACTTATTGGAAAATGAAATAGATAAACAAATTTCTTAAAAAATCAAATCGATTGTGTAATTATTCGAGAAAGTACTTAAGGAATTTCCTGGTGCGTTTATGACTCGGTTTTTCCAATAATTTTTACGATGCAGTTGCAACATTTATGATGACTAATAAAGATAGGCGAATCACGTTTCACGGATTTATGCGATTCTTCGGTAGGCGTTTTTTTTTTTATGTGGGAATGCAACAGCAGCCTCGTAAAAACAATAGAAAAACCGGGTCTGTTTTTGTTATAAATGAACGAACACTAACCTTGATATGCCTGTCAATCAGCCAATTCAGTTCTATGTCGTCGTCGTCTTCGCCAAAAGGATTTATCAGAACCTCTGCCACCTTTAGCCATCCAAGGTAAAAGCAGAACTAAAAAGTCAACCAGGAAAAAAGTCAGTCGTAGGTATTGTTCGTTTGTGATGCAACAATCAATTTGAATAACAAAAATAACACAAATATTATTATTTAATAATAATTGCCAAGGCCCTGTTTTAATTATTTATTATTCATATACTTATGTATGTACTGTTTTTTTTTTTTTTGAAGAATTATTTCCCAATGTACCTAACAAAAAAACTTCTTAAATCGACTGACTATTCTGTAAATTTTGCAACAAAGAGTCATTTATTAATTTCGAATTGTTTATCAGCACGTGTTTAAACAAGTTAACGCTCTTTTTGCTAAAATGGTCCCTTGCCTTGAAATTTTGATAATGTTAGGAAATCCTCAGCTTTACTAGAACACATTCACTTTAGTTTCTTCCTAGTTACTTAATTAACATGTCGTTTCATATCGTGCTGCATTTCCTACTACTCAAAAATTTATCAACTATGACTTAATTCGATTTATTCAACATATTAGTCATATTAGCACCCTATTGTGTCATAAATATCATTGAAAATAAATTTTAAGTATAATTTTGACACATATGGTTTAATTTAGGTACTAAAAAACATGCCAGTTGTATGACAATTAGTTTACTTGTACCTACTATAAATGCTATGAAGATAAAGTTTTACTATTCAACCATGAACAAAAAGAAACAATATTTATGGGTGAAATTTTCACCCCACAAATGGCATGTTTTTCAACACAGGTTCCATGTCAATTAGTATCTACGTATTAATGTTATGAAAACGACAGTTTCTAGATTGTACAATTGTGACTAAATTATTCATTCATTATTATTCCTGACATTTGTTATTAATGCAGCGATTTGTTCTACAAATTCATGGTAAATTAAAATCCAAATTTGTCCGAAACTCGGACATACGCGACCAGTTTCTAACAACGAACGTTTGCCAAGGCGACCCAGTTGTTCACCAGTCCGTCACTGATGGTTACGTGGACGACTATTTTTATTGCTTTTGGTCAACTTTTTGATTAGCATTCGAAAATCGTAACACTCATTAATTAGTAGTAGAATTAGATGAAATAATCAAAAAGAAAGTAAACCGTTCGCTGATCTGTAAAAGTTCTATAAATACAAGTCGAGTGTATTTTATAATTCAGGAAATTTAATACTATAGGTAATTCTTTTAACAATTTAATGTACTTTTATTCAACATTTTGGAAAATTATTCTTAGGTATTGTGACAATTTTTTTTTATCGGTTAAAAATTCCCACCATTCCACGAACCATTCAGCCAGTGCAGGTACCGTTGAATAATGTTGACTTTATGCAACTGTACCATTCACTTAATTCCTCTTATTTAGTTTACCAAAGTGAATCAATAGAAAATCAAACACTTACCTGTAGTGCGGTAAAGAAGGGAAAGTACATGTCAGGTACTTCAAATTTCCCAACGCCGGTATCTATAGGGGCGTCTGGCACAAACTGTCTCCCCAATAAGGCCACCATAAAATACATATACAATGCTAGCGTGACCACCTGAACATTAAATAAAATAATTCGAATTAAAATTAACATATTTTTTTCTATTTTATTAAAACAAAGTAATAACTATTTCATGCAATTATACAATAATTATTTGAAAATACTTAAAATATTCTAAAGCGGTTTCCTACGTGAGATAATTATTGTCGTTTAATTTTGTAAACAAAAATTGGTTATTTGTTAGTTGGTTTATTTATAAAAAAAATAATACGCGTGACATTTTAAAAATACCATGGCATGATATACCACGTATTCTTAACTTGTTCGAACACTACGTAAAAATGCTATTAGTTATTTATTTAAAGGTCACTGTATGCATTTATTTTGTATTCACTTAAAATTTTCATGAAAACCAAAAACCATTGTACCTTTTCAAATTATATGTGTATTGTGGGTAATAAAAATCGATTATTCTATAGTACAAATTCCGAGAAAGAAACAATGCCTTTATTTATTAATGTTAAACGAACCATTATATCTGCAGCACCTTTTTTATTGTTACTTCTCAATCCATTTTTTTTTTTTGTTTTTATTGAGTACAATAGCTACTATAACATAAAAGAATGTGTAAACTTTCAGAAAACTGCAAAACTTTAAAACGCAATTATTTCTTATAAAAATGCATAGTAAAGGTTTCTACTTATTGAAATAACGATATTCTGATATCTGTTATATCAGCAAGTGATATTTCTCAGCCTCTAGCGGCAGCCACAAGTCGTCCACGAAATATTTGACCACAGTCATCAGTAGTACGTAGTCCAACCTCTACAAATAAACAGAAAAGTGAAGAAGACTAGTGGCCGAGTTTAGCCACTAGTAGCTGTGACTTGTGACCGTATCTAGTAACTTCTCTTAGCCACTAGCACTGGTAGCTAAACACAGCCACTAGTCACTTTCACTTTTCTGACTGATGGCGACGACTAGTGTCTTCCACCAGTGCAAGTGGCTCAGAGAAGCTACTAGATGCGGCCATATGTCACAGCTGCTAGTGACTAAACGCAGTCACTAGTCGCTTTCACGTTTTTGTTCAATTGTCGAGACTGGACTAGGTAGTACTGACGACTGTGGTCAACAGTTTCGCGAACGACTTGTGACTGCCGCTAGTGGCCGATAAATATCACTTGCTGATATATCAGATATCAGAATATCTAGTCGTCTCAATTGGTCAGAAAAGTGAAAGCGACTAGTGGCAGCGTTTAGCCACTAGTAGCTGTGACTTGTGACCGTATCTAGTAACTTCTCTTAGCCACTAGCACTGGTAGCTAAACACAGTCACTAGTCACTTTCACTTTTCTAACTGATGGCGACGACTAGTGTCTTCCACCAGTGCTAGTGGCTCAGAGAAGCTACTAGATGCGGCCATATGTCACAGCTGCTAGTGACTAAACGCAGTCACTAGTCGCTTTCACGTTTTTGTTCAATTGTCGAGACTGGACTAGGTAGTACTGACGACTGTGGTCAACAGTTTCGCGAACGACTTGTGACTGCCGCTAGTGGCCGATAAATATCACTTGCTGATATATCAGATATCAGAATATCTAGTCGTCTCAATTGGTCAGAAAAGTGAAAGCGACTAGTGGCAGCGTTTAGCCACTAGTAGCTGTGACTTGTGACCGTATCTAGTAACTTCTCTTAGCCACTAGCACTGGTAGCTAAACACAGTCACTAGTCACTTTCACTTTTCTGACTGATGGCGACGACTAGTGTCTTCCACCAGTGCAAGTGGCTCAGAGAAGCTACTAGATGCGGCCATATGTCACAGCTGCTAGTGACTAAACGCAGTCACTAGTCGCTTTCACGTTTTTGTTCAGTTGTCGAGACTGGACTAGGTAGTACTGACGACTGTGGTCAACAGTTTCGCGAACGACTTGTGACTGCCGCTAGTGGCCGATAAATATCACTTGCTGATATATCAGATATCAGAATATCTAGTCGTCTCAATTGGTCAGAAAAGTGAAAGCGACTAGTGGCAGCGTTTAGCCACTAGTAGCTGTGACTTGTAGCCCATTTAGTAGTTTCTCTGAGCCACTAGCACTGGTGGCAGACACTAGCCGTCGTAATTGGTAACAGTGTCACCTTTATCACATATAATTTGGTATACCTGAGTGTATTATAAAGAATGAGTCGCCCATCGTGATTTAAAATTTGGCTACTTCTGGTATAAACTATTGGCACCGTGTCGCCAAAGTTTTAGAAAAGAAAAATTGGCGGACTTGTAAATTTTAACAGTTATTATTAAAATTGCTAGGTATATGTGTAGTTGTATATAAATAGCATATATATATATATATATATATATATATGTGTTGTAAATTCTTTTACGAGGTGGAGCCTGTAATTTTTTTCTTGTAATGCAGCTAAGCTCTCGAGAACAATACGAGTTCGCCTTGAGAGTGGCAGCTCTAGCAAGTTAATGCGATCTCGTGTAATAACAGAATACGATAAACTGTCACTTAACGTGAGAGAACCGCAACAGCTGTTGAATAAATTCGAAACTTTCCTCAAGATCACGATGACCTTAAGAAATGCAATTCTACAATTCTTTACATTTCCACTTACCTTATTATGTGCTGCAGACAAAAGCTGTACCTAAAGAGAACATCTCTTCTCGTACAAGATTTAATAGGTACCTTAAACAAATCGACTGACTTTTTCTGCAAATTACTTCCATAGCCTTTACGGTAACTGCCAGTTTATAAGCCACGACCTTGTTGGTATTTTAGTACACCTAATCTTTTTTTTTGCATTTGTGAACTTTATACACAACACAAGTACTAGTTGGTCGATGATCTTTTACTTATTTTTTGAACAAACTTAGCTTAAGCCAAGTCACTATTATGAAAGACCAGGAAATAAGAACTCAAAGAGAAACAGTACCAAGAGTCTTCAGAAATAGAGGCGCATTTCAATGCAAACTAAGGCAAGAAATTTGTTATGTAATCGTGCATCAGGTTCTATAATAGTCATCTTCGAATTGGTTGGATAAGATCAGATTTTTTTTCTTTTTTTTTTTTTGACAAAAATATTCCTGGTAACAATTTAGCTTCTACGAATGCAAATGAGGTCATCACAGATGTAACTACTTGATAATTTGAGAATCGTGACTGATGACCTAAATGCAGATCCCGATGGAATTTATTAAACGAATCAATAGACGATAATTATCCTAAGTACTTATAATTAATTATTTATTAACAAAAAGAAAACAACAAAGATTATCGGCGCCGGATTACATGTAACAGTATAATTATATTACACAACAGATGTTTCTATCGAATTACCTAATTAATAAATAATGAGTCAAATTTTTTCGGGATAGATTAAAAAAATTAAATATTACCTGTGTATATACTAATGGTACACAGACGGTGTCGTAACCAATCAAGGAGCCCAAACGTCTCCTAATGTCTGACAACTCCATGAGCAAAGTTTGTACCAAATGGTCACTCGTGATGAGCGACTCTTTTCTCGCTCGGTTAATTATGTTTGTGCCCCATACCAAGGGCATCCAGTACTTCGACATCGGCGTCTTTGCGTCCATTAAATCAAAGATTTTCTTTTCGCTTTCCAACATTAAACCTTTAATAAAACAGAAAAATTAACTGAATTTTTAAAATGTATTTTTAGGTTAGGTTTTAATGCTAATTAGATTTGATGCGTCTTTACGTTCTCTTTAGGCTGGCGCCAAAATTTTTGAGATACATTCAAAAATCACAAAGTTATAGCCAAAGAAATAACAAAGAAACACGTTTTTTGAGGTAAGGACGCCAATTTTGAGTGTAGGGGATGAGAAAACTAACAATAATTGCTTCGACTCATTAAATCACCTTCAGACATACCTAACCTAATCAAATTTGTATCTTGTTTTTTAAAAAATGGTTTGCAATTTTCGAACCGCTAAATTTTATAAAAATAGAATTTTGTGATCGGAAAATATAAAGTTTCGGGTGCAACTTTCGCTGATTTCTATTCAAAATTCTATTCGTTTTCTTCGGCATAACTTTCGTTTTTACTTGATGGGTGTGGAATTTCAATATTCAAAAGGTCGTAAGAGTTAGAATTTTGGTGCTTGTTGGAATATTAAAAATTAGCTGATTACTAAAAGAAAAAACAACAGCTTGATAATTATTTATCAAAAATTACAAAATTATCAAAATCAGCTCATAAAAAAATATTTATTGCTTTATTTAGTTATAATTTTATGAAATATAAAAGAAAAAATTATTAAGAGATCTAATTGGAAACGTCAAATAAACAGTCAGACAGATTTTCCGCTTTATTTTTCGTAATCATTGTGCGTTGTGCGTGTCATCATAAGTAAATCCTCGTCCTGCTTTTCATTTATTTATCAGGCAGATTGATTAGTTGAGCCGATTTCGACGACCGGCAACGCATCGAAACGACCACTTTTTTAACCTTAGTACTGGTCTGTATTAGTTATTCTGGTACGGTGCCGTCTCCTTACGCATCAGCATTGCGAACAAGACACCGCATTGTCAATCGAACGAGCAAATGCAACACAATCCGTTCCGATCCAGTGATTCTAGAAAGTTAATCAGAACGAAAGAAAAAAAAATAGGTACATATACGGTATACGTGTGACTGACGTACCAGCAGTGTACCAGTCTTATGGGTTATTACATTAAACCCAACGGCCGCAGTTAACTACAGCCAGTCAGTGCTATTCTGGTTAGTAAACGCGCGTAAATGTGGAACAGGAAGAAATTAACTGGCGCCAGAGGTTCAGTTAGGCGCCATCGCATTCCTTGATTTAATACCCATCGTTCTGAGAAATTTTCATTGAATTATTATTATTTCTCGCAGATGTGTCGTATTTTTTTTTGTAAAAGACCTAGACACGGATCTTTCAGTCTTACATATCAACCACAAGCCAAAAAGGTATAGTTAATTGATAATATATCATAATCTATGGTAAAAATTGATCTACAAGTCAATAAACAGTTAAATGTTGATTTTTCTCTACAACTACCAATGTTCCAATGGTCACTTATTAGGTTGGAGCGTGTGGTATAAAAGCACTTATACCAACTGAGGCAGACCATAAAATTAATGCTGTGGGATCATGTCCAACTGAGGCAACGCAGGTGTAGTTACCGAAGCGGTTTCTGCCTGACTCGTTTATTCCAGAACCCTCAGTTGGTGGTGTTTTAATGAGGTTCACCTCAGTTGGTTTATATTCGTACTACCAATGCCTCCAGTCTCAGTAATAGAGACATAGAGCTTTAGTCACTTACTAGAGAGTTTCGTAACATTATTTGTGTGTAGGTTGGAGCGTGTGGTATAAAAGCACTTATAACAACTGAGGCAGACCATAAAATTAAAGCTGTGGGATCATGTCCAACTGAGGCAACGCAGGTGTAGTTACCGAAGCGGTTTCTGCCTGACTCGTTTATTCCAGAACCCTCAGTTGGTGGTGTTTTAATGAGGTTCACCTCAGTTGGTTTATATTCGTACTACCAATGCCTCCAGTCTCAGTAATAGAGACATAGAGCTTTAGTCACTGACTAGAGAGTTTCGTAACATTATTTGTACGTAGGTTGGAGCGAGTGGTAAAAAAGACTTATACCAACTGAGGCAGACCATAAAACTTAATCTGTGGGATCATGTCCAACTGAGGCAACACAGGTGTACCAACTGATGCTGTTTCTATCTGACTCTAGTGTACCTGAGCCCTCAGTTGGTGGTATTTTAATGAGAATCACCTCAGTTGGTATAGATTCGTAGAATATACTGATATACTTATTTAATAGAATTGAAATGGACTGAAGAGAAATTTACGACCATACAAAAAGTTGTAGAAGATTTTGAAAAATTGAAAGTTCTACCATTTTATAAAAACTAGCACAAAGTTTTATTAATTATTAATGCAGTTTACTTTTAATTGTTTTTAAAAGATAATCTCTTGATGAAACCCAAAACATAATTATTAGAAAGTTCAAGGAAACAATTATGTGTTATATTTCTGAAACTTTTTCGCTTAATTTCTCAGTTAATTACAATTAGGATTATGAAAGAAAGCAAAGCGTTCTCGACAACAAACATGTGCTAACTAACTATCACTTCAATAAACTGAAAGTGCACTCACGTATTGTATAATATGTACTTAACTCTACTAACCATCTATAATGTCTTTAAGGAAACAGTTTCGTACTTTTACCACGTGTACCCCTTCAAGTCAGTCACAAAATTTAAATGCGGTTTGTTTCTATGATTTAAAGAGGTCTTCTAGAATTTTGGTCATGTAAATCGTTCATAATAGCTTAGAAATAAAAAGGACGTCTCGAAGAAGTCATGTACTTGGTTTTAATTATCAGGACACTCGGTTATTGAACGTCTGAACTCTAGAGAGTGACCGCATTTTTGATTCAAGTGCGATCAACAAATAAATATTGTAATAGACAACATCTGCTGACATAGTGTTAAAATTTTCTTTTGAAAAAATATCTGTATTATCTGATAAAGTTTTAAATAGATAGAAAATATTGTATTAGAACAAATCCATTCGAGTGTAATTCCTTTCAATTACTTTTAGACGCACCTAACGCTGAATTAATCTACGTACCTACAAATTATATGCATGCAAACATGCTTCAATCAAACAATGGTCAAAACAATTCTGACATGCATGTGCTTCCTGTACAATACGACACATTTGAATGGAAAATACGTCGAAAATGATTCATTGAAATTGTGTTTTACAACTGACGAACATGTGTACCAGAAGTTACCACTTTGAATTTTAATAACATATTCTGAAAAGGGGCTACCAGGAATTTGCTGTTTTAGAAGGAAGTTGTAACTGTGGGACAATTTACAGGGTGGATAAAAACAGCATTAAATTTAAAAAATATATATAGAAATATTATATTACCTGAATCTACCATATGTTGCGATGTTGGAAATCTCTTCTTTACCCTTAAAGACACCCTTTGCAATGTTATAACATATGCGAGGATAGCATATCTTACAATATTTCGTCTCATCAGTCTTTGTCGTTCATCCTGCAAAGAAATATTTCATTTTTAAGGCAAATAATCTCCGTAGACTTACTTACTAAAGATTTCAATAGAGCAAACAATAATTATATATCCACCCTATATATACCTATATACTTAGAAGTACTAAATAACTTTATAATAAATCGATTACGTATGATAAATAATCAATGATCGTTCTTGCAATACCTAGATTATAAATTATAAAATTTATTTGGCTGCAATACCATACCGGCAATGACATTTCCAATTCAGGACCGTACTCGTTCAATTAATAACGATTATTATGATATATTTACTTCATTTCTAAAAGTTCACTTAACGTACCTACTATTAGATACATAAAAATAATAGATGGCACAAGTTAATGTACAATGACATGACCTAGACCTGCACCTTCGTACAATGATAAAAATTGCAAAGTCACATAAACACTAAGTTGCAGAATAGAATACGAAATTAATTGTTTCTAATAATAAAGTTGTAGTTGTAGGAAATTTATGTATTTCGCGAAAAGTTCAATAGTTTACTTGTACTTTGATTGTATGAGCATAATTTATTTTATTGTAAGTACATTAGATAAATAAAATATGACATTATGTATGGATGAAAAATAATGGTCAATGTACCTTTATACATATGCAATTTACCAAGTGGCAGTTGATTATGTTACAAGTTAGTAGCTCCATAAATTTTCTAGGAATTATTTTTTTATCTTCTACGCCAATTTGATACTTCATTACTTTCTCAAAACGATTTGAAAAAGATGTAAAACCCCAATATTTGCTAATAGATAGTTGTCCTTGTTAAATTAATAGCAAGTGCAATTCGTAAACCGCACAATGTTAAATAAAATGATTTAAAAAAATGATCAGTGATGCATTAAACGTAGCATTTAGCTTGGTTTTTGTAGAAGTAGGAGCCTTTACCCATTTAAACACTTTTTGGTAATATTCTGTAACCTTCGTACTAATCCTTCATTATTTTTGTCCCATGAATAAACCAAATACAATAAACATTACATATTATGTAACTAAACGACTTCACCTTTGAAAAGGTAAATTCGATAAATTTTAAAACGAAACTGATGGAACAAATGAACGGTTGAAATACTCAAAAATTGTTCATAAAAAATTATTTACTTAATTTGTATACCCCTCTTCCTTGTATTTACTTAAACTTCTTATGGGAAAAAAAATTGAAATTATAATCTCATACATACTTTACACACCGAGCAAATAAGAGTCTGTTCTCTTGGCGCCGTGCTCTAAGAGCCGCGACACGTTTGCATGTTCGTAGCACAGAGCAGGTAAATAGATCTTAGCTGTTTTTATTGCGGCGCTAAGAGAACGCAAAAACGTCACAGCAGTTAGAGCATGGTGCTATGAGAGTGCATAAGCAACGCGGAGGTGGAGACATGGCGCTATCAGTACGCATAAAAGCCGCGGCGGTTAGAGCACGCCGGTATAGGTACGTATAAACAACGCGGCGCTTAGATCACGGCGCTATGAGTACTCGTAATAGTTGCGGCGCTTAGATCGTGGCGCTATAAGTACGTACAAAGGCCGCGGCGTTCAGAACACAGCGCTATAGGTACGCATGAAAGTCGCGGCCCTTAGAGAACGGTACAATGAGTATGTGTTAAGGTAGCGGGGTTTCAAAACACGGCGCTGTGGGTACTATAAAGGTCGCGGCGTTTAGAACACGGTACTATAAGTACTTGCCAAGTTCGCGGCGATTAGAACACGGCGCCATAAGAACACATGAAAGTCGCGGCGCTTATAGTAGGCTACAAGTACTCGTAAAGATCGCGAAGTTTAGAACGTGGCGCTATAAGTTCTCGTAAAGGTCGCGGCGCTTAAATCACGGCGCTGTGAGTACGCATAAGCATTGCGGCGCACGCATTAAGCTCGTGGCGTTTAGAATATAGCTCTATAAGTAAGCATGAAAGTCGCGGCGCTTAGAACATGGCGCTGAATACTCGTAAAGGTCGCTTCTCTCAGAGCACGACAATGGGAAAAATATGTTTAATGCATGCTAGTAGAGGACATTGTATCCTACTGTAAACTAAACCGGAAATTTCAAAATATATTTGTATACTTATGCACATCAATTATTATATCGTATCACAGAAAAGTTTAAGTAGAACTGCTAAATTGCTAACATTTAATTAATACTTTTATAATGACAACTGTTCGGGCAATTTTGTAATGTTTCTCGATTTCTAATATACCTACATGGGTACATGTGAAATGGAACTGCTCAACAAGGTTATATAAGAATGCGAAACATTTATCAGGACATTTGGAAATGCACAAAAACAATTGTTTTGCAATCGGATTTGTGCTTTGCTTTTAAATAATAATATCGCCCGAACAATGGCAGAAAAGGGCCACGTGATACACTAATGCACTCGCAGTTTTATTTGCGCAATTCGTACAAACGTGTACCAACGAAAAAACACCCAAACAAAATTTCACCCACTAAAGCGTGTTGGTGTTACACAATTAAATAAATTTATCGAACATTGAGCCCCAACCTAAAATAATTTTCACGTAATAATAATTAATATAGAATAAAATGTATCACTGACAAAATTTTTAGGGTGACTTTGGCCAGCTAGTGCGCCCTCTTGTTTTCGATCAACTTTTGAGGGCGCTTTTAGAGAACCCACAACCGTTTCTACATTGCATCGGTCTCATGACATTTTATATTTAGTTTAAAAATATTTGGTTGTGAAATAAATTACTGGTTACCTAGATTTAAATTAATTTAATTGCTTTCTACTTAAAAATTTAACTACCTGCATTAATGGTCGATTTTGAAACAGTTGTTCTCATTTAAAATTATTAACGTATAAACTGAATATTTTACGATAGTTAATAATTAGTTTTCCATTAATTAAAATCTATAAAAATTTGTAATAGTATGCAGCCTTTAATTCTATGATTAACTTGTTGTCCTTTAACGACTCAAACATTGATGACGCTTTTTTTATGCATATAACGAATTCAAACTAATTTGAAATTTGTCATTGTTTTGGAATCGGTTAGTACGTACAGTAGCCTGGCCCTGACTAAAGCCGCACATTCACAACAAAATAAATCAATCAGGGTCACACAAAGTGCGGAATTAGTATCAGTGGGTCAAGAATATAAAACTCGTTTAGAATTTTCCGTTATACAATTTTCCAATTGTCTAATTACAATAAACCTTTATTAGAAATCGTCTAATAATGATGATTGTGGGTTATATAATTTTGCTGATTTGGGAGCTCATTTACTACTTCCTTTTGCTGATGAAGATGAATCAGATTTCGATTTCTAATGATGAATTATTAGGTAGGTACTTAAATAAAATAATCCACTGGTTCAGTGTAGCAATTAAATCTTAAGACTTTTACATCAGAACATTGTTGAGATTACATGTAAGATGTTTTCTTGAATATCCTGCAGACGTTTCACCAAAGTGTTTTACCTTATCGGGTGATCACTTCCGTCTCTGATTGTATGCTTATGGTAATACATAAATAATACAGTGAAAGTTAACGTTTAATTGTAGGAATTTAAGAAACTGGAAATTAATCACTCGCCTCTAGTTTAATAGCAATTAAAAAATAAACATGAGATGCTATTAATTAATCTAATTTCAAAAAAAAAAATTGACCGGGTTTCCAGGGTGTGTAAAACCCTACAGCTGTAGGTGTTGGTGTATAAAGGGTAGTACAGTACAGTTGAAAAGTACTAAAAATGAGATGTACCTACTCACCCCGCCTGGAATGGCCGCATTGAGAAAAAGGGCGAGGGTGTCTGGCCAGGGCAGCAACCTGTACTGCTCCCACCATCTTCTTACCACCAAAGACACATAAAACCCAAGTACAAATGACATGGGGATTGTTTCGTTTTGATGACTGAAATATGTTCGTATTTTTTCAAATATCCTGAAACAAAAAAATGATCAAAAAATGTAATGGAGATTAAAAATGTTGTAATCAAAATTACGAAAGACAGTAATATGTTTATACCTCAAGAAATTTAGCTACTATTGCATTGGCTCTCAAAAAATATTTTCAGTATAAAATACTTTCTACAACTTAGTGATTATCTGTTTATCTTTCAATAAATTGTGCAATTCATGTTACTGCGAATCACTTTCGCTATTTCTGTTTATTGCAAGATGCATGTTAAAAAAATAATGACCAATTAAATTCCTTGAAAGTACGAGTAATTACTAAATTTCTTTCTGATAATGAAAGTGCCATATGTCTTTCGAACATGTTGCAGTTTGCTATTTTTAAGTGGTTGTGCATTATTAATGAAATATTATTTGAATTTCCTTTGCATTCAAGTTCCATCACTACATACATATTTTCACAGAATTTTTTTTTATTGTTATTATTTTGTAGTAATGTTTATTAAACAATTTCATTTTTTGTTACAGGTCATGGTTTGAGTCAGCACAACATTTTCTCAACTGGTGAGTTTTTACAACAAATTTCTATTTTTTTTTTCACTGTTAAGCTCATCATCAACTATCTGTGGATATCATTTTTTGATTGATATATCAGTCAATATGAAAGAAAATTAACTTTCGAACTCCAGTTTACTGACCGATTGCTAATATTATGACTGTTTGAAAAGTGTGGTCGAAATAAAATTAATAGAAAGCACCGAAATCTGTGGAACGATTTTTGCGTAATGTTGTTTTCTATGGACGTTTACAAACAAATATAAACACCTCTGAATTGCCCGCACAAAATAAGAACCCATTACTCAATTTTGCTGAGTAACCAACGAAAATTTCGATTATTTAGGTTAGGAATCGTTTGCTTCATTGCTTTCATGATTTGCAAGTACGCAATTTTAAATTATCTACTCTCTTTTGCAAAATGGCAGTAAAAGTTTAGTTTTTAAATGATTCGCCACAAAGGGTGGTAATTTGATATTCTTCAATAAAACCCATGAAAATATGTAGATAATGAAGAAAATGAAGAAGACCATTTGACCTCAATTATATACAGAGTACTCCAAACTAGTATCAAAGGCTTTACAAAACACTCATTCATATTATCCTTTGTCAATTAAAAGCAATATCTACACCTGTTAATTGCTATACTTAATAAACATTTTTTACACGTAGGTACTCACCTTTGTTGATATTCGGTTAAGACGAATCTATATATAAAACTAATTGAATAATATAGAAATAAATAAGCTAATAGTTCCCTCCATACTAATTTGTACACGCTTCCTCTCCATCTGCAAAAAAAAAAGAAGAACGAAATTAGATAAAAATAACAACTTTAAGAATATTTTAATTATTTATATTCCTTATGTATACAATTTTTAATTCAAAAATACACATTGAACTGCAGTAAATCCTAAAGTTGCTCAAATTATGTAAGTAAAATATCAAGAAACTTGACATAACATCATAAGAATCAATATTTTTTTGGCAATAGATAGTAAAATAAAAAAATTTAACAATATTCTTTTTGTACGTAATAGCAAGTTAATTTAAATTTGTAAATAACAAGTACGTGCTAAAATTTTCAAAAAGAATAAAATTGTAGAACAACTCCTAGAAAATCTAATTTATGATCTAATCATCATAAATGTACAAAAAAATATTATTTAAATAAGATAAAAAATGTTACTTCATCGAATTATTTTTTGTTCATTCGATATTTTGCTTTTATATCAATTTATAAACAAAATATTTTTTTTTATTGCAAGATTCCTTTAAGTGTGTCTTATTTAGACACACATTTAATAAATAACCGTAGTTTCTGAAGAGTTTTGAAAGTTCAGTCATCACGTGCAAGAAATGAACTATTGCAACATTATGGTACAAGACCAATAATTAAATTATATCTACGATACTGCAAATGTCGAAGTGTGTTAAAGACAATGCACGTATGTAAAAGAATTCGAACTTAAACTGTAATTTTAAAGAAGCACAATTTTTTCTATATTTTCAAACAAATGTTTTTGGGATTGTGTTTCAATAAAACATAATAGAAATCAAGTTTATTCACGTCCTTTGTTTTATTTTCAAAAATTAATACATGCAGTTTTAACTTAAAACTCTGTTTTAATGATACGTATCTCACGTCCTTGATTAAGGACATTGTAAGGACGTAACAAGACTTTTGGGTCAATTTTCCCGACTGCCGGTAATTTTCCAACGCTGAGAAAAAACATCCGTATTGTGCATGTTCAATTAACCGAGTCGTACCTATAATTTGAATGTTCCAGTTGCAAAATACATCCATCGATGTCGTTTCCTACCGTGGAGTTTAGATTTTTAACACGCAAAAGCTAAAATAATTCTAATCACCATCAGCAAACCAAAGTAACAATTAAATGTACGAATTAAATAATCAAATGAACAAAATGTGTTCAAAGTGAACGGTCTTGGAGTCCCTTTATTTTTATTGGATAGCCAAACACGTGATTTAGTACGCGCTCTGTGGGTCTAATGTGGCTGCAACTTATGCAGCGAATACAAGTTGAAAATCAATAATTTTTCTGTTTTAAGAAGTTTGTTTTATGAAATGAATGAATGAAAAAAATTGTGTGCAGTTAAATTTTTTAAATAATAAAAATGAGTAATAAATGTTTTTGAGCTTTTTTGAAGTAAATAGTAACAATAATTGTTTAACGTGAAGGTCAAAAAGGACAAATCCTCGACTATATCAATTATCCATTTCGCTTTTTCCATTGTTTCAAAGTTATTGTCTCGTTTGGTTTGTTATACGTAAATCCTCAATTAAATGTAAATGAATTGCAACATCTAAACAAACAATCATCTGAAGTTTATGGTATTTTTTTTAAATTATCAATTAGTAATTTAAAACACTTTGTGGCTTCTTCAAAACTTTCGTTTTATTTTAAGTTTAACAATAAATTTTGACCAATAAGTAAAATTAAATTCATTTTTGTCATTTAAATGTCTTAAAAAATCAATATCTAATCAAAATATGTATTAAAATTTCCTTAAAGGATGAGCATTATTCTTTTCCTAAAATATTCATACACCCTGTATTAACAAACAGGAAGTCCTGTTTATCCGTTTGAAATAAGACGTAATATTCTTGTGAAAAACATTATGCAGAAGTCATCGCGAACATCAATTAATTAATTCCACTTCCTTAGCAATTAGTTAAAACACTCTTTTCTTAGCATAATATCTATAGGTATGTATCTATTTACGTGAATAATAATTATCCACAACGATTCTGTTACATAATTGGAAAATAATGATTTCGTGATAGCGCAGGATTAATTGCAAACTGACCGAAGCTATCATTTCCAGTCAGTGGTTATTATTTACGTTTCTGCTACTTTATTATTACTATTATTCGTTTTAATTTAAATAATTATGGTAGGTACTACTTATGCTGTTATGGTAAAAATTAAATTGTTAATAGTCATATTGATTGGATTCCTAAGCGAATTCTATAAATCTTCATTGAAATTTTCGCAATGTTTTTTGGATTACCTCAAAATGCGAGCCCAATACCAAATTTCAAAAAATAATCGTCACCCTAAAGATTGGATAAACATGCACCTCCACTTCTTCTAAATCTGAGCCTAATTAACTTTTGCAGACAATAATCTACTTGAGGTTCCTTTCTTCCCCTCTTTAATCCAGTCTCTGCCATCGATTTAGTCCTTCATTATTCAAAAAATGCCCTACCATCGTAGCTCTATGCCAGACAGAGGAAATACACCCAAAACCATTTACAACAACATCGTTTGAAACGACGTACCGGTTATATCGACCAAAATCATATGTTCCGACTAAATACTATAGGATCGCCTTATAAAAAATACCGCTTTTTACGACATTGCTTATAACGGTATACAAGCGACCACATTTGACTAATATCTTGGGAAAATTATACCTGTTACAACGACCAGTAGTCTTATTAATAATTTGAACAGGTAACAGTATCCACATCTGGGACAGTATAATGATCAAGTACAATATAAGGATCAATGGCAATTAAGATAGCAAAGGTAAACGAAAACGTTTCGAGTCAATCCTCAGGAACAAAATACACGTGCATGCAGTATAATCAAAGTCCACTATCTCATTTATCTTCAGTTAGTTTGATACTTAAATGTACACAAGACGCATCAAAACATATTTTATACATGAATATATTAATCCTATTAATATCTATGGATTTATATGTACGTACACATTCAATAATACTAAATAAAAAATTATTTTGTACCTCGAAAGCATCACCGGTTATTACGATTATCGGTTTTTACGACTAAAAATGAGTAGTCCCTTCTATGTCGTTATAACCGGTTCTGACTGTAGTTTGTTAATGATTAGGAAGAGATCTAAACTCCATGTTTTTGGTTATTTATAAATAAACATAAACATTTTAAATTTTTAAAACGCTTTAAGTAAACAAATTAGTTCTTGATTTTTTGACCTGACTTTTCTCTTACATTTTTTCATGTTATTAACAAACAATTTGAAGTAAAACTTCATTAGACGGTGGATTATATTATTTATAAATATGAATCATTGCTTTTCCTTAACGCTCAAAGCACCTGAGCAACAATCTGGTATAATTAGAGACATTTTAATTTTTTTTCCAATTTTCAGTCCTTTCTAAATTAGTCAGCCTTCGTTAATTGACTGCATACGTTTACCCTGAATGTCGTAGGCACGTTTTATGTCGTGTGGACAATTGAGCAAAAATAAATTGCATTTCTGCAACATGCAGACGGACAAACTTTTGCAGTCACTTGTCATTCAGCTACGTTCAGAATCTCACTTACGTCAAGGTTTCTGTTGACGATGAAGAAAATTGAAAATGTGGTTGTAATTAAAACATAATAATTAGTGAACAGTTGAACTTTGGACTCTATTGTGTTATCGTTCTCATCGTCAGCAAAACGAAACACTCGTTAAAATTAAAGCTGAGAAAAAATTGAACAACAACTATTTTATGAGACACACAAATTAAAATTAGCTTTACAGGCTACCGGTAATAACGTAAATAATAAAAAAATATTTATTACTCAACAATTTTATTTTCGTAAACAAATAAAAATTAATATCTAATATTTTATGAACATGCACATAGATAGTAAAAGTTGAATTTTGAATCATTTTTGTAAAACATAGAACATTCTATATAATTCTCGAAGATTTTTAAACATTTTGAAACGTTTTGGAAAATCTTTTTTTCGTAAGTATTTAGTACCTCAAATGGAAAACTAAGGGCTATTCTATTTTCTAAATTTTCTTCTCAAAAACTCAAAAATACTTAAACAATTTTTTTGAGGAGATAGGTCTCCAAAAATTATATTTTTTTCACTTAGATAGCACTATTTCGAAAATATTTCCCTTTCAAAAGTTCAAAGTTAATTTTTTAAAACTACAACAACCATGAACTGTCATTATGGTACAAGTAACATATAAATTTATATTTCATTACAAAAATTACATTATAGATAGTTCTGGTCAAGGTAAAGTCGTCGATTTTGGTGTTCAGTTGCTTTCACTTTTGAGAAGTGTCTGGAATGCATTTTGACCGCGGAACCGCAGCCCAGCGAGCGATCCGAAGCTCTACCTAAGGCTTTATTTATTTCATGTTTATTTTAAAACCAGCTTCAGCTTCAGAGTTCCTTGCTGAACAACCTTGCAAGGTCAACTTACTTATTAATTATGAGTTAATATTATACATTTGTGTAATACCATAGAGAATCCAACGCGATTATTTTCCACTGAATTTTTATGACGACAATACGAGAAAAAAAGTGAAACCGAACGATGAATATTCCTATTAAACTTTAACAAATTTAGGTCAAAGATTTTAACAGACAGGAAACAGTTTATTTTGACGACAAAAATAAATTCAAATACAAAAAAAAAAACGGAAATTATTTATGAATAGTTCCCGTTATGAGAACGAAAACATTTCATATTTTTTCAACAATTTTATTATTATCCAAACTATGGTAATGTTACATCATGTCCTGTGACGAAATGCAATGAGGTCTCTTTTTTTGAGTGGAGGAATAAAATCAAAATTGATAATGAGGGTGTGGGATCGGTAAAGACTTTTGGAGTGTCTTCTTCTGTGGTTTTCAAGTCTATGAAGGTCTTTTAGTTATGTCAACATTGAGCCTGGTTAAAGTTCTTCTTATGTACCACTCCTACTTGTTACATTGTAGCATTAAGTTGATGGTAAAGTATAAGAAAGAACTTAAGTTGTAAACCACAAACGTTCAAACACACTTTTGTAGAAGTTGCATGAGTGTTTGTTGTTGCAGAACGAATGCCTTTTATGATACCTCGTACATGTGCAACTGACTTATAATTGAAATAACTCGGGTTAGTCAGTCACGTGCAGTTGCACAGGTGAACAAGTTGAGTTAGAGGCGATTGAAAATGGCCTGTTTGTGTAAATAACTGTAATTCGTTCCTCATTTCTTTGTGACAAGCCTCTGATTACTTAACAAAATTATTAACGGTTTGCCTGTATTCGTTGGCTACCATTCAAGGGTCACTCGTGACCATCGACCATCTTTGAATGAAATTGGACATAACCTCAAATTCACAATATTGCACCTAAAGAGTAGGGAATCCTTATTTTAATAGTAATCTTTTGAAATCCAAAATATTTCATTTTAATCTTTTGGGCCTGATTTTGATCTATATTACATTACATGTTCAAAGTAAATTCGTTGATCAAAATAAGAATTTTAACAATTTGGATCTGGTCATGAACCAAACTTTAGGATTATCTTTTGATGAAATTTCATTAAAATTAGCATAAATTTACTTGATTAATCAATGCAGGTGCACTAGGTCTGATTTTTGTATAAATATTATGCACTAATTTTGAAATATGTTGGAGTATTGGATGACAAATTCAAATCATAAACTTTGGAACTAATTTAGACCCAATTTTAGCTCAATGTAATGGCCCAGCTAATTTTAAATCAATTTGGAACTTTTGTTAATTAGTCTTGTATTTTGTTTTCTAAACTGGTCAATCAGTAGGTACATTTTTTTTTGAAAATTAAAAACATTTTTTAATAGATTTATGATTTTCCAAATTAAATAAATATAATGAACAGATCATGGAATTAAATATTTCGCCTTCAACTTCTTCTGCTCGCATACGAAAAACACTGTTATTAATTAACGAACTTTATGTGTTTCTAATGACTTTTAGATGTTATAGACAATCAAAATTCTTTTTTTTTTTGTTTTAGTCGTTCTGTTACAATAAAATCAACATCTAAAACATATAGGTAATGTTTCATTTACTTTTTTTCCTTTAGCTATGTGGATTTGCATATTATTTCCACTTTTTTTTTTGTTGCAAAAACTACTTATTTTAATATATAATGAAGCAATTTCCAACTATTCATACTAGATTGTAATTACATATTAAATGTATATAAATAGTTATTCATATACTAAAAGTCTCTACTATTGCGTCAGTTTGGAATTGACACGAATTTTCTTATTCAATAAATTTTCCTTAGCTAATCAAAAAATTTTTTAAAAATTATAAAACACTGGGTCGTTGAAACTTCCAGAAACCTTTCTAAACATAATGTAACGAGGTCTGTTGTTATTTATAATAAATCATTATACAGAGTAATTAATTGCGGTCGTATCAGTACCTAATTAATACCAACCATTAGATGTAATTAGTTTATTGGGCCAACTTCAGATGGGTTAATAAGCAACAGGTATTTGTTTTCAATTTTTCGAAACAAAAACAATTTAAAAAAAAAAAAACGACCCAATACTGTAAGTAGCAATACTTATAACCATGACCGCAGAACTAATTTTTGTAGAGGTCGTGAATGGTTCGGGTTAATAACATTTTTCCGTATTCTTGTATACACATAAAAATCTATATTGTAAATTGCCTTTCTTTTAACGAAGGCCGCAAATTATTTATTGTTTATAATATTTTTAAAAAGCACAAACGGAACAAAAAAGTCAACTTTCAAGGGCTTTTGCTGTCTCCACTTTATTTATGTCAATTGCCAGAATTAAAGTATAATAACATTCTTGTGTTAACAAATAAAATAATGAGTTTAGGAACTACCCTAAATGTTAAAGCAAAATTCCTGCAAAACAATCAGCAATAAGAACGCCTCAGTGCTCATTTGTTACTCATCTAATACTCATTTTAAAATCATGCAATAAGCTGTCACCTAATGACTACTTTCTGAGCTGATTTGAAGAATAACATGCATACTACATTATTAATAATTAGGCATGCATTTAATTTTCTGTAAATCATCTTTACGTATTGTACTACAATATCGAGGCACTTGCTGCAAGGCCTTGAATAAAAGCTTGTTTCCTTTTAATTATTATTTAACAGTTGTTAATAAACTACTGTTGTTTCTTTCTAACAATTTAAAAGTGTCGTCGTCCATAACGAAAGCATAATTATAATTTTAATAAGTAGCATAGTTATTTAGCGTGTAAATTAATAATTAAACTGAACCGACAATAAAAATTAAAATTTAATAACATCTGCATATGATATCTATGGAAACTTGCCTCTAGACTGTGGCGAATCTGTTATCTGTTATTTACAGTACCATCACGTATTGTAGTGTCTTCCATAAACGGTTCTGGTATTAATATCATACGCGAATAGCTTACAATTATAAGAATCAAATACACTATTTGGTCATCAGAATCATTATTACAGCACTTGAAAACGAAATAAGGAGCAATTAAAAAATTTAAATTTCCCTTTATAGTCCAGTCGTCAATCAGTTGACTGAAATGTCTTGAAAAATAACTAAAAATTATATAAATAGATACAAAATCTAAAAAAGTATTGATTGATAATTTATAATATTGATTCTAGTTTTTTTTTTTGGGTTCCATAAGTATTCTTTGTAAGTACTTTATTTATCGTTAAACGTTTTAAACGGTAATTACCTCCTCTACATTAATTAAAACTACTGTAGGTTTTTGTTAGTAACAATGTAAGTTGGTTTAAATAACTTTATTTGACTAAAAAAACCGCAGATAACAATTATAGTAAATGCTGTGTGGTCACTTGAGCCGTATATTCATTATCACGTACGTTGTACAACTATCATATTACACCATAGAAAACCGTATTGTAGATAGAATTTAAGAGACACTATAGGTACATCGACCATTAAAAGAAAAATTTATCAATTAAATAAATTTTTAAGGAAATTATAGGATACTCGAAATAATTTATAATGAATTTTATTCTTCTTTATCAGAAATCAGGAAATCAGAAATGATCATCTTGTTCGCTTATTTCACAAATAGAACACAAACAGCAACCCTTAGTGACCTAATTTACCCTCCCAGGGTGCGATCGTACGTTACTAAATGGTAATATATAATGGGAAAGATTATAGGCTCTCTCACAAACCATAAAATTTGTTCTTGTTATCAAAAAGCTTCGGGAACAGTCTAAATTCATGCTCTTTGGGGTCAAAGGTCATTTAAAATGCAAAATAGAAATCTGTCTTTCAGATTTTTCGGTAGTCCTTGGATTATAAGGGACTAATAATCTTATGGGAAGTTTATATTTGTCGCTACTTCAAAAAAACTGCGGAGACATCAACTGTGAGTCAAACAACGAACCTGGAATGCTTATACGTATGTAAAAATATAAAACTGCCCAAAGCCTTAGAATTAGAGACCTAAAATTTTGCACAGAAATTCTTTATTATATATTTAAATTTTTTTTTGAAATTTTAAGTAAAGTTTAATACGATTTCATTTTTAAATTCTTCATTAAATTGGGTGTACTTACAATTTGCTCTGAAGTGTCTTTATTATAAATGATAATAAATTAATTTTTTTTATAAATAATGTCATCCTCCCAAAGAGCGATTTATGGGGTCAATGTCACTAATAAATCTTGTACCGTTTTGTATAAACGTCTTCGAAATGAGAGACGGTGTAAAGGTAAAAAAAAAATGTACCCACAGCGTACAGAAGTTGTCATCAAAAATAACTGAGAGAGCGTACACCTCGCAAAACTGGTAGGCGGTTAAGAATTCCGTTCGTTTAATTTTTAGACAGAACTGTTAAATAATCATAATGATGAACACATTGTTAGTGCAAAATGTTTATTAATATAAACATATGTACATACATAGTTCAATGTACTATAAAATACTGTTTTTGTAGAAAAAAACATGAGTACACTAAAAATTGTTGTTGTTGACATGAGGTTTTACACTTTTAGGAAAATGATTTATTTAAAAAACAAATAATTAATTAACAACTGCCAACTCACCCCCTTAGGGATTCAAGTTTGGAAAAACATAGAGGTATTTAAATAAAATTTCATTTTTCTAGGTCTAGTTGTATCTGTTATGTGTACCTACTGATGTTCCAAATTTGGAAACCTGTTTTTCCCCCAAAAAATTGAATTTTCTAAAATTACTTTTTTGTCAAATATTTTACTATCTATATAAATAACTCTTATGCAAAATTTCAAACTTTTGAACTCAGAGCTTTGGGCTGTCTTCTTGATTGTAATCCCTTTAGGGGCTAAACTTTAAAAAAAATTGATAAATGTTAGCAAATATTACATTAGAATTGGATCAATTCCGAAAATTTTTGTCACATTTTTTGTGTCAAAGTTTCCTGTGGTATATTTTGATGTTTTCTAGTTTTCTAATAGTCAGTTTTGTACGTAAATATAAACCTTAACGGGTGATTCGATTGATTGATTTTCCACTTTATAATCAGTTTCATAGTTCTCAATTCAATTGGCATTCAAGTAAAAGTAAACTGTTTTATGCAAACATGAGCTCAGAATAGACGTATTTGCTTCCAAAAAAGCAAACTTGAAGTACATATATTATACCAGACATTATTGGTTTTAATATTTCAAATAAGTACAGATGATCATTTCTGATTTCTATCACACTTTATCTGAAAAGTTTGTATTAATGAATAATTTTGATTTTGTTCTGGGAATATAAGGGTTATTTACTACTGAATATTGAACTTTTGGTAGTAATTTAGATTATTTTTAAAAACCCAATTAAACATTATTTTATTCGTATTCTTGATAAAAGCAGACTATTTTCCTATTTTTCCCAAAATCATTTCCGTTACAATAATATTCATATTAATTACATAATTTAAATTAAATAAAATAAATAATTATACGATTTTATTATATTTTTTTAATTTAAATAATTATGAATATTATTGCAACCAAAAATTATTTCACGAGAAATAGGAAAAAGAAAGAACAAAATCACTTTTAATTGGGTTTCTAAAATAGTCTAAATTACTGCTAAAAGTTCTATATTCAAAATCATATCAGATTTAAATTTAAAATAAAACAACAATTTCTTGAGCTTTTTGAGCTTTTTTGACACCTTTGCATTCATTTCACAAATTCAAAATTTTACGATACTGCAAAAATAATCAGAATTTTAGGATTACCTACGTTAAATTAATTAATCCTAATGTACACGTACATAAAACATTTTATATCAAAAATCGTAACGTCTGTTTCTTAGTATTTATTCTGCAAAATTCTCGTACACTTTCTAATGTTGATACACCTAATGGCAAAATCATTGTAATGCTAATGTATTGTTGGTGCTTTTACCATAAATTAATCACACATAATGTACTGGTCGATTGCTAAAACTGGGAACAAAGTGCGAATGTTCGTGTAGGTGCAACAACTAAAGCCGATACATTTCAAGCACTTGCAAAACAAAGGCGACCACAATTTTCACTACGAAAAAATAATTTATCACATTCGACTGCCTTTTGTCTCTTTTTGAGTCTGTTCAATTGTTTTAAACGATTTTTCATATTTGTTACTTTACGAAAAATGCAAATGCTGTAGGTAGGTATATTTAAAAATGAGTCAATTAGGTTTGCGTTTTAAAAATAAGGTCAGAAACATGCAATTCGTTGTTTGTTTTGCGTTTGTTAAGTTTACAGTTATAATGCGTAGGCAGTTTACACCCTACTTATTGTTATTCGCCGTGTTGATCAAATTGACTGTGACTGTGTTGCATCTAATCAAGCACATCAACATCAACTGTTCGTTATCACGAATCACGGACAAAAGAAGCAGGTTTATTTACAGTACGTCACAAAAAAATCTTCAGTTTCAGTTTAAATTTTGCCTTTCTTTTGTTTCCTTAAACAGCTGACGATTAAATAGCGATAAAAAAAAAGTGAAAGCAAGTTTACTTTCTGGTAGTGCTTATGGTTTTATAGAGCGCTTTGTGTTTCTTTGTACAAAATCTAACTTTCCATTGTAATAACGATTATCCAATTCCGAAAGGACAAGGTCATCTCAGTGCCTGTTACGTACTTAAATGTTGTTGGTGTTGTTGTTACGTATATGTACATTAGTAGATTTTTGATAACAATTAATTTAAAATATAAAAATTAATTAATAATCGCACCATTGTTTCTTGATAAGACTGAAATCGTACCCACAATAACCACCCAATAGGTATATGGGTTTATTACAATAGCAACTAATTCGTTTCAAATGAGTCGTTCTTAGTTAATTGTTTTTGTTAATTATAATTCAATTGTTATTTGAATTACTCTCGTCTTTATTTATTTGGTAATTATATTTCAATTTTCCAAACAACAACTTTGCGTCTGCATTCTTTAACAATTGCAGAAGTTTTTGTTTGAAGCTTATTAAACGTGACGTGTGTGACTGTGTATTGTTTCCAAAACTTATTGGTCGATCCATATGTTCGACCCAAAAAACTGCAAACAATAAATCCAAAACGACCCAGTTTTACTGCAGTTCAATTGGAAACGAAAACTAGAATTAAAAACCCTAAAAAAAGACTTACTTTCGTAAAATCCTCCAAAAGCATCCGAAGGTGCTTCCGTTGGGTACCTCCCCCGTGTATGTAACAGTCATGACTCCCTATGTATGTATATATTTGTAATATCACAAGATAAAGGTCACAAAGCCCTTCTTTTCACAGCACACTACGACGAGAGAAATACGCGCACGTTTAGGTACCTATTTACTTAGATATAAATCGATATCGATCTACTAGGTACCTCTTTGGTATCGACGAACCGAAATCAACCACCACCTGGGGCACCAGCACGACGTTGCTTTTGAAAGACGCACATATGTGTATGATTTTATTGTTACCTATACTAGCGTACACTGTCACCAACACCGACGACTAGCGGACGACAAAACTGGCTGACCTGGTGCTGGTGCTTCTGATGGTAAGGTGACTGGAGGTGCTGGTTACTGTGGAGGTGCAGCGGTAGTAGGTACATGGGTGCAGGTGAATGCTGGTATTAGTGGGGCAGAGGCCCTGGAGTTTGTAATAACATATGCAATAATTTCGATTAACATATGGGTATCTACTGCCACCTATGGATCCGATCAAAAGTTTTCTTATCATTTCGAAAAGGAAATCGGAATTTTTACTTTCGATTTCCAATAAATCAATAAGGAGCTTTTTGATGGATAAATTGTACTGTAACGTCCTCAACAAGACCTCAAATTCTTAATTTTATTGAAAGTCAAAAATTAGAACTTTCTACAGTTTTTCTAAATTCTGACGTACTAACAGTCCTTTCTCAACGATTTCATCTTATCGTATTGAAAAACTTGAGAAATTAAGTTTGTCAAAAGCTTTCGTATATTTTCAAAAAGAAATCGAATTCTGAGTTTCGATTTCGAATAATCGATTACTTTTTCAGTCCATCAAAGAGTTTTAAGACTACATAATTCTTTCTTTTGCTTTCTCTAAAGTTGGATAAATTGTTCTGTAACGTCCTCAACACAAAACCTCAAATTCTCTATTTTAAACTAGAATTTTCCACAGTTTTTTTAAATCCTGACGTACAGTCCTTTCTTAAGGATTACATCTGTTCATGTTGATAAACTTCTGGAACTGATTTTATCAAAAGCTTTCGTATATTTTCAAAAAGAAATCGAATTTTGGGCTTCGATTTCCAATAATCGATTACTTTTTTAAGATTACATAAATCTGAGCTTTCCTTCTTTTTTGAATTTTGAAAAAGGAAATTTAAGGAAAATAAGCAAGAAACAATTCAATACTAAAATAAATAATTATTTTAAGAAATCCGATTTTCGCCAATTACAAAAAAAAAAATTTTTTTTAATTATTGAAATTAATTAATGAAGAACAAAATGTATCTTAAAAATTTAATTTAATTTTCTTCTATTAAAACTTAACACTTCTTAAAGATTTCAATATAATTTGCGCGGAATTATGAAATTTTTCGTTCTTCAAATCAGTAAGACTACATACGTAACTATATATTTAGTCCAAATGAGTAATCAGTCAACAAATTTAGAAATATTTGGAGATAATAATTAAGATAATTAAGACTCTATCCCACAGAATTTGCCACTTCACTCACATGAAATAATAAATCGAATTTAAAAAAAATATTTTACTTTTAAATTTAAAATTGAGAAAATCTCCGTCACCTTCACCAAATTTTACAAAAGTTTTCCTTTCTGGTAACAAAAATTTACCCCTCAAGATAACAGGAAAATAATTCGGTTTTTTGTCCATGAAACTTTCTAATAAAAAATTCTATTAACGAAAAAAATAAACTGAAAAGCGAAATATGAAATAAATCATTTTGGCCGTAATAGGAGAATATCCGTAAGTATTTAATGTACAATTCTTTTTATAAAAGACTCGACGATACGTATTAAAAACTTTTCGGGTGATTTTCATAAAATGAAACTCAAAGACGATAACACAGTATATTTTTTACTTTAATTTATAATCTTAAATGTAATATAGAGGTGATTTGTCAAAAATATAAAGTGCAGTTGTAAATGTTATCATATAAAATCACACACACATGTTTGCTTAAGTCATTTCAAGATAAAAAATGTTATACAAAAATGGACAGAGCACCCAAGTACTACAAAAAGTAAATAGAAAAAACAAAGGAAATATAAAAATAAATATAATAAAAGTATTTGCAAATACATAAATGAAAATAAAATACTGGCTCATAAAAATATTAAAAATAATAACCACTAAAAGCACATTATAGTTTAAGACCTTTGATTACTTCGGACATAATCCGGGCAGAATTGTGCAATTTTGCTTTCTCTGCATTCTCAAGGGGTTGAACAATCACATCAGTCACTCCATTCTCACCTAACACTGACGGAAGTGATAGGAATACTTCATCTTTTACGTCATGGAATCCCTGAAATAAAAAAAAAATAATAATAAATAAAAATAAACAGGACATACGTCCGCAGATAGTAAGTAGTTGAATTCTTACCTCAACTAAAACTGAGATGGCGTGTACGGTTCTTGTATTCTTGAGGATGGCTTTGCATAGCGCTGAAACGCTGAGCCCTATAGCCCAGGATGTGTATCCCTTTAGTTTAATGACTTCGTAAGCACCGTCAACGACTTTTTTGTGAAGATCTCCCCATTTTTCATTATCGCTGTCCGTACCAAGCGATGGGTTCAACTCTTGTAAACGCACTCCAGCCACGTTAGCACCGGACCAAACAGCAACTAAAATATTATTTCTACGCTATATTTTCAAATATATTTTCATGAGCTGTCATAAATTTCTAAATTATTTTTGTTAGTGCCAACATTGTCATAAAGGTAATAAATAACTAAAGATAATATTTAGAAGTATGTACATGCCCCAAAAATCAAAAAAGCTCTTGCTTCTAAATTTTTGAAAAAAAAAACATTTTCACTTTTTATAATCCATATGTTGAGATTTTATACCCAAATCTAGTTTGATAAACCAACTAACCGAATCTATTCTACAATTAGTGAATTATGTCCCAAATATATTACCCAATTTTTACCAACTACTTACATAAATACCTGGTTAACTACCAATTCTGAATTTGCCCACCAGTGCCATTAGACATTACCACTACCCGTACAATTATTGTATAGGGCAAATTGAGAATTTACATACTTTTATTTCCGTTGAGGACCTTACCACTTGAATCTCCATGTTCTCCAATGATCCAGCCGTGGCAGCTGGTTGGGGCAATCCCCAGTTTTTGAGACATCAAAAATCTAAACCGAGACGAGTCTAAATTGGTCCCTGAACCGATGACCCGGGTTTTGGGCAGTCCACTTAATTTCCAAGCAATGTAAGTAAGAATGTCCACCGGATTGCTGACGATCAACAAAATTGCGTTCGGGGAATACTTGACCAGTTGAGGAATAATTTGTTTCATGATGTCGGCATTCCTTTGGACCAAATCTAAACGAGACTCTCCCTCCCTTTGGCGAACCCCAGCAGTTACGATGCAAATCCTGGACCCAGCAGTTACGGCGTAATCTGGGGGGAAATATGTTTGTTTTGGAATTTGAAGAGAATTTCAAATGTGTTGATTAGTTGTACCTGTACTTGCCACAATTCTGGCGTTTTCGATGAAGCCGGAACCGTGTTGAAGATCCAACATTTCACCCTGTAATTTATCTGGGACGCAATCTACCAAAGCTATATCGTTTGAAACACCCTGTAGAATTATAGAAAAAGATACTTTGAAGTAGCAAATTAATATAATTTTTTTTTTGGAAGTCTGATGACGTACATCTCGCCAATTTTAGTCACAAACAACTTTATTCAAGACTATCCCACCCCTTTTGGATAATTTTTAATTGGTTTACTTTTGATGAATTAGGAAATTAAATAAGTGGTTTTGATAAATTTAGAAATTCATTGACTCATTTGAAAAATATTTTTTCAAAGGTTGAAAATGTATCTATTTGTACCATTATACCCCTGTCCACGTCAATTTATAAGACGAACAGGTACTACAAAACAGGTTCAAATAACGATCCCTTTAGAAATTCCAAAAGTGGACTTGCCGTATTGTAATGCAAATGACCTTACCTTGGTCAGGATACTGAAAGCACAAGCCATCCCTACTGCACCAACCCCAACCACCGTAACTTTGTTACCAGAATTTTCAACAGGAGATTGGACGCTGGTAAGCAACGTGTTCTTTGTAGAAAATTCCTTCATTTTTGCTGCTTAAAAATCCTGAAAACAATACAAATAAGTATAAATTTATTTATTTGAAATAATTGAGAAAGCTCCAGTCACCTTCACCTGATTATACAAAACCACGAATGCAAAAGTTTTTATTTTGGTGAAACACAAAACGTTACGAAATTAAAAAAAAAAAAAAATATGTTACACGTGGACTATAAACATTATTTTTAACTTGAATAACTACATCCTCGTGTTGATCAAGTTAAATTTGTTTTGGCAGTAAGACAAAAATTAAATAATAGGTCAAAGTCATGTACTTCAAGGGTCAGTACTCTCTACGACAACGTAAATACAAATAACCCTACGATTAGATTATTGAATTCTCTGGATGACGTTCTCTTCTAATTGTCTTAATTAATCTTGGAATTCTTTTAAGGAATATTTTAAACAGTAAATAATATATTGACTGAAAGGTATAATTCCTAAAATTATATAATGTCTCCATAAAATAAATAAAGATAAACTGAGAATTTTATTGTTTTAATGATAGCAACGATAAAAGTAGGTATATTTGTATTACGTATATATTTTATTATATTATAAAATATTGTCATCAGGTATCTACTCAAGCCCAATGCGTTCATATTTTCAATTATTATGAAACATCAATAATATTTTGAAATATATTGTGCGATAAATATGGAAATATAATATTATCATATCAACAGTAGACTGCATTCGTTTGATAAAAATACTGACATCGAAAGTTCAATAAGTTCTTTGAACTGTTATCGTATTTCATTCATGAGAAATTTTATATAAAATATTAAAATTATAATAAAATTATTTTTATCTAAACGTTAACTGCAGTGGATTTATACTAAAACCAAAATTAAATTACTACTTAACCGATGTCTGTGGCATAAACAGAATAACCACTAATTGTTTGATAAAGATTTGAATTGATAACGAAATTGCAGCACTTAATGAATTGTAAAATTACTAATTATTTCACGAAAAAGTACAAAGTTGAATATGTTTAAAAATTAAACGTCATTGCATTGCAATTAATGAAAATTATTTCATTTGTTCATTATAAAACATTCAAAAAAATTAATCTCAAGCAAAAAACATTCAAAATGTAACAGAAAACAAATCGTACTTTAAACTTTAATTCCCAATTGACTAATTAAGTAATTAAAAAAAAAATGAAATTGAAAGTTTTTTAAAAGTTCGTAAAATGTTACTTACAGTTTAACTGTGGAAAAGTTGTACTAGCTGCAGCTGTAGACTGAACCCGAATGAAAATTAACGTTTGATCTTGAGTTGAGGAAACTTTGTCCTGTCTTCGGATCACTCGAGTATCTTCTAGTGAACCAACATAATCAAGGTGACCTCTGTATACCGGCGGCACCCACCTCCAGAACCCCTCTCGCGCATGCCCACATCATACCACTTGCTTCGACCCACAATTCACTATCCCGGAATTAATTCGAATACTAGAATTTCGGGATCCTTTCGACTTTTACTTTTCATTTTACCCTTTTTGTTTTTCACTTCGATACGAGTCTACGGTTTCTGAGATCTTTTTCCTACGAAAATTCGTTTCTACTAAAAATAACGCGATATTACAAGCCGTTGCGACAGCTGTTTTCCGCTAAACAAACACTGTGAAATCCGCTGAAATTGAATCACTTTCGCTTCGCGAGTCGACGTCATCCTTGTCGAGTACGTGAAGATACGCATGTCTATGTCTATCATCATTTTTACACAAACACAAACAGATAATGAACAATTTTGTAACCTGTTGAAATTTGGAGTCATTTTTGTTATCTATCAAAACTCAGAAAAAGGATAATCAATATTAGAAGGATTTTTTTTATAACTATATCGAGTTCGAATTTTAAAGGTACCGACTTTTATTAGGCTCTATGAAAAGAAACGTTATCATATTTTAATCGTTATTGGACTTCTTATCAGCTTATCATTAGTTGTTAGAAATAATTGTCATCAATTTCCCGAAAAATAAATCGGAAAATTAATGTATGTTCTCAAGTCCAATTACGACATGAATTTTTTATAGGTATTTTTTGATTTTCAAGTTTTTTTTTTATAAACTGTTCATGTTTTTAATTCCAAAATTATAAAACTGTTACAAAAACAGATTTACACTATTGACTGGCCGCAATTCTCACTTCTCGTTTATTGTGGTGGGAACACTGCCAAATCTCTTAAATACGATTCCTATTAACATTTGGCTAATCACATGACTGTAAAGTTCTAATAATCCCAAAATCACATATGTTTTGAATGACCTGCTACCTATTATCCACGTATTCCATTTAGACGTGACCTTTAACAATTTACAATAAAACTGCATTCATTCAATAACTTTGGGTCAGTAGATACATTATTCGATAAATTTGCCAATTAGTTTTTCGAAATTTTTGCTTTGTGTAATTCAAAATGTAAAATCAAAATATTTTCTCTCTGTTTTACTTCCAGAAGAAGTGATATTTTTATGTAACTTTTTTTTTTAAATAATTCTAGCTATTCCAAAAAAAAAAAAGACAAGAAAAAAAACAAAAATTTGTGTTCCTGTAGGCCAAAATTTGTTAGATGTAGTACCTATACAATTAAAAGAATTGCTCAGTTCGATACTCTCTCTGCCATCTGCAGGTCTAGCAGTGTCTGCTGCAAGAAGTACGGTAGATTTCTTCGTCAAGCTTCCTCTTGTAAGCCATCCTTCCTAACAGATACCACCACAAACATGTTGAACAACTTATTTTTAAAAGATTTTGTTAGGTATTTTCGCATTAATTGCTGAGGAAAATCGGAAAATTCGGAAAATTTCAAAAATCATAATTTTCCATAAGGATTCAAATAAGAAAACTCTTCGATAAAACTACTCAATTTGTGGAAGTAAAAAGGGCGATGTTTGGGTCGCAATGAATTTGGGACCCTTACCAAGAAAATTCAAAATTATTGGCAATAAAGATGAAGTTGGTGAAAAACTTAGAGCCTTAAAAGGACAATGAAGTTTCTGTTGCTTAATTTCCTTTTCTTACTTTATTTTTGTAATCCTCACGATTTGTCTTATTTTGTGTTAAAGCTTTTACTTAATCAATTTTTAACAATTTTAAATTTTTTTTATCATAAATTTATGACCTAAACGTCGCCATTTACTTCAATAAATTGAACGGTTTGATCGGAAAATTTTACTACATATTTGAATCATTTCCATGATTTATTGGGGATCACAATAAAGTTCAATTTATCCCGAAATTCATATTATCCCAAAGTTCATATTATTTCAAAGTTCATATCCAGATAATCATTCCGCATTTGCATACGCCTACTACCGTTACCGTCGTTATAGAAGGCCGGAGAGCCAACGAGCAACGTCATACAAGTTGGTCTTCGCAGGGAACAGTTTTAATCTTTATAGCTGAGGTATTTATAGTACAAAATCTTTTTTGATCGCGGGTTCTTGTAAAAGATGATCAGAAAAGCATCTGTGCAAATTTTTAACATTGGCAAATAATTGTTACTATTTTTCATTTAATGTTAAGTTTTGCTGAACGTGTTGTTTGACCTGTAAAATATAGGTGGGTGCTGTCCGGGACTTGTTTTATATAAAATTCAATTATCTAAAAAAAAGTCTTTATACTCTTTTTCGTATCATCACGGTTTGGGCCACGAAAACTTCGAAAAATCGAAATACAAGTTTTGCAAAAGTTAACGCTTAAGAAAAAGTAGCAACAATTATTTGTCAGCTCAAAAATTTCAACAAATGCCTTTCTGACCTTCCTCTAAAAGAATCCGCGATCAAAAAAATTCTTGGACGATAAAATCTCTTTGCTACGAGGACTTCCATATTTTACGCCGCAAATCAGCACCCTGGCCTTATTTAACGATGGTAACGCTACAGCTCATTAGATTTGTTTTTGTGCTCAGTTCCAAAAAATCGATTGGCGTATTTTTCGGGACGTCTTGTATACATACAGAGATGCTTTTACATAGTGTGGCGATTAGCATGACAGTCGGTGGTTTAACATTGGCTTTAAAGGTAACAGTTATGATTCGAGTGGTCCATAATCTGTAATTAAGCCGATAGCGCGCCGCACGGCCAGTTACTGCCAATATATAATTATTCTTTTTAACTGAATCGAGATCGCGACCCGTTGATTAATAGTCAATTAAGGGGTCTTTTTGATCGAAACATCGAAAGGCTTTCAATTAGGTCGTGTTAAATCAACATATTCCATTTCTTCGGCGAACGCTCACTCCACTCGCACACTCGCACAGCGCCTATGATGATGATGTCCGACAATTTAATTAATTTACATATCTACTCGTCGACTCATTACTTCAAGTAAGCAAAAATGCGTCAACGATTATCTCTACAACTTAATTTAAGTTTCTATAATTGTTTTTATTTTAAATAAAGCAAATCTCAGAAAACATGAGGAAAAAGAATTATTCATTTATTGTTTCGTCAAATAAAATTATTTATTTATTTATTTACAAACACCAATATCGGCAGATTCAAGTTGCGGTATCGTTAGATCAAGATCAGACTGTATTTCGTTCATTTTGTCAGCAGATTTTTGAAGCAAATTCTTCTCTTTTTCGGTCAGCTGCTGACGGACAATATATGACACCCCACAGTTGCTTAAAATACATGGCAAAGATAAATAAACGTCTTTCCTGTCACCAGAGTCACTGTCCTTGTGTCTACAACCCTATAAAAATTATTTATAATATTTAAAAATTCGATTCAGTATACTGGTTTAGATTTTGGCTTCAAAAACGTGTGGACACAATTTTCAAAATAGTACTGCTGCTTCAATATACATATACAGTAGGTACTTAAATTGTTCCTAGATGCTTATTCTATTATACCACTTAAGTACTTGTACAATCTTGAACGATTTCCAATTAATTTTATTTAATAACAAATTTAAAAATGCAAAATCAAATTTTACACTTATCATCTCCCTTACATACATTTAGATTGGTAGACTGGCTCTCGAATTCAGTTTCATGTGTGGCTTTAGAAGAAAAGTAATTGGTTTTGGCGATGTGTTTTAATTAAAATATTATCTGTAGACACATCATCCAAACTCAATAATAATAATAACAACAATAACAACGTCAACACAAAGCCTTACAAGTTTTTATATTATTCACGCCCAATGTTCGCATTGAAAACTAATTAAATTGTTTCGAGGCAAACGAGCAGCTCCTTGATTGGTTTAAGGGCTCATTTTTAACTGCGTTAGATTGTTGCATGAAGACGAATTTATTCCTAATGGTTTTTGGTGAATTTTTAAAAACAGTTAATTAATAATTAAAAAATTAAAATGTAACATTTTGGCGTTTATCAGTCGCACAATCTAACATATATATCCGTTTCCCTTTCCCTAAGATGGGAGGGGGGAGGCATATCTATGGAAGTGGCAGCGCTAGTTCCGTAACGCTTACTTCCGTTACGTTAACTTGATTTTACTCCTTATATTTGTAACAATCTGGGCCTTATATTGATTTTTAAGGAGCAAACAAAAAAAAAAAAAAACATATTTGAATTATTATTTTTGTTGCTTTGGATCTTGATGGTTACATTATGGTTCTTTTTTGATCGTATAATGAGGCTCTCGATGCTTTTAATAATAGAAAAATTCCATCCGGATCTGGATCGTTATTTAGTTTGATTCACTCGATTGATGCCCGAAATAAAAAATTAGCCTCACCGTTTAGCATACAATGGGGACCTCGTAACTCTATTAGCTGCAGAAACAAGACTGCCGAAGAATATTAATTTCAAAAGATGACAACCGCTGAATGATAGGTAAATGCAATCTGAATGTAGGTACCTATTTAAATAGAAATATGTATGTATGTAAGTGAGTGTGTATTGAATGTATTATTTTCTCGCTCGGAATTTTGATCGGATTAGTAACGCTTTTCCAGACAGTCGGGTGTCAGCATTATCTATGTAGAATCTCTAGTTCGTGAACTAGCCTCGGGAATAAATCACGTTCAGTCAGCAACGTGTTGAATAGAAAGCCAAACGACGATTGATGAGACACTGTTTTGTTACTTATACAAAAAGGGAGGAACGAATCCAAACTGAATGGGAAAAATTAGGTGATTAGTACAGATTTAGTTAACACATAATGTTAACTGTACGATACGAAGCCAATTTTTTGGTATCAGGACTTCAAAACTCATTGTCGTAGATTTCAGTTTCTTGTTTTCCCTCTGTTGTGTTTAAAAGGGTTGCAAATTATGTAGTTTGGTAATCGTGGAAGAGGTGACAAAAGTGTGTTTTTACAGAAAATTAGAAATTAATAAATATAATTAACGTTTCACGAACTTATTGTTGTTGCAAAACCAACACAAGAAATTTGTTACAAAAACAAGACAAGACAAGAACTTCTATAACCAAAAGCACAAGATTTCTGATCAATAAATTATAAAGATGCAAGGATCCTTGATATCAGTCTGACCCAGCTTAACTCAAGCTTCATGATAGGTAAAAGCCAAGGATTCCCTAAACTAGCAAGAACAAGACTCTTGCTGGCAATGCAGGAATCAGAACAATAAGAAATCAACAACACAAGAAGTAGAAGAGTTTCTTGTCTTGTTAAGCAAGACAAGACTCTTGCTAGCAAGAATGATAAGAAATCTTGCTTTGTGCATCACTAATGGCTTAATGAGTACACAATATTTTAATGTAGCCATGTCAGGAAAACATTATTTTAAATTTGTATTTATTTGAATTATTTCTCTTTGTGTTGAAAGAGTACACCCTCCAGAGGTGGCTAAAATTTTGTCCCCATTCCGGTAAAATTTCAAAGTGAGCAAGATCCCTTATAAATAAAATTAATTGGGTCTTCAAAAGAGGCAAAAAACAAAGACCCTTTTGGGTCACTTTTTGAGTTACATTTGATCATAGATTTTTATGTGCCATAAACGTTTAACTGTTCCATACATTTCAATAGTTTTTATTTCAAGACTGCTCTTTTCCATCTATTAATTTTTCTCTATAATATCTTACAATTTATAATAATTATGATACATTATTGTTAATAGCTGCAGTAAACTTACATTATTTAATCGCATATGATAGAGAACGATTACGCTATTTACATAATCGGTTACATGTAGAAATAATTCGATAATTGTTAAACATAAAGACGTCGAAATAATTCAAAAGCAGGTGCTGACATCGAAGCGCGGACCTGGAGAGCATCTATCAGGTCCGGAATAGGTAAAAAAGCTCGTGATGTTCAGGTTTTTATTTAGCAAAACAAGAGTTTTCAACCCTCTTAAATACAGAAGAGAGTAACCATTTCTAGTAGCCCTCAACGGTAGGGGTTGATTTTTATATTTTGAAGCAATGCTTTAATAGACGTATTAATTTTTTTGAATCCGGGGGTTCATTTCGGATTAAACACTATAACTAATATAGTTTTTAGGGATGATAAAACGAGTTGTGAAAATATTTAAGGGAAAACAGGTGGTCAGGCGTTACGAGGGAATGATTCGGACAGGTTTGCATCAGAACACGCACACGGTGCACTTGTTACGTGAAATATCTGATTAAAGTCTACGAAAAGACATTTACCTACACGAGAAACGAATCTATGATCTGCCAAAGGATCGTACATACATACATACATACATACATACAAACATACGTACGTATCGTATGTGTACACATGTACGTGTAACATCGAACATTCCGTCATCCGGCTTCCGTGACTTTCAAATTGCAACATGCGTGTTCCTCCTTTGCATTTGTCAGTGCGTAAAATTTATAACGCTACATTTGCATACTTTGTTAATTAAATTGAATTGGTATTACCTACAACAACAACAATAACAACGACCGAAACAACGCGGATCACTGAGTCGTATAATAACGCGAGAAGGTCTCGTGGTTCTCAGTAGATACAATTTTTTGTAAAAAATTAATTCGTGATTTTTTTTCAAGTTGGCAATCTTTAAGCAACTAACTAAAATATTTGGAAAAGTCTTCTATAAGAATTAACAAAATATTTATTTACCCTTATATGTGTCGATACAGGTATACACTCCCTTGTATCTTCTAATATTGCAGATGTGATTTTTGCTATTGCTTGGGCCATACTCAAAGCTTCGTGACCTTTTATACTTCTTATACAATTGGAACTAAAAAAAAAATTCGAGGTCTGATGTCAATTTAAGATAAGGAAAACAATTAAATACAACCCTGATTTCTTTCTATACCTCCTTTTTCTGAGATTCTGAAAGATTTTTTTATTGCAAAAATTTATAATTTTAAATATGCAAAAGTAGGTAGTAAATTCCATTTTATGATTCAATTCAGGACACCATAGATATGATTCTGACTCAAACAACGTATTAAAACCATAATAGGGCTTTTAAGGGTGCCAGATTCTCATGAGAATCTGATTAGATAACTGGATCAAGAAATATGGTACTGTGCTCTGATGATGGACTGATCAGGAGGACGTATTAAGGATTAAGGAATGTTTGATCAGGATCTGATAATTTGGAATACTTGAACTAATTTTCATGCTAAACTCAAAAATATTGCGATTGAGGGCGTTCAAAGTTGAAATTTCCCATTAATTGAGAAAATTTTCGTAATACATACATGAATGTGAAAATTGATAGATTTAGGTTTTTTGGGGTGAAAATTACGAATTTGAAACATATTTTGACGTTGCACCTAAAGGGCGCTAGTTTTGCTGTATTATCTAAGTAAATCTAAACATTTTTTTATCTGTCTAGTTATTGTTAAGAAGTGATGAAATTATGAAATAACGTTTAACGTTCAATTTTATATAGAAAAGGTTCTCTTATTTAGGTCGTCTAACTCTATTATTGCCTATTCTTCATGAATCCCCCTGTATATTCTTGGTATTTCATTTAACTCTACCCTTCTGCTTCCTAAGTATATTTCTTCCCAAAATACAATTTTTTCCAGTTGTTTCAGTCATCTTTTATTATCTCATAAAATCGTTAATCGTTTTTAACCGCTCAATACTTTCGGTGTATGTTTTTATATCTATTTGTACGCACACCAACCGAATAAACTATAAATCACCAAGTTGTCCCGCAGCGTTCGCGCCTTCGGGGAACGATTTAATTGACGCGCCATGTACCGCTTATTATTACTCGTTCGCGAGCCGAGCTCTTCCTCTTTCCTTTTCTTACCCCCATCCCGTATTAATTTATGAAAGTGGGCAGTGGTAAAACCAGACAACCCGGACAATGCGCTTGATTTACGACGTGGCGATTTTTGCCGCGATTCCGAATGATTCACTCGCATATTTACCGAGAAATTACGCGTTAGCAGTACCGAATGCGACAGGTTGGTAAACGACGCGATTTACTGGCACCCAACGACGAGAAGACTCACTAATATGGATCCGATCTCACTTATTAACACCCATAAAAAGATACGATCCAAACACAACTTCAATCCGGTTTTTCATAAATTACTTTAACTCATATACATACAAGTACAAATTCATTAAAATTAATTGCTCACCTCTTAATAATTTCTTTGTGAATACAATTCCAATCCTCAGGGTCTTCATCTGTACCAATATCTGCGTTTATGTCTTTCAAACGAACTCCACATATCGTCACCCCAGACCATACAGGAACTAAATTGAAATACATACATATACAAATAACTTCGTTCTATTCTTTACGACTAACTAACTGATGGCTCTTAATCTGAGGATTTTTAGAGCTATTTTATTAGGTGCCAATTGTTATTTATTTGAAAATAAGACCGTAGTATGCAATCGGTTATAGAAAGGGATTTACAATAGGGAAACCATAAAAATGAGACCATTAACTAACAATTTAATTAAAATTCCTTCATTATCAGTAGACAGGTACTTAATAAGACTGTGAGAAGAGAAGGTACCTAATTATTTCCTTTCTAACTTATTTCACATAGTGGCGTTAATTCTTACTGCCTTTTTGTCCCGGTTCTCCAATGATGCAGGCCTGCACTGCATTCGGGCTCACGCCGATCCTTTCGGCTATTAGGCTCTTGAAATTTGCCGACTGAAGGCAAGTTCCAGAGCCTATAACTCGATGGGCTGGTAACTGACTAAGCTTCCACACAATATACGAACATACATCAACTGAAAGTACATAAATACGTGTGTGTTATGGTATAATGTGTAGCACTTAGGTACCTGGTTGGGTCATGACAATGACCACGGCTTCAGGACTCTCTTTGACGAAAGCTGGTACAATTTCCTTCAGAATTTCTGCATTTCTTTTGGCGGCATCCGTTTCTTTTTCGTCTTCTTGCATTACTGCCCCTACAGTAATGATGACAACGCAGGAGTCGGCAGCTTTATGGTAATCTAGAAAAAAAAGTAAAGCAAAAACTGTCAGTTACTTTTAATGCGGGCTCTTGGTCGCCTCATGGTCCATCAAGATGCAGAAAATTAAAAGAGCAAATCGGTTCCATAAAATTTCCGTGGATCCATGCATAAGTAAAACAAAGTACTAGTTTATCCTCTTTAAAATCGTCCGTATGCAAGAAGTGCATAAATACTTGGGATATTCTGGGCTGCCGTTTAAAAAGGATCGCAGTCGCGACCGTGGAAGTTAAAGTCCACGTTAATTCCGTCTTTAGTACCTGCTACGAAGCTTATGTTCCTTCAAAACAGCCGTAACTCATCGCGAGGCGGAGTATTAGCTCCCGGTGCAAGAAATCTTCCAGCGTACTGTCTTAGCGCTCCGGGTCGTTGCAACTTAACAGATATCAGATTAAAAACATTTAGCTCGTAAACGTCACGAGACGAGAATTAACTATCGGATTCTGGAAGAATGAAGAATCCGCAACTTGCGTTTTTCTGGCATTTCTTCGTCGACTTAAATGCTCACAAGTACAATAATTTTCATCAAGAAGTTTTGCATTCTTTAAAAATTATTGTCATTTAGCCAAAACTGACCCAAGATCAAAGACATGAGCTCTGAAGATACCTAAAATTCTTCTTGATCGGCTCTATAAAAATTTTAGATCACATTTCCATTCATCAACGCTCGTGGTGTTGGTAATGACTAGACTCAGCCGGCTGTGCGTGTTGTCTTTCAAATTCAATTGAGTGCAGAAATTTAATTTTATTAGAAACATTCGCATCTACGTATCTATAGAAATGTAGAATCATTCAACTCTATCGCAATGTATCCCAGAGCGTCTTTACGCCACATAAATCACGCGGATGACAGCATCATAGAATTCCTCGGCTCAGCCTGAGCAAGAAGAAAGAGCCGGCCGGCCGACTCTATTAGGCGTTGGACTTGTGGCATCCGGAACTATTTTACCATAGATATGATTCACAGCTACCCAAACACGCGATAGTGTTTTGTAATAGAGCAATTTTAAATTCAAATGCCATTACATAATTATTTTTGAAATAAATAAAATGTGTACATATGTGGAGTATAGGAGTTCACATTCCACAAACACCTCGATTGGGCATGACCAACAGGGCGGATGGAAAAATAAAAATACCTGTCAGCATTCATTAACGTAACGACTGTATCGACCGAATTGATCAGCCTATTTATTTGAAACTGACGATGGTATCATATCGACCGAAAAACGTCTCTCGAAAATGACGCGCACCCAATAAATTAATAAGGCGAACTCAAAACAAAAATGAGATTTTTTATTAAGATACACAACCAGAAACATCCATCGTACGTTCATCATTACCTGAAATGGAAATATTTTAAATTGTAAGGTTCAGCAGATGGATCTTCAAATAACGTGAGTTTTTTCAAATTTGGGAACTATTTGTAGTAACCTACCTGTGGTAGAAGTGACTCTTGGGTTCTCCATGAACATGGCTCCTTGAATTAAATCCATATGCTCCCCTTGGAGCTGTTCTTCATTCTTGTCAATTAGAACCAATTCAGAAGTTTTTTTCTGAAAACCAAGATTTTCGAAAACCTATACTATATTGGTAACATTAGAAATAATAGTAAAGGTACAATAGACCGAAAGAATTTTGGGCCAAAGAAATTCATGAATCCTTCACCTCCTTGAGACTCAACTATTGACCTTAAGTTAATTGAAGAAGGCGTACCATCATCTATGCATGTATACGGAAATGGTTTTAAAAGTGGTATAGTTCGGTTGCCCTCCTTTTCGTGATATCAAGTAACCACAAGACACACGAATATTTCACACGGTCACCAGTACAAATGGTCGGTGTTCTCTCTTGCCAGGTCAGCATTACGGGGCACATATTCTTTCCAGTGGAGGAGGTCCTCACTCTTCTCGTCGGATCGAAGAAGACAGGGAAGACGAATTGGAAACTCACGGCCACCCGCCCATAAATCCATTATTTAACGCCGGCATCCGCGGTGATGCTTCTGAAGATGGTCGTCCAGATAAAAAGACAGAATGAATAAAAAACTGAGACTACTGTTAAGACCGACGCGGTTGGATTTATGCCATTAATTTGATACTGTTTTCAATGCGCGACACACACCACGTACATGGATACCAACAAACATGTAATCAAAAATCCAACCTCCCCTCGCACCTCAAAGACATAAAATTAATGTGCAAGTGAATTGTGAGTTTCGCAATGAAGAGGACTTCCTCAGAAAAAGTTCCTGGCATTACGTACCTTGGTAGCTATAAAAACATTAAGGATTTCAGTACCTAAATCCATAGATACAGCGTTGTTCTAACCGAACCTAACCTAACCCAAAATGAAATGATGGTGAAAAATAGAACATGGAGATCTGTAGGTCAAATCACTTTTTTTCACGTCTTCCACTTGTAATTTAAAATTTATTTCGCTTCATATCCAGTAACTAATACCTGAGTTAGTAGTGTGTAAGCCAAAGCAACCCCAATAGAACCAGCTCCTATAATAGTCACTTTATCCATTCGATTTTTTCTCCGAGCAGCAGAAGGACAAACATAGGTCATCAAGGCTTTAACCGTTGTCGTTAACATTTCTTCTTTTCTTGATTACTGAAAACAAAAAACGAAAAATATCAATTATGCAGTAATAGGAAACCTCAACGAACACATGTTAATAGTCGAACGATCTTCAGGATCGTAAAATAACGCCAAGTTCGTTTAAATCTAGAAAAATGTGAAGCCCTCTCTAATAAGGAATTTTCATCAGGTTCAAACAAGTTTCCTTAAAGCTTAACATTAACTGTAAATGCAATTTACAAACTAAGTAGGTGCTTTACACTTAGCAAATTAAACGAGTGCAGCAAATGGTTAGATTACGGTTATTTGGGTGCCGTTCCTTCTTCGTTTGCCATCTAATTTGCATAGCATAAGGCGCGATGACGAATAGCCCATCCTCATGGTGGCACCAGCAGACAGAGCGAGATAGAGGCTGAGAAAAAGACCAAGAGAACGAGTCGAGATCAGCCCAACCCTTGCGTAGGGTTCGTACACGGTGCGGCGGGCGCGAGTGCGGTCGGTCTCTGCGAGAAGGAAACCGCATCCGAGTTCCTGACCGTGAAATAATTACTGGGCGTTTAAGTACATTGTGAAAACAGGGCTTTATTAATCATGCGCCTCTCTCTTTCGCGTAGTGCGTTGGATGCAGATGTTGGAATGCGACAATGCACCAATGAACCTGGCCAAACGTTCGTTCAGCCGACTATCAAAAACACCAGAACGTGAGACTAGCCAAAAAGATTCAGAAGATCATAGACCTACGACAATTACAACAACTGTTCTTTTGTTATAGATAATCCATCTGCACTGGAAGACTCAAGAAGATGCCTCACAACCAAGATTCCTGAACACCACTCCTGGGGGTAAGTTTTTGCTTTCTATTCCACCTTTCGAAAATATTGTGTCCAGGGTAGTATCAATAAAATTATATGACCTGAATGGTAATGGAATTCCACCCTGTGGTCAACAGGATCATAAAAAGTTCTTCTTTAAAAAGTTAAAGTCAAAGAGGACCATTCAAATTATGACCTAGGCAATAAGCACCCATTCCGCCAAATGGTACCATTAAACGTTTATGACCTGCGGTCAGTAGCATCATCATTTTTTATAAAAGGTTCTTTTTTTTGACCATTGAAGTGAAATAGTACCATTAAATCTGAAAAGTAGGTACCCATTCCACCATGGGGTCAAGGTTTTATATAAATAGTTCTTCTGCATACAATTGATGAGGAATAGTACCATCAGGATTATCACCTGAATAGTACCATCATCAGTCTTTCTCCCCAAAACTTTGTACTAGTTACAAATATTTTAATGACGCTTTCTGGTATATTTAGTGTAGGATTTTCTGATATTGTTAGAAATGTGGGTCGAACTTACCATTAACCGTGGAACCCACACGGACGCTGGCATAAATTACCGACATTGTTTTCTTCTTTGGACGAACGTGGACAACCACGGATGGTGCATGTGTAAATATTGTGTATGTGTACCGGTGTATACATGTACGTATGTATGTAGAAGCGATGGGCATCATACGCCCGAGAACTGGGTATTAACTTCTCGAGTGGAGGCCCGAAAAATTACCATAGAAAGAGAACGATTACGCCCAACGTGACCAGTGATGTTTTAGTTCGTGTACCATCTCTGTTCGAACAATTGTAAAAGGGTACAATGGTGTAAAACTTGTCGCTGGAACATCCGCAAATAATTTATGGTGGCGTTCGAACACTAGTAATGTTCTGTGTGCAGATTATCATCCTTTTTTTGAAAAAAAAAAAAAAAATCAGAACGATTTACATTTGTCCGCGAAACTGCAAATTAATATGACAAAAAGCAGCGACCGTGTACCGCGTCTGCAGAGTCCGCAGTTGTCCGGTCGTAATGATACAGAACGCCTGGTGTCGATTTGTTAATGTCATCGTGAAAGAGTGGACAGCACTTTTGCAATGTTTTGTAAATGAAATGCAGAATCGTTTTAACTTGGATACGGACCGAACGTCGACGTTTAAATGGTCTCTCTGACTCCATTCTCCTCTCGATAAATCTTCTTTTAAAAAGCCAAAAATTGTCAGTACGTTGGGGTCATTTCTCTTTCAACATATCCACTCCATAAACATTTAAATTACATGATTACAGCAGGTACATAGATTAAAATTAATACAAATTCGACTTGGCCATTTAGGTTTCCATACCACACCACGTAGGCATGCAGACAACAAGTCTTTGATTTCTGTTTTCAAAACTGCATCAATATTATTTTTGATTCCCTAAAGTCTGTGGTGAGATTACCCAGCTATTTAAAACTAAGACTGGTACTATAATTTGGTCATTAATAACGTTTTTGCCATTTATTTATCATCCTCGTGAACCTCCTTCGCGATCAAGAGAACATTGTATTGTGTTCTTTGGTACAAGAGCTAAAATTTGTTTCTCACCGCAACACCTCCATTCTTTTCGTGTTTATGCTAATATATTACCTTGAATTATTGCAAAAGGAGTCGATGGTGGTAGGATGTCTGTTCTATAGGTAATGGCAACAGTGTTGTTGCAGAAAAATCGTCCGAATCCTTAACTTTTGACGGATAACGGTTCCAAAGAAGACACGTGCAATGTCGGCGTTATTTATTTGGTTATCTGGAAGAAGCCAAAACAAACGTGTACATACATCCATATGTACCTACGTATGTGCAAGTAACGAAAATACGACACGGTACGTATGTATCCGAGGAGGTACAGAGGAACACTCCTTACTTGGCAGACCATAATAAATTGTTGTATTTTAACAGGGAAAATAATCGAAATCAGCAGGCAGGAATCTTGTCTTGCGAATGAAATGGTTAAAATAAAAAGCCTCGTCGACTGCCCACACACTATTTACCTTCTGGTGGCATCGTCGTACCGAGGACACACAACGATCATAACGATATTCATGCCAATTTTTGCCAACCGCACCTCCTTGCATATACAAAACATTTAGAGAAATGATCGAAAAATTACTCCTATCTTTGAATCTGATCTCAATAACATCTAAACCAAATTAATCTTTAGTGACAAAGTTTCATGATTTCCCAATTTGGAATAACCTGCGTCTATTACCACCAAAAAGTCAAAAGCTTAAGCCAATCATCGGGCATTGTCCAAAGATGAATGAAGAGATAGGAAATTTTAAAAGTTAATTTAATAGTCAATTTCAACGATAATTAGACTCCAATGTCTCACAGATTCTCCTTTTTGCCAACTTGAAAGTTTCGGGAACCAAATGGTCCTTGTCCAAAGTTACCATATGATTTTTTTAATCATAGAGTCTAGCAAAATAGTTTCTATCTTTTAATCTGATCTCGACACCAAAACCAATTTAATCTTTAGTGACAGAGTTTCATGATTTCCCAATTTGGAAGCTCCTGCGTCCATTATTACCAAAAAGCCAAAAGTTTAAACCATCTCCATGAAGGCAAAGAAGGCTTGGAACAGTCAGGAATTCAAGGAGATAGGAAACTCAAAAATTAATTTCATAGTCAAATTCCACAATAATTGGACTGGAAATGATTACAGATTCTCCTTTTTGCCAACTTGAAAGTTTCGGAACCGGATGGTTCTTGTCCAAAATCTGCACTTACTAAATGTTGTTTTTATAATAGGGCCTCGAAAAATTGTTTATATCTTTAAATACGATCTCGACACCTAAACCAATTTAATCATTGGTGACAAAGTTTCATGATTTCCCAATTTGGAAGATCCTGCGTCCATTACCACCAAAAAGCCAAAAGCCTAAACGAATATTGAGGGATTATCCGAAAATGAATGCAAGGAAAACTTGGAACAAACAGGAAGTATTTTAATATCCAACTAAAATGTTCTCATTGAATCCATTTTGCTGGAACTCAAGGAAATAGGAAATTCAAAAATTAATTTCCCAGCCAAATTCCAGAATAATTAGATTAGAAAGTCTCATAGGTTCCATGGCAACTTTAAAATATCAACATCCGGATGGTTCATGTCCAAAATCAAAAGTTGCCACATGATTTTTTTATTACAGGGCCTCAAAATTCTACTCAATTAGGGTGGTTAGAAGTATTTAGAGAATGTCATTTCTTCATAGTGATTTATGTGTCTTTCTGTTTCAATTGTGTAGAATGTTTACTCTGATATTATATTTTGGATATTATTAATATCCAACGGAGCATTTTTAGTCTACTGGCAGTAATTTTTTCCATCTGAAACTCGCATTTGGTTATAAAAACATACTTTTAGTCTCATCGAGTCTACTTTAGTATAGTTGGTGTTTCTGTATGAAACTGATTTGATTAGAAAAACATGAACCTGTAATGAGTTAATGTAAGTATACAATATTTGTTATCTATTTGTTGTTAGCAAGTGTACCCGTTTATTTTCGACCATGTCATGGCATGACCCTCGTGTCGAGAATTTTATTAAATGTTGGCCCACCCGGGGTCCAAATAAATTCCAACCTGTGCGTTTGCACAAACGTTCCTGTCAGACGTTACACAAAGATTCTGTTTATTATTAATAACACTTCAATATTTGCCCACAAAAAGGCCTAATTAATTGATTGCCAATACAACTGGTACACGTTCCTTCGAAGGGACTAAGTGTTGTAATTTGTCAGCAAACGATGTTCTTGTAGCGCGAACCAAAATTATCGTTAGACAGGAACAAGTTGGGTTTTTTTTTTTTTTTGGTGCATTAGAAAAAATAATTTAATAAGTACAAGAAAAACTATCAAATTTCTTTTTCGTTTAATTAGGTCTGCTGACCCGTTCGAAAGATTAAAACTGAAATCGTAGTTCTATTGGCTAACAACTTTGTTAATTTGTTCAGCGACCATCGAAAATTATCGAAGATTTCATTTATCGATAAGATTAACAATAAGCGGACATAGAGTGGCTTTTGCACAGCCAGTCAGCCACTTTGGAATGTGACGTGAAGCATCAGATTTTGACGCGTGAGGATGAAACGTCACCACTGCCTGACCTTAAAAGGAATCATTATCGTCAAGCATTACATAGAATAGGTACGGGTACGGGTACGAGTACGGGTATGGGTACGGGTATATAGGACGGACGCCGTTGTTAAATTTAATTTATTTTTTGGCCGGATGACTCGGAGCCATCGCATTTCGCTGACAGAATAATCTTCACTGATAGAGACATCCTGCCGCGTCAGGAAATCGTACGAATGAATAATCGAAACCGTCAGTGGCGCAACAAGGGAAAATAAAAAAAGGAATACAAAAATAATTTCAAAAAAAAAAAAAATATTTATTTAATGAACTTATGTTCAAACGTTTTTTCTTTAGTTATAAATTTTATACTTTGGCCCTTAAATTTCTGCTCTACAAGACAAATTTCGCATAGGGGAGAAACTTCTCGCTTTTCCTCCAAATTTTTACAAACTAAAATTGTACTTATTATACTCATCCCAGTTCTTCATAATTTCTATTTCTTACTACGCCACTGTCTGTATGGTTCTCTACAGTGTAAAAAAATCACAACGATCCCATCTTCACGTTCGAACAGTTCATTAAATGATTTTGTTTGGTCGTAAGGAATTTGTTATTAAAATTTAAATATTCAAATTTTTCTGGTTGACAAAGTTTTGTCAGTCAACTTATCAACTAATAGAATTTATTCATGAACAGAAAAGCAAAACTAATTTAGTTAGATAGGAAATTAAATAGCAAACCAAATAAAGAGGATCTTCAAATATTTTAGTAAATGAAATACAAGTCTGAATTTTTTCTATTTTTTATGTCACATTTCTGTCCAATTTACAGAACTAAAGCTAAGAAGTGAATTTAAAAAAAAAAAACAAGTCACGATACTTCAATAAGGTGTAACTATTGAAATTTTCACGCGTCGATCGGTTAGATTTCAATTATCGTTCAAGAAAGAAACCTCTTGTAACATAAAATCGATTTATGGGACAATTTTATGGTTATTTGTTACATCTATTGTACTACTACGTTCGATAAGGAAGTAAGTGGTGGAAAATCAACAATTTTCGTATCATTGAGCGAGTTTTAAATTTTTAATTTGCATACTGTCCATAGAGTCGAAACAGGAAACGATCAGTACCTATCTGAAGCTTTTTCAAATATTTTTTTTTTAGTATATGAAGGGCTTTCCATTAAGTCAAAAATATAATTTATCTTAACGTATCTATCGATTGTTAGATAGATTTTTAGCTTCAGTACATCGATCCACCACCAACAAGATTCCTCGTGTTTCTCAATCTCTCGCAGACGTTTCGAATACGGTTGCACGCGATCGAAGAACACGTAGAAACGTGTCAGCATACAGATAAGAGCGATAATCGCACATTAAGATTACTTAATTACTTGCCGGTGCCATTGTACTGTTGTGTTTTTTACAGCAGCATTAACCGCAACGCTAAGCGTTGTCATGTTCCCGAGACGTTATCAGGAAACGAACGACTAGATCTCCTCCTGATATCACCAAGGTCATGTCTTTATTCTTTAACAACAGTAACGAATGACGCAAAAGGTCACAAGGGCACGTGTTCGCTTCTCATTTTTACAAAAAAGAACCGCATTCATTTTCTACTAACTGTTAGCTGTTGTACACCACCCACGAGTGGAATTCAGTTATATCAAAAAAAAAACCTTGGGGGTGCCATTTACTATACCCCTTTTAAAAACATGATAACACATTACGACTGGTAAGAGATCAAACATTATCTGAAACTGTAACCCAATTTTTAAATGCATTTTCCACCAGTTACCGTGTATATTAAGTTAAATATTAACCCCCACCTGTCTCCTGCGGGGTCATATTTTAAAAATCCTTTATTAATTGTATAAGGAATCTTTATGCAAATTTTCAAGTCTCTAGGTGCAGGGGTTTTATCCTTGTACGAAGAGGACGATCCGAGTTTGTTGCCTGACTCACTGTTGATGTCTCTGCAGTTTTCTTGAAATAACGGAAAATCTAAACGCCTCCAAAAATTTTTTTCGAATAAAAGTCATTCTATGGTGTAAGGACTATCTGACTATATAAGCGACAAAGCTCTAGCTTGAAAATTAAATAACCTTTGACCCAAAAAACTATGAACTCGTGCGGTTTTTAAAGCTTTTTGGTACAAAAATTTATCAGTTACGAATATTATGGTACAAAAAGAAGTTTATAATGTCTCTTGGCCTAATGTCACAACCAGATTCTTTGAAAATGTTGGAGATTGACCTAGGACTTGAAATTTTTATTATTTAGCATACTTTATCTACTGTATTTCAATAGGAAGCATTAAGTATTAGATAAAATGACCAAAGTTATTTTGTTGGTAAGTGCCAATAAGTTATGAGATCTAGTGATAATTATGGCCACGATTTTAAAATTCAGTCTCCCTTCAAAGAGATTCGTTCGTGAGTCAGCACAAACGTTGACAATTTGTTATCGAATCGACTCGAGTTGGTCATGGTATATGAAGAGATGGTTCACTATTAGACCATCGACAACTGTCATATTCTTTTATTGAAAAATGACCATCGGGAGTTGTTCTGCTCCGACGATCCAACCGAACCAACAGTCAATAAAGTAATTTAGTTAGAAGGAAGTTGTCAAATTGATAAGGACGAAGCAACTGGGGCCACTAGTAAACTGAACCGAAAAACAGTTAGCTGTTACTAACTCGAAATAAGATTAAATTGTTCACAAATAATCTGGCAACATAAGGAAGTAAAAAAGATTTTGACAAAAAAAAAAATATATGATTCCATTTATAATTATATTACATATTAGAAACAACTGACAATGGTCTTTATCTGATGTAACTCTTGTGTGTCATTTTAGTATCTCAGTCTCTAACGGGACCTGTCGCAGTCACGCTAAGACGAATGCAACGCGGAGAACAAAATAATTAAAACATTCAGATCTAGATAACGCTTTTGCTAACTCGAAATTATAACGCATCGCTGCTTCACAATCTGAGCTTGTTTAATACTGAACGGAGATAAAGAAGGAGACTGGTCTTCCAAAGTAGCCGGTCCAATTAATTTTTCAAAATAAATTCTACGAGAACGTGTTACGAAATATTTGAACATATTTATCTCTTTCACCAGCTAAAAATAGGAATTTATAGCCTTGGTACTAATTAAGCAAACGAGTCTTGGTCACTAAAATAAAGACTGAACTTGCCAAATTGATAGTACAATTAGGTTATAATGATTTCAAAGGATAATTGCATTCGAGTAGAAAAAATTATAATTATTGGTTAAGGACGTGTACATACATACCGATTGTAGCAGACCGTTAAATTACAACCGTGGGATCGTGTTCAACTGAGGCGGTTCCTGAGCACACGTTAAAACTTAAATGAACCTTGCAATCAAAGTCATGTAGTTTAGTAGACGACCTCAGTTGGTGTATGGCATCAAATTTTGGTGATTGTCGAAAGACCAGTTTGATAATTGGTTGGACATCTCGAAAATTAGAACACCCAACATTTTTAATAAAGATTTCGGACTATAATCCAATTTAGCTCTCCTTTTATCCCTTTTTAGTTCTGTTTCTGCCTCTAATATGACTATAAATCGCCCATAATTTCTTGGAAAATTTCCTCATTAAAAAATTAATAATCCTCATTTCTAATTTTTTCGTTTCGAGCCCATACGAAGACGTACTTAATTGTCTTTTTCAAAATCATGTTTGTGAAATTATCGTTGTTTCTTTTTGCTTTTTGAAAATTCGTATTTATGGAAATGCATATGTTAGAAAATTTAAAATCGATATCGTTATTTTTAATCTGGTGATCTTTGAGAACGGCATTCGATCAAAAGATGCCGGAAACTGGTGCTTTTCTATTTTTAACGGTTTGTTAGCGGACGCGGTCAAGCACGGCAAATTGTATTTTCGAAAACTGCCGAGCACGACTTATTATGTGAACGCGAACGGTTATTAACGTGTCACGCAGACTTGGGCAACAACTCAATTTCGGAAAAACCGCTGTGCCTATAAGTCCTTATATAGTATTTACATTCCGAATTGACTGTGTTTACTTACCTGGAAGCCATAATGTTCGTTATATACTTCAAGGAATGTAGGTACCTAAATTATAATAATTGGCAGCAAGAAGACCTTCTTCTAATATTTTTGCAAGTTACGGGGACGAACTCTTTTAAATTTGTTTTCAACATCTCCGTTGAAGACATTTCTTATGTATATACAATTATATTAATTGCTTCTGTAACCTATAAGATCGTCGGAAAACGACGTCAATTCATAACGCAAATACTGTACCTTCAGTACCAATCATTAGGTTCTACCACTAACCAAGAAGTTGTTAATAGACCGCATCCAAATTTTAAAAAATTCGACATATTTATGTTGCGAAACGTCGGTCCGAAAGTTCCCTTATTGTGGTTGGTCTGATACTCCTGTTAGGTACTAACGAGCTTCTTGTCTTTTATGATTTTAATTAAAACATAATTTAAAGAGGAATTTTCCGCACAATTTGTTGCTATCTAACAATTATTATTAGGGACTTCTTATTTATATGACATTATTTGCAAATTTTTACAATTACAATCACGTGAAAGAAAAAATATTTTGTGAGAAAATGATGGTAGGTAGGTACCTAATAATTGTAGTATTTGAAGTCATACGTATGTATGATTTATAGTGTATTGTTTCATCGAATGAATTATTATTCGATTATTTAGCAATAAATTTCTTCTCAAAAGGTGGGAGTCTAAAAGTAAAAAATTAAAAAAAAAGAAAACTGCGTACAGTATATAACGTTACATGTTATGTTTATGAACGAAATTATTCTGTGTGAATAAAAATCGTGTTAACTTTCTAAACACTAGTTTGTACATCGTTTCCGGTCCCATAGAAGATTGAGTGGTCAGTATATGGAAGAACATAAAACGTCACAATTAAAATGAACGGAACTAATTCGTCTTCCATAGTGTTAATTCTGTTCCTATTGCGTCTTTAATTAATTTTTAACCAGTTATACATTAATTAAACAAATTTTGATAAAACAGGCGCGATAATGTTAACGCCACAGACCAACGACGGAAACGGTACAAACCTTCTGCACTATCCATCTTGTTCCAAAACTACCCATGTAGATAAAAGTTTATCTTTGTCGGCAATCGGAAACGACGACGCGCTTGCATTTATTCATTTTGACTTGAATAATTCGGATAATTCGAATGGTTGCCTTTCCGTTCAACCGTATGTCCTGCTCTGGGCATTTATGTTATTTTTTTTATTGTTCTGTTAACAATAATTGTTTCTTTGGAATGTTAACCAAATTGTCAAATTTTGTCTACACGCGTTTCCTGTTTAGCGCCACAATCCCTACATTAAACATAATTTGAGCTACTCACAAAAGAAATTGTGTACGTGAAGACGTGGATCATGTCCAACTGAGACTGCTCACACCAACTGAGGCAAACCATACAGTTGAAGACGTAGGTTCGTGCCCAACTGATACCACACATACCACCTTGGGCAGGTCATAAAATTAAAGACGTAGGATCATGTCCAACTGAGACATATCATAAAATTAAATATATGATATCATGCCCAACTAAGATCACGCATGCCAACTGAGGCAGGTAATAAAATTAAACACGTAGGATTATGTCCAACTGAGAATGCGCATACAAACTGAGACATACCATAAAATTAAATATGTACGATAATATCCAACTAAGATCATGCATACCAACTGAGACAGGTCATAAAATTAAAGACATGGATCATGTCCAACTGATACCACCTATTCCAACTGAGGCAGACCATAGAATTGAAGACATTCGACCATGTCCAACTGAGCCGACGTAGATATGCTAGCTGAGGCGGTTTCTTCTTGTAATTATATCGCTGATATTTTATGGACACTTAATTAACTTTTTCTTTGTAACTGGTTGATACACCTGTCTCAGTTGGTAGTTCCCATTGGCAATAAAACTCCCTCAGTTGGTTTAAGTCCAAACAAACCCCTATTTTCTGTCTTTTCAGTGCGTATTTTGATTGCTATATAAAAAGATTTTCTTTTCCAAATTCGTTTCACTATAGAAAATTCTTCCATCGATACCATATGCGTAGATTAATGGAGGTTCGTTAAGACATGGAAGGCTTGTAGTGTGTATAAGGAACATGTGAGAACAATTTATACATATAGTAAGTGATTACGTTGGATGTGTACCTTAGTCCTTGACAAACGTTCGAACGTCCAGATCGTTGGCGTCTTAAGCCTGACAGGCAAACAGTTAATAAAGTCACACGGGGACTAAGAACGGTCAAGAAGGGGACATAATTCTAGAACGCGGCGGTCCCAACTCTTCCACCCTAACGAGCTCTAACATGACCATAATGAAAATGTTATGGAGACACAATGCCGCGGAACTGGATGGAATATGTAAATCGGTCCGAAGAGAGAGAGCCCATTACCAAGGCGAACAATGAGACAAGTTTAATGCGCTCATCTGGAGCGGTCTTTATGTGAACAGAAACCGACCAACCAACTTATACCAACTCTTCTCTTAAAAAAAGGGATTACACGGTCTGTATCCATCACGCGGACGCGTCGACTTTATTTTCCCGTAACGAAAAATATGTGAAACGGGTCGTCTCGGACGTCGACGGGGCACGGATGTCTCCTGCGGACCCCCTTGCTAGAGAATCTTCGACGAGGAAGTTCACAAAGAAATTACGTCGTTCTACCTTCCTTCAAATAGATTAACAGTCGACGGGATAATGCAAAAACGGATCGCATACGTACATACGTTTGTCCACTTTGGTATAATAAATGATTATTGACTTTACGCAGACCTTTTTAAATATATCTACTTCAGACTTTGAAGAAAAGACAACAACTCCTACTTTAGCAGAATTAAAAAAGATGAACCTCTAAGAACCTTAAGCACCTACATATATACTCGTTATTTTAGTTATAGACACCTGTCCAACTGAGGTAGACAAGGGATCGTGTCCAACTGAGCCAACTGAGACAGTTGGCCAAAAAATACCTCAGTTAAGTAGTAGTTTAATGAGGGTCCTCTCAGTTGGTGTATTACAAATTACCAAAAACAAAAAAATGAAAAAATTCTAATTATGCCACTCCTTCCTAAGCAATGATGAAACTGTCGAAGACATTCCCGTTTCGTTCCAAATACTTACCGCATACCACAGTGACGTATCGACAATCATACCATTAACGCAGCTGTGGCCGCTGCCGTTGGTGTTGCTGCTGCTGCTGCTGCTGCTGCTGCAACTCAAATGTTTATTAATTGAAATTGATCATGTACCTCGGCCGATAAGTAATTTACTTAAAGTTTCGCTCGACCAATTTGCAACAATCGAAATCGGCTTTTACGCACCTGTTTAAGTTCTTCACTTCTCGTGCCGTTGATGCCGCTTCTTCGTCCGCGCTCAAATTAAAAGCTATTAGCCGCATACACTCATACGTACGTTCGATGGTAACTCTGTACCACTATCCGTATCTTGCCGCAGGCGAAAGGTGATCGACTTTGTAAGAATACCGCAACATCGCGTCCATCCTACCGATACGGAACCCATAATAAGGTACAAGGTGGTAAGTAGAGATTTGTGTTTGTTATACCATCAGTGGCGCCTGGTGTATAAGGTACATTATTACCGCGCCGTGTTAAATAACTGGGGTCTACCATATACCAACTGAGGCAGGCCATAGATTAAAGACGCTGCATCGTGTCCAACTGAGGCAAAGCATAAATACCCTCTGTTGGACGTTTGATAGAGTTCGAAGGAGCATTGGACTTTTGGTCTACCATATACCAACTGACGACGACCATAAAAGCAATCTGTAGAATCATGTTCAACTGAGGCAATTCAGTGATAATAACTCAGGCGGTTTCTGCCCGACCGTTCGTTGGTCGTTTGATAGAGTTTTATGGGGCATTGGACTTTCGGTCCACCATATACCAACTTAGGCAGGCCATAAATTAAAGCCGTTGGATCATGTCCAACTGAGGCAAAGTAAATATACTAAGATACCCGACTCTCTGTTGGTCAGAGTTTTAAGATGCATTAGACGTTTGGTCTATTATATACGCATTGAGACAGGCCATAAAACAAAGCCACGTCCATGGGATTAAGTCCAACTGATGCAACGCTGATGAAATAAATAAGGAGATTTCTACCCGACCCTCTGCTGATCGTTTAATAGAGTTGTATGGGGCATTGAACTGTTGGTCTACCATAAACCAACTGAGGCAGGCCATAAATAAGCTATGTCCAACTGAGGCGGTTTTTACACGATATTTCGTTGGTTGTTCTTTGATAGTTTTATTGGTCTACCATATCCGTACTGAGACAGGCCATGTCCAACTGAGGCAACAAAGGTATAATTACTGGAGCGGTTTCTACACGACCCTTCGTTGGTCGTTTGATGGTGTTTGATGGGGGATTGGACTATTGGTTTACCATATACAAACAGAGGCATGCCATAAAATAAGCCATGTCAATAGGATTATGTCCAACTGAGGCAATAACTGAGGCGGTTATTACCCGATAGTTCGTTGTCGTTAGATAATTTTATGAGACATTTGGTCTACCATATACCAACTGAGGTGAGATAATGTCCAACTGAGGCTATGCAGATAGATGAAGCGGTTTTCTGATTGAAAACTTTGCAATAATATAGTTTTTAGAATAAAACTAAATTTGTAAATTTTACTACCACTTTTTCTCTTAATTGTGTTTTTAGTGTTGCTCCCCGTGTCATACGGTAACGAGCCGACACTGCATTGTGTGTGTATATTGGTGGTAATGTTCGTTCTCGTCATACTTGAACGCGATCGCCTTTAATGACTGCCATATCACTCATAAATTATGTACAGTCATTACGATAAGCACTTGTTGGAATTTGATGTAGTATATGCATTCATCTTACGCATCACGAAGTATATGCCTGCCAAAGGGATGTCTTGAGATCACTCTTTTGACCAGTTAATATAAATATTGACACATAAAGTAGCAGCACTTTATGACCATCCACACAAAGTGGGTTGACGTTAGAATAGAACGTCAGTAAAATGACTTTAATTGGTTCTGTGATAATTAAGTGCAGAAAGAAAAAAAGAGAAGAACAAGAACTTTGTGGGGCAACAGTTTCCAGAAAATTGACCCCTGATTATCGTACCAGGAATCGCATATTCAAAAGGAAAACGTTTGTAATGTGTTTTATAAGGTTCATTATGCCCACACAAAGTACCACGTTCATTAGAAATTCAGAGAAACAATTCTAGCACGTAGGTACCCAATGGTCAGTCGAGTCGGTGTGAATAGATAATGAGAAAAGTTACCCCACCATTGGTAAATAACTTTCCGGAATAGCTTAATCAGTAACGAGCAGGCAACGACTGCGGTCTGCGGCTATGCTATGCAGAGTTTCTATGAAGTCATCAAATTATGCCGATCTGCGTCCATCAGAGTCCGCGTTAGGAAGTGAACATCTGAGAGAGCAATAAAGAACGTGTGTAATGGTAGCGTTGGAAGGACCGTTGTCGGGTTGGTTACATTGGCCTTCCATCATCACGGATTCTTCTCTTCTCTTTTTATTTCATTTTTAAGGAGAAAAGGATAATCGGACAAGCGACATTTTCTTCGGACAAGCGGGTAACAATTTTAATTGCCGCTAAAGCCTTAAACGGTCCGTGTATTGTAAGTCCGCGACTTATACAGTGTGTCCTCCGGTCGGTGAGGCCTATCACAAGGCATTTTAACGGACGATAGATGGCATAAAAATACCGAGACAACGGAAACTCCTGAGCCGCACCGAAATGTTTCACATAGTTTCCGTTTTTCGGAATTTACAGACAAGCGATTTCGCTTCAAAACGATAAATACTGCGCTTTTCGAGAATCTGACGCTTTCTGGCCACGCAGCCCCAGCTATCGGCGAATAAAAGTCGCAGAACAAAAAGTATAACGAAATGTCGAGAATTCACGCCGCACGTCGTAAATCTATCGGCGCAAATGCGGCTCCATTATTTCTCGGAAATTTACACAATAGATTTAAGTAAATGCGTTTCGACACAACAATAATGAGCTTCAGGTGCGTCTAGCAAGAAATACCTAAAATACAAAATCGTTGACATTCCCTACACATCCCCAAAACTATGACCCAAAGCTGTTTAGTACAAATAAAACTCATCATTATTATGTTTTTAACTTAAAACTAATTTAGACTACATTTAAATGTTCATCGACTTTGAAAGATTATGAGAAAACTGACATCTACTTGGCATGGGTCAACGTTATCCATTTTTTGTTGGTAACCATACACCAAGGAATGGTTCGCGTAAAAGCGACTTTAATAGCCACTAGTTTTCTCTTCTACTGATTCGTATAGGTTTTACAGTCGTACACACCCGTAGCGAAAGTACAAGAAAGGACATTATCGTTCGTAATTAACGATTGGTGTAGATGGTTTGTTGGAAGAATGTTTTCCACACAAACTGAATAATAATATTCCAAAGGAATTAGCCATGATAACAGGTAAATTTATGCAGCGATTATGGGCTAAATTTATGGTCCATCTTGTGCCGTTGTCGCGCAAGATAACGCGGCTGAAAGGTGATTCTTTTAATGTGTTAGTCGTTAAAAGCACCGCTCACTTAAATTAATTACCGCCACAGGAATTTGTTGCGTTGCAAATATCACTTTTTATTTATATGGAATTATTAAAAAGAAATAAATCCGCAAATCAATTCAATCCAAAAAAAAAAAAAACGGTTAGGTACATACAATCTTTAATGTTATGACTAGACCGGCATGTATCGTAAAATGCCCATTAAGGACGGCATATGGGTAGCATTAAATGATTTAGTAATGGCGAAACCTGACCATGTAACGTACCATTTTATGCTTCTATTTTGGCAACAGTCTGTGAACGAACAAGAGCCATTAGAAGACCAATTTACGAGCAATGGATATTGCATTGAGTATTTCTTTTTTTTTTTTTTTTGAAATTCCCAGACTTATGTATATATAAGTCTTTCGGTATCTTGATCAATCCAATGAAAGACACGAATTTAATATTTGGACCGTTTCTAATTAGTAGCTCTTCTGCTAGTGGCTACTGTTGAAGCAAAAAGTTCTTGGTTCTGCCCACACTCGTTTCCGAAATGTGCTAATAGCAACGCTAAGTACATTCTGCTAATTGTCCTCGTCAGTACATGGTTACTTACCTATTCGAAGCGACCGAGCGACCGTGTCTGTGAAGGAGGCGGCCTGCGGTCACCAAGGTAAGAGACGTTGGGATGGTGGAAGAAGAAGAGGAGAGGACGGTGCTTTTTAAAAATCCCCGATTGGCTTCTCTATCAACGGACGTCACGTGTTGTTGCTCTTTCGCGGATTGAGACATCACGTCGCGGTCATCATCATCGTAATCATCGTCTCCGACGTCGAAAGCTCAAACGAGCAAACGGCTTCGGTGTGGAAATGGCAGACAGTTGGGACAAAAAGGTGCGGATATTCTGATAATATGCAGACGGTATGGGTGGTGAGACCTCTCACGTTTCTATGACCACCCAGAGATACAAAACCGATAATAAATAACAGAATTCTAAATGTAACTGTGAACGTTGGAAAATTTTGATTAACGTTCCACGAACACAAATATCCGAAGAGATCAGTCGGATTAACATTTTTCATAAAACAGTAGATAGACTGAATCAACAAAATTTTCAAAACGTTCTAGAAACTTTGGAGTACCTTCAAAACAAAAAATTACAATGTCGAGGTTGTTTTGGTCGCTTCTTTTGAACTGGTCGTGAGTGAGACCACCTCGGATCTTCTTGGTACCTGTGTGCCTATCACGTGGTGATAAAAAGGACCATCGACATGGGAGAATAGGTGTCTAATCTCATACAAATGGTTCAATGTATGGGACCCGGCGTGACGCCATGGTAACATCAGCTCATTAACTAATAATCTCGAACCGGATATACAAAGTTAGCGCGCTGATTTGTGACTTAATCGACCGCAGTGAAAAGTACGAGACACCCAGTAAGAGGTAGTTAATTATGTTAAAAAGTTGCTTGGCTTGGTTACATTCTACCTGACTCACAAAAAGAAGCGGAAAGTTGAAAAAAATAAAGGATTCCCAAACAACACTTTGCTATATATAGAAGACTTTGATGTTTTTTGGAATGTTTTGGCGTGATATAAATTTTGAACCATTAATTCCTCCCTTTCATGTAAATCTTGTTTGATGAATCCTTAATACCTGTGGGATGAATTTTTAGACATAATCAAAGATTCCCACACCGTCCAGTAATCCGGAAATTGCTGCATCCTTTATTGCGATATAAATTAACTAGGAATAGTAACAAATGTGTTGTTTCCGTTTTCATTGCGAACAAAGCAGTTGAAATATTAACAACAGGAGGAAAATCCGAGGGGCTTCCAGAACGTGCGTAATGGACATTAACAAAGTAAGAAAGTGTGTGTACTCGTACAATCTACTTGCATATATTTACAAGTTGTTCAGATGCAAATGCATAAACCAGTAGCTTAAATGTAAATATAAACTTGTTTATGATCAATTATTTCCAATTGCGTTTTGAATTTGTTACAATAAATTGTTTACTTTCAATAATATAGACCAATGTGATTGAATAGTGAGATAGTTGATACTTTCCATATTAAAATTATAATTAAATAATAATTCACTGGATCGTTGAACAAATTTGCGTTATTGGATTTCCTCAGGGAAAATGAGCCTATACTCAGATCATACCAACTGAGGCGATTCTCTTCAAACAACTACCAACTGAGGCGGTTTTATCACCAAGAGGTGCTACCAACTTGATTCTATGTATATCCCTCAGTTGGACACAATTCCACTGCTTTAACTATATGGTTTACCTCAGTTAGTATATGTCCCATTTAAAGATTTCAAATGTAATATTTTAAAAACCAATTAATTATCTTTAAAATACATGAAATCGTCAAAAGAAAACGATTGCAAATATATCAAATGACGTTAAGATGGAAGATCATGAAGTCTAACACATGACATCATACGTTGTGGACTCAATTTATGTCTTGAGGAAATAAATCGGACGCAGTGAGAACGTTACCTACTTGGAAATAATATATATTATCGTCAGCATCGAACGACTTTGTGTGTTTTGAAAACCCATTGATATTTTAAACTGCAAATCAAATGCAAGCGAACATTCCAAATCTCGATATAGAATCGGAAACATTATCTGTTATTCGATTTACGATCGCGAATGAATATTCAAAGAAGAATGCTCTAAATTCCAGAAAACAATAGACCGTTACAAACGCAATATGCGTAAGAAAACCATAAATGAAATGGTACAAAAAGAAACCAACAGCAACAAATATATTTAAGATCCGATCCTGAAGATGTCCTAGTTTTTATGATCGAGTCCTGAATTTCAAGTGTCGAATTAAAAAATAGAATGTCAATTTTGTTGTTTATTTTTGAGTTCAAAATACTATCAACAATTTCTGTGGTACTCATCTATAATCGATCATCAGGAGCTGATGGTTGTTCAATCTAAACAAACAAATTCTGAACTATCGCCTAATTGAAATCAAATGGCTGAAGTCTTCTGTATTTAACCATCACGAAATAATCGGTGATTATTTATTATCCCATCGAAATGAATTATTGCTACAATCCAACTGCCCATCTAACACAATGAGAAACGTCTTGTGCTACGGTAGAAAGGTACGATTATGTTTTATTTCTGCTAACGATAAGATGATATTGAAAAATTATTAGGCGTCTCGAACAAATCGGATTAATATAAAAAAATAATTACACAAATAATAAACGGTGGTTCTTTTTTACAAACGTCATGTTTAATTGATTTCAAACTATCCCATTGATTATTATTCTTTACCAAACAAAATATTATTAATTACTTTATAAATCCTGTATAGTATATGAAAAACTGCTATAATCGAATTCTTCAAAGCAAAATTCAATTATATTTATGTAATCAATTTTTCATTGCATTTTATCTATTATTTTCTATCAGTGTAAGACATTAAGAAGACATTTTTTTTTTTTGGATTTAATCGTCGTCAAGGAATTCTGGTATGTCCACAATACCATCCAAGATTGATTAGAAATCTACTACGTTGAATTGTTTAACGAAATTCCTCTAATGTTCCCTTGTCAGAATAATAGATTTTCTAAAATACCAGAGATTCGTTTAAATGTGTGAACCTTAAAACGCTTCTCAGGAATTGTATGAGTCAAAATTCATCACCAGCTTGGACCCAAATTCAAACACCGATTATGCAAAGATTTTACCAAATGTTACTCGTTTCAGTTTCATTAAAAAAACCTTATACAAATATACAGGAGAACCATTATAATTCAAAAATTTGAACTGTATTTAAAATACAATGATTTTTGAAAACTTTTAGAAAGTCCCTTGTATAAAAACAACCATAACGATTATTAAAAATGTGGACAGCTTTTACACAAGGGACGGGAAAGAAAATATGGTCGATGTCAGTGGACAAGGCTGTATGAAATCTTCGGTAATGTTATCATTAATCAACGGTTCATTTCAATAAACATAACGAGCTTTTCGGCGAGCTCTTTACCTATTCCGGACCTGATAGATGCTCTCCAGGTCCGCGCTTCGATGTCAGCACCTGCTTTTGAATTATTTCGACGTCTTTATGTTTAACAATTATCGAATTATTTCTACATGTAACCGATTATGTAAATAGCGTAATCGTTCTCTATCATATGCGATTAAATAATGTAAGTTTACTGCAGCTATTAACAATAATGTATCATAATTATTATAAATTGTAAGATATTATAGAGAAAAATTAACAGACGGAAAAGAGCAAAGTTTTTGAAATAAAAACTATTGAAATGTATGGAACAGTTAAACGTTTATGGTACATAAAAATCTATGATCAAATGTCTCAAAAAGTGACCCAAAAAGGTCTTTATTTTTTGTCTCTTTTGAAGACCCAATTAATTTTATTTATGAGGGATCGTGCTCACTTTGAAATTTTACCGGAATGGGGACGAAATTTTAGCCACCTCTGGACGGTGTACCTACTCTTTCAACACAAAGAGGAATAATTCAAATTAATACAAATTTAAAATAATTTTTTCCTGACATGACTACATAAAAATGTTGTGTACTTTTTAATGAATCTTGAGTAAAGTTAGGTTAGATTTACATAAAGTACAATTAGTTCGTATTGCATATACACAAACTCAATGGGTTTAAGTTAAATAAACAAATTTAATTATGTATTTACATAACTTAATTCCTGTAGATTAATAGCTGCGGGCAAACAGTGTCGTATATGAATTGAATCGATTATTAACAATAAGTAAATCGAGTAGACTAATTTATTATTGAATAAAGTTACCGCGCCGCGTGGCCCTATATAAATTGCAACAATTGTATACGCCGTTTAATGAGATTGGTCTATTAAATGCACAATTAATAATAATTAATTTCATACCATTGTCGACGACGCGATTTTTTCATTTGCGGGCACCTTTGACATGGAACCCTATTGTTTTAAAAAAAGGTATACAAAATTAGTGGCTGGTTGTTTCAAAAATTAATCAGAATTTTCGTTTTTATCGAGTGCAATAATTATGAGATTTGTTTGGGCCGATTGCGTATGATTACAAAGTGAGATAAGGGCGGTTTTGTGCTCTCGTCGACGATAACGGGTTACACGAAAAATTCTCGCAATCGAAAGTCTCGGTGACCGCCTTCCTTCGGTGTGTACCGGCACGTCCGTGGTCCGTGTGTGTTTCTGTGTGTATAAGTACATCATTTTACCGCATAGCAATTTTCAGCTGTTTCGATAAATCACGGCCCCGATGGGCTCTCTTCGAAGGCCCCCGACACGGCCGCCGATAAAAATCTCGGTCGTGGTAAAATAATAAAGTTTATATTAGCCGAGGCGACACCTACCTGGTCGCTTTATCTCCAATCAAACTTCGCAGAGTTATTTCCCGCGGTGACGCCATTTCTCTTTCGTATTTTATGTACAGATATGTACAGGTAGGTACGTATCTATGGGTCGGTTATACTACCATGGATCCGCGATCCTATTGTTTTAATTCTCATCTCGTCTCCGTTTGCACGCTCGATCTACAGATGTTGTTTTCAATTCGCGCAAATGAGTTTAAAGCGAACGCCATAACAGTAAGTAGCCGCAGGAATGTAGGTACGTTGGTACCTTTTTTTTTATCAACCATACAACAGCATAAAATAGAAACAATTTATCCTAGAAACTCTTTTATTGCGTACGAAATTAAGCTATTTGTCATTCATGATGTTAAACGCGACGGCTAAATGGTTAACAGTGTCCGTGTCAGTTCTTGAATTGACTATAATTATACGCGTAAAGACCGACCAACCCATGAATTAATCAAACACTGAAAAGATCCAACGATTTACAGGAATGCAGCCATTATGAGAATAATTAGCGTCTTAAATTCGTCTTTAGTTCTTTGAGAGAATAAAATTATCAATGTAAAGTACTAATTCTGATTTTTCTTTCATTTCGAAAGAAATATTTCACACCAGCGATTTCGTGTTTCAAAAAAATTAAAATTCAAAAAAATCTTTAATCTGTAACATATCTTGCCTATTAGATTAAAACAGTTCCTTACGAGGACCACCGTAAATTACGCCGCAAATGAGCCCTCTGTGGCCTTCTGTAACGATGGTAACGGTTTGACGGCAGTGTTTGACGTTCACCACAATCATCTACATGCAATTATTCATGTGACAACAACACCAACTGAGGCAGACCATAAATTAAGTCATGTCCAACTGAGGCAACGCAGGTTTGCTAACTGAGGCGGTTTTTGTGTTCCTGAGCACACGTTAAAACTCAGTTGTACCCCTCTGCAATAAAATCGCCTCAGTTGGTAGTGTTTTAGTGATAGCCACCTCAGTTGATATATTTCCACTTGTAATGTAGATTTTTATTTCTACTTATTCCTTCTTGAATTAATAATTTCGTGATAACAACATGTAGAAAACACATCTCATTGAAAATGTGATAAAAATTACTGTTGTAGATGTTGATTAATTGGGTAGCATGTTGTAGTTTATGATCGACTTGTTTTGTTGTTATAATACAGACTGGTGGACTAAACGGATTGGTAGATTTAAGTCATGTATTAGTATAGATATAGTTTGTTAAATCGTTGTGTGAAGTTAGTTATTATCTTAAGAATTTTTTTATTACGTACGTACGTTGCCAAGTGGGATTGTAAAGTCGACTCGTGACTCTGTAATCCGTTGTCGAGTTTTAGTGCAAGTGGGCAAAAGATAGGTTCGTTCGTAAGTTTATACGAATCCAATCCAATCCACGATATTAATGTGTATAGGTAAGAGAAGGATTAGTTACAATTTAACGGTCAGCGCTAATGAATTTATCAGACGCAACAGCTCTAATTATCTCCATAGAAGGCAGACGAAGTAAGTATTATAATCGGATTAGGGTCATATACACTAATTAAGTCCTAAATGTCGTTTACTTCTTCGGACGGACGATCGAGTAGAACGAACGCTGAAACGTGTGGGCGAGGCCACCGGCTGTCACGCTATCTGAAATTAACAGGGTTGTAAATGATAAATATTACGACCGTCAATAAATAAATACGAGAAAATTGAGATGTACGGGCCGAAAGCAGTGCAAATTTATCATCCTGCTCGCTGATGATTATTATTATTCCTCTCCGTCCTTGCAATCTGTTAAGCTACTTCGCATAATTTCGCCTGCAGTGGCGACCTGGCGACTATAAACTAATTAATTAAATGGTTCCCGAGAAAAGAAACGGAAATTATGGTTGGCATTGCTTACTAGGAATTTTCTAAATTGTTAATTAACCCATTTGTACTAGACTCAAATGGCCGGAAATACATCTTCACTGGGCGACAAGTCCATTACAGTTCATTGTAGTTTTTTAAATTTGTCCACAACCCACAACAAGTGTCACCTAATTTTCAAAAATGACCACAACGACTTTTGGTAAACTAAAGGTAGTTAGTCACAAAGGAAAGTTTATGTTCTGATTCTTTTACCAGTCAATTCTAAAGGCGCCACAACGCCAAAACACAACACTTACGTTGTGCACGACAACCAAGAATGAGTATCGTTAAACTCAGAGAATCCTCATAAAAGCCAAAATAGAAAGTATGTACACGTTGTGGGTGACACCAGAAAACCACAAAAGGAAATTTGTGTTTTAATTTCTTCACCAATTAGCCCAAATGTGAAAACTAGAAGTGGTCAATTTGAAGCACAATGCTTTGCTTGATCCAACTATTTAAAATTCCTTTAAATATTATCCCCTTTTTTTCTTTTTAATTTTAGTATTAAAAATACCGGTACACTTAGTATATGTTGACCAACTACCTAGCATATGATGTAGTGGCTGATAATTTGTTATTGGCCATTATTAATTCTGCGTTGGCATTAAAAGATTAATGGAAAAATGTTTACGAAGTCAGTATTATATTTCTCTTTTCGGCTTTCCAAGTGTTTTAAAGCGACTTGTAAAATTTCAATGAATAATTTTTTACGGAAGATAATAAATTAAGACAACGAAACAGTAAAGTGGCAATAAATTCCGTTGTGGCGATCATAATTTTCTCATTCTCTTTAATTGACAGCTTTATGGCTTATTTCGGCTAGAAGTGCCCTATCTGATGTTACACCCGTTAAAAGGTCCAGAAAATAAATGAACGAACGTTACGTTTGATGGACAATTCATTTACTTTACGCCCACAATTAATGGAATATTGTTTTGCCATCTTTTATACTCTGCCACACAAACAAATCGTACTCGAAGTAAGTCACTATTAATTTTAACTTATTCGTACACACACAGTGTCCTACATCTTGCTACAAAGTGGTACAATGAAATTCAAACGATTGATGGATACTTTTGGTCTTCACCAAGTAATTACAAGAGTTAGTACTCAGGTACTTGTTTTTGACATCTAAATTACCAATAGGTACAAGAAAAAGTCCACACGTTTTCGTCCTTTTCAAAGAGAATGGCATTTGTGGCGTACATTACTGTGTGTAATTTAGTCATAATAATAAAACATCATTAGAAATGCACCTCTAAACACTTCTTTCTCTAATTAGCGAATTATTAGAGACGGCAGCGTACTCATTAGAGGAGCATACTCCTCTTTGTTTGTGGTAACATAACAAAAAACCAGTTGCTGTTAACACAAGTGATGCCTCTTATAGAGTTTACTTAATATCTCTATCTATGGTCAATAACATTACCATATTGATAATTTTTCTCACCTGTGTACTGAAGGCACAAAAGTTTCTAAATTTTTTACCTACAACTTTGTTACCATATTATCATCACCTGCTGTTTTATTCGAATCGAAATTATTAGAAATTAGAATAATTTAGAGTGAAATAGACTGCGTGACGTATGTCAACGTTTAATTCATCCACTCATAATCCTATAATAGTGGTACATTAGCAGCTTCTATTGAAAATATCATTCAGAAAAACAAGTAGTTCTCATATTTGTCATCACCAGCAAGTAGCTTTAATTAACTCGTCAATGGCAGTCTCGTCCCACTGAAATCTGCTTGAAGACTTCAATGATCAAAACTGATAAACTCTATGGAACCTACATTATTAGGACTTAAAGAAAAGGTTCAATCGTTCTGATGTACTTATTGGAATTGTTAGAAATAAAGACGAGCAAGGAGATACCCAGATGCATTAGTTTTAGTGGAATTCGAAGATTAGCTGATGAAGAAGTTTTATGACTTCAGAAGAATAAAAGTCAAAATCCAAAAATAAGTTTAGTTAAATATTGTATAGATAATAATCAGAAGAATTTACTTCAGACTGGACAAAGTGCCAGCAACGCGAACTGAGGAGGTAAAACGCATGCGGCCGGATGTCTCTTTCTTCTAACGAGTTGAAACAACTTAATTACAGTCCCAACCGTCATTCTACCTGAACATCTAAACAATCCTCGATTTTTTTTCTCTGTAAATTAACACAAACGACTCCGTGTTTTACGCTAAACAAATAAATAAACAAACAAACAAACAAAATATAAATGAACGAATGACGGGCAGTCACCCACAACAAATATCACGTCGAGATCAAAAGATTACGCACGATTATTCTTGTACATATTTACAAAAAACCGCGATCAAAAAAATTTTTGGACTATAAAATCTCTTGGCTTTTAGATTAAAACAGTTCCCTACGAAGGCCTTCTTATATTACACCCCCAATCAGCACTCGGGCCTTCTTTAATGATGGTAATGGTCTCCTCTAATTCTTAAAAGAGAATTCAGTTAGTTGCATGTCCAAAGAGGATTATTTTGTAAATACAAAGAGGTAGCATTAACTGTGAATTATGAGAAAACTAAAACGAGAAGCCATTGACGCTGAGGTTGTGTTTAGTTAATTGAAGTTTCTCTAACTGTGTCATTACTCTTTTGAACAAAGAAATTGCTCATTTTTTTCCAAATTTAATTAAGTCAACCGAAGGATACATAATTATGTGTGATGTTAGACAAACTGCAACAAATTGAAGGGTCGTTTCTCTAGCTGGTGTCATTAAGTGTATTAAGCAATAAAGCTCACAGATGGTAAGGGTCTGACTAAACTTCGAAGTAAAGACTTGTTTCTTGAAGCCCAGTTGCAAAAACATGCAATATGCAACTGCAATCTATGACCACTAAACGATTTGAATTTTTCACAAACTAATTGGTTGCACTTAGTTGCACAACCACCAGGAGGATTAATGACGTGCTTGGGAATAGGATTTTTCTGTGATGTCGAACTTATACCTACTTCTTTTGGTACCTGTATCTATGTTTCCGGCCATCGGAACTATTGGTCAAAATATTTGAGAATGTTTGAGATCGTTTACCTCTGCCTAAGAGGTTAACAACATCAATTTTGTTTACAAAACATGGAAGAGTCGTGCGATAAGATAAACATGTCAAACTAGAAATTGGAACGCCATTTGGCAACTAGTTTGATGGTCCCATATCTAGGTACGTCTCTTTGACTGAATGTTACGATCAAGATCACGGGACCGAATTAGAATAAAAGCATAAAGGAACACGAGCTAACTTGATTTGTTTATGTAAATGCGATTCAAGAGTTATGCACGGTTGCCAATTAATACAAAATTGATTCTAATGAAGCTGTAGTCCGTCTGGTAACTGATTGAATAATAAGGACGTGAGAAAAACCGAAACGACAACCTCAATGGAACGGCGCTTATGAATCTTTTCATCAATTTAAATAATGAATAGAAGAAATTTTTGTTATTTGTGCAACAGTTTCAACCCACACACCAAAAACAACACCCAATATTACAGCGGAATTCTTATAAATTTATTCAAACAACTTTTAACGTCTCTAATTCTATAACGATCTCATACAACTGCCAAAAAAGGGAGAAAATTCTGATACCTTTTTGGAACCTACACAAAATTTTTGGAGTTTACATGGTCCAGGGCATGGAAAATATGGAGAATAAAATCGACTTAACGTAACGGAAGTAAGCGTTACGTAACTAGCGCCATCTTCAATGTAGTTCATAAAGTATTTACACCCTCCCACTGACCAAGAAATCTTAGGAGCCTAAACAAAATTCAAAATTTTTGAGCTGTTCTACTTTGTAAACTGCGGGTTGTTATTTTTCTCTACCGTTATAATTACTGGATCTAATTCAAAATTTGGTCTCGAATATCGAACGCCATAAAAAAATGCAGATTCCGACGCCAATTATTACGGAATCTTCCTGCATCGAGAAGAAAACAACGTTTATTAGTTTTTTTTTTCTTCGCGTTCGACAGCCATTATTCCAGTAACGTTGTTTATTGATAGTGTAATTACTAAATAAGTAGATGTAATTACGCCCATTATAACATAAAGCGGACCTTTGTGTTGCGGAGGTAGACGCTGAAAAACCGTTTTTGGAGCTCGGCGACTCAAGGCGAAGATTGTAATCTCGGTACGAACGAAAAACCGTCTAATCCGGAGGAGAAACCATTCGCTTGCCTTGCTACCTATGAACTTAACTTGTTACCGTATGCCAGACACGAAACCACCGCCGCTACTGTTTCAGATTACGTCGCGAGACTATTACGTCTCAGTGGCGGCTGCAGACCAAAGTCTAAAAAGGGCACGTGCCAAATACTACTATACAAAAGCAAAACACGAACCGAACACTTCTGTCTTTCTGTTCGGCTTGGACGCAAACCAACTGAGACAGACCATAAAATTAAATCCAAACGATCGCGTCCAACTGAGGCGACACACGTACGCCAACTGAGGCGTTTCAATGTCTTTACAGAATCAAACGAACCTGAACTGAGCCAATAACCTAACCTAACCTAAACGATCTTTTTCATTTAGATCAGTAAGTACGTCGCTGGTGTTTTATGGTCACCTTATTTACCTTCCACTGTGGTAGCTGGTTGTTACGTCAGCCTCAGTTGGTAGTAGCACTTGGCAGTAAAATCGCCTCAGTTGGTGCAGTAAATTTAAGTGACGAGCCGCCTCTGTAACCCTCGCGTTTGTGTTTTTACGTCGTACGTACGCGAGCTGTTGCCTTTTGCTGACATCCAAAGCACTCGTTTAGGAATCCGATCTAAATAGCTACGTTCCAGACAATCGACTTCTTCGCAAAGGACGACGGACGAATCGACGAGAACACTTGTTGAATCCTTATAAGGAATATGTTTACTTTCTTCGCTTTCTTATGCTCACGACCGTGCCAATGCCGCACTCTTGATCGTGATTCCTAACCAAAACCATCACACCTCTATTCTCTTGTTATTTAGGTCACAATGTTTGGAGTGAAAAACTCCTTTTGTTCTTCGTGGACGGCAATCAAGGATGATCGGGTGAACTCGGAACAGCGGAGAGTAAATGAACAGGAAAAAGTTCGGTCGAGTCTAAACAAACCAGAAATTGAGACGAATTGGATTCCTAGGATTTTAAAAATCCTTAATTGTACCTCATCGAACTTTGATATGGCCGCTATTGATAAATGTTTCGTTTGTTCGTATTAATGTTCGAAATAAAAATAAAAAAATGTCACAAAAAAAACTTTTGCGGCCGATTCGTAACGAATATCGTCGCGACGTCGTTTTTTTTACCGAACAACAATACGTATCCAGTAACGGAAGATATACGTGGTCAATAAAAGGCACGTTACGGTCTATAAAGTATTCGATGTGGATGAAATTTAAGTTATTAAATAAATTACAACAGTGCACAACATACAAGCAGGACGATCACGGCATGTCCGCGTCAATTCTTTATGTGGCAAAAGCTGGACATGCCGCGGCAACCCTGTGATGATTTGATCCTCTTCATGGTCTCGCGAGCGCTCACAAAGGGCGCTTTGTCGAAACGTTCTGATGTTTTTATCAAGTCGATAACTTACGTCGAAGTGATCGATCGAAAAGGAATCGAATCCGTGAGTGGCTCAAGAATCTCAAGTTACTTATTTTTCATCTTAATAATACAAACAATGAAGGCACGACTAAGAATTAAATATTATCAATTGAAATGAAAAAAAAAAACATTGCTCTTTTTGAAACTCTCTCTGAATATGGTCACCAACTGAGGCAGTGTAGGTACACACCAACTGAGACTCAACTGCCTCAGTTGATGCACCTGCATTGTCTCAGTTGGACAAGATATCACAGGTTTAATTTATGGTATGCCTCAGTTGGTATATACGTCCACTTATTTTTTATGTTTTTTCTTCTTCAAAATGATGATCGATCAAAAAGGAGTCGAATCAGTGAGTAACTCAAGAATCTCGTTCAATACTTGTTCTTCTTCTTAATAATGTCAACAATGAAACTACGACCAAAAATTAAATATTATCAGCTGAAATAAGATAAACATTGCTCTTTTTGAAACTCTCTGTGAATATGGTCACCAACTGAGACAATGGACGTACACCAACTGAGACTCAACTGCCTCAGTTGGTACACCTGCATTGTCTCAGTTGGACGAGATCTCACTGGTTTAATTTTATGATATACCTCAGTTGGTATTTACGTCCATTTATTTTTGGTCCATTTTTTCAAATTGATGACTCGAAGGATCGAGCGAAAAGGAATCGAATCCGTGAGTGACTCAAGAACCTCAAGATACTTATTTTTCTTCTTAATAATGCAAACAGTGAAACCAGTACCAAGAATTAAATATTATTAATTGAAATCAGAAAAACATTACTCGTTTTGAAACTCTCCCTGAATATGGTCACCAACTGAGGGAGTGAAGGTACACCAACTGAGGCGCAATAGTTGGACGAGATTTCGCCGGTTTAATTTATGATCTACCTCAGTTGGTATATACGTCCATTTATGTTTTGTGCTTTTTTTCAAATTGATGACTCGAAGAGATCGATCGATAAGAATCTCGTGTTACTTGTTCTTCTTCTTAATAATGTCAACAATGAAACCACGACCAAGAATTAAATATTATCAGTTGAAATAAGAAAAACATTGCTCCTTTTGAAACTCTCTCTGAATATGGTCACCAACTGAGGCAGCGAAGGTACACCAACTGAGACTCAACTGCCTCAATTGGTACACCTGTATTGACTCAGTTGGACAAGATTTCAAAGCTTTAATTTTAAGGTATTTCTTAGTTAGTATATACGTCCATTAATTTTTTGAAATTGATGATGACTCGAAGGATTTATAGGGTTACTTTTCCTCATTTCCTTTCCGTGTTACATGTCTGCCCCTGCACACAGATACCTGTAACATATACATCTTTAATAATAAAAGAGAAGAACCACGCAATAGTCGACGTATGGCAACGCAACGGTGCCTTAAAGGATTCGGCTCGTGAGTCTCAGGTATCGCAGCCTCGGCCTCGGACTCCTTAGATCACGTCGATACACCGAACGGAACGGTTGTGTGCTGTAGTTGATGTACGCGAACCATCTTACCGACGGAGACGTGTGATAGAACTGTGTGTCGTCTTCAAATTTCAAACGTCATAAAAGTAATTTAAAAAAAAAAACAAATATTTGCACAACATAAAACTATCGTAATTAAACCAGTTTTTTTGCGGAGATAAAGTGTGACAACAAGTGTGATTTGTTTCGTGCGAAATTATGGATTATTTTAGTGTGACATGTCATGGAATAAATTAATGAGATCGAAGAACGTTGGTCCACTGCTGCTGCGGCTAGACCATGGACGAGGTATGATAAGACAAATGTTTCTGATATATGATGCACTATCGTGGAATTTTGTAAAACGTCTTTGTTGATTGATGTACTTATCAATTTTTGAACAAGTATCTTCTTTTAAATTTCAAACTCCTTAAAGGTTAAATTTTCAAAAAAGCTCTTCATTCCCTATTTGACCACTTTAGGATTGCTATTTTGAAAAATAATTTTATATCTGATACTTGAGGAACTTTTATAAAAAAAATCAGACTTCCTGACTCAACGGTTTAGGCTTTATTTTGATTGATAATTCGAACTTTAAATCAACCCCTTGTTCTTTCTAATTTGAATTATTTCTTCTTACTGCTCGCCTATTTTGTATATAAATTTAAATCTTAATTTTCATTTTCCAAGTTTGTATGTAAATATTTACAATTTTTAATGCAGTTAATTAAAAGTTGTCCGTTTTGGTGTCCAATTATTCATAAATACTGTTGTCAATTCTAAAACTTTTGAGCATTAATGGCGCCAAATAAAGTGGGCTATCTTGTTAGTTGGTTTCGAAAAAGCATAAACGTATCGGACGGTCTCGTAAAAATACGGAAAATATCAATTTGCATCTTTATTTTTATTGGTTCTTTATTTGTGTGCCCAATTGTGAATATTTACGACAGCAAGAGCGGCTCTGGCTCCGACCATTAAACGCGAGAACGCATAGGCAATAAGAAATTCCGAAATCAGGCAGAAGTTCGAGCACAAATAACGAGAAGGATAAAGACGGAGATGAAGCTGATAGAGCGAGAAATCCAATCAGATTTTTTTTTTATACACAAACGTCCTGGCTTGTTGTTCCAGCTTCATTAATATTTTAAGTAGTATCTTCATTTATAGCGTCCAACAAGCGAGCTCTGGTAATCGTACAGGTAGCTATAAACTAATGACTTGTCTCCCCGTGAACCGAACACCAGTCCAGGGAGCTGCTGCTTCTTGGCTGCCGGCCGGACCGTTCCGTTTCAAATTATTAAACAAGCCGGTAATAAAAAGGAAAATTTAGATATTCATCTAAATTCTCGATGAGCCCACGCGTACGTCTTTCGTACATTTTTACGACCGAACCAACGGCAACTCGTGGACTTGACGCAAACGTTTCCGACTCCCAAAAACCGCCTCTCGTTGCGTGTCTCGAACAAATTTGCACGTTCGATATTAAATTTATATTTCGACAAGTTTAATGTCGGTACAAATTTCAAGCTCAAAGCTATCAGGCACTGTTAACAAACAAAATCAATAGTACAGGGCGTCCAAATTTCGACGAAGGTCCATAGAATTCCCGAAAATCTGGTGCATAGCACGTATCGTAGACGTCAAAATTTTAGGGTTAGAATCTACAAGTCCGTGTAAGTAAATATAGGCAACCCATCAAGTTCCGTCTTTCCAATTGTTTTTATTTGCAAATATCAAAATTAACGACTTTTAATTACAAATAGATCAATTTCTTCTTATTTTCTGTTCTATGTATCCTCATTCCAGTCACCGTTTCTTATAATGATCCACGAATGTAGAAAACATAATTTTCGATCTACCGTAGAATTTATAGATGGCATAATGTTAACATGCACATTGTGCTGATTGCTTGTTACTTTACATTTGATGCCATAAACACGATAAGCGTTCAGACTACTCTATATAACAAGTAGGGTCATATGGTGGTCATAAAATACAAGTTTGTTTGCTATTACTTACATATTTAGCGGTTTAACGAGGCCAAACGCTGATGATATGTTTACAGTAGCTGTTGATCATTATGGACAGTCAGACCAACATTATCTACTGCTTGGCAATAAATGCACTCACTACAGACACCCATGGAACAAGAACTAATCACCCACTCGTGGTACACTTGTTTGTTTATTATCCCATAGAAATTAATAACATGAAAGATATTTATCGTCGTCATAAGGTCTGGTCTTACTACTCTCCACTTATTCTTTTCCTTAAGCAATTTTTGCATCATAAAAAAATTAGATGATTTTATTTATTACCCACAGGGGGTAAGGCATTATATTGTTCTTATATTATTTAAAAAATAAGCGGCCCTTATGTAAATAGGGTGACAGGTGCGAGTCTTCGGAATTTTTACATATGTTATTGCTCCATCGGCAATTTGACACCTCAAGAACACTGGTTGTAAAACAGAAGCTTGGGAACACGGACGTACTTATTAAATACCAGAATTTTACGACCACAGATTTTTTATGGCCGAATATTTTTATTTGTTTTACACGTTCGGAGCTGAAATTGTGATAAATCACAGGTTGCTTAATAGCACCTCATTCACTCCACCCTACCGCATTAAAAAAGCGAATAATAAATAGTTTGGTAAGAACTTTTTTATGATCAATATATTTTTTTTGTTTATTTATTGCTATTTTGTCATTGGAATAAAGCGATAAATATGCATATATAGCGAGGTAAGTTTTATGACGTTATTTTATACTCATAGAAATTACCCCCATGCAGCCGTTTAGACGCCTCCAATTCTAGCACGTTCGCAGTAGGTTTTTTTGAAGGTGTTTAAATTTCGATGGACGTTTCGCCACATAATTGTAACTTCCTCAGCAGTTAATTTCAACTTCATACACGATCAAATGACACAAGAATTAAATAACAGCAAATAAGAAGTGAAGTGTTGGACCATGTCATACACCTGGTAGTGATCATACCTTTACATACATACATGTGGAAGAGACAGGTCCACCAGCGAGACGGATGCGAAGAAGAGTAAACAACAGTTATTACCATTACCATAACAATCCAAATGAATAAAGTAATAAATGGATTCTATGGTCGAGCAACAATAATAAGGCATAATCTTCCACTATAGGCGAGCTCGTGCGATAACAGATAAGAAATGAGGGACTCATTTGACTTCATAAAACCCATTGTATAGCTAGGTACCTGTGTGTGTCTGCTAAACGAGTGTAAGAAGTCTAAACTGAACCCCCTCTAACATCTCTTCAGAGTTGAAGGGTTAGTTAGAGAGTAGTCATAAAATGAGATATCAGATAACTGTTGGAAAAGACAGAAAGGAAGATCATCAGGAGGAAGTGGAGGAAAAACACCCAGGAAATTGTTTCCTGCAAAATACGTCATGGTCGGTTTTGAAAGAATGGTTAAAAACAACTTAAAACCACTCAAATCTTGACCCTAAACCTCAACTCTTCCTTGACTCTAATCCTGCCAAAGCTACCTCAACTCTGAGTAACTGACGCACCCAAGATCTTTATCAAACATTACGTACCCTCGTTATCTGCAGACTGAATTTATTTCATTAGAAACTTCCACCTTGTATTACGTATGTATGCAGTTTTAATGTAATGTTTATAACGTTCAGTATGTATGTATGTATGTATGTGGTTCTGGTGGCAACTACCTCACTGCCTCAATGTTTGTACCGCTTCCTGTAGAAACGCATGGGCGGCAGAAAGACAGGTCTTCGAAACAATCCGGACGAGAACAAAGACTTGTACAACTGAAAATTATCCGCACCTTTCGGTGTCCGTATTTTGATGAAGTGTCCGACGCGAAGGGGGACCAACACTATCGCCGTATGACAGGATAATGCTTACGCAGCACTATTTAACTGAGCGTTTACACCCAGTTGATGGTTGTAATGGTTCTTCTCAGCATACACAATGAACTGCACCGCGGATGGATATGATCGTAAATACTCGTGGTGCGACGTTCCCAACTGACATAGCATGAGTGCAACTGGAATATGACCGTTTAGGAAGATGGCAGGACATTAGCGACGAAAATCCTAATCCTGTGTAAAAATTTTTGCAATGTTTGAAAATTTTTCCGTATCTATGATTGGATCGTGATGGTGAGTTGGCATGTCGAAGAGGTTGCAACTGCGATTCCCGTGCTGCTCCATTGTATTGTAGAGACATTGAATGATGTCTAAACAGAAGAAAACACGATGGCATTTATCAATGGAGGTGGAGGCCGAAGGAGGTGGCCGATGAGGTGGAGGTTATTTGTTTAAACGCGCAACAATACAAGTCCAAATGACTTGTGAATTCGTATTTACAACCAGTCAACTGGCGGACAAAAGATCGACGCGAGAAATTGATACGAGACGTTAAAGGAGGTAATGTATGCAAATGGTGTATTCGTATAGGTACCTACGTGTAATCTTATACGTGTCTATGTACGTGTGTGTATGTGTATGTATGTGTACACACACTCATTTGAATACACCACGAGGACTGACAATGACAGACATTTAAATAATGGCGTTAGATGGATTCGTACGGACGTCAGGGTCCATTAATTATTCCGGATTGAAAGGTATTTTAACGAGATGGTCCGGGACCAGACGATAATTTGTAACGATTCCGGTCCTGGCCGAAGTAAGTGAAATGAATTTAAAATTCTGGACGCCCGTAATTAACCAGGTTCGTCTGAAATTCGTCGACGTGAAGGCATAAAGACTTCATTAGGATTTGTTTTGATGGTGTCAGTGTCAGGTATCAGGTGGTCGTCTACCTATTTATACTTTGCACATACCGAAGATAAATACGTACGTATCTCTCTCTCTCTCTCTCTCTCTAATCCAGCACCATAGACGTTCGTTTGCTAGATTGACAAACGGAACGAAAGACTTTTGGAATGAAAGATCTTTCTCGTCATCGGTTTCTTTTATGCTGATTGATTGATTTGGATATTTCTCTATAGGTAATCCTAAACTTGTTTGTTCTGCTTTTAGAAAACCGAAACGTGCCATCGTATCGTATGACAAAAAGTATTTAACTTTTACCAAAAGCTTTAGCCATCAGTTCAGGAAAGACTCTATCTGATTAATCAATTTCAACCCCCTTTGTGGTTAATAAAACAGAAACCAATTTAAATTTTATTAGTAGCCATGATATCTGATGGTGAAGGTGGTTGTTTATGGGTAGAATCCTTTTCACAGCATTATCTTCTTTTTTTTTTTTTTTCGACAGTAAAATTTTCAAGACCATTATTAACATGTCAGACAACTTACTATGGTCAACCAGAACCAGAGGTAGGTAAAGACTTCATTAGGATTTGTTTAGGTATCGATGTCAAGTGTGTGAGAGCGTACGCTTGTGTGTAAATGGATACGATTGGAACGACGGACGATGGTGCTACATCGGACCCAACAACGGGTGATAGATGGATCGGAAGATTAGAGAGGAAAAGATTTACCTAAAAATCAGATAACATCACCTTTCTTGTTACTGTAATGGCCTGAATTCCTGTGTCTTGACGAGGTGACTTTAAATCACTTAAGAGGCAACAAAAATTTTAAGCTTTTTTGGAGAAAAGGGTCACAAAAAAATAAGAAACTCAGATTTTCCCACACAAGCATTAATACAATTCCGTTACTAAATATCTTCTCACATGAGCCAATATTTTTTGACTATTTGATTACGATTGTGTTTTCCGTTTTTGTGAAACGGTTTCACCAATTTATACTTCAGCAATTAATGTCACAATTTATTAGCGCAATTGAAAGCAGTTCTTGTGGTTATATGTAGGACGTTTAGTGCTTCTAGTTATCTCTCTCGTATAAAACAGCCCCAGAGATTTTGTTAAACATGCTACAAACACGTTAACATAATGACCAATGAGGCAATAACTGCGGCCTTTATGTCCTGTTGCAATGAACTGTACGTAATACAGAGCACGTCTAATTCTTTGCCTATAAATGGAGCGAGCAATAGCCTAGATGAAAGTAAGGAAGATTATCCTATTCTAGCAAACCTTAAAAGGCACATTTTACTACGTTTAGATAAAATTGGATTTTAGGTTTTTTACTAACAGCTACAAAAAATGTAAATTATCATAAGTCGTATCTCTACATTACCAAAGCCCGACTCATTTTTTTTCTTCTGAAATCGCGTTCAGGATAAATTTTAGTTTTCACATAAATTCCCGATACTTTTGCCTCATAAAGTTTCTTCTGTGTTTCTTAACGAGAAACTTCCGTTCGAGACATCCGAAAAAATGTTTCGAAATAATTACTGTCTTAGCCAAATGGTCCTTAAGTTAAAGATATCCGCTTATTATTTACGGAAGGATTAAGATAATTGCACCTCAACATTGGAACGCTTCGTCCTTAAATTTGACCGTGAAATTCTTCTCTGTCATACCATTGAAACTGGGTTATTTTTGAAATTAAAGGATGCATGGTAACCCTAAACATGTACACAAGTCATAGATATTGCTTCCACTTTAACGGTCAGATACCAACTGAGGCAGCCTTCATTTACACTACCAACTGAGGCTATTTTATTGCCAGACGGTACTACTAACTGAGGCAGTCGTATTAATTAGATGACCATTTAATCAACTATACTTATATCTGTGATGTCTCAGTTGGACATAATCCTATCCTATAAGGAATGAATGGTAACCCTAAACATGTACACAAGTCGTAGATATTGCTTCCACTTTAACTGTCAGATACCAACTGAGGCAGCCCTCATTTACACTACCTACTGAGGCTATTTTATTGCCAGGCGGTACTACCAACTGAGGTAGTCGTATTAATTAGATGACCATTTAATCAACTATACTTATATATGTGATGTCTCAGTTGGACATAATCCTATCCTATAAGGAATGCATGGTAACCCTAAACATGTACACAAGTCATAGATATTGCTTCTACTTTAACAAGCAGATACCAACTGAGGCAGCCCTCATTTACACTACCTACTGAGGCTATTTTATTGCCAGGCGGTTCTACCAACTGAGGCTGTTGTATTAATTAGGTGACCATTTAATCAGATATACCTATACCTGTGATGCCTCAGTTGGACATAATCCTATCCTATAAGGAATGAATGGTAACCCTAAACATGTACACAAGTCATAGATATTGCATTTACTTTAACGGGCAGATACCAACTGAGGCAGCCTTCATTTACACTACCAACTGAGGCTATTTTATTGCCAGACGGTACTACCAACTGAGGCAGTCGTATTGATTAGATGACCATTTAATCAGATACACCTATACCTGTGATGCCTCAGTTGGACATAATCCTATTCTATAAGGAATGAATGGTAACCCTAAACATGTACACAAGTCATAGATATTGCATTTACTTTAACGGGCAGATACCAACTGAGGCAGCCTTCATTTACACTACCAACTGAGGCTATTTTATTGCCAGGCGGTACTACCAACTGAGGCAGTCGTATTAATTAGGTGACCATTTTATCAAATATACTTACATCTGTTTTGTCTCAGTTGGACATAATCTTATCGTCTGACTCAGTTGGTGCGTCCATTTCAACAAGACGTTCCTCAACTCTCCTGCTTGTAATCTTCGAATTCAATTTTGATTTTTGTCTTATGAATATATTAATTGACAAAACGAAAGTTGTTGGTTGATGCATTCGCCCACGCGGCAGTGCAACGTTTCGGTCACGTAGGGTCCGTTAGTTGCCTCCGCGGACACAATAAATGCCGCTATGAGGACATGAATGTTGGACGTCTATTAGGTTCAACAACAACAGCAACAACACGTATGTAGATATGCAAGTTTCATAGGCATATTTTAGTATTACTCCTACTTACTGCGAGCAAGTTAAAATAAGGACTTTTGAACTAAATCAACGTAATGTTCATGCACATGCGTGGTGTTTATTGCCAGGAGTCAACTGCCTGCGACCTAACCTCCCAATACATAAAATCAAAATTTATGGACTGCGCACGTTGGTTTTACGACCGCTGTCGGGCCTATTTGCCATGAAGTTGGCTAATAAGTGGCTTTCTCATCGCGTACGTAGCTAGAGGTGCCTATCTTGCCGGTTTAGTGATAATTACTGTCATGTGCCGCCGATGCACTTGCCAAGGATTCGACGGCGAAAATCCTTTCAGCTTAAATGGACTTTATTACGTGCCTAATGGTATACGGTGCCCCCGGCTCCCCGGCTCCGACGTTAACTAATTCTCTTTTTACGTAAAAGAGACATCTAATCGGGTATCGTCGTTGACCCACCCGTTTATAACCGACCCGTCCGTTATCCCATAGCTTTACCACAAAATTATCCTTCAGCAACCTCCACCTTTCCCTTTTTCGATCATTCATTTAAATTAACCTTTGAACTTCTAAACTTCATACAATTCAATTATCAATGAAATTTTTTGAAAAAAGCTTTTATGGTCGAGAAAACTTGTACTTCATTAGGTATCCATCGCTGTGGCCGTTTCTTTCTCACGCACTCAGCCCACAAATTACCCTTTAGTAAGTCTCCATTTCAATCTACTAAATCAACAATAAAACGCAAGAAAAAAAAATAAATTAATTTCTAATTTATATAGCGCCTAATCATGAAATCCTCCTCTCATCTGAAATGAATCGTTCTTGTTAAATTCCACAATGACCACTTGGTCCAGCAGCAACGCGAGATCATTATACAATGCTCGCAGCCCGTTCCAAGTGGTCTTAACATCAAATGCTTAGTTTCGAGTGTTTTCTTTTACGCTTTGATCCATCATCTCGTAGTTAACAATTCATATAATGAAACGTTAGGTACCATCGCGATGCAATGGGATACGGTGAGAATGGCTTACACAAAGGTCCCACCTGCTCAATTAGCTTGTATTCTCTACTATACGACGTAAACTGATCCATAGATTAAGACAACATCTGACTTTGTACCTACGCAATCGACGCATTCAAAACGCTATTTAATTACGTATACGGTAATTTCGTTTAATAAAAACATGGTTAGCTGTTAGATAACTGTTTACATCATTAGCAACGTTTCTGCAGAATACGTACACTGGATGGTAAAGGCAATCGATATTTCCTTATTTCATAATCAATATTTCAATGCATTCATGAAGTTAATTAAGGAACTCAATCGAATTCAGGGGAAGATCCAAGGGGAGCGATGGGGGCGATCGCATCTTCCCCTTAAAGAAGTAAAATTGACTTTCTTGTTTGGAAGCAAATAAAGTCTGCCCCTGGTTCGAAGGTACAAGCACTCGTGGGGTGAAAATCGTTTTATTTTTATGTACCTATACTTAGTTGATGTAGAGCTTCACTCTAACCATGGGAAACCCCTAACCGAAAGGGTAAAACGTAGAAGGAAAAAGTTGTGCAAAAGATTCTGGTATCCTAGAAACCCCATTGCTTTACTACTACAAGTGCTTTATTTATTTATTTATTTATTTTTTAATATTAACTGGGGAAGAACTAACCCCAACTAAAATGACATTATGTTCGCTATGGTATAGAGCAGCTTATGGTAATCTAACAAATTTTTTGCGCTTAAAAATAAATGGAAAGTCAAAAGTTCTTTGTACTGTAGCGATGCATTTTCAATGAACCGGATCTGAAAGCGCTTTCATGCGTCCTTTATTTCATTTTCTTAGAATTGAAGCAGAAAAATGGAGACTTCCGTGATGAGTTTGCGGTTCTCAAACATTCATAAAACTTCTATGACTGGAAGTATCCAGTGTCCATTTCCTTGCCTGCTTACTCTCAGGCGTGAGAAAGTCAACGATTCGGTTTAACTTTAACTGCCCATAAGAATTTGTTAGTAAATATTGTTCAAAACTGGCTGTAGTGGCATATCAAAGTAATCATCAGAATATCATTTTCATCCAGGAACTTCTTGACATTTAGCAGATTGCCTTAAAGTAACTAATAATTCCTTTAGGTATGCCTGGATCTTCTCCAACCAAACTTCTGAACAAAAACTTGATCGTCAAGGATATTTTTTATCTCTTTGGGGTGATATTTCTAATTTTGTTATATCAACCAGTAAACATTTTCCTATCATGATAAATTTTTGGACCTTTAGTGGTTTTACAATAGGTCTGATTGTGAGAGAATGAGAAGAAAAAGCACATTGTGTTCGTTGGTTGGTTCAGTTCGAGTTCACAATCAGTGCGTCCAGGTTCATTTGTTCAATCAAGACTTATTCTTTCGTTAGGTACCTAAATAAACAGCGAGAGAAGAGAGACGACCGTAGAATAATCCATCGTTAATGATCGTCAACAGCGGTGGTGTTTCTTCTTGCGAAGAGGCGACGGCGGTATGTTTCTCTTTCTCTTACGATTCGGACGCATACTGCCGTCGCCAATATTTATATAACCTGACAATGGCAGCCTTCTGTTTTACAACAAAGATAGTGCGGAATCACGATCCTTTGTCACTGGCTGAATGGCCGCTTATGGCGCGTCGACCCATTGTTATGCCCGTTCGGGATAAAAAGTGACCACGGTTCGCCTCGCCTCCGACGATCACTTGTCCCAACTCGCTCGATTCGATCGATTTCAGGAACAACGACGACGAAGGTCGACTCGGTGAAATTGTATCGAACCATAGACATAAGTATACCTACATAGAGTATAGAGAATGAACTCAGCATTCTTATCTATTATTGTAGTCCGATTTTTTCCTTCGTGAGGCTAAAGCTCAGTCAGTTCTCTATGTCTATGGTATCAGAAGATGTCTCCCCTAAAGACCACATGACCACGTTAAATACGTCTGTGTCAGAATTAGGTTTTGGATGTTTAAATTCTCATAATTTTGTTGTCTCAATTGGGGAGAAAGGCAATGGCTGGATGATCTAGGTAACTTTACGGAGTCAAATAGTATAGTGTTGAAAGTTACAGCTAACGCATGTGCAATTTGTGCCAAATCAGGATGATTTTTATCGTTGTCATCCCTCTAAAACACCTTTTAATCATTTCTTTCATCGTGGTCTGGTACAATAAGAAATTGGTCATTAAAGTGCAGTCTCTTCATTATGAATTGACGATGAATTTTACGACTTTCGAATGCAGATATTGTAATTGCCTGGCTATTCTTTCTGAAAACTCTTCCTGGACTATAACGAACATATTTTTCGTTTAAATTGTAAGCTTTTGTCTGTAGATGTAACAAAAATTCCATAGATTAAAGCACTTTCAGTTCATCCCGGATTTTCAGATTTTCCGGGTAACTTTACTAATTTTTCTTTCCCTAAATGCCATATTTGAACTACGAGCAAAATTAAAAAAAGTAACCGAATCAGTTACTCTACATTCCATTGAGTATAAACAACTCTATGTACCTACAAGATAATATAAGACTTTACAAATGAATAATGTCCTTTTTTCTGTTTGTTTCAGGTAAGATTCCAACTCACTCTATTAAAATTTACGACCAATTTGACTTCAAAAGTAATGTAAGTAGATAATTCTTACAATTTCACATGCGCAACCCTTGAAATTTGCGTTTAATCTACGAAAAACAGTGGAGACACCAACGACCGGTCAAGACAGAAACCCGTCAAATATTTCTTCAACTTAGTGTGCATTCACTCTAAAGCTTTCGTCACAATGGGTGGTGTTAAAGTAACTCATTTTCTATAAAAATATTCGTATTTTACATAAAAATACTTTCTAAGCAAATGTTAGCAAAAATACTAATCAGAAGCATGCAAATAATTCCTTATTTGTTTAGAATTTAAACTATTTGCAACAACAGAAATTAATTGCATTTAACATTCCATGAGCTCCTCTAACACCCATTTCAAGTAGAGAATTAAAGAAAAAGAAAAAACTATTTTTGCCCAAATTTGAATAAAATAATAGGCAATAATTCTTGAACAAATAGATGTAAACAAACTAATAATTCACCTGTTTACAAGTTCGCATGGACATCTCCAATTAAATCTCGTAAATCCATAGAGATAACTATCAGACGAAAAACAAGCGATAATTATTATCCAAATAACGCCAAATATTCCCGGCTATAAATTACAACGTTTGATGCATATGTAATTAAGCGGATTCACATACACATTTATACACGGATTTAAGTTTACATTAATTGCTTGTCTCTCGCCCGGAACTTTTACTTATAACTTTGGGTGAATTATCCCGTGTTGGAACTGTTAATTAGTCGCTGATGCTTAATGTGGCTTCCAATTCACTCGATTTACATTTTCCAATTTTAGACTTTCAGAGATCAACTAGATATTAAAATCTCTGTGTTATTTAACGATACCACGTGTCTCTGCCATAAACAACTCTATAATCTTGAATGAACATCAGAATCCGAAATTCCACAGAAAATACGCGTTTCGACACTAAAGGTCTCATCTTCAGTCTCTAAACGTATTCTGTATATTATGAACTTGTAGAGGTCGTAAATATTTGTTTGTAGCAGAAGGAAGTTGCAGTTTAAAGCAATTTTTAAATAAACATTCGCGGACGTATCTTTTTAAATTTTAATAGACCCTAATAGCCCTTAATGTTGCTGCTGAGAGTATCTGGCGCCGTATACAGGGTGGTACTAATTCAGTGGCCTATTAGAAGAAAATTTTGAAAAAAATCGTAGTGTAGGTACTCACGAGTCACGACACACACTCAACAAGTCTCATATTAATACAGATACAATTAAGTAATGAGAAAATTCAAAAATCTCTGAACGCCCAATATCTCCAGACTGTTCATTATTTATGAATCACCCTGTAGATTCACATTCACCTACATGCGTATAAACTTGAAATGTAAAGGATAGGTAGCATATCATCTCACGAGACATAAATATTGTGGCAACTGGAGTGGAGTCGGTTAAAACTTGTCCTGCTTACGTAGCGTGTTCGTGCACGAACATGTAAATTAATACACACGCGAAAAGTGGAGACGGACGTCGAGAAAAAGGGGTAGGTGAGAAAGAGAAGAATGCATAGAGTCGTAATACAAACCGGAAACCCTACGAATGCCGCCTGTCTTCTGCACTTATTCATACACAATGAGGTGCATTTCTGTGGCGCACTTAACTGAAAAATCGAAATCGAACTAGATCTCAAACGACTTCTGATCGTAAATCGATCGAAAACGTTTATCGTTCAATTCGAGATGTTGAGTGTTTTTTTTTTTTTTGCTAATTATAAGCCAAACGAGACTAATTTTTCAACGTTGAGTGCCATAAACAATTTCAGCAGAGACTAATTTATAAGGAGATTATGTTTGCTAATTAACGCCGTTGAATAAACGCAAAAGTTTTGAATAAGTGTCAATGACAGATTAGGCTTAAGTACCATCAGGAGTCACAGAATTGCCACTAGTCCTAATGAGATAATTAAGTGTTAAATTTTTTTTATAAATTAATATTCATTAGTTATAAATTGTATTCCTAAATTAATTCGTGTTTTCTGGAATATGCAAAATTACCAATTCTTACAATTTGATATACACAAACCTCAACATTTGCGATTAACCCTATCTATATCCTACAAATATATTTTTTTCAGCTGAATGCATTATATAACGAGACTAAACCAAAAGCTCATGTAGTAAATTCTCTATATCTATGGAATCAGACGATGCCTCCTCTAAAGACCACATGACCACGTTATATACGTCTGTGTCAGAATTAGGTTTTGGATGTTTAAATGCTCATAATTTTGTTGTCTCAATTGGGGAGAAAGGCAATGGCTGGATGATCTAGGTAACTTTACGGAGTCAAATAGTATAGTGTTGAAAGTTCCAACTAAAGCATGTGCAATTTGTGACAATACATGGTGCTTTTTATCGTTGTCATTCCTCTAAAACACTTTTTAATCCTTTCTTTCATCGTGGTCTGGTACAATAAGAAATTGGTCATTAAAGTGCAGTCTCTTCATTATGAATTGACGATGAATTTTACGACTTTCGAATGCAGATATTGTAATTGCCTTGCTTTCTTTCTGAAAACTCTTCCTGGACTATAACGAACATATTTTTCGTTTAAATTGTGAGCTTTTGTCTGTAGATGTAAAAAAAATTCCATAGATGAAAGCACTTTCAGTTCATCCCGGATTTTCTGATTTTAAGGGCAACTTTTTTAACTTTTCTTTCCCTAAATGCCCTATTTGAACTACTAGGAGCAAAATTAAAAAACGTAACCGAATCAGTTACTCTACATTCCATTGAGTATAAACTACTCTATCTACAAGATAATATAAGACTTTTTTCTTTTATCTGCTTATTTAAGGTACAATTTCAACTCATACTATTAAAATTTACGACAAATTAGACTTCAAAAATAATTTAAGTAGATAACTCTTACAATTTCACATGCGCAATCCTTGAAATTTGCGTTTAATCTACGAAAAACAGTGGAGACACCAACGACCGGTCAAGACAGAAACCCGTCAAATATTTCTTCAACTGAGTGTGCATTCACTCTAAAGCTTTCGTCTCAATGAGTGGTGTTAAAGTAATTTATTTTCTATAAAAAAATATTCATATTTTCCATGAAAATATTGTACAAAATTTTGAAAGCAAATAATAGATTCAAATAAGAATTTGAAACATCAAAATTTAATTGCATCTTACGTTCCATAAACTATTATAGAATTTAGATCATTTATTCGCCTCCGCACATGTAAAAGTGCATGCACAATTATTGTTAATACCTATTATAGAAAAACAATAGAGCATACGTGGTAATTAATTTTATTAACGAGTTTTATGATTAGGGTTTGATCGTAAACAAAAATCTTATTGTGTTTTCACCGAAATAGCCGTACTAATACAAAAAGTACAATTCGATTTGGTCATGTTCCATAGCACGGGTGTAGATTTATGACTTAATAAATAATTCCTGTAAAATTACAAGCGTAACGCGTGGGGGAATTATTAAAAACGTTCATGGATTAAGAGAATTAATTAAAAAAAAAAAAATTCTATTTTGTACCTAACTCTTCCACTGAAAGTTCTAAACATGAAAACAGTTATTGTAAGTATCTATAAATATTTTGCTTCCGCAATTTTTCTCATTTCACGATGCACTTTAACCGTGAAGTCACGGCCGCCTGTGCTGCGCCTCGTGGTACATGTGTGTGGGCCAGGGATCCGCAGGATCCGTCTTCGGATCAAGCAACCATTGATCACTCTTCATCGCAGCAACCGGTTCTTCTTCTTCTTCTTCTTCTTCTTCTTTCGTCTGCTTTGTGAACGCCACAGCCACAACCAGCAACCACCTTGCCGGCGTACACGACCGAACCGAACTTATTTTTCGAGTTACAGCAAAGAAGATCGCCCATCAAGTCTGCGAACGATTGTGTGTGTGCGTGTATATTCTCCGAATTAAATGTGTAATCTTCGACTCGTCCTTTATAATAAACGAACTGACAAAGATTATCGCATGGGACAACTCGTTTTGTCATTATTCATTCGCTACTTATGATCTTCATCCTTTTTTTTTTTTCTCGTTTCTTATTCTTTCTCTGCTCCTTCTTCTTCCATCGTACCGAGGATGTTGTTTCACTTAAAAAATAAATTGAAGATCACTTTTTCCTATAAAAATCGTTTCTGTCAAACCAAGACTACCAGAAACTTCCGTTCACACCCATGCGGCTCATACAAGTGCAGTTATGGGTCCGCTGCGTTGAGTTTCTTGGTCTGGGCACAACGAGCGCTTTGATGAAGACGTCTTTTCAGTTGTTGGCAGCTCAAGGCCATCGGGCTCGACTAGTGACAGCGTCGCTGTCGGCGCTGCGGCGTCGGTCACGGCGCGGCGGCAACGATAGCAGTACCGCCGCAGCCCCAGCTCCTCCTTTCGCTTTACCACCAACCGACTAAAATAATAGGTTTTGTTTCGTATCGGCTCTTTCTCGTCCGCAGGCTGTTATGTAGCCGTTGCTCGAGACGCTCGAATCAGCACCACTCAACTCGCAGCTGACCACCGGGACTTCCATAAAAAAAAAAATTGGTTCATCGAAAAAATGAACTCAAATGAATTTTTGGATTAAGTACCAATGTTGGCCGCTGTCATCTGCGGGTAAAATTATGTGGACGTACACCATTTGAGGCAGACTATAGAATTATAGCGTAGTACCATATCCAATTAAGGAAACTCAGCTATACTAACTGAGGCGTTTCCTACCCCTTGGTAATAAAAACGCCTCAGATGGTGTTTTTTTTAATGATGCTCGTCTCAGTTGGTAGGTTTTTAATGGTAGTTTCCTCAGTTGGTAGTGTTTTAATGATGTGTGACTCAGTTGGCAGTGTTTTAATTATAGTCGCCTCAGTTGGTAATGTTTTAATGAATGGCGCTTCAGTTGAGAATGCTTTAATTATGCGTGTCTTAATTGGCAGTGTTTCAATGATAGCCGCCCCAAGTGGTAGTGTTTTAACGAGGGGCGCTTCAGTTTGAAGTGTTTTAATGATAGTCGTCTCAGTTGGTAGTGTTTTAACGAGGTGTGTCTCAGTTGGAAGTGTTTTGATGACAGTCATCTCAGTTGTTAGTGTTTTAATTACTGATGGGCGTCTCGGTTGGTAGCGTTTTAATGATGTATGTCTAAGTTGACAGTGTTTTAATGATAGTCGTCTCAGTTGGTAGTTTTTTAATGATGATTATAGCCTCAATTGGTAATGTTTAAATGACAGGCGCTTTAGTTGGTTGTGTCTTAAGAGGGGGGGCTTCAGTTGGAAGTGTTTTAATGACAGTTTCCTCAGTTGGTAGTGTTTTAATGACAGTCATCTCAGTTGGTAGTGTTTTAATTACTGATGGGCGTCTCGGTTGGTAGCGTTTTAATGATGTATGTCTAAGTTGACAGTGTTTTAATGAGAGTCACCTCAGTTGGTAGTTTTTTAATGATGATTATAGCCTCAATTGGTAATGTTTAAATGACAGGCGCTTTAGTTATTTGTGTCTTAAGAGGGGGGGCTTCAGTTGGAAGTGTTTTAATGACAGTTTCCTCAGTTGGTAGTGTTTTAATGACAGTCATCTCAGTTGGTAGTGTTTTAATTACTGATGGGCGTCTCGGTTGGTAGCGTTTTAATGATGTATGTCTAAGTTGACAGTGTTTTAATGAGAGTCACCTCAGTTGGTAGTTTTTTAATGATGATTATAGCCTCAATTGGTAATGTTTAAATGACAGGCGCTTTAGTTGGTTGTGTCTTAAGAGGGGGGGCTTCAGTTGGAAGTGTTTTAATGACAGTTTCCTCAGTTGGTAGTGTTTTAATGACAGTCATCTCAGTTGGTAGTGTTTTAATTACTGATGGGCGTCTCGGTTGGTAGCGTTTTAATGATGTATGTCTAAGTTGACAGTGTTTTAATGAGAGTCACCTCAGTTGGTAGTTTTTTAATGATGATTATAGCCTCAATTGGTAGTTTAAATGACAGGCGCTTTAGTTGGTTGTGTCTTAGGAGGGGGGGCTTCAGTTGGAAGTGTTTTAATGATAGTTGCCTCAGTTGGTAGTGTTTTAATGACAGTCATCTCAGTTGGTAGTGTTTTAATTACTGATGGGCGTCTCGGTTGGTAGCGTTTTAATGATGTATGTCTAAGTTGACAGTGTTTTAATGAGAGTCACCTCAGTTGGTAGTTTTTTAATGATGATTATAGCCTCAATTGGTAGTTTAAATGACAGGCGCTTTAGTTGGTTGTGTCTTAAGAGGGGGGGCTTCAGTTGGAAGTGTTTTAATGATAGTTTCCTCAGTTGGTAGTGTTTTAATGACAGTCATCTCAGTTGTTAGTGTTTTAAGTACTGATGGGCGTCTCGATTGGTAGCGTTTTAATGATGTATGTCTAAGTTGACAGTGTTTTAATGAGAGTCACCTCAGTTGGTAGTTTTTTAATGATGATTATAGCCTCAATTGGTAGTGTTTAAATGACAGGCGCTTTAGTTGGTTGTGTCTTAAGAAGGAGCGCTTCAGTTGGAAGTGTTTTAATGATAGTTTCCTCAGTTGGTAGTGTTTTAATGACAGTCATCTCAGTTGTTAGTGTTTTAAGTACTGATGGGCGTCTCGGTTGGTAGCGTTTTAATGATGTATGTCTAAGTTGACAGTGTTTTAATGAGAGTCACCTCAGTTGGTAGTTTTTTAATGATGATTATAGCCTCAATTGGTAATGTTTAAATGACAGGCGCTTTAGTTATTTGTGTCTTAAGAGGGGGGGCTTCAGTTGGAAGTGTTTTAATGATAGTTGCCTCAGTTAGTAGTGTTTTAATGAAGCTGCCTCAGTTGGTAGTGTTTTAATAAGGGCACCTCAGTTGGTATGTCCCCTATATCATCCCAAAGTATCTTCACAAGAATATAACAAAACTTTTTCTTTATCATTAGCCCGAAGATTATTGTCAACGCTATTGGTATTCGCAGAAACTATTGTAAAATCATTATTCAACACATTAATTCTTCAATATTTACTGTTATACATAATGTACTTGTATAGGCCACTACATAAAAATGTTCTTAAAGTACAGATTGCGTGTGGCCTCAATGAGAACACTGCCGTCACGTACTTAATACATGAATGTTTCACGTAAAACCGTAAAAGATCTACTTGGGAGTGTTCTATAAATAAAAATAAAATCTCTATGATCGTTGCAAATTATTATTATTTATTATAAATTTCTAATTTGTTTTTTGTAACGTTTGCAACTAATTCTAATTGAATAATAACTATTTTACAAAGAATCCTTTTGTGCTTCCAGTACCTGTTCTATTATAACACGTACTTCAGTTTTATTAATTGATTTATGCTATTATAATAAGCACAATGGCTCGCGAACGGTTATTATAATCGACGAAAAAGCGAAGTAGGTAGTTTGCATGATGTATCTCAAAAAATTAAATAACTGTTTTGATTGCAGGTCCCTTTTATCATCGAATCAAAAGAGTGATTTAGTGGTGTATAATTATTGTTTATATTCTTTGAAAAGCCATATAAGTTGTCGAAGATGGGTACTGACGGGGTATGTTCGTATACGATTCTTTCTTATTGAATAAAATCAAATTATAAATTTATTGAAAATTATTTGTTCCGCTTATCGATCGATCCTTCGTTCGGCGTATTCAATTCAGCTTCCACTGATTGATCCAGCTAATTGCCTGACGTCTGTTATCAGTCAAATCTTTGTTCACGTACGCACACATGCACGTGATCATGAGAGCAAGGCCCGTTTTCTTTAACGTCAATGTTTTACGCGGTCTAAGGCGGAACCAAAATTAATAGCCTCGTCGTCTTTCTTCCAAGTAATTTGTTTCATTCGATTTAATTATAATTTTCGCCATGTAACCTCGATCGACTCGCTTATTATTATTATTATTAGTAATAATAAATCGGCCCTTTGGATTTCTCATTTTCTTTTCTTACGTTTAATTATTATTTTTAACAAGGTGTCGACGCTTCGACCTTTTCTATTCTTACATGGGTACTTACTAGGGTGCTTCGTTTGAGGCGACAATTTTTTTTTTCTCTCTCCATGGACGTAATATTTCTCTAAACATATGCAAAAAATTTCCCACGAAAGATGGGCTCTTAATTTTAATTTTATGTACTCACTAAATAAATTTGAAGTTTTCCCATTTAATTAACACATAAAAAGATTTTTTTAATTATCTATATCTCAATTGACCATAAGCGAAAGTTGTAGAGGAATTCTTCCTTTTTAAAAGCTCTTACAGCTTATTTTCAATCTATGAACTACGTCGCCAATAAAAAATTGTAAAGTTGATTTTTGCACAAAAATCATGTTTTTTTTATATTTTTCTCCCAATCTATCCACTTTAGAGCAAAATTTTATTGGAGCTTTTTGTAGATAATTTAATTTCCTATAAAAAAGTCCTGAAAGTCAAATCCTTGGAACCAATGAGTTCCTAGATAAATTCAGTTAGGTAATTGTGACTGCTAATTTTTATTAATTTAAGAGATTTCATATGAGTTTTAACGTGTGTTCAGTTAAAGACCGCCTCAGTTGGTACAGCTGCGTTGCCTCAGTTGCACATAATCCCATGGATTTAATTTTATGACCTGTCTCAGTTATTGTAGTCAATTCTAACACTCCAAGATGTGTCTGAAGGTACAAAACGAGGACCGTTGTTATTTATATTGTACTTCTAAAAGTATGTCAAAAAAAAAAACCATTTTACTTTAGCTTGTACTTGTAGATACCTTTTACTAAAACAGTTTCTTTAGAAACAAAAAACTGTTTACTTGAAGATGTAATTAACTATCTCTCGGTGTTTTCTCAGAACAATTCTTGTGCATACGTGTTACTAGACGTAGACGGGCACCGTTTTAATTCCCGCGGCTACCTCCTCGATAGCGGAATGACCACTAGCCGTCATATTCCCATCGCGTTGGTTATTTTCGTTCGATGGAAACTAATCGAGTTTCGTTAGAGTGCCCTGTAACAAACGACTTAATTGCAACGGTTATTAATCATCAGAAACTCTCTTTAACTTCCTTCGTCTCGAACCCGCCGTTGTTTGAAGATAAGGAGTAACGCGATTAGTTCTCGGTCAAGCTTACTGGACGGAAATGACACCTACATGTAAATTAACCAGTCATTAAGCTCATCAGAAAGCCGTAGCCGGTGCCTAATGAGTTATAATTATTAATAAAAGCATCACGGTCGTACGAGTCTTCATTGCAAGAAGCTTTTCTGGAGTAAAAGCACCTGGTGCAGCCCAAAGAGAGGGACTTTAACAAATAATGTACCTACCTATTGAAATGAAAATCGTTTAATCGAATCCATTATTCATAAAATTAATGGATGTAGACACGTGAGAACATTTGAAAAATTAGTTTTCTTCGATGTAATTCATTAGATGGGAGGGGTCCATTCCTACCTACATATACAAGAGAATTTCTTGAACGCCTGCCATGTTAAAAGGAATTAACTAATGTGCTTTTATTGCATTCTACACCTACACTACCGCATAAGAGCACACGCCCCAAAGCTACTAGGACTTCGAATATTTATCTTTGTTTTCCACATAATTTGCCAATATCACAATAATAAGACACCAACTGAGACGATTTTATTTGTCAGTTGGACTTTATTCCACGTCTTTAATTCTATGCTCTTCTTCAGTTCTCATCAGAGTTCCATGGGCAGTTCGGACCATTCAAATGCCCAGATGGCGCTCGCTTTCTGTCTACGGTGGCATATTAAAATGGCAACCATTGTACTGTAATTTATTACGCCTGCCCACACGTACCTACGGTTTCTATTCTAATTAAAAACTACCTTCCCTTTTGAGATTGCGATGTAACGTTTCTTTCGTCCGACCGCCGCGCTGTTACGCTCCACTAGAGCATTGTTCGTATTTGCGCTCGCTTTCGGAGCAAAGGAAATATTTGATATTGTTTAGCATGCTCTTAATGCAAGTTCAAGTTGGTTCTCTTCTCTTTCGAAACGTAGCACGCACTCTTGTAGATATTACGGTCAACGAAGAGGAGGAGGAGGATGAGGATGAGGAAGAAGAAGGAAAAAGAGGCCGGTAGGTGATAGCAAACGCGAACGTGGCTGCTTCTGTTGTTCTTGCGTACAATTCAGATCTGACAGATCAATATCTCTCGGTGATCAATTAATTTTTTCTTCTCGTAAGCCGCTGAACATATAGGTAATTGTGGAACAAGAACCACTACTACCAAGGGGGTCTCACGTTACTCTCTATTTTTCTTTTTTTTTTTTTTTTTTGATCTCGTTGTGTTGTTGTTGGATCGAGTGATCATGTTTTAATTTTTTCGCAATTTTCTCTTAACGGAAATGTTTTTGAACTGGTGATGCCCTGACATCATCTTCGATGCTGGATGGAAAGACCTCTGCTTCTGAACAAGATCGCCACTCGTCCTAGAGAAACGTTAGGATGCAACTCCAACTGACGACGTGCTTTACATCCGAATCAGGAAAGCCGAAAGCCTTTACCAATTTGTGGGAAATTCTTTTTTCTGTAGCCCATTCAAGAGATGGTTTTCTTTCAATCCACACAAGAATTTTCAAAAATGTTTCTGAACTTCAACAATTTTTCTTCTGGAAGAGTAGGCACCTATGGTAATATCATTGGAGTTCTTTTGCACCTTCCTGTTTTCATTGACTCCTGTCATATTTCCTGATAAATTCATTCAATTAAGAGTCTTCTTTTTCTTCCATTTCCATTTTCGTCAGACATTCCTTATCGTTATCTCTCGGATTCACATCGACTTGCTGGTATTTTTCCCAGGTAAGAATTATAAGGTGGCTAATTAATAATACGAGCACTTGTAATTAGGGAACTTTGTTGAGCGTCCAACCGAGCGCGACTGCTTGCATCCATCAGAAGAGAACGAACAAGAAGACGAAGTAGAAGTAGAAGAAGAAACGCACCGGTCACTCACATCTATTTAACAACAACAACAAGTACTACATGGCATAATCATCAGTGATGCGATAGAGAAATGTCGGAATGTATCTACGGTCGTAGGGATGACTCTTGTAAAGTACGAAAACGTCATAAAAACTAGAAGCGGTGGCAAATTATGTCTTTGCACGAGGCACTCACCGTATGCATGTATGAGTGTAGAAGAGAACGGGTAATCATCATCATTAATACTCGCTAGTGAACCGTGGCCCGACTCTTTATTACCTCCTCAGAGACAGGTGAAGTGGACGAATTATGAAACAGAACTTCTGGGCTCTTTGAAATAATCGGAGGTGTTTCAAAAGCAAAAAAAAAAAAAAGAACGTACGAGGAAATGTCGATAAGTAAAACGCCAAATTAAATTTAACGTCGCCTTTATCATTTTCAAACTACAAATTATTCGCGGTTAAACGAGCAGCCAATTGATCAAGGAAACTTTATAATCTATTTTCCAATCGTAGCCGCCATTTCACAATCCGTTATGTAACGCGTTCGCGTACAGTGCAAGAGCTAATAAATTGTAATGTTTATGCAAATACATGCATCCCACGTGGTTTCCAATCACCTCACTTTCTTACGGTAGCGTGTAATTCGTTTTTGTAATGTGCCCGTGAATTTCTAGCAGCGACGCTGTATTGCCCCATTTCCTGCCCACGCAACAAACGGACACTCCACATAGGAGATGACGCATTCTTACACATTATTCGATTTTACTATTGTTTTTATTGTTATAAACAAATTTGGCAAACGTAGTCTTATTGTATCCAACTTAGTTTAAGTTCAGTAATTTCTTATGCCCAAAATTTTTGAACGTCTTTCATTAAAAGTCCTTCAGTAATTCCGAAAATAGTGATGCATCCGATTCATTATGCTGACAAAATAAATGATGGTAGGTGCCACTGTGGAATCGTACCATAGAAACTGAGATGCTTTACACGAGTCCGGTAGCTTTATACATACCATCATCCATCATTTCACGTCGAATGGTGTACCGCAAATGTTGGCTTTACAGCGTTCAGTTTATACAACAGTTACAAATCCATCGCATCATTTTCTGAAATTTCTCCCTGGATTCGTCAGAGCATAAATTCGGTGTTTGTTTGAAAATTCAATGTGAAATTGTTCAAAAAACTTTTCGCCTAAACTTCTTTGGTGCCGGCAGTGACCGGTGTTTTTTTTTTTGGTTCGAGCACCTGCGCTGACTCAACAGTGGTTGGTCTTTTTTCACAAATTCACCTGCCGACACGTTGTTCCGTTCTGTTTTGTTTATTGTGGTCTCTCGAAATAAACAAAACGGCGCTGAAGTGTGACAGAATTCGCCTGTTGAAATTGGTGGAACGGTCAAGGCAATTTTCCGAAATCATTTTCACTCTAAATCACCGTGACTAATCGACCTCCCCAACGGCAACGCTCCGACCAGCACCACCAAAGCTCACCGAAGATATTTTTACTGCCTACACTACGTCCAAAAAAAAAAACATTGAGTAAGTACTTAAAACGCAGTGATTTGTTTGAAAAATGATCAACTAGATTCAGGACTTTTTTCAGGTTTATTTATACAAACTGTTATAAAAAATATTCAAAAACACAAAAAATAAAATCAAAACGCTCCACTCACATCACTTTAAAGAAATAGACGCGTCTGCACAATCCTATGCCTCGACATTTACTGACGCTGCCCGGGGAAATCACCCCTCTCGCCACTAGAAACCGTTAAGGGTTGCTTTTAGGTGTTCAGATCGAGTATATACAGTGTGATGTTATAATATATGAATAGTATGATGATGTGGCACGAATCGGTTGTACTTTTTAATACGTTTCGCTTGCTTTTTTTTTTCTCTTTATATTTAATCGGCATGTTCATGGCGAACGTTTTTCGAAGGAACATAAAGGCCCTCAGTTGTTCGAAAAGAAAAAAAGTAACTCGATGGTCGCGTCTCTAACGTGAGACAACTTTTTCTATTCAATTATAATCGAACAGACCATAGAAATTGTATAATCGTTATTCTATAAATAATAACTATTCGGTGGATTATTATAATAGATCGGGACTTTTTTCTTCACATGCTCTCGACTTCGGTGAAAATGCACGTAAGAGATGGTGTGCGTTAGTAAATTGAATAAGACGCCATTATATTCGACGAGATACAAGTGTATGTGCTGTTCCATTAAACAGGCCATCGTGTTTCGTCACGAACTTCATTCTTTAAATAGTTTTCGATACTTTGATGTTAAATTAATTCGGAGATACTGTCAGTCATGGTACAAGACGATGAAGAAATTGTTTTGAATCTGCACATATTCTTGCTTCGCCTTATGGTGGCAATAAAACTAAGTCTCATTTTCAAAATTGCATAATTTTGCTTTGAAAAATTAAACCATTTTTCTTATTTACACGTCTTGTACCAAACTCTATTCGTGGGATATTATGATTAACAATTTCAGGAGACCCAATAGATAGAACAAGAAAGTAACCTCTAACTCTACTTTCAAATAAATCGAAAATTTTCTAAGATTTTCCAGACTATTTTGCTGTGAGCCATGGAATTTTATTGCACCAAACGTTTCGTCATTCATCGTTTTCAACATCTTCGTTAATAACTTGGTAAAATCTCATCAGTGAAGACGGAAACAATAAAATTCCATGAACCATGGGATATTATGACTGAAAATCTCAAGAGACCCATGTGACGGAATAAGAAAGTAACCTCTAGCTCTACCTTTAATTAAATCGAATTTTTTTTTTAGATTTTGTGTACTATTTTTCTGTGATCCATGGAATTTTATTGTTGCAAACGTTTCGCCAATTTTCCTTTTTGGCATCTTCATTGATAACCAAAAATTCCATGAGCCACAATAAAATTTTCAAAATCATATTTTTTAAGAGGAATTCAGGACCTAAAATCATACTCAAAACCAAATTTAGACTCCCTAACATCAGCCCTTAACGTTTATGCTAGTATATCTTAAAAATCTAACACCATAGATCTACTTTCTGGTGTTTTTGATTACATATTAATTGGTTTCAATACTCATAAAAAATTTAAAATCAAAAGTAATAGATCACCTGCGAAGGTATTGTAATGTACCTACGAATTAATTTTAAGATATGATCAATTTTTTTGGCCCATTGTTTCTTCCTGGGTCTCTTAGAGCAATACAACGGTTACATACGACACTCTCCAGGTATAAAAGCAACGGATCTTTGTGCTCCTTTGTACAGGTCTGATGATTGCAAAGCAACCTACTACCACTACTACTATACCATCGAAATTGTATGCTTGCAAGTCGAACGATGGGTGTTATCTACAGTTATTATATCATAGTTACTTACATACGTACACTTACTTACATTCACATACAGACACACATGTAAAAGGAACGTTTACAAAATGCTTTCGATCGAAATTTTTTTTTAAGTGGCCGCTTTAATTTGGCAATTTCAGGACCATTGTCTGTATGATTACTATTAAGCACGTTAATCTCTCTTTAACATACAGAGTGTTGCAATTAATTTTAGCTTATTGTACAAGGCCAGACATTTTTAGTCATCTTTTGAAAAATCTGCGGTCTTATTTTCTTATTTGTGAGAGAGGTCAGTTTAGAGAGTGACGCATCGACCTCACAGCGTCTTCGAGGGCACGTGAATTTATTGGTTCCAGAATCGTGGGCGGCCCACATTATTGTCTTTCCGAGATGAACTTCCTGCTTTTCTCATCTCAAGACGCCTTCTTCCACGTCCGAGCAACAACAGAAATAATAATAATAATAATAATGTCCGCAAACAACAAAAACAACAAGTACAACAACAATCGTATCTGTCTGACAAGGTGCAGGAAGAACAACTCGTTCATAATAATATCTATCGATTTGAAGTTAAGTTAAAGTAACGGTGCAACGGGAAACCGAAGCAGAACCGAGAGACTATCGGCAATGTGGTTCAATTCTATCGCTTTACCAACTATGCAGATAAAACTCCGCCCATTGAACTTCGTATTATAGAAATATATTTTTTTCGAGTGGTAGGTAATGACCCTCGCAGCCAAATGCGTAACTTCTATCGACTTTTGGTTGTATCTATAGAAATGAAAGGGTTAGAAAAATTTTTGGTCACTTCGCCAGACCATGGGAGACGATAACCTTAAGATAAAGACAAAAAGTTAGCATCTGCCACATCAAGAAGCCGGACATACACCAACTGAGACACTGTCCTACAAAATACAACCAACTGAGAAGATTTAATTGTCAACAGGTGGTACTACCAACTGAGGTAGATCCTAATAAACCTAAACTGAATCAATAACCTAAACGAACCTCGCTGACATTTTATGGTCTCCTGTTGGGCAGCTCGTTGACAATAAAATCGCCTCAGTTGGTGCTTTTTTAATGATTGCCGCCTCAGTTGGTACTGCTCTTTCACCAAACTTGAAGATAAAGATGATAAAGTTAACATCTTCTAACTTAAGAAGCTACAGTGTGGCGAAACGATCATTTAAGTCTTTGTAACCTACACCATTGTCTATTTCTTCGTAGACCAACTGAAGCACACCATAATATTAAAGCCTTAAGGTCACGTCCAACTGAGACAACACAGGTGTACAAACTGAATCGGTTTTGAAGCCAGTTAATACGTCTTTCTCAGTTTATGGCAACATCGCCTCAGTTGGTAGTATTTTAATGATTATTGCCTCAGTTGGTACATGATCTTTGACAAGGCTGGAACATATAGATGATATAGTTATCATCATCCAATTGAAGAAAATAAATGATCATTTATGCCTTTGTAACCTAATCCCATTGTTTGTTTGGGCGGACTCTAACTGAGGCAGACCATAACATTAAATCCTTAAGGTCATGTCCAACTGAGGCAACACAGGTGTAGATACTGAGGCGGGTTTAACCTGACAACTATTCACGTAACCACTTTAGGAGCTGGTTAACATATCTTTCTCAGCTGGTAGTACCTCTTGGCAATAAAATCGCCTCAATTGGTATTTATTTAATGATGGCTGCCTCAGTAGGTACGCGCTCTTTTACCATTTTCCAACTGAAGAAGATTACATAACTCAATGCCTTAGGATCATATCCAACTGAGGCAACAAAGGTGTACTAACTGAGGCGGTTTTTACCTGACCACCATGACAATAAAATCGCCTCAGTTGGTGATGTTTTAATTATGGCCGCCTCAGTTGATTCATGCTCTTTCACCAGAGACATAAAGATAAAAATCATAAAGTTGTCATCTTCCACCTGAGGAAGTCACTCTGTGACAAAATATGGTCATTTTGTTCTTTCTTTCTTCTTCGAAACCTTAAGTGAGTTCTTGTTCATTTAGAAGATTTATATTTAATGACTGAATCATATGCATTTATTATTATTATATTTAATATTTTTAATAATTACTAAAATCACACGTAAACATGCATTTAATATCGGACCATGCTGATGTTACAACAGCAAATTGCCAACATAAAAACGTTTTCAAGATGCACGATGGAAATTTATCAATTAGTAGTTTTGATTAGGTATCTGTGTATGTGCTTTCATGCAGGAAAACTAATTGCAATTGCTTAATGAGAAGCGCACACATGTTTGCGGCTTTGAAAACGGCCGTTCATTTCTATGTAATTGGCTGCATTCGAATAATATATGTTGTACATACATGGTGCAAATGGATTTGCACATTGCCATCACATAATTTAATGGTTCGCCACCGCTTGCCGCGATTATATTATATATTTATAAACTAGCAGCCTCTATTTGCAAAATATCCATGAAATTAATTATATCAATTCTGCTGATCCGCAGCCGTCGTTTCTTAAAGTAATATTCATACGAACGACGATGACAACACCACGGAAAGTGTAAATTGTAAATTGTGTTCGCATGCAGCCGTTGCAGCAACCAAAAGCCACTTATTCGATTCATTTGCAATAATATAATAACACATAACATCTCACTATATGCCTATCGTATTCTGTACGAACAGATGTTACATGTTTAAGTGCTGCACAAAAGGGCGCAGTTGTAATAAAGGTCACACGTTAAATGTGACCGCTTCTGATATAAATTTATTTACTTTATACATTTAGTTTATTCATATACCACCAATGATATTCTATTGACTTAGAGGGCACTACAATTATGTGACCAAAAGGAACCAGTTATGTACTCGTGAGTCAAATTACAAAATACACTTGAATTTGATCCTGAATGGATGGATAGGGTTTACTATACGACGTCTCATTATATGTTTTGTCTGTCATCTTCAGGAAGTAGTGCACATTTTTCACTACGATTGAATCAGCTTTAATTCAGCCACAGCGAGGACCACCACGTCCTAACCAGTGACCACTTTCTTGAAGATGATATTTAGCCAAAACAGCTAGTAAATCTTGGGGGAGTCAACACCATAGATACATAGATTTTCCAAAAGTGAAGATCTTAAAACTCATGAACTTCACCATGACTCATTGAATGTTTTGAATGTGACGCCAAATTTGAATTCAATATAATTTCGATGCCCATGAGCCAAAATTGCTCTCCACTTTGAATGAATCCAAGAATAGAGTTTACTATACGACGTCTCATTATATGTTTTGTCTGTCATCTTCAGGAAGTAGTGCACATTTTTCACTACGATTAAATCGGCTTTAATTCAGCCACAGCGAGGACCACCACGTGCTAACCAGTGACCACTTTCTTGAAGATAATTATTTAGCCAAAGCAGCTAGTCAACTCCGTAGATACTTGGATTTTCCAAAGGTGGATGGTGATCTTCCATGTCTCATTGGGTGTTTTGTGGCATGGAATTTGAAAGTAATTTCCACTTTGCAACTTTATGTAAATGTTCGTGTGAACACGATCAGATATTTCTATGTATGTGTCACTCGAATTGTTGTTCAATGTCCACTTCCTGGTAACCTGGAGTAACGTTTCTTTCTTAATTTCCACTCTATTGGTCACTGTTCGCACTGCAGTTTTCCTCAATTATGCATCTCATCCATCGGACCAATGGCTTTTGCTTGCTGTCCCGCTGCCTGTCTGCCGGCTCGGCTATCGGGGTGCATAATGAACCGCAAACCGGCTGATACGAGGATGGTTGTTGTGTCGTAATAGTGCCATTACGGCCGTTATTAAACGCTTAACTCGGAATGAGAACGGCGCATGGAACTTGTTCACCAGTTCGTACAAACATGCCTCAATAGCCACCGATGTAAATGGTGACATATACTACTTATCACGCACCCGTACGTATGTACCAAATGGGCTATGGTAAACTCCACAAAATACCATAAATATTACCATCATCAGTTACTATGTATTGCTATTAATAACCAGAACAAGTCGCGAATTGTATAGCATTTACATCAACCATGACACCGCTGATCACCTAATACTTAACCCTCCACTTCAAGAACCGGTTAATAGTTTTGGCTCACTTGGTAGAAGATACCAACTTGGCAATAAAGCCTCCCTGTTGGTAGAGTTTTATTGGGAACAGTCTCAGTTTGTTAGATAAGAAAGCACAAAAGCAAAGCTCTACCTAAATAAATTTTACAGGCCCATAGGGTTACATAGTATGATAAAGAAATTTTTTAAATATTTGAGAAAGCTCTATAACGATCTTAGATACTGAAAGAGTTGTAGAATGTTACAGAATGATCTAGAATGCTCGCAAATCTTTTAGAATATTCTAAAATGATCCCTAAAGTTCTAAAATCCTTCAACAAGTGCACAAGAGTTCTAGAATATTATGGAATGTTTCAAAAGGTTCGAGAATATACTAAAACGTTCGAGGATATTGATGAATGTTAAAGAATCATTTAGAATGATATAAAATTCTCGCGAATGTTTCATAATGTTGTAGAATGTTCCCGAATGTTATAGAATCATTCAAAAGGTTCGAGAATGTTTTAGAAAACTACAAAATCTTCTAGATGTTTAGAGATCGTTCCAGTATGTTCCTGAACGTTACAGAATGTTTCTAAAGATTCGAGAATACTTTACAACGCTCCTCGAAATTGTAAAATGTTATAAAATGTTTCTGGATGTTCTAAAATAATCCTGAAAGTTATAGGTTCTAGAATGTTACAGAATCTTTCAGAAGTTTCGAGAATACGTTCTAGAATTTTATAGAATATTTCTAATGCTTCTAGAACACCTCGTACAAACGTCGCTGATTACGGAGATACAGGGCGTTCAAAGTTTTCTGAAATTTTTCATTAATTGAATAAAAGTTTGTCTATTTCTTCCAGTTTAGAGATTGTCCATTCTTTATGAATCACCCTGTATATGCGGTTAGGACGAGTGTTAAGCGCGTTAACCATTTAACAAACACATTAGCATTCTAGTAGTAACCACCTCGCTACGAAATCTTGCACGTAATCCTAATAATTTCATACTTAACTTTTATCTATTGGTCGCATGACTATAATTTTTTTTAATCAAATCTCTTCATAAACTACTGCGTACGTTTGACATAACTCTCTAAGAAATTACGTTCTGGTTATGCAAAAAGAGATGAAGATTTACATAAGTACCACCACACGCGAGTATAAAATTTATGTTTCCTACAGATAACTTTCTTAATAATTCTTGGTGAATCCCGAATTCCTTTCAAACAAAAAAGAGACCGGCGACCAAATGAGTCGTGAATCCCAAACAAAACTCACACGGCGTGTTCTTTTCGTCGTTTCGTCTAAAAACGAATTTTTAAAACGACCTACAAAAATTGATTACGTCACATTAGTTCCGGAACAAAGACGTGAAAAATTGGAAAGTGACACGCGTGAAAGGACACAATTATCCGTATCGTCGTCTTCTTCCAAGCCATGATCTGTGTGCAGATCGATATAATAGAAAATCGATCGGTAATTCGATTGACAAAAGTCACTTCTAGAAATTCGTCTTCGATCGAATGGATAATCGTCGTAAAAAAAGAACTCTCACGGTTGTGTCACTATTGCAGCAACGACTAAACATTTACAAATAACAACAAATATCTTGCACCATGATAACAAGCAGAAAAAGTATTTAAAATTTAATATTTATAATAAAATGTTTAATTTAATTTTGCTATGATGACAGAATTGATTGTGTAATATGAGCCATCGCAACGACATCGAAATTTTTCTAACTCGGCTGCAGTTTGCCTACAACTGCTTTCAATGACGAACAAACGCTTAACAGATCGTAACAAATTAACCACCGTGCTGAAGAAGTGTCAAAATTGTTACCGAAAGAAGTGGACGGCGGCTTCCTTTACGCTTGACCATTCAACCGAGCAAAGTTCACTTTCTGTTCGACGTTCAAATTTATACTTCTACATTTCTCACCAAAATCTATACAGGGTGATTCATAAAGAATCGGCAATATTTAATCTGGAGATACTAGACACCAAAATATTACGATTGAGCTCAACATGCCTTATGCAAATATACAGGGGGTTCAGATCAGATCGCATAACTTTCAGGAACATTTTCGAACATCCTGAAACATTTTATAACATTCTACAGTTTCGAGGAGTGTAGTAGAGTATTCTCGAATCTTTATAAACATTCTGTAACGTTCAAGAACATACTGTAACATTCTCTAAACTTCTAGAAGATTCTTTAGTATTCTAGAACATTCTCGAACCTTTTGAATGTTTCTGTAACTTTCGGGGAACATTTTTTATAACATTCTGAAACATTCGCGAGCATTTTATATCATTCTGAATGATTCTTTAACATTCATCATTATCCTCGAACGTTTTAGAACATTCTCGAATTTTTTGAAACATTCCATGATATTCTAGAACTCTTGTGCACTTGTTGAAGGATTTTAGAACTTTGGGGATCATTTTACAATATTCTAAACAATTTGTGAGCATTCTAGATCATGCTGTAACAATCTACAACTCTTTAAGTATCTAAGATCGTTATAGAGCTTTCTCAAATTTTACAAATTTTCTTTATCACACCATGTAACCCAATTGGGCTGCAAAATTTGTTTAGGTAGAGCTTTGCTTGTGCTTTCTTATCTACCAACAGCTACTTCCAGTGGTTTATTATCTTGATGCCTAGGTGTATCATGAAAATAGTTGGTAGTGTTTTAATGAGGGCAGCCTCAGTTGGTATATGGCCTTCTTTTTGGTCACAGTGAATGTAACACTTATTTAAAAATAATTATATTCCTTGTGCCACAAACTTTTTAAATGATAAGTGCCTGTCTGTGTTTCTATTATTTTATTTTAGAAATCATTTACTAAAACCTTTCAACCTACATAATATTTTATCCAAACTAAAAGGTATTATAATCATTTTCTTTTTGGCGCCGCTATGCCCGTAACTATGACCATTTAGATAAATATTTCGGACATTAAGATTGTTACCCGACCGAAAAAAATCTGTTCATTAACGACAAACCGTTCGATCAGTATTTTAGTGTAAGAACAACGTCGATAATAACGAACAACGTTTTAAAATTCCAGTTTATCGACGAGCGTTTTAAACAGTAACGGGAAAAAGTAAATACATATAACGTTATCGATGATAAAAGATGTGTTTTTAACCGTCTTGACACCTGTTATTGATCAGGATCGTCTTTCTAATAGTAGCTAATGGTTTAATGTCTTCATGAGTCCTGACTATCAGAAACGGCGACGATTCCTGTATGCTGAAAGGCAATTTGTTTTAATTTATTATACTTACACGCCAAGCGAAGGTGTGTATGCTATGCATAAGCAGAAAAAGAGAAACCGATCAGAAGCTAACGAATAAATAAATAACAGATTAATACAACATTATTGCATCTGTTAATTTAGCGGTAAAACTTCATTCCAAAGATTGCCAAAAAAAAAAAAGTAGAAAAAAAATGCTCTCCTATTTTTAATGAGTGGGTAATTATCAAAAGAATGTCCTTAAGTGAACCTGAAATCGTAACAAATTAAGTCTCCAGTTGATAAAAGGCCAAAAGAAACGTCCATTTAGATATTATTACCATCAAGCTTTGGGCATTAGGTGTTTGAATAACGACAACAAAGAAAAAAAAAAAAAAAAGGAAGTAGAAAAAGAAGCAGCGCAGAGCGTTTCAACTGGACCGTACATGCGATTGTTCATTAACGATAATGTTCCTCAACTGATTGACGTTATTATATTTCTTGTAACCGTTACACGATGGCTGAGGCTGAGGCTGACGCGTTATGTGAAACAAACGGCTCAAAATACCTACTTCTATTGACCGAACCGAACCGAACCGAACCATCTTCAAAGGCTCACAGATAAACGACAAATAGATGCTGGGATGCTGCACACTAATGATAGTATCCATGGCGATGTTTGCGGAAGGTGTGGACCAATTGCACCTGCTGTAAAAAACATTTACACCTCGAGAAATTAATCTTAATTTCTTTATGAGTCCTTTAGGGTGAAAACTTTCATCCTTATACTGGGCAGTGGATAGGAAATTGTTCAATTTTCTTTACATCTTTAAAATGTTATTTCAACCCTTTTTATACGTTCAGCACTTATGACTAAAATTTTTTTATCACAAATTCGATACTTCACTACCTATTTGTGAAGGTGGCAATAGTAGGAAAATCTTCTCAGTTCGCATCTTTTTTGAAAATGGAAATCGATTTTTTACGATCTATAAGACGTGATTAACATCCCCAAAAGTGAGTCTTAATAAATGGATATTTTCAACATTTGTCAAACACCCTCTACAATAAACTATATCGTCAAAGAAAAATCTCAAACCTTCAGATAATATGTAATTACCTAACTCAATTTTGTGTAATATCCCAAAGCGCCGGATTCTGAGAATAAAAAGCTGCGGCGTGAATACGTTTTTTTCTTTTAATAATTTAAGAGCCATCGAGAAAAAACAACAGAAACTTTCAAATTACGGTTATTAAAACATGAAAACAGATGTTTAAAATTAGATTTGTTTCCGTGAAAGGCTCGGGTAGGTAACTTAACGTAGCATCTTTCGATGATAATCATGTTAATAAATCTTGTTTCCGATGTCAATCACGATCTTGGTGTAGTGCCTCGGAATAAATAACTTAATAATTCGTGAACATCATGTCGAGATACAAATAATACACGCTTGTCGGTATACATCTTTACATTTGCCGATTTAAATGAGCAAACTCACGATTCTTAAATAATAAAACATCAAAAGAGTCTTTAAGAAACGTTTAAATATTTGCTAATTTTCTGAAATTTTAAAAATAAATTGTGAAAAGCTTAATCCTCTTTGTCATGTAAAAGTGGTTTCAATTTATCTATAATCTTCGTCACAAACCTAATCATTTCTACATAAGTTGATCGTAATTAATCAGTCACGACGATTAAACTCGACAAAATTTAACTCGAAAAAAATTATGCAGATGATTTAGCCACAACTTGAGTCCTAACTGAATCGGAAAGGAATCGCCCAAGCGTTCAATAATTATAATCGATATTTCCTAATAGCTTTTGAAAAAAATTAAAACATAAAATCGATTCGAGAATCAGAAGACCAAAAGGGAAGTTGCAAAATCCAGAGAATGATATCTGAGTATGATTCAGGGTTAATTTAGAGTTTCTAAATGAAAATAATCCCCAGCAGATTTACTGTACATCAACTCAAGAGAAAATAACTTTTTAATATGAAGACGTATTTTTACTCCCACAAGGCACAGTCATGATGAAGAAGACATGAACCGCTCCAAGAACGTCAGATGTCAGCAATTAAAACACGTTTCCTTTGAAGCTCGTGATGCCGCTCCATCAAACTTAACACTTTAACACGAAACCTCTTCAGGAACATAGGAGTTCATATCATAACATTTTCACATAGTTCAGCAGAAAAATTAGAAAATCTATTTTAATATCATGAAATATAAATATTGTATTTATTTCTAATTCTCTTTAATTTCCAAATAATTTTTCGTGGCAATGCTCCAAAAGGCTAGTAATTTCATCGGATTCTCATAAAGAGAAAAGTTTTCGGGCAACGTCAGCGATAAAGTGCAACAGACCAGAATAATCGTTGCAGCGGAACCGCTCAGTTCATTATGTTATCTGACTTTTATCTAAATCCAAAATAATTAATTAAATTGCAGAATCGATTAAGCAATTATGTAGCTCACTCACAGGAATGAAGGCATCCTTTTTTTTATTTATTTGTTTGTCAAGACTTCTCCGCTAATTAAGTCGTCCCTATTTAATAACAAATAAGAAAAAAAAAATGTTGATATCTGATTTATACATTGTATCTATTTTCTCATTTATACTTATGAAAGAATTTGCTAATTAGTTAGGTATATTCTTGAATGATTTTGACGAGTTTTTATGAACACCCTGTAGAGATGAAGAGGTTCAGAATTCGTCGGAAAGTCTTTCCATTTCGTTAGCAAAATTCCTTGTAAAGGCTCATTAATAATTTCGGTTAATTTGTTGGCCGATGATTTCGAAGATAATCCTCATCAGGAGAGCCACAAGGCTGTTTTTTCGTTAGCCTACGCCACGCAAAAGATGGCTACATTAGCATTATACATGTATATGTATGTATATATATGGACACATACAAAAAAGGCAAACCAGACCATAACGACAGGGTCGGCATTTACAATGCGTTATCGTCGTATACTCATCTGCAACCGAAATAAATAAAGACGTTGCTGAATTATACGATTAAGCAATTACACCGTTTGTCCGTTCGAGAAAGAGGATAAAAAGAGGCGACCGAAGTTGACATCCTGAGTCGTCCTTCCCTCCCGCGGCACCGACCATTTCCAGCGACCAGAACCGGAATGCGAGGTAATTAAACGATGGGTCCCTTAATTGACAACCAAGAGACTCCGTTGTCACTAAGTCGTCAGATGGAAATGTGTCATCTACTTTATGACGTGCTTGCCGCTTTTACGACCACGATACTGCCACCGAAACCCGATTTACTGGCCAAAACTTCACTTTTTATCTCCACTTGATGTCCAAACAGTCCCATAACATCAAAAACTTTTAAATTAAACATTACAATATTTCATACCCAAAACGTTTTGGAAATCTGAGATGCGCCTTAACACCAAATCTTCAAAATCTTCCAACACGTCTGGAAGTATAAGATGTTCTTCGACATCCAAGTTCTGCATCTCACACCACGTATTTCTATTGGTACCAAGACCTGGTGCTATTGAACGATTGTTGTGCCAGTAGATAGCTGACTCCACCCTTAGGCCTATCCACAATTCTCATCGGCTCCGCTTAATCCTTTTGTTTGGTCTTTGCATAATCTGACAATGAGATAAGGAGCGCGTCGAGTAAAAGACACGTCGCGTCGCGTCGCGTCGTCTAATATGGAAATAATTGCGAGGTAGCTGCAGGAGTCGATGGCAGCTTAGAAGAAGCCCAAGTGCGAACACCGTAAATAAAAGTGTCCAGGAGAAGCCTGACGGCTACCATCGTTCCGTTTGGAAAAACTACAACAACACCCAACACGCCCAACGACGCGCGGCGCCTTCGGACCCAGTTTCGAGATAACCACCGCGGACGTCGGGGTTTCAATTTGTACAAGTCGTGGTCGACCCGACTTATTTATTATTGAAGGATGAAAGAACGAGATAAGGACGCCCTTGCGTTGCCCATCGACGACGGCTCTCTATATCGAGTGAAATTTAATTATCCGGAACGAGAGGCGTCCGGTGTCCATAGATGACCGCCGAAGATGCTTCGAAAACGGCAATTATCGTTAATGGTAGGCGGACGTGATTGCTAGATACTTGCATTGTTTTAGATTTTTTGCAAACACCAATCCATACCTCGTCTATCCACCCATATGAAATTTTATAAAGAATTAGATTACGTCTAAGAGAACTGCCAACTATTCCATTGAAAATCCTCATAGTCTTCAGTTGTAGTTTTCATTTCCTCAAAATCTACGAAACAAAGTTAACCCCATTGGATCTCACAGTAATGGGCCAAAACTCTTCCAAACTCTTACCAAATTTCTCTGGACGCTCCCAACAAATTATTGTAGGTACTCAATGTAACATTCCTGATGACCTAGGACAACTACTGGATGCTCGAAGCACCATCAGCTCTTATCGTCCTCTCACTTGGCGAGTATCGGCGTATCGGAGGCAGAACAGAACAATTTTCTGCAAAAATATGTCTCGCTTATCGGCAAATGTGTTTTATGGCTTCCCTCGTGGCAATTCTTTGAATTGTTTGTCGTGCCACAGATGTAGATACATGTGTGTATGTGTGTGTGTGTGTGTGTACCTCCATGTCCACGATATGGATGGCAATGGAGTATCCTAAAGATACCGCCACCGGACGCTGGCATCCATTATTCATTGTCGTCTTCTAAATGGAACACGGTGTCATTCGCAACCAAGTGATGACTTTCGCTCCACATACGTAAAACTTGATACCGATGAGAGATAAACTGGATGCGGATTTATAATTACACTCTAAGAGTTAACAAATTGTTTATTCAAAAATTCTCACAAATAGGGGATGATAATGTAAGACCATTTTTTTTTGTTTCCAGGCGTCCGTGGTGAGCGCCAGCACCAACAATCTGAGCAAAGGTGGGAGCAGTGCTAGGGACCCTTGGTGGTTGGACGACGAGGAGTCCCCTATTCCGTTCGACGCGAGCGAGGGTGGTCTTTGGTCGGGCAATTTTCTACCGCCTCCTCCACGACCAGTGTTCCTAGACGAAGCTGCCACCCCTGATGGTCTGACGACTTGCGACCTGTGTTCTTGGTCTAGGAAGAACGGTGGCAATAGTGGCGGATCTTTTTCCGTGGATACTGTGATAGGTACGTCATACAAATTTTCCAAAATTGCGTCCAATTGAATCGGCAATGGTGTAAGGGTAATAATAGTCAGTCAGTTTATGGTATGCGTGCATGCATTATTGGATAATTGGATAATAAGTGTGCACGTAAAACTATCGATGTCTATTAAGCCATTTACTACGCGAAAGTTTACGCAAAGCGTGTGTGGTCCACGAAGAGCTGCTGCAGACAAAGAAGAAGATGATGAAGAAATGAAGAACTGAAGACCACTCGGGCAACTTATACCAACCTTGGTGTTCGTAACGGTGCGCATAAATTGGACCTCGTGAGGCGAGACTTGAGAAGACCCTCTTCAACAGGGTGGGCCAAGTTCTAAATCGAAACCTTTGCAGAGGCCAAATTTATAGAATTTCGTGGAGCACGTCAAGTAGTGACTTCTAGATTGATTTTCAAAGACATTTTAAGTTCAAATTTCTTCACTAAAATTTTGCATCTTCTCAAAGATCCCTAAGGGAATCCACAGTCTATTTTCAGTCTAAAATTAATACACCTTTTAAAAAGTCACAGCGGTTTAGATTTTGGCTTCAAAATCGTGTAGATGCAACTTTCGGAATGATTCCCAGTTTGATTATTTACTAGCCAAAGTAATAAGGGCAATATTCATCACAAAAAAAAAAGACAATAGAGTCATTAGCGTCAGAGCCGCTTTTTCATAAATCATTTTTCTTTCGAGTCCGTAGCGACAGGAAAATTTGTTGTTGAACTTTATTTCACGGATTTTTTTTATTCCGTCACACGTCATCAACGCCTTCATCATCATCATCAGGGTCGACTGCAACTTACTGCGACTTTGGCCCCATGTCTAATTCCACGACGCAACGACGATGGGGCAGTTTCAAAGCCACTTTGTCATGGTAATGTTGTCATTATTATTATTATTATTATGACAAAGAATGGAAATAATAAAGGGAAACCGCAACACGAATAAATGTTTTGGAAACATGACATCATAAAATTATTTTATTGAGTCACTAACGTGGTGAAAAAAATCATAAAAAGGAACCTTTGTAAGAGATTCCTTTGTCTAATTGTTTAAAATACTTTTGGGCCATACAGAGATTCAAATTTGTTGAGTTTTTGGTTTTTCAATTCGTTAAAAATTGTCTATTAAAAGCTGCACGCCACTAATGAATATTTTACAACCCCTAACTAAGAAGAGAATTTTCCCTCCATTTCCACTGTGTATTTTTTTATTACTTTTCCAGCGTGTCGGTGCTCAAGTTTATCTCGAACTTGGCTCGTTTTGTTCCATTTCGACGATTAAAAAAACTTTATGACATTCGTAGAATTGCCTTGCGCGTGCATGATAATCTCGAATTGTTTTTTTATTGTTATATCTGCGACAGAGACGGATAAACGTTTCTAATTAATTATACGGTCCTTCTGGGTCTGCCCACATGGAACATTTTTTTCAAGTGCACACAATTTATCAAATAACCGGTGACAATGGCGACTTGCTCGCATCCTGTTTGTTTAATTTTAATCAGATTATAACGAAATGAAACCAAAGAAGAAGAAAGAAAAAAATATAACAGAAAGACTATGACGGTGCCTATTGTTTTCAGGTGCACCAGGTGAACTAGGTTGGGTCGTTACTCTGGTGATAGTATCTTTAATTTCGGCCTTCTTAGGAGCAGTAATTATGATAATTGTCCTCCATTGCAGAAGGTAAGTACATACATAGCTTAACGTATTTTAATTGTTTAAATATATGTAGCTCTAAGAAAAACTTTATCACTAATGCCAAGTTAAAGCTTAAATTGTGGTCAAAATTTGAACAGAAAAAAAAATATTTTTTCAAAAAGTGCGACATTTATGGCAACATGCCATTCTGTCTGTCTTGGCAAAATTTACGCACATCCGTTAAAAGAGAAAAGTAGACACGTGATTGATCCATACAAATCAGATAGGATTGTGTTCGGTTATGCAAAGGAGGCTTGAAAACGACGATAGCTACAGAACGCATGGACAAGGTAAACAATCAGCCCTTACATGGTAAAATGCGTTAAAAAGGCCACGATACTGACGGAATTTAGTTCGGAATGGGTAGATATACTAGACGCTTTTTTTAAGATACCAACGATCAACCAACGATAGCTTAGCCGCTTAGTCCCATCATTTTAAAATTGTGTCAACGAACAAGCTACAGAAAATTTACATCAGGACAATTGGTAGTACTTAAAGTTAACTACAAGAAATACATATGCACTGAAACTTGAGAGAAAATCTTTTTTCAAAAATACAGCTTTGTCCATAGTTCTAATTTATCTAAACTTTCAATACAAATTGAGAAAATCAAATAAATCGATGGAAAAGTTATATGTAGAGGGCGGACCATTTTAATATATTTTTGAGAGGGACATCAAATGATGACCTAGAGGTCAATTTTCAGTGTTAATTCAAGATCATGTTGATTTTTGGAAACAAAATTTCATGATAGACGTAAATGATGGTCAAAATTGATTATGGTTGATAAATAAGAACCGTTACAAGCGTCAGTTATAATAAGAAGAACTCAAAAAATCGTTATTATGACATTCTGATGTAGAAATAATCTTTGAAAAATCAATTTGACTTAAAATATTCTTTAAAACAAGCACTCGATGTCTCCCGAAATCCTATAACTTTGGTCTCTATTATTTTTTTGATTAAGGCCTTTATTTTCGAGTTCCTCCGAAATGTTCCACCCTGTATATACTCCTAATAATAATTACATATACTCAATACGAATTTGTCGAGTACAATAAACATAATTACTGAAACTTTTCCAGTTTTCTTCATTTTATGTTACTAATATTTTGTTTTCCTTTTCAGGATAAAAAATTCCGGGTCTTCTGGTAAGTTTATGGCAAATTTAATTATCTATCTATTTTTCATTTAATTAAATTGTTAGACATAGTTTCGTTTAAAACAAATTTTTGAGTCATTATGTTGAGCCCAGGAACGTCTAACACTTCCTCGTATAATAAAAACAGAAACTTCTCGAAACATCACTCGCAAGAGTTAAATTTTAATGTTGAGCCCATGGGACACTTGAGTGATTTTCTAAACCATAAAGGAGATCGCGTTCCGTTTAAGAAACGATATATAAGTACATATTAAAAAAAGGAGCAGCTACTGCAATCAACCGTTTCAAATGCGGTTAAATAAAATAGCTTAGCTGATAATTGCTAAAGTCTAGTAAACAACATTGTACTCTTGTGATCTCTTCAAGCTCAATTATTTGCGATGTGTACGGCAAAGAACTATGTGTACATGCACTGATAAAAAACCATCAAATAGAACCGCGTTGTTTCTATGCTATAAATACCATGCGATTTTTATCCCAAGTCCTTATATCCGACGTTGTGAAAAACTTGAACTCAGATACTTGTAGTCATCTGTAGCTCCTTACCGGCTTTCTTGGCTCATTAATTATCGTAATTAACACTTGTTTAATGACGTGGAATAAAACAAAAATACTATATGAATATAACACGAGATAAAAGTAGATTTTGTTAAAAATCGACTTTTTCTCGTATAATTTCGCTTCAGCGCCAGCTAATTCGACATTTACGGTCCTATTGGTATCCTAGAGGATCGATTCTACCCAAATTCAGCGCGATTTAGCAGAAAAAATTTGATTTTTTTTCAAAATTTTGATAGAAGGGGGGGGGTATTCTGTCGATTTCTGTATAAATTTTGAAATTTTTTCGTAAGAAAGCGGGCTAATTCGTACCAATTCGTCTCTATTGTACCCATTAGAGTTAATTGTGACCAATTTTGGCTAAATAGACCGCAAGAATCAGGAGAAACTTGGCGTTTTTCGTGAAAAATTGATTTTGTTAAAAATCGACTTTTTCTCGTATAATTTCGCTTCAGCGCCAGCTAATTCGACATTTACGGTCCTATTGGTATCCTATAGGATCGATTCTACCCAAATTCAGCGCGATTTAGCAGAAAAAATTTGATTTTTTTTCAAAATTTTGATAGAAGGGGGGGGTATTCTCTCGATTTCGTTATAAATTTTGAACATTTTTCGTAAGAAAGCGGGCTAATTCGTACTAATTCGTCTCTATTGTACCCATTAGAGTTAATTGTAACTAATTTTGGCTAAATAGAGCGCAAGAATCAGGAGAAACTTGGCATTTTTCGTGAAAAATTGATTTTGTTAAAAATCGACTTTTTCTCGTATAATTTCGCTTCAGCGCCAGCTAATTCGACATTTACGGTCCTATTGGTATCCTATAGGATCGATTCTACCCAAATTCAGCGCGATTTAGCAGAAAAAATTTGATTTTTTTTCAAAATTTTGATAGAAGGGGGGGGTATTCTCTCGATTTCGTTATAAATTTTGAACATTTTTCGTAAGAAAGCGGGCTAATTCGTACTAATTCGTCTCTATTGTACCCATTAGAGTTAATTGTAACTAATTTTGGCTAAATAGAGCGCAAGAATCAGGAGAAACTTGGCATTTTTCGTGAAAAATTGATTTTGTTAAAAATCGACTTTTTCTCGTATAATTTCGCTTCAGCGCCAGCTAATTCGACATTTACGGTCCTATTGGTATCCTATAGGATCGATTCTACCCAAATTCAGCGCGATTTAGCAGAAAAAATTTGATTTTTTTTCAAAATTTTGATAGAAGGGGGGGGTATTCTCTCGATTTCGTTATAAATTTTGAATTTTTTTCGTAAGAAAGCGGGCTAATTCGTACTAATTCGTCTCTATTGTACCCCTTAGAGTTGTTTGTGACCAATTTTGGCTAAATAGAGCGCAAGAATTAGGAGAAACTTGGCGTTTTTCGTGAAAAATTGATTTTGTTAAAAATCGACTTTTTCTCGTATAATTTCGCTTCAGCGCCAGCTAATTCGACATTTACGGTCCTATTGGTATCCTATAGGATCGATTCTACCCAAATTCAGCGCGATTTAGCAGAAAAAATTTGATTTTTTTTCAAAATTTTGATAGAAGGGGGGGGTATTCTCTCGATTTCGTTATAAATTTTGAATTTTTTTCGTAAGAAAGCGGGCTAATTCGTACTAATTCGTCTCTATTGTACCCCTTAGAGTTGTTTGTGACCAATTTTGGCTAAATAGAGCGCAAGAATTAGGAGAAACTTGGCGTTTTTCGTGAAAAATTGATTTTGTTAAAAATCGACTTTTTCTCGTATAATTTCGCTTCAGCGCCAGCTAATTCCACATTTACGGTCCTATTGGTATCCTATAGGATCGATTCTACCCAAATTCAGCGCGATTTAGCAGAAAAAATTTGATTTTTTTTCAAAATTTTGATAGAAGGGGGGGGGTATTCTCTCGATTTCGTTATAAATTTTGAACATTTTTCGTAAGAAAGCGGGCTAATTCGTACTAATTCGTCCCTATTGTACCCATTAGAGTTAATTGTGACTAATTTTGGCTAAATAGAGCGCAAGAATCAGGAGAAACTTGGCATTTTTCGTGAAAAATTGATTTTGTTAAAAATCGACTTTTTCTCGTATAATTTCGCTTCAGCGCCAGCTAATTCGACATTTACGGTCCTATTGGTATCCTATAGGATCGATTCTACCCAAATTCAGCGCGATTTAGCAGAAAAAATTTGATTTTTTTTCAAAATTTTGATAGAAGGGGGGGTATTCTCTCGATTTCGTTATAAATTTTGAATTTTTTTCGTAAGAAAGCGGGCTAATTCGTACTAATTCGTCTCTATTGTACCCCTTAGAGTTGTTTGTGACCAATTTTGGCTAAATAGAGCGCAAGAATTAGGAGAAACTTGGCGTTTTTCGTGAAAAATTGATTTTGTTAAAAATCGACTTTTTCTCGTATAATTTCGCTTCAGCGCCAGCTAATTCCACATTTACGGTCCTATTGGTATCCTATAGGATCGATTCTACCCAAATTCAGCGCGATTTAGCAGAAAAAATTTGATTTTTTTTCAAAATTTTGATAGAAGGGGGGGGTATTCTCTCGATTTCGTTATAAATTTTGAACATTTTTCGTAAGAAAGCGGGCTAATTCGTACTAATTCGTCCCTATTGTACCCATTAGAGTTAATTGTGACTAATTTTGGCTAAATAGAGCGCAAGAATCAGGAGAAACTTGGCATTTTTCGTGAAAAATTGATTTTGTTAAAAATCGACTTTTTCTCGTATAATTTCGCTTCAGCGCCAGCTAATTCGACATTTACGGTCCTATTGGTATCCTATAGGATCGATTCTACCCAAATTCAGCGCGATTTAGCAGAAAAAATTTGATTTTTTTTCAAAATTTTGATAGAAGGGGGGGGTATTCTCTTGATTTCGTTATAAATTTTGAACATTTTTCGTAAGAAAGCGGGCTAATTCGTACTAATTCGTCTCTATTGTACCCATTAGAGTTAATTGTGACTAATTTTGGCTAAATAGAGCGCAAGAATCAGGAGAAACTTGGCATTTTTCGTGAAAAATTGATTTTGTTAAAAATCGACTTTTTCTCGTATAATTTCGCTTCAGCGCCAGCTAATTCCACATTTACGGTCCTATTGGTATCCTATAGGATCGATTCTACCCAAATTCAGCGCGATTTAGCAGAAAAAATTTGATTTTTTTTCAAAATTTTGATAGAAGGGGGGGGTATTCTCTTGATTTCGTTATAAATTTTGAACATTTTTCGTAAGAAAGCGGGCTAATTCGTACTAATTCGTCTCTATTGTACCCATTAGAGTTAATTGTGACTAATTTTGGCTAAATAGAGCGCAAGAATCAGGAGAAACTTGGCATTTTTCGTGAAAAATTGATTTTGTTAAAAATCGACTTTTTCTCGTATAATTTCGCTTCAGCGCCAGCTAATTCCACATTTACGGTCCTATTGGTATCCTATAGGATCGATTCTACCCAAATTCAGCGCGATTTAGCAGAAAAAATTTGATTTTTTTTCAAAATTTTGATAGAAGGGGGGGGTATTCTCTCGATTTCGTTATAAATTTTGAACATTTTTCGTAAGAAAGCGGGCTAATTCGTACTAATTCGTCCCTATTGTACCCATTAGAGTTAATTGTGACTAATTTTGGCTAAATAGAGCGCAAGAATCAGGAGAAACTTGGCATTTTTCGTGAAAAATTGATTTTGTTAAAAATCGACTTTTTCTCGTATAATTTCGCTTCAGCGCCAGCTAATTCGACATTTACGGTCCTATTGGTATCCTATAGGATCGATTCTACCCAAATTCAGCGCGATTTAGCAGAAAAAATTTGATTTTTTTTCAAAATTTTGATAGAAGGGGGGGGTATTCTCTTGATTTCGTTATAAATTTTGAACATTTTTCGTAAGAAAGCGGGCTAATTCGTACTAATTCGTCTCTATTGTACCCATTAGAGTTAATTGTGACTAATTTTGGCTAAATAGAGCGCAAGAATCAGGAGAAACTTGGCATTTTTCGTGAAAAATTGATTTTGTTAAAAATCGACTTTTTCTCGTATAATTTCGCTTCAGCGCCAGCTAATTCCACATTTACGGTCCTATTGGTATCCTATAGGATCGATTCTACCCAAATTCAGCGCGATTTAGCAGAAAAAATTTGATTTTTTTTCAAAATTTTGATAGAAGGGGGGGGTATTCTCTCGATTTCGTTATAAATTTTGAACATTTTTCGTAAGAAAGCGGGCTAATTCGTACTAATTCGTCCCTATTGTACCCATTAGAGTTAATTGTGACTAATTTTGGCTAAATAGAGCGCAAGAATCAGGAGAAACTTGGCATTTTTCGTGAAAAATTGATTTTGTTAAAAATCGACTTTTTCTCGTATAATTTCGCTTCAGCGCCAGCTAATTCGACATTTACGGTCCTATTGGTATCCTATAGGATCGATTCTACCCAAATTCAGCGCGATTTAGCAGAAAAAATTTGATTTTTTTTCAAAATTTTGATAGAAGGGGGGGGTATTCTCTTGATTTCGTTATAAATTTTGAACATTTTTCGTAAGAAAGCGGGCTAATTCGTACTAATTCGTCTCTATTGTACCCATTAGAGTTAATTGTGACTAATTTTGGCTAAATAGAGCGCAAGAATCAGGAGAAACTTGGCATTTTTCGTGAAAAATTGATTTTGTTAAAAATCGACTTTTTCTCGTATAATTTCGCTTCAGCGCCAGCTAATTCCACATTTACGGTCCTATTGGTATCCTATAGGATCGATTCTACCCAAATTCAGCGCGATTTAGCAGAAAAAATTTGATTTTTTTTCAAAATTTTGATAGAAGGGGGGGGTATTCTCTTGATTTCGTTATAAATTTTGAACATTTTTCGTAAGAAAGCGGGCTAATTCGTACTAATTCGTCTCTATTGTACCCATTAGAGTTAATTGTGACTAATTTTGGCTAAATAGAGCGCAAGAATCAGGAGAAACTTGGCATTTTTCGTGAAAAATTGATTTTGTTAAAAATCGACTTTTTCTCGTATAATTTCGCTTCAGCGCCAGCTAATTCCACATTTACGGTCCTATTGGTATCCTATAGGATCGATTCTACCCAAATTCAGCGCGATTTAGCAGAAAAAATTTGATTTTTTTTCAAAATTTTGATAGAAGGGGGGGGTATTCTCTTGATTTCGTTATAAATTTTGAACATTTTTCGTAAGAAAGCGGGCTAATTCGTACTAATTCGTCTCTATTGTACCCATTAGAGTTAATTGTGACTAATTTTGGCTAAATAGAGCGCAAGAATCAGGAGAAACTTGGCATTTTTCGTGAAAAATTGATTTTGTTAAAAATCGACTTTTTCTCGTATAATTTCGCTTCAGCGCCAGCTAATTCCACATTTACGGTCCTATTGGTATCCTATAGGATCGATTCTACCCAAATTCAGCGCGATTTAGCAGAAAAAATTTGATTTTTTTTCAAAATTTTGATAGAAGGGGGGGGTATTCTCTTGATTTCGTTATAAATTTTGAACATTTTTCGTAAGAAAGCGGGCTAATTCGTACTAATTCGTCTCTATTGTACCCATTAGAGTTAATTGTGACTAATTTTGGCTAAATAGAGCGCAAGAATCAGGAGAAACTTGGCATTTTTCGTGAAAAATTGATTTTGTTAAAAATCGACTTTTTCTCGTATAATTTCGCTTCAGCGCCAGCTAATTCCACATTTACGGTCCTATTGGTATCCTATAGGATCGATTCTACCCAAATTCAGCGCGATTTAGCAGAAAAAATTTGATTTTTTTTCAAAATTTTGATAGAAGGGGGGGGTATTCTCTTGATTTCGTTATAAATTTTGAACATTTTTCGTAAGAAAGCGGGCTAATTCGTACTAATTCGTCTCTATTGTACCCATTAGAGTTAATTGTGACTAATTTTGGCTAAATAGAGCGCAAGAATCAGGAGAAACTTGGCATTTTTCGTGAAAAATTGATTTTGTTAAAAATCGACTTTTTCTCGTATAATTTCGCTTCAGCGCCAGCTAATTCGACATTTACGGTCCTATTGGTATCCTATAGGATCGATTCTACCCAAATTCAGCGCGATTTAGCAGAAAAAATTTGATTTTTTTTCAAAATTTTGATAGAAGGGGGGGGTATTCTCTCGATTTCGTTATAAATTTTGAACATTTTTCGTAAGAAAGCGGGCTAATTCGTACTAATTCGTCTCTATTGTACCCATTAGAGTTAATTGTAACTAATTTTGGCTAAATAGAGCGCAAGAATCAGGAGAAACTTGGCATTTTTCGTGAAAAATTGATTTTGTTAAAAATCGACTTTTTCTCGTATAATTTCGCTTCAGCGCCAGCTAATTCGACATTTACGGTCCTATTGGTATCCTATAGGATCGATTCTACCCAAATTCAGCGCGATTTAGCAGAAAAAATTTGATTTTTTTTCAAAATTTTGATAGAAGGGGGGGGTATTCTCTCGATTTCGTTATAAATTTTGAACATTTTTCGTAAGAAAGCGGGCTAATTCGTACTAATTCGTCTCTATTGTACCCATTAGAGTTAATTGTGACTAATTTTGGCTAAATAGAGCGCAAGAATCAGGAGAAACTTGGCATTTTTCGTGAAAAATTGATTTTGTTAAAAATCGACTTTTTCTCGTATAATTTCGCTTCAGCGCCAGCTAATTCGACATTTACGGTCCTATTGGTATCCTATAGGATCGATTCTACCCAAATTCAGCGCGATTTAGCAGAAAAAATTTGATTTTTTTTCAAAATTTTGATAGAACGGGGGGGTATTCTCTCGATTTCGTTATAAATTTTGAACATTTTTCGTAAGAAAGCGGGCTAATTCGTACTAATTCGTCTCTATTGTACCCATTAGAGTTAATTGTGACTAATTTTGGCTAAATAGAGCGCAAGAATCAGGAGAAACTTGGCATTTTTCGTGAAAAATTGATTTTGTTAAAAATCGACTTTTTCTCGTATAATTTCGCTTCAGCGCCAGCTAATTCCACATTTACGGTCCTATTGGTATCCTATAGGATCGATTCTACCCAAATTCAGCGCGATTTAGCAGAAAAAATTTGAATTTTTTTCAAAATTTTGATAGAAGGGGGGGGTATTCTCTCGATTTCGTTATAAATTTTGAATTTTTTTCGTAAGAAAGCGGGCTAATTCGTACTAATTCGTCTCTATTGTACCCATTAGAGTTAATTGTGACTAATTTTGGCTAAATAGAGCGCAAGAATCAGGAGAAACTTGGCATTTTTCGTGAAAAATTGATTTTGTTAAAAATCGACTTTTTCTCGTATAATTTCGCTTCAGCGCCAGCTAATTCCACATTTACGGTCCTATTGGTATCCTATAGGATCGATTCTACCCAAATTCAGCGCGATTTAGCAGAAAAAATTTGAATTTTTTTCAAAATTTTGATAGAACGGGGGGGTATTCTCTCGATTTCGTTATAAATTTTGAATTTTTTTCGTAAGAAAGCGGGCTAATTCGTACTAATTCGTCTCTATTGTACCCATTAGAGTTAATTGTGACTAATTTTGGCTAAATAGAGCGCAAGAATCAGGAGAAACTTGGCATTTTTCGTGAAAAATTGATTTTGTTAAAAATCGACTTTTTCTCGTATAATTTCGCTTCAGCGCCAGCTAATTCCACATTTACGGTCCTATTGGTATCCTATAGGATCGATTCTACCCAAATTCAGCGCGATTTAGCAGAAAAAATTTGAATTTTTTTCAAAATTTTGATAGAAGGGGGGGGTATTCTCTCGATTTCGTTATAAATTTTGAACATTTTTCGTAAGAAAGCGGGCTAATTCGTACTAATTCGTCTCTATTGTACCCATTAGAGTTAATTGTGACTAATTTTGGCTAAATAGAGCGCAAGAATCAGGAGAAACTTGGCATTTTTCGTGAAAAATTGATTTTGTTAAAAATCGACTTTTTCTCGTATAATTTCGCTTCAGCGCCAGCTAATTCCACATTTACGGTCCTATTGGTATCCTATAGGATCGATTCTACCCAAATTCAGCGCGATTTAGCAGAAAAAATTTGAATTTTTTTCAAAATTTTGATAGAAGGGGGGGGTATTCTCTCGATTTCGTTATAAATTTTGAATTTTTTTCGTAAGAAAGCGGGCTAATTCGTACTAATTCGTCTCTATTGTACCCATTAGAGTTAATTGTGACTAATTTTGGCTAAATAGAGCGCAAGAATCAGGAGAAACTTGGCATTTTTCGTGAAAAATTGATTTTGTTAAAAATCGACTTTTTCTCGTATAATTTCGCTTCAGCGCCAGCTAATTCCACATTTACGGTCCTATTGGTATCCTATAGGATCGATTCTACCCAAATTCAGCGCGATTTAGCAGAAAAAATTTGAATTTTTTTCAAAATTTTGATAGAAGGGGGGGGTATTCTCTCGATTTCGTTATAAATTTTGAATTTTTTTCGTAAGAAAGCGGGCTAATTCGTACTAATTCGTCTCTATTGTACCCATTAGAGTTAATTGTGACTAATTTTGGCTAAATAGAGCGCAAGAATCAGGAGAAACTTGGCATTTTTCGTGAAAAATTGATTTTGTTAAAAATCGACTTTTTCTCGTATAATTTCGCTTCAGCGCCAGCTAATTCGACATTTACGGTCCTATTGGTATCCTATAGGATCGATTCTACCCAAATTCAGCGCGATTTAGCAGAAAAAATTTGATTTTTTTTCAAAATTTTGATAGAAGGGGGGGGTATTCTCTCGATTTCGTTATAAATTTTGAACATTTTTCGTAAGAAAGCGGGCTAATTCGTACTAATTCGTCTCTATTGTACCCATTAGAGTTAATTGTGACTAATTTTGGCTAAATAGAGCGCAAGAATCAGGAGAAACTTGGCATTTTTCGTGAAAAATTGATTTTGTTAAAAATCGACTTTTTCTCGTATAATTTCGCTTCAGCGCCAGCTAATTCGACATTTACGGTCCTATTGGTATCCTATAGGATCGATTCTACCCAAATTCAGCGCGATTTAGCAGAAAAAATTTGATTTTTTTTCAAAATTTTGATAGAAGGGGGGGGTATTCTCTCGATTTCGTTATAAATTTTGAACATTTTTCGTAAGAAAGCGGGCTAATTCGTACTAATTCGTCTCTATTGTACCCATTAGAGTTAATTGTGACTAATTTTGGCTAAATAGAGCGCAAGAATCAGGAGAAACTTGGCATTTTTCGTGAAAAATTGATTTTGTTAAAAATCGACTTTTTCTCGTATAATTTCGCTTCAGCGCCAGCTAATTCGACATTTACGGTCCTATTGGTATCCTATAGGATCGATTCTACCCAAATTCAGCGCGATTTAGCAGAAAAAATTTGAATTTTTTTCAAAATTTTGATAGAAGGGGGGGGTATTCTCTCGATTTCGTTATAAATTTTGAACATTTTTCGTAAGAAAGCGGGCTAATTCGTACTAATTCGTCTCTATTGTACCCATTAGAGTTAATTGTGACTAATTTTGGCTAAATAGAGCGCAAGAATCAGGAGAAACTTGGCATTTTTCGTGAAAAATTGATTTTGTTAAAAATCGACTTTTTCTCGTATAATTTCACTTCAGCGCCAGCTAATTCCACATTTACGGTCCTATTGGTATCCTATAGGATCGATTCTACCCAAATTCAGCGCGATTTAGCAGAAAAAATTTGAATTTTTTTCAAAATTTTGATAGAAGGGGGGGGTATTCTCTCGATTTCGTTATAAATTTTGAATTTTTTTCGTAAGAAAGCGGGCTAATTCGTACTAATTCGTCTCTATTGTACCCCTTAGAGTTGTTTGTGACCAATTTTGGCTAAATAGAGCGCAAGAATTAGGAGAAACTTGGCGTTTTTCGTGAAAAATTGATTTTGTTAAAAATCGACTTTTTCTCGTATAATTTCGCTTCAGCGCCAGCTAATTCGACATTTACGGTCCTATTGGTATCCTATAGGATCGATTCTACCCAAATTCAGCGCGATTTAGCAGAAAAAATTTGAATTTTTTTCAAAATTTTGATAGAAGGGGGGGGTATTCTCTCGATTTCGTTATAAATTTTGAATTTTTTTCGTAATAAAGCGGGCTAATTCGTACTAATTCGTCTCTATTGTACCCCTTAGAGTTGTTTGTGACCAATTTTGGCTAAATAGAGCGCAAGAATTAGGAGAAACTTGGCGTTTTTCGTGAAAAATTGATTTTGTTAAAAATCGACTTTTTCTCGTATAATTTCGCTTCAGCGCCAGCTAATTCCACATTTACGGTCCTATTGGTATCCTATAGGATCGATTCTACCCAAATTCAGCGCGATTTAGCAGAAAAAATTTGATTTTTTTTCAAAATTTTGATAGAAGGGGGGGGTATTCTCTCGATTTCGTTATAAATTTTGAATTTTTTTCGTAAGAAAGCGGGCTAATTCGTACTAATTCGTCTCTATTGTACCCCTTAGAGTTGTTTGTGACCAATTTTGGCTAAATAGAGCGCAAGAATCAGGAGAAACTTGGCATTTTTCGTGAAAAATTGATTTTGTTAAAAATCGACTTTTTCTCGTATAATTTCGCTTCAGCGCCAGCTAATTCGACATTTACGGTCCTATTGGTATCCTATAGGATCGATTCTACCCAAATTCAGCGCGATTTAGCAGAAAAAATTTGAATTTTTTTCAAAATTTTGATAGAAGGGGGGGGTATTCTCTCGATTTCGTTATAAATTTTGAATTTTTTTCGTAAGAAAGCGGGCTAATTCGTACTAATTCGTCTCTATTGTACCCCTTAGAGTTGTTTGTGACCAATTTTGGCTAAATAGAGCGCAAGAATTAGGAGAAACTTGGCGTTTTTCGTGAAAAATTGATTTTGTTAAAAATCGACTTTTTCTCGTATAATTTCGCTTCAGCGCCAGCTAATTCGACATTTACGGTCCTATTGGTATCCTATAGGATCGATTCTACCCAAATTCAGCGCGATTTAGCAGAAAAAATTTGAATTTTTTTCAAAATTTTGATAGAAGGGGGGGGTATTCTCTCGATTTCGTTATAAATTTTGAACATTTTTCGTAAGAAAGCGGGCTAATTCGTACTAATTCGTCCCTATTGTACCCATTAGAGTTAATTGTGACTAATTTTGGCTAAATAGAGCGCAAGAATCAGGAGAAACTTGGCGTTTTTCGTGAAAAATTGATTTTGTTAAAAATCGACTTTTTCTCGTATAATTTCGCTTCAGCGCCAGCTAATTCGACATTTACGGTCCTATTGGTATCCTATAGGATCGATTCTACCCAAATTCAGCGCGATTTAGCAGAAAAAATTTGATTTTTTTTCAAAATTTTGATAGAAGGGGGGGGTATTCTCTCGATTTCGTTATAAATTTTGAATTTTTTTCGTAAGAAAGCGGGCTAATTCGTACTAATTCGTCTCTATTGTACCCCTTAGAGTTGTTTGTGACCAATTTTGGCTAAATAGAGCGCAAGAATTAGGAGAAACTTGGCGTTTTTCGTGAAAAATTGATTTTGTTAAAAATCGACTTTTTCTCGTATAATTTCGCTTCAGCGCCAGCTAATTCGACATTTACGGTCCTATTGGTATCCTATAGGATCGATTCTACCCAAATTCAGCGCGATTTAGCAGAAAAAATTTGATTTTTTTTCAAAATTTTGATAGAAGGGGGGGGTATTCTCTCGATTTCGTTATAAATTTTGAATTTTTTTCGTAAGAAAGCGGGCTAATTCGTACTAATTCGTCTCTATTGTACCCCTTAGAGTTGTTTGTGACCAATTTTGGCTAAATAGAGCGCAAGAATTAGGAGAAACTTGGCGTTTTTCGTGAAAAATTGATTTTGTTAAAAATCGACTTTTTCTCGTATAATTTCGCTTCAGCGCCAGCTAATTCGACATTTACGGTCCTATTGGTATCCTATAGGATCGATTCTACCCAAATTCAGCGCGATTTAGCAGAAAAAATTTGATTTTTTTTCAAAATTTTGATAGAAGGGGGGGGTATTCTCTCGATTTCGTTATAAATTTTGAATTTTTTTCGTAAGAAAGCGGGCTAATTCGTACTAATTCGTCTCTATTGTACCCCTTAGAGTTGTTTGTGACCAATTTTGGCTAAATAGAGCGCAAGAATTAGGAGAAACTTGGCGTTTTTCGTGAAAAATTGATTTTGTTAAAAATCGACTTTTTCTCGTATAATTTCGCTTCAGCGCCAGCTAATTCGACATTTACGGTCCTATTGGTATCCTATAGGATCGATTCTACCCAAATTCAGCGCGATTTAGCAGAAAAAATTTGATTTTTTTTCAAAATTTTGATAGAAGGGGGGGGTATTCTCTCGATTTCGTTATAAATTTTGAATTTTTTTCGTAAGAAAGCGGGCTAATTCGTACTAATTCGTCTCTATTGTACCCCTTAGAGTTGTTTGTGACCAATTTTGGCTAAATAGAGCGCAAGAATTAGGAGAAACTTGGCGTTTTTCGTGAAAAATTGATTTTGTTAAAAATCGACTTTTTCTCGTATAATTTCGCTTCAGCGCCAGCTAATTCGACATTTACGGTCCTATTGGTATCCTATAGGATCGATTCTACCCAAATTCAGCGCGATTTAGCAGAAAAAATTTGAATTTTTTTCAAAATTTTGATAGAAGGGGGGGGTATTCTCTCGATTTCGTTATAAATTTTGAATTTTTTTCGTAAGAAAGCGGGCTAATTCGTACTAATTCGTCTCTATTGTACCCCTTAGAGTTGTTTGTGACCAATTTTGGCTAAATAGAGCGCAAGAATTAGGAGAAACTTGGCGTTTTTCGTGAAAAATTGATTTTGTTAAAAATCGACTTTTTCTCGTATAATTTCGCTTCAGCGCCAGCTAATTCGACATTTACGGTCCTATTGGTATCCTATAGGATCGATTCTACCCAAATTCAGCGCGATTTAGCAGAAAAAATTTGATTTTTTTTCAAAATTTTGATAGAAGGGGGGGTATTCTCTCGATTTCGTTATAAATTTTGAACATTTTTCGTAAGAAAGCGGGCTAATTCGTACTAATTCGTCCCTATTGTACCCATTAGAGTTAATTGTGACTAATTTTGGCTAAATAGAGCGCAAGAATCAGGAGAAACTTGGCATTTTTCGTGAAAAATTGATTTTGTTAAAAATCGACTTTTTCTCGTATAATTTCGCTTCAGCGCCAGCTAATTCGACATTTACGGTCCTATTGGTATCCTATAGGATCGATTCTACCCAAATTCAGCGCGATTTAGCAGAAAAAATTTGATTTTTTTTCAAAATTTTGATAGAAGGGGGGGGTATTCTCTCGATTTCGTTATAAATTTTGAACATTTTTCGTAAGAAAGCGGGCTAATTCGTACTAATTCGTCTCTATTGTACCCATTAGAGTTAATTGTGACTAATTTTGGCTAAATAGAGCGCAAGAATCAGGAGAAACTTGGCATTTTTCGTGAAAAATTGATTTTGTTAAAAATCGACTTTTTCTCGTATAATTTCGCTTCAGCGCCAGCTAATTCGACATTTACGGTCCTATTGGTATCCTATAGGATCGATTCTACCCAAATTCAGCGCGATTTAGCAGAAAAAATTTGAATTTTTTTCAAAATTTTGATAGAAGGGGGGGTATTCTCTCGATTTCGTTATAAATTTTGAATTTTTTTCGTAAGAAAGCGGGCTAATTCGTACTAATTCGTCTCTATTGTACCCCTTAGAGTTGTTTGTGACCAATTTTGGCTAAATAGAGCGCAAGAATTAGGAGAAACTTGGCGTTTTTCGTGAAAAATTGATTTTGTTAAAAATCGACTTTTTCTCGTATAATTTCGCTTCAGCGCCAGCTAATTCGACATTTACGGTCCTATTGGTATCCTATAGGATCGATTCTACCCAAATTCAGCGCGATTTAGCAGAAAAAATTTGATTTTTTTTCAAAATTTTGATAGAAGGGGGGGTATTCTCTCGATTTCGTTATAAATTTTGAACATTTTTCGTAAGAAAGCGGGCTAATTCGTACTAATTCGTCCCTATTGTACCCATTAGAGTTAATTGTGACTAATTTTGGCTAAATAGAGCGCAAGAATCAGGAGAAACTTGGCATTTTTCGTGAAAAATTGATTTTGTTAAAAATCGACTTTTTCTCGTATAATTTCGCTTCAGCGCCAGCTAATTCGACATTTACGGTCCTATTGGTATCCTATAGGATCGATTCTACCCAAATTCAGCGCGATTTAGCAGAAAAAATTTGATTTTTTTTCAAAATTTTGATAGAAGGGGGGGGTATTCTCTTGATTTCGTTATAAATTTTGAACATTTTTCGTAAGAAAGCGGGCTAATTCGTACTAATTCGTCTCTATTGTACCCATTAGAGTTAATTGTGACTAATTTTGGCTAAATAGAGCGCAAGAATCAGGAGAAACTTGGCGTTTTTCGTGAAAAATTGATTTTGTTAAAAATCGACTTTTTCTCGTATAATTTCGCTTCAGCGCCAGCTAATTCGACATTTACGGTCCTATTGGTATCCTATAGGATCGATTCTACCCAAATTCAGCGCGATTTAGCAGAAAAAATTTGATTTTTTTTCAAAATTTTGATAGAAGGGGGGGGTATTCTCTCGATTTCGTTATAAATTTTGAATTTTTTTCGTAAGAAAGCGGGCTAATTCGTACTAATTCGTCTCTATTGTACCCCTTAGAGTTGTTTGTGACCAATTTTGGCTAAATAGAGCGCAAGAATTAGGAGAAACTTGGCGTTTTTCGTGAAAAATTGATTTTGTTAAAAATCGACTTTTTCTCGTATAATTTCGCTTCAGCGCCAGCTAATTCGACATTTACGGTCCTATTGGTATCCTATAGGATCGATTCTACCCAAATTCAGCGCGATTTAGCAGAAAAAATTTGATTTTTTTTCAAAATTTTGATAGAAGGGGGGGTATTCTCTCGATTTCGTTATAAATTTTGAACATTTTTCGTAAGAAAGCGGGCTAATTCGTACTAATTCGTCCCTATTGTACCCATTAGAGTTAATTGTGACTAATTTTGGCTAAATAGAGCGCAAGAATCAGGAGAAACTTGGCATTTTTCGTGAAAAATTGATTTTGTTAAAAATCGACTTTTTCTCGTATAATTTCGCTTCAGCGCCAGCTAATTCGACATTTACGGTCCTATTGGTATCCTATAGGATCGATTCTACCCAAATTCAGCGCGATTTAGCAGAAAAAATTTGATTTTTTTTCAAAATTTTGATAGAAGGGGGGGGTATTCTCTTGATTTCGTTATAAATTTTGAACATTTTTCGTAAGAAAGCGGGCTAATTCGTACTAATTCGTCTCTATTGTACCCATTAGAGTTAATTGTGACTAATTTTGGCTAAATAGAGCGCAAGAATCAGGAGAAACTTGGCGTTTTTCGTGAAAAATTGATTTTGTTAAAAATCGACTTTTTCTCGTATAATTTCGCTTCAGCGCCAGCTAATTCGACATTTACGGTCCTATTGGTATCCTATAGGATCGATTCTACCCAAATTCAGCGCGATTTAGCAGAAAAAATTTGAATTTTTTTCAAAATTTTGATAGAAGGGGGGGGTATTCTCTCGATTTCGTTATAAATTTTGAATTTTTTTCGTAAGAAAGCGGGCTAATTCGTACTAATTCGTCTCTATTGTACCCCTTAGAGTTGTTTGTGACCAATTTTGGCTAAATAGAGCGCAAGAATTAGGAGAAACTTGGCGTTTTTCGTGAAAAATTGATTTTGTTAAAAATCGACTTTTTCTCGTATAATTTCGCTTCAGCGCCAGCTAATTCGACATTTACGGTCCTATTGGTATCCTATAGGATCGATTCTACCCAAATTCAGCGCGATTTAGCAGAAAAAATTTGAATTTTTTTCAAAATTTTGATAGAAGGGGGGGGTATTCTCTCGATTTCGTTATAAATTTTGAATTTTTTTCGTAAGAAAGCGGGCTAATTCGTACTAATTCGTCTCTATTGTACCCCTTAGAGTTGTTTGTGACCAATTTTGGCTAAATAGAGCGCAAGAATTAGGAGAAACTTGGCGTTTTTCGTGAAAAATTGATTTTGTTAAAAATCGACTTTTTCTCGTATAATTTCGCTTCAGCGCCAGCTAATTCGACATTTACGGTCCTATTGGTATCCTATAGGATCGATTCTACCCAAATTCAGCGCGATTTAGCAGAAAAAATTTGATTTTTTTTCAAAATTTTGATAGAAGGGGGGGTATTCTCTCGATTTCGTTATAAATTTTGAACATTTTTCGTAAGAAAGCGGGCTAATTCGTACTAATTCGTCCCTATTGTACCCATTAGAGTTAATTGTGACTAATTTTGGCTAAATAGAGCGCAAGAATCAGGAGAAACTTGGCATTTTTCGTGAAAAATTGATTTTGTTAAAAATCGACTTTTTCTCGTATAATTTCGCTTCAGCGCCAGCTAATTCGACATTTACGGTCCTATTGGTATCCTATAGGATCGATTCTACCCAAATTCAGCGCGATTTAGCAGAAAAAATTTGATTTTTTTTCAAAATTTTGATAGAAGGGGGGGTATTCTCTCGATTTCGTTATAAATTTTGAACATTTTTCGTAAGAAAGCGGGCTAATTCGTACTAATTCGTCCCTATTGTACCCATTAGAGTTAATTGTGACTAATTTTGGCTAAATAGAGCGCAAGAATCAGGAGAAACTTGGCATTTTTCGTGAAAAATTGATTTTGTTAAAAATCGACTTTTTCTCGTATAATTTCGCTTCAGCGCCAGCTAATTCGACATTTACGGTCCTATTGGTATCCTATAGGATCGATTCTACCCAAATTCAGCGCGATTTAGCAGAAAAAATTTGATTTTTTTTCAAAATTTTGATAGAAGGGGGGGTATTCTCTCGATTTCGTTATAAATTTTGAACATTTTTCGTAAGAAAGCGGGCTAATTCGTACTAATTCGTCCCTATTGTACCCATTAGAGTTAATTGTGACTAATTTTGGCTAAATAGAGCGCAAGAATCAGGAGAAACTTGGCATTTTTCGTGAAAAATTGATTTTGTTAAAAATCGACTTTTTCTCGTATAATTTCGCTTCAGCGCCAGCTAATTCGACATTTACGGTCCTATTGGTATCCTATAGGATCGATTCTACCCAAATTCAGCGCGATTTAGCAGAAAAAATTTGATTTTTTTTCAAAATTTTGATAGAAGGGGGGGTATTCTCTCGATTTCGTTATAAATTTTGAACATTTTTCGTAAGAAAGCGGGCTAATTCGTACTAATTCGTCCCTATTGTACCCATTAGAGTTAATTGTGACTAATTTTGGCTAAATAGAGCGCAAGAATCAGGAGAAACTTGGCATTTTTCGTGAAAAATTGATTTTGTTAAAAATCGACTTTTTCTCGTATAATTTCGCTTCAGCGCCAGCTAATTCGACATTTACGGTCCTATTGGTATCCTATAGGATCGATTCTACCCAAATTCAGCGCGATTTAGCAGAAAAAATTTGATTTTTTTTCAAAATTTTGATAGAAGGGGGGGGTATTCTCTTGATTTCGTTATAAATTTTGAACATTTTTCGTAAGAAAGCGGGCTAATTCGTACTAATTCGTCTCTATTGTACCCATTAGAGTTAATTGTGACTAATTTTGGCTAAATAGAGCGCAAGAATCAGGAGAAACTTGGCATTTTTCGTGAAAAATTGATTTTGTTAAAAATCGACTTTTTCTCGTATAATTTCGCTTCAGCGCCAGCTAATTCGACATTTACGGTCCTATTGGTATCCTATAGGATCGATTCTACCCAAATTCAGCGCGATTTAGCAGAAAAAATTTGAATTTTTTTCGCTTAATTCGCACTAATTCGTCTCTATTGTATCAATTAGAGTTGTCTGTGACTGTCGGTTTTTGAAGAGGTGCAGTCAACCAATTATATGCAATGTTAGTTTTTATTGACTGCACTCTTTCAATTTTTAGAACTTTTTATCGCCCCTATTCGTCTAGGTAGACCTGATAAAACTTTTTTGATTATGTCTTAATAATTTTTTTTTTGTACTTACCAAAAATTAATTGACAGGAACGTACATTATTTTGTACCCTTATAAAAAATAATCCCCATTAAAAATTATACAACTTACCTGCTGTTTTACAAGTAGTCTTTCAGTAAGTTTCGAGCAGATCAAAATTGCAAGTCCTTACCAATCACTTTAACAGGATTTTTAAAAGTCTCTTTACTAAAATTTACCCTTTTTGAATTACAAAAAACAAAGATTTAATAAAATTCAATTTTGACTGAAGTCAACTACGATACTAAGTACTTAATTTTCTTTTTCGAATTTAAAAAACTTTATTTAGAATAAAATCCAGATTTCAAGAAAGCTGTAAAGTTTTCATTTGTTTGAAGAACTTACATCCAACGTTTCGTCCATTATACAGGGCTACAAAGGTGTTAATTAACAAGGTAAAAAAATACAGAAGATTCAGAATTAATTAAAAATCATGACAATGAGTTGTAGCCTTATATCAGAGACGAAACGTTGGTTGTAACTTAAGAAACCTTACACCCTCCCTAATGCCTATCTGGATTATTTTGGTAAATAAAAATTGCATTTTTTTTTCTATTAAGATTCTGAAGAAGGTCCTCCGTCGCTACGTTTGACCCTTCGTACGTGTATACGTCCCCCAATGAACCCCCCTTCGGATAAAGAAATAAGTATAATAACCCCACCGACATTTCCGAACCCCCCAGTGTCGGGCAGTCACGGTTCCGCCAGTGGGGTATGGTCGTGGTTATCGAGAAGGCCCTGTACAGAGCCGTCCCAGCTAGAGCCCCCTTTGTCGTCCCGCCGAGAAAACCACTACACCCACATGGAGGAGCCGTACAACAGCGTCACGGAAGGGATTTATGCCGAAGTGGATAGGGACAGTGCAACGGATCGGGACAGTAACAGTCCCGCGTATCAAAATTCGGCTTACACCGATCCCGATGCGCCCAGTGCTCCAAGTAGTGCGTACTATTCGGACTTGTCGGTAACCCCAGTGCCAGAAAGGGCGTACGAAGTCGTCGGTTTAGTAACTATGCCCATTTGGGACGCTAGCAGTAGCAGTAACAGTAACAATTGCGGGGAAACGAGTGCAGCCAGAAGACCTACTGCTAACAGATTAGCAGTTATTAGTGAAAATAGTACTGTGCCCTCGGATTATGTTTGAAATTTTTGTGTTTACTTGAAACAGAAACTTATTTTTAATATTTAACAAAAGTAGAAAAATCCACCCTCCACCCGTTTTAATATATTAAAGAAAATAACTAATGGAAATGGTAAGTACCCCTATAAGTACATTTAAAAAACAAAGTGAAGTAAATACTTTTAAAAAAATTGGTAATTAAATAATAACGTATAATTTAATTAATTTAATCTGTGCACACAAAAGTATAAATACTTCTTTAACTTTACGTATGTATAAATAATATGCAAGAATTGGTGCTGATTTTTTTAAGTATATAATATTAATTTTGTGATATAGTGTTAATGTTTATAATTGTTTATAGCAAGGCATTGAAATGCCCGTGACTTTGTAAATAAACGCTCAAAATGATCACAATGTTATATTATTAAAAAAAAGATGATTTAAAAAAAAAACAATTATTTAATTAAATTAATACATAATTTCAGCAGTAATTATGGTTTAACGTCATATAAACTTTACTTTCCATTCGCTTGAAACTAAAAACTTTATGAAAATTCGTTATACAGATTAAATCTAATTCGAGCTTCCGAATTTTATTTTTTGTTGTATTATATTTTTGAAAATTTAAGATATTTTAATTGAATTTAGTTACCACTAGCGCCATCGTACAGGTAGAGGTTAAACTAACCACAGTTTAATAGTTTCACGATACTGCTGGCGCCATCGTGAAATCGGAAGCTGAACTATAACTTCAAAACGTAGTTAAATACTTGCTTATCTATATATAAATTCATTCTATGGTACACGAGTATAGATATAGGCATTTATTGATATTGATTGAATTATGGATTTTGCGGTTTATGGAATTTGGTAGCAGAAATAAAAAATTAATCATCCATCGCCATATTGTTGTGTTGTTGTGTTGCGCATTATTTGCTTTTTGGTACGTTTTTATTTTATTGCATCTGTTTTTTATTTGTATCGTTAATCAGTTTTCTTATCCATTTTTTCAGTTTAATCGAGTAACAAGCCAACAAGGACTGAATTACTTCTTCAGCCAGTTCCTTCCGTTCCTCTATTCTTCTCTTCATCATCTGCTAATAACTGCTAATTAAATTAAGGTAAATACAATCAGTTATTTAATTTATTATAAACATAGAAAGCTTTTATTGCAGATCTGTTTATAACCCACGTTTTATAAATTTTTAAAGCATGTAAGAGAATATACGTTCACAATTTTTACATTGGTACGTAGGTATTTACCTTTTGTTTTTATTTTTCTTATATTATTTTATCAGAAATAATTATAGAATATTATGTATTCAATGTTCAAGTCTATTGTGTTTATGTAGTACCTTAGTTTGCATTTCTGTTGCCTTGTTCTTTGTTTTTGATGTTAAGTTAAACATATTTATTTTGATGTTATTTAGTACACAAAAAAATCAGTTCACAGGTACATACACTTTATGGAAACTTCAAATTCCATGTCTTAGGACAGCATTGATCCTCACCTTCATCTTGCATTCCAGAACTTACAGTAGAGAATCGACAAATGGTCTGCAATGATGGGTCTTATTCCAGTTAATTGATTTGCTTTAGTCTTCTTCATCTTTGAATATACTGCAGTTATCCAAGGTGAGAATGATTGCTTTAAATTTAATGAAAAACTGTGGAATTGATCCTTTTTCATTCAAGAAATTTAATTAATTGTTTGATTTCGTATAAGAAAAATTCTAACTTTTTGTTTTAAACCTAATATATAGTGTAATTTAAATCAAATTTCCTGCAAATTTTATTATTTTGTATTATAAATTTGTCCCTGACGTTATACAATAACAACACTAGATCATTTATACTTAAGTACCATTTAATATAACAGAATAATTCATAGGAACACCATAAACTCTGGACACTACAAGATGTGGGGCATTGGTTGTGATGCTCCTCTTTCACTTCAAGATATGGCAATGCTTGAAGGAATCATGAACGAGTTTTTTACTGGAATCACTTTGTTGTACAAGAAACAGAGTGAGTGAATTGGTAAGTGACAACATCAATTATTATATTAAAAATAAGATTAAACTATTTCATTTTCATTTTAATTATTTGTGTTAGTTAAAGAAATGTTAAATTTTGAATTCTTTAAAAATATTGTTGTACAAAGTAATTACTTTTATTATGGAACTGTTTTTCACCCTCTGCACTTATTCAGTAGTTATAAAGCGATTGTAACGCAGAATTTTGATTATTTTTAAAGAAACACAACTAACAAAAGTTTAAATATTATCGTTCAATTCTCAATTAACCGATTATTTCAGTATTATTTATTTGTTGGTAAATTTCCTCTTAAGAATTTATGAACAAATTACAAGCGTGACATAGCAAGGCAATTCGTAAATTATTCGTAGGTACTTTCATTTTAATATATTTCTGTGTTATTATTATCTTAATAATATCCATATTATTTATTATTTTAGATTTGCTGCAACTACAAGTCTGCCTCTTAGCTTTCAAGTAACGAGCATCATAAGAACACTGAAGAAATTACTTTTATTTTATTGTATAAGTGTATTACTTTCTTACAATTTCACTTTTGTCGCATTGTCTTTTCTGTTATAAATTATATATTAGTATAAATGTTAGCTTAGAATTGAAATTGACAAATACTAAGTTTCTAAATTAATTTTTGGCAAAATTGGCAATGTATGAAAGGTGTTTTAATTTATAATTTTTGTTTAGCTGCTAATTGAAGTTTCTGTTATCATTTCTATTTAAATTTCATCTATTCATGTAATCCAGAATGTTATTTTGTGTATCTTTCATTTTAAAAACCAATTCAATTGTATTTATTAATTGTATATGTATAAATTAATTTAGTATTTGTAAATGTAAGAAGTACTACCAAAATATGAAAATTGTTGCCTTTAAATATCATACTGTGATTGCCAATTGATACAGTTAATGATATTTTCAGGAAATTTATTCGTAAATATTTAATTAATAAATATATCATATCAAATTTTAAACTAACTAATAGATGTACATAGTATCCTAATTTGTAACAATGTTATTGCAATGTATTTATAAATAAAGCAATATTAAAACAACTGTATTATCATTTATTATTCATAAGTACATAAATTTGATTATCAACTGATTTGACGATTAGACCTCGTATTTTCTGAAAAATTTAAAAATTTCGATATTTGTATCAGGAGAGCATAAGTTGCTCGGGATATATGTCAAATTATTTGTTGATTAGACCTCGTATATATTCGGAAAATTTAAAAATTTCGAATCCATGTATCAGGAGAGCATAAGTTGTTTGGGAAATATGTCAAATTATTTGTTGATTAGACCTCGTATATATTCGAAAAATTTAAAAATTTCGAATCCATGTATCAGGAGAGCATAAGTTGTTTGGGAAATATGTCAAATTATTTGTTGATCAGACCTCGTATTTTTCGAAAGTTCAAAAATTCCGAAATTTGTATTAGGAGAGCATAAGTGGGATTTATACGAGGTCTGATCAACAAATAATTTGACATATTTCCCAATCAACTTATGCTCTCCTGATACATGGATTCGAAATTTTTAAATTTTTCACGAAATACGAGGTCTGATCAACAAATAATTTGACAATTAAAAATCTTAAAATTTCCGACTTTTTTGTATTAGGAGAGCATAAGTTGAACTGGATTCATTGATTATGAGGAAAATAAAACAATTTCGAATATTAATATATTTATTTAAAGCTTTCAATTTACATAAAATAGATACACAATTACAAAAACACAATTAACAGGTATAATTAACTAGAACAAATTGCTTACATATTTACATTATATTATATATTTAAATTATAACTAGCCCTAACTCTGTGGCCTCCACATCTCCCCTTATAGCCACCCTATCCATCTAAACGTACATTAGAGTTATTAAATTTAATTTTATGAATTTTACGGAAAAATTAATTTACAAAATTTGTAAGTTACATTTACATAACAACAGTTTGTTAACATTATACCTGACAGCGAAAAGAAAAGCAAAAAACATTTTCTTCAGTCTTCTTATGATGTCTGTTACCTGAAAGCCAATATGCTACTCCACGTAGGTGACTCGTTCCACTGGGAAGTTCCGGGAAGGCGAAGAAGATGAACAGCTAACGAAGTTCTGGAAGAACGTCATCTCTGAGTTTGAAGTAAATAACCATACATTCTCTTCGATTAGTCCACCTATCGAAACAGACGAGAAATTAACAATTTTGTTAAACAATAAAATATAAAAAGAGACAATACCAGACAGTAACAAAGTGAAACAAAATAGAATATTGTAGTAAAGAAGACTGCAAGTATTTCTAAAAATCAGTAAAATGTTTAAGTAGTTTTCCCTTTTATAAGTACATATGAAACTACCAATTAGATTTTCTAAGATGATCAAATAGTACAACAAGAAATAATTTGGAAATTGCTAAGATATTAACTGAAAAATATATTAAATTGAAAGGATCAACAATTTATGGTTATAATTAATGAATTGTTAATCAAAAAATAAAACTTTTGTTCATTTGATGACTGTTTAAAATCTGCAGCAATTCCATTTTAACAGAGTCTAATTAAATGTAATAGATATCACAAACAAATAAAATAATAAAACATTAATGAAAGTATAATGTTAAACTAGGACCTAATTTAAATTATCATTAACATAAAAAATGTTGTCACTTACCAACTTATTAACTCAGCTTGTTGTAGAACAAACTGTTTCATGCTTTCATGATTCCTTTATGTACTGCCATATTTTGGAGTAAATGACGAGTTCCACAATCAATGCTTCACATCTTGTAGTGTCCTGCGTTTGTATTAATGTCCCTACAAAATTACTGATTATATTAAAAAGTTCTTAAACACAAAAAAACTTTAGCGTTTTTACTACGTAAATACGTACAACAAAAAACAACACTACTGAATTCGACACAAAAACTTATTACAAATTGGAAAAGGAGCAAATTTATAATGCAAAAATTAAAATGTAAAAGTATTAATTGTAAATTGAATCAAATTATGCCACAGCTTTCAGCTTTAATACTATAATTTATAATTTTTCTGACACGAGTAAGTTAGAATTTAATGTAAACAAATTAATAAAAATACTAACTTACATGAATTTAATTTAATTTATAAGCTTAACTTCTCTATAAACCAATATAAATGTTAACGTGTAACAAAATAATGAGTAAAACAGAACGATTTACGTTAACATTTACATCATGACATTATCAGTTTTTTTTAGGTTAGATAACATTCCATTCTATACAAGGCCTAATCAAAAAGTCGTCGCGTTGAAAAATGCAATATACGGGGTTCAATACAAAAGTTGAAATTTAATCTTCATTTCGAAAATTAAATACAAAAAATATATAAAACAAAAGCAGAAAAGTCCAAAACCAATACACAATTACAAATTTTAGCAAAAGTTCCGAATTTAAGTAAATATTCGTCAATTTTTAATAATACGAGATAAATATAAATACCGTGGCTGAATAAACCAGGACATTGATAGTCTCACCAAAATATCCTGACATCTAGTTTTGACAACCCAAACCTTTAAAATAACCTAACATTTATTCAGGCGTGTTTGTGATTTATTTTTAATAATTATCTATTAAAATTGGGGTAAAATGTCTGATAATGAGATGGAATTAGATGAAAATTGTACCATGGACGATGATGAAACAGTGAACGATGGTGAAAATGAAAACGAAAAAAATGCAGAAACGAAAGAAGTATACCTTCCTGGTAAGCCTCTGGAAGAGGGCGAAGAACTTGTTTGTGACGAAACGGCATATATTATGTTACATCAAGCCCAAACAGGAGCTCCTTGCTTAAGTTTCGACGTTATTAAAGACGATCTTGGGGACAAAAGAGACACTTTTCCAGCCACTATGTACGCAGTGGCTGGAACTCAAGCTTCTCAGACTCACATCAACAGTCTAATAGTCATGAAATTTTCAAATTTACATAAAACTAGTCGTAGTGACGACGAAGAATCGGAAGATGATGATGATGGAGAAGTAGATGATTCCAAACGTCCTCAAATGCAATGTGCATTAATAAAGCATCAAGGATGTGTAGACCGAATAAGGGTTAGTTAAATTAAACGTGTAATCCAGGCAATATTGAATTTATCTTTTTCATATTACCTAGACTATAGTTTAATTATTTGTTACGACCATTTACACATATAATATTCTAGTGTACAGTACTTAACAACACGATAATTGCCGCCAGTTGGAGCGAATTGGGACGAGTAAACATTTGGGATTTAAGCCAGCAAATATTAGCAGTAGACAATCCTCAACTTTTATCACGATATAACAAAGAACATCTCAAAAATACTATCAAACCACTTTTTACGTTTAGCGGACATCAGTCAGAAGGTTTTGGTGTCGATTGGAGCGCAGTAGCACCAGGGGTAAACTTTTAAAATATTTATCTATTTATGTTTGCGACACTCAAGCCTTCAGTTTTTAGCTACAGGAGACTGTGAAAAGAATCTACACATTTGGCGACCGGCAGAAGCAGGGAAATGGAATGTGGATCAGAGACCGTTAGTCGGTCATAGTGATTCAGTTGAAGATATACAGTGGTCTCCCAATGAAGCGAGCGTTTTGGCATCTTGCTCCGTAGACAAGAGCATTCGAATTTGGGACATCAGAGCGCCACCGAGCAAGGCGTGCATGCTCAGTAACACCCAGGCACACGAAAGCGACGTCAACGTTATTAATTGGAACAAAAATGAACCTTTCATTGTTAGTGGTAGGCTTCATAAAAAATTTAAAAGAAAAGTATTAACATTTTTAACAACTATACTTCAAATTATAGGAGGAGACGATGGATTTTTACACGTATGGGACCTGAGACAGTTTAAAGAAAACGGAGCGGTAGCAACATTTAAACATCACACGGCCGCCGTTACTAGCGTAGAATGGCATCCAACGGACTCGTCGGTGTTCGCGTCGGGGGGCAGTGACGATCAGATTGCTTTGTGGGACTTGGCAGTCGAACGAGACTGCGATGACGCCGAAGATGTCACGGTACGATTTAATTTACTCAGTATTTTATTATTTACGAAGTAATTAAATCAATTTTCTTTGTTTAGGATGTACCCCCTCAACTTCTTTTCATACACCAAGGACAGAAAGATATCAAAGAGCTGCACTGGCATCCGCAGATACCAGGACTCATTATCAGCACGGCAAATAATGGTTTTAATATTTTTAAGACGATTAGTGTGTAATTAATTGATAAAAAATAAATGTTTTAAGTTTTCAACTGCTTAATTTTTTAATATGAAAAAGTAAATTAGGAGTAAAATGGTTAGGAAAATAAAAATTTATGTTTACTTCGTGCGTTTGTGTTATTGAATATCAAAAAAATGTACAAATTAAAAAACAGTTCTTTAAAATAAAAAATATAATTTTCAAACACTTTTCTCGATAAGATCTAAATTAATGAGGTGACGCATTGTAGGACGTCCATGAGGACAGTTCTTAAAAAAAAATTTTCTTTTAATTGGTGCACGTTGAAACAAAGGACATAGCTGGATAAGTTCAAAAGTGCCCCAGACGACATTGAGAAAAAATATGGTCACTTTTGGCCTTCTTATCTGGCTATGCTCTTTAAGTAATACTCAGAGTGTTCCCAGTTTTGGTGAATTGAAGAAGAGGGGCTAACTTGGATATTGAAATTAAAATAATTTTCTTACCTTAAAACAAACATTTTTGAAAAGGGTTAACGAACGGAACTGCGGAACACCCTGTGTAGAAGGATCCTTACCCAGGGCTGTTCTATTTCTCCCATGTGATCGATGAGTCTTCTCATGTCTGAACGGCTAAGGGGGCACCCAATCATTATAGATTTTCGACAAGCGCGCGAGGCGAACATGTACTGGATCCTTGACGGGCGACACACTTCAGGATTGACGTTTTCCTAATAAAAATTAAAAATATTATGTGCCAAATTTAACGGAATATGTAAATTAATACTCTGTAAATTAATTAAAACAAAAACTTACCTGTAACATGAATAACATTTCTTCAATATCGTCCTTTCCAAAAGTATAGTTTTTGCTCATTGGAATGGCAGTCAGGAAAACCTTTTTTGTTACAGGAGCTTAAAAATAAAATTAAATACTTAATAAAAATACGATATTCGATTAAGTACTTACCATTTCTTTTAATTAAAAAATTAAAACCATTTTTCTTAAACACTTCTTCATTATCTATAAGAATTGCTTCATTAGTGGCAGACAATTCCAATGGTTTTGGACTGAAAAAATAAAAATCGTAAACGATTAGAAAATTAATATACGGCCAATTCGACTTACTTTACCAACACCTGGCTCTCTAAAATCGTATTTTGTTGCAGTGTTTCATAATTGTACTTCTCGTCTGTTGCATGTTGATCGATTATAAATAAATCGTTATCGAGTTTCGCAATTATAAATCCCAAATTGAATTGTCCGATAATTGACATTTTACGGAACATTTCTTTTGTAATTTGTTTTTGAAGTTCTTCTTCGGCAGTTTTGTTCGCATCGGGAGCTATTTTGGACCTGAACCGAACCGAAATATTTTCCCTTTTCCTCTGATTAAAGTAGGAAGACGTTTTCTGGGAATTTGCAATTCGATTTGTTGAAGTTCCAATCAAAATCCTTTTAGTATGAAACTCGTTTGTTGAATCTTTTAAATCGATTTTCGTCACATTTTCTTTTTTGGGCGTAACAAAACATTTAATAGTTTTCGTAATAGTTGATGAAGAAGACAATTCATTGTCTAAATCATCCCATTTGCTCGATTTCTTGCTACGCAGTGAAATGTTAGATTTCTTCGATGATTTATCGAAATCTAATTCTTCACTTGGAGAAAGACGTATAGATACGGTGCTATCTTCTAAAAATAAAGTATCGTCCACAACTTCCTCACTTTCTTTCGGTCTGATGCAGTCTTCAATGGAACGATTTAGTATTTTACCAGAAGTCTCGGACACTTCTTCGACCAAAGCGTCCCATTTACTTTTTTTAACAGCTTGAGGAGATTCTAAGATGTTTAATTCTTTTGGTTCTTCATTTTTAAACTGTTCTTCACATTTTTCTTCTAATAGAGCAACATCTTCTTGTTTGTCAGTTAAAATATCACCAATAACATCGTTGCTAAAGCTTTTATTTGATAAAGACTTTCTAAACCTATCCACAAAAGTAAAATTTTCTTCTTTATCATTTTTTTCGCATTCTTCTAACGGTCTCTTGAGCCCCCTTAGCCCCCCTATTGTGTAGTCAGTTATTTTAGTTTCTATTTTCGTATTTTGCATGATATAAGTGGACGGGGTGTTTTTGAAGGCATCCAAAAGGGAGCTTTTAATAGCAGCCAAAAGTAATTTTTCTTTTTCCAAAAAAACTTGTCGTTTGTCAGGAGTAACGTTAACATCGACACAAGACCTTTCCATTTCGACATTAAGATAAACGAAGGGATACTGATTAGAGTTGAACTGTTTGTAAACATCGTTCACTACTTTCATAACCTTTTGGGGTTCGCACGGCCTATTATTTACATAAAAGAATTGTCTATCGGCAGTAGAACGTCCGTTGCCGTGAACCACGTTTGAAATTAAAAAATCTAATTTGAAAGGCAGAGGTTCCCCGTAAACAAAATTTTTTAGTTCGAATTCTTTGACGATGGTTTCATCGGGTTTAACCGAATCTATTTCGACTAGCGTTGACACCTGTTTGGGGCCAAATACACTTATTATGTTGTCTTTTAACGAGTTACTGCCAAGAGTTGCAACAACGATGTTTTTTGAACCTTTACTAGTCTGATTTGAACACGTGATTCTATAAAAATGAATATTTTTGAGTTAAATCTATTATTAATTTACTTTTTGTTCAAAAAGTTTTTAATAATTTGACTTACTTAATATTCTTGCAGACTAAACAGTAGGCGTACAACAGTTGACACATCTTGTTAAATTCACGTTTGAGATTTTTCATGAACTCCTTGCGACGTACGGGCAGCGATTTGAATAAGTTCTGTAAAATAACTGTAGTCCCCACATCTCTAGCTGCTGGTATCTTGTTAATAATTCTACCATTGTGGTCGTATGTTACTTTAGTGGCATGATTTGCTGATGTATGTCTTGTTGTGATAACTAAATCCGCCAAAGCACACAATGAACTAAGGGCTTCGCCCCGAAACCCCAATGTTGCAACAGATTCTAAGTCACTGAACTCCCTTAATTTGGACGTGTAATGTTTTAGAGCTAAACAGTAAAAAATATAAATAAATAGTCCCTAAATTACAAATATAAGTTAAAAAAACATACTTAAGTTTTCAAAATTTTCTTCTTTAACACCTGTTCCGTTGTCTGACACTTCTATTAATTCGCTACCGTATTCTTTTAAACGAACGTCAACTATTGTTGCTGAAGCATCTATTGCATTCTCGATAAGTTCTTTAACTGCTATTGCTAGACTTAATACGACCTTTAAAAATAAATAAAATATATTTAGATAAGCTTTAATTGAAATACTCGAATAATAAAAAATCAGATACGTATTTATCTTTTAAAAAACTTGATAAACACATTGAACAGTAAAACACTTTTTATATGTAATTTACTTGTTTAAACTATGACTTAAACAACAACATACTGAATTACTTACTATTTATTTTTTGTTAGAATTGTTTTTTAAAGAAATTATATCATATTATCTTAAATGAATTGTATTAACTAGATTTTATTTTCTGTTAGTACTATTTGAATTGAATTAAACTCAAATGTCTCCTTTTACTTTTACGTTTTCCATTGAACTATATTTGTTGTGTTTCCTGTAATATTATTTTTTTTCTCATTTTAATAGGTATCAGCCCTAAATCAGGCTTCAACCACTTGGGAGCACCTTTGTGTTTAGTACCTGGTTAAATAAATAAAACTAAACTTACTTGTCCAGAGCAAATTTTATGTACTGTTTCGCGATTAATACGAGAAATTGACGCACTATTACCACTTTTCTCAGAATTAGACTCATTTTTTAAATCCGACATTACATCAAAAACCTTATTAAATAAACATTAAATTAATAATTCTAAAAAAACGTATCTAATGAAAAACGACCGTTACTACAACACACTTTTTAGGTTATTAACCATAGATCAATGAATAGACCTACATTTAATCATAGAGAAAAGACATACATTGAGGTCATTTGAACTACACAAAATGTTGTCGTACCTATGAAGAATGCTATGGGTTAAACAGTACATACAATTGTTTTAGTTATAATATTACAGATAACACATAACTGCAAAGTCAATATTTAAAAACGACTCTTAAGAAAATAGTCAATAATATAAAAATATTTTTGGTGATATCCTTCTGATCATAGATACAAGATTTATATTAGGGTCATTTGAACTACAGAAAATATTTTTCTTTATCTATGATAGGATATATTTGACAGGTATAGGTTAGGTGATTAAAACGTCAATGTTCTGGTATTAAAGAGCTTTTTTCTTGATTTTTTAATTATCATCTTAATAATATTTGAAGAAATTTCGTTCAACAACATCCTTTGTGTCCAAATTTTACCAGAACATCATACCACCACTTTGGAACAGTGTTGACAGTGTCGCGAATTTAATCGATAGTTAACATGAACGAGGAACTAAAGCTTCCTGAGTGTAAAATACGTTGTTATAAACCTTAATCAAGTATTTAAAGTTTAAAACAATAATATAGAAACAGCAATGGCGTTTTCCCTCAGTGGTCAGCAAATAGGTAAGGTATTATGATACATGACATGCAGCACCCATAAGACTGATATTTCTTAAAGGTACAGGGACAATTATTCACACGGGACCGGCTCCTTTATTAAATCCCATGGACCCAAACGAAATAACACTAATGACCTCTACGTCACAAGGAATTGATCTTACTGAATTCAACAAAACCAGAAAAAAGACACTCAATAAAGAATCTCTTAGAATGAGCCCCACTGATAAAAGAGAAAGGCGAAGGCCTGACAGGAGAGAACGTGAAAAGAGAGACAGTGACAGGTCAAAAGATGATTCTGATTCTAATATGTCAAATCCAACAACAGAAATTGTCACAATTCAAAACGGATCTGGAATAGCCCCTAACATGTGGGGAGGTGTTGTAGGAATGGGATATCCAATGGTCGGTATGAACATGATAATGGATCCAAATATGATGCCAATGAATAATTACGGTCAGTATTATGTTAATGTAAAACAATAACTTATTTTAAAATATTTAGGAATGGTTTCGCCCATTATTCCACCAGATCCCAACTTGGTAACTCCAGATCCTGGTATAATGATTAACCCAGCAAAAGAAATAATACACTGCAAATCGTGTACGTTATTTCCACCAAACCCCAATGCTCCCCCACCTACAACACGAGAAAGACCTTTAGGCTGCAGAACCGTGTTTGTCGGGGGACTACCGGAAAATATGACCGAAGAAATCATACGAGAGGTGTTTGAAAGATGCGGAGAGATAACTACTCTAAGATTAAGCAAGAAAAACTTTTGCCATATTAGATTTTTATACGAACACTGCGTCGATCATGCAATTTTTTTATCCGGATATAGGATCAGAATCGGATCTAATACTGATCCTCCCAACACAGGAAGGCTTCACGTGGATTACGCACAGGTAATTAAAACAACAGGGACATAAATAAAGAAGTTGGTACACATTTATTTCGTTTTTAGGCACGAGATGACCAATACGAATGGGAATGCCGTCAAAGACAGCTGCAAAGGGAACAAAGACACCGAGAGAGAATGGAAGAAGAGAGATTGCGGCCCCCTTCGCCACCGCCAATTGTTCATTATACTGACCATGAGGCACAAAATGTTGCAGAGAAACTTAAACAAGACGAGACGTTTACCAAAGCCGTCCAAGTATGTTATTTTGGTTCAAAAAGTGTGTTTTTTAATTAACTTTTTTTGTTCAAAAGATTTTAGTAACGTGGCTGGAAAGAGGGGACTGCAGTAAACGAAATTCGAACACGTTTTACTCGATGGTTCAATCTACGAATTCACACGTAAGGCGTCTTTTAACCGAAAAGACTCAGTATGAAGAAGAACTACAGAAAGCCAAGGAAATTATGAAGGGGAGAATGCAAGGAATTTTATTGCAATGTAAGCAAATTTTTATTTCCTTCAGTCTGGGTTAATATGAATTTTAAAAACGTTACCTAATGCATAATAATTGAGGACAATCATTTGAATATTGATTGAATAAAAAAAGTCCTGTATGATTGGCCTCAACTTGTTAAAAAAAAAATTATGATTACATACTGAGTGCTCCAATTTATCTGTTTGTTGAAAATTCGAATATAATATAAAATTGAGACGCCCGGTATGTGGTATAATAAATAAACGTTATTATTATTGTAAGTGGAAAGTGAGTCAAAAGCATTTTCAAAGATTTTGGCGGTGAATTGGTAAAGTATGATCGTTTTTTCTTGCTGGTTCTTGGATGTCTAATCAAATACATATGAAAAGAAAAAAGTAAAATAAATAAAATCCGTGTATGTTGGTCGGTCAGAGTCTAGAAGTGTGCGAATGTGTGTAAGTCATGTTGGAGGCAATTTAAGTACAGATTTAAGTCTATTGATCCTTAATTTAATCGTTACTTTACGTGTGCCTGTCAGTCAGTCAAATCGAACGTGTTTTCTTGGCTGCCTGCCACAAGAAAGTCTGGGACCATTTCACCAAGGCACAGAGAAAAAACATTGAGCTGTGGAAAAAGCAGTCGATGGTATGTAGTACCCGACGACTTTACAATCTAAACTCGTTTTATTTCGAATAAATTCGAAAAAAAACAATATTTTATCTGGTCCATAAAAAATAGCAAACAATTAAATCATTTAGATATTTTAGAGAAAGTAGGACTTCGTAGTACAGTAGAATCTCAATAAGTCGGACTTGAAATGGTCCACAGAAACTGTAAAAATACCTTTTAATAAGTTGTAAATAAATAAAAACCTACAAAATGGCTTTTTTAAGTCCTATTCGACGATTCTTCACCAGAAAAGTTGGAAAAAACGAACTTTTATTAAAAAATTCATATCTCGAGTAATGTACAATATTGCGACAAGTTCACATTCAAACTAGCGCCATTAGAGTTGGTGATTTTAAAAATTTAGGGAAATAATTGTATTGAAATATCCTCGTTTTGATTTATAGAGGTTTTTTTATATTTCGAATAATGGAAGTTTTGAGGCTTGAAGAGAGGAATTTTTGGAATTATCGAGATTCTACTGTATCTAAAAAATAAATGTTTTTAAAATTTCAACTATGTATTTTACGAACTGTTCAGATTGTAAAGTCAATAGGGTTTCTTGCATGTTTAGATTAGTTTTTTTATTAGCTACTCTGTTGGAACCCTTAATAACAACGGATACGTAGAATGTTACGTGTGATGTTTTACGCTCAAGTTTGTATAAAAAAAGGAGTTATTTTAATGCTTTATTGTTTGTCTTTATTTTTTTTTTTAATATATTTAATTTTTAGTTGATTGTCTTGTCACCACCTACTAAGTATTATCCAACACTTTCACTTTTACTGTCTTTCTATCTCGAATTATTTACTTTTTATAATATAACTTCATTTAAATTCTTGAGGAAAATTTGGGCACAACCATTGGCTATTAAAAATATGAATATTATAGAAGTAAGTAGAATTAGGGCGATTATGTTTTCATATTTGAAAAAAAAAAATAAACAAGGGTTGGTTTTTCGTGTAAATACGTACTGCGCTTAGTTTCATATAATTATAATATTAAGATGCCATGGGACAAGGTAAGTTCCGATAAAAATTTATTAATAATTGATTGATCTAGTCATAGTTATTGACAAAAGTGATGAAAACTTTGCAGTACATTTTTTTGGTTTAGTAAATGACATATACAGAAATTGGTTTATACCTTTTCAGGTGAGTTTTATGAATTTAATTAATTTTAGAACGTTCAAAAGGTAGGTAACAAATATCCAGTCAATTAAAACAGTCACTTAAACCATTTTGTAAAATAAAGTAATTTATTTGATTAAAAACAACTATAAATAAAACAAGAGGGTAAAAACTAACAACAGTGGAATTTTTTCGAGTCAAAAAAGTATTTTAGTTCGTTGGGAAGAACAGGTGAGTCGGGAGTTAAAAGTCATTTATTATATCTACAAAAATGTCCTGCAATTTAGTTCAATATGTTAATGTATGAGACAACTACAACAGTACCTTTTAACATTGGTCATGCCGAAACAAAAAACCTACGGTTTTACTAACATTTTTTAACTTGGCCTTGTTCAACAGGAGTTAAAAAATGTCCAACTTGAAAACGAGACCCCGATCGAAACGGCTGATGACGAAATGGAAATGTCAGATGGGGAAGAGAATCCCCGAAAGAAGACGAAAATTGACGTTTCCAACGAGGACAGGACGTTAGGGGAAGAAAATGACAATTTGAGGTTCCAAATGGAAGCATACAAAAACGAGGTATTTAAACATCACCTTTTAAAAAACTTTTGAACAACAGATTTACCTATTGTGTTTAGGTGGAGGTCCTAAAAAGGGATCACAAGAAAGAGACTGACGAGAAAGAAAAGCAACTGAAAATATTACAGCAAACGTTACAAAATCTACAACAGCAACTGGTCGACTATAAATTACGACAAACCGAAGACGAAAACAAAATGAAAGAGTTGCAGATGAAACTTCAATGTTCGTCTGATAATAAAGAGAAAGATTTGGAAGATTCGGAGTCTGACAAGCTCGAAATTACCAGCATTACGGATAGCTTAACAACCGATAGTGTACATATACAAATTCTTAACGAAAAAGATGCCAAACTCGTAGGAATTATATCGACTTTTCTCAACGTGCACCCGTTTGGTGCCGGTCTCGATTATATCTGGTCTTATGTCAGTAAACTCGACTCGAATATTAAACCGTCCGATATTGAGGTTCTTATGACGCGATTTCCTAACGTTTTTAAACAGGAAATAGTCGGAATTGGGGCCAACATGGAAAGACGGTGGCTTTTTAATGTATTCAACGCGACGGACGTTTGAAATGTTCAGTTGTTACGTTGGGTGCATTCTTGTTTTCGTTATTTAATTATGTATTCAATCGATTGTATTATAGCTAGTTAAAGTAGTTTTTGAAACGTATGAGGCTCATTTTGTAAGTCATATCAATATTAATAATAAATATTTATTAATTTGACTCAAGATTTTCATTTAAAAAGTCAATAACATTATTTAAAATAAATATAGAAATGACCTCACGAATTAATTTTGCTTATTTTTCGGCAATAGTGATTAAAATAATATATTAATTATGTACCTGATTGTTCTGTTGATGAATTTGAAGAAGTAATAACTGCTTATATTTTCCAAAAACGCCGTTCTCGTTTCTACAAATCGTCATCTTCTGGTTTCGGAGCTTCTTCTTCTACAGCTGTCAAAAAAATAAACTTATTTTAAGTACAAAACAATTTAAGTATTTAAAATAATAATGGACATACGTTGTGGATTCCTCTTTTTTATCTCATCAGACACATCTTTTAAAAACTCAGCTTCCGTTTGTTTGACGTCGTCTGTCAACCAAGTGGTCTCGAAACTTTCTTCAACAGGTTCTTCCGGTTCTACACCTTCCTCAGCTAATTGTTCGGCCTGTTGTTGCTGTTGTTGCAATTTGAGACGAATTTCCCTGTTTCTTGCCTCTAGAATCTTTTCCCTTTTATTCTCCCTTTCAAGCATCTAGAAAGAAATTATTGTTAATTTCTTAGACACTTTCAATTTTTGTTTATTGACTCATTTACCGCATTTAATAAAACTTTCTCGCTCTTGGAAGACATGGTCAAATTTTCGCTGAGTTCTATCAAATAAGTTGTACCTATTTCGTTCGAGACTGCCACCAGTTTCCCCATTTCGTGACACCGCAGACACTTCAGGGGCACGTCGCAGACTTTTATGCCACAAAGGGCTTGCTTTTGTTGCTGCAGAATGTCCCAAATATCCAAAATACCGTCAGCTCTGGTTGTAAAATAAACCGAAAATCTAAAAAAAGCTATACGTTATCAAACGGAAATATATTTTATTTGTAACACTTACCTGCTAGGGCTCCAGGCCCCGTCTGTAAGTGGAGTCTTGTGATAAGTCGTCCACATCAAGGGACTTTCTCGGCAATCTTCGGCAAAAATTTGCGCAGTCCAATCGCCTATTGACAGGAAATTCTTCATGTATGCTGCGTTTCTTTCCAAGGCAAGCACCGGCCCCAACTGACCATCAAACTTCATATTTAACTTTTCCAAAGCAGTCTTTCCTTTTCGGTTACCCGAGTAGATTTCGCCATTTTCGCAACCCAACATAAACCTCGTAGGAATCGAAGGCTCGTATTGTAAAGCCGAAACGCCCAACGCGTTCGTCAACGATTGAAAACGATCGTCGACCAAATCTACCACAAGAACTTCCAGTGGATCGCCCAATTTTCTCAAGTCCCACCTTTAAATACGAATACAATTTATGAGGTAAAAACTTTTAGACTTTTTAGTCTTACCACACAAGTTTACCGTCCGGAGAAGCGCTAAAGAATTCGCATCCGCTTTTCGACGCTATCCAAAGAGCCTTAAAAACGGGATAACGATGACTGACTTCAATCTGGCTGTGATCGACCGGTTCCGACCCTTTTCTTATGTCCCAAATGGCAACACGACCGTCCATTTGACCGCTAATCAACAAGTTACTGTCCTTAGGACTGTACTCGAGACAAACACAAGGACTTTCCGGTTTTAAAACGAGGTACGGAGTGTTCGGATTTTCTTAAAATCACAAGAAATACTTAAATAAATTGGGACGTGGGAAAGCTTTGTTGTTTTACCCATTTCCCATAAGTAAGAGGAGGTTTCGTCTCCTTTAGTTAGATAGGATAGACTGCAATGGGACATTACAAGTCTGGTACCGTTTTCAGGTGCCCACGACACGTGCGTGATGGGACGTTTTGCGAAACATTGGTCTTGAAATACGTTTACAATACGAGCAGAACTCGGTTCTACGAAAGGGGCAGGCTCTACGTCGTCGAAATATTGTTGATAAATATTAACGGCGTTGTTCTGGAGTATGCAGTTTTCCATACTCTGCGCAAGTTGAAAAATAGTGGGATTGTACGCGTCGTCTTTTTCAACTTTTCGTCTGTATCTTTTGGTGGAATCTTCATCGAGTATATTCACGTCTTTTGGCCATCCGCCTTCGGTGTGGTTCATTCCTGAATTGGTTTTTTCGGCTCGTAATGTGTTAATCTGATGTTCGGCCTGAACGGGGGCATTTTGGGAAGCTCTGCGCACTGGATCTCTACATTATTTATTATTAGTTAAACTTATTATAGGTAAAGGTAAATCGTTTATACCTTAAAATAAAGGATTTCATCCATTCCCTGTGAGCGGGATAGTTATCGATAAGGTCTGGGCCTTTGTCGCTGAAAAGACATTGACGTCCAAATTCGGTTCTCTTCTTCTGATATACGTAATTTGTTTCCATGTCAGTTCTATTCAGTTATGCCAATACTTGAAATTAAATCTGACAAGAATGAATGTCAGTTTAATTGATTTTCAAAATTAAAAGGTAATATAATTACCATGGATACTTTAAAATCAAATAATGTCCAATCGAACTACTTCAACATAAATGTTAATTATCTAGATAGTTATTATTATATTTGAATATTGATCTACTTAAGTTATTAATCTTATTATTTTTAAACTGAAATTGTGTGATAATTGTTTTCTTTATTCTACTGCTTTTATTTGCTCTATTTTATCGGTATTTGTATCGTTATCAGTTTGAGGCGTTTCTTCTGCAACTAAAAAAATAAAACAATTACAAAAAAATTCTCAAAAATTTCATTAGTTTTAAAAAGCGTACCTTTAAGGTTTCGTTTTCGTAATTCTTCATTAACTATTTCCATATACTCTTCTTCTGCCTGTTTAGATTCTGGAGTTATCCATTTCGTTTCAAAGTCGTCATCAGTTTCTTTAGTTGAACTCTTTTCGGCCCCTTCAGCAGCTTGCTCTGCCATTTGTTGTTGTTGCAATTTGAGACGAATTTCTCTGTTTCTGGCCTCCAAAATTTTCTCCCTTTTGTTTTCTCTTTCAAACATCTAATAAGAACGAAAACAAGTATATAGTTACGCCCTTTTTTTTATTTCGTTGCTTCCTTTTATTACCGCATTCAAAAGAGTCTTCTCGTTTTTAGTGGAAGTGGTTAAATTTTCGCTAAGTTCCACTAAATAGGTAGAACCCAACGAATTGGAAACTGTCAAAAGTCTACCCATTTCGTGACAACGAATACATCTAAGAGGAACGTCGCATACTTTTATACAACAGAGGGCCTTCTTTTGCTGCTGTAAAATGTCCCATATGTCCATTGTGCCGTCTTCACGAGTCGTAAAAAAGACGGAAAATCTTTAAAGTACATATTTTTATTTAATAAAACAATATTTTTTAAATAAGTCCATTATACCGACCTTGTTGGACTCCATGCGCCATCAGTTAGTAAAACTTTGTGATAGCTCGTCCACATTATCGAACTTTCCCGGCAATCTTCGGCCCAAATTCGAGCAGTCCAGTCGCCAATGGACAGAAAATTCTTCAGATAAGCTGCGTTCCTTTGGAGAGAAAGCACGGGTCCCAAATGGGCATCGAATTTCACGTTCAACTTTTCCATAGTCGATTTACCCTTGCGATTACCGGAGTAAATCTGTCCATTTTCACATCCAAACATGAACCTGGTCGGAATCGAAGGTTCGTATTCCAAAGCCGAAACACCGAGAGCATTCGAAAGAGACTGCAAACGATCTTCTACCAAATCGACGATAAGAACTTCCAAAGGTTCATTTAATTTCCTCATATCCCACCTTAAATAAATAAACAAATAAATAAGAGTATGTTGGTGAGACACGGTTGCTTTTTTACGTACCAAATGATTTTACCATCTGGTGCCGCGCTAAAAAATTCACAACCGGATTTGGACGCGATCCAGAGGGCATTTAAGACAGGACATCGATGACTAACTTCTATTTGACTATGGTCAACGGGATCGGACCCTTTTCGGATGTCCCAAATTGCTACACGACCATCCAGTTGTCCACTGATCAACAAATTACCGTCTTTTGGGTTATACTCGAGACAAACACACGGAGATTCTGGTTTCAATGAAAGATACGGAGTATTGGGGTTCTCTGAAATTATGCATAATTTAGTCAAATTACATATTATAGTTGTTACAAATTTACCTACCCATTTCCCATATGTAAGAGTGAAAAGATTCGTTGGGTTTTGGAATGGATTGATATGTGAGATTGCAGTGGGACATTGCCAGTTTCGTACCATTATCTGGAGACCACGATATATGACTGATGGGACGTTTTACAGGACACTGGTCTTGAAAAACGCTCACAATACGAGCAGAACTCTGTTCTACCAAAGGAGCAGATTCAACGTCGTCGAAATACTGCTGGTATATATTTATTGCGTTGTTCTGGAGAATACAATTTTCCATAGTCTGAAAATTATATTTTATATTATTTTGTACAAAAAAAAAACTTAATAATAATTTATTATATACCTTAGCAAGTTGAAAAACGGTTGGGTTAAAAGCGTCATCTTTCTCAATCTTTCGACGATATCGTTTAGTGGCTTCCTCATCTTGGATGTTTATATCTTTAGGCCAACCGCCTTCCACATGGTTCATGCTACTAGTAGAAAATTCCGCTCGAAAAGTATTTACGAAATGTTCCGATTGAACGGGGGCGTTTTGAACAACTTTAACTACCGGATCCCTAAAGCATTTTATGTTTTCAAGAGAAAGCGTTTTAAATTATGACATTAAAAGAATTTGAAAGGTAAATGATTACCTAAGAATAAAATCTTTCATCCATTCTGTGTGTCCAGGATAGTCATCGATCAAGTATGGACCTTTATCACTAAACAAACACTGACGCCCAAACTGGCATCTTTTCTTTTGATACGAAAAACTGGCTTCCATTTTAAGAGAAGTGCATTAAGTTTGGATTAAAAATGTAATAACTTTACTTATTTTAAAGGAGAGACAAAAAGATTGATCAATAATGCTGTGACAACGGCATTTAAGACTACCAATTAAGTTGAAATTATTTATTTATTTAGAAAATTAAGTTTTTGTTAACGTTTTACGTAGAATTTTAAATATAGGTATTAAAATTCCTCTTCATAACTACGAAAAAATAAATAAATTTAAATATGGATTTTTGTTATTGTAATAAAATTAACTTACCATATTTTCTAAATTGTTTAAAAATTTATTTCTGCCTGAACTAATTTTGTTCTGATAGATAGTGATGCTTTTTTTAATGATGTTGTGTTGCTTTATTCGTTCCTGGACTAAATGTGTAATGTCATCAACTTTTGGTTTGTTCAAAACCGGCTGCTTAGGGATCGACATTGAACTTCTGGACACGATACTTCTTTTTTCTGGAATATGTTGACTGCTACTGCTTTCTAATGATGTTGTCGAACTGGAATCGTTGGAAGATTGAAGTGTTTTCAAAATTGTTTCTAAATGGGCATATTTTTGTGAAACCTCTGTAAATTTCTGCTCTGTTTTTCGTAATTCTTCTACTGCAAGCTTAAATTCTCCGCTACAATGATAAAAAACAAAATTCAATTATTGAATTAAAACTGTAGAGGTTATGTCATACAATTTTTGAAATTATTATGCTGTAATGACTATTAAATAAGACTTACTCCATTTGTAAAAGATAATTTAAGGAAATAAGATGCAAAATAGAGATACTACACGTATTTTCAGGCACTTAATTTGCAAATAATATGTTATTAATTGCTTTGGCAGTATTAAACTTACATAAGTTTCAAATTCAAATATTTATGACCTTATGACTATAGATATAACATAAGTTTTTAGAAATAGTGTCTCCATAAACACTGAATTGTTGGAAGTATTTCAAATTGCAGGTAGATGGCGTTATTAATGATCTAGATAAGTTTAAAAAACTCCTACGAATTCTCTACATTAACCAAGTATAAAATGTACGATTTACTTATAGTTATTTGTTGATTATAACGAATAATAACCAATAAGGCCCATAACGTCAATTTTAATGACGTATTTTGAGTTAATCGAAAGTTTTAGATCGAACATTCGATTATTTCCATATTATTTCGTGGGGAAAAGCCATAACAACCTCACAAATCGAAAGTAAAGCATAATAAACAACTTTTTAAAATTAAAACCAAGGAAAAATAATTTTAAACCATTAATACAAAATGTAAATAAACTCCAAATTGCAATTTTTTTAATACGTAATTAGTTTTAATTATATTTGCATAATTTTATTTACATAGTGTATATAGAATTTACATAGACAAAAGGTTAAAATTACATTACGTATTACAATAATTGCAAAAAACAATATTTGTCTCGTAGGCACTATAATAGTACATAATTACTAATATTAATGTACTTTATAACATTAATTCGCTTAATTGGCTTAATATAGATACATGTAAAAGTAAAACGATGTAATGAAATAAATACAATTTTGCAGGTATAAACTTACGGATAAAATCACAATAATTAATAAAAAATAATTAAACCGAATCATCTGAAATAAAAAAAATACGCAAACACCAACTTTTAATAGCTAATTTATTAATAAGCAAATTACTCACCGTGATACCACCATTTCGTCTTCTTTGGGTTTTTGTTACATGTTTTTACATAAAATGAGTTATCAGGAGGTGGTTTCTGAAAACAATTTTAACAAGGGGTTAAATTTACTGATAAAAGTTAGTCTACAGTATTACCTTGTCTTTACAACTGCTGAGCATTGATACGATAGACAGACAGACAGATTGTACGGATAATGCTGGTGACCAATCGTCCGTCAATATCGAGAGACAGATGTGACCGTTACTATATACATGGGGGTGGATTGGAATGTTATTACCGACAAATGTCACCTGAAAATCAATATTTAAACGCCCTATAGTATGCAATTATATGAAAAATACAGAAAAATAATTAACTAACTACAAAGTTTTGGCTGGAAGTAGAATTACAGTGAAAAAAAACGCCTAAAGAAATTTCTGACGACTGAAGTATTTTTTATTTCTATTTTTCGATATAATTAATAAATTACCAAATAAACCGTATATTTAATGATGGGTTTAGATGGAACAATTAGGAAGAAATTGTTTGGCTGTAAAATTATCATTAAAATTGTATGAGGTGCTATAATATCGTTAATTAAAAAGCAGATATAAAACATGATAAAAATGTTTATTAAACGTAATATGTAAAAGAAGCAACACTGTAGGTGGTAACGACATACCACGAATTAATCGTGCTTCTATTTATAAATAAAAGTTACAAAAATAAGGAAATCGTAGAAAGAGATAACAAACAGACTCAAATAAACTTAATTTCATTTGAAACCAAACAAATGGCATTAATAAAAATCACGCTCATTATTATTGTCACCTACACATAGGTACATAAATACGTGTATAAACCGTAACTAAATAAGTATTGGATCGATCGATTTAATTAGAGGAAAAAATCGTCCTTGACGTTGTAATATCTCATTAGATTAGCAAAGTCTGCATTATCCAACTTTTAGGGTGTGAAAAAACGATTTTTATAAAATTTGCATATATACAGAGTGTATGCCAATAGAAATACTAAATGCAAACATTTAACAGTTAAAACAAAAGGTACTTATTTTGTGAAAAAGAATTAATTCCTTTTGTTTATATTTTTAATTTGTTTTTATATAAAAAACAACTAGAAATTAATCAATTAATCAAATTAAGGCAATATAAAACAAAAAAAATGTATCAAATAAGAGAGCAAAGTAACAAAATATGTTTCATACCTCTGGTGAATCAAAAGGGTATTTATTACTAAATTTAAACTGCAACTGAAACGTCTCTCCCTCATATAGGGTTCCCTGCGCCCCTTCCATGTAAATGATCCATCTGAAAAAAACCAAAATGGGGCACGTTACAAATTTAGCATATAAACTGCTACAATAATAAACTGCTAGCAATAATTTAAATAACTATAAATATTTATGAAGGCATATGGAAGTTAGTCAACAAAGAAAATAAAAAGAGTACTTACTGAAGCAAATTTTTTTCTGCCAACTCTGCATCAACTATTACCCCCGGTGGTGGCTCTTTTAAGAAAGACATCAATTCTTTCTGTAATCTCCTCTGTAAGAGACAATGACATTTATGACTAAATGGCTTACGAAAATGCAAGGTTACACATTTAATTTATTTAATATGTCACAAACACTTAGGGAACTATTAAGCTTGGTTTTTTCAACAGAAAGCACTTTAAAGTATTAATTTACCTCAGATGGAGACACCCCTGACATTTCTTATTGTTTTTCTCTTGTATAAAACATGTCAATCATAGACAAATGTCAATAATTTTTTCATCTGTCAGTTAATTCAATGTCACTTTTTATTTTAATTTCCATTGATATTGGAATAAGAAGGGAATTTACATCCATAGAAAATAGAGATAGAATCAGGCGACATCTGTGAACAAATCAAGAAAATAATATGAATTTAAAAAGTGAAGCTAATGGCAAGAAATGGTTTAATTGCAATTTTAATGAAAATATTATAGCAAAAAGATTCCTTGTTAATTTCTGTATCTAAATCAACCAGTTAAAACACGACTTATTTAGTTATTTTTATCATTTGTAACGAAAAATAGCCAATAAAGCCCGTAACGTCACTTAAGATGGCGTCTATTGTGTTAATATCTAAAGTTTATAGAGGACGCTAGTATCTACATCAAAAATCCTATGAAAATTGACGAAATTTGCATATTATCTTATATAATTTGTGGAAAAATCCACAAAAAACTTAACAACTCAAAAGTTAATCTTAATAAAAACTTATTCCTATTTATAATTGCAAATATTCATTTAATTTCCTGAAATTAATTTTCTCGTTAACATTTTATCGATTTTAATCATTAATTATCGATAAATAATGATATCTTACAGCAAAAGCGTTACAAAAAAATTTTGTAGACTTGATTACTTTTTATTATAATAAAAAAATAACTTAACAACTTCAAAAACAAACTACCACCTTTTTAAACCAACAGTATAATCAAACAGTGAAGGATTACGGAATTCCCCTCTCATATCCACCATATAATGCAAGTAATGTCCTTTAACTTTCAAAGGAAGTGTTGAAGATGTAGTTTGACGATTTTCTTTGCAATTTATATTTTTAAGATCTAAAGTAAACAACCTATTTTTCCCAAATGGGCCATAAGTAACGATAGTAGCCTTTTCTCCACCTTTATGTAAAATTAAGTACCTGATAGACCTTAATGTAAACATCCACGATACAGACAAAATGCCCCAGCCTAAACAATACGACAATAAGTTACAAGAAACATTTATTTAATCATCTTTATACCAACTGCAAATGCCAGGATACTTAAAGTGTTCCTGTATTTGTTTTCTCCTAAATTAATCTTTTGCCACCATGCTGCATCTTCAGAAGGGGAAACTGGAGCATCCCTTAGAGTTTGAAGTGCAAAAATAGACAAGTAATTCCAAAATCCAAATTGGCAAATAGCAAATATGTTCAAATATTTATAAAACTTGGGGTTGTCATACTTAAACAAAATAACATCTTTTGCAACCTTTGTATTTACATCTATAGCCCTTTCAGAATACCGCACTTTCCATAACTTGTAGGGCTTTATTAAAGCACTTTTGAACGTATACTTGTGGATGTTTAATACAATTTTAGAAAAAGCGTAAATCATTTTTTGTTAAGTTAGTTACTGGTCATCATATTTATTGCAAATACTAGCGAAAAAATTAGAAATACTCACATGTAAACACAGACCATAACCATACTTTTATTTTGAATTTTTCGCGGTGTAAAAGTTATAGCAACCGTTTATTAATTACTATTATTTTAATTTATTTATTTATTTGACTTTTACCCTTATTGACGGCCATTACACTTTTCTAATTGTTGGTGATGTCGGCCATTACGCTTTCTTAATTGTTGCAATTGTCGGCCATTACACTTATCTAATTGTTGGTGTTGTCGGCCATTAAACTTATTCAAATTAAGCATGATTTAGTATTTATAAACAAATAAACATTATTTTTATACAAATTCTATTAAAACCGGGCTCTACACAACAAACACTATCACATCGCTGTTTTTGTAAATAAATAAATGTCAAAATAAAAATGGCTTCGCCTCGATCAGTGTCTCCTCGTCCTCCTGGACCAATTTCGAAAACAGATAAAGAAGAATCATTTTGGGACAAAATAGGAACACTTGGACGCAAAAAAAGGATTAAAGAAGGTACTGTTATCTTTTTTATAACCGAATTTATTTTTAAGTCAAGTGTATTGTCCATTTATGGTTATGAAGTTATAGGTGTGGCTTATTTTGCAATAAAACGTGTCATTTAATAATTATTTCTAGTACAAGAAGTGCAAGCTGAAGGAAAATATGCTATTGACTCACCAGGAAGTCCAATTGCCCCTGTTATACCTCCGGAAGAGTATGAGTTGGGTAGGTGTGTTGAAAATGTAGTTAGTGCTCTCATAAAATGAAGTGCTTTCAGAGGAGAATGAAGAAAGAAGCATGATTCAAAGGCAGGCGTTTGAAGACTCCAAGTTTCAAGAACTTCTTCATGTCCTTATTGAATGGATAAATGATGAACTAGCTTCTCAAAGGATTATAGTTCAAGATCTGTCAGAGGACTTGTATGATGGTCAAGTCCTACAAAAACTTCTTGAGAAATTAGCTGGTGCCAAGTTGGATGTTCCTGAAGTTACACAGTCTGAGGAAGGACAACGTCAAAAATTAGCAGTTGTTTTGGCCCATTTTAATCAGGTACATATAATAAAACAAATAAACATTAATTAAACATTAGTAATATTTTTGTTTTTCATGTAGGTGTTGGGTTTGGCCAGAACTGGATCAAGTAAATGGAGTGTGGAGTCAATTCACTCAAAAAATTTGGTGGCTATTCTTCATCTTCTTGTAGCTTTGGCAAGGCACTTTAGGGCTCCTGTTCGCTTGCCTGAAAATGTACTTGTACCTGTGGTTGTTGTTCAGAAATCAGGAGGGCAGCTTAACCACCGGATCATTCAAGAGAAAATAACATATTGTTATGATGATGTAGGAATGAGATGCGAAAGGGATGCTTTTGACACGTTATTTGATCATGCCCCAGATAAACTACAAGTTGTTAAAAAGGTAATAAAAGCTGTTTTAAAATTATTACTAATAATACATAATAAATATTTATTTCAGTCCTTGGTAACATTTGTAAATAAGCAGTTAAATAAGATTAATTTGGAAGTAACTGAATTAGAGACCCAATTTCATGATGGTGTCTATTTGACTCTTCTTATGGGATTGTTGGAAGGATTTTTTGTGCCTTTGTACTGTTTCCATCTGACACCAAAAGATTTTGAACAGAAAGTTCACAATGTCTCATTTGCTTTTGAATTGATGGAAGAAGTTGGGATTGCAAAACCAAAGGCCCGGCCAGAAGGTATTATTAAATGTTTTAAATTGTGTTGAACAATTAATTAAATGAACCGTCTTATTTACAGATATTGTTAATCAAGACCTAAAATCAACACTTAGAGTATTGTACAATCTCTTTTCACGCTACAAGAATGTTATCTAAAATTGTTAATGTTAAGCTTTAACACTGCCTTATTGCCACGGATTTTTCTACAATAGTTATATAATTAATATATTTACAGTATTTTTACTAAAACGCTCTTAATATAAAAAAAAATTGTAACTATAAAAAGATGCCTTAACAGTGTTATTGAAAAATACTTAAAACGTTTTGTGTAATCCAATATTAACTTTTTGTATATTATATAGTTTAACTTATTCAATAAGATATTTATTTATTACTAAAAATGTACTTTTTTCTAAGATTCCCTGAAAAAAAAATAATAAGAAGCTTTTCTAAAGTTGTATGCAGATTCTTGGACCTGAAAAGACTACAAAACTCATACTTTCCCCTTCGTTTGCTAATGTTATGAATATTGTTTAAAATGAGACTAAATTATTGTTCGTTTATGGCGATATACTCAAATAACAAATATTTAAATCAAGCACAATTCTTATTTTTAAATAAAATTGAGGATGTAATTCGTTTACGTTAGTGGTGAATTTTCGCCGGTTCTGTTACAATAAGAGTAAGAAGTGATTGACCTTTACATAGGTTCGCACATTCGACAGTTGAAGTATTTCTATAAAAAATTATTAAGTTTTGGATTCCTGAACATAAACTTTTGCCTACTTTAGGAGGGAATAATACTTTTTAACGCATTTTTGATCACAAATCAATAAGTATAAGACTTAAAATTAAATAAAAGCCATAATTATGTTTAAATTAAAAGAAACATTCTATAAATACATACGTGATACCCGTTAATGGTGAAAAAAATATTTTTATTTGTCAGTAAATAATTAATTACATAAATTATCGGACGGAAATTAAAAAAGATAAATAAAGATAATACATACATATAATATATTAAATATAATAAACATTTATACAATAAAAATATTTATTTGAATCACAATGTAATACTAAAAGAGTGGGGCGGGTTTTGTGTTTTAATAAACACGTAACAGTTGTTAAAAAGCAACTTATTAAAATAATTTGAGCGTAAAATGATTAAACAAAAAGGAACTGCACAAAACCCTAAATGCATCTTAAAAAAATGTTGCTTATAAAATACAATAAATTAGATAAAATACTATTTTTTTTTACTTTTTTTTAAATAAAAATGTGATATTGCACTTACACTTAGTACCATTCACTAACGCAATATTGCTTACATATACAATAAAAAGTCTAAATTTAAATGCAAAATAATTAGGATTGTTATTGAGGGTTGGCACGCATCTTTCTATTTTAATTTACGAATTTTCTACTTATGCATGGGGAGAAAAAATTAACTATTTACACATACTATTGTTATACCCACTAAACAAATTAATACGAAATCAATTTTTTTTTCATCCAAAAGACATGTATTGTAGTATAAATTTTCCAAATTCTTAACGTCTGCTTCTTAATTTTTTTCCGATAATATAATTAATGAAAAATACTATTCAACAATTAATTAAATACTGCATGAAGTGATAGATGATAGAAAATAATCGATAAGCATTTCCTAAATTATTCATCATACGGAATAACATTATTTTATAGTAATTTTAGCCTAATACTAATTCTGATCACATTTAAATAATTATATATAAAATATCAAATTGAAAACAGGTCTAATATTCCTATAAAATAATAACTGCTCTCTTTAAAATTCATTTGAATGTTGCATTATTGTTTTACCAATTCAAAAAAAAAAAAGTGTAATTCACCGGAAACAATCCCTGTTTTGTTTTCCGAAACATTGTAATTAACATTAATATATCGTACATTTACTTATACTCACCTACTAGACAATAGACTACAAAACAACTAACCTGCAATCTAAAGAGGGATGAGGGGAGAAAGAGGAGATGGGTCAGACTTCGGCACCGTGTCGTTGAGTATTAATAACGTCGTTTTTGGAACTCAAGACGACGTTGTTCATGTTAGGATCGACCGCATCAGAACTTGTGCAGTTGCTTTGTCTTTGAGGGAGGAGGTTGGATGATGGCGGAAACGTGGGCGATTCAGGAAGATGAAAACGTAACGATGGATCGTCGACGCGGATGCGTGTCTCTTCTTCGCTGCTGTCCACTGACGATGTGCGTTGGGTCGGTAGGCGAAGTATCGCTGTGCACTCGCACCTAGACTTGAACGATTCCAACCTTATGACCTAGAATGTACGATTACCTATTAATCGATAAAGAGAAGTTAATCAGAGCACTGATCAATTTGATACATACAAAAAAGAAACACAAATAACTAATATCGATACTTCAAATATAAATTACGTCTCAGAAAATATTTGCATATAATGAGAAAAGAAATCAAACAATCGGAATGAATGATAAAACATTTAAAGCAATAAATAAACTAAAAACGAATGGAAAGGCATGCTGCTAATTATCAGAAGTCTAGTCCATTACGGCTACTAAAAATAACAAATAGTAGCAGTACTAGTTGTAGTAAAACTATAAGTAGCTACGGTAGCAGCAATAAATAGGTAGATTTCGAACAACTTACTCGAGCCATCTCCAGGGCTCTATGTCCGGAGTGGTTAATGGGGTGGGAAACTGTACAGTATAATAAATACAGCAACCATGAGTTATTTACACAAGCCTAGTGTAATATTAATTAACACAGATAATAGTATTATTTTTGTAGTTTATCGTTATTAATTTATATAACAAAAACAATGAGCTTTTGCTGAGAAATTCCTACAAGGCAAGAATTTAAAGTTAATAATATGCCATTTTGGGACTACAATAACTTCTAAACATATATAGAAGACATAAGGGTCTTAATAGGGCTATTATACATTATTTAAAATCAAATTATGAAAGAGATGAATAGGCAGTAGTCTATGGGCCCAAGAGCATTTAGGGGCCTTGTGACAACAAAGACAAAATAAAAATGAGTTGAACATTTTCTTAACAACTGATTTCAAATTTTGAACCTTAATAAGTTCATTTTCTTGAGATAATATAGTTTTCTAAGGTGTTAATTTTATAGCAAAGCTAGTGAATAATGTACAGCCAGTGTTATTTTGCAAAGTGCTGAATAATATGTATAAATATAATTAATTTGATATTAAGCGAACGATTATTATTTTTGATTAGCATACGTAATATTTAGTTAATTGGACCCATCTTTTTAACAAATCTCACCTCTGCTTGAAGTTCAGCTACCTTGTCTTGAAGTTCTCTAACGCGTTCGCTATATTCAACGGAGTGACTTCTCAGTTCACCTTCCGTTGCGATTTCTTCATTCTATGAACAACGACAATAATTATTAAAACCTTTATTTTTTGTGCCCATGTTTACCTTAAGCTCCAATTGACTAATTTTTTGTGTTAATTCCATTACAGATTGTGTCTTTTCGGCGTCCCGTATCTTGGCGTTCATCAATTCTTCCTGCATCTTGCTTTCCAGATCGGCATATCGTCGTTGTTCTTCGAGAAGTCGGGCAGCAGCTTCCTTGTCCCTCTGTTCCGCCTTCTCCAGCAATTCCTTTTGTTTCTTGATCCCTTCTTCCTGTCTACGTAACTGGTTGGTGCTAACCTGTACCTGAGTTTCCAATTCCATGACCTAAACCATTTTATTAAATATTTTTCTATATCTACGTGACACATTTAACTACCTTCAGTCGTAATTCCTTCACTTCTGTAAGTGTCTCCATCTCACGGATCCTTGTGGTCATCAGTTCTTCTTCCAATTTTTTGATTTCGTTGTTTCGACTTTCCCAAAACAATTTCTTTTTGGGTGTGCTCAAAAGTGACGATTCACCTGAAGGTGCCGGATCTTGCTTATGTTCCTAAAAATTCAACAACTTTGTCTTTGACGAAAAATTCCTATAAATAAAGTAAATTAACCTGCAAATGTCGTTGCCATTGGCTGTTGAGTTCCGCCACACGTTGTCTCAGATCTTTCAACGACAGATTGGCCTCGGCTTCGCGAAGTTTGACTGCAATCAGTTCTTCTTGCAGATGAGCAACGCTGTTATCGGGAGTGGTTTCTCTTAGGGTCTTCTTGTCTTCTTCGAGTTCGTGTATGCGGCCTCGTAGTTCCCTTATAAGAGCGTCGTTTTCAGCTTCCCTAAGTCTCACCTTTACCAATTCATCTTGCAGACATTGGATCATCTCCTCGCGTTGCTGCAACTGTTCTTGCTTCAACGACATCTCTTCTATAGAAGACTGTCGAGAGGTTTGCTGTTAAAATGTAAAAGAAAATTGTTTTATAATAATCTATTTGTCTGGAATATTTCAGAATGATTTAAAATGATCGTGAAGGTTAAAAAATGTTCCCCCAAACAATTTAAATTGTTAGGAACAATTTATGGTGTTTCAAAACCTTTAAAAATACTTTAAAATGTTGAACGATGAATGATTTTGCTTTTACCCTTGCCGCTAGTAAATTTTATGATTTAATAATTAATTAAACAATAATATTGTGTATACCTTAATTTTTAAAAACAATTTATTCATTTTTGCTTCAGTTAACACTGTTATGATTCACTGTCACTTACTAACTGTTGAATAGATTGAAAGGTCATGCCACATCAACTAAACAATTTACGTTTGCTATCATCATTAAAATATCATTTGGTTTCTTAATAGTCGTTTTCACCTTTTGTTGACAAACTTTATCAGCCGTTTAAAAGTATACTTACTTATTACTGTGCCTACATATATTTTTATCAGTTAACGAATTATTTGAATTAGATTAAAAAAAGTGTAAGAAGTAAGAAAAGAAATATCGTACCGTTTCTTCCATCATGAGAGACAAAGATCGTATTTTTTCATTAGCTAAAGCTAATTGATGTGTAGTTTCGAGATAAGTGTGTCGCAAGGCGTCCAACTCCCTTTGAACTATAAAGGTCGTTTCTTCTTCTTCGGCTCTGCTGACTTGACCTCTCACAAGTCTATCCGCCAATGCTTTGCTCTCCTCTTCCAGCATTTCGCACCTATTTTTTAATTGCTTGTTTTCAGCCCTTAATCTCTGAAAAACAAAAAATCAGCAATTAATTAGAAAAAAAAAATTAATCATATTACCTTCAATTCAGCCATTTCTTCTTGTTCTTTCGTCTTGATAGCCTGATATTCTTTCTCGAGTTTCTTCATTTTTTTGGCGTTGTACTTCATATTATAAGCAGTCTGCATAAGGGTTTCGGGGTCAGACTCGGCTCTGGCCGTCAATTCCTTTTGGAAAAACTGAAAACAAAAGACTTAACACCTCCAAAAGACAACAAAAAAAAATGGTACACTCACTTTCAGCATTCCTTCCATGTCTAGTGACAAAAGTTCCTCTTTTCCCAACGTAAGCATGGAGAGGGCTACTTTAAAAATCACTTCCATGCCTTCGGACAAGAACACGTCCATAATCCGGCAAGCAAGGGGTAAGGAGAGAGCTGTAGTAAAGAGGGTAAGGAACCAGCTGGACGCATACATGGAAGTATGAAATCCTTGTGAATGGAAATGCTGACTTAGTTCTGGTAATTGTTCAGCTACCAAATGCTCCAGTTGGAACATGCAAAGACCTAGTTCAGCCATTGTGGGCTTGAACATGTCCCTCATCCTGTATTCTTCCATTATTTTTACAAGGACAGCAAACGATTCTTCTTCTGGCATCTTTCAAATAAATAAATAAATAAGAGATCAGAACGAGAAGGAGTCGCCACATGTAATGAATTACCTGCATGAGCAGTAATCCAACAATAAATCCTGATCCTTGGCAGTAGCCGACTTCTCTGTCGTGCAAAGAATAAGCCTTCATGACATTGAATAAGGATTCCTGTCCGAGACCGTCCTTTTCTTTGAAGAAGTCGTGTTCGGGATATGTACGAGCTATGTCTCTCCTTATTACTTTTTCGCAAGGAGATTTAGTCTGAAATAACCACAGAGCAGAGCTTTTATGTTCAATTCCTTTCGAAATTCAATCGTTCTTTTTGGTTGTAAAATTTGAGCTTACTTTAATGTAGTCTGCGTAAAGTTTCTTCTCGGGTGCTTCGGTGGCATTGCACAGCAATTGCCACACGATTCCCCTGAAATGAGTTGGAATCCCTCGTCGCACCAGTTCCTTAATCTGTACATTATTTTTCTTCCAGCTGGCGTCCCAGTCGTTCACAATGTGTCCCCAAAGGGTCCACAAGTCTTCTTCGCCTCCACCATCTTCGCCTTTCTCTTGGATCGAGCTCGTTCCTTTTTGAGAAACAAAGTTCACGTCAATTTCGTTAAAAAAATATGTCGACGAATTAACCGGTGTCATTTCTTTTAAACAGTTACTTTAACCCAGTCTTCGATGCAGCACATTTTTTTATGTTGGGGATTTTTTTTAAATCAAGAGAAAAGAAAATACATATAATTAGGAATTTATGTGAAGAATATAAACGTGTTGTAACAACTAAGTTTTTACTAAAGAAAATCAATTGATAAACGCAGTAAATATAAAAAAAAAGGACAAATATAATCTAATCTAATCGAATCCAACCGTTAACATGGCATTAAAAAAAATATGCATTTATTATCTCTTATATGTTTACACACTTATGTACAAAGATTTTCAGTTGTACCAAGACTATAAATGGATTAAAAAAATAGAGATATGTATTTAAGATATTCTTTTTTCAATTATCTGTCGTTTAATTTTAATACAATTTTTTTCATAAATACCTTTTTATATCAACTAAAAATTGTATAAATTTTATTCGAATCTCTGGTAATAAAAAAAAAATAAAAATTACTTTAAACTTCCCTACCGTCCCAGAAAAAAATTGAACATTTTGAGTTTAATATTTGCGAGATGATACAGAGATATTATGAGGCAATTATGAGATATGGCGACAAAATATTATGATATATAATGAGATAATAAATTATGAGTTAAAATGAAAGTTTGTAAGATAAATAATTTGTCGGGACTGATAAGAGGAATAAAGGATGTTCTTACCCGAATTGAGTGATATTTGGGAGGTGTCTGAGCTCTTCCTCGAATGTCCCGAGGCCGAGGCCGAGCCGCTGAGGGAATTGAGCGACTTGGCGTCGGACTCGAAGAGCCGATTGGCCTCCTCCAGTTTGGCCAGAAGCTCCAGCTCGGGACCGGACACGCCGCTGTTGACAACGACTACGCTCTTAGCACAATGCTGCAACTGCGGGGGCGGACATGTGTCCAGTCTCATTGCCGTAGGCGACATGCCCGAGGAGTAGAAGACCCCATCGGACTCGACGACGAAGCAGCTCAAAGACGGACTGCTTCTGAAACCAATAACAAATATTTAGTTAAAATAAACATCTACAAATAATTTTTTTTTTTTTTAAAATTGGCTCAACTGTTTAGTTTTTTTTTTATTAAAAAATTAATTACATGACTTCTGAAATACGTAATTTATTTTAAATTTTGATTTCATGTAAGTTGCACAAATGAGCGTGCAAAATTAGAATTTATATTTAGAAACTTTATAATTAACAATAACTATAGAGGAGAACAAACTGTGTCGAAATATGGGCAGCTGAAGCTGAAATTACACGTATTAAATTTCGTGGCTATAAATAAAATGTAAATACAATTTTAATTAGATATTCATTTTATCGGACGTAGGTACCGCCCAAAGTGTCATTTTTCAAATTATGTACTCTCGCAATATATTCTTGCAGTAAAGTGATATGATGGCGAAACAGAATTACTGTTTGATGTATCACATATTTATTTACAACGAAACGAACCACCGAACCAGTAAATAAGATACCAGCATATCGGCTTATGGTCTGATAGAAAATTTATTTTATCACCCTCCCGAACTTTCCGTATCGATTATGTATTAGGTACATTTTCAAATTTGAAATACGAAAACGCAATTTCTGTAAAAAAATAATAACGAATGTAAAAAATGTTCATGTACTAAAAAAAAAGAGTGAAAAACTTTTATCACTTAATAGATAAAGTCACAAAAATAAATTCTTGTACTTTAGAGGCTTTTTCTGGAGAATCAATATCCATTTTGTACTTCAACGTTGATGAAAGTGGGAAAGCTTTATGTATTCATACTTTTAATGTGTCTCTTAAAAGGTATTGCATACATAGGCGTACTACATATGTACATACTTTGATTTTTACTCTAAAATTTCCAAAAAATATTTTTTTTAAAACGTTCATAATATTATAAAACCAAATTCATGTAAAAAATAGTGACAATATTAAATGCTAAAAGCATTGAGATTTGAATATTTTCTCTGCCAGAAAAAAGAAAATACAAAAAATTTTCATTAAAAAGAAAATTATGAATTCGTTTAAATAGCAACTTTCAATGCTTTTGCTTTTGTTATTACGAAAAGTGATAAAAGTCATCCTACATTAGACTTTTAACAGGTGGGTGTGCCATTTCGTTGATGACTTTTAACGCAAATCAATACCAAATATCACGTACCTAATACAAAAAGAAAATATTTTCAACTATCGTGTTATTTTTTTAGAAAAGAGATAACAAAACACTGCACGTACAGTAAAATTCACATGCTTCGAAAAGTTTATAAAAAAAAAGCGAGTATTTGCGTAATGAAACAATTTTTTTCTCTATTCATATTGTACCTACTAATTAGTATCGCGTGAATTAGTTTCAAACGATTCGCGACTGTTAATTAGTAGATGGCGTTAGAAAAAGCATACGAATCGACCCAAAAAGTTCAAAAAACTGTATCCAGGTTCGACAGTCTGTGCTTTAGGTTCATTTGCCGAAATTAAACGTCCAAAAAAGCAAAAGCTAATTTCATCTACCTACGTAGATCGCAATATGCATGGTGTTCACGGTCTAATACCATACACATACCAGGAGGTATTGTTAAGCATCTGTCCTACCATAGATATTTTAAAACAAAATTTAATTTATTTATGACACATTTAGCACAACGTTCATAAAGTACATAAGACTTAATTATTTGCTTTGGGGATAAATAGACGCCAAATCAGGAGAACAGGGCGGGTGCGGTTGGTCAACTAATTCAAATCAACACCTCCTCGTATGATGCTTGGTTTCGAAGTTATCCCCCCCATAAATATGTCAATTTAACAAACAAATTAATTTTTAATAAATAAAACAGAAAATTATTGCAATTACCAAAAACAATTGTATTTGTTCAATTTAATTAACGTTCGCAATTTAATTTCGTAGGCTATTATTGTAAGTGTGCCATTATTTCTATCCATCAGAACTTTCGCTTTGCATTTTTAAAATGCGAATAATCAGAATTGCGCTCGTGAAATTTAATTTTCACTTACACGTCACTCACCTTTCTTAATTTATTAGATAACTCGAAGAGAATAAGTTAATTAATTAGCTGAGATACATTCCACTATAATGAAAAATGAATTTTATTTTTTTACCAAAATTTGCCAGCGACTTTATCCATGTATAATTATTATATTAATTAAAGAGAAATTTATACAAATCTGTTTCATTTCATTTCAGATTTTGCTTATACAGATTATTAATATAATAATCAAACTAATCAATTATTTAATAACTGAAGAAATTGAACAAATAAATAATCAATTAATTAAAAAATATACAGGGTGGTGGGTGGTCAAATATTAGTTGTCTATTAGACTTTTATGGAAAACTAAAGAAAGGAAAATTTTGAAAAAAATCGTGTTCTACTTACGACGCATGATATATATTTCTAAAATATTTTAAATTTTGTTATTTTAAATAGAATGGTATATTTTTTACGACAAATTCGAATAAAACGTTAAATTTTAAGTAAGTTTGATAACTAACTTGTGCGCCTACGATAAACATTTTTTGAAATAATTTAATTTATATTGGAAAAAATTTACTACCGCAATCTGAAGAATAAAAAAATCATAACTTTTCCAAAAAATTAACTTAGAGTACGGAAATTTTTACCGGTTGTAGTAGAGGTTTAAGACTAACTTCCTGCCAAAACTACGCTTCATAATTTATACAGTACGTTCATAAAAAAAAATCCAAAGTTTAAAAACTTCAAACAAGAATAACTTCGTCTTTTTAAATATTTTATTTTTTTCATTTGATTTCTCTTTTTCTCCTCTTTAGAAATTTTAAAACTTATATGAAATGGTAATTTTTTTAATTAATAAAATTAATATCTGGAATATCTAGTATTTTAATCGTCTTAATGTGTCTCATTCATCATGTATCCTTAATTACAGGAATGTGAGCACTGTGTTTAATTTATTAAACCTGGGGAAGAGTAATTTATGTGATTGCATCTTCGCAGATTCCGCCAGAGACTCGTATATAAAATCGTTTCAATCAAATGGATTAATTAGAAACATTAGACACAAACACATCCGTGTACATTATATCAATTTTATGTGAACTAAAATTTAAACTTATCTAATTTTTGAATTTAAACTGCTACAATTTAACTGTAAACTAAAAAAAGAGAATCAATTTGTTTTATCTCAAAGAGTGGCCTGCTGCAGCTCTCTGATAAGAGAATAAAAGTGTACCACCTGGTGCAATAAAACTGTTGATTAAAAACAGAAGTATCGATTTAAAGAACAAATTTAGCACAATAGGTTCGGAAGTTCCTTTACAGACTTGCACAATATCCGGCCCATGAGAGCCCATTGAGATAACACTTGAAAACAATTGATGTCTGATCTGTAGAGCCTTTGAAACTTAAGTCTTAAATAATTAAATTGCATCCACAAACACTGGTCTCGTGTGTTCTGTGAAATTAATTAATTTTAATTTTATTTTCGTAAACCGTATTTGCATATTAAAAAATAATGTCACTGAAACATCACTTATGTTAGGTATAAAAGTGTACTTTATTACAACATTTAACGCCCACAGTTAAGTTAAAAAAGTTTGAGGTTGAACAGTCATAATTTTTTCAGTGGGATTGGTGATATTATGAGGTCACCGGGAAGGTGTGTTAGCTTGATTTTCATTTAATACTCCATAAATAATTTAATTTTTAATCTTTTAACACAATAGACCCAAAAGGGGATCGTTTGAGTCTAGAAAGATAAATATGTATGTCCATTAGCATATTAGAAAACCGTAATTTTTTTTAATTCAAAAAACACGTTTCTGATTCTTATAATATATGTATATCCAAAAATTTGGATCTACACAAATTTTGCAATTTTAATAAAACAAAAGATAAAGGCAAAAACATTTTTGAAATCAATTTTTGAAAAGTTCGATAGTTGTCATAAAAATTTTCATCTCTTTTCACAAAGACATTTCGACTACGTCGTCCTAGAAAAGAAGAGTATTATATTTCACGCAAAACTGAGTCCATTATCGTCAGAACTTGGCAAAATGGCACATCATTGTCCCCAGGCTTAAGAAGAAAAACAAACATGCCAACAGGGAAAAAGAACGAAATATACGCTTTGAAGCTCTTCAAAAGGTGTTATTTCCATCATTTCCTTTTTATCCTCGTCGTCACACAATCCAGCAAAAGAATATAATATTATTTTCATGAGATTCGTTCCAATTTATTTTGGGAAAAAGTTTAAATATAAAATTACTTAACCGAAAAAAAAAATGTTAATGGCACAACAAATTAACAGTTCAATTACTATGACTATCATAGGGGAGGCACAGTGGCCGGACGGTTAGAGCTACAGATTGGCGACCACTAGGTTGTGAGTTCAAATCCCGGTAGGAGCTAAAACTCTTTAAAACTAAAAAAAAGTAGATACGTGATTTGTGTGAAGAAATATGCGAGTATGTGAGAGTAGTCGAGGAGAAATTAAGGGAAAATAAAGTTGTTTTTAAAAAGATAAGCATAGAAAGTAAGATTGCTAAATAAGTTTGAAGCAGTGGCAAAATGTAGATACTCTGTTAGAGCATACATGTGAAAAATTAATAAATAAATACTATGACTAATCAATATTTGTGACCCTATTTTTGACCTTTGCATTTCCTAATTTTCTGCTATTTTCTTTTTGTTGGTCGGTAGGAGTGTTCTGTCTCGTTAATGTTCTATAGAACGGCGAGAGGTCGATTTTTCTCTTTCATAAATGAAAAGTGCTCGAGGGCATAATTTTATTACGAAAAAAAAAAAAAAAAAAGTAGAAACGTACGAAGTTGAGTATAATACGAAAAGTAGAGTTGGCAGATGTGGGTTATGTGTTCGCCTTAATTAATTAGAAAAATAGAGCCGACAACAGCAGGGCAGCACCGTGAAAATTTATTACAAAGAAGAAAAAAAATTGCTTATTCAGATGACTGAAAAGAATAATCTTTTCACCTACACACGTCTCGCAATTGATGAATGGTATGAATAAATTCACATGAAAACGTCAGTGGAAGCATGAAAGGAAAGGATAATAACAAGGATCATGCTTACACAGGAAATTAAAGCCCTATTATTATGAGTCATAATTCAATTAAAACGAGAGAATTCAAAAGAATCATGAAAGTTAATTATGTAACTAATAAGTATTTAATAAAGTTCAAAGGCAACAAAACTAAACTTTTGAACACTTTTTAATAAAGGATCGATTTAGTCGTCACAAACACTTTTGGTTGTCCCTGGGACGTGTCACTTTTATTCTCGAGGTGCCCGATTGATTAATGAATTTTAAAAACGTTTTCCACGAGCGAAAAAGAAGATTGATGACTGTACACGAACCCGAATTCCACCCCAACTAAAATTCGTAAACACCAAAGTTTCATTATTAATGTAACAAAAATTATTAGTTCGTTTTTAAGTCAATGATGGAAAAAGCAACCCTCTGACTCACCTCTTTCGACCTCTTCTGGAAGTCCAGTACCTCGACGGCATCAGTTTTTGTAAAACCATCCCGAACTCCGTCACTTTGAATTATTTTTTAAATAATTTAATTACACAAAACATTAAAGTGTCTTTCACTATAAAAAAACTGTGATTAAAAAGAAAATGTGCAAAAATCGGTCATCCACCTACTTAATAATTAAAATTGCTACATAATAGGTACGTTTATTATTGTATAAAAAAAAAGCAAACGTAGTCAATGCGCCTGCATTCAACAAAAATTAAAGAAATTTGTAACCAAAGCAATTTTATTTCGCAACGAAAAGAAAGTGTTTGGGCTTCTATTATTTGCCTAGTAGTCACCTACATATTTATAGTAATTTCCCTACTAATTAGTAACCCTAATGGTTATTTAATAGTAAATTATGAGCATGTATGTACAGTCATGATCATTTAAAACGGATCCGATGCAACCAATCATACACGCAGTGTAGCAATGTAGATCGATATTTGATTGGCATTTGTTTACGCGCCGTGCAGTACATACAAATACATTCAGCGCTGCGTAATGGGTTGCCCAGTTGTTCATTTTTTAGTAACACTACTGTACATACAATAAATTAAGCTTTCAGAAGAAGTGAGGTGCAGGATTGTGGGGGGAAATGATAATTTAACCCAATATTTACGAACTGAAAGATACAAGAAACAGCGTAGAAATCCATACGAGTAAATAATAACAGTATAGGTATGTAGACGTATAATGGCACTGTGTATTTAGACAGAACGTGCAATTCGGTCTGCTCCACTTGTTAGCAAGAATAAAGTTTAAAAATGCAGACGATTATTACCCTCCCAGGCGTATGCTATTATTTCCCTTTCTGTGCCTGTACTTTGTCGTGTATCAAGAGCGAAACTTCAACAACAAAAAAAAAAAAAACGATAGAGACTGGAATGAAAACCTATAATTGGCTGTATCGACATTTTTTTAAAAAACACTTTTTTGTTTGAAGGGCTACAGATTTTAAATTTCCCAAAAGACCTGATCCAGGGGCTTTAATAACCAGCTGATTGTAATGCAAGGAAATATTCAAAATTGAATGCAAACTCGTCCTCGTTTCCGGATATTTGACATGCAAAATTTCGAACACTTGTGGAAGCCGAAACATTTCCGGAATGAATCGATATGCCGGCAAGTAACGTTGTTATTAGGGGTGGAAGCGTACTAGGAAAATCTGTTAACCGATTTCCCGGTCTAAGGGCGCAAAAGGAAAGAATAATTTAATCAGAAAAACGATCGGTAGCACACAATAAGGAAAAGCGTTCTTTCGCTTAGACACACAAATACAAAAAAAAATCTCGGCTAATGGATTTATACATTTTTTATGGATAAGAATCACAAGAGTTTAGATTTTAGCTTCAAGATTTTGTCGACGCAACGTAATTTTTTCGACTTATGTATTTAATATAGTGGTTACCAACGACTTTTTACAAGGACTGTACTTTTCTATATATGTACAGTTGTGTGTAATTAAAAGGGCCTAACGAGTTCATTTGTTCTTGCCACCACACAGCCGTCGTGTCGCTCTGAATTGCCCTATTAAAAAAGGGCAAACGTTGCACATTTTCCGCGTGCCAAAACACAGGGCCGGGCTGAGGGGATGAGAACAGCGCCCCTGTTTGACGTCGTTGCATCGGCTTCGCGACGTTCTCTTATAAGAGAGCAAACGGGTGGCAATAGTGGGAAAGATTGCGGAAAAATATGTACCTATACGTGCATGTCGCTGCAACAACCCTTTGCTGTTGTAAAAGGGGATGATGATGACGGTACGTGGATGTATATAAGTAATGTCGAAAGGGGTTGTTTATTTGGTTCGATAAACAAAAATAAATGTTAAGATTGTACATAGGTATAGTACGAGAAAAGGGTAGGTAATGGGAATTTTTTATTTTAATAATAATAAAAAATTAAGAAAGAAATATTTGTGTGGATTTGATTGCAATAAATTTACTTCAAATGTTTTTTTATAGCTATAAAAATTACTTGATTGTTTGTGGTTTAAAATTATTAAAAAAACAACCCTCTCATATGATCCCAATATTAAGAAAAAACCCGAACTACAAAAAATCGTAACTTTCCAAAAAAATAACTTAGGGGTTTGAAATTTGTACCAGTTATAGTCGAGTCTTAGACCTTGCGATATGCCAAAACTAGACTTGATAATTTATACAGGGCGTTCAGAAAAAAATATCCAAAATTTAAAAACTACAAAAATGAATCACGTTCATATTTTATTTTATCTTTAAGTATATTAATTACTTTTATGGATAACATAAAGGTCTAATAGACCGTATATTTCGAAAATAATTGGTATTTATTAGGGAATATAAATAAATACGACCCAGAAGATATTTGCAATAAATACTAGTTCGTGCCAAAGAACATATAGACCAGATTAATGCATTAATTCGTTGCAGGAAACGGATATAACATTCGGTAACATACACAAATTATGTTGAACTACTTGTACACACGAAATAGTAAACAGAAGGTCATTAATGCCCACAAAACATGTGTATTTTGACAACGAATTTATGACAACTAAAACAGTAATTATACAATGTTTTTGTTTGATTAAATATTAGCAAAACAATAAGCAAATGTAATAAAAAATTTTGGATCTTGTTATATAGGTATTTTTGAAAAATTAGACGCAAAAAATAAAGAATAAAGAAATTGCTAAAGGAACAAAAGGGCAATAAAGAAACCTAACGGCGGTTTAATTTGTTAACAGGATTCATTGTTTAGCCGTAATTAAAATACGTGAGTAAATTGGATGTAAAATAACTAGAACCTGCATAAAATTTACAATTACAAGACAATGGCATTAACCACCTTATTAAATTACCGACAGATTTAACTACACGATTTATTTCACACTAAAAATATATTTTTTTCATATTAATATTAAAACCACCCGATCTCAAATTAAGAAAGAGTTTAATAAGTACCTATCCAACCGCCACCCTGTATATTACGACGTTTCGACCCACTTCGGTCCTCATCCGGGGTAGCGACTAGGGCGAATCGCGCGCACCGTGTATAGGTATTATAAATAGGATACTAAGAACGAGCGAGCGTCGCGACGCGTGGTCACGACTGTCGAAGGACTGATGCGATTACCGGAGGAGCGGCGTCGCGCGCGTCGCCGTGACGGAGTGCATAATACAAGGATCGTCGCTCCGGGCATCCTCCGGAGTGGAGCGGAAACCGATCGATACAGCACCGTCCGAAGACGACGTCGTGGTATAAGTACTATGTGGAGATATCTGTTATACACAGGGTGTCCACAGTTTACGAGACAAAAACATTGGCTCAAAAAAATTTAAAACATTAAAATAACAATGTTTTGTTTAATTTTTTTAGATAAGCTAATTGTGATTTTAAAAATAAAAATTTCATTATTTGTACACGTTATGGCTTACAGAATAAAATAAATATTTTAATAAAAAAAAATTTCCTATCAAATTTTACTCCTGAATTTTTTTTTCTTCGTTACCTAAGGAAATATTGATTTTTAGTTTTTTTTAAAAACAGAATTCGTAAGTCTGTCACGCAAGAAAGAACGCTATAAAGTAAGCTAAATGAGAAAGAGTGAGATAACTTTAACACGCAAGAGAGAGGGCAGTATACGGAGCTACATGAAAAAAAGAAAGATAAAAAAATCTGCCTGATATTTTGAAGTAACAGAAATGTCGCTTCAGCGGCTTAACTTTGTTAATATGTAATCCAAAAATCTATTTTTTACACCAAATGAAAGGTTATTATCGATATTCATTACCTATAAAAAGATAAACCAACAATAAGGAGGCACCACAGTGGCTGGACGGTTAGCGCTACAGATTGGCGACCACTAGGTTGTGAGTTCAAATCCCGGTAGGAGCTAAACACTTTTTAAAAGAAGTTTAGATTAGATACGTGATTTGTGCGAAGAAATATGTGCGAGTATGTTGAGAGTAGTCGAAAAGAAAATAAGGGAAAATGAAGGTAGATTTTAAGAAATAAGGATAGAAAGTAAGATTGTTAATTAAGTTGTAAAGCAGTGGCAAAATGTAAATACTCTGGTGAAAAATTAATAAATAATAATAGATTAACCAACAATATGCAGTGATTAGCGAGATATTTGCATCTAAAGATTCTCTGATGACGTTACGCAATATTTGTTCTGTATATAGTACCGCTAGACTCGGCGAACGCGCCAAAGTAGTAAATCCTGCAGCATCCCCTTTAATATATACACGACGATTCACCAATTAAAATCGTTCATTAATTACTAGTAAATTGCGTTTCGATATTTAGCGCACAGTCTCGCTCTTATAAAGCTATTGAATCAAATATTTGCATTTTAATTGGATTGCAATGCAATACAATAAAAAGTAATAAGAAGTAAATTGAAGAACAGACGCTTAAACTAGTAAAACAATTTAATATTAGAAATTCAGAAAACTTTAAAATATAGTTTATGGTTAGTTAGGAATAATTTAAATTTTTAATTTTACTCATCAGAAATTGTAAAATTTTTAAGTTGGAATTCAGTTTCTAGACGTCCCACTTTGTAATATTATTAATAATTTTAAAAAAACAACCAGTGACGTAGCATAAAATTTTTAGAAACGTATGTACTCACCACTGAAGAATTAACCGTGTGCTTAACTCTCAGCTTAAAACCATTCCTGTAACAACAGAAATAAAAAATGTTAAGTGTACTCAAAATGGCCTATTTAACATTACACCACGATGAGTCTTTTTTGTATCAAGTAAAGGCATTAAAATTCATTAAAAACCCTCGACCAAGTGGAAGGAAACAGCAGTTTATGCAAATATTACTAAGTGCATGCAAGTATATTTGAAATTATTTATTTAAAGGACTTTACAAAAAAAAAAAACTCCAGAGTACCTACCAGAGAAAAGCGAGGAAATTTTACTTTAAAAAAAAAATAGTAATTTGGTCTAAACTCGTCCTCGTTGTCTAATTCAAATTATTTCGATGTTGAGTTACAAGCAAAAAGTTTTTTTTTTTTTAGTTAATTATTACTTTAATTTGTCTGCCATAAGCTTAGGGTTGCTGTTTCAACTTTAGGTTTAAGTTAGTTCGCGGATTTCAGCCAAATTGCACTTAATAGCCTCAGCGAGGCTTGGCCAGCGAGGCATGCACGACAGCAAATTGTTCTAATTCGCCTCGAGAACTACCTTTCCATTTCCACTCACCCCTTACGCTCTTTCCACCCCCTTTGGATTGAGTTCAGACTCAGTTAATCAAAATAAGGGTAGGTACAGTACAATACACCACTCGAGACAATATTACTCAACTTTTATGAAGAAAATGTTCAGGGAGAACAAACAGAAGAGGTTTTAAAGAATAAGAAATATTATAAGGGGTGTTTTTTTTTTTTTTAAATTATTTAATAGTTTCAAAAGTACATAAATGTTTCAACACTAATTTTGCGTCTCACTTAGAGAGATGATATCTGTACATTAAAATCTCCCTTAACAGGTGGGGTGGTTTTTGAACATCGCATCCCCGTTAATAGCGTCTTAATTCTGGCAAATTATTTTTTTTTCCAACGCGAACCTGTCGTCAAGAAGAAGGAGTTCTTATGAAGCGTTAAGCCCAACTGCAAATTGCACCGTTGCACTTCGAAAGGGTTCTAAGCGGATTATTATACCCTGACTGAAATGGAGTTTTGTCCTTTTTCTTTTCGCGGTTTTTAAAAAAGTTTTCAAGACTTTATAAGTATGTACAACCCTATCATCTTAGAGAAGATTTACTGGTGCTTAAAAGTCTCTTTATATCGAGAGAAATTTTAAAAGTTTGAAGTCACATCGTTAAAAATATTGTTTGGAAAGTTTAATAAGTTGCAATATCGGACAAGAAATTGTAAAACATAATATGGCAAATAAAATGAGCTGTTTATGAAAATTTAGTTTTAATAATTTTTCATTAATTATAATAATTGTCCATTCTTTATGAATCACTCTGTATATGTGGCAATTAATTTTAGTTACTGTTCAATTTTCACAGGTTTCTTTTATAAAACACGCAGTATATTAAAAAAGCTCATGCTCATTTTACAGTTATGTTAAAAACAATTCGTTCCTTATAAAGAATCTTTTCCACGTGTAATTTAACGGTTTCGGTAAACATAAATATAATTTCACAGTTGATAGTTAGGCACATGGAACCTCAAATTTAAAATTATAGGCCCCAATTTTTTTATTTTGCTTGAAAATATTACTTAAACTTAATAAATTATTATGCATTACAAAATAAAAACACTGATAAGGCACACCCTGTTCAACTATTTTTTTTTAAAACATCCTACCCCTAAAAATAAGGGATTCCCAGAAACTTTCAGTTTTAATTAAACCGTGCAACATTTCACAAACAATTAATATTCATTGAATAAATGTCAAGTACAGGGTAAAGCCCAAAACACAGGGTAGTTAACCCACTTCGGCTTAATTCTCTTTACCCAGTCGACTTTTATGGTTCTCGAGGGGCGCATTGTGGATCGTGGTAATTTTAGACTGGCATGCTTTACTTTTTAAACTAAAATTGCTTCGAACAGCTTATGTTATTTATTTATTAGAGCGAAAAGTTTTGGGATGTCATTGCCAAAAAGTCACTAAACTTTAAAATACGAGTAATTTTTGGCATTACACCTAATAGTTTTTATACGAAAAAATAATTAAATTATGTATTAGTTTCTATTTTTATAAACATTACCTGAAAAAAATTAATAATTGTTACCTAATCGTACCGATATGTAATTACCTAACTTATTAATTTTTTGATAAGAGATTATCTACATAATACTGAAATCTAAAACATACCAAATATATTTATAAAGAAAACTGAATTAATATTACGTTATTGTTTACGGATGTTTTTATTTATTTGTAAACAATATTTAGCTTGCAACTGTAACTATAATTTAATACAATAAAAGTAGGTAAAGTACCCAAGTAAAAAAAGGCAAAAAGTTACACATTAACACAAGAGTCAGTTTCTGTACCTATATAATGATATTTCCTGTGTCAATTAACATGAGAAATACTTGCTGATTACAAGTATCTTTTTGTAGCTCTGTTTAATAATAACTGATATCTGTTAACTACTGACAAAAAGTAAATAATTTTATAGTTTTTTAATGGCCTAAATAAAATATTTGTGATAACAATATCATTATGCTGTTTTTTCTTTAGTAAAAGCTTCATTTAAAAATTTACATATTATGCATATTTTATTTTTTTAAAATAAGCTTTGCACAATATTTACGAAACAACGTGTTAATTTGCTAATAATTAGAGGGAAGTAAACAATAGATGCAAGTTTAATGATAGAAAAAAATTATTACATTTGCAAACTTGCTCATGTGTGCACGAAAAATTAACAAGATTTCCGTTTAGTTAGGTCAACGACATGAAAATGCGTGTTATTTTCAGAATTTATTGCAAACAGTTACCGTATCGTACCCACGTATTTCGAAATTAAAATAAACGTAATTCCCCATTAAAAATTCTTTGATATAACGGTCTTTTTGTTAAAATTTTTTTATTTCGCTGCTGCAATTGGTTCATACCCGCATAATTATATTTTAAGTACTAAAATCAATTATCAACAAATTATTGTAACATTCGTTTAATCGTTAAACATTTAGAGATGTGCCTAATAATAATAAAATTAACATTCATAATTCACGTATTAATAATTAAAAAAAATATCTAAAAGAAAGCTGCCTTTCTAATGTTAATAAATAAAAACAACAAATAAAATAGAATTTCACTAATGTTTTTTAGTAAAAATTCGCTTTCTGTGGGTTGGTTTGGCTAATAGATACAAAGCACATACACCCAGGTTTTATAATTATTATAAAAAAAAGAATTTATTTAATAACATTGTCCGAGAATATGAACAAAACCTGTTTATGACTCATCATGATCTATACAATGTATTGATACCTACTTACACAGGTACAAACTAATTCAACATCTGTAATGGACCTTCAATTAACATTTCATTTCACTTCCTATTCACCTGTACACATTTAAACATATGTACGTGTTAAACATCAATCAATTTACCCCAACTTACTAATTAAAAATTATAACTAATTAACATTGTAACATTACCTATTTTTCTTAATACAATGTAAGCGAAACCGTTATAAATGAAGATTATTAATTAATCAATTAATTATGTGAAGTAGGTTTGTAGACCTATTGTAAATAAAAACTGTTTAACTAATACTTTTGTAATAAAAATACCTGTTTGTTATAACAATAAATAACCAAAAATACAAACAATAGGTAAAAATGCGTGAATTTTTCTTCTTACCTTAAATTTTCTGCACTTTCTATTTACTGTCAACAGAAGGAAGTTTTTCGTAACCGTCTGGAATCCAAACAACAATCACTGTAAGCAACAATTTAAAATTGTCTTAAAAATTGTCACTGACTATTAACAGATACTTGGTTATAAATGGTACACTTGATAACTGTTCAAAATATAATGTAATATTCGTAAAAAGAAATATTTTAATGAACAGTAACTACGAAGAACACCTCACGATCTCAACTAACAACTACTCAAATCGGATCGAATTGGAGCGAGAGCACCTACGCTCCCCACAACGGCTGATTATCGACTGCTGCAACCAACTTCACTTCGACAATAGTAGGAAACAAATGCACTGTCAATGCAGTAATGCCAACTGCACTAATTAAAATAATAATTTTGAAAATCAAGAATTTATGTAAAACCCAACGGAAAAATACACAATTTATAATGAATATGTCCATTATTACTCTTACTAATCGTATTTATAAGAATTTCTAAATTTTAACGGCTTTAATTTGAATAAATATATATATCTGTTTTTATTCTATTGATTATCACTGTTATCACGGTTATTATTTTGTCTATGGGAATACCGGCAAAATATGGCGGACGATAGTTTACCTGCGGGTTGGGAGAAACGTTTAAGTCGATCTACAGGTAAATTGCTCGAAATTAATTAAAAAAATTAAGCATCTCCTTCAGTTTGTGCGTAAATATCACGCCGTTGTTATTCAAACGCTTATTTTAAATATTTTGCGCAAATCTTAACCTAACAATTTTGTTTATTTATTTGTAGGGCAACATTATTACCTCAATGTTTACACAAAAGAGTCCCAATGGGACGTACCGGACAAACCAGCCGAACCAGCAAATTTTAGTGGTCCTGAACAGGTGCAGTGTTCCCATCTTTTAGTAAAACATAAAGATTCTAGAAGACCGTCTTCCTGGAGAGAGGAAAACATAACGAGGTCTAAAGAGGAGGCCCTAGAACTTGTTAAATGTATGCCTTCACGTTCATTATTTCATTCAGAGGTCTGACAGATGTTTTATATTTGTTACAGCATATAGGGAGCAGATAGTTCATGGAAAAGCATCTTTTGCTGACTTGGCACAGAAATATTCTGATTGTTCTTCTGCAAAAAGGGGAGGAGATCTGGGGCCTTTTGGAAGAGGAGCCATGCAAAAGCCATTTGAAGAAGCTGCATTTTTATTGAAAGTAGGGGAACTTAGTGAGCCGGTTTTTACTGACTCAGGGGTTCACATAATCCTGCGCACTGTTTAAGTCCATTGTTTTGCATTTAACTCTTTCTCTCTTTTATTAAATAATAACAACAAATGTATCAACTTATTGAAAACAAGTTATTTGCTATCAATACTGTTACAATTGCTTACACCTGGACATGTTTTTCTCAGCTGTTAATTAGCTTTTTGTTATAAAAAGTAGTTATTTATTTTGTCGTTTGTATGTAGCAGCTGTACTGTCTCCTTATCAATTTTGAATGGGTTTTTCTTTTCTTTTTTTGTGGCTGACGTTAATAAATTAAAATTAGTATGAATGTACAATGTAGTTGAGGTGTGTTGGATTTTATGGTCCTTCATTATAGGGTAAGTTTTATGGGACGGTGTTTTAAAGAACTGATTAAACTTTTTTTAAATAAAATAAATGAAAAGAGCACGATTCAAAATGCTTCAGCAATATTTGTCTTTTATAGTTTTTTAATTAGTGCGCTTCACTTAAATACATATGATACACGCCTTGTACTCAAGTTTATTGTTTAATAAAAAGTTTACTTGAATTTTTCGCTGTTTATTATTTCCCAAAATTAATAAAATAAAAGGCGCGTGTGTGTGTGTGTGTCAGCTTCATAAGGAGTAAACTCTAAATAAAAAAAGTTTAAAAAACAAATTAATTCCCTGTAGTATACAAAGTGATTGTCTTAAGCAGTATAACATGTTTATATCCGGTCCCACTCTAGACGTTATAAGCGATTTAGTCGTTATAAATTACTAATTATTATAAATAACTATCGCTGTACTGATTTCTAAATAACAAAAAAGTTTAAGCCTTTTAGTCAACATTCGTTTTAAATATCTTGTCTCAAATTCTTTTTACAGCCAGTTTAATTGACGCAAATATAATTAACAAATAATTTTAAGTAACTTATTATTACAGATAATTTTATTGTAGCTATTGTTCTACAAGTGACTCCAGTTGATTGGAATTTAAATAAAAAATATAATTATATCGACACGTAGGATTATTTCAATTATTTAAGAAATGAAGAATGAACGAATTATTATTTTTATCTTCATTTTGTCTATAACAGAATGGGGCTTTTCCCGAAATTACAGGAAGTAAGTAAATATTACAAGGGTGTTTTTTAAAACATGACAGTAATCAGGGCCGTTCCTGGGGTAGCTGTATAATAATTTTGCCTACAATAATAGCAAATCGTCATATAATCAATCAATTAATTCATTAGTAAAATAATTGGATTATGAAAAAGTGCCTGTTGGTCCGCGAGAGGTGTTTTACCTCTTACCCTGTGGTTGTGTGCCATCAGGTTTTCCCCTATCCGCCACCTGGGGACGCGCCCGATGGGGGTTGCAGGCTCCCCGCACGGGAATATATTATTCTTATGCTGGTCTATGTTTAATAATAAGTTTTTAATTATTGCATTAATTTTTAGCGCTAAAGTTTTTAAATTAGAATCGAGGGAAGATGAACATGAAATTCTGAAAAAGTTTGGTGAACAAATCGATTTTTGGACAAACTTGGAGATTCGAGGTGATACGATTGGTGTTATAGTTGCCTCTGATGTTGTCGACTACTTTACAAAATATTTAAAAAAAGCAAATGTTCATTATCAAATCGAAAAGAATTTTACCGCCGAACGGTACGTTATAGTATACAGGGTGTTTAGGAAATTGTGTTGAGAAGATGAGGTCATTTTTGGCCACTCTTCACTTCTTGAACACTCTGTGCAATCTAATTCCAAATCCTTAATAGTTTTGATACAGTTATTTTCAAAATAATGTACAATTATAGGAAAACGTATTTTCTATTACCACCACGAACAAACCTTCAAGAAATTGTGAATACATTTGGTAGTGAAGTAGATTTTTGGACCCCATTACGTATGCAGAACAAACCAATAACTTTTTTAGTAAACGAAAAAGATAAAATAGCATTTACTGAATTTCTAAAGGACCATAAAGTTGAGTTTAAAACAGACAGGTATAATATTCACTAAGGAATTAACAGTAAAACTTTAATTAACAAAGTCCTTTGTATTTATTAATTAAGCCGCACAACTTCTTTTCGTCTAAACCCCCCGGTAAACATGCTACATCTTTTCAAAGAGCCCATAATGTTAGAATTTTCGTTGTTAATTAGAGAAGATGATGGACCGGCATCGGTAGAAGTTAACGACCCTTCTATGATTAGTCAAATATCGTTTGAACTTAAATCATTGTCCGTACCTTACGTAATAGAGACATTGAAACATCCGGGGTAAGTACCAACCACCTCACAAGCAATGTCTGTGAATATGATGCACCTTTTGTTAAAGAGTTACAAAATTTGAAATCGAACCCACCACCTATTTACGAGAGCTGTCGAACATATTCGGGAGTTCCATCGATTTTTGGACTTCCCTTAACAAAGATCAAAGATTTACTAAATTTTTGGTCGATGCAAAAACTCAGGGGCGGTTTACGAGGTATTTAAGAAGCAATAACATCGAATACACCACCGTAGTAACAGGTGACGAGGGGTGAGAAATGTCTCAAGTCAAAATTATTTCTTTTCTTAATTTCTAACAGAGTTTTAGAGTTCAGATTTGAACCTGGACTAAATTATAATGAAATATTGGTAAGATTCGGAGGAAGTTTAGATTATTGGACTCCTTTGGTAAAAGATGGAGAGCCAATTACCATATTGGTTAAAGCGGAAGCCGTGGCCAACATAACGGAGTTTTTAAAAACACGCAAAGTATTTTTTAATACAATAAATACGTACGAAGCCCCCAAGTAAGGGTCAAATACTCGTAAGAGATATTTAAATTAAATTAATTTATCTTTGAAAGGAGAACAACAATATTTTTCTTGGAGTTAAAATATTTACCACAGTCGGTGTTGAGTGAACTTTTTAAATTTATTGCAAATCACCCCGTTGTGAACTATATCGAAAAAGAACCAGTCGAATTGATTTTTCGAAATGAACTTGGAATAAGGGTAGCAGAAATTTTAAAATCCCAACAGGTCTGGTATTCTATTGAAGAATGGTAAGAATTAATTAAAAAGTACCTAACTCAATATTGAAAATAAATTTTTGATTTGGTGTTTTGGTAGGCCCACAGAATTTAAAGTGATAACAAAAACAGACAGGGCTGTCCGAGTAAAGGAGATAGGCAAAATTTTTGGGAATAACGTCACGATTTGGGGACCAAAATTTACCCACACTAATCCCTTAAAAGTTATGGTATCTGCTGATGCAGGAAATGCATTTATTGAATATATGAAGAAGCATAATATTCATCACGAAGAAATTGTTCCAGACGTTGAAGAGTTTGTATTTTTTCTGGGGTATATTTTACCCTGATGTTATGAAATTAATGTTTTTTAGACTCTTAGAATCTCGTTCGAAAACATCAGACATGTACGGGTTCAGCAAAACGAGTGGATTAATGGATTTCAATCAATACGAAACTTACAACACTGTAATTAAATTAATTATTGGGATTCCAAAAATCGTTATATTTTTATTTTTCAGATTGTAGAATATTTGTACGATTTGGCTGTAAAATACCCCAACATTATAAATATCGACAATCTGGGTCTATCAACTGAAGGTAAAGAAATCGTGGTAGTCAAATTATCACGTTCAAAAGACGACACCAGCAGACCCATAATTCTGATAGACGCTGGTATTCATGCCAGAGAATGGATAGCCCCTTCAACAGCTTTATTCATTATCAAACAACTTACTCAAGTCACACCAAATATGAGGATGATTAAATATGTGGATTGGTACATCATCCCCGTTTTGAATCCTGATGGATATGAATACTCTCATGTTAAGGTATATGCATCAATAGGGACTACAAAGAATCAATTTTTTGATCTTTTTCGTTACAGGACAGACTGTGGAAAAAGAACCGGAAACACTTTTCGAATTCTACCTGCGTGGGTGTGGATTTGAACCGAAACTTCGGGTACCATTGGTCCAACAAGTTAAACGACCCTTGTTCTGAATCATATTCTGGTCCAAAACCCTTTTCGGAAGTAGAAACAGTCAAATTTCGACGATTTGTCCAATCGCTTGGTAACAGAATAAAACTGTACCTCAGTCTCCACAGTTATGGTAACATGATCCTCTATCCTTGGGGATATACCGAAAGCTCTCCCCAAAATGTAGACGATCTCCAACAACTGGGTGAAAAAGTATCACAAAAAATTCGAGAGTTCAACCACAAATCCAGATATAAAGTGGGCAGGATCAGCGAGATCCTTTCCAAAGCCACTGGTTGTAGTGTCGATTGGATGAGGGGATTCATTGGAGTGAACTATACGTACGCAATTGAAATATTTGATGGGGAATCCCATGGGGAATTTGAACCAGATTCGCAACATATTTTGAAATGTGTCCAAGAAGTTTTTGTTGGCATGAAAGTGTTTAATCATCACATTGAAAGAGTATATGTGAGTGATGGTGATGACGTGACTACAGTAAAGACAGGAGAGATGCCAAAAATTTTCGCTACAACTGAAAAAACAAAAGAATCGACTGATTCAGATTTTTGGAGCAGCTGGTTTGACTAACAATGAATCAATTAAGTAGATATAAATATATAAAGTACCGAAATAAATTAACTAGACAAATTAGATAACAATGAACCAAAAAATTTATTTTTCTGTATTACAAATTTTGCAAATTAATTAGTCTTATGGACCATACGACGTTTCAATATACCACTGCAGTGCTTGTATTCCTTCGAAAGTATCACGTACTGCAGATAACAATTCCCATTCTGGGTATTCAAAACCACTAGCTGAAAAATTATGTTCCTGTAGTTCTATACAATAAGCCAGAGGCACCCCGTTTACGCCCATCATCCAATTATCGGCTGTACCCGTTGCTGGGTATAAAGTTGTAGCCGAATTTCCAACTGTCCATGGGTCCCCTGAACGTTGTTGAAGGGTGTAAGCGAAAATGTTTCCAACAGCATTCAGTTGCTTTAAGTTATCTGGAATTACGCTTTCATGCCCATATGGATAAAGTACGTAATTCCCATAACTGTGAAAGGCAAGGTATAATTTGATTCTACTTATCAATGGTTTAGTGAAAGATTTTAGGGCTTGTAGTTCCACTTCTGAAAACGGATACGGTCCTTTGTAAATTTTGGAACATTCACCAGAACTTGCTCCTGCTACACCCCATAGGTAGCTGAAATTTCTGTTACCATCCACCCCTTTGCATTTCTTTCCGTTGCTGCGCGTTTTTCTCCAAAATCGATCCTACAAGAAATAACTTCAAAAAGAGTTAACAACAAAAAAAAAATCATTTACAGTCGTATGGGAGAACTCGTATCCATCTGGGTTTAAAAGAGGTATAATGTACCAATCAATGTTTTTGGACATGTATTTTTTCTTTGGGTTTTCTACGAGTTGGTTGATTATATACAGAGCGGTCGCCGGAGCGATCCACTCCCTTGCATGGATTCCTGCATCTATAAAGATTATGGGTGTCTTGTTGGCATTGGATCTGGATATTTTGATTGCAAGTATTTCACGACCTTCATAAGAATATCCTACTGTGACAACAGAGACAAAACTGGGATATTTCTGTTCCAGATCTCGTAAATATTGGTTCATCTAATAACATAATTAAAATCAAAATTTAAATTGTAATTATGCCAAAAAAGAACTTGCTTCAGAATGTCTCAAATATCTGTCGAAAGATATTGAACGCTTTTCTGTTTTTGATTGTCTTTTAGTTCTTACTTCTTGTCTGAATCTTTCTAAAGACTCTTCATGTAGATATCTAAAAAAAAAACACTTAAGAGACATTCCTTGATTTTCAAAAAAAAATTAATCAAATCTTACTGTACAACGTTTGGTATCACCACACGATAGGCAATATTTTTTTCATGGAATATTTTAGTTATGTGGGGTTGCAAAGTAGGATTAACCATCATTTTAACGGGAGAAGAACTGTTTCTACGAGGTATTGACCAAAAATCTATATATTCAGTATAATTGGATAATGTTTGTAACTGTTCTGGTGTTGAAAAATTAACGGAGTAAACTTTAAAGCTTTCAAAAAATAAAAATAAATAGATAATAGTTACTAACAAAAAAAGGAAAAAGAAAAAAAATATTTACCCTTCATAGTCCAAAATATTGGCTAAAATTATGGGCAGTAAAGAAAGAAAAACGCAAAATATGTACATGGTTTTGCAACATTTATATAAAGGCAAAAAAAAAATAATCTTAAGGTCTCCACCTTTTAAACGTCGATGTAAATTATAATATGTAGTAAAAAGTAAAAAATAATAACGTGAAACGTTCGTTTTATGTATTTTAATAATTAAATGTTAAGCTTATCATTTTCACAATAAGTAATTTTCTTCTTTTATTACATGTATGAAGTTTTAACTCTAGAATAAGTTAATTCCATTCACTCCTTTTAAGTATTCCCGAAAAAATATAAAAACAAAATTAAGTATGAACTAAGAAATTTATTTTTCCACTTATGAATAAAAATATTTTTAACTAAATTTGTGGCTTTATGAACCATATTTGTTTTCAATATAGGAATGTAGGGCTTTCATCCCCTTAAAAGTATCATGTACAGCGGGTAGCAACTTTGATGCCGGAAATTCAAAACCACGTCCATTATATTCCTGTAATTCTACAGTATAACTCAAGCGCACCCCATTTTCGCCCATCATCCAATCTTCGGCTGCTCCAGTTGCTGGGTACAAAACCTTAGCCGAATTTCCAACTGTCCACCTCTCCCCCGAACGTTTTTGAGAAACGGAAGCAAAAATGTTTCCAACTGTTTCCAGTTCGTTCACGTTTTTTGGAACGGCACTATTATGTCCATAAGGGTAAAGTACTAAATTCCCGTAAGTGTGAAGGGTGAGGTACAATTTAATTCTACTAATCAGTGGTTTAGTGAAGGCTTTAAAAGCTTGCAGTTCCACTTCCGAAAATGGATATGGTCCTCTGTAAATCCCGGAACATTCGCTGGAACTGGTTCCTGCTACACCCCATTGGAAGCTGAAATTTCTGTTACCATCAACTCCTTTGCATTTCTTTCCTTTGCTTCGCGTTTTTCTCCATAATCGATCCTACAATAAGAAATAAATTCAAAAATTTTCCATCAAGAAAAAATAAATAATTTCACTTGCCGTCGTATGGGTGTATTCATATCCATCTGGGTTTGTGAGGGGTATAATGTACCAGTCAATTTTATCAAAAAGATAATTATTTTCTGGATTTTCTAGGAGTTGTTTGATTATATACAGGGCGGTTGCCGAAGCGAGCCATTCCCTTGCATGGATTCCAGCATCTATAAAGATTATGGGTCTCTTGTTGCCATTGGATCTGGATATTTTGATTGCAAGTATTTCACGACCTTCATAAGAATATCCTACTGTGAAAACAGAGACAAAACTGGGATATTTCTGTTCCAGATCTCGTAAATATTGGTTCATCTAATAAGATAAGTGAAATTAAAATTTAAATTGTAATTATGCCAGAAAAGAACTTGCTTCAGAATGTCTCAAATATCTGTTGAAAGATATTGAACGCTTTTTTCTTTTTGTTCTTATTTCTTCTCTGTATCTTTCTAAACGCTCTTCTTGTAGATGCCTAAAATATAATTTTATAAGTTTTTTGACAAAAAACTGTACACAAAATTTACTGTGCAACGTTTGGTATCACCACCTGATAGGCAATATTTTGTTCTTCAAATATTTTAGTTACATGGGGTTGCAAAGAAGGGTTTACCATCATTTTTACGAGAGAAGAACTATTTCTACGAGGTCTTGTCCAAAAGTCTATGTCTTCAGTACAATTGGATAATGTTTGTAACTGTTCTGATGTCGAAAAATCAACGGCGAAAACTTTAAAGCTTTTCAAAAAAATAAATAAATACTTAGTAAAAAAAGAGAGGAAAAATATTTACCCTTCATAATCCAAAATATCAGTTGAAATTAAGGGTATTAAAGTAAGAAAAGCGCAAAAAATGTACATAGTTTTGACGCACTTATACAAAGTTAAAAAGAATCCCTGTACTCTATTCCCATTTAAACGTATTAAAATAGGAAAAAACAATATGTACTAAAAAGTTTTTAATGGACTTTTTATAGTAAAAAAAGTAATTTGAAAGGTTCGTGTTGTATAACCTCATGTTTTTTTTTTTTTAATATTTTAATGTTAATTGTATCATGTTTACAATGATTAACTGTTTTAGAAATGAATTATTTTGTGGGTAGTTATTTTCTTTAACAACAACCGAAAGTAACAATTTTGTTGACATACGGATATTTAATTCATTTTAAAATTTCTATTAACATCTAATGTTATTTTTAAGAAAAATTATTCTGAATATTTCAGTGGTTAAATTATTATGACCTTTAAAAATATAATATGATTAAAGACATTTAGGAAACTTATCATTTCTTTTAAAGATTCATTTGAAATTAAACTATTATTTATTTTAGTTAACAAATAAGTAACTACCCTTACTATTACAAAATAGATATACAACTTATGCTATTATCCATATAATTAAGAAATTGTGACGAAGACTGCTGAAATTAATACAAAATTATCCAGTGCAATAACATAAATAAAATTAAACAACTAGACTACGAATATTCCATTTCCTCGACTTCCTGTTCGCCTGGTATCCTCACAGAATAAACTTTTTTGAGTCTTTCGTAATGTTTTTGATCCTGAAATATAAATAATAAATCACATAAAAGCAAAATTTCGTTTAGTGTAAACTTTTTTAAAACCTTTTCCGAAATTGAAGGTCTAATTTTGGCTACAGCTCTAGTGAAATGGTCTGTATTGACCACGAGTGGTCTCTGGGGGTCATTGTGTACCATGAAGTCTTTAAGAGCTTCCACACTAGCTTCTCGTACCAACGCCGCCAAATCTGCCCCGGTGTAGCCTTCGCAAGGTTCAGACTTTCCAATTATTTCCAAATCCACATCCGGAGACATTTGGGGCTTCGTACCGTTCTGAAATACATCAATCAACAAACAAATTCAATCAATTTCGAACTTCAAAAACCTTTGTAATTGCTCTTAAAATATCGACTCTGTCTTCGGCTGTAGGGATACCAACGTAAAGAATTTTATCGAGTCGTCCAGGTCTTAAAACTGCTGGGTCAATTATGTCAGGCCGGTTACTAGCCGCGAGTAAGAATACCCCTTTCCTGTCTTCTATCCCGTCCATTTCAGTCAAAAGTTGGTTGACAACCCTCATCGTCGGACCGCCCTGTATAAAAAAATAAACGACAAAAAAATAGAATAAAACGCAGCAGTTACGTATATTATTTACATCTCCAGTTTCAGATCTTTTAGGACATAAGGCGTCAAGTTCGTCGAAAAATATGACGCACGGTGCCGAGTTTCGCGCCCTCTCGAAGCACAATCGAACAGCTTTCTCACTTTCCCCCACATACTGCAAAAAAATTATAAATAATAAATAAACGATATACAAATTTATCGTTACCATGTTCAAGAGTTCAGGTCCTTTGACGGAGATAAAGTTGATTCCTGCTTCGTTCGCGATTGCTTTGGCCAAGAGCGTCTTGCCACAGCCTGGTGGACCACAAAGAATAACACCAGTTGGAACCGTGATCCCCAAAGCTTTGAATTGTGCTTCGTGCCTGACAGGAGCCTGTAATAGACCGATTTATTTTTTATTACTTCGTTGAATTATTATAACATTTACCAATATGGCCATCTGTAATTCCTCCCTGATGCTCCTTAACGATCCAACATCGTCCCATGTAACGTCCGGAACGGTTGCGAATCCTTCTCGTTTAGCTGACGGTTGGACACTCTTCAAGGCTTTGGCGAAGTCTTCCATGGTCATAGACAAGTCTTTCAGCTGCTCTGTGCTAAGAGGCGCTTTCTCGCGTAACCACGACATCATCTCCTGCAGATACGTCTGCGGAGGCGTGAGAAGCTCGATCGCTTTCTGCAACATTTTGGTCTCTTCCTCGGTGATTTTTTTATCTCTTTGTTCGTCCGTTGCAGTCTTATCTTCCTGTTTCTCGTCGTCATCAATAACGACTATGGCGTCGTTCGATTCGTCCTTATTCGCCTCATTTTCTTCTTCGTTATCTGCCGGTACCTCGGGTTTATTAGTTGATTCAGCATCTAATGGAGGATTATCTTTTTGAGTAGCTAAGATTTTCTCCTTTTCCAAAAGGTCTTGCGTGGCCTTCTGAAGAGCTAACGCACGTCCCAGCTTCCGTTTCTCTTTAATGTCGTTAAATACCCTGTAACCGATGCAATTGGTTTAAAATAAATAACGTAATTAAGCTGCGTGTATTTAAGACCTGTTGACTGCGGCCATTGCAGCTTCTCTGGTCAATGCCATCAAATCTGCTCCCACAAACCCCGGAGTGTAACTGGCTATCGTCTCGTAGTCGAAATTGTTTTCCAGTTTTAATTTCCCCGTCAGAACTTTAAGTATTTCGATGCGTGCCTTACGATCTGGGATTCCCAGACATACTTCTCTGTCAAAACGACCGGCCCTTCTTAAAGCAGGGTCAATAGCGTCAGGTCTGTTTGTCGCACCTATCACTAAAACCCTGTCTCCAGCCTCGGCCTGTCCAAGATCTATTATAACAAAATATTCGATCTGTGTTTGCACGACGCGAAGTTGAACTTTTATTAAATTACATATTTTGTATGAAAAATTTAATTTTAAATGAGTAACTAAAAAAGTTGGATATTACCATCCATACAACTGAGAAGTTGGGCAACAATTCTTCGCTCCATTTCTTTCTGAGCGTTTTGTCTGTTAGGAGTTATAGCATCAATTTCGTCTATAAAAAGTACACACGGGGCGGTAAACCAGGCCCTTTCAAAAAGCTCCCTGATGCGTTCTTCGCTTTCCCCCGAGACTCCTGCGACCAATTCAGGAGCTGCTACTTTAAGAAGTGGTACTCCTAATTCCTGTAAAATGAATTTTCATATATGTAATTATAAAAAAAATCGTACGTTGATATAATACGCACTCCAGCTATGGCGTTAGCTAAAAGGGTTTTTCCGCTTCCTGGAGGGCCGTGTAAAAGAAATCCTCTGGGTGGTGAAATCCCCAGTTGTCTATAAACTTCTGGATGCCTGACGTGGATCAACATCTTGCAAACTTCTTCCAATATTTTGTTCAGACCTCCTATATCTGAAAAAGTCACGGAAGGTTCTTGAAGGGTTGCAATTGACTTTTTTTTCTTTGGAAGAGACTTTGATTGACTTTCTAGCTTCCGCTTTTTGCCTCTTTGGTTGCTAGATCCGCTTTGTTCGGGAATTATTTCAAAATCTACGTTATTTTCCAAGCCATTATTTTTCTCTCTATGAAACAATGAATAAGGCAATTTCTGTGATGTGGATGCCCCGTTAGTGGCCTTTTCCTCCGATGGCACATCATTAGAATCTTCGCTGCTTATATCAATCAATTCGTTATCGTCTATTTTATTGGGTTGTCTTGATCTCTGATACATCTGATTCAGCTGATTATTTAAGACGTTCTCGTTTTGCTTAATAAACGGTGAGACAAATAAAGATTAAAATAAACTATGAATCAAGTGAAAAGACTCACAAATCCAACCTCATTCTCAGGTCCACTTCCCTCTTCTGATGAACCTTCAGAACTAAATGTTTGATGCTTCATACCGTAACTTTGTAAAACAACAGAGTATGCTTTCTTTACCGAACTCCTAAAGGCGTTCCTCTTCCTTTTGTTGTATTCTCTGTAGGTTCTCTGTAAGTAATCAGCCATTGCAACTATATCAACGTAAGTTTGATCAACATGGGATTCAAGATACTACAAAAACACGCCGTTAAAATAAAATTGATGCACTAACTAGTCAGCCACTCACTTTCTGGACTCTGGGAACAAGCGTACTATCGACGAAATAAGGCATTTTGACTAACTTTGCCTTGCGATCATCCAACGCACGCCTATATAAAATGCTGTTACTGCTAAGTTAATTATGTGTAAGCAAGTACGTTATTTCAAAATTTGAGTTAGTTGAAATATTTTACTATTTGCCTGACGAAATGATAATAAAGAATAAATACTAAAAATGCGTACCTCATACAAACTAACCTATATTCTTCTCCCACAAACACAATTTCAACTGCAGTTAGAAATAAACATTAACTTCAAACACTTGTGCATGAAAAATCAATCGAATGAAAACTACACAAATAAATAACACAAATTAATACCTTTTTAATATTTAAACTTGTATAATTACAAACAAAACGGATTAATCTTAAAAAGAGGTTAAGTTACGTTCGTTATAGAACAACTTGAAGTTAGGTTTAGTTTAAACAAACCACAGAAAACTTAACTAACTTCACGTTTAATTACGCAAGAACTGTCACTTCCACAAATTTTGTGGACAATATTCGTATTTTAAATTTAATTTATTAGTTTTTTACAGGATGGCTTCAATTTTACGACAGTTTGCAAGAGCAGCAAGGAGTCCGTTAGTGAGAAACCAAGGTTCTTATTATTAATTTTAAAAACAAAAGTTAATTTAGTTAATGAACCTTTGGTTATAGTGTGTGCTACTTCTTTGAGGTTTCAAAGCGGCCAAGTGGAATCAGCACCTGATTCTAAACGTAATAATCATTATAAAATCATTTAAATTAATACTAAATGATGATGTGTTTTATCCAGCAACAATCCAAAAGTTCGATCCAGCAGTTCGCAAAACATTAACCGAATTTGGAAGTTATGTGGCAGAATGCATGCCAAAGTTTATACAAAAAGTGCAAATTTCAGACATAAATGAATTAGAGTTGTTAATTCATCCTGACGGGGTTGTTCCTGTGATACAGTTTTTAAAGGACCACCACAATTGTCAGTTTACAAATCTAAGTGATATAACTGCAATAGATGTCCCAAATCGCGTGTATAGGTTCGAGGCAAGTTTTTCTAGACCCTCCTTAACTTTAGTAGACACTGTAATGTTGATTGTATTTCTTACAGATCATATACAATATATTATCTTTACGTTTTAATTCGCGCATCAGGGTAAAAACCTACACAGATGAATTAACACCAATTGATTCTCTCTATGATATACACAAAGGGTGCAACTGGTATGAACGTGAAGTGTGGGACATGTACGGTGTTTTCTTTGCAAATCATCCTGATTTGAGGAGAATTCTTACAGATTATGGGTTCGAAGGGCATCCTTTCCGAAAGGATTTCCCTTTGAGTGGATATGTGGAGGTATAGTAATTATGTAGTTACATTTATTGAGGTCCCAGCATATAAAAAGCATCCCAATTATCTAAAATTGTTAATTCACTTCTAATATTTCTCTTTTGTAGGTTCGTTATGATGATGAAAAGAAACGGGTTGTTATTGAACCTCTTGAATTAGCACAAGAATACCGTAAATTCGAATTATCTGCTCCGTGGGAGCATTTTCCTAACTTTAGGAAAATTACATCTGGCGAAAAATAAAAAAAAAGTAACGTCCGTTTAGTATGATGTTTCTTAAACACACCCACAACAGTTAAATTTATTGTAAATAAATAATTATCAATACACATTTTTTGGTTTGCACGTTTTAACAGGATGAGAGAAAACTTTTCCTCATCTTTTTTTTTACGTTTATTGCGGTCGTTATTCGCCTTGATAATGTTTTATTGCGTGTTTTTTACTCTATTTTTTTGGAGTGTTTGCGCTGGTAATATTATTTTACAATGTTATTTGCGTGTAAAAACAAACATTGCTTTTTAAAGAAGCGTCTCAAAGTTTATTAGTTCACAATTCGTCTTTACAGAAGCAATTATATGTGTAACTATTACTTACAATATTATTAGCTAATAACAAAACCAACTACGAGTATAATTTACGATTTTTTCGGACTGCAGGTACATTCTATCACACGTTTATTAAACAGTGGTAACTTTTTCGAACCTCGCAGGACAAGCATTTAATAACATATGTTTTATTTTATTTTAATTCGATTTACAATCGATCGTTCAATGGCCGCTGGACGGCTGTAAATTTTGCTTTAAAATAAACAACTTTCCAATCGGTAGGAAACTTGAACAAAATCTTCAACCGTCCTTACGTAATTAAAGTAGTCTACATACTTTACTAAGTCATCAAAAATATATCTCTTATCAATAATAATAGTATGTATTTCACAAAAATATATCGTAGATGTATTTTTTGCCGCTTCTTTATGTCCATTTAAAGCTTACCGATGCGTGAGCTGAGCACAATTACATTTACAAAAACAATCCTACGACTAGTTAACAATAGAGATACGGAGGGGCCTTAAAATTTTTAAAAAATACATTTCAAATCTTTCATTTATTAAATTGCAGATTTATTTCCGGATATAAGTACCTAATACCCCTACATTAACAGGTTGATACGAATGCGCGACGTTGCCAACATACAAATTGCAGTCGGCTTGAGAGTCACTTGCCTCGTTCACGCATGCGCACTAGTTCACCTGTAGGTTTCTTTGGAAGTGTTGAGAATCTTTAGAGGCTAAATTCTAACATAAGGGAGCATATACTTCTAAAAATGTACGAGTTTTAAATATATGATAGCGCGTGAGAAAGCACTATCGCATACATAATTAAAGAAACTGTTCAGAAAACTAATGGAAATAATAATGAATTTTGTTAATTTTACAACCCCTTTTTAAAATTGCAAATACTTGCTCGATAGACACTAAATACAGATTGATTTTTATCACATACTCTTCGTTTTTGCAACATTACATTTGCGACATGATTGTTTTATAAAATACAATAATATAAAAATAATTTTAAAAACATTGGTACAATACGTGTTAATTAATATTAAGAGATTCGATAATTTTTTATTATTTTTAATGTAATATACAGTCGCTACGTACTTTATTTTTACCTCTACTATAACAGCTATTGACTTATTCTGTGAAATACTGGCGATAAGTGCGCACAAAAGCGAAAAAATAATTTAAATAATAACTTAACGGACGTGATAATTATGTGTTTATTACGCAATTTTTCTTTTTTAATTAAGTACCTTTGAATTTCTGTGTTTCTACTCTTGCAAATTTGGATAGAGTATACCAGCGAGCAATACTTGAAAAGTCCTCCAATGGATTTGGGAAATTTTTCTTCTAATAATAACACAAAAGTAGGAACTAATTTATACATTTATGTAAATACCCTTTTAGTCAAAAGGAAGAAACTGATTTCACGTGGTTATTTTATACATACAACGACACAAAATGTTATTTTTTTTTAACGTTTAGGTCTCTACTTTTTTTTTTTGTTAAATTCGTAGAGTATTTGTCGTACAAAAAAAATCGTCTGTTTTTCTTATTCACAGGAATGCATCGCAATCTAACAAATGTATATACTCTAAAAAATATATATATATATATATCTTTCGAAAACAAACATTATAAGTTTGACTTATGTACTTTTTCGCCCCTTAGGCAAACTAAGTGTCGAATAAAGTAGGCAGAAACCTTTTACTGAACCACCCTGTACATATGTAAGCAACAATAATAATTCAAAACTATTCGTGAAATCAATAAAATAAATTATAAACACATTTCGGATTAAAACGACGAACTAAGTAACTAAACTCTTAAGTTCATTAGAATGTTAAAATATATTTATAAATTTTACTTGAATAAAAGCAGAATGTTAGAAACAAAACGTGTATAACGAGTTAAAATTAAAAAAAAAAAGATTGGGTATAAAAACCGCAAAAAGGATGAATAAAAAAGTCACTAACTAATTCCAAAAAACTTACCAGATTGAATGAGATTTAGTGATTTTTCTGTTTATCTTTTCGAGAGTGACCGCTCACTTATACAGCCCAAAAGCAAATCTTATTCTTCATCCCCTATTTTAAGGGATTACAACGAATCGACTTTAATATATTATTGAGAACAAACAATACTGCTCTTTTCCGATATAAAAGGATTGTCTCACCTTCAAAAAACCACTTCAACAATATTTATTATTGTTACCCGTTCACATAGAAGTAGTTTTAGGGAAAATAGTTCGCATAACGCTAGACGTGAGGGCTAATGGGTCAGTCTGACCGGACACGTGTCTCTGATGGTACTCTTGAAAACACGGTACGATGCAGAGATTCGTTTGACACTCTGGACAATGGTACTTCGTTTTCCTTCTCAATATCCGACCATGATCGTCCACCGTATTCCAACAGTAGTTACAACCTAAAGCCGGACCTGGCCGTACAACTGGACAATGACTTAATCTTGTTCCAGTCTAAAAAGAATGTTCTTGTAACGAATGTTTAATCAATGAAGGAGAAACTGTTTGATCAATAAAAGACATAATGGCACAAGTAAATGATATAAAAAATTCCTCAGTTATCTAAAGTAACTGGAGTTCCATCTAAAAAAAGTTCCACACCAAAAGCTTTAAAGACACTGATGGAATTTGTGCCCAATTTTGATGTAGACAGTGATGAATCTGATGGAAGCGAAATAGCAGATTTGTTTGAAGAGTTTCACAAAGACAGCTTTTTAGTAAAAAAGCCTGGACAGAAACGATTAAAAAAGGAAGAAGCTACTAAAATGACCATGGAAGCATTTACAGACGATTACAAAAAAGTTATGGAAAAAGTCAGGGAAGAACAACAGGTATTTAAATGGCTAATTAATTATTTGGTTGAAAATAACTGATAAAATTCAGATAGGAAATAACATGATTTACGAAGACTCTAACGACGATTTCACAAATCTAAAGAAACTGAAAACAAATTTTCAACAATTTGAGGAAATGGAAAAATTACCAGTCAGTGAACAATGCAATATTTCTCAAGAAAATGATGAACAACAACAAGGGACAAGTCTAGCAAGTAGCGACTATATATCCGGTATGTGGTCGCTACTCGAAAGAAATCGGGAAGATAATGAAAAGTTCGTAATAACACCTCCATGGTACAACGCATACAGACAAGAGAAACCCCACTGGACCGAAAGACCTTTAATACCTTGGAGTGTGGTGGACGAATCGAAACAAAAATGTGAAAAGTGGTTTAAAAAAATCGAACAAGACAAAAATAAATAATAACTTACTTGAGGAGTGGAAGAGCTGCGTTTCAACTCGTCGGTGCGTACTCTAAGTGTAGCGGTGGCTGAGGAAGCATTCTCAGCTCTCAATGTTGTAGTTTCTGGGCCGGAAGCAGCACAATCTGATACCACAACGACCGGACTGATTGCCCTTTCAGCATCAACGCTCGTCGTGGAACTTGTCGACGATTGATGCATTAAAATCTTACTCGAACTACCATGAGATTGCTGCAATTAAAATTTATTGTAAAGTGGGTCTCGATAAGGATTTGGAATGTTCTTGGTTTTTCGAGAACGGCGTAAAATGTTTCAGTTACATTTTTTACAAGCAACTTTATGACCTACCTGTTGTGTTTGGCTTGGCAACAAGGGATGAGAGTGTTGTTTGACCAACGTATGACCAGGTACAGAGAGTAGATTTCCTGGGGGAGGCGATGCGGACGGGAGAGGTTCCGAACATTGTCTTTCCACTCGAAATGGTATCGTTAAATATTGCGACGAACAACTGTCACCTTCTTGGTTCTGGTTGGAGTCGCTTTCTCGTTTTATTCGAGGTTGTCGCATGAGTATCCTGCCTCTTTTGGTTCCCATTACCATGTGCTGATTTTGTTGATGAAGGGGCTGTTGTGGCATTTGTGTCGTAACTGAAGGCCGATCTGGAAATCACACGTTACGAACAAAAATATTAGCAGTTAAATGAAAAAGTTTCGGGTTTATGACAAAAATGCATTTTATTGTGAATAAATAGGTCACATATAAAAGACTTACAGTAATAATTAGCCCTAAGGTTAAATGTTCCTTTCTCATTTTTTTTTTTTTGGAAAACTATGATATGGCCTCGAATTTTCTATGATATTACACAGCAACAGTCTCGTTTTAATAATAATAAATTCATTATTAATTGCTAATCAAAAACAAATAATTAAACGTTCTTATTAAAAAATAAATATATACCGAGTGATTTATTTCCACTAAACAACTTAAATGCACGACATTAGCTCAAAAAAACATCGTATCTTATTGTTAGACAAGCTTTGTTGTCTGGTGAAAATTAATTACTCTTCCTAATTATATAAAATGAATCAAATATTATAATAATAAAAAAACGTTAAGTAAAATTAATATACATAACTACACTTAAGAGCCACTAAAGAACCACATATTTAATATAAATAGATATTCTGGGAAAACAATTTAAAGAAATAGGTTTTACTACGTAATAAATTTTATAATCAGATGATTTGAATATGTGGTAAATTATGACCGATTTCTTAACAGTTAATAACAATGGTAAAAAAAGGCGAATGACTTCAAAACGCAACTTTTTTTCGTTCTAATAATTAAAAGAAAAAAATGCACAAAAAAAAAGAAAACGGTAATTTTAAGTACTACAGTACGGATATTACGGCACTTTAAAGTCATTCAAGGCAAAATATAATAACAAATATTTTTTTTTATTAATTACAAATAATTATAAGATCATATTAACTCACACTCACTCAATTCTACTCCTTATTTTTTGTATGTATGTATGTATAATATTGTCGATATATGAAATGCATTAACGTAAATTAATGACCTTAGAAACAAAAATAAAAATGGTAAAGTTTACCGTTGCAACGAACGTTAAAAATCAAGAATTTATGTATTTATATTTGTAAATCTCCATGTCGTCCTTTTGTGCTTGATAAGTCCATATCCATGGAAAAATTACACTTTCAATAAGTCCATTAAAAAATGCTAAATTGTGATTATTAAAGCCCTCTAATTGTACGCATTAGTAAGTATAATATAATTGTAGGAAAATGAATAATAATAGAAATAACAAATGTATAAACGCGAGTTAAAAATAAAAATTATACAGGGTGACCCAAAATAAAAGTACAATCAAATTATATAACGCGATGTTTATTAATGGGCCACAGGTCAAGCCCATTCTAAGATTAAAAATAATACAAATTTTTTTTTACTTTTTAATCTAAGTTTTAATTTTCGGCCAAAGATTAGGACCATTTTAAGGTAAAAAAAAACTATTTATCTTGCAGTAAAAGGTCTTTGAATTATAATCTTAAAATTTGTTCTCAAGATCATCTTCCGATTTCTCCCTAGATGTTATGAAGCTTTCATTACTGTATTCTTTATTTTGGCCTTAGCCTGGATTTTAATGTAACTTTAAAAAGGATCACCCTGTATAATTACACCACATACGCAGGATGAGTCACGATCGACGCGACAATAGGCACGATAAAAATTAAATTCCAAAGAAATGGAAACTTAAAACTATGGCCATTTGTAACAAAAGCCAAATATAATAATCAATATTAATAATTAATTTGTTTGTAGTTTGGTATACATATAAATCGATATAACACAATTTACATCATATGTATCTATAAAAAAAGGCAAAGAAAAACGATTACCGATTTGGATGATTTTTAATAATTTGTGCCGGTAATAAAATTTTTGGTAAAATAATTTCGCTCAAAACGGCTGAAAGATAAAAATAATGTAATAAAACGAAGTAAAACTCGTTCATTTTTAAAACTACTGCTAGATAAACATAACGAATTAACTTTAGGCTAAATCGGTCTTCTACTGGCCTCATTATTAGCTCTAAATAAACAATTTTTTAGTAAACTGTTTTTAAGTTTGTGTAATAAAGGCTAACAGTGAATCCAATTAATGAATTAGAGGTCCGATTTAGCCTTGCAAGAAAAGATGGCGCGCTTTTGTAAATTCAGTTTACGAAAAGCTTGTGTGTGGTGGTAGTAAACCTTTAGGATTAATTAATTTATCATAGATAGAGCGCGTCGTCTTCTTGTTGGACAAATTCGCCACATTTACCTGACAATAGCCTTTTCCATAGACCATAATCTCAACTTTTTGAAACAGATCATTTTCATTTCCTTATCAGGTAATAATTTTACATTTTCGATCATTTCTGTCTTGCTTTCTCGCCTCCCTTTCCCTCACCCTAATACTTAGCCTAACTCGCCAATTCTCACGTGTTCACACATCCACGTGTCCGCTGCGCTGTTGCCAACCGCGCTTCATATCTGTTCGAAGTTTATAGCTTGTAGGTTGAGCGCATGCAACGGATTGTAAACCGAATTCTCGAAGTATTTGGGCCGATGCTGCATCACGGACGCGAAATCCATCTGTTTGTTGGTATCCACGAACGCGCCACTTATCATAGTCATGGGCGGAGCTCCGCCGACGTTCTCGTGTTGTCCTCCTCCTCCTCCGCCACCACCATCCTGTTGCTGCTGCTGTTGTTGTTGTTGTTGTTGACTGACTCCCTGTTGTTGTTGTTGTTGTTGCTGTCCGTTTGGGGATGTTTCCTTTCTGGGTTGTTCGACCACTACGGCGCCACCTTCCTGTTTCACTACGTTCCTGTTCTTGATACTCTGTCGGTTATTTTCGTAACCGCGCTTCTTAAATTCGAGCCACAGCGTTCTGTTGTTGACCCCGTACATTTTGGCGGCCTTACAGAAGCCGATCCCTCCGAACCGGACGGCTTCCAAAGCCCGTACGAAATTCTCGTCAGCTTGAGGGTTGACGCTTCTTTTCCTCTTTTGCATGAGTGACGGGGGCGAAGACGACGACGAGGACATGTGGCTGGAGTTAATGGCGCTTGGCGGTTGCTGTTGCTGGGACGGCGGTTGTCCGTCCGATGTGTCCGCGTTCTCGTTCACCACGACGGATCCGGAATTCCCCGAGGCGAACATGCTGCAATGGTTAACGACGGTAGATACGTTGACGTATGACAGCTCGGAGGAGGCGGTTACTACAGTCGTTGAGGGGGGACCGCTGGTCGTTGACGATGGCATAGCGGGCGGACATGAGGCGGAGAAGGCGAAGCGCGGATAGCCGCCCTCCATTATGCCCCACGGCATTCCTGTAAGTCGGGGGAGAAACAGAAAAAAAAACGGGTCAGAACGATGATAAAAGACTAAGGCTCAACGGCAAGAGTGAACATGAAGATTTTATCTTATCATCGTTTTCGTTAAGTAAATAAATAAAGGAATGAGAAGTGTACAGGTTAATAAATAATATGCGAAAATAATATTATAATAAATAAAATAGTGGCTGTTTTTGTGAGTTGTTTAATTTCGCTCGTACAAATTAAAAGTATCGTCTTAATCTTAATCGTTTGAGAGCAAAATTAAACAACCAAACGAAATTAAATATTATCAGTAACGTATTTAATTAGAGGTCAAAACTCGAGATGATAAAGACAGTAAGTAAAGCCGCAATAAAACTGACTTTACCGGGATATGTGTTTGACTCGTCACCATTGAGCTTAGCCTTTGGAGGATTGGGGAGACGAGAGGAGGTACAACGGGAGGGTTTCTTCACGTTCACTGTTGCTCATTAAGTTATTACGTAACCTCACAAATATTACACTAACATAACATTATGATACCAACAATCAACTCGTACCCAATTATTCCTAATTTTAATTGAATATTTATTTTATCAGTAATTTAAACATATAAACTGTCTAATTATGTATTTTTGAAGTCCACGATTTATTATTTTGATAACAGAATTGTTTTGTAACAAATATTACAAAATCAGTAATAAAAATAACATCTCGTTTTACAGAATTAAACAATATCATCTGCATAACTCAATTTATAAAATTATTCGATAATTTAACAATTTGAGTAATCATCAATTGATTACTAGAATTATTCGAAAAATATTTGTGTGACACCTTACCTTGTACGGACTGTTGTTGTGTGGTACCGCACGAAGAATTGGGCGCTGATTCTACTGCTTGTGGCTCAACACTAGGGGGCGCACTAGGTTGCTCTTGCTGGGGTAGTTGCTAAACAAAACAAATAAATAAATAAAAGTCAGTATTGTGAAGTCACCCCCAAGATCGTAATTACCTTAAATGTTGTCCCTACTAAAGTGATTTGGTGGGTAACATCTCCGTCGGCACTCTCGTGTGAATTGCCCCGCGGAAGGGTATCGGAGTCGCTGCTGTGTTGCTTGGTACGAAGGGGAGTGTTTGGGGCTGAAGAAAAACTGCCTGGATCCGGTTTTATGAGAGTACCAAGTGTACTGCCACCAGGGGAAGTAACTGTGACCTCATTTGTTGATGGTTCTTCTATAATACGTTCTGTTGAACCAGAGCCAGATCCCGTGGACGACTTCCTTAGCCTTTTCCTACGAAAATATTGACATTTATAGAAATAACTAAGTAATAATTTAATAGATGTGTTACCTTTTACTGGAGGGTGAAAGAGGACAAGTTGTTGGAGATAATGTGGATCTTTGACCTTCAGAGTTCCAATTTACATCAGTGGATGTTAGTAATTCTGCACGTTCTGAAGAGTTTGTCTGTGATTTTGTTAAGCTGGAAGGTTCGACGGGAATCTCAGCTAAGCCTTTGATTTTTAGCATCTCTGCAGTTTTTAAAATATGAGGAAGCTGTTCTTGAGATACATTCACTTCACCATAATACATGAAATCAACTATGACCTTTAAGTCTTTGAATTTAACATCCTTTAGTATAACGATCGGATGTTTGCAAGGATTCACAGTGAAGAGAGACTGCAATGGAAATTGTTTTTACGGAAATTACGTCAACAATTCTAACCTCTTTTTAGGAGCAACGATAAAAATAAGACGCAACTTACTTGGAAATAAGAGCTGCATGCTGATAAAACAACTTTATGAGCTTGTAAGTGTCGCCCCTCTGCAGCAAGTGTAACATCGACCAAGGACTCGCTGTTCAGAAGGCTAGAGAATACTGATATGAAGTTCGGCTGATGATTATTCCATCGTAAACAGTACTGTTGCATTGTCATCCTATCGTGTGTTTTTGTGAAGAAAATAGTGGCAGAAAGGCTATGTTTATATTTTGAATACGAAGTACAAATACAATCAATACACTGACCCCGTCAATCGTAACCTTGAAATGTTCAATGGGACGACGATATTATGAGGTTATTTTCATTTCTCGAACGCTGATCCGCGAATTTCGTATTATGCTCAAGTTAAAACGATTAATTTCGAATGCGTAAAACCAATAAAATTGTTTGATACGTGCCACAACATTTCACCAACAAACAATCAACTTTTACCAAAATAAACATTACACGCACCAAGCACCATCCACCATATTTAATATTTTTAACAATGACGTAATTGAGGTAACAAAATGCTTTTAACAAATCGGAAAAAGGCAAAATGATTTGGAAAAAGTGCAATTTGACAGAGCTCAGAAAGTGATAACTCTATGGATTATGTACTCGATTAGTCATAAATGACTAATTCTCCGAAGTGCGAATCTCAAATTGACGTCATTTTAGAAAAAATAATTATACCTAATTATAATAAGTAAATTGAAGTGTTTGTAAAATGTCATACATATCTTAATAATTATCCATTGGTTTATTCCATAAATGAATAATCAAAGTGGATTATTATTAATTAAAAATATATTTGCAGATAAAATATATTGCGCTTATGCAATCCGCAAATATTCAGAGAGTTGTGCTGGTTGCATAACGCGGGGTTAATAAATTCAAAAATAAAAACTTTTTTAACATTTTATTCTTTTCTAAATACATCAGCTCTTACATTACAATCAACACAATTAAAAATATATCTACAAAAAATTATATTACGGCAGATAAAATTTGCGTATATCTATTTACTGGCAGTGCATACATAATATCACTTTTTTTTAACAGAAAAAGTAAAAGTAGTGAAAAAAGTTTTATACATTTTTTTTGTATCATTTCTTTTTCTCTCTCCCTGTGTAGTTTGTGTTTCAATATTTTTGACATTTTTTTTTTATAAGAAAAGTTTGGCACAAACGATTAAACATATGGATGCGTCATATTAATACGAACTAAGGGTAACAGTAGATTTGGTTTCTTTAGAAATTCTCCTTTTTTCCATACTTCATCGGCTTTTTTAATTCTTTTTTCGATAAAATACAATGCGTTTTTAAATGATCGCAAATCGTTTTTGTACAGTTCCTAAAAAAATTCTTTTATTTATTTTTTATTTATTGTTTAAATAATTCTTACGGTTTCTTTTTTTAAAGTATCCACATTATTATCTAAATATTCGATTCTTGAATGCAATTTTTCAAATTCTTTGGCAGTTGAATCGTTTGAGAGTTTATTGTTCATCTCCTGAAAAAAAATTTGTCGGGGTAAAGGAGGGTAATTTGTTCGTTGACATAATAATTATATATTTTTTTTTTTTGGTGCTTACTTCTTCAAGTTTTTGAATTCTTTTGTCCATCTCTTCATATTGCAGTTCTTTAGCTTCGAATGCGGTGCCATCGTCAGCGTCTTTCCGACAAGACTGACCGTCTGCCAAGAGGGTAAAATTTTCGCGACATTGGCACTCGAAACTTCCGGGCGTATTATGGCAAATTTGATCGCAAGGTTTTTGTTCTTTACATTCATCTACATCTTTTTCGCAAAAACGTCCAAGGAACCCTTTTGGGCACGAGCAAAAATCGGGTTTCACACAAGTTCCGCCGTTTTGGCAAAGCAGGGAACATTTTGCTAAAAAAAAAACTTGAGACTGTAGAAGTTTTACATAAAAATTTTAAAAATAATTTCGTGCCTCATTAAAGTATCCACCGTAGTAAAAAATTGTAAAATGTTTTCTTTACCCGTTTCTATATCTGTCCGTCTGTCACAGCCAATGTGCGCAGAATCTACCGAATCGATTAAGCTGAAATTTGGTACACTATGACCCAAATACGAACGTGTAATGGTACATTAAAAAAAAATTTTTGCAAATTATACCGTGTGACGTATCAAACGAAAGAGCTCGTTGTGAGGGTTTTAAATATATTTTTTTGGTATTTTTTAAATAAGCAGTTTTAAAGTAATTTAAGGAAATTAATAAAAACTGACCATTCTCAACCCTTTATCTCCGGAACTATTGAGCCTAAAATTTAAAAAAAAAAAAATATGGAAAGTAGTTTTTTTACTTATAGATTATAGAAAACCCTATAACAAGTCTATGGTCTATAAAATATGACCCTCCTCGACCAGCTTAACAAAATGTGTTCACAGCGAATAATTTCAATCTTATTGACCAATTAAAATGTTTCGTGTAATATTTATTTATTTTATTTTATAAAAATAGGTATTTATCTACGCGAATTTTTAATACTTACGTTTATTACATCCGTGACCCCTAAACTCCCCATGACCCCATCCTGGGCAACAATAATAAAATACATGTTGCGTATTTTTCGAAGTTATAACATTCTTGTACGCCGTTTCATAAACCAATCTAAAATAAAAAAAATAATTTAAAAAAAAAATTGTGTCTTCCACACACATTATCAGAGAGAGAGACAATGAAAGCTTCATCTATGCGTGTTCTCTGGTCAAGCCACAAAGATGGTAGCCGCGCATCATTTGCTCGAGCGACTAGATTTATAACTTATTAGTGAATAATATTTAAACATAAGTTACCTTACACCGGAGCACATTTGGTGATCGCTGCATTTTTGGGTGTACCTTTTGTAGATGGGTTTACAGTAGGGTAGTTTAGTTTGCACAGGGGTGGTAACGTTTTTATAAGTACTGCAAACGTGTCTCCTGAAAAAAAATTGTTTGTTGGGTAAAATGTGTATCTATGGTACATATACGAGCATAGATAACTAATTTAAAAAAAAGACAAAAAGCAAGAGCACACAAAGAAGATCGAGGTAACGTCCTTTTATAAATTACAAAGTGTACCAAGCTTTACAGTAGGCTACTTCTTGTTTCTTTTGTGTATAAATGAGATGCTCTTTGATGTACAACGTATAGATATGCAAGTGGATGCCATTAGCATAAAAATTACATTCGGTGAAGACCGAGATTGCATATCGTTTTAAAATTGAATGCTATACATTTGCTGTGCATTTACAACTCGTCCCACAATAATAAAAAGGATTTTCGTTGGTCCTGATTTTGATTATTTCGTATCTCAATGACGACGTGTTAATTAAAACGAGTGACAAGTGTAATTTTAGGTACTTGATGGTCCTTCGAGCCGGATTTACAGTTTTTCGACAATATTTCCGAAAGTATTCCACATAAAAGTCAAAAAATCTATCATGGAATCAAGAAAATCTCCTTTTAAAAGAATTTCAAGAATTCCTGTTGGACATTTATAATTTTAACGTTAAATGCATTAACGTTGTATAATAGATAAGAAAGAATGTCTATGAGGCAATAAATTAGTAAGACCGTTCTGTTCGACTTTAAAAGTTTATGAGGTTACCACGCCATAAATTTTAATAATTAAATTTCTTCCGGGAAACTGTTAATATTTCCCTCCCATCGACATTAAAGCTGAACCCATCCATCGATTTTTGTTTTTCTTCTTTTTTCTTATCAAACACAAAACGATACGAAATTTTTGGTGTGTAAGTAAATGGTCACAAAATATTTTTAGATTTACTTATTAAAACCACTGAGTAAATTAAAATATTAAAGATCTATTAGAAATTTTATCTGTGGGGGAAAATATTTTCATAGAGAATTTAAAAAAAGATATGCATATCCGGCTCGAAGGACCATTTACTGTGAATGTTAGAAAAAGTTGAAATAAACGACAAAGGATGACATGGAAATGGATAAGGAAAAGGGAACATGGGATGGTGGGGCAACTTGTAAGACTTGAAGGGTTAGTTAGAGATATATTAGAGGCAAAAGCAGGAGCAATAAGGGGTAGAGGGCGGTTTTTCTTCTTTTTTCCTATAAATCACAAAACGATACGAAATATTTCATACGAAATTGATTGGTCTAAAAAGCAGTGACCAAAAATACGTCCCTAATTTATTAATGTCTCTAAAAACATTTAAATCCTGAAGATATTGAAACCTATTTGACCGAAACTTTACGAATGAGAGAAAATATTTTGATATAGAAATTGAATATCCGGCTCGAAGGACCATCTACAGTAGATTTTAGGAAAAGTTGAAATGATATCCTATAAGACAAAAGGACAAAGGACGACATGGAAATTAATGAGGATAAAGGGGAGATGGGATGGTAGGGGAGATTGTAAGAAATGAAGGGTTGATTAGAGACATATAAGAGGTAAAGGGAGACTTAGATTAAATTATTGCTAGCAATTGTTGTGGATGTCAGATGAATCTGAAGACATAACGATATAATGAGTTCAAATATCTATTCATTAAAATTTTTTTTTAAATATTATGTTCACCAGGGTGAATTTGTAACGGTATTTTTGAATAAATTGAAAGCGGATTCATTCTTTGGCGAGGAAAGTAATTTATCTTTACGGTTTGACGAGTGCAACTTCTCCATACGTCCACAGATATGTGTATATAAATCGTTAGCGGTTATTAGTAACGTGCCCCATGTATTCATCATCATTTGTTTAACGATGCCGCTGTTCGTATCTGCTATTAACAGCCGCCCCGATGATGATGTATGGACCTGGCAAAGCGCACTCAACATCCGATGCCGTTTTAATTGAATATTATTTTATTTTTAGCAAAGCAAGCAAAGAAACATCTCTGATGTGATTCAATTAAGGGAAAGGTTACGAAAAGCTGAATAAAATGTACCACAACCCCCATTTATTATTGTTTTTGTTAGTTCATTGTACGTATGTCGTCGTGAACATTTATCATCACATTTGGTGTCAAACGCACCACTGGAGCACAATGTTTATAGAATGTACAAATTATACGAAAGCGAAGATGGCAAAGGTCACAATGAACTGAAGAGAGAGAAACAGGGATGATGGAGGAACAAAGACGTAGAGTGAAAGAGAAGACACAGGCTATAATGTAGTCAGGAGCACAGGTGGTTCGGATGGGAATCCAAACATGATCAGCATAATAATGCCATTTGATTTGCTTCAGGGATGGGCATTATAATGCATTTATGTGGGCAGGGTAGAGCCAGTTTTATAAATCACCCTAATAAACGTTTCCTACCACCTATTCTCATACAACGTGTCCCTATACTCGAGTAAATCGAAATCCGGCTCGAAGGACCATATCGTAAAACTTAATTTTCAAGAATATTTTAATTTAATAAATAGATTTATTTTAAACACGCTGTGTATGGTTACGTATAGTTGTTTGTGTACATTAGGACAAAAATATCTCACATTAGTTAAAGTGTGAACGATACATTTCAAGGGTCAACATTTCCACCCACGTCTCGATATTATTTCTTTCGTGTTTCTTGACAGGTAACAATGGATTTGTTTCAACAGCAAGTAATGTTTATTTTCTTGCTGAACGTAAACCGAAAGTGAACGGTCTAGTAACGTTTGCCTTAATCAATGTCAAGATCAGTAAAATCCTCTTGAAATTGTTCGTAAATCGGTGTTAGCTTCGGGTTTACAAAACGTGTTTGCTCTATTTCACGCCTCGTGGTCATTAAAGTGCAAACCTTGTTTCAAGACGACTTGAAATGTTTACCGAAAACGCTTTTGCTTCAGGTCAATAGTTCAATATTTAACGTGAAGTGAAATTTCACAGGACAAAGGAAATCATAATTCGTCCTTTTTAATGTTTAGGTTGATGATTCAGGAGTTTTTGGAATCATTGTATATTAAACTTGACTTGCAATTCGATTTGGTCCTTATTTCTTTTTTTTTTAATAAAATGATATAAAGAAAATGTAAATTTTTATTAATTTATTATGATGAAATTTTTGTAAAAATGATTTTTGCTCAAATATCGAGCTTTTTTATTTTGCTCCAAATCTATCAATTTTAGAGCAAAATTTTATTAGAGCTTTTTGTAGAGAATTTAATTTTCTATAAAAAAAGTTATGTAAGCCAAAACCGTAGAACTAATAGGTTCCCAGATAAATTCAGTTAATTATATGAAAACTAAAGGTACATACAAGAAAAAAATTATTACTGTGGTACCAATGAAATTTATCTTTTAATAAATATAGTAATACATGTATGTTTGTAGAGTACGTAATTTATTAAAAAAATTGAGTTACATTTTTTTAATTTTCATAATTATAATTTTTTTAAATAAATGTAATTCAATTTTTTTAATAAGTAACGTACTCCACAAACATATACATATTAATATCATTATTGTTATAATTTCACTGGTACACTGGTAATATTTTTTTTTGGATGTATTTTCAGTAAAAGGTACAAAAATAGTGACATTTACAGAGTTTTCTTATACTTAACTGAATTTATCTCGGAACCTATTGGTCCTATGGTTTTGGCTTACAGGACTTTTTTTATAGAAAATTAAATTCTCTACAAAAAACTCTTATAAAATTTTGCTCTAAAGTTGATAGATTTGGAGAAAAATAAAAAAATAAACATGATTTTTGAGCAGTCCGGCTCGAAGGACCAAATCGAAATAGCTTATTGGAAGTCAATTTTTAGTACATACGTAAAGCAGGTTAAGGGCTTAGTATCGATAATTTAGTAAACTTTAGGCTTCAATAATTTCTAGTAATTCCTATTTTATGTTTTTAATTCAGACGAAATTAAATACCTGACAGGCTCGCTAATTGTAATTAATCAGTCGATTTATGTTTGTCTACTAATTAACGTAAGTGTTAAAATAGATAAATTAAGAACGTACTGTGTTTCTCAATGGTTAGCATTGGCCAAACTCCAACGACTGGACGTTTTCGTTTTTTGTTTTAATTTTGAATGGACAAAGAAATTAAAATTTAGTTTGAGGTGCACCAGGTATTCTGGTATTTTTGACTTTTTATGAACATAAGTAAGTACCTACTTCCAAGGGTACTTACGGCAAAATGGCATTCTTGCATCCAATTACGAGAGCTTCAAACGAGTCAAGCTAAAGAATTATGTCTTTCCGCCCCATAAAACAGATTTCATTACAGCCTAAAACTACGTATGTGTATACAAGTAAAAGTTGAGGTCTGCATTTTGGAATTTTTTAAGCTGCTTTCGTGTTGGGCTTATTTTATTACTTTATTTTTTTACTGTCAGAGGACTAAATTTAATAACAAAGACGCAGATATGAGCCTCCAGGTACTCACTATAAGAAGCCTTCAAACCTGAGGATTTGCATTAAATAAGGAATAAAACTTCGTAAAGTAAAAAAAAAAACAGATTTACAAAAACGATACTTTTACCAAAAAAGGAAAAAATATGGAACACCAAATGTATTATGTTTTAATTAAATTGAAAATATGATTTGGTCCTTCGAGCCGGATTTTAATAGAGTTAACAGTAATGTAGAATTTCCAATTTATCTTATCACGTTCGACTGCTGGTGGTTCATGTATTATTCAGTGCGAACGTTTCTTCGTCATTTCGAGCCACCTTCCAGGCATGACAAATAAAAACTGAGCTACGACGAATTACGTATGATCTGTGGACGTCGATAAATCCATTCTAAGAGCATTATTACCGCGAGCAGATGCTCGACGAAAACGAATAAATTTTCATCCTCAAAGCTTTCGGAACTGCTGCCAAATACACATACGTACGTAGGTAATATGATGGGATTCATGAGATGAGATGTGAACACTTATGCAAAAGAAGTTGATGGAACATTTCAAGTAGTCATAGGAACATAGAGAACAACCATAGAAGGCCACAACGGCACTAAAGAATTTAAAGAAGCAAATGTAGAAAAGTCGATTTTTGTTGATATTTCTTTTTGAAATTGAATTAATTGAGAAATTGGTATTTTTAGGTTTTTTTTGGCATGGAAATTAAAAACTATTTTGAGGTTGCACTTAAAATTAATAATCAAGATAATAAATCACTGGGAGTAGCCATTGATAGATAAGAAAGCACAAGGAAAGCTCTACTTAAACAAATTTTGCAGTCCCATAGGGTTACATTGTATGATAAAGAAAATTTTTAAAATTTTGAGAAAGCTGTAACGATCTTAGATACTGAAAAAATTGTAGAATGTTACAGAATGATCTAGAATGCTCGCAAATGTTTTAGAATATTCTAAAATGATTCCCAAAGTTCTAAAATCCTTTAACAAGTGCAAAAGAGTTGTAGAATATTATGGAATGTTTCAAAAGATTCGAGAATGCTCTAAAACGTTCGAGGATATTGATGAATGATATAAAATGCTCGCGAATTTTTCAGAATGTTATAAAAAATGTTCCCCGAAAGTTACAGAAACATTCAAAAGGTTCGAGAATGTTCTAGAATACTACAGAATCTTCTAGAAGTTTAGAAAACGTTCCAGTATGTTCTTGAACGTCACAGAATGTTTCTAAAGATTCGAGAATACTTTACAACACTCCTCGAAATTGGGGAATGATATAAAATGTTTCAGGATATTCTAAAATGTTCCAGAAAGTGTTCTAGAATGTTGCAGAATCTTTCAGAAATTTCGAGAATATTCTAATACGTTCAAGAATATTATAGAATGTTTCTAGTGATTCGAGAACGCCTCGTAAAAAGTATCAGTGATTTCAGAGATACAGGGCATTCAAAATTGACATTTCATTCAGATATTTTTCATTGTGATGAATCACCCTGTATATGCAGAAGATCTAACACTATGTGTCTGAGATCTATTTAAAGAATTATTTTCTACACAATCGAATCCATAGAGCACCAAACTGAGAGTACTGTTTTGTCAGCTCTTGAAATTTATTGGTAGAAACCTAATGCCCAAGTTATCTGTTTTGTTCGAGTTATAACGCTATTCATCCCAGTGCTTGTTCAGCAAAAGGTATTTGCCTTCCAATCTATTGTTATTCATCGCGAGCCGAAAGAGCCGAAAGAGATGTTATCTTAGGATGAAAATTGACGATGCGCAAAACAAACCTTTCTTTCTTGTTTCTTTTCTTTTTCGGTTCTTGTTCCACCGTTTTCTGCTCCGTTTCCCTACGTCGAATCGATACTTTGAATTTAATTAATTGAATTAGACCAAACTGAAAAAAAATAATTATATTTTATACGAGATTTCCAAAAATGGATGCAGGTATGAAGAGAACCTTATGTAGGATGTTGATTGGTAATTATAAACTTTTGATGTTAAAAAAGTTTCCTGCTTGCCCTAATATTGTGGGAATTCTCAAAAATGTTGGGAAACTCACGGCTAGCAATCAATTCATGTAAAAGTCTGAGGAAGAAATAAAACGAATAAAGTGCCATCCGTGTATTGGCGGAAAGTTTCGTCGGTAAAATAAAGTTTGTGGAGTTTCCTTTAAATTCATCTCGACAGTTTGAAGGTTCGAACAAACAAACAAACTACGGACTTGTTTGAAAGTTTCCAAATAAAGCGATTGACTACGAATACTAACTTAACGAAACACATAAACATAAATCAACGAAAATATAACATTTAGTAATTTTTGAACCTGTGAAAGTTGTATGAATGTTTATAAAGTCACAAGAAAAATAGATACGTAAACGATTTGTTAAAATTTTCATAGGACAATCAATAGCAAAGGCCAACAAAATCCTAAATCGAACTTGTAGAGAGATTAAAAGCTGACCTCTAATTAATTTTATTTTCTCAAAAATATTTTTGATATCAGATTCAATTTTCTATTCGGTTGTATGGTCATGAGTCATGACAGACACCAAAGGTAATTAAGTCCTTTTCAGGATCAAAACGTCCTTGAAAGTCAACCTGAAGGTCAACTTCAAGGCTTCTATTAGATTCTACCCTTAAAATGCTACAAGTTTATTATCAACAATTTTTTTTGTTTGTTGCTTTATTTTCTAGTTATGTATTTCGAAAAATAGATTGCAAATGATGTTTGTTATTTTTTTTGTAAAAAAAAGTAAATATAAATATTCTTATTTGAAACTTAATAATTATTCAATGCATAATAGATTAGGTAACTTGCATACCTTTTATGTCCATTAAAAAAATAAAGTCAGCAACATAGGTACCATATCATAAACCCACACACGTCTGAGGTAATATTTATCCCTATAGATTGCAAACATTAATTACCCCCGTACCTACGTAATGAATGATACGTTCGATTTGAAGTCATAACAATAAATAAAGGCCGAGATATGCTAACATTGCATTCGTTGGCACATGACTGCATTAATGCGAGATTTGTGACACAAACTTCTTACAATGCAAAACTTGCTAACTAAATGAATGCTAAATTGCATTTTGCTTATTTAGCAAATACTAAAAGAAGGAATTACCAAGTTACACGTACGTGTATATATTCCTGGAAACTTTGAAAGTTGAGATTGAAATTATCTGACTTTTGATACAATATGAGCTTCGAGTAAGAGGAATTGACACCAAAATATGGAGAATATTAATCTAGCAAATGTAACAATTTTTGAGAAATGCACTTAGGGGTAATTTAACAATAAATTACTGGAAGTAGCTATTGATAGATAAGAAAGCACAAGTAAAGCTCCTCCTAAGCAAAATTTGCAGCCCCATTGAGTTACATGGTGTGATAATGAAAATTTTTAAAACATTGAGAAAGCCCTATGACGATTTTAGAAACTGAAAAAATATTAGAATGTTACAGATTGATCTAGAATGCTCGCAAATGTTTTAGGATATTCTAAAATGATCCCTAAAGTTCTAAAATCCTTCAACAAGTGCGCAAGAGTTCTAGAATTTTATAGGAATGTTTCAAAAGATTCGAGAATGCTCTAAAACGTTAGAGGATAATGATGAATGTTATAGAATTATTCAGAATAATATAAAATGCTCGCGGATGTTTCAGAACGTTATAAAATGTTCCCCGAAAGTTATAGAATCATTTAAAAGGTTCGAGAATGTTCTACAATACTACAGAATCTTCTAGAAGTTTAGAAAACGTTCCAGTATGTTCTTGAACGTTACAGAATGTTTCTAAAGATTCGAGAATACTTAACAACGCTCCTCGAAATTGGAGAATGATATAAAATGTTTCAGGATATTCTAAAATGTTCCAGAAAGTGATATAATTTTTTTAAAAGGTTCTGGAATGTTCTAGAATGTTGCAGAATCTTTCAGATGTTTCGACAATATCCTAATACGTTCCAGAATGTTTCACATGATTCGCTAGTGATTTCAGAGATACAGGGCGTTTTCGTTTCGTTTTCAAAAAGACAGCAAACGTTTATGTATTAACTGTAGATTACTGTTTAAAAGTTTTCATTCGTCCTGGTCTCAAAATAAATATTTTATTCGAAAATTAATATTGCGAATTATTCAACATTAGATCTTTTGATAAATTGAAAAGTTTTACATGTAATCTAATAATAAGGGAGGTATTAGGGTAAATTATTATCGATTCTGTGTCAGACAGCTTTGTAATCATAGTAATCCAATTATTCGCATTTGGTTTAATTCATGGATTCAGTTATTACGGATGTTAACAGCCAATTGGACGGATGCCATATCTATCCTGCTCTTTCATCAAGGATAATAAAATCGATAAGAGCAGGCTCCGAGATGGCTTGTCCGCAATGAAGAAACTGCGGCTACAAGACCGAAATAAAATTTCGTTCTTTGACTTCTGAACATTTTTTCGAAATTTTTTTCTTTAAAGAATTATCACGTCATTTAGAGACTGAGGATGACACCACTAAGAGTATCGAAACATTGTAAAAATTATACAGTTGTGGAATTTTGGTTATTTTTTTTTTCAGTTCTTCCAAACTCAGTTTATTTTATTTTTTTGACTTTGGTAGTTTTCCAGAAAGGGACCCACAAAAGGATCTTTAGTCTATAAAATTCCCACGTCATTTAGAGACTGAGGATGACACTCAAGAGTGTCGAAACTCGTTTTTAAACTTATGTAGTCATGGAAGTTTAGCTTTTTATAATTTTAATTTAGTTAGTTCCTCAAATTCTGTATCTCCACTCTTTATTTTTTTTTGACTTCTGAGTCTGTCCAATGATTGGCTTTATATTCTGAGTTTTTAATTGTTCAATTTACTTTCAGGCCATTAGGGCGACACAGTAAAAATTGGTGACAAAGATTTATATACAGGGTTTTTTTCTTCTTATCCTTAAAAAGTAGGACTTTTTGGGCTCCTTTTTTTATCACTGTAAATCTAAATAACCTGACTAAATCCAAGGGTGACTCTGAGGAGGGTAAGGACTAGACAGTAATTTATTTATTTATTTTTCTGATATTAAAGACAATTTTCTCTCAATTTGCAATCTACCCTGTATATGTTAAATGTTAATATATTCCGAAACGTCTCATAAACGGGTGCTTCAGTGATTGAGTTTTATATGCCGTTTAACGCTTAAACGGCCAAATAACATTAACATTAATTGCTTGTTTTTATGTCTTCAAAACATGTCAGAAGTTTTAATTTATAGGCCGCGAACGCCCGAGGTGAATACTGTCGAATAATTATTCACTCAATTTTTCTTCGCCTATTGTCTGCATACATACATGCAAATTTAAATGCACTTTACACGTCTTTACGTATCGTACCACAGCGACCGTCTTCAATTTGCTCGGACCGTCACTCTTGACCCCTCGCGGAAAAAGCTGTTTACAATAAATATTGTGGCATGTGTGTAATTGCCTCGGTAATGGCCAAATAAAAATTTACGAGCAATTGTTATCAAAAAATGTACGCTATTTATTGCAGCCGGACGAACAGTGGCGTAACTAAGAGTCCATGCGCCCCCCCCCCTGCCCTCTTGCAGATTTCTGAGGATGCCTTCTATATAGATATTTTTATCAGGGAACTTGAGGATGGCCCTGGCTTTGGTGCACCCTCCCCCCCTCTGCAACGTGGGGTCTGTGGGGGCGTTATTTACACCACGAGCGCGAAGACAAGATAAATAAGTGCATCATCAATAAAACCATTGACATCTTATGAACTGCCCAAGAGATTGTGCATTAACACTGGCACGACCCGTTCAATAGGAGGGGTTGTATTGTAAAAGTTTAGGAATTTCAAATATTGCAGCAAAATCTCAAAATTCGCCAAGGGGTCTCCAGATAAACTTCTTATAGCAGCTTTTCTACGACTCGGAGGCTCCCCAGTAGATGAATTCCGGAAGAATCCTCGTCCAGGCATCTTAGGATCCTATGGTGATGTCATTTGAAGGAGGATTTTAGTTTTGGGAGTAGAAAAAAGTCTTCTGGGGCCAATTTGGGACCCTAAAGGGGTTCAGAAATCATCGAGATGCTATTTTGTCTTAGATAGTTGGTCATCTTGGAATGAGCAAATCCTGAGTGAAAGCTCTAACCTAACCTAACCTACCCTCTTAGAGTCCAAAAGTGACCCCAGCAGACTTTTTTCCATTCCAATAAATGAAATCCACCATCAGAAGAACATCACCCCTTATAAACTTTAGGAATCCATCTATCAGAGAGACCTCGAGTCGAGGCGTTAAGATAAATTATTTATAGTGTCTTTTCCACAAATCGAAGGCTCTCTAGTAGGCGAATTCCGGAAGAATCCTCGTCCAAACATCTTAGGATCCTATGGTGGTGTCCTTGGAGGAAGGATATTAGTTTTGGGAGTAGAAAAGGGTCAGCTGGAGCCAATTTGGTACCCTAAGACCATTTACCTAACCTCCTACAGTCCACAATTGACCCCAGCAGACTTTTTTCTATTCCCAGAAGCAGAATCCTCCATAAGAAGAACACCACCCCGTATAAACTTTAGGAATCCACCTATCAGACTCCTTGAGTGATTGAAAAGCCTTTAGCAAAATTATTATGTTAAAAATTGCAATAAAATCTCAAAATTCTTCAAAGGGCGTTAAGATACACTTCTTCTAGTGGTTTTTCAACAACTCAAAGGCTCTCTAGTAGGCGAATTCTGGAAGAATCCTCGTCCAAACATCTTAGGATCCTATGGTGGGGTTCTTTGAAGAAGAATATTAGTTTTGGGAGTAGAAAAAGGTCTGCTGGGACCAATTTGGGACTTTAAGGGGGTTGAGAAGTCATCGCGTCACTGTTTTTGTATCAAATAGTTGGTCTAGGGCATAGCTATGGGATGCAAAAGATGGGAACATTCTGGAAAAGCTCCTTAACCACGCCAAGGTAGTTGGTCAGCTTTAATCTAATTTGAATGAGTAAATCCAGGGTTAAAATTGCCAACGTAATCAAGTAGTATCCTCCAAGAAGCCCTCCTAGAGTTCCAAATTGACCCCAGCAGACTTTTATCTATACCCATAAGTGAAATCCTCCATCAAGAGGCATTGCCCTTTAGGATCTTTCAGAATCCACTTGCCAGAAAGCCTTGGAGTCGTGGAAAAGCTTTTGACAAAAGTATGCCAACCCTCCTGACAGTGGTATAACGAAAAATCATAACTCCACCCCATTCCCACACATGTTTTGTCTTTGGTGTAGGGATTCAGCTCTTTGGGCCCTAAGTGGGATGTAATTTGAGCCATCGGCTCAAGGGCTAAATATTTCTAATAAAAACCAACTATTTTTCCAATACTTTCTGTATACAAATCCTTGCAGATCTGTTATACGTATTTTCAATAAATCACTCAGTATCTGGCAGTGGTTTATGGTAAGCAAATCAGTTTGAGATCGAGATTGCTAATAAAATAACATAATTTAACGGCGTGTCAGAGACCTTTGTCGCGGATACAGAATTAGATCGTTCGAAGCAAAGAAATTGCGGCACTTTTGTTAATGTTTATTGCGAAAACCTGTCGTTCTTGTTCTTTAACGCGGTCTATACTGCACCCTTGCTGCACCATTGAACCATTTTTCACGCACTGCAAAGAATTCCAACATACAGGGTGTTTGTTCTTTTTCGACAATGATCAACAACTGAAGATCTAGGTAATGAGCCACCCTCAACACATAACTAACTTCATACAGTGAAATGGAATGAAAGAGACTACGTGACGTATGTCTACGTATAATTCATCCAGAAGGAGTGCTTTACATTGTTAGCTCTTGTATAAATTTTTGATTAAAGAGTGGCAACAACCGTGTCCAAGTGTAGCCACAACAATACAGCGGATTTTTAAAATATTTCGTTCTGTGAGAAAACAACAAAAAAATTGCACGTTTGATTCGGATAATCCTTGATGCGGACAAAAGTTTCAATCGATGCGGTTTAACTGGATTACTCGAGACCTTTTTTTTTGCGTCTGTATATCCTATTGTACTTCAGATTCAGTCACAAAAACTCTGGTTGGATCGGAGCCAAATCGGAGTCGCACCTGACGCAAAGTTAACAGCCTCCACCCTACCGCACATACAGAAAATATTTACAACCTGCGTCTATTAATACCAGACGCATTCGTTTAATAATCACCATTATCATTTGGACGGTGCGGTGGTCCATAATCAGGGCGCCAATCTAATACCATAACCTCACTTTCTTTATGCGTTTTCAACGGAGTATAGGCAACCCATCAACCGTGTGCAATTGTCTTAATACAATCCTGGAAATGTCAAAGTTAGCTACTTTTTATTACTATTTCAGTGATGAGCTCTTTGGATTGTTTCGTGCAGATTCCGAAGATGACGTGAACGGAATCTTAAAGTACACACCCAATTCTGTGGTTTAGTGAAGAGGCTTTAAGTTGCCCACATACATGATTTCTTAATGGTCATCTTGGTGCGTGAATTCGGCGCCAAGGACGCGAGGTAAACGGCCAGATGGACTTCTAAAATTACATCGCCACAACACGAAATCCACGAAATCGAAAGTGAATTCTTTTCACGGTTGCACGACGTCCAGCGTGCATGATTTGCTTACAGACACACGTATAAATATACACGGAGATCGAGATGGTTATCTTAAGATCGGATGAGAGATAAAATCTACCAGAGGATTCATTAAAGCAACTCTTTATCAAGTATATTATGATAATGAGGAGTTATTAATACAATGAACCACGAAAGGATTGAATTTTTTAGGATACTCAATTAAATGTGGCCAGAAAACTTTTTAGAACTGCTAATTTATTGAATCCTTGAAGTTTTTGGGTTTGTGATAGAGGACGAAACGTTGCAAAGAAATAAATTGACGTGGTGGAAACTGAATTTTAAATTCCACCCTAAATTGCACCCACGATCCTAATGCACTAATGAACCAAGAACCATTACCAGTCCTGGGGCAATAATTTTCCTAATGTACCAAGACTGATCATCATACATTTCAGTCCTAAAACTTTTTGGACAGATATAACACCTTTACCAGTTTTTTGGCAATAATTTTCTCAATGTACTACGACCTACCATCATAGATCTCACCCCAAAAACTTTTTCGACACATATAATAGCTTTACCACTCCTTAGGCAATAATTTTCACAATATACTAAGGACTGGTAATGGTATCATATGTGTCCAAAAAGTTTTTGGACTGATGTCTATTATGATCAGTCTTGGTACATTGGGGATATTATTACCAAATGGTTGTTAATGGTATCATATCTGTCCAAAAAAATTTAGTATTGAATCTGTGATGATTTGCCTTAGAATATTGGGAAAATTATTGCCTCAGGACAGAAATGAAACCTTTACCAGTCTTGGGGCAATAATTTTCACAATATACTAAGGACTGGTAAAGGTACCATATTCTTCCAAAAAGTTTTAGGACTGAAGTCTATGATGATTTGTCATAGTATATTGGGAAAATTATTGCCCCAGGACAGAAATGAAATCTTTTCCAGTCTTTTGGCAATTAATTTCGCAATGAATCAAGCCTCATCATCATAGATTTCAGTCCAAAAACTTTTTGGACAGAAATGAAACCTTTTCCAGTCCTCTGGCAAACATTTTCGCAATGAACCAAGCCTCATCAACATAGATTTCAGTCCAAAAACTTCTTGGAAGGATATGATACCTTTACCAGTCCTGGGGCAATAATTTTCCCATTGTACCAAGACCGATCATCATATACTTCAATCGTAAAACTTTTTGGACGAATATGGTACCATAACCAGTCCTGGGAGAGTAATTACCCTTTCGTTTACCAGTAGCATCGGATCTGCGGATCTTCACGACAGGAATGTTATTATCTTGGTGATTGCAAGTGTCAAATTGAGCACGGTTCGCTGACATATGCGACTCACGACTCCCCAGGTCCGTCCTCATGAATAATAGCGAATAATTGCATTATTCAATAGCAGCAGCGAAAGGAAGTAACAACACCAACAACAACAACAACAACAGCAACAGCAATGTGCCCTGCAGGTTGAAAAAAGGGCAGTGCCTGGCCGGTAGGTACCGGTTCTTCTTCTACCCGCAACTTTATTTCTCCATACGTGTCTTCGTACCATGGCAAGTGCACCAAGAGAACGTTTTCAACGCTGCAATGCCCAGGTACTTTTAACCTGGGGTTTATATTCTCAGATGACGAATGCTAAGATGTGGGGTTGGGTTATTATCGGAACACCCTGTATACGTATCGGGTGTATTTTCTTGTACAAAAGGAAAAATATTCCAACAGAATTCTCATCGTATGTGACGAAAGGAAAGAGCAAAAACTACCCCTGATATCCCGTAATCGCCTAATCCACGCCCTGGGCTCTCTTTCGATGTCTCTGACGTCTCATTAAATTGATTCAAGGAAAGACCGATCTTGTACCATTATCAGCATTCTAGAACTACTTTTTATCAATTGGATTGCTGCGACTCTCATCGTCCCCTTTTCAAACCATTTTTTTCTCGAAGATTAATTTAACTTTCTTTCTCTTTATCCTTCAGGATCGACACACTTATTTGGAAGTACCTAATGAATCAACATTTGTACCTTTGCCAAATGGAAATTTGGATTTGCTTGAGTTTAACATTTTTTACAAATTTCATTTTCATGGTTGGTTTCATCAACATTAAACCATAACCACGAAGGAATTTCGCTTGCTAACTTCCTAGCCATTACAAACATAATTATGTATTTTATTGCGTAACGTTGGTATGTATGTAGGTACCTACCCAGGAATGTGAAGAATAATATTTGTAATGGGTCGGAGTAGAACCGGTGTAATTTTTATTTTAATTAAAACTGAGCGTTGGGTCAACGAAGATTTACTCTCAGTTAATTGATAAAAGATACGAGTCTTTTAATGGTTCCACAAATTGGAGATGTACGATATCGCGTTATGGCGTGGAAGTAACGAAGTTAACTAACATTTTTATAAAAGAAGTTGAGGAAATTGGCTAAATGAGTTTGCTTTATGTCTTAATTAGGAATTGGTAGATACTAATTAATTGAAATCTAAGAAATAAATTGAACGCTGAATAATACTTTTAAGTACCATCAATTGGTTTTTCCAAAAGCGCTCATTTTTTAATTAATAAATTAATTAAATTGAAAGACGCAGATCAAAAAACTTTAATTAATTGTTTATAAAGAGTTACAATGTAAGGCAGATAAAGTTAATTATTGAATATTTTATCAGTTAATTAATTAATCAATGGACTATTTGTGCGTAACTATTTTTTATTCAGAAAATAATTTCTGAAACATTCAAGAAAATTGTGTCCAAAAACTCACCCCGCATGCTTGATCGGAGACGCAATAATATTAGACTTGTATATTTTTTCAACGTCTTCGGGCGTCGTGGACGTGGCGTGGACGTCGACGTTTTCTCTCGCCGACTGCTGAAGATGATGCTGCGACTGTTGCTGCTGCTGCTTGAGATGGTGGTGATGATGAAGTTGGAGCGACGAAAGAAGGGCGCGACGCCCGGCGGAAACGTTCGCGATCGGGATCACGAAAATGAAAGACGTCGCGACGAGCAGCGTCGTGACGCCATCAGCCCGTGAACGGCATCGAAGCATGCTGATTGCGTACTGTTGGTACACGTGCTTTCTTTGGATCACGAACAGCAGCATCCACCACCATCAACAGAAACCGCAAGAGAGGCAGCAGACTGGCAGCGAGGGAGGAGGGGGGGGGTTTATGTGACTTAAGAAGACTTAATGCAACTCAATCATCGAAGAGGATCTATTTTCTTATTGTAATATTGACCTAGGTTGATTGTTGTTGAAGGGTGGTGGTAAAATTGAGGCATCGAAGATTCTGCAGTGTTTTAGAGGGTAGGTAGGTAGGTGGTAAGACACCCGACGCCCTTGAAAATGTATCATGAATGAAACAGAGTCTTAGGCCGTGCGAGCAGGGGTGCACAACGGGAGCAACCTGGAATCCGCGGGATCAATACTTGCCACCTGCTGCTGCCGCCGATCGTTTGTGGAATGGATGCTAAACCACCCCCACAATAAACTCGAACCTGTTTGAAATTTTGTGGTCCCACTGAACTGGGTTAAGGACGCTTCGGGGCTTATTTTCTAACTGTCCGGCCGAAATCCTCGTATTAAGATGGCCGTAAATTTCGAAACGTCTCGTCTCCGGTCTTCGATAAGCTTAAAAGGATCATACTCTTAAAAATAGGATTCCACGAGATTGTCCTTTATAATGGGTAGGTACCTACAGATGCTCTTGAGGGATGTTTATTTACTGTACAATAAACTATGGGGTCAGTTAAATATTACATAAATATTTCTAAGGGTGTAGGAGTTTCTCTGGCGATTCCTTTTAGGAAGATCCTTGGTAAAGGATAAAAGAAGTAATTTCGGAGATAAGGGGAGAAATGATCTATTTTTTTGCATAACTTCAAAACTGCTTATTTTAAAATTATAAAAAATATATATTTGAGTTCCTCACAACGAGCCCTTTCTTTTGATATGTCACACGCTACCTTTTTAAAAAATTTCAATTTTCTCCCGAAAAATCGTCCCGATATTCAAAATCCGTTTGTTTACGTTACACGTCAGACGTCAGTCTTTGAGTCACAGAAATTCATATGTAAATTAAGAACAAAATTTCTGCTTAATGGGAACAAATTGGGTGTGACAAACAGACAGACAGACAGACACCCGAGTGATCCTATAAGGGTTCCATTTTTCCATTAGCAGAAATGATCAACTTTTATCTACTTTCTTAAATAACTTTAAAACTACTTATTTTAAAATTATAAAAAAAATATATTTGAGTTCCTCACAACGAGCTCTTTCTTTCGATATGTCACACGGTACTTCTTTAAAATAAAAAAAAAATCAATTTGCTCCCGAAAAATCGTCCCGATATTCAAAATCAGTCTGTTCACGTCACACGTCAGACGTCAGTGTTTGAGCCACAGAAATTCATATGTAAATTAAGAACAAAATTTCTGCTTAATGGAAACAAATTGGCTGTGGCAAACAGACAGACACCCGAGTGATCCTGTAAGGGTTCCATTTTTCCATTAGCAGAAATGATCAACTTTTATCTACTTTTTTAAATAACTTTAAAACTACTTATTTTAAAATTATAAAAAAAATATATTTGAGTTCCTCACGACGAGCCCTTTCTTTCGATATGTCACACGGCATCTTTTCAAAAAAAATTCAATTTGCTCCCGAAAAATCGTCCCGATATTCAAAATCCGTCTGTTCACGTCACACGTCAGACGTCAGTGTTTGAGCCACAGAAATTCATACGTAAATTAAGAACAAAATTTCTGCTTAATGGAAACAAATTGACTGGGCAAACAGACAGACAGACAGACACCCGAGTGATCCTGTAAGGGTTCCCTTTTTCCATTAACAGAAATGATCAACTTTTATCTACTTTTTTAAATAACTTTAAAACTACTTAGTTTAAAATTATAAAAAAAATATATTTGAGTTCCTCACAACGAGCCCTTTCTTTCGATATGTCACACGGTATCTTTTTAAAAAAAATTCAATTTTCTCCCGAAAAATCGTCCCGATATTCAAAATCCGTTTGTTCACGTCACATGTCAGACGTCAGTGTTTGAGCCACAGAAATTCATACGTAAATTAAGAACAAAATTTCTGCTTAATGGAAACAAATTGACTGGGCAAACAGACAGACAGACAGACACCCGAGTGATCCTGTAAGGGTTCCCTTTTTCCATTAACAGAAATGATCAACTTTTATCTACTTTTTTAAATAACTTTAAAACTACTTAGTTTAAAATTATAAAAAAAATATATTTGAGTTCCTCACAACGAGCCCTTTCTTTCGATATGTCACACGGTATCTTTTTAAAAAAAATTCAATTTGCTCCCGAAAAATCGTCCCGATATTCAAAATCCGTCTGTTCACGTCACACGTCAGACGTCAGTGTTTGAGCCACAGAAATTCATACGTAAATTAAGAACAAAATTTCTGCTTAATGGAAACAAATTGACTGGGCAAACAGACAGACAGACAGACACCCGAGTGATCCTGTAAGGGTTCCCTTTTTCCATTAACAGAAATGATCAACTTTTATCTACTTTTTTAAATAACTTTAAAACTACTTAGTTTAAAATTATAAAAAAAATATATTTGAGTTCCTCACAACGAGCCCTTTCTTTCGATATGTCACACGGTATCTTTTTAAAAAAAATTCAATTTTCTCCCGAAAAATCGTCCCGATATTCAAAATCCGTTTGTTCACGTCACATGTCAGACGTCAGCGTTTGAGTCACAGAAATTTATATGTTTAAATACCAAATTTCTACCTAATAAATTTTTAAATTTCAAACAATAATAAAAACATAATAAATAAAACAACACTGATTAGAGTGATTTTAATAAAACGAAATTCATATAGAAACACATTTGTGTAACAACCAACAGATATAAGTACAAAAAAATATTCTTTGTGATAAAACAAGAACAATTGGGTCTCATTTAATCGTTCTCCTGTGCCTCCCTTGAACCCGCTTGGATTATTTTTTTGGCGGACACATTTAAAAAATTTATCGATATTGGAATGCTCAGTAATCACCCCGTTCCCTTGACTCCAAATCGCTCGAGCATATCAATTGAGCTTCAGGATAACTGCTTCCATAAGCACTGTGTCCTCCGGATTTGTAACTGCGATATTGGAGATAGAACAAAGAAATGACACACAAAATAACCAGAGCAACTAATATATACAAAGCCACAATGTCACCACTGTGACTGTCAGTGTATGGCGAAGCTTCGTACGCTTCCTCAATTGGCGTATCGACCTTTGCAGGAAGTTCCTCAGTACAAGGATCAGAAGAATTGGTAACCAGAACTGTTATGTAGTTCGTCTGGAAGTAATTCAACATTTTTGGAACGATCGAACAATGTAGAGGGTTGTTTCTGATGTCCAAACGGGCTAATCTTGGCATATGAGCCCCAATAATTTTGTAGTCTACATCTCGGATGCTGTTGTTGAAGAAGTCGAGTTCCCTCAGGTTCGGAAGGGAAAGTATACCAGTCTTTTGTAAGTATTCGATTTTGTTGTACGACAAAATTAGACTTCGTAATTCTGGCATGCCACTGAAGTATCCGGTTTTGAAATCGGATATGGAGTTGTTTGAAAGATCCAAATCACGGAGATAGTGTAGACCTCTGAACAACTTCCTGTGTATGTCCGAAATTTGGTTGGACCTCAGACTGAGTACTTCCAGGAATAACAGGTTCGAAAACGAATCCGGATCTATGTTATTCAGACCATTGTACGAAATATTCAATCGTTCTAAATGTGTTAGTGTTTGGAATGTGTTTGGGGGTAGATTTTGGATTTCGTTTCCGCTCAGATCTAGATCACGTACAGTTGGATTATTGGTAAAACAGTAACTATCAATTTTGATTTTGTTGTTCTGAAAATTCATGACTTGAATGTTCTTCAAGGGAGCAAAATTACCGCAAATGTTTTCGATCAGATTGTGATCCAAATACAATTCCTCCAGTGCGTTAAGACCATAGAAAGCACCCGATTCAATGGTAGAAATTTTATTGTAACTCAAGTTCAGTTTCTTCAAAAACTCCAACTCTTGAAAGCTGCTGTTTACCATACTCTTCAAAGAATTGTTGGACACGTCTAATACTTCCAATCGTTTTACTCCTTGGAACGTTTCGGGGGCTATGAGTTCTATGAGATTGCTGTGCATTGTGAGGGTTGTCATAAAAACTAAGCCCACAAACGACTTTTTCTCCAACGTTCGGATTTTGCTGTTCGAAATGTCCAGGGTTTTGATTTCGTTGCCGGACAGGTCAAAGGTGTTGCTCACTATCTGTGCCAGGTTGCAGTTGAGGCATTTCAATGATTGATCTAAATTATCGAAACGGTAATTGGTCGATCGGAAATACGATGGGGTGGCATTGACACATATTGCTGTCAGAGATCCTCTTGCACCGTAGGAGCAAGCCATCGAAGATTGGCCCAGGGAATTGTCAAGGAACAGCGAAAGGAGCGAAGCCAAAATTAAAATCAGATTCTGAAAGAGAACAATTGAAAAAAAAAATAAATTATTTTTTTTTTGTTTTAGTATCATAGAACTGAACAATAGTTGAAGAACGTTTAAAAGATAACAGATCCCACAACACGGAAGTAACAGACTTGATAATGATAATTTTATTCACGTTCAGTGACTAATAAAAATAATTGTTTATTTCGAATTATATTTCCCAAAGAAATATTTTAAAAAAATAATAATTTTGTACCTCTGTATAAATTATTGCCTTTATATTGAAAGATAACATAAATATTTTTATTTTAAAAACATACTTTTTGAAAAAATCTAAATAATTAAATATTAAGGAAAACTTTTTTAAAAAAAATATTTTAAATTTTCTTTAAGTGCTTACCATTATTTACAAGTTATCCTTATAATGATTTGAACTCAAAAATCCGAACAACGTAAAATTTCGGAAAATTAAACACGTACTTTCTAAATAATTTGTTTTAATGTGACACTACAACATGTTGTTCAATCGGATGCATCAGGAGTAATGTCTTAAAATGAAGTAAACCAAAGAATTGATACGATAAACTTTGGCACCACACAATACATATGCTATGTGGACATACACAAACTTCTATGTACGATGTATACTTGTGTACTCACACGAGATACAAGGAAACAGCAGCATCAACAAACAACAATAATGATAATCATAACGCCTGTATCATCATGCTCTTGAGATTTTATTATTCTGAAACATGGAGATGTATCGTAATGTGTACATAGTTAAGCATTATCTTAGGATGCTAATCGGGTATAAAAGTATCAATGACCGTCAATAAAATATTGCACAAAAAATTGTTGTAACTCTAGCAATAATTGTTATTGTCTCTGAATCAGTTTTTTTTAATACGTTTCTACGACACGTTTATTCAGTCAAGGAATCTGAATTTTATTTCACTTTTCTTTTCGAAACTTTTCCTAGAACAATCGCGAACATTTTAGATCATTCATAAATACTCTACGACATTCTTCAGATTTTTTAGAGCATTACTGAACATTTAGAAACATTCTAGAACATTATGCAATTTTCTCGAACATTCTAAGTGTTTCTGGAACATTCCACGACATTTTTTTATTTCGAGGAACGTTGTAGAGCATTCTTGAATCCTCAGGAACATTCCAGAACGTACTTAGATATTTTCGAAACATCTAGAAGATTCTATAACAATTTTAAAATCTTGTCGCACTTTTGGAAGGATTTTGTGAGTGTCGAGATGATTTTAGATCATTTTATATCATTCTGCAATTTTTAAAAACGTTACAGAGTATTCTGAAACATCTAGAAGTATTTTGAATCATTCTAGAATATACTGGAACGTTCTCGAAACTTCTGGCAGATTTTATAATATTCTAGAACATTCTCGCACATTTTGAGAGATTCTACTAAATTTTGGAACAATGTTGAAATGTTCTGCATCGTTGAAAAACATTGTAGAGTATTTTTAATTATCTAGAAGTATTTTGTAACATTCTAGAACATACTGGAACATTCTCGAAACTTCTGGAAGATATAAAAGTTTTGGAACTATTTTAGAAAATCCTGAAAATTATATAGCATTTTGCAAATTTGAAAAACATTTTTAGATTATTCTCAAACGTCTAGAAACATTTTCTAACATTTTAGAACATACTGTAACTTTCTCGAAACTTCTGGAAGATACTATAGCATTCTAGCACGTACTGGAATATTCTCGAAACATCTGAGAGGATTATAAAACTTTTGGAACTATTCTAGAAACTCCTGAAAGAATTTATAACATTTTGCAATTTTGAAAAACATTGTACAGTATTCTCAAACGTCTAGAAGTATTTTGTAACATTCTAAAACATACCGAAATGTTCTCGAAGCTTCTAAAAGATTCTATAGTATTTTGGATTATTGTCGAACATTTTGGAATACCTTGAATCGTTCTGCAATTTTCAAAAACATTGTAGAGTATTCTGAAATATCTAGAAACATTTTGTAACATTCTAGAACATACTGGAACGTTCTTGAGACCTTTCAATATCCAGGATCGCATTCTCAAATCTTTAAAAATTTTCTATAACATCAAAATTAAACATTTTTCTTGGGTGGGCATGATGGGTTATCACCCCATGTAATCCCTATGGGACTGCGAAATTAAGTAGAGCTTTTCTTGTGCTTTTTTATGTATCAATAGCTACTTCCAGTGATTTATTATCTTAATTATTAATTTTATAGGTCGTGATAATTAATAATAAATAAAAAGTGTTAGAAATTAATACAAAACTGATATTTATTATGGGCAAAACTTTAAGAAGAAATAAAGACGTTATTTTTAGTTAAAATAAAACGATCACGAAATAGAGGCTTTTCCTCACAAAAATAAAAACATGAAGATGTGCTGTGAGCGTCAACTTCCACTTATCTTTTAGTCAAAAAGTGTCATGTAGTCTGTTGACAATAGCCAAAGGAAGATATTAAACGGAATGACAAAAGGACATCTCCGAAGGATCTGAGTAAAAATAACAAACAATTCATTGCTTTGACTTTTTGATACGAAAAGTTACGCTATTTTAGTGTTTTTTAACTTGAATAAAATACAGCTTTTATCGGGGATTGTGTTGTTGACGACGTTTTATTTGTGGAGGAAGGCCTTCCTCAAGGTTTAAGAAATAAATTCGAAAATATTTTAATTTTTGTACTAAGTACAAACTTGGGTTTCTAAGACGACCCATTTGCAAAACAAGTTTATCTAATAAACAGATAAATATCTAATTCTTTACTTTAAATTGTAGAATTTCCCTCTAATTGACTCCAAATACTTGATAACTCCTGGAATATTTACGTATTTATTTATACGATTTGTTTATTTAAATCATTGAATAAATACGTGATAAAGTTATTATTATACATTTACGCACAATAAAAATCAAATAACGAATAATTTATTATTGACACAATAGAAATTAATTAATTAAAAATTTAAATATTCAGTTTATTATACTTTAACTTTTGACCTCTCACCATAACTTTATAAAATGTTACTAAATGTACATTTGTCAAAAAGTTGAAACATTGTAAAAAAAAAAGTTTAATTTGTGACTGATTGTAAAAGCATATTATACTTTGGGTATGTGGACGTGTAGACGGTCGATAGAAAAACATTTACAGATAAAATACGACCTAAAGGTTACTTTGGAACTGATATAATTTATCATTATTAATCCCTGCGAAAGGCGAAGACGGCGGTACCATGCACCGTTTCTTATTCAAAATGATTCGAAATCAATATCACAAAGTATTTTCTAAATTTATAATTAGTATCTATGCGGTATCGATTTTACAGGGGAACATCACAAAATAAATGCACAAGAAGTACCTATACGAGGGTCTATTGTAAGTATCTGGTCTACCATACAGGGTAATTAATAAGAAATATCAGAAAACTTTGAACGCCCTGTACCTCCAAAATCAGCGACATTTTTAAAAGACGTTCTCGAATCATTAGAAATATTCTATGATATTCTGGAACGTATTAGGATGTTCTCGAAACTTTACTGAACATTTTAAAAGATTGTATAACTTTCGGGAGCATTTTAGAACATCCTGAAACATTTTATAACATTCTACAATTTTAAGGAGCGTTGTAGAGTATTCTCGAATTTCTAGAAACATTCTGTAACGTTCAAGAACATACTGGAACGTTCTCTAAACTTCTAGAAAATTCTGAAGTATTCTAGAACATTCTCGAACTATTTGAATGTTTCTAGAACTTTCGGGGAACATTTTACAACATTCTGAAACATTCGCGAGCATTTTATATCATTCTGAATAATTCTATAACATTCATCAATATCCTCGAACGTTTTAGAGCATTCTCGAATCTTTTGAAACATTCCTAGAACCCTTGCGCACTTGTTGAAGGATTTTAGAACTTTGGAGATCATTTTAGAATATTCTAAAACATTTGCGAGCATTCTTGATCGTTATCGTATCTAAGATCGTTATAGGTCTTTCTCAAATTTTTAAAAATTTTCTTTATCATACAATGTAACCCTATGGGGCTGCAAAATTTGTTTGGGTAGAGCTTTCTTTGTCCTTTCTTATCTATTAATAGCTAATACTTCCAGTGATTTATAATCTTGATTATTAATTCTACGTTCTTAAATTCGTAATTTTAATGCCAAAAAAAAACCTTTTATTTAATTAATTAGAAATCCAACGGTGCCAAATCGGGAGAATAGAGTGGGTGCGGGTAGTCAATCAACAAAAAACCAAAAAACAATGAGATCGTCAATCATCGCATTCGAAACGTTTCCCATTTATATGTATCTGTGTTTGTACCTAATACATTAACGACGTTTTGATCATTTCTATATGTTGCACTTCGATTTCGGCGTTTAATTATTATTTATCGATTGGCTACATTAATTTGATGTATTGTCGTTCCAAGCGTGGAATTTATGAATTTCGAAATCTTCGAGCAAAACATTCCACGTCAGCATAAACTTTTCTAATTGTTTCTTTATCGTTGCCCGCGTGTTTATTCGTCAATAATAAATGGAGGAGCTTTCTAGTTACGAACTTTCGCGAAAAACAAGGACGCGGGGGTTGCGCATACTGCGAGGGTTGACGGTAGCGTGAGAAAATTATCTTCAGTGGAAATTCAATTTGGATAATTTGTTTGCACACTGCTGGGGGCTTGTATTGTTTTCAAACGGAAACTTTGGGTGTTTTTCCTGCAAAAATTTTAGAAAATTGGGTTTTAGAGGGGTGTAAAATAATGAAAAAAAAAAATGTATTTCATGTATTTTGTATTTGCTGGTTATTAAATAAATAAATAAATAAGAGACAGTAAAATAGTGAAAGGGTGTAATAATGAGATAATGTCCTCAGTTTGCATTGATATTATAATTTTTCTGAACCTGAAGATTAAAATTGAGAAGTTTGCTGTGGTAAGGGGGTTGAAGAAGCAAGAAGAATATCAGTGTCGAAATGTGATGTGACCAAGACCATGCGGCGTCGCGGCGCGTCGCGTCGTTCCGTGCTGCAACAAGAGAACAGAAAGAAGGGAAGACAATGGGGACAACGGGGGCCATTTACCATGACGTAACACCCCGTTAAGTATGACGTCAGCGTGGAAATCGGGCTGCGCGGCGCACTTTCACGGCCAACCCGATCGACTTGCACTGGGCCCTAACCCTGGCGCATGTATCAGTAACTCTCCTCCGCCTTTGGTTATTGTTGTTGCGTAGACCTCCAGTTGTCCAGAGTTTGCCTCAGCGAGGCAAATCGAAAGAAATTTTCGCGAAAAGAAAAATAGAGCACGAAAGGTGGCGATCGATCCCCATTTTCCGCCGATGACGATTCTTCTGGACTCGTACGAAACGATGTACACAAGGATCGCTGACGAAGTTGAGACTCTGGTGAAAATTCCGGATCTGACCAATTATTGCCGCGCTTGAGAGGTGGTTTTTCGCGATATCCTGCAGGGATGATCATATTAACTTTGTTTTTGTTCACGCTCTAAAATACGGCACGTTTCAAGGGATCGTGTGATGGGTAAGTTTCAAGTTTTTTAGAGCAACCCTGTTTCTTTCCATATCCCAGTTTTTAACCCAGAACTGGGATTCAATTTTTATTATTAATCTCTCACATTTTATATTTAGAACATTGTTTTTCCTAATGCCACCCCTGAAAGAGCTGCTAAAGACTTTTTTTATTTGAAAGTCAATTTTTTCCCACAATTAGTACTCTCTTGGTAGAGTAAATATTTGCATTATTTATTCCATTCATTATCGAGCCCTATTCTCTTTCTCTTCACGACATGCTATCGAATTGTGTACATATACAAATAGTACATGGCCGAACAACGGTCACTAATAAAAAGTTACTAATTGTTTAGTAAACAATTTTTTTTTTTTGAAAATATTTTTTTTTTGTACATACTTAATTAGAAATATTTACGTTTTGTGACAAAAACTAGAAATATACAGAATCTAATGGGCTACAAGATTTTCAAAATTAATTTAAATGAATATTAAAAAAAATTTAGAACAATTATTGTAAGTTAGACCAAAAATGGTAGAGATGTTGAACATTATTTCAACAAATAATGAGGTACAAATTTAAGATGTAATTAACATTAAAAAAAATACAATATTTGGTTACTCTTCAACCTCTTCAACATTTAAATATAATTAATAGATGTCCATCACCATCAAAAATTAAATCATTCACCACTATCTGCCAACAATAATGTAATTTACACCTCCCTATACCCCTTTTTACTCCTGTTTTTGCCACTAACATGTCTTCAAATAACCTTTAATACATTAATTATTGTCTTAATGTCGACAAAATTTGAGAAATTTAACAATTGACGTGCACAAAATAATTCCAAATAAATATTAACTAAATTCAGTTTTCAATCTTAAATCACCAATTAAAATTTTTGGGTTCTTCAAATTTTTTTTTATAATTATGTATGTAAGTAGTATTCCAACCGGGTTCTCACGACAACTGGATGACCTGTCCATGCACATCTTACCACCCTAAACTATCTGTGAACAATAATGTAATTTACACCTCCCTATACCCCTTTTTACTCCTGTTTCTGCCCCTAACATGTCTTCAAATAACCTTTAATACATTAATTATTGTCTGAATGTCAACAAAATTTGAGAAATTTAACAATTGACGTGCACAAAATAATTTCAATTAAATATTAACTAAATTCAGTTTTCAATCGTAAATCACCAATTAGAATTTTTTGATTCTTCATATTTTTTTTTAATAATTAAGTATGTAAGTAGTATGCCAACCGGGTTCTCACGACAACTTCATGACCTGTCCATGCACATCTTACCACCCTAAACTATCTGCGAACAATAATGTAATTTACACCTCCCTATACCCCTTTTTACTCCTGTTTCTGCCACTAATAGGTCTTTAAAAAAACTTAAACAGGTTAATTATTGCCTTAGTAAACGTTAATCAAGTTTTTATGTTGACCAACAGCTCCCACGACAACTTGATGACCTATTCATCCACATCTTAGGACCTATACCCTTTACAATACCATTCAAGGTCATTCTTCAGCTGAAAAAGGTCATCCTTCTTCCTTCTGATCTAATAGACGCTTCGAAAAATACTACGTCTTGTAGAATGACATGTGTTTGTCTGCCTGCCAATATCACTTTGGTAGAGACATGATTTTTGTTACCTAAACTTAACATAAATGAATTCTGTATATGGGGGTGACTTTTGGGGGCAAATTAGAAATTTTAAAAAAAACTATGTGATATATCAAACGAAAGGGCTTGTTGTGAGGGTGTCAAATTTATTCTTTTTATTATTCTGGAAAAAGTAGATTTAAAGTTATTTAAGAAAATATGATTTTTCTTCCTCTGATCTCCCAAAAAAAATACTTTTTGTCTTTTTTGGTTATCACAAGCAAATTTGTAATTTTCTACTTACAACATTATCTCTTACTTATTAAACGTCAGCATTCGCTGCAACCCTTTCCACTAACACCCTCAATTTTACTGTAAAACTATTCAAATTTTATATTTGCACGCCTTTGGTGTTAGGTCGGCAATTTACATGTACAAATAGTAATCCCGGGCCCTAGTTGAACGTCCCTGTTGATAAACGTGAACCATCACCCCCATTTGCATTAAAAGCCCGTCGGAAAATTAGAGTCTAACTTTGCACCACCCTATCCGACTAAAATTATTTTACTATGGCTTTATGCATACGTAAATCTATCCACAAACATGCACCCTGATACCCCATGGTAAAGTTTTTAACTTCGGGCCGGTGCAGTAAATCATTTCGGAATAATTTCGTTTGCATTTTCTTTTATGGCTCATTACAAAGTTTTCTCTATGCCAGCAAAAGGGTGAGTTGGATAAAAAAAAATCTTTATATGTACAGCATAATATACGCAAATGTTTGCTTACTGGGTTGCCTATAGTATTAGAAAAAATTTAATGCAGCTACAGCTGTGCTTATTAGCGTTTTCTATTTTTTATTCATCATAGGGGTTGAAAAGGAAAAACCTTTTAAACTGTCACATGCACGACAAAAATGTATTCATTCAATGGATTCTACGACTTGGAGCCTATCTGGGTATGTACGTGGGTTCGTAGGTACCAGCAATATTTCAAGGGTTTCATTTTTATGCCCTAATTAGTGTAGTTTGGTTTTTTTTTTATTCTTTAGCTCCTGTGTCGCGAACAGAGCTTTGCTATTTTTATTGAAACGAAAAAGTAATGCACCCTCGAGAAATGAAAAAACGTCACATCGACCTCATATTGCCTTCCACGACGTGAAACATATATGTTTGTGCAGAAAATGGAAATAAACACACGACCTACCCCTAATACAAGTTGCTAAAGTGTAATAATCAACAAAAGGGAAAATTTTCAAGACGACGTGTGGGCGACAGACGCAAATTGAACCACCAAAGTGACACAAACAATTTATTTATAACTGAAATCAATTATTTTCTAAAATTCAATCGTGTATAAGATTTTTATCCAACGTTTCGTTAGACATCCTCAGAGAACATGTCTATTTTGACGTTGCACTGGAAGCAGCTATTGATAAACAAGAAAGCACAAGGAAAGCTCTACCTAACCAATTTTTGCAGCCCCATAGGGTTACATTGTATGATAAAGAAAATTTTTAAAATTTTGAGAAAGCCCTATAACTATTTTAGATACTGAAAAAATTGTAGAATGTTACAGAATGATCTAGAATGCTCGCAAATGTTTTGGAATATTCTAAAATGATCCCCAAAGTTCTAAAATCCTTCAACAACTGCGAAAGAGTTCTAGAATATTATGGAATGTTTCAAAAGATTCGAGAATGCTCTAAAACGTTCGAGGATATTGACGAAAGTTATATAATCATTTAGAATAATATAAAATGCTCGCGAATGTTTCAGAATTTTGTAAAATGTTTCCGAAAGTTACAGAAACATTCAAAAGGTTCGAGAATGTTTTAGAATACTACAGAATCTTCTAGAAGTTTAAAGAACGTTCCAGTATGTTCTTGAAGGTTACAGAATGTTTCTAGAGATTCAAGTATGCTCTACAACGCTCCTCGAAATTACAGAATGAAATAAAAAGTTTCAGGATGTTCTAAAATGTTCGCGAAAGTTATACAATATTTTAGAAGGTTCAGGAATGTTCTATAATGTTGCAGAATCCTCCAGAAGTTTCTATTGAAATTCGTCTAAAATTAATCCAGATTTATGTTTGATCTTCGTTTTCTTTTATGGTAAAAAGTATAAAACTATTATAATTAATGTTTTCCTTAAGCTACCACGTATTTATGTAATAGTTATTAGACATGTTCAGTTAATCTTCCATCAGAATTGTTAAAACTCATGCTTTTTCCTGCAGAGTTAATACGAGTAGTTTGAAAGACACGCAATCTCTGTTCATTGGTAAAATTACGTTTTTCCTTTTCCACTTTTCTTCGACTGATTCTTAGCAAGTGTTAAAGTCTCTTATCTGTGATTTTGTACATTTTTACTGGCTCTACGTGCGGACTTATTACTCGTACCGACAAACTAATTGATATTTATGATCATCCTCGCTTCGTGCAGTCGCCGCAGTCGACCTTTCAGCTCTAATCGGAGACGTTTGCGGATTTTCCTCGAGCTTGTCGCACTTATTAATTCCTTTTTCCACCGCAGTACATGAATATATATCTAATTATTATCAGGATGAAAAATTGTTAATTTTTCGGGGTTTCGTGACCACTTAATTTCACGACGAGAAATCATCCGTCAGTGCCAAAAACATGACACATAGTTAATGATGATGACAATAGAATGGAAATTATAATTTTTTCTGCAACCAAAAATACAAAAACTCTGTTACTTGCAGCAAATAACTTTGGTGTTCTTTTGCTTTTTAAACATGTGCTCAGAATAGATGGTCCTTCGAGCCGAATATTGATTAATTAATATAGAGTTTCCTCAGCATCCATTCTCCACTATTACAACTTTTTTAATTCTCTCTTATAATAATAATAATAATTATCCAAAAGCTCCTTTTAATTTATAAAAGTCGTGGGAACGTTAAGAAATAAAAAATTAAATATGTAGTGTAACTTTCTTATTATTTATGCAGGTCTAAAGGGAAATTGAAAATATCTGCAGGAAGGAAATTTTTTAAATTTCCATTGAATTCGCCTCAAACCTTTCCAACTTCCCACTCCGAATCGAAAAGCTTCGTTTTATTATTTTGCCAGTTTTTTTTCCTATCACTTTAAATCTGAAAGCAATCAATCATTGCGGCTCACGAATAATAGTGGATGTATATATCATCTGCCGCTTGACGTGCTTAAAATATTAGACTTTTTCACAAAGTGATACAATTTTAAAATTCACACAAATCAGATTTTACATTTAAATTATTTCTCAGGAAAACAATGTTTAAAACTAATCAATATTTTTGGTGGCAGCATTTGTATAGTATACGGGTTTGAACGACCCCTTTTTGTGATAGAAAAAAAAGCTGGGTTAGGTTAGGTTTCACCCCTTTCTAACGTCACGTAATCAGAGACTACCCTGTATACAACTATACATGTATAATAGTTGAATGTAGGCTGATGGGCCGTGATTCAGTGGAATTATTTCCTGACGTTTCGTCTGCAGCTACGGTAGACATTTTCAAAGGCGGTGTGGTAGACGGCGGACCGATTGATGTGTTGATTCTGCGACGAATGTGCTCGTTCGATCGGTAGCGGCCGTATTTATATACTGTTTTCGATACCGTCCTTGAGAACCACCAACACTCAACCAATAAGGAACGCAGACGTTCACGAAGCCCCACCCCCCAGTCGAAAACAGTATAAATACGGCCGCTACCGATCGAACGAGCACATTCGTCGCAGAATCAACACATCGATCACTTCGCCGTCTACCACACCGCCTATCGTAGCTGTAGACGAACCGTCAGGAAGTTATTCCACTGGACCACGGCCCATCAACCCGGATAAATATCCTTTGAGAATATACATATGTAATTTCCCATTCTTCTGTAATAATAAATTTTCAAAAATTGATAACTGTTACTCTCGAGTGTTGGCGTCTCTGGCGTCGCGACTCGTCAGCGTCGTATTTTGAAAGAGACAGGCGAGAAGCTTTTCATCGGATTATATCCGATTCCCGGAAATAGTGCGATCTTTAATCTCTGATTGAATGGACCCTTTGATTTGCGAGACGAACGGGATCCGGGATGCGCTGTCGAGGGTTCGAAATTAAAAGGGTTCGAACTGGAATAATCGCTCCATTCTGGAACATGACTTTGACTACTCCAATAAATTGGTGGCTCGAATTATTAAGGGCCTAAAACACGTAAATTTGATTTAATTTCGAAGTTTTTTGTTCTTCAAAAGTCATAGTGTAAAGCAAATCAAGTCGAAGGAAATTGGGGTGGAACGAAAAAAACTGATAAGGGAGGGAAACTCCTCAATAGGATCAGATAAAATTAGTTTGGGGTTGTTTATGTGACATTCTTCAGGGACAATCTTGGTGAAGGTAAAGAAACCCTGTAACTGTTAATTTCCTGTCTGACGTTCTAATTACAATCAAATTAGCTTTAAATGGAATTAAAGTCTTTGCCTCATGTTATCAGGCATGACAACAGCAAATATAATTAAAATATGTATTTATAGCTAATGAGTACCTAGTTAATTTCCGTTTCCGAATTATACTCAAATAAATAAATAATTTATTATCGACGAAAATTTTATTGCTCGGACGATCTAAAGAAGTAGGTTACGCTTCCAAGTCATTTTAGACAAATCAAAGGCGTGTCTGCCCTTTCATCCCTCCATAAATTTTGAATAAAAACAGGGTTGAAAATGTACTTATTGATAACGGAAGTTATTTATTTTTAGAACAAATGGAAGGAGTTATTAGGAACACTTTAACGAATGAATGATTCGTTATTAGAGGCAGAAACAGGCGCAAAAAGAGGCATTAAACGATAAACGAATTATTATAGAGAATTTAGAAAGAAAATGGGTCACTTTTTCAATTTGCACCCCTGTATTGTTGCGACGTGTTATTATATTATCGAGCGACATGGGGGTAACTCGTGGCGGAAATAATCGAATAAATTTCCTCGTGGGTGGAAACAGTCGGTATGTCGATACGTAACATCCACTGCAGTAATTTATTTTGGCATGTTGATACACTACCCTGAATAATTGCCCTTTAAGCGTATTTTAAACGATACTGATAAATGGAAAGCTCAATTTGAAGCCGAGAATACACCCCTAACACGAGCATAGCTAAGGGGAGGAATAGGCGCTGATTATCCTAAAAAAAATACGTACATTACAAAACATCTTCCCTTATCTGTTTGCCTTGTTTTCTGAATCAAAAAAAAAAAAATTTGATAAATGGTTTGTTCGACAAAAAATTACGAGCAAATTTTTAGTTGTAGCAAGTGCCACGTCGGTCCCGCCTCTTTTGGCTACTTGGCCTAACATTTTTCACCGAAAATCCACAACTCACAATTAGTGCTAGTAAGAACAACGGCGTTATGACGTGCGGAGTGATTTCCGGACAATTATTTATTTTTTTTTGTCTTTTCTTGACGAGTTTGGTGTCAACGGTGACATAGAAAATGTGTAACAGCGCAGTTTTGAAACTATATATTATTTTGAGTGCTTCATAATCGAAAATTTTTATTGCCTAATGACATAACAGTGAAAAACTTTAGTGTTTCTGAAATTTTTTTGTTTTATTAACTGAAGGAACAAAGTAAGTTTTTTTTTTGTAATTAATTTTGTGGGTAATTAAAAGAAAATACTTATTAATTTTCCCAACTAAATTTGTTATTTTATTTTTCAAAAATAGTTCCTACTGAATTAGTTTAAAATTAAAGTCGACTCTAATTGAAAATTTTAGCTTCATTTACATTGAACGGAATTAGCAAAGGAAATTGAAACAAATTTTAATGAAACATGGAACGTAAAGTAAATTTATTTCTTTTGAAAATTATTTGTTTGTGTAATGCAAATATAGGTAACTATTTAGACAATGTAATTATAATTAATTTAAAAACTTAAACTTTACCCAAGCAAAAATTGTTTACGCCAAAAAGATTATTTTACACATTATTTTGAAATAGACGTACGCAAAAGTTGACTTATCTATTGTTTACTAGTATTTTGGGGATTCATTCCAAGTTTTTGAAATCCGATTTTCAAATTGAAACACGTGTAGAATTGGGTAGGAAATGTTTGAAGGGTATAAGGTAGCCAAAATAAATTTAAACAATAAAAAGCAATTAGTAATTTTTTTTGACAAACCAACCCCATAGTAAATATGTATGTTTAAGTATTAAAAAATCTTGAAAAAATTTTTTTTTTTTTAATAAATCTGTTGTTTTCGGTTTTTTTAATATCATTGAAGGTTAGCAAATCTGATGGATAAAAATAGTAACTGGCTACAAAAATATAAAAATTCTCGTCCACAAATAGCTACTACATCCACAATTCCATTAATTTATGTACATGCAATGTCGTCTGACCAACCCGATCCTTAATAATAATCACCATTATTATTGTAACGAATATTCTTCTTGGCAGTTATCATTGAATTCGTAGGTGTTTTGACCCCATTTTATTGCTGTGTTTATTGTTTGAGGAAAGTGAGCCAAGAACATTAAAAAAATAGTGTAACGTCAAACAACATTTGAAATACTAACTACAACTTTCGATGTAGTCTGTACAAAATATCATTTTTTTTTTTTTTTTATAAAATATCAACTATAATTTACTGTGTCATTTTCAGATTGTTCAGTTTGTCAAATTTTGAATTCGTGGGCGATCAACATTTAACACGATAATATTTTAAAATTATCACTGACATTGAAAGAATTGTTTGTTGTAATAAATAATTGATTCTATTTTAATACGAGGAGAAAACGAGGAATCGAATGAAAAAATAAAATATAGGTAGTAGATGCCATTTAAAAAAAAAACCAATTTATTCATGTTTTAATTTTTTTTTATGAACGCCCTGTATAAATTATAAAGCTAAGTTTTAACAGGGCGTTAGTCTTAAACCTCTACTACAACCGGTAAAAAATTCAGTTCTCTAAGTCACCTTTTGGGAAAGTTATGATTTTTTTATTCTTTGGATTTTTTTCTATAAATTAAATTTTTGTTTGTAAAATTTTGGTTTCTATTAAATTGTATAATTAGAACAGTAAACATTTTTGTGTTAATAACATTGAATCATTTTGACAAACTGTAATTCCGGTGCCATGATAATAATTTCCGTGTTCTTTTATTATCCTGTAAATCGCCTCAAAGCACGCGATACAACTAACAGGACTGAAAATGCTAGATAATTCTTTTCAAATTTCCTTTTTGTGTCCTGCATTTGTTGTACCCATACATTAATTAATTACCGAAAAGTATAATAATTAATTTTATGTTCAGTTTGTGTAATGTGCAAGTGGATAATTATTCAAATTCTGTAGTTGAATCCTCTCTCTTCTGTTCAAACCCGACAAAGTTTAATCAAACGTAAGCTGCAGTGTTTGTTTTTGAACAAGTTGCAGATTAAATTGATACTAGCCGAGTTCTACCTCATTTCGAAACTTAACGCTCTGCTAACTACTTCTTTCTTCTTTAATTTAGACAAGAGCATTTTAGACGAATAATTTTCTCCACCACCAGAGACAAAGAAGGATTCACAATTCTTTATTTTTTTTTTTTGTTTCAGAATCCATTTGTCAATACAAACCTCAAGTAAACCGTAACTACAGCTGTATTTTCTACTCTCATCTAAATAAATTCCATTCCCTACCTCGGACTACTCAAAAGCTCAACAGATGCATCTGCAATGCAGCAGTGAATCGAAGGTGATCACCGGCGAGTTACGGCGGCCACCGAGCGAACAAGCCAATAGTATTGGCCCACCTACTCCCACCGCTCCTACTACGTACCCCCACCACCACCATCACAGGAGCTACCACCACCACAGCTCCCGTCTCGCGCTCTCCCCCCACTCTAACTCACGTCAGACTTAAAAGAACCGACGCGGCCTGAGAGCCGATCGGTATGCTACGTACCAGGGACACGTCGACTATGATCATTCTGAGTGACGCAGACGACGAAACTACAGAACTTGTCTTTTCGCTCACCAATCTCGTCGAGGCTGCCATAATATTCGTAATGGCGGTCGCCATCATTGTCACCAACGTCATTGTGATAGCAACATTCCTAAACTTTAGAGGTAAGACACATAAACAATGCAAGCGGCACGGCTTGATGGTACCTATCGTTTTTATAATGGGATTAAAGTGGTAAGTATACATTAGGGGTGGCTAAAGGCGTCAACCAATCGACTGTGCAAATGCTTCTAGTCGCTCACTTGTGCGCACACTAGGCCACTGGTGACTAGTGGCAGCCACAAATCTTTGACGAGATTTTATATGAATTTAAGGCAAACTTAGAGTTTAAGTGGCCTTATTCAAGCCACAAGCTGTGAGAGTGTCCAGCGCTAACAACTTGTGGTGACATATAGTCGCCACCGGCTACGTGGCTAGTGGCTGCGTCTGGTCACTTGTGACTGAGACTGGTGACTATGTTTAATCACTGTGGCTACGTCTACTTACTATAACTGAAACTTGTGGCTACGTCTAATCACTGGCTGCATTTAGCCATTTTATTACTTCGACTTGTGGCTGTGTTCATCTACTTATTACTGAGACGGATAGCTACGTCGAACTGGAATAACTGAAACTTGTGTCTGGATTTAGCCACTTTCTGGCTGCGATTTATGATTGTGTTCATCTCCTTGTGACTCAGACTGGTGGTTGCGTTCAGCTGCTTGTCATTGCGCCTTGTGGCTACGTGTAATTTCTGTAAATGAGACTTGTGGCCACGTTTACCCATTTCCTGACTACGACTTGTGGTTGTGTTCATCCAGTCGTGACTGAGACTGGTGAATTCGTCTAGCCACTTGTGATTAAATGCATGAGTCACTGGTGGCAGACAATTAGTCTTCGCCACTAGTGGATTTAAATTAATTCCTTCTTTACGATTACGATTAAATATGTCATATTCGATGTTTGTAGACTTACGTGTATACAATTCGAGGTTTGGCTACCACTGGCATATATGAAAACTAGATGACACATGACGAAAGTCTCAGGGGTGATTTTCAATTCTACATAAATAATACATAACACATTTCGAGATGAAAATATTATCTCGTGGGGATAGCCTCATTTCACCACAAACGAATTGTTTAAAAGTATCTTTTTTTTTATAAATTATTCATCGTTCACCTTTAGAAATTTGTCCTAATAAATTAGTTGATCGTATACTGAAGATAACAATACTCTTTTGTGTTAATTGGATTGATTAAAAGTCTCGTACAGCAAATAGAGCTTCTTTTTACCTTGACCTTAAGGTTGGTTTCAAAGGCATATTAGAAAACAGAATCCTTACATCAATATTAGACTTTCTTTGACTAATACAAGAACTTCTTTTTTCCATTGATAAAGCCATTTCACAGAAAATTATATCGTATTAAAAAAATAATAAATGCCTCGCAGTCAGAACAATATTATATTATTGATTATCCGTTTATCCTGGAGGTGATTAAAGATAAATGGCCAAGGATTATGCCGTGGAAAAATTGCCTATTTATCAGCGCCCAAAATCGAACTGAACTGGAATTGAGAGAATTTGCTGCCGGTACAAGTCCGAAAGCGGATTTATATCAATCCGTAATGGATTTGGGACGGTTACTGTGGGGTTTTACTTTTGAACCGGAGCGAATTGAATTATCGGACATGTATTGAGTGCTTCCATGTTATAAATTTATCGGGAACCGAAACAGTGTGTGCTCTGGCACCAAACGTCCGCAGCACCAGGATATACGGCATCCACGTCGGAGTCATTGTGGTGATTTGTGATCACGATCGAAAACCACAGCTGAGAATCAATGAAAATTACGTTAATTGATGAACAAGAACGCGCAATGTGAACCATATTCCAAACACTCAGTGATTTTTTTTTGGAGTTCAAAAGCAATAACTCCAAAATTTGGTTTTGACCTAGTTCCTTCAATGTCCAAAAACGTCGATGATTATATGAACAATACCCCAAAGACTCAAGTGATTCTTTCTGAGAATCCATAATCAATTATATGGTCATTTGATTTATGTACCAATTTTGGATCCGTTTTTGACTGCCCAGGTTAAATTCAGATCAAAACTTTGAAAGTGATTCACCAACTACTCGGATTCAAATGGAGGAAATCCAACCTTGATTTCCACTTAGTGAAACAATTTTTTAACTCGATTAGTCCTTTTGCCTTTTAGTTCCAAGCGTTGTACTTTTATCATCGCTTAAATAGATTTCAATTTTCCATCGGATGTCGTAATAAATAAATTCAATCTACTCGAAGGTGTTGCTCTTGTTCGATGCCAATTTCTGGAATTTGGTCCGAGTCCAAAAGACAACGCAAAGTGAATTCGTTATGATTATCACGGTCATAAAGGGAAGTTCCATGTGACGTAAATTTGAAAGCTGGAAGTATTTTAAAGTTCACATCTGAAGACATAGAGAAAGTAATAAAAATGTCGATCGTATAAACTCTATTAAATTGTTTTTGGAAATGTGAAATTTACTTTGGAGCTTAGTCGAGTGACAAAATATTTGAAACTGGAACGTTCAAAGCTCCATCGTCGCCCTGGAACCGTGCCAACTGCGGTTCTGCGGGAGAGGAACTCTTGAGTAGACATCAGTTAACGTGCTTTTAATATCCTGTTTTATTCTCATAACCGGATTTAAGGATTACTAAGAAACTTCCGATCCAATACATCAACCGCCTCGATACATTTCATAGAAAACTACTTATTATTTAAAAACCAGTCACTTTTACTGTACAAATTCTCATACGTCATTATTTTGACTTATCAGGCCAATCGGAAGTGATCAACTGTTACCTACTATCGCTCGCTGTTGCTGATCTCCTGTGTGGATTGTTGGTCATACCACTGTCAGTTTATCCGGCCCTCGTCCAAAAATGGGTTTATGGAGATGTAATATGCAGTATCGTTGGTTACATAGAGGTAACGCTGTGGTCTGTAAGCGTTTACACATTCATGTGGATCAGCGTGGATCGATACCTAGCGGCCAGAAAGCCGCTCCGATACGAAACAGTTCAGACGAAAACCAGGTAACGCTTATATACCGAAAGCAGATGCAGTTACCTTAGTTGCACTTCCAGTAGCCAATAGCGAACGACGCGCTTACCCCTTCCATTGCTCTCCCGCCCACTCTAGCTTTCGCACCGTATAAAAGAAACGACTGTGATTGCAGGTGCCAGTGTTGGATGGCATTCACGTGGATTTCTTCGGCAATGTTGTGCTGTCCTCCACTTCTCGGCCTCGATCTGCCAAGGTTCGATGAAGACGCGTATATCTGCATGTTGGACTGGGGTAATATGGCGGCGTACAGCGTCACGTTATCGATCCTCATCTTGGGCCCGAGCGTTATCACAATTGTGTACACTTACACGTACATATTTAATACGATGCGTAAAATACGCAGTGGCGTTCACATGCACGATAAGGAATATTTTACCGCCTTATCGGAAAATCTGTCCAATCCCAGCCACGTCATGTCGTTCGTTCTTGTCGTCACTTTCTGGTTGTCGTGGTCACCTCTTATCACCGTCAAGTAAGAACTTTAGGAATACTGTCCCTAGGGTGATTACGGTACCTAGTGTTTTGTTTTCCTGCAGGCTCTACGAGCATTTTACCGGAAACAAACTTCAGATTCCATTTCTGCATTTTGGAATCGTTTGGGTGGGGATGCTGAACTCGTTCTGGAAATCGTTGATTTTAGTGTCGTTGAGTCCCCAGTTCCGTTTTGCACTCAGGATCTTCTGCATGTCTATTTGTTGTCGTTATAGGGGACGTATGCAGGCCGAACTGATCGGGATGGAAGCTGACGACTGACTACACCTGTTATTTGGGAGGGTTTTCCCCAGGTACGTGAAAAACCACCCCTACTATTTTTGCTACGATTACAATAGGGGGTCTCTATTAAAATTTTTTATGTAGATTCCGATTGCCTATAACAGGAGTGGCTGTCAGAGACTACGAGTACTTCGTTAATCAAATCAGAAGTCGTCTCAACGAGACAACAAAGTCGGGGTAGAAAAAATGAAGTTTGAAATACATAGTTGAATTTTTAATATTAAACACTTGAAAATCGTGTGTAGATGATATTATTTTTTTTTTCATGATTTCGATGACCGTTGGGATCGTTGACGCTTAGCAATCCCATTTTCTGAACGTTAAGTAGTTAATATATTAAAAAATGTTGCTGATTAGACAATCTTGTTCAACTAATAATAATTAATAAAAATTTCAGTTGCAATAATTGCAATTACGTTAAAACTTGATTTGACGTTAATTTTTAAAATTTTGAATAGAAAACAACCGTAAGTGTTAAAAGTATTCTAAATAGCAAATAAATTTTAATGGTCAAGCAAAAACAACAAATACACTGTTTATGTCTATTAGAAATATTAAACTGAAAAAAAAAACAAAAACTTGAGAATATTAGCGCACGTATTAAAAATTTTTTACATAATACGTAAACATAAAATAACGTGTATATATATGTCAATTCAAATATTTACTTAATACATCTCAATGTCTGTTACATAAACAATAGAAAACATTTAAAAAAAAGAGAGAATCCAGTACTTATGTATAGACACGAAATATTTTTTTATAGAGAAGCGGCTTTGTATAAATTTAATCGATACAAACACACATATACATATGTAATTACTGCGCAGCTTCAGTGGTTTATATCAATTTCCGACAATACGTCTCGGTTGTACATTTAAAAAGTAGAGGCCACAAAAGAAAAGTGGACGTTCTTAAATGTGCGCAGAATCGAAGTGCAATCAGCCAGTCCTGTTGATGAACAAATGACTGTGCCGACTGTCATTGGGTTTCACTGGCCAATGGCAACGCATAATTTAAAGTCTCAGTGACCGTTTTAGTTTTGTGTTCTCTACTTTACATCTGGCTTCGCAACCGTACAAGTCAATCAAAACTTATAAAAAAAGAGACGTAGTACCTTACATTAAATACTAAATATTCTATATTTCTATCATATTTATTAAATTACGAAATACATACAAATGCATAAGTAATTATAATATCTAATAATACTACATACATTCCGATTTCTGATGGCTTTTCGTGAATTAGATTAGACAGTAAAATTTCGAATTTCGCACAATCTACTGGGACCTCAATTTTTCTTGACAAAATTGCGTTTTAATTATTTTTTTTTTGGTCCAGTGTATTGTGTAGAAGAGAAAAAACAAGAACAATTAAAAATATGTATAAAATGCCCGACAGAGTTAAATATCCTGCTGAATCAATGGTGCAGGCGGCGATGTGTTTCCAAATGGCCTATGTATTTCCGTTAAAGCAGTGGCGTACGTCCAAAAAACGTACGCACTGGATACGAAAAAACAAAATGTGGTTTGTGTACAGGCATTAAGTCAATTAATTTCTCTTTTTTTGAAGTACAGACCATTAACAATCCGATTCAAATTTGAAATTTCTCTACAAATTCTCGAATTGGAATCGTCTTGTACGTGAATTAAAAATAAAAAAAACTAAATGGAATGGTTATACTTTACAAAAAGGAAATTTTTGAAACGAAATTTATATTTTAATTACCTAAACTTATATACATAATACTCACGTACATAAATAAATAATTAAATACATGTCATCTGGTTTTAAATCATTGTGTGTACCTGCTATTTAATTCAACAAAAAAAAAAATAATGTAAATACATAGGTGAAAGGTACATATGGTACATATTATGTTAATTAAAAGTTACCAATGCGCATTTAATTAAATCGGTGTAATTAATAATTAAAGACATTTACATAAAAACATAGTTACACATTTAATTAGAGCAGCTCTAGTATTTTGTGTATTATATATACAATAGATTCGATGTTGCTGCAAGTAACTATAATTAATAATACATAATATATTCTTACAAAAAAAAAAAATTTTTTGAGTTTTTATATTTAATAATAATCGTAATCAAAATATTTTTTTTATTAGTTTTTTATCTAAACTTCATCCTTTTATTTAAATGATATTGTAAGTATGTAGGTACTTACAATTAGTAAGAAATTAATGAAAAATTTATTTAAAAAAATAACATCTTATTAGAACAATAAATAGACATTGTGCATTTGTTCAATTAAATTTTAATAAATATCAGTTTCTGATTGAAAAATTATAAAGGAATTTATTAGCAACAAAAAAAATTAAAATGCCTAATACCTAAGTGTGTAGAGAATTAAGTAAATCCAATGCGATTAACGTGATTATAATACCAAAGCAATAATGTTAACTGTTTAGAAAATATTTAAGATGTTAACTGTTAAAGTAGTGCCAAAGTATTTTTCCAATATTGTAGAAAAGCTCAAATCAAAAAAATTAAACAAATGTCTGGAACATTTTTTGCCACTCCCCATTGTTTATTCGTTTAACAATTTAATATCAGAATATTCCACCCCAAAAAGTCATCCCTTTTTAAGGACAGTCCCAAAATAAGTACACTAATTATTTAAATTAGTAAAAACTATATATTCCTTTATAATTTTTTAAATCTTCCCCAAATCCATTTAGAGTACTATAAATGTTGTTTTTGAGGGTGGAAATAAATGCATCAAGATCACCTTATTATCACATATACTTCGTGTCAATACTACATCTATAACGATTAAAAATAAAACGTAAAAAAAATATTTCCACCTTGGAAATTTACTACATACTTTCCCTAATGTAACTAATTATTATTATTATTGTATTAGTGTCGTTAATAAATTTAGTGTATTTGTTAAAGAAAAGAGATTGTGATTTTATCGAAATCTGCTTCTGTTAATTGTACAGTAGTAGAAATAAGAAATTGTTAATTACTAAAAGAAGAAAAAAAAAAAAAAAGAATAGACACACCAAATATTACTAGAGGTACGTAATAATAAATAATTATTTTTTAACAAAATGGTAAAATTTACGTAGAACGTATTATAATAAATGTATATGTAATTATGGTAACTAGTTCGAAGTTTTTTTACTTATATAATATATTGTCACAATCTATATGGGTCTTTAAGGCAACAGCAAGTCTTTATTTTACAGTATTTAAATATATAATTTTTGAAATTCGCGCTCTTTCTTTGTCACACCGCCAACTGTAAGTTTTTGTTTTCTGGGAATAACAGAAAATTACTGTTCGCCTTAAGGATTGTTTAGGCTCACAGCGGTATAATTTTGTATGTAGATGGTTAGTTTTGTACCATCCTTTTGTATTGCGAGCGAAAATCGTAAGGTGTTGTGTAGGGGCTTGTAAGATATTTTAAAATAAAAAGAAATGATCTATTTAACGACTTTTATTAATCTTTCTATTGCTATTGGTTCCTCCATTTTGTTTGAGTCGCCATTTCATTAAGTATTAAATATTTACAACGTATTATTTTCAACTTTCGTTACCTTTAATTTACATATGAATGTTTATTTAATTTTGTTACAGCGCGATCTAGTGGGTAGTGTATTGAATTAATAAAACTTTATGGAACTTCCTAGTTTATGGATGATGATAGAGGTTATGGAACATGCGCGGCTCGTTGACGGAGTGTTTCTGGAAACTGCGAGCATTTTGTTATGATCTGTCAGATGTGAATAATGTGATGTGTCGTATCGCGTTTATCAAGGTAATATTTTGCAATAAATTAAAGTTCTTAATTTAACAAACATTTCGTTACATCCCTTACGTTAATAATTCACGTTTGCTAAAGTGAAAACTCGCCAGGGTATTGAAAATAGTGCGGCCAGGTGTCAGCAAAAGAATGTAATCACCTGATTTTGGCACTTCTCAGGGTGACTTGTTAATTTTGGTGTTCCGTTATCGATTATTATTGTTTGTCTTGCTTTTGTAATTTAGTTTTTTTCGTAACTGTTGCACAGTCCTTCGATGTTTACTTGTGACGTTCCTTCAAATTTTTTTCCATGCGAGATTAACAGTGGAAAATTTTAATTGTCAGGTCGTTGTTTTCGTTGTGGGCGTAGTAGTGTTAATGAGTAATTAAAGAAAAATTAGTAAAAAATATCAGTTTTTTTTTGGTAAGTTATAAATTCCGCACACCTTGCTGTATATGCATATTTTTTAATGTTGTTAGGTCTACATTTTGGGTAGTGGAAAACTTTTGATTAGTTTGTTTACTAGTTTGAATACAGCACACATATTTATAATAGTTTAGCAATTGTATACTATAAATTTTGTTTTTTAAATAAGATTTTTATGTTAATTTGGACATTATTTTAATTTTTATTGTTAGTGAAACATCAAAATTTCAGGCAATGAGTCATTTTTAGGGATGTTAATACGTTGTGCGCATTTTCTTGTTTATGTTTACAAAATAAAATTTAAATTGAGTAAACTTGTAATTCTAACTAAACTGGAATAACAGCAACCTAATATTTAATTTATTAATGATACTTAAATCTAACTTAAAGTATAAATGACTTTCCTTCCCCCTCGAAGAAATTTAGGGAAACGTTTGGAACTCCCTCAACATCTTACATGAAAATTAATTAATCCCTTTATAAGCTCACGTAGGTAATTAGTGGATACTCTTAACATAATTTTTTTTATGATTTGAGATCATTTTCACATTTTTTACGATTTTTTTGGGGAATTGCACAATTTGTGTAATATTTACTTTCCTACCTATTAATTCTAATTAAACTTCACTACAAAGTCCTTTTATTTATGGCATTGTTTTAATTTAAGAAAAGGCAAAAAGCAACAATACAAATATTAATGACCTCGTATGTCTACTGAAGGAAGGTCACTCACTAATTTATTGAAATAGAAAATTCCAACTTGTAATTTTAATAATTTTTTCGTATTTTATTCTATTGTTTTTTTTTTAACTGATTATTATAATTTTTCCATTATACTTTTGAGTAATACTTGGGTACACTTATAAATTACAGGAAATAAGACAATTAACATATTTAATCTTATTGAAATTATTACCTGGCCACTAAGGGTATTACATTATTTATATGAGAAGTTATATTTGCATTAAAAATTTTAAATAAGAAAATCCTGAATATTTATTCATTAAGTGTATGACATTATCTTGGGGAAAGTAGGTTTGAAACTTTATCTCAACAGTGAACATCAATAAAAATTATAGTTGTAAACTGTTGACTTTCTACATTCCAATGTGCCAGTTGTTATGTGCGGTATTTGGCACCATATGAAGAACCACCAGATGTACATTGTATACAAAAATGATTCTATATTATACAATTACTTTTTTTTTATAAGTAACATAAATCAACTATTTAGTACTTTTTAAACCTAAATAGATTTCACAGGAATAATTTTTTAATGATCCATGCTATAGAAATAAATTGTCTTTAAGTCTTGTGGATCACAAAAGTAATGAGACACTGCAGTATGATGTAAAATAAGGGTTTAAACCGTTTTTTTCAGAATGCCAATTCAGGCTCCACAGTGGACGGAGTTCCTGTCTTGTCCGGTATGTTACAATGCCTTCGACGTGTCCGTTCGCAGCCCGATCAGCTTGGGTTGCGGACACACCATATGCAAAGCGTGTCTCTCGAACTTGCACCGTAAACAGTGCCCGTTCGACCAGACGTCCATAAGCATCGACATCGACAGTCTGCCCATCAACACAGCCCTTCTACAACTGGTCGGTACCACCGGCCGTAACAACAATGACGAAACCGCTCCCGCATCGCCCGTTGATCACAAGATCGTCCCAAAAGAATCCCTGGTACATTATTTGGCCGCAAAAAAATGCGTCGAAGAACTGGCCATGTACCTCAAACCATTTTCGAGTGGTAACGCGAATTCTGGGACATTATCGCGACCCATGCAACGCAAACTGGTGACCTTAATCAATTGCCAACTGGTAGAAGATGAAGGTCGTACGAGAGCCATGCGAGCTGCACGATCTCTCGGCGAACGAACCGTGACAGAACTGATTCTTCAACATCAAAACCCTCAGCAGCTTTCTGCGAACCTCTGGGCCGCCGTTAGGGCAAGAGGGTGCCAGTTTCTCGGCCCTGCAATGCAAGAGGAAGTCCTCAAGCTGGTGCTGTTAGCACTTGAGGATGGTTCGGCCCTGTCAAGGAAAGTTCTGGTAATGTTCGTCGTCCAAAGGCTGGAGCCCCATTTTCCCCAAGCATCGAAAACTAGTATTGGACACGTGGTCCAACTTTTATACCGTGCCTCCTGTTTTAAAGTGTCTAAACGTGAAGGTGACTCGTCCCTGATGCAGCTTAAAGAAGAATTCCGCACTTACGAGGCTCTAAGACGAGAACACGACGCTCAGATAGTTCAAATAGCAACCGAGGCTGGTCTACGTATAGCACCTGACCAATGGTCCGCCCTGTTGTACGGCGATACCGCTCACAAGTCACACATGCAGAGCATCATGGACAAATTACAGACGCCGCAGTCTTTTGCACAATCAGTGCAGGAGCTCGTGATAGCCCTACAGAGAACCGGAGATCCAGGAAAGTTGTCGAAACTACGACCCCATTTGGAACTTTTGGCCGCCATCGATCCCAGTCCTGAATCGTCTTCACCCACGTGGAAGGAATGCAGCGAAGCTCTTAACGCTGTAAAACAGGTCGTGGCAGGTTTGGTAGAGTTCATTCATCAACACGGCAGTCGCAAGCTGCAAGATCCTACCCATGGTCAACACACCAAATACAAAATCAGTATGTGTCGTGACTTGACCCTGCGAGGTAGTTGTCCTCGAGGTTCAAACTGCACCTTCGCCCATTCTGCCGAAGAACTGGAAAAATTCCGTGCAAAAAACAGGAAAATCATTAACAGAGCGACGCCATCTATTAAGGATCATCGCAATGAAAATCAGTCTCCTGTCGATAAAGCATACACTCAGACTGAGGACTTCTATCACATCCCCAATACGACTCCCGTTCCTTCTGTTCCAATTCAGACAGTGGTACCTATTGCCAGAATGAACTACGACGTGCCCTATAGTCCCACGTATCCGCCAACGTCAAATTACGCCGCGCCTCAGCCCATATATCCTGCCAACCCCGGATCATTTCATCCCGAAGTGTTCGGTTCAGCAACACCTAACATGGTCTTCACCAACGGCGGACAGTTTTATGCCACTCAACCTGAATATGGAACGGCGCCAATCAATCAGTCGGTTGAGTATCCCAGAAGGCCTAATTGGGAACATATGGTAAGACATTTGAGCCGTTTTTGATCGGATACAAGTGATGATATGATCTTAAATTGCAGATTAATAAACAGTCGAATTTCCAACAAATTTCTAAAAATAAATGTACAACTACAAGCCTAGCTGAACTCCATCAACGTAAACAAGAAGTTATTTCTCAGCTTGAGAAGGTGTTCGGTAAAAACGCGGCCACAGCCATTTCGAACAACGCCAGCACCCTTGCGAGGCAAGATTCTTTTGAACACGACTCCCCTTATTCCTTCTGGACTGGCCACGGCAATTCGGGACCGACTTTTGTGCGATCGGATTCCATTTTAAAGGACGACGAATACGTACCTTACGATGCACCATGTATCAGCAAATTCGGGCCTATATCAAGGATGCAAAAAGAAAACAACAATTCCAACCAGAACGTCATTTCTACTCAGTTTCGAGACAATGCCATCACAACATCTATGGTAATTCAACCGGTATTTTATTGATAGTGTTCAGTGTGCACACAATTTTTGTGTTTGTGGGCAGGTTCATGGTCCAGTTACGACACCAAGTCCCGTTACGTCTTGGTACTACAGCTCTGGTCAGCCGTACCATCAAACGACAATACCCGCTGGTCATCCGTATGTGGCTTCACCAGGGGCTGGATTAGGAGACGGTTACTACACCATAAGTAAGATTTTTAGTTGTAATATCGATTTTGGTCGTAGATTGAGTGATATTTTAGGCTCTCCTCAATTAATCCTTCAGCGAATGCAAGACCCTTCAAAGGAATTATTGGCCGAATCGCAGAGAGTGAAGATGCAACTGTTGAACTTGGAGAAGCAGTTGAACGATCTGAAATTGGCCACTCAAGGGGTCACGAGCCTTAGTGAGGGCGAAAGACTAACCCAAGAGCTCCAACTTATCGAGCAGGGGATACAGGAGAAACAGAAAGAGGCTTGTTTGGTGTGTTACTCGTTGTTTGGGCATTCTTAAGATATGAAATATTTGGAAATGTTTTTTTTTTACAGAATAAGATCGTGTCTTCGCTCAATCAGGCGATGAATGGGATGAGCCATCACCATCATCATCACCATTACCACCACCAGAACGGCAGTTCGACGTTGGGTATGACGGAAGAGGCTATGTACGAAGAGGACATCGCAAATGATATGCGCGAACTTGAACTACGGTGGCAGGAAGAGCTTGAGGAACAGGAGAAACGCTGGAGCAGCGAAGACGACTCCACGAACAAGTAATTGTTTTTCTTACTTCTTATTATTGACAATTAAACCCAATGGGTTCGGTCATTCTTCTTCGTTTTTATTTTAATTTTTGAGTTTCCTAGCCTACCGACTACGATTGACTTGTAGTTTTTTCTTTCTATCTCAACGAGAATAATGTAAAAAAGCAAGAATTGGAAAAATTAATTTGGTTTTTCAATCGGAAATAAAATTATCCTGTTTGGTTACAAAGAGAAAACGTTTAATTGATTGAATTAGACTGAATATTTGGTTCTTTTCTTGGCACTATATAGATTAAAGTAGAAATAAAAAGAAAAAACTTGTGTCAGTTGTTTCGAAATTCGAGGGATTTGTTGTATTCGAATCGAAGTGTTGATTTCCAGTTTTATTGGAACTCGAAGTCGTCTGTAGCTGATACCATTAACAAAACAAAAAACAAAACATCATTATTTTATTATCCTTCTGACGACAAAAAATATTCTCTCAGATTAAGTGAACGTGGACAAAAGAACGTTCTAACGTTATGTGACAAAAATGGTAAATAAAATAGAACAAAAAACATATAAAAATAATCATACTGTGTGTGATGGGTGTACCTTCGATATTGTAAGTTGAAACGGTTATTAATTAATATTATTATTATTATATATTGTATTTATATATACATATAATGTAAACTTAAGGAGAAAACTATGATGAAATGAAAACCAAAAACGGAAATGGAACACGTGCATTTGTTCGAAAATGCAGCTGAAATGTCTATTTTGAAACGAAAAAATTGGCTTTTTCTTCTTTTAAAATATCATAGGGAAGAAACTGTGTATTACTTTTCAAAATCATAAATAAATTTCGTAACTGCAAATTTTTCTAGTCGACTTTTGGTAAAATAAAATATTTGAACCCGGCTTTCCACGGCGTACAAGTTTGATTCGTCGTCGTACCACGCGCTACTGAAAGTTGTAACCCATTTTTAATGTCAAAAAATCGCCTAAAAAGTTAACATAATTAAGAAAGTGTTGTGTCTGCATGTTCTTAATCGATACGAATCATATTTACATTCAAAAATTTTATATTGGCTCTTAAACTGAATAATAAATAAATTTAACGACATATAATAAATAATGTTATAGATAAGACATAAGTACATACCACTTAAATGTCTATGCAGTTGCTCTTTAACATCAAAGAGAACGAGAACGCATTTTAACTCGTAATTAAAATTTAATTTTTGTTTTTTTTTCTTGTTTTTGTCTCTGCCGCACACTTAGTTAAGTATTTCATCTTTTACGTCTATTAATTTGAAATTTTCATTATGCAGGTACGAATTTAAGAAAACAACTTCTAATTTTTTCTTTGGTTTATGCTCTCTCTCTCTCTCTGTCTTGTTTTGCTTAATTGAAAATCAAATGTTTTATTATTGTTTATAATCATAGAAATAAAACAAAAGAGCATGCAAACTTAGTAAGAGAAAGAGACAAGAATCGGGCCATTGTGTCTGCGTTTAGTTTTATCGCTTAGAAAAGAAAGAGATAGAGGAACCGCGTCTTCGCTTGTCCTTAGCTGTCTTTACAAAGTGGTCGCGTGCTCTGTGATTGTATGTCTATGTTTATAATAAAGCAATGTTCGGTTTCATTAATCGTTGACGATTTTGTACACAGTTTTTTATTTAATTATGTATATGACCCTTTAGTTCAAAAAGTGTTTGCACCGAAAATAGAGAGATTTATGGTGCAATTTTACGTTTTTACCCTTAAATGAAAAGAAACTCAATACATAATTTAGTTTAGGTTAGGCTGTGTTATTGTATCTTCTATGTTTGTACTATGTTACATTTTAATAACTTTTTCGTTCTTTAGTCGTATATGTTTACTTCATATACATTTTTATTTATATATCTTATTACTGGACATCATTTTTGATATACTATTGGGTCATGTTGCACATGTGATTGTTATAATCTATACTGATTACATTAATCATGTATGTATATTGGTGGAAGTATGTAAAATATAGCCAAAATAAAAGCATTGCAAATTTTTTTTCACTTTTTTTTCCTATTTAAAGTGCTGTAACTATTTTCATAAGAATAACATCTAAAATTGAATAAATAAGTTGCTACTTTTAACCAAAAACATTGGTTTTATAACAAACATAACATATTAGTTTGAATTTGGCGCTTAACTGTTAGGGTACTAACTGAATCAACAGTTGGTATTGAACTCTACGGGAGCGGCACCATAGAGTACGTTCAGAAAAAAATAAACGTCAAAATGACAATCGTTTGTGCGGTTTAGGCGCATTGCGGAAATAATGTGCAAATAACGTAGGTTTGCACTAATTAGTGATGTACTTGTTAATTTAATAGTGAATCGTAATTGTGATATTAATATGTTACGCAGAGGCGGACTCGGTATCGATAATTTTAATAATTGGCCGGCGCAAGTTGGGCACGAGTTACCTCAAGAAGATGAGGAACGGTTAGAAAAATTATTTTGCAAACTCGACAAAGACGGAAACGGTAAAATTGATATTAGTGATCTTTCGAGTGCCCTCAAGGAATTTGGGATTAATCTACACTATGCAGAGGTACAGAGAAAAATCATTACTCACGTTACCTGGTACATAACCTATATCTTAAAAACCGAGTTCGATTTAGATAAATTGGCAATAAATATTTTATTAAAATTTTTAATTGTTTTCCAAGTACTGATTTAGTTGTAGTCGAATAATTTTCGCGTGATTAAATTTTAACGAGGCAATAAATGTGACACTGTTTTTAAAAGCAAAAACTTTATGATGCAATTCATATACATTATGTACATACTTAGGGCTCCCCTCGTGTTTTCCTAATAAATCTTATTATCTTGACATTTAATGTAAAACTGGTAGACTGGCATTTATATTGTTATCGTTTTTAATCCGTCCCTGCTATGAAGCTGAAAAAGTGATTCTTTTCTTAAGAGTTTATTATGTTTAAAAATACCGTTATTTTACAGTTAGAAAGATGTCTATCAAATTACAGTTAATTGCTTTAATTCTACGTATTGGAGAACATTTGTTGCATAATATAAATAATTAAGTCATTTATTTTATGTAATTAATTATTGAATTCCTTCATTAGAAAACACGTTTATTAATTATATAATTTAGTTTAAACATAATAAATTATCATAACTGTATAAGGGGCTGTATAAGGGGGTGCAAAAAGTACCTAATATCCTCATTGTAACCAAAGTTTTAGTTTAATAAAAAATAAATAAACAAGGAAATGAAAGGAACAAGTTTTGTTTGAATTTTTTTTTTAATAAAGTAATATTTTGGCCACAATGAGTATATTGTAGTCTTTTTGGATCACCCTGTATATATAGTGGGTCTTATTCAAAACTGACTCGTTACAATTTTTAATTTTTATAAGAAACATTTTTTCCTATTTAATGAAATTAATTCAGTCAAAACATTGTACCTATCAAAACTTTCCCCCTTTAGCCAATTTTTTTTAAAGTAGTTCTCCCTTGTTTCAGACTTTCATCCAAAGATCGGATAAAACTCAAAGTGGGGATGTCTCCCTGGTAGATTTTATTCACTATATTAGAGAACATGAGAAAAATTTACGTCTGTATTTTTCTCATCTAGACAAAAACCGAGATGGTAAGTTAAGACTTTTTATTTCCACAATATTTCCTTTTTTCTTTATTTATTTTTTTTGTAACTTTTGAAATCTAAAAGTCCTTCGTCGCAGAACTGCATAATTAATAAATAAAAGGGCGCACTAGACTGTAATATCGATTCTTATGAGGTGCGGCTAAACAGTTTTAACATTGACCTTTGACACACATAACTGAGTGAATTTTTGGGGTGCCCCGAAAAGGGATTAGGATAGGTTAGTGCAAGAAGGTCGTGAATGAACCTTCAGATATTGTCGAACATTTATAAAGGTTCGTTTTCGTTAATTTTAAATTTATTTGATGTTTTATTCGGTTCGTTAACAATTTTTAATGTATTTCGTAATTTTTATTACTAAAGAAACAGCATTATTTTGATAATTTATTAAAATAATTACCTTCAAGATTTTACATAAGTATAATATAATATATAATATATATAATGAAAGTTTTGGGGCTCCGATGTGCACCCTACGAAGGCATTGCGAGTGACTAACTTAGGTATGCGATTCTTCCTGCGTATTTATAAACCAGCTCGTGCATCTGATTGGCTGGTACGTCAGCGGCCATATTGATTTTGTTTTAAAACAGTAAATCGAGGTCACTGATTGGGAATTCCCTTAAAAAATGGCGCCATCCAGAATATAACTAAAGAAACTTTAAAAGTGATTAACTCTTTTATTTCTTAACCGATTTAAATGCGGTTTTCAACAAATTATGGGAAATCTAACAGTCTTTAACGCTGATAGTATATAAATATAGGTTATAACCTTAATTGTTAGGTTGTAAATTCATATTATGAATTTTGGTCTCCTTTTTGTTTGTCGCCTTTAATGTTGTCGATAATTTTATTCATTTTGGGAATGAGAATGGGTCACTCACTGTTAATGGTATATAACTCATGGCATTGTCCTTGAATGAATGCCAATTTAATTAATTTTATACTGGCGCTGTGCAGTACCTACTGTCTGGCACAGATGCAATTTTTCTCATTTTTTAATTTAATACTTTGAATGCTGTTCAAACTGATTGTTACTATTATTCAATTATTCAGTTAGTTATTGTGAATTATTTAGAAATTGTGTGTTATTATTTTACAATATTCAGATACTTAAAAATTATCAGCTACCTTTAACTATCATATTAAAGTAAATGTTTCATGTTTCGCAATAAAATTGTCTTTATTACTAAAACGAATGCAAATAGCATTATGTTGTTGCACATACACGTATACTTACTTACAAATAATTTAAAACATGTGTATTAAAATTGAAATTTGTTCGATTATTACGTAAGACACAACGTAATTTTTTTGTGTAAAAATTGTTGAAGTATGTTCTGGAATGTTCTAAAATGTTCTACATTTTTTGAACATGACTTGAAATGTTAGAGGGTAGTCTGGAATGTTCCAAGTTTTTTCAGGAGTGTTCGAAATCAATTTGGAATGTTTAAAAATGATCTAAAATATTCAAATTTTTTTTTTAAAATGATCTAAACATTCCAAATTTTTTGAATGTACTGCATACTTTATCTAAGACTTCATTGAACTTTTTCAATTTGGTGATTTCGCGAACTGTTACTATAATATCATAGGTTTTTATTTGATATATTTTTTGTGCGATAATCCTGAAAGTGTGAGGTCATTGTCAAGGTGTAATGAGTGGATTCATCACATGGTGTATGGGTTTATGTATGTAGGTATTTATGAAGATTAAGATTATAATTTACTGTTTATTTTGCTACTTACATGTGCACATACTCGTAAAAAAATCTGATAAAACAAAAACTTTTTGTCATGGAATACTAATGGTCAATATTGACCCTTCCATTATCACCTTTATTATGCTTACGATCTTGGTAATGACAATACTTTTTCACAAGTAACAAATTATGTATTCTTCGTATGTGTAGTACTTAAAGTTGGGTATTTTAATTTGAAGGTTCTTCATTTTATTCTTTTTTACTTCCTGTTTCAAATAAAAAGGAAATACTTGGTACAAATTTAATTTTCAAGGTAACGACTTGTCCATTTTTCAATGGAATAAATACATAAATAATTTGGAACAATTATTTCTTACATAACAATACAAAAAGTAAAATAATTTACAAACAATTTTTTAAAAAATATTTTTAGCAGAAGAAACGTGGTCATCTAATAACTCACTTTGAATAAACTCTGGCCGTGAAAGCCTTAGCATCTCAAATAATTTTTAACACCATAAATAATTGTGTTTTTTTTTTGTTTTTGAAGACGTATTTTGTTGTACTGTGTTATTGAACTGTTATGTCTGTTCAATAGTCTGACAAATATTTACGTATACTTACACTTACAATTAATATATCATAAATTACACATCCTTGTATGAATACAATTATTAGATTACACATGTTCAACAATCGTCTGTTTTTATTTCGCGTAGATAAGAATAAGGTACTTTTCAAGTTTGAATTATTCGATTTTGGCGTTCATAGATCAAACTAATTGATTTTACTTATTTCTGTTGGCGTCAGATTTTAAATCGTTCAATAACTAACACTAGCTGCCCCAATAAACATTGCCCTGGTTCAAATTTTAATTATTTTTTAATTTTAAATATAAAAACATGAAAAAAACTAAAACTACTAACAAAATGTTGGTAAATTTTTTATATTAATACATTTCTTCTGAGTTCTTGCAGCTTCTTTTTGAAAAAAATCGTACATAAGTTGGCTATTGTGTTTTCCAACAATATTTTCTTGTTGTTTCAGGAAAAATTGACCTGGAGGAACTCATTAAAGCCTTCAAAGAACTCGGCTTACCGTTGGAAAAACAGGAGGCCATTAAACTCTTACAGAGGTACCATTTGCTTTGTAGGTTTTATTTATTTTTTTTTTCTCATTGTTTTGCTCCTCTTATTAATTCGCTTTTTAATCAACCTAAAAAATCCTTTTTCACCCCTGTCCTCCGTCTATTTAAAATTTTAAATAATAATTTATTTGAGAATAACTTAAGACTGGGTTTGTGACCGTGAAAATTACGCTATTTACAATTAGTGTCGAAGTTCGTCTTCGTTTTGCAATAAAAGATAACATATTTTTTATTACTTACTTACATATTCGTAATAACTAAACATAGAATTGTGTAACGATTCTAACAAAATATAAGTACATATGTACTTTCGTAATATTTAGTTTTTAACAACACCCTGTATTAAATAAGACGTATGTATACAGGACTTGTTACAAATAATTTAATCAAAGCTGGAAAGTACCAGTTTTCATTATAATCAAAAAATGAGACACAATACTCGTCATAATTTTACTGGTAAATGCTGGTTTATTTAATTTTTTAAATTAATTGGTTCAGAAAATGGTAATTTAGAATTTTTGTATTATTTATTTATTAATTTTTCACATGTATGCTCTTAACAGAGTATCTACATTTTGCCACTGCTTTACAACTTATTTAACAATCTTACTCTTTCTATGCTTATCTCTCTCTTAAAATCTACCCTTCATTTTCCCTTATTTTCTTTTCGACTACTCTCAACATACTCGCACATATTTCTTCGCACAAATCACGTATTTAACTTCTTTTAAAAAGTGTTTAGCTCTCCTACCGGGATTTGAACTCACAACCTAGTGGTTGCCAGTCTGTAGCGCTAACCGTCCAGCCACTGTGCCTCCCTTAAATTTTTGTATTAAATTTCCTTAAAATTCCTCCCCATGAATTTGAGGATGACTTCTTGTGTTGGGACACGATTTTTTTGTGGATTTTTGTACATATAGTTACTAGTGCAGTTACTATACAGGGTGTTCTTCGTGCTGCATTTATATCATTCTTTTCAGGATGGACCAAGACGGCAGCTTGAATATAAGCTACGACGAGTGGCGGGACTTCTTGTTGTTAGCACCAAGCACCGACATCCATCAGCTTATCCGATATTGGAGACATTCCACTGTAAGTTTTTTTTTTTTGTTTTTTAATTATGTGCAAACATATTCTTGTCTCGCATTTTTCCTGATTTTGGAAATTCTTTAATCAATGACTATCTGAATATTAATCAAATATATTTTATTTTACTTACGCGTCAGGAGTGGGATCCTCTTTTGATGATGTTTACATAATTATTTCTTACAATTAATTATTTTTTTTTTCTTCTTATTAAACGCTTGATTTTACATAAATTTTGCGTAATTTTATTATTTATCTTTATCCTTTTTTGACGTAAATGTTTTTGTTTATCAGGTGCAGCAGTTTACGTCATCAAATTAAATGTTTACACGTTTTACTGAAATGATTCGTTGTTTTCTAGATTGTGAACTAATTTTTGTATCTATGTGACTAGAAATTTCTGCATTTGTAGACTTTGTTCAAACAAAACGTTGGATTATTAATTTCTAAAGTACATTCCAAAATGTTGTTGACCAATGTTATTTACAGTGCTGTAGGTACTAATCGTACAAAGTTACAAATAATTATTTACATGGTATATATCTCACGATAAAAATGACCTTTTGTACATAATATGTACGCATCCCTGGTATAAAACATTGACCAGTATTAATTACATACTTTAGATGCTTATTTACTGACTCGTTTGAAATAATTTTGCCTCGATACTAAAGACTTTTTGAAATAAGACACGTAAATTTACACATACACACCTAGGTATATGGGTATGCAAACGGTTAAAAAAAATACTTTTTTGGCAGAAAACCAAATGTTTGTTTTTATGACTTTTAAAACAGCCACACGAAATTATTTCTACAATTCTGAGAAGTGTAATTGTACAAATAAGAATCCTTTTTGTTATTTATACATAATTTATAATACGTAATTAAAAAAAAAGGGTGTTAATACCAGCCCTTATGACAGGGCTAAATGTGACGTCAGTCTTAAGTTTAACCACTTATTCTTGTTAACGTATCTTCGTTGAACTTTAAGAAGAAAAATAAAATTAAACACCCCTCTTCAATATCGATACGTACTTAGGGACCACCCTGTATACATAATAAATGTACTTATTAGGATCTCGATGCATTCCAGGAGCTTTCTTTTACATTTAACTAATTAAAAGTCGATACAAACTTTAGTATGTATTTAGTAACAACCAAAATATCTGGGAATTACCGTATTCGTAACGATCACTTTAATTATCGAATGCAGTTTAATTATTAATTAGGTACCTACTCATGTCGTTAAGTTTATCGTTGTTAATTTCGTTTAAAATTCAGCTTAAACATATCCACCTTTACTTTCATAAATTAGAGGCATATTAACATTACCCCTGCAGTCCTTTGGGCTTTATTGTTATTTATTTGTTGTTTAAATAAATACAATCAAATGGTGAAAGTAAAAAATCGTTAAAAAACTAAAATGTCCTAATGGACAAAAATTTTTCAATGATTTATTTTTGACTAATTTTGACAAAATTGATTGATTTGGCCTCTGCCATATATTTATTTAATTTGTTGTTAATTAAATTAAATAAATATAAACTGTTTCAAAAACTGTGATTTTATTTAAAAAAAATCAAAGTTTATTTGTGTATGAGATGCGTCTATTTGACAATTTTTGATTTTTTTTATCATGCATAAAATTTACCTTTGTATATAAACTATAGATATATTTATCTAATCAATAGAATTTATCCAGAAATGTTCACGTACCTATATGAAATTAATGATAATATAACAAAAAACGTTTTAAACAATTACGAGTGTTATCAGACGTATGGTAAATGAGATTTAATGCATGCTTTCCTGTCTATAGAAATAACAAAAAAATTAACTCATGTTATAGTTTGCTTATTTAAACAAAGAGCAAAAATGTACAATTTTTAAATATTTTTTTATTGAAAACTGTAACTTAATGGTTAATAAAATATTCTACGAAAAAAAAAAAAAATACGGAAATAGTTAGAAGGTGAACTTCTGATAATAACCAAGCCATAAAATAGCAAAATTTTGTATCTAAATATTCAGTTTTATTACGTGCTGATACTAATAAATAATTAAATTAGTAATTTATCAAAAGGCATTTAAATATTTTTATGCGTTACATCATTTTATTATGATGTTTAGACATGTTGTCTATGAATGTATCTAATAAATTTTACAATTTTTTTTGATCAAAATTTTTTTAGTGATCCTTTATCGTTTTATTAAAATTTAACCTTCTTACTTTTAAAAATTCCTAAGTGTCAATTAAATTGATCACTTAATTTTTGGTTTACTGCACACTTGTACTATAATTTACTATCCTGATAACCCTCTTATTCAACGGGTTAATAAAAAATAACATATATGGCTTTAAAATTTATTATTGTATAATAATAATTTTGAAAATTCGATCGTCGTAAAATATTTTTGAAAGTATAATCAGAAGCAAAATCAATCTGACCTTAGAAAACTATACATAAAACACTATAATGTGTCTACTAAAAGTAATAAAACAAAATTCGGTAATTATGCACAATGTGTATGTGTGCCAATGCGATAATGACATCTTGAGTACTTGTATTGTTGTGTTCACGATTGACGAGGAATTGTTTATATTTATACTAGCGTGCCTGTAGTAGGTTATATAGTGTAGGCGTGGACGGGTGCATTTACACGAACCCACACCAACTACCGCATAACCTACGGTTCGTTATCTAATCTAAAAATAACAAATACAACATGCACCCGATATTAAAATAAAATAACAACACAACTGCTAATGATGTCATTATCGCGTTGGTACGCATACACATTGAAGACAAAAAACATTTTGGATAATTTTTCAAGATTATCGAATTGAAATAATATTATGTAGTAGCGCGGGGAATTTAAACAATGGCTCATTCGTTTCTCAGAAACTCCTAACTGAATCGTGGTATTTTTGTTTTTCTTTAAACGGATGTTTTTAATCTTCACAATGGTCGCATATTTGGTAAACATCGTTCGCATCAGGGAATTCACACTCAAAGGTCGTTATTTTTTATCAAGTCCAGAGGCTTTCCACGTGACGAAAGTTGCGCACAGCCACTGGGCTTGTGCATTCCTTATTGACTCGGGCAAGTCTGACTTAAGCCAGTTCAGTAACATACAGCGTTGCCAAGAGAATCACAATATTTTGATATCTACTCTAAATTACTCAAAGATCCAAAGCTTCGTAGTCGATGATGGCATATGAAAATTATTTTTTTGAGCTTTAGCAAGGTAGATTTCTAACTAACGATCCTGAGGGTACCTTCTTTAGTGTTGTGAGTCCTTTTGTTAGTGTTCTTTGTCGAGACGCTCGTCGCTCAGGTATGCGATGAGTTAGCTGGCTGGCAATGCTGTTGTTCGCAAACTGTTTCCGGTAATCGCTAATGAGGCAGCTGGAGCTACGTCACAATGTGATTTGCCCCACTCTTCTCGTGACAAAGTCATTGAATTGATATGATAGCAAGGCGACCACGAGGGGCAATCGGTTGCTAACTTACAATATTACAGTTCTCAGTCCCCATCATCGTCATAGTTTCGAGACTTTGTGGTTGAGTTATCGAGTCAGTCAGTTTTCTGCTCTCGGTTTGCACGCGTTTCTGCCGACCGCGTGGTCGAATTTTTGGCCATTTAAAAACCAACGGAACACTAGTTTAGTGACCATCACTTTTGGTTTTTTTTTTTGCTGTGATATTAAGTTAATAATTAAATCAATACAATCAAAATGATGCAAACAAGGATTGGGCCGGTCCAGGTCCAAAAAATGACCGTTCTGGAAGGCGATTTTCCTGCTTCGTCCATTCCCGATATCCTGGACGATTTCCTGTTTCTCTTTAGGCATTTAATCGCTAGGGTACGTTGAGTTTTTTTTTTTGAAATCATTTCTAGTAATTGATGAATGAGTAATTTATGTAGAGATGTGTGTGTGTGTGTGTGTGAGAGGAAGGAGGCTCGGCTGTGACGTAACGTCTCGCTAGATTTTTATACCTAGACCATGAGCGTTTTGTGTTACACAACGGATTTATGTAGGTACGAAAATGAAAGAATATTTATTTTGCCAGCTACCAAAAAGTGGAACGTGTGAAAATTTATGCAAATTTTGACCCACATAATTATTATTAATTTAATAGCAAAAATTATTAAATTATATGTATGGTCTAATATGGGTAGGAAGGTACATGGTTTGGCATTTGGTTTGTTTCAGGAAATGCAAAAATAAAATATCTTTCATAACATTTGGAACGTTTTCAAAAATATTTAAAATACATATTATTAGCAATTCGGTCTTTCCATAAGGGCATTTGGGGTACAAGCCCAACCTAATGGATGCCTCTAAATAACATTATTTAATTTTTTTATAGCCATTTTCGCGTTTTTTTTTTATTTTCTTCCATTTTTTCTGGTCTTCTAAAAGTTTTTTTTTTCAAAATTTTTATCAACAAAAGCCTTAATTTATATTTAATAATTATCGTACTATTGTTTAATTAACCATTGAATTTAGCGGTAACATTATTCCCCAATTACTTAGTGAGCCAATAGGGGAAATTCCCCATATCAATATTAGATAACTTAACCATTCGTTTGCTAATTTTTATTACCGATTGTGTTCAGTTATTGGTAAATACACAAAAAACAATAACTTTTTCTGTTCAAAATGGATATTATTTTTTAAAATTCATAATACTTATCATTAATTAAAAACATGAAGGGGTAGGAACATATAAGTTAATGTTTTTAAATTTAAACAATCAAAATGACAGCGCTTTTTTTATTTCATTTTTTTTTTTATAAAATCGTACAATAGTTATTAACATATAGCATACTTTTGTAGGTAATAATCGTAAGCGAAGTTCATTCAGATGATAAGGATTTTTTCATACATACGTATTACTGTACTTTGATATGTTTGTTCTGTATCTTCGTAATTCTTCAAATTTGTTGATAACAGTTACTTGAACAAAATTAAGTTTGTAAAAACCCTATTATTCATATATGTATGTAAACAATAACTACTTAATTAGAGTTACCTAGGTACATTTTCTGAAGTTAAAATTCCAAATATTTTGTATTTGTTATATTTTTGAATTCTATTCAAATTTTTCATAACAATATAAACAAATAATTACCTTATAGGTATTAATTAAAATCTGATACCTACCTACATTCATAATAAACATTTTATTAAGTATCTAGGTACTTAATTGGGTGATTAATTAAATTGTTTTAGATTTATTAATAACTTATCAAAGACAGATCATGAGGTAGGCATATTTATTTTTAGTTAGCAACTTACACCCTTTTTTCTCACGATCACATTTTGATAATGTTATCGTTGTTTTTTCAATTATAATAATGAATTTTATTATGAACAAAAAAAAATGTGAATATGGTAAACGTGGTACTAAATAGTACTTCACAATAACTCAATAACTCAATTATCTGTGTATTTATTATGCACATTTTTAGTCCAATATCCGTATTTTATTTATTTTTTTAAATTTGGCATGTGACTAAAATATTTTGCTTATTAGGAATTTTTGACACAACTTAAAATAATAATTTTCGGAGTATTTTTTTTTAATTAGCTCTGTTGAAATAAATACCGTTTATTGACACCGATTTAATTAAATTGAACCCTTTATGTAACCGGGGTTTTAACGATTTTTTGCTTGTATTTTACTATTACTTCCTGCAGTTGTAAAAAATTGATAGGTAATTTCCTGTGTTTATGGAAAATTGCCAATATGTGACGTAATATAGTCGTAGAGTATAGGTATTATTTTTTTCTAAAAATAGTAGACAAACATACCGAGTGTTACAATATTTTTTTGGAGTTTACTCCTTATGAATCGATGTAGGGAGTAAATTCGAGTGAGCGTAACGGAACTACCGTTGCCACTTCCATAGATATGCTTTCCGCATAGGGAAAGGGAAACGGATATTTATGTCTTTGTTTTTTTTTGTATGCATTAATTGTTTATTTTAATTATTTAATAATTTGATGACACTGAAGCTCTCAAGGAGTAAACTCCAGTAGCGTGTCGGAGCTGTCACACGCACTTTTTTTATTTATTTATGGTAAATCTGGGTTGAAGCTTTGATCAATATTCTTAAAATTCCTAAAAAGAAATTTTTATTATGTACTTATTTCATACCATATACCAATAAATAACTCAATTTTTATTAACCATCAGTAAAGAATAATATTTTGTTTGGATTCGATGTTAAATTCAATCGTCTTTGAAGTCGAACTTAAGTTTAAATAATTTTTGGAATAAAATTCATTTGGTTGGTATTTAAAGAAATTTTGGAAATTCAAGGAACTACTTTGACCTCATATCAGTCAGTTTCAGTTGAATTGCTAACTAGTGTAGGTACAAAAGTCACTCATATTGTTACTTAAAAACTTTGACCTGTTCAGAAGTCTTCAAGACGTATGTATGTATGCAAGTATTTATAATCAATCAATAGCTTCTATGTGTGCAACTTTTTTACATGTCTGTGTAATTCGAATCGACTATTATATTGATAAGAATATATTATATGTGCTTTATGTGCTTATCTATTTTGCAAGAATTTTAAAAACTTTGGTTCACTTCTGTATCAATTTAATTTTAATGAGACTTCGTTTTGATTACGTACATAATTAATTTATGTGTTGTCTTCCAGTCTCAATTTCTTCCCTTATTAATTTCAGTAGCTGTAGAATTAAATTACACAACCCTTATATTATTATTTATTAATTTTTCACATGTATGCTCTTAACAGAGTATCTACATTTTGCCACTGCTTTACAACTTATTTAACAATCTTACTTTCTATGCTTATCTCTTAAAATCCACCTTCATTTTCCCTTATTTTCTTTTCGACTACTCGCACATATTTCTTCGCACAAATCACGTATCTAAACTTCTTTGAAAAAGTGTTTAGCTCCTAGCGGGATTTGAACTCACAACCTAGTGGTCGCCAATCTGTAGCACTAACCGTCCGGCCATTGTGCCTCTCTATACAACCCTTATATCTAAATTCTACAAAAAAAGACTAATAAGTAGGTAATTTAAATTAATAGAGACATAATTAAAATAACTCAATTAATACAAGGCAGGTATTTATGAAAATGATAATTAGATTTTTTATGAGTGATTATTTTGTACATTTAATGAGCTCAAAAAATGTGGAACAAAGTAATAGATAATATGTTCCAGTTTTTTTGTCCTCAATACTTGGAAAATGAGATATTTTAGTAGCTTGTTGTAACTTTTAATAAAATATTCTGTCACACTACAGCTGTGCAAACCAAATAGCTATCTCGAAATAATTTTTTTTTGGAAGCCATTCTCCAAGGCTAAGATTAATTATTTAATCATTACATAATCTCGAATGCAATTATCATTATTTGTCATAAATTTACTAAGCATTTTCATACCTACCCTTTAACAGAACTATTTTGGTTGTTTGTAAAATGATTAATTAATTCTGAAAGTCGTTGCCAAATGACAGATGCGTTTTATCTGCAGGTTAAAACTAATTTTAACTTATTCAGGCGTCCAAAAGTTTGTATAATTTTGGGACGCAGACACATTTATCTATTTAATGATAATACCCTAGTTAAAATATGATAACGATTGTACAATAAACTGATAACAAATAAGAATGACCGTGAGAATAAATTGGATTTGCAAAAATCGGCGCGTAATTTAATTTTAAAATTATGTATTAAGTTTTAAATTAATTACTGACCTATCTCATTAATACTATTATTAGTATTATCTCCTACCTGTTGTACGTATATCATTAAAAGAAACCCTATAATATCCAATGTCACCTCATAATGACGCCATTTAGGTAGTATTTTATTAAATTAATTATCTAACAGCTGACTTGGCTGCTAATCTTATTACTTTTAGAATCGAAGAAACTTTAATCCTATTAGATAACGAACCGTAGGTTATGCGGTAGTAGGTGTGGATTCGTGTAAATGTACACGTCCACGCCTACACTGCAAGATTAATTAAACACAACAGTACAAATACTAAGTCATTATCACGTTGGTACACATACACATTGAAGACAAATAGGATATGATATTTTTGAAAATTTAGAAGCCCAAAAACACCATGAACATCTCATTTCTTTGCTATTATTACAGATTATGTTAACAATTTGGAAAAACATTTGTAATACAACATAATTAATTTTATCTGCAACTACTTATATATTGTAATAAAAATGATTTATATATCAGCTTTAATTATTAACAATAATGAATCAACATAATTAAAAAGTTGTGAAATTTTTCTAACTGGAACTTTCCTTCTACAGACTTTGACTTAATTGCTTTTTATTATCTTTTTACTGTTCATGAAAATAATCTCATTTGCTCGACGTTTCGACCGTCATTTTCGGCCATCATCAGTTTTTTTACTTGACTAAAAATATTACAATTTCAATTCGTTTAGATACGTCAGTTCGCTGGTCATCTCAATTATAGGTGTATTTGTCTGTCCATCTGTCAGTTACAAAGTTTTTTTTTCTACTCTATGGTCCTACGTAAATTCAATTGAATTTTAAGTTTTTCCTTTTATTGTTCAATGTTTTATGGAAATTTGTTTCCTTTAACTTCACCTTGTTGGTGAGTGCAATGCGTTGCTTCATCCTTCTATTTTTTTATGGAGGGTTATTGCAAGGGTGACGTCACGGTGACTCAATGTATAAAAAAGAAGTGAAATGTAAATTCCACGACCAACTTGTTGCTACCTATACCTACATAGGTAATATTGAAACCTCGATTTCCCGAGGTCAAACGTGTGTTCCATTCGCGAGGCTTTCTAATTTGATAAAATGCCATCTGCTAAAATATCGCAACATTTTGCATAAACGATTTAGAAACAGTGAAAAAAAAGTTCCAGCATGAATTAATTAGTTAAAATAACCCTCAAAATCAATTAAATTATTTGGTTGGATAATTACCATATATGTATATATAACTGTTAAAATGGCCTAATTTAATTTGTAATAAAAATTCTAAAAGAAAAAAAAATAAGTGTTACAACAAAACACTTTTACTTTCTCCACGCCTTACAGAATAACTTTCACCATTTAAAATATTTCTGTTTCACTTTTACTTGAAATATAGGTACATTTTTTTTAATTACAGAAATCATTTGCCTTTTTTTTTTTATAAAATAAATAAAGCCATTTTAAGAGTTCCCCATTTTTCCTTTATAGGTAAGAAATCTTGTAACTGAAATGGATCGTCGAAGATGGATAAATAATGATCGAGCCCAACAATTTACTCTCCTTTGGAGGAAATTGAAACGGGTAACTTTTCGTAAAACGTCTGTTTATTTTTTTAGACACCCTGTATTAATTAATTTAACATCACATGCTAATTGAACACATTTAACAAATTGATTGACGATAAGTACGTTTTAGTGTAGTTTACGATAAACGTAATTGATTGTAAATCAATAAAAGATCAATAATAAATTGATAGCAAAGGGTGTTAAAAAATGATACTTACATATTATCTTACAGGAAAATGATGAAAATCTACAGTGGAATTCCATTCACATTTTACCAGTTGGGTATATAGGTTTAACGTTTTCATCTCCCTTTTTATACCTAATAAAAATAACTATAAAATATGGAACGTATCAAATAAAATATACGAACTGTGTGACAATTTTTTCTTATCCCTGAATATTTCTAACTCAATATAATAAATGTGTAGGTTCGTAGTATAGATTTTTTTTTTGAGTGCTTGTGTATGAATTTTAATATTTAAAAATTAAAAAAAAAATAATTAAAACTTTTTCATTAAAGTATCTGGATATTGGTGAGGATATGAATGTACCAGATGACTTCACAACGGCGGAAATGCAAAGTGGAATGTGGTGGAGACATTTAATGGCAGGGGGAATAGCTGGGGCGGTTTCCAGAACGTGTACAGCACCTTTCGATAGGCTCAAAGTTTTTCTTCAAGTTAGTCACTCAAAAAAAAAAAAAAATTATTACGAACAAATCAAAACTTTAGAATTTTCTTTCAGGTGCAGCCTCAAAAGCAAACAATCGGGGAAAGTTTGAGGTTTCTTTTTCGAGAGGGTGGGGTGTCAAGTTTCTGGCGTGGCAACGGCATTAACGTGCTGAAAATCGCGCCCGAATCCGCAATCAAATTCGCCGCATACGAACAGATAAAAAGGCTAATAAAGGGCGAACATCAGTCGCCCCTTAGCATCTACGAGCGATTTTGCGCGGGCGCTTTGGCCGGGGGCATAAGCCAGTCGGCGATTTACCCCTTGGAGGTGCTCAAGACACGACTGGCACTGAGAAAAACGGGGCAGTATAAGGGCATCGTGGACGCGGCTATCAAAATTTACACTAACGAGGGATTGAAGACTTTCTACCGCGGCTACATTCCTAACATGTTGGGCATTGCACCCTACGCAGGCATCGACCTGGCAGTCTACGAAACGCTCAAAAGGAAATATCTCAGTTCGCACCCTACTGAAGAGCAACCCAGTTTTTGGATGTTGTTGGCATGTGGGAGCGCATCGTGTACTTTAGGGCAGATTTGTTCGTATCCTTTGGCTTTGGTCAGGACGAGGCTACAAGCTCATGGTAAGTGACTAAAAGGCGAAAGTTCCTCTTTGGGCCTTTGGTACTAATTAATTTTTTTGTTTTTTGTACAGCTGTCGTCCAACCAGCTATAGATTCGTCTTGTATGACAATGTCTGGGGTGTTTAAAACAATTTTGGAAAGGGAAGGGTTCGTAGGGTTGTATAGGGGCATCACGCCGAATTTTATCAAAGTTCTGCCCGCGGTCAGCATTAGCTACGTCGTCTATGAGTACTCGAGCCGGTTACTTGGCGTCAATATGACGTGATGAACCGGGTGTTTAGGCCAAGAATTTTTTTTATTTATTTATTGAATTAAATAAAAAATTATTGAAAAGGAGACTTACCAAAACCTGCAAGCAAGCAGCGGTTCCTACATTATTTCTCAATATTTGACGACTTACAAACGAATATTTACCTAATTAATAAATTAATTAATCAATCGATAGTATAATAATTAATTAACTGCTGCCGCTGTTAGTACTGCAGTCGATATTTTCTCCTCATATTCGTATATTTATTTGTACAGATCTTGTATCGATAGGCCTTAAAAAAGCTTGTTGTTAATTAATGTTTGTTCAACTAAGAGAACTTTTTTTATATAACACCTTTTATCCTAATTGAGGCCCATATACGTTTAAAAATCATTGACGAAAATTAAAAATTGTTACGTATACTGAGGGTGCCAAGGTTTTTGAATGATGCTGAGAGAATTTTTGGATGAGTGGGTGAGTTATCCAGGTAAGAAAAAGATCTTTAACTCAAAAATGTGTTGAAAAATGCCCATGACTTTTATCTTGCGAAATATTAAGGGCAATCCAGATGTACAATAATTTTATCAAAAAAAAATGTTTTTCTGATAAAATAAAAAAAAAATTTTGATTATTGTTTATTATTTACTAAATTAATAGTTATAATATAAACATTCCTTTTACTAATCGAGAATTTAATCCCCTGCAAAGTGAGTTGTGAATTGTGAGACATGCATTGATTGTTGTTAATGCTATTTATAAATAATGTAAAAAGTTTAATCGTTTATGGGCCTTAGAGAAAGTACTCGTTACCGTTTTCTTTGTTCACTTGTTGTCAAAGTACGATGTGTAATAAAGTTTAAACAAATTATATAATATATGATTGCAATTCCATGATATTAAGACGTCTGATATCGATAGGGTAATAAAAAAATGATGTGATGTACTTAGTATTTTAATATAATGTATTTATTTTTTCTTTGAATGTATTTATACATGCCGAATAAATGATTATTTAAATCTTTAAATTATAAAGAAAAATTTTTAAAAACTCCACAACAAGTTCAAGAATAGAATCTACTTAAAAGGTGAGTCTATTGTAAAGTTTCTTACAAATGTGTTAAACATTCTGTCATTTTTTAGAAATAAATATATGAACACGTGGGAAGAAAGGAAGAAAAAAATGTTTTTTTATACCATAATCTACAATTAAACATACACAAGCTTCCTCAAGTATTAAGGTAAAAGAAATATTAATCCTTACATCTGAGGAAGTTTCTGTATGATAAATTGTGCATTATGGTACAATAAATATTTTTTGGAGTTCCCTTTGTCTGTTCCACTAACGAAAAAAAAAGGGGAAGTAACAAACATTGTTTATTAGAAACGTAAGTAAGTAAGTAACAAAAGAACATTTTTTAGAAGATGATCAAGAATAATATTTTGCAGCTCCTTTATCCAGAATCCAATAAAGTTCTCCAGAATTAGGCTGAACTCTTCCTGCTGGTAAATCTTCCTTATCTACCAATATCCTCTTACAAAAAAAATAATAAAATAGATAAGTTTTTAATAAAATATTTTTAAACTTGTCTTTTATTACAAAAACAAATCAAAAGTGTAAATATCGTTATAATTTTTATTGCAAACGAACATTAAGAGTTTCAAAAATAAACATTAAATTGGTCAAAATCTAACCAGAAGTTTTTGACTGATGCGCGATCACTCAAGGGCCTAGATATCAATTTATTATTATACCGAAATTTCGGAACATTTCAGTGAATACTACGTAGTTTTAGAACGCGAATAGAAGTATATTCTTCGAGCCGGGCGGCGTGGCCTCACGGCTTAAGCCACTGCAAAGCATCCCAGAGAGTACCGGTTCGAACCCCGGTTATAAGGAATCTTAAAAAAAAAGTTGTTCGCGCGTGGCTTGTTTACTAGCACTAGCCTTATCAAACCAACCCATTTATCTGCTCTATTTCTGAAGGGAAAATATGATAATCCTTCCACTGTTATACCTACCTTACCTTCTTCAAGCACGATAGTTTACGTAAGTAGATTGAAAGAAATAAGTCGACCCACTTGCAGTAATTAGCAGGTGGAAGAATGAAACATGCATTGCCACAACATGTGGTTGTATTGTTGTTTTAAATATTTTAACTCTTGCCTTCCCATTAATAATTTAATGAAATTGGCTGTGCATTGGTAGAACAACATTGTTAAATAATATTTCGTTCATATTTTTGACATTAATAATTAACACAAAAAAAAGGTTTAAGCACAATTTTGCGCTTTAGTAAACCCAATAATAAAAAATTTAAATTTTTCGCTTTTACCTTTACTGTGTCAGCCTTTCCTTCTCCGGCAGCGGCAAAAACTGCAACCCTTGCATTATTGATAACTGGAAATGTGAGTGTGACGCGTTGGGGTGGAGGCTTGGGTGAATCTGTAATAGGGGCAACCCAAACTTTGTTCTCGTTCAAAAGTTGGTGTCCGGGGAACAAGGAACATGTGTGGCCATCTGGTCCCATACCGAGTAACAAAACGTCGAAACGAGGCAGCAAACTACCGGGAAAATACTGCGCTATCTGGCGAACGTAATCTTTAGCTGCTTCATCAGCTGATTGATAAAATAATATTGAAAATCATCACACAACGTTGTTGCCAAATAAATTTACGAAAAGTATAATAAAATGTGCAGTTCACCAAAAATTGAACAACTACCCTTAAAATGTGTCTTGAAGTTTATATTTATGTTTTTCAATTATATTGATAAAAAATTTATGGGATTAAAATAATAATAATAGGGTTAAGAAAAGCTAAATATGACAACCCTGTAAGAAAAAATTAATTCGCGTACCTGAAACCCCTTGTTTAATTCGTACAAATTGTTCCTCTTTAAGATTCACTTTTCCAATCAAATCTTTCTTGTACGTTCCGAACGTAGATTCGGGATCATCTTCAGGAACAACCCTTTCGTCACAAAAGAAAAGCTTCCATTTACTCAAATCTGTCTTCAATTTTGGAATCGCCTCGTTCAAGAACTTCACCACAGAACCACCTGTAAAAGAAACTTGATTCATTGTACATATTTATTTTTATGAGTGTAAACAAACCTGATAATCCCACTTTGAATGTTCCATCTCTGGCGATACTTGTATTGGAATTATTTTCCAAAATTGTGGCGAGTTTGTCGATTAATTCGCCCTCGTTTTCTGTTACAATCACAGTCATCGTGACGAAGGGTGTTGAGAAGTAGAAGTAGAGGACTACTATTGATAAAATTTTGAGCGTTTCTTTCAAATACATAAAGAACGTTATCTAATATTGATATTACATCACTTGATACCGTAAAGTGGTTTTAATGTCATTGAAGCCGCAAAGCAGAACGTTTGAAGTCATTTATGACCTTGCAAAATTTGAATGGAAAGTTAAACGTAAAACAGGGGCGGAGACTGGGCATTCCAACGTAAAATTGTCTTTAAAAAAATCGAATAATGGACTAATTTGTATAATTTTTTTTACAAATTGTTCCATAATTCGGTGGATTTATAATAAAAAAAAACCACCCATTCACTTCGAAAATTAGAATTCGTATTATCATAGTTGAGTGTTTTCTGAAGAGTGAGAGCTTCGAGCTGGAGATAAAGGGTGGAGTTGGTGTTAGGAGTGAGGGTGAGGTGGTGGTGTGCTATTTTAATTTAAAGATTGCAATAAATGTGGCAAACATTTGGAAAGGAGGTCATACATATGTGATCTCTTGCGATAAGGACGTGAAGAGGTGGAAGGACTCTAAAAAATCATAAAGTTTATGACCTTTAAAGAGAAAAGTTAATTAACACCCTCGTAAACAATTTAATAGCGGTCTACATTTGTGGGGACGATTAAATAGCCAATAGGAAATTAGGTCAGGGTGCACCTGTCGCTTTCGGGCAACCCTTTAATAAATAAATGATTCATGCAGGTATCAGTTTTAAAATACGGATTTTAGATCTTTCATGTAGGTCAATTTATGTCATTATTTTTTATCAATATTCAATAGCATTTATCCCGAGGGCAACGTCCTGTCGTCCTGGATAAAGCGTACACTTTTCCCATGTCATTTACCTTCGGTTCCCAGACGTAATGTCAATACATCGTCGATTTTCTTCATTAACTATACAGTAGTGTAGGGTCATCAAGTACAACAACCCCTAGTCTTAAATAATAAAAAATAATTTCTCATACAATTTTGTAAATCCCTTTCATGTTCTTTTGTGGGTTAGTATCGGTCATTACGAATGAAAATCCTTTTGGTACTGTAAAATTTATAATATCGTGATAAAAGTGAGTTTTTTTTCGTGTTTTCTGTATTAAAATAGTGACGCTGGCTTACGTAGTAAGGACATAGGGGTGGTAGCAAAATTGTTGTATTATTTAGGATCAGAGTCGGAATATCTGGAAAGAAAAATCAATCGTGATGTGGAAGGTGGAATATCACGCATTATATAATTAATAATCAGTGAAGGGTGAAAAATTGTAATTAACTCTACCCACACACAAGTGGAGGTAGTATTTCAGACTCCAATTTCGTATGTGTCTTGACACATGTACCTGTTACTTAGTTACTGCATAATTAAGCAACAAAAGGCGCAAAGAAAATCAATAAAATACAACGCAAAGAAATCCACTTTTTTTTTAGTAGCTACAAATTTTTTTCTTTAGTTTCTCCTACCCTTAAGAGCCCACACATGAAGATTCAGTCATTTTGGGGTTGAAATGAGTTGTATTTCTAAACGAATGATTAATTTTTATTACCTATACGTTTATAAATATTTGTACATAGAGTGACATGTGTACAAGGGATGAAAAAGGTCCTTCCCGGAATTGTTTCCTACATCCTGTTAATTGAGACAAATATGTTGTACAAATCGATAACAGGACCTTCTTGACCTTTGGCACAGAAACTAAAAAAATATTGAAGGAATTATTTCAATAATATCTTATATACAGGGTGTATATTGTTATTAATTACCACTTTTTTTTTAATTTAAAAAAGTTTAAGTGTTTTAATGGAAAATTCTTACCCAGTAAACGTGACCTTTACACCCTAAAGGCGTTTTTCATGTTCATCTAATGTGTTACGTCATAAATTAGACTCCAAATGATGATCTACTTAGAATGTATAAAAGAAAAAGTTCAAAATCAAAGTTTGGTATTTTAATAAAACGAACTTATTTTTTTTTGTTTTTCATTAGAAGAAAAAAAGTTTTTACATAACTTATAAGAATTTTTGTAGGTACCCAAGACTTAGACCGCGATTCGGGTCACGTCTGGGCCCTACAAAAATGCAAAAATTGAAATTTATGAACCTGAAGGAGGATATAAGGTACTGCTGCTGAGGTTAGTTATTATTCCTCATATCCAGGTGGTATATTGGTCGTTATTTTTGAACGATCTAACTTTTAAATCTAAAATATATTCATGTAAGACGTTTTCATAGTTCTAAAGTTAAAGGTGGTTTTTACGTACATTTATAAACTTATCAAATGATATACAGGGTGATTCAATAAAGTATTGGCAATCTTTAAACTGTAGATCCTTGACGCCAAAATAGTACCATTGAATTCAACATCCCATCAAATAGTTAATAAGAAATTTCAAAATTTAATCGTCAAGTTTGAACGCCGTGTATCATCCTTTATGAATCACCCTGTATATGAATCTTTCTAATAGCAAATTATTGTTTGTTTTAATTAAGTATTCCTACTTGTATGTGTATTTTCTAATTAAGTAAGTCTTAATAAAAGGAACGAGAGGGTGCGTTATCGGTCAAAAATTAAGGTCATTCGCTGTTATCATTTCGCGTTCCTGTAGCACCAGTTCGGGGAAGTACAAACGGCGTTATGACATTCCAATAACGAGGACTCCGACGTTTCAGTAAATTAATTAATCGTAAGCAAAATAGTGACGTTATCAAACGACGTTTCAGAGCGACGCCGACGACGTCAATAAGGACACCACTTTGGTAGGAATGGACTTGTAATAAATATCTATCTACGAGGGTTGAATGTAATTGCGGAAATGTGCTTCAAATTTTTCAAAAATGTCTCGTATTTGTCTTCAATGCGTATGTGTACCAACGCGATAATGACATCATTCATTAGTAGTTGTGTTGTTGATTTATTTTAATATTGACAGCATGTTGTATTTGTTATTTTTAGATTAGATAACGAACTATGCATAGGTTATGCGGTAGTAGGTGTGGGTTCGTGTAAACTCACACGTCCACGCCTACACCATGTCCCCTACTCGTAGTACGCTAGTGTAAATATAAACAATTCCTCGTTAATCGTTTCTTAATCTCATCTTAACATATAAACAGTATCTATGGTCGTAAGATTAATTAAATACAACAATACAAGTACTCAATATGTCATTATCGCATTGGTACACATACACATTAAAGATTTTGAAAATTTAGAAGCTCATTAATAAATCATTTCCCAATGATTGTATATGAGGGAAACTAAATCATGCTCTAGTCTGATTTTTTAACCCAGACTATAGAAGCATTTTTTTTCAGAAGGGTTGAAAAAATATTTTTGTGACTTTGCGCCCCTTTTTTTTTAATTCAACTAATAAATTATTTAATTAAACGATCGCTCCTTGTATCTACATCCAACAATGAGTTTTGTTCAACGTCTTATATCCTTATGAAGGAAGCGTTGCCACCGTTAACGCCAGCGTGTTGTCGACGGCGTCGCGGCGAGCGTCGGTGGCAGACGTCGTCGCGCTTACCTACCTACCTACCTACCTACTACCTCTCCCTACCTGTGTGTGTAGGGCACCGACGTGTTTCCTGTGTATGTGTAAATGAAAGTGTGTGCGATACGTGACGCGTCGCGACGGCCGCGACAAATTTTTCGATGCAGTCGCGTGGCAAACACCACGATTCGCGCCTTCGCCACTACGAACGTGCGATAAAGAATAACGGAAAACAAATTGCATGAAAATTGTGAATTTTTTTATTATTATTGTGCGCTCGTTGGTTTTTGGTTTTTTTTTTTTTTGGTAATCAAAACCGAGAGAAATTTGATTGTGCGACCAGTAGGTTAACTACCCCAAGAGAAAAAATACCACGTGCGGTTTTTTTAGGTCAATAATTGTAACTAAAGTATGAAATTGTGCAAAAACTTAAAAAATATAAATTAATTACTTAAGTAAAATTTAATACAAAAAAAATTTAAAACCGCGCTACAATTGTTTTGTTATTTACTTAATATTTTTTTAACTCTGTAGTTTACGTGTTTTGACTTTACAAAAAAAAAAAAGAGAAATTAAAGACATGATGTTTAAGTGTACAAATTCGGTTGAAATTCTAACAAAACCAAGAAGTGAAATGGATGACTAATTAAAAACAAGTTTATTTCACCAAACATCTATGGAAAAGAAGAAAAATGTAGGTACGTAGGCAGCGAAAAATAATTAATTTTTAATTTCCTACGTTACTTAAATAAACTTGAATTTATATAAAATTTAAATAAAAAAATTGGAACAATTAAAATTAGATGAGCGCAAATTTTTGAGAAATAATCAAATTATTAAAAAGTGCCTGTTGGTCCGCGAGAGGTGTTTTACCCCTTGCTGGGTGGTTGTGTGCCAGGTTTTCCCCTATCCGCCACCTGGGGACGCGCCCGATGGTGGTTGCAGGCTCCCCGCACGGGAAAAATATTGCTAATGTTCGTCAATACCATAGATCGAACATAAGGGACTTTTTTTTATGTGGTGGGTCCAAACCACAAATTTGATGTATGATTTGGAAAAAAATATATTACTGTTAGTACTTATATTTAGAAAAATTTGAGAAAATATGGTGGATAAAACTATTAGAAAAGAACCACCTAAGATGGATATGTTCTTGGTTGCAACTTTTTTTAGAAATTAAAAAGCAGTTTGTTGTCCAGTAAATAACTTCAAATGCTGATACAATTTTGCTAATATTTTGAAAAATTCTGACGGTTGGATTATTAAATTATAATCAAGGACTAAAAATCCTTTCTTTTTTAAAATACATAATACATACATCTACTAACTAAATTACACAAAAAAAACACTACCCTAAAAATAACTTAAGAAATTTTAGCCCTTTTTGGTAGTAATTTTTCAATAAATTTTATTTAAAGATGAACTTATTCAGTCACCACCAAAATACAATAAATTTATAAAATTTATTGTAAGCTTATTCTAATTTAGAATCAAGAAAACTTACTTCTAATCTTATCAAGATAATCTGATCTAAACTGATCTAACTGATTACCTTAAACACTTGCAATTTCATATTTGTCAGCTAATAACTGATTTTTTGGCCTTATTCTCAATTAAAATATTTTTCACTCCCTTTACACTTGCCTTTTTTTTAATCTGGTGACAAATTCATCGTCTCCCACTTAAGTTGCCTCCGGTGTACTTTGCACCCTTAACACCTCCGGATGGGAACGGCCCTGATGATACCGTAGGAGTATTTGGATACGTTTATCCTTGTTAATAGGGGAACATGTACGACAAATATCGGGATGTCACAGAAAACATGGAACACTCCCCAATAGGAATGGTTAATGGAGTATAAAATTAGATTACGTATAATTACCTTGAAATAGGGTTCAATTCGTGCAGATGACTAATCAATACGACAGACTGACAGACGCATTTTCGAGCTTTTGCTGAAACAGCTTATTTGAGATTTGAGACTGTTTAGTGTGCTAAATATTACTGTAGGGAAAGTCCGAAAGAATGTAACAAAAAAAACAGTTTTTGACTCAAAAATCTAAAGCTTACTTGATAGTTGAAAAGAGGGGGTTGTAGGTAATAAAAAATGTGTAGAAAATAAGTTACAGAGAAAGGAGATTATTTCTGGCACCTGAAAATTTACCAATACCTTCTTGTACCCTAAGAGTCATCCTATTTACCAGCTTGATAAGAAATCCAAACCTCCTCCCCGATCGATTTCACTCCCTGTATTATTCAACCACCACTCTCGTTTAAGGATTAATTATTATACAATATATAAAGTTACCCGGCTATTTTGAACAATTATATTTTTAATGGAACGCACCGTCACTGCTCTGCTTAAATTCCTTTAATATTTTAATATCATCCTCCCCAACCCGGGGGTGTTTTATGTACTTACTTATTTAGTGGAAATCAATAATATAACCACCATAAACCCACACGGGAACGCTTTAATACCAAAATTATAGTGTCGTAAAGATAAAATTGAAAGAATAGGTATTGTTTCAACCCCTTATAAGTCTTTCTGTTGTCTCTGAATTAATTTAGCATTAAATAAGTCTCGTTGAGCGTGTGACCTGATCGTAATTTTTATTAAACAATTTTTTTATGACCTGCTTTATCTACAACAGTGGTTTTCGAAATGAAACGGTGGATAAAGTAAACAACCCTCCTGTTTCCTGTAATTTCCTTTTTATGTAAACAAGGGCGAGTAAATGCTAAAAATACACCTGTGTAGTAATAATTACGAATGCCCAAGAGAAATGATTTAAGACCTGCATGTAAAAATAGAGACCAATAAAAAATAAGTTCCTTTGATAAAAATAATCATTTTACAGTGTTCCATTGAATAAAACCATAGAGAGCAAGCACTTAAGAAAGCTTTTTTCCATGTAATATTTTGAAATCCCTGATTTTCCTAGACAACTTATGTTAATGCGTTGTTCGTTATTTTGTATATATTTATTTTTTATTATTCTTAGAATTTTTGTGTAGTTGTACCATCTTCATAAATCTCAATTTTTGTGTAGTTTGTACCATCCTCATAAATCAATTTTGGCATAGGTTGTACCATCCCTCATAAATCGTACTTAGGTATGAGTTTTCCCTCTATTGTTCTGTCACGTAGTCGCCAGACCCTTAACTTCTTGGAACCTCGATTTCTCTTTTTGGTACCGCCCGCACCCCTGTATTTGTAAATATGTACCTAGTCAGCAAATAATTTTAAGTCAGTTAGTTGCAATAGCTCATAAGACACAGTCCTAGAAATAGTCATAGAATTACGAACGTCGTTTTTATCAATTTATTTTATCATAATCATATTTCGTAATTAAATATTTAAAAGACATCGAAGTATTTTCCTTTAAGTTAATTACTTGAAATATTCTCTTTGAATAATAATCAAAAAAAAGAAGTGGCACAACAGTGCAAAGCAAAAACGTACATGGTCCTTCGAGCCGGATAGTTACAGTGCAGCGTTAAAACATATAGTTCGAGAACAATATTAAATCAATAGTGGATGATAAACCTAACAAAAACTGTGCGTCGAAATCATAGGTGTAATAAATCTACACGAGAATAAGTGTAAAGCGCAATCAAACATCAACGTAGAAATCATCGCAGCAGGTTATTTAATCACCCATTTTGGATTTGTGAGCATTCACGTAAACCAAGTAAGTGCATTATTCCTTGTTCTCACCTACCTTTCCTTTGTAAAGTTTCGATTGTGTCAGTATCATGGAAGATTTAAAGGATTTAACTTTCCAGAGGGGACAAATTAAGTGTCGCCTCACTAGATTTAGAACTAGCGTTGACAGTTTAGCAAAAAAGAAAACAATAAGCGAGGGTGAACAGGTAGAAATTCAAGATCGTCTAGCGGATATAATGTTAATTTTAAAGGAGTATCGGGAGTTGCACTCTAAAATTGTAAAAATATCGGATGATACTGCTCATGATAGTGACATCGAAAAGTTTGAACGTTCATTTTATGAAACCACTGCCAAGGCAAAATGTCTAATATCAAAATTTAAACCAAACTGTAGTAACAGTAGCTTATATGACGACTTCGGTGCAAACATGTTAAAATTACCGAGTATCAGCTTGCCGACGTTCAGTGGCCAATTCGAGAATTGGGTTGAATTCCACGATTCTTTTGATTCGCTAATTAACAAAAATCCCAAGTTGTCAGATATACATAAATTTTATTATTTGCTTTCTGCCGTGAAGGGTGATGCCGCGCAGTCGCTCAAAACGATTAAAATTTCCTCTGAAAATTACAGCATCGCATGGGATTTACTTAAGCGTCGATTTGAAAATAAAAAATTAATTATCCAAAACAGCATTAAAGCGTTATTTAACATAGAGTCAATGAAACGGGATACACACCAGGGTCTTCAAACCATGTTAGATGACATATTAAAACTCATGCAGTGTCTTAAAAATTACGAACAACCTACCTTAGATAGCTTACTTATTTACATTATTAGCGCGAAATTGAGCATTACAACCCGTCAAGAGTGGGAAAACTTTACACCAAAGGAAGAATTTCCAACTTTTGAAGAACTAACAGAATTTTTAGAGAAAAGATGCAGCTTACTAGGATCTTTAGAAGTAAATAAAAATAGCCACAACTTATTTAGTAGTGGCAACAAAATGAATCACAATAGTAATAGTTCAAGGTCCTACCTAACCACGTCATCAAACTATTGCCATTTTTGTAAGGGCTCTAATCATTCTATATACACTTGTGAATCGTTTTTAAATTTAAGCATCAATGAGCGCATTTTAGAAACCAAACGTTTACGCCTTTGTTTAAATTGCCTGCGCAAAAATCATTTTATCAAAGACTGCACTTCGCAAAAATGTAAGAAATGTCATAAAAAACACAATACTATTTTACACATAGAAGAGAACAATAAAGAAAGTATGAACGCAGAGCCCAAACAGTCAAAACGGGTACAACAAGATAGTTTGCCAGGTCCATCTCATTCTTCGAATAATTTATCATTTAATACAACGTTATCATATTCGAATTCCTTTATTAGCAAACCGCAACCAAGTCAAACCATTTTATCGACCGCATGTGTTAACGTACAAGACATTCATGGCAATTTTCAAAAATGTAGAGTTCTATTGGACATAGGATCACAATCAAACTTTATAACCAAGTCAACATGTATACGCTTAGGGTTAAAAAGAATTAAATGCAATTTGACCGTAGGCGGTATCGCGGAAACTCTATCAAACATACAACATAAGGTAAACCTCAAATTTAAATCATGTGTAGGTGATTACAATAATGAAATCACATGTTTCGTGCTAGATAGAATCACAGATCAGTTACCCTTAGCAGCTTTTGATGTGAAAGAATTAAACATACCAGCAAATATTAGTTTAGCAGATAGTAGATGTAGCATCCCTGGTAAAATAGACATTCTCATTGGAGCCGGTTTATTCTTGAATCTTTTATGTGTGGGTCAAGTCAAATTAGGTTCCAATAAACCAACTTTGCAAAAGACAAGATTGGGTTGGATTTTAGGAGGAGAAATTGCAAATTCAAGTATTCAAAACAATTCAAGAAGTTATAGTTTAGCTCACTGCAACACACTAAATAATCAATTAGATAATCAAGTACGCAGATTCTGGGAATTAGACGAATTTAAAGATAGGTCTAATAATTATTCACCAGAAGAACAACATTGTGAAGAACATTTTTTAAATACGCATAAACGGGATCATAATGGAAGATTTGTAGTAAACATACCTTTTAAACGCGAACCAAAGGAATTAGGAGAATCAAGGGTATTAGCTCTAAAACGTTTTTACTCCATTGAACGGAAACTAGACAAAAACAATATTCTTAAAAACGAATATATAAAATTCATGGATGAATACGAATCATTAGGTCACATGACAAAGGTTTCCGAATCGGAGGTTACTGGACCTACATTTTACTTCCCCCATCACGCTGTTATAAAGGAATCGAGTGTTACCACAAAGGTTCGCGTAGTTTTTGATGGGTCAGCGAAGTCCGATTCCGGTTTATCGCTGAATGATATTCAATGCGTCGGCCCTACAATTCAAAGCGACATTCATAACATATTATTGCGTTTTCGCCAATATAGATTTGTGGTTACTGCAGATATTGCAAAAATGTATCGCCAAGTTTTAGTTGACAAGTCGCAACGTAATTTGCAACTCATTTTATGGCGAAAGAACAAAAATGAAGCAGTCACTACCTATAGATTAAATACCGTAACGTACGGTACTGCATGCGCATCATTTTTGTCGACTAGATGCTTAAAACAATTAGCCTTAGAAAACAGAGGAACATATAAAGCCGCGTCGCAAATAATTGAAAACGATTTCTATGTGGATGATTTGTTGACCGGGTTTGAATCAGAAAAACAAGCATTAGAATTAATAAGGGACGTGTCTAAAATTTTATCAGCCGCGGGCTTTCATCTCAGACAGTGGAATTCAAATAACAAACAAATCACATCAAACATTAGCGCGAATCAGGAACAATTTACTCAAAATATCATTAGGCAAGATTATAGCCAAAATAAAACTTTAGGTGTCCTTTGGAATCCCGAGCACGATAGCTTTCAATACAACGTAAACAACAGCAGTAGCAATCAAGTGACCAAAAGAACTATTTTATCTGCAACCGCGCAAATTTTTGACCCTTTAGGATTTTTAACCCCTATCATAATTACAGCAAAATTAATCATACAAGACCTTTGGCAATCTAAATTATCGTGGGATGAGTCAATACCGTTAGATTTGAACACAAGGTGGCTAAGATTCAAGGATAGGTTACAAGACATCAAGGGTATCTCCATTCCTCGGTGGGTAACATTTAAGGATGCTAGTTCAATTGAATTGCACGGTTTTTCGGACGCATCCGAGAAGGCGTATGGCGCCTGCATCTATGTAAGAAGCAAAGACTCATTAGGAAATTACAAATCGTCATTACTATGTGCAAAATCCCGTGTTGCACCTCTAAAAAGTATTTCACTGCCTCGCCTTGAGTTATGTGGCGCTGTAATATTAGCGCAACTAATGCATCGAGTACAGAATTCTCTAAATTTACCTATTGATAAACATAGTTATTGGTGTGACTCTACAATTACTTTATCTTGGTTGTCAAAATCACCTTCGACTTGGAAGACATTTGTAGCCAACAGAGTCGCTGAGATTCAAAGATTGACAGATTACAAATGCTGGTCCCACGTGGGATCAAAGGACAATCCCGCGGATCTAATATCTCGAGGTGTAGAGCCAAAATCATTACAATCATCAAAATTATGGTGGAACGGTCCACATTGGCTTACTCTTAGCAAATCACATTGGCCTTCCTTACAGTTCGAAAGGGTCGATGTCCCCGATCAAAGGATGGTACTGCACATTGCAGTAAAGCAAAACGGTTTCGAGCTTTTTTCAAAATTTTCCGATTTGAACAAATTAAAACGTGTAGTAGCATATTGTCTCAGGTTCATATTAAATAGTAGGGGTAATAAACAAAGTAGAATTTTAGGCCAATTAACAAATACGGAATTGAAAGACGCTCTTTCTAAACTAATAGGATTCGCTCAACAAGAAGCATATCACAAAGGCATACGTGCACTCAAAAATAATAGTAGTATCGGAAGCAAAAGCAATTTACTATCTTTAAATCCCATTCTTGACGAAGATGGAATTCTCCGGGTAGGTGGCAGAATTGAGCATTCAAATTTTCCTTTAGATAAAAAACACCCCATCATTCTACCACCGAATCACAAATTGACAAATATTATAGTAAGAAATGAACATATTAGATTACTACATTGTGGGACGAATCATTTATTAGCGTCACTTCGTGATAAATACTGGCCTATTTCTGGTAAACGTGTTATTAAACGGGTTATTCGAAATTGTGTCACATGTTTTAGGGCAAATCCTAAATCCAACATTCCAATAATGGGTTCATTACCAAAAACTCGTCTGGCTCCTTCACCGCCATTTTCTAATTGCGGGATAGATTATGCCGGTCCTGTTAATATTAAAGACAAAAGGGGTCGTGGTTCTAAAACATTCAAGGCATACATATGCATTTTTGTATGTTTCGCAACAAGAGGGATTCATCTCGAACTGGTGACTGACCTCACCGCTGAAGCTTGTTTAGCTGCTATACGCAGATTCATTTCTCGTCGCGGCTTGCCTCAAAACATATATTCAGATAATGGAACAAATTTTGTGGGAGCGAAGTCCGATATATTACAATTATACCAAATGATTAAAAAACAGTCAAACGTAATTGTTGCAAATTTAAACAAATTAGGTGTATCTTGGCATTTCATCCCGCCTCGTTCACCTCATTTCGGTGGCCTCTGGGAAGCCGGGGTAAAATCTGTTAAACATCACCTAAAAAGAGTTGCGGGAAATACCTTATTAACATATGAGGAATATTATACTTTATTGACACAAATCGAAGCTGTACTTAATTCACGCCCATTATTTCCTTTATCAAACGATCCAAACGACTTTAACCCTTTAACTCCCTCGCACTTCTTGATTGGTCGCAAACTCACTGCCATACCGGAACCGTCTTTATTCGAAATCAAGGAAAATCGCCTAAGTAAATACGAGCATATACAGAAAATACGACAACACTTTTGGAAACGATGGAGCAAAGAGTACATCAGCGAACTTCAGGTCCGTACAAAATGGAAAGATGGGAAAAATCAGCTTCTTCGCGTTGGAACAATGGTACTTCTAAAGGAAGAAAATGCGCCTCCACTTAAATGGCAACTAGGAAGAATAATGGAAGTGCATCCCGGTACCGATGGGGTCATCCGGGTAGTTTCTGTGAAAATTGGTAGCGGAGCTATAGTAAAACGCGCTGTGTCAAAGGTGTGCGCTTTACCAGTGGACTCCATGTGAAAGATTACTGTGATTTGCTGTGTGGCGAATAAATCGTCTCTTATATCTCAAACAGTTTTTTTTCTTATTATCCGCGACGAACTGCAAAACTTTAATAGGACATTCTTCAAAATGACTTCCATAGTTTAGTTTAGTACAATTAAGTTAGCATATCAACTTTGTAATTTTATATAGTTCTTGCTCATCAGTGTTAAAATTAAATTAGTTTTGAAAGTTCATTAAACTTTCAAGGGGGGCGGCGTGTTAATGCGTTGTTCGTTATTTTGTATATATTTATTTTTTATTATTCTTAGAATTTTTGTGTAGTTGTACCATCTTCATAAATCTCAATTTTTGTGTAGTTTGTACCATCCTCATAAATCAATTTTGGCATAGGTTGTACCATCCCTCATAAATCGTACTTAGGTATGAGTTTTCCCTCTATTGTTCTGTCACGTAGTCGCCAGACCCTTAACTTCTTGGAACCTCGATTTCTCTTTTTGGTACCGCCCGCACCCCTGTATTTGTAAATATGTACCTAGTCAGCAAATAATTTTAAGTCAGTTAGTTGCAATAGCTCATAAGACACAGTCCTAGAAATAGTCATAGAATTACGAACGTCGTTTTTATCAATTTATTTTATCATAATCATATTTCGTAATTAAATATTTAAAAGACATCGAAGTATTTTCCTTTAAGTTAATTACTTGAAATATTCTCTTTGAATAATAATCAAAAAAAAGAAGTGGCACAACAGTGCAAAGCAAAAACGTACAACTTATTTCCCTGACTTTCAAGTTGACACTCATAAATTTGATTTTCCCTAGTTATGTTCTAAAGTTCATGGTTTTCCCAGATAACTTTAAATTTCCCGAATTTTTCCACGTCATGATCTGAAATTTTCATCTTTCAATAACAGTTTACATAAGCTCGACTTTTTCAGGTCACACTCCCAAATCCTTGAGTTTTCCTGGTCACTATCTTAACTTTTCTTGATAATAGATAGGAATCTTTTACAACTGTAAATTTCCCTGAATTTTCCAGTTCATACTGTCGAATCTGTAAATTTCACACCACTAGAAATTTCCCCTACTTTTCCAGGTTACATTCCAAAATCCTAGTCTTTCCCTTGCCACTTCCTCGAATTTTCCAGGTTATATTCTGATACTCTAAATTTTCTCTGATCAGTCTAAATTTCCCTAAGTTTTCCATGTCATGCTCAGAAATCCCCATCTTTCAATAACAGTCTACATCAGTTCTACTTTTCCAGATCACACTCCCAAATCCTTGAGTTTTCCTAATCATTATCATAACTTTTATAGAAATAGATTGAAATCCCTGACAACTCTAAATTTCCCTAAATTTTCCACTTCATATTCTCGAATCACTGAATTTCTCCACCATTAGAAGTTTCCCCTACTTTTCCAGATTACATACCAAAATCCTTGTCTTTCCCTGATCGCTCTAAATGTTCTTGGTTTTTCCAGATCACACTCTCAAATTCTTGCCTTTCCCTGGCTACTTCTTAGCTTTTCCAGGCTTATATTCTAAGATTCTTGATTTTCTTTGATCACTCTAAATTTCTGTGGCTTCCAAGTTATGCTGTGAAATTTCTATCTTTTGATAACCATTCTACAGGACCTCGACTGTTTCAGATCTCACGTTCAAATCCTTTTCATTTCCTGACCATTAGCTTGACTTTTCTAGATTATTTTCTGAAATCCCTGACAACTCTAAATTTCCCGGAATTTTCCCTTTTCCTAATTAATCACTCTTATTGACCTCGACCTTTCCTGATCACACTCTCAAATCTTTGTCTTTCCTTCTTTTAGATTAAATTTTTAAATCTCTTTAATAACTTCAAAATTCCCAAAATTTTCCATTTATCAAAATACTTTGGAATTTTCTTCAATTATCCGACTTTTCCGGGCCAGAATCCCAAAATCTATGTCTTTTCTTAACCACTGTAAATCCCCTTAGTTTTCTTATCACACTCTCAAATTCCTAGGTTCCCCTGACCACTTTCCCAACTTTTCTAAACAATATTCTAAAATTCTTGGTTTTCATTAGCTGTTCTCGATTATGCTTTCAAATCCCTATCTTTTACTGATCATCCTCCATCTCTTGAAAATCATACAAACGAATCTTTGTCACTTTCTGACCATTTCCTTGACTTTCTGACATCTCTAAATTTTCCAGCCCATAGATATTCTCAAATTCTTGTCGTTATTCGACTTTTCCTAATCACATTCTCAAATCCCTGTCTTTCCTGATCACTCTGTAAGACCTTCACTTTTCTGGATCACACATCCCATGTGATATTCTAAAATCTCCGATTTTCCTTGACATTTCTTAATTTTCCAGCTTTTTTCAAATCACCCTCTCAAATCTCTGATTATCCCTGATCACTTTAGATTTCCATGACTTTCCCAACTTACATTTCTACATAAATTTCCTTGATCTTTCAGAAAGTAAACCCCTTGTAGGTTCTATTCCTTCTAAACCACCCCCTTATTTTCATATTTCCCGCTTCACTAATACATTTACATAAGTATTAAAAATTCCTTGTACGCTACCTCGAGCTAACGAGACGTGTTATCGTCTTTTTTACATAATTACGACGAAGGGTGTACAATTAATTAATTATGACTTATTAGACGTCAACTTTAATGATATATGTACTTACTTACTCATACGTCTAAATAAAATACAAGTCAAGGGGGTTGGCCGAATGTACTGCACACATAGTGTGTACCCTAATAAGTACACATAGTAGTACATATTAATGTTTTGACGTCACGTAAGGGCAACTACAAAGGATAAAACATACCCGCAGTATTAAAGCACACGTAATGTTTGCACCCCCAAGAGGAACATAAAAAAGTAATCGGTAAATATGCAGAAATGAAAGTGCATGAACAAAATGTTTTTTATTTTCATGAAGCAAAGGAAATGGAAATGTTTAAATCAAAGGCCAAACGAAGGGTACAAATAAGCAGAGGGTGGAAGGGTGTTCCTAAAATCATTAAGAAAATGACCCAGTTCTTTATTTTAATTAATAATACTTATGCTCGTTTAATCTAAATTTGAAAGCTCTGCCACTTTGACCAATGTAACAGGCGTTATGAATTTCCAGTCCATTTTTAATGGACAGTAGTGTACTATCTGGTAATTTGCTGCAACCCCTTGCAATATTTTTTATTTTGCAGTTTATTTCATTCATTTTAAAAATGTATTTCATTCTTTACTCAAACATGCATTTCGTCGTTTCACACATAAACCTCAGGGGATATATTTGCATACTTTTTCCCTTTATTTACATGCCTTTTCTTCTGTGGGACATTACAAGGCAACAAAACAATTTCCCGTTTTCCTGTTTACATTTACTTACTGACAAATGTAATAAAAAATCTTGTTTTCCCCCTGACTTTAGGGGTTTAGTATATATATTAGATTGTGATAATTTTCAGACGTATAGCCTGAAGACTGATCCCCTTCAAACTGGAGGACGAATCTGAAGGGACATCTATGATGTCCACAGACCCGGAGGACATCGCGCCACCCCCTTTACCAGCCAGGTATCGACTGAGGGATCTTTTGTTGGGGGAGTTTGGGTTCAACGACGACGGGGAAAGGTAAAAATTCATCAATTAAGTAATAATTACATACCTATATTTATTTTTTATTACAGAAAAATTTAAATGGAATAAAATGTGTTTTGTTTAGTCAGAAAAATATAGGACATAATATGCAGATATATCTAAATACTGTTAGGGAAAAGTAATAAAAAATGTTATGTGACATCGTAATTGTGACGCCCACTTGGCTCGCTTTTTTTTGTGTATATTTTATGACGCATTTACGACCCCGTATACTCAAATGAGGTTTTTATTTTTATTCCCTCAAGAGCACCAGATCAGAATTTAATTACATTCACCGGTTTTGGATCTAAAAACAAATATAAATTGGGGGTATTTAACTTGAAATATTTTGAAATTTACTTTCATCTACAGGTTAAATTTCCAAAAATGCTGAATAAAAATTTTCGTATCATTTCAAACTTTAATTCCAATGCAGTTTTCCAACCCCCTTTAGAGGGTGCATTTTTTAAACCAAAGGGAACTAGGTATTGCGCCAAATTTTTAGTTTAGAGGCTTTTTGACATTTGTCAGTAAGATGTTCCTCTTAAATTAGATGGGAATTGCATCTATAAATATCCCTTAAAAGGAGTTCAAAGGGCACGAGAGTGAACAAGGTCCTACAATTTAATTAAAAGCTGGAAATGTCAATTCCCTAAGCAAGTGTAGGCTTATCGGATTTGCTCATTCCGTTCTGTGACGTCCGATCTTCCCAAAAGGGATGCGTGACAAAAACTTAAATCGAGCCAAAGTCCCCTCAATTCAACGTATACAATCCCAAAGTTTCCCAACTTTTTCCTTAGATCTCATTGTCTCAAAGACGTCTTCTTTTCCGTTTCGTTGTTTAACGTTTTAATTAAATTCATTTAAATTAAAAATTACATCTAAAATAAATCTTCCTCTGCCTCCTTTTACTCCTGGTTCTGCCTCTAATGTGTCTATTCTTGTCTCAATAACGAAAATTCTCGACTTCTTCTAATTTTGGATCCCCAATTTAATCAAACTAATGATTAAGGATTATCTTTACTTTTTGTAAATTTTTAATGGGAATCTTCCTTGGTATACATTCTCCTAATCAAGGGAGAGATTGAGATGAAAGCAACTTGAGGATGATCCAATTAAGATTGCACATGGAATTACATAATTAATTAGATCAGAGAGTGGGAGACTAATTATAGGAAAAAAATTTAGGGATCGATTTACAAAGTTTTGAATATCGATTATAAAAAAAATTCTAAACCATGGGAGGTAATGGGAAAAAAATATTTCCTCCCTTATGGTTCTTTTGTAAAAAAATTTAATCTTCAAAACACTATTTCAAAAATAACACCACACATACCCAGGTTTTTAAGAAAAATTAAATTCTACCCCCTTAATATTGTTTCTGGATCTGCCCTTGTTTTAAAAAACAATTAAATTAAAATGTAACCCTTTAACAATTTTACTAGGTACATTGAATCAAAATTTATAAATTACATGAGTACATTTATCTATGGACTTATAGATTATAGATCATCCTTCTTTACACGTACTACTGGAAGTAAGTCATAAATCTTTTCCGTCATCCCCACGTATTAAATCGAAATCGAACAAAAATTTATATCATCCGGTACGGCAATTTTTCATGTCCCATTTATGTGGTGCAAGATGGCATGCTGTTTGCACCCTTTTATTTCTATGCAACACTCAACCGAGAGGGTAGTGTCAGGGACGTTTTTTGCTCAAATTTGCACGAAAAATATTTCTAAGATACGAAACTGCACCTCAGGCGAGAATATTTAAATACAAACACACTCGAATATGCATTCTTTACAGGCGCATTGTGAATGAAGGTCAAAGGTTACCCGTTGATTCTTTTTCGTCGTGCTTTTAAGAAAGAGAAACCACCATCGACCTAGTAGCACATGAAACACCACAAACTACTTTAAAAAGAATAATTAATAACGTTATATAACGTCTGATGCTGGGGCAGGCACAGTGGCTGGAGGGTTAGTGCTGCAGATTGGCGACCACTAGGTTGTGAGTTCAAATCCCGGTAGGAGCTAAACACTTTTTAAAAGAAGTTTAGATTAGATACGTGATTTGTGCGAAGAAATATGTGCGAGTATGTTGAGAGTAGTCGAAAAGAAAATAAGGGAAAATGAAGGTAAATTTTAAGAGAGATAAGCATAGAAAGAGTAAGATTGTTAAATAAGTTGTAAAGCAGTGGCAAAGTGTATATGTAGAATACTTTGTTAGAGCATACATGTGAAAAATTAATAATAATAATAATGTCTGATGATGGTTAAATAGACCGAAACGTTACGAAAGACACTATTATAATTTTTGATCACACCTTGGAAAAAAAAAATAGGAATTTAAATAGGTTAAAAGGGTTTATGTGATAAATAGGGCACGTAATATTTTAAAGAGGGTTGTGTAAAGACTTTAACACCCCCTCTGCGCTAAAACCAATTTTGATCGTCTGTTCTTTTGGATTAAGACTATTTATTTTCACTCGAATTTACCAATAAAAGCTGGAGCTTAAAGTCGTAAAAAAAAGTTATACTTTTTCCTCTTCAAAAAAGATGTTTTAAAAATATCGAAGGGAGTTATCATTTTGAGGGTAACATTGGATATCTGTCCCTTTTCAGATCCAACAAAAATCGTAAAATCTATCGAGCATAACGATAAAGAAAAATTTCCTTCGGAGCCCTTTCCTCTCGGTCGTTTTCAACCACCGTCGAGCATAAAAGGGCTGTCGTCGCTTCTTCTGCTTTTCTTTGGATCTTTTAAAAAGATAACAAAGAAATTCGTTTGCGAATTTTACCCTTAACAAACGTTAGTGGTAAAATCTGATAAAATGGTTAGGATATTTGCACCTAAGCCCAATACCGTTACTTTTCTGCATTAGTTAGGCTCTTTCGCGACCAATGCAGACGTTGAAGTACCAAAAGAGGGTAAGCAACCCCCAAAGGGTTTTTTGAATGTCATGTTTATTTTATGGATTAGATAAAGGACCCCTTGACGACGAAATATTTATATTTGTACTATCTTACTAGGTTAGAGTTGTAGTTTGTGCATTTACACACACACAGCCGCTACCGTAACCTATTACAATTAAACACATTCAATGGTTCTCTATCTAATCTAAAAATAACAAACATAATATTGAAATAAATAAACTAGTTTGATGCCCAATTTTTTATAAAACTGTAGATACTGTTTTAACTTTAAGGGATGTTTAGGTAAGGGGTAAAACTTGCTGAGAGACAATGCTTTAGCTAATTAGAAAGTAAGCTAAAATTAGACAAAGGAAGCAAGCAAGCAAGTCACGTGAGTGTTCTTCAAGAGACAATTCTGTATCTTTCAAGATCACTTCACAAACATCTTGTTAGACGAAAATACATGAGGGGTGAAGACAATTTTTTTAATTGCGTCTTTAAAAATTATTTGCGTCAAAATTTACGTAGCAATTTTTGTAAATTTACAGTACATTAACGGGACTACAGGGTGGATGCTACTGTTTTAATATTTATATTTGTTTTCATGATTAAAAAATTCTCGAAGTAAATTTTAGTGTTAATTTATGGGGCGAATGCAACGGAAATAGTAACAGGAAATGTTGTGATGTTATTTATTGATTTTACTGGAATATGATCCTTTAATACGTAATGTAATTTCATTATTGTTAAGGGTGGATATTAGATTCTATTGTAACATTATTTATCTTGAGTGGTAAGACACTTATGCTTTTGTTGAATTTCTATTCACCCCCAAGTGGATTATTTAACGACCTATTGTTACATCGTTTTGACATCTTTGTATATATTTTTTTTTTTTAATTGGAGTTTCTACGAGAATTAAATGTAAGTTCGAAGAATTTACGTAAATTTTAGGGCGGTTTTGGATGGGGTAATTTAGAATAATAAAAAAAGTGTTTCAAACCATACCATGTGACATATCAAATTAAAGAGGTTATTGTGGGGGTCTCAAAAATATATTTTTTATAATTTTAAAATAAATACTCCCTGTGGCCCTTTTGGATTATCAATTTGTATTTTCTGAAATGTCAAAAACTTTTTTCTAGTTCCCTGTATATTGTAAAGTCTTTATTAATTCGTTATAGACTCGTCTCATAAGTAATTGCTCAATATCTTGTCTGGGGAAGTGCATTTCGAAAGTTAGATTACAATCCCGATGTTTCGCGGCTGTTCAATCAAAGCGATTACGTATAATCAACGTTTAGAGCTTTACATTAGATACGAACAACATCATTAGCTATAAAATGATGCAAACGCAAATTTGGTACATAGTGTTTTATTAAAATAACAATTTATAATAATTATTAATAACCAACACCTTCCAAAATACTTAAACATGAAAATAGATTTTATAAAAGAAATTTAGACTAATATACTAATATACAACAAACATTTTCAAAATCGCAATCAAAGGCTTTTTGGTCTATCAAACGAGATGGACATTTCTTTTGGCAAATACCCCCTCGTTCGGGGCACGAGAAGGAATTCGGAACTAAAAGAAAATAGAAAATTAATAAATGAATTAGTAGATAACAAGTGATACTGTGTAGAACATACCCCCATGGCAACATTCCACCCCTAAATGCCTCTGATTTGGACAAAGTCCTTCGTATTGTCTTTCGATGTGATTTGGACAATCCCTTCTTTTTGCACAAATACCACCCACCCTGGCACAGGGTTCTTCCATGTTATATTTTGTCGAAAAAACGGTTCCAAAAAGAACAATTGTTATAAATAACTTCAACATCGTACTTGTGCAACTAATAAAATACTGGAATTATAACAAAACAAAAAAAAAAACAAAGAGAATCATTAAGATTGTAGGTACATTAAAAAAAAAACTGGTATCATTAGTATAGGTGTTTACTATTTAATAGCTGTAGATAAATTTTCAAATGATGACTTATTAATAACAAAGGTTTTGAAAATTATTTTTCACTTTCAAAAACCATTAAAAATTCAATTTTGCCATCAAGGGCTAGAAATCTCATTGACTTTGGATTTTTTTTATTGAAAAATATTAATTCTACAGATAAAAAACAAATATTATTTTGGCTTACCTTGTTTTCTAAATAAACAACAATATTTTTATGTTATTCTAACTATGTACATCAGTTACATACACAAAAATAATGAGTTTGAGGTTTATTAAATTCACAGCAATTAGTCGCATTTGTACCATGAAAAGTTAATTATGATTACAATTTGCAAATTATACGTTTTAGTTATTTAAAAGCAACGATTTTCACAATTCTCTGAAGCCTACCTACAGTATATTATGTGAATTATATCAATGGAAAACCCATTTGATAACCTTTACAGTCCAGTACTTATCATTTTTATTTCTAATAATAATAATTGATTAAACAAAAAAATAAAAACAGTTAACACTAAATAACTACAGTGAATTTTCTTTTTCAAGTCCTAATATTAATTAATTTACGATAATAAATACATAAAACTAATTAACAAAGAATAATTTTCCAAAAATTACCAAAAAAAGGGTGCAGAACACAAAAAATAGCCGACTAATTATACAGGGTGATTTATGAAGAATGGGTAATCTCCAAACTCGAGATACTAGACACCAAAATATTACGATTGAGCTCAACATCCTTTATTTCGGAGATACAGGGTGTTCAAAGTTTTCTGAAATTACTTATTAATTGAGAAAGTTTTCGTAGTGAAAATTGAGGTAGATGGTGGACATTTTCAACATTTGATTTGAAGTTTCTTTTTATTACCATTGTCATTGTTAAATATTAAATAAAATAATTATTAAATATAAACTATCTCGAACTGTTTAAATGCAAATTACTCAAAAACTAATAGAGTTAGACAACCTACAAATGTACCTTTTTTTTTACTTTTGCAATTAATGAAAGATTTAAGAAAACTATGGACGCCCTGTATCATCGAGCCAGCCAGCGGCATTTGTATGATCACCCTGTGTAAAAAAATGAGATTGAGCCTGAAATTTTTTAAAAAAAACCAATCATCTCTGAAGATATATTTTTTTATAATCATCAAATTCGAATCCATAAAAAAGTTTTATTAAAAAAATAAGAGAGGGTTGCTAATTTCACCAGGGGTTGATAAAAGAAAATGCCAATAAAATCAATTTTCTTTATCTATTTCTAAATTTGAAAAGGCAATAATGAGCTCAATCCTAATATTTTCGAGTCTAGTATCTCCAACTTAGAGATTGCCCCCCATTCTTTTACAATCACCCTGTATCTGTCCCGCTCGGCGTTTCCGAGTTTTCCCGAAAGCGTTTTCACTCCACTCTAACGTTTTTGTAAATCATCATAAAACAGGGAAAATGGTTATAATATGGACCAGAAAGCAAAGGGTAAAATTTAGGCTTAAATATAAAAGTCACAGAATGTTTTATTTGTTTTTATGTATTTTTTTTTTCTTGAACTTACTGAAACTCAATTTACTTTTAATTCAAGTTGTGTAGGTACATATACATTTTTGCACAGTGGAAAACGTAAAATAAAAAAATACTCTCGGGATTTCAAGCTTAGTCATTCCCATTTATGTGCAAAGTTTGTTTGGTAACTGACACAAATTAAAACTTACCACCACATAAAATGCTCTAAAGCGAATATTATACAGGGTGTTCCTTTATTATGACGATAGATAGATAGATATATACAAAAAGGGACCCACCCCTAAAAGTGTTCACTGCAGTTAAAGTGTTTGTTATATTTAGGGGCGAGTCTCTCTTAGTAATGACAATCAATAGTGTAACGACTTTTCTAGTTTAACTTATTTATTTAACGGATATTTATTTAATACTTAAACACTAATAACAATTCAACTACATAATTATTTATGACAAGGAAAATGCGTATTTATATCACTCTGTATGTCGTAGTTCGGTATTTGTATTACTCGTGCGGAAGGTAACTGTAAACTACTCTCACTGACCACGTCAACAAGTATTTATAGAGACGTAGAATATTTCCAGAAAGATCGGGAATGACCTACTAGAATTTACTCGTGTTCGTTTGATTTATGGCCTTCGTTTATTGTCATCAAAGCGCCGACCGACGCCGGTATTCCTTGAACTCCGCTTATCTGCTCCTGGATCTCGTCGCCGCTCTCGCACACATACACGCTCGTTACAGTAGTATAAGAAATTTTCTAAAAAAATTATTGTGAGTGAAGTAAATAAGGAAAAACGAATTAATTTTTGTCAGTATCTGTGTCTATTAAATTCTTGTAGTTAGCTGTGATTCACAGCCACCCTTGTACATAGATAACCTACTTTTACGCCAAGCCCTTTCCCACTAAGAATATAGGTACAAAGAAACCAATATTTCTATACCTACGCTAAAAGGAAAACCCTTAATACACTGTCGCCAGATGGGGGTGATAAAAATGCACTTAACTGCGTATCTTAAATTAAATAATTAATTAACCATATTAGGGGATGCTCATAAATTAAATTTATCAAATGTCTTATTTTATACAATGAGTTGTCGAGTGCTAGATCCGTACCCTACGTATTTTTTGATGTTTGACATCATAGCTTTCAGTCTGGGGGTGGGAGGGGGTTGATTTCGTAAATGCAACGGAAATAAAGAACAGGAAATACGAGAATCTTTACATGTCTTTTACCAGCCATAACTTCATACTGCGATACCTGATTTTTATGATTTAATTTTTTTTGGAAGATCTACGTATACTCAGTGGTAGAAAAGTAGGGGATGATTTTTCACCATCTAAATTTTTATACATTAAACGATTTCATCATGCATCACTTTTTCAAATATTCTTATTGAATTTATAGGGTGTACCTTGGAGTTGGATCCATTTAAATTTTGAAAGGAAATTCACCCCTAATGGTTGCAAAAAAGGAAATGATTTTTCAACCACTTCATTTTTATTTGTGATCTGATTTTATCTCTCATAACTTTTTACTGAGTTATACGATTTCGACAATTCTTTTTCATTCGGTGGGGTCTAATCCCATTTAGAATTAAAAAGTTGTCACCCCTGATTGTAAGAGAATAGGGGGTGATATTTCACCCAGTTAATTTCTACCTATAAACCGATTCTAACATTCATAACTTTCTACTGAGTTTACTGATTTGGTTGATTCTTTTTTTATTCGATAGGGCATATTTTTTAGTTGCTCTAAATTAATTTTAATATACCCCTAATTGTTGCAAAATAGGGGATGATTGATTTTGTATTCTCTTAACTGATTCTATCAGGCATAACTTTCTACTAGATAGTCCGATTTGGATGATTCTTTTTTTATTCGGTAGGGTAAACCTATCTCTTAGTTACTACTGTTCAAAATTTAAAAAAAAAATACCCCTAATGGTTGGAGAATGGGCTATGACTATAGACCCACTGGATTTTTACTTGTTAGTCGATTCTATCACGTGTAACTTTCTACTGGGTCAACCAATTTTGATGATTCTTTTTTTATTGGTTAAAGAATACCTCAAAGTTGATCCCATTTAAATTTGAAAAAAATATTCAACCCCTAATTAGCAAAAAAATAATATATGTATAATAGAAAGCATAGAAGGTTTATTTTATTTTTAGTATTCAATTCGTCCTAATCCTGTTAGTATTGTCTTCCCTGTTATTCGGCCGCCATGATATTAGGTCCCTTCCCACAACGGTCCGCAGTGTGTCTCTGGATCGATGCATGCAATGGAACTCGACGGCCGTTTTTCGTCGTTCCCGAGAGCGTCGGTACGTGGGGATTATTCGTCGGTCGGTCCGACCTTTCGGGCTCGAATTTTCGACACAACGGGCGCATCCTGCGGGAGGAACTACAGAACAGACTCGAAATGTCTCGAAATTTCTCATTCCGTTTACGTACTCTGGCAAGAGAAGCCGCGGTGTCTGCTGTTATTTCTGCTGTTTTCTGACCTTACATCTTTGACCTTAACCTTGTCTTTTCGTATCACACAAACCTATGTATGTATAAAAAAGACCCTTCTGGGCCGTGTCATCACCCCGTTCGTCGTCGACGTTTCTGACGTTAAACGATCGTGTGCCGTCATTTCCCGAGTGCTAAGTGATGTTTATAAATTTTATGACCGCAAACTGTACCTATATTAAAATATTTATATACATACTTACGTCATAAAGTTGCGCTGCTGAATGCATGAAAAGCTTCTTATGCTAAAATAACATTAAATAAGCTAATTTATGCAATCGTTTATTAGAAGTTTTTGCACTTTGTTTAATAGATACTCAATAGTTGCAGTTTTTTTGGCTGGAGCTTTTGTATTTTCGCATTTTTATCATAATATATGTAACAGTCAAGTTTTTATCAGCTGGACGCAGGAATTAAAGGTCAAGGTTGCATCTGCAACTCATTACTGCAACCCATTAAAAATTCGATATTTACGTTAAAGAGCTTTTGTTTATTATCAACATTCACCCCAATTATTATATATTATAAGCAATATTTTATAGTTGTGTTTGAGGGTTCAAAATGTCCTCATTTCATCCCTTTTAATAATTTAAAAAAAAATTATTTTAAGGAGAGCTTTGAGCTATTTATCCATAAATAAGGCTCTATTTTCAGTCAAATTTTATTTTAAAAATATAACTTTAGGTTAGTTGTTAATCTGAATCCTTTTAATTTCTTTAATCAATTAATAAAATGTAATTTAGGATTATCCTTGATTATTTTTCTTCAAAAATCAACTAAAAATACATGCCAGATATTTGAGAATGAGCTTCTGATCGAATTTTGTAACCAATCTGCCCTTTTTTCTCCTCAAAACTCAATTTCTGGCATCCTGAAACTCTTTTCATCAAATTTATTGGTACATAAAAAAAAAATCCTCTAATCTCCCGAGTTTCTACAAAAGTAAACTTTATTGTTGGAGACGATCCAAAGCGTTTCGGACTTAATTCTCTCACCATCTGAATTAAAATTCGTAGAAACATATTTTTTTTGCAATAGTGCTAAAGAATGTGATCTCATTCATCAACTGTTACTAGTAAACTTGTGCTTATCAGGATAATGTAGTTCTTACACAACCCCTAACAACTTTCCCTTTTTTACTCGAGTTTCATAAAAATGTCAAACGAGCTTTAACTCTCGCTTTTTCCCTACAACTCTAAAAATAAAACTTTATTTCCTACACCAAAGGAGAAACATCACAGGATTCGATTCCGTATTTATGTCGATACTATTTCAGCCAAGGATACACAGGTATTTTACCGCCCCTATCGGACTTTATCACCTAATTAAATGCCAGAACATAAAAGATTTATTATTTTTTTAAATCATACCCAAAAAAAGCACGTTTTTAATAAATAAAAAATCAATTAAAATAAACATGAAAATTATATTCATTGCAAATGGATTTTTTTAAATAAATATTTAACCTTATGGTAATTACATAGATATGCAATTTTAAAACAGAAACTAATGCAAAATTTACAAAAATATTGATCCATTAATCTTCAGGTTCAATTAAATTCAGTCACGCAATAAAAGCATTTGAATAATGAAATTACTAAGGACTTGTTGTTCTATATTTCCGGAAACTTTAACGTTTTAATAGAAAACTGAAACGCAATAAAAAAGTTGTGTTTTTGAGGTTAAAATTCACCCTTAGTTTACAATATATACGAGGGTGGTTTGATAAAAAAAATGAAAACCAAAATTGAACAAGAGAAGACAGTTGTTGAAAAACTCTTACATCGTTAGACTACCATGGTTGCTGATAAGGGTAGGGATAAGGGATGAAATGGGCGAGTCTTGATGTGGATGGGTAATGCAGGGCTCTTGGTGGGGTTACTGTCACCCTATAATTTGGTTGGCATTGTTTAGATTGAAAAGCGGAAATGCAACGGTACATGGATGATGGGTAGGATTGTTGAAGGGGATAAACGGGTACCCACGAAGGGCGATTCTGGGGTAGTTGTAATAATCGTTCTTTGTTGTCTGAACAGTTAAAGTAGGTCTGAAAGTAATTAAGTAAGAAAATAATTAGGTAGGTAATTAAAATTAATTAATGCTTCTTTACCTGGTTGGTAGAAGATGAAGAAGTTCCAGTATTACTAAAGACAAAATAAAATTTGTAAAAAAGGGTTAAAAATATTAGTTTTTTTTTTACCTATCATTAATCAGTTCTTCTTCGGGATATTTATAAAAAATATTTAGCGGCCTACCATCAATAGACAACCCTTTAAAAAAAAAAATATTTTTATTAAAAAATCCTATAGGTTGTAGGTAGTTAGTTATTTTTTTAATTTTACCTTTTAGTTTTTGGTAAGCTTCGGTGGCGTTGTTTCTTGTTTTAAAAGTAACAACAGCTTCGGTGCCCCTTACTTTTAAACCCAAAAGTGTTACGTTTCCTAATCTTCTATAAATAATATTACCTAACTCTTCGCTAGTGATTTTCATAGTAAGTCCTTTCAATAAAAGTTGCTTACACTTGAAATAAAAATTACACAATAATTCGTACATGTACAGGGTGGATTTTAAAATAGGAAGAAACTGACGATTTCTTTTTAAATTCAAAAATCATAACAAAAAGTAAAGAGCTTAATTTTGGGGGAAGTTATTTTTATTTGAAACAAAATTAATTACTTGCTCACCCTGTATAAAACCATAAAATAAATATTTAAATAAAATCTCACCTGTGCTTTGACATGATGAGGAATGGCCCAATCTATGAATAATTTTCTATTCCAAAGTAATAAGTTGTAAGGCCAAAATCTTTTACGAACTTGTAAAGCATTTTTATGATTATCAAATTCCAAAAATTAATCATTCCCTTAGAATGTGGCCTTAAAATTAATTAATTTGCCCAAAGCCGAACAAGAAGGACATGAGTTATCTAACATAGGCACAGATGGTGCTGATTTCACATATTAGTATTCTAACCAAACCACCCTCGTATATCTCTACATTGTATTTTTTGGTCACATTTTGCCAACATCAGTCAACTTTAATACAATCAGACCAATGTTTTTGATGTATATATAAAGATCTAGACAAAACTATATCGTACTGATTTGAAATAAAAACACTTATATGATATTTACACCACCAATTCTTGTAAATTAACATGTGGATGCCAACAATGGTACTTTTTGTAAGTGCTCTTGCCGCAGTCTGCATTATCTTATCTTAATATAGAAGATAATATTCACAGAGAACACAAACAGTTATTATAGGTACTATTGTTTAATTTTATATGCACCTTCGTAGGAATAATTAAATTAATTAAACTGATTAACTGGGGTGACTTTTACCTGATTAGAAATTTTCTTTAAACTACAAAAAAAAAATAACAGTTGTCTTGTCTGTAAAAAAAAGTATAAACTTTACATGAGTTAATAAGGGTGTTAAAAGAAGGGGTGAATTTATTTGGCCCGCCCTCATGTAAACGAATCATAAGTTAAAATGAAAGATTCGAACAAATTATTCGGGTTATTATTATCAGTTTTAACTTTAATTAGCGACGTAATTAATCCACAAGGGGGTTGTGATTGTGAAGCCTTTCTCGTCTCATTTGTCTCTCTTTCTCTGTAATTTTCCACCAAGCCGCCGTCTATATACAGGGTGAGCCACGTTGGATGGCCGATTGGGAGTGTATGGAAAACTACGACTAGGAAAATTTTTAAAAAAATCACGTACTAGTTATGGTATATTATCTATATTTTTAAAATAACAAAGTTGTCCTCAATTTCGGGTATAATCGGAAGTGCTACAAAACTGAAAATATTTTAAAAATGTAGATCTTATACCATAACTACTACGTGATTTTTTTAAAAAAATTCCTAGTCGTAGTTTTCATTATACTCCCAATAATAGGCCATCCAACGTGACTCACCCTGTATATATATACGTACACATTTGCTCTGAAAAGCGGGGATTACCATCCACGAAAGATACTTTTCTCTTCTTAATAGAACAACACTGGAAATCCGATCCCTTTTCTTCTTCCAAGTTCTATTTTTGAAAGAATTCTTTAGAACCCTTTAATTAATAATGGAAAATAAAATTTCTTTTAGCTACGAAAAGTTTTTAATATGATGTGACGTTAACTTTTCGTCGTTCTTAAGGTTAATAGGTCAAGCTTTGTTGGGTCATTTGAACTTGCGTTGTTCAGCACTTCTTTTTGTAATTTCATGCAAAGAATTTTAACGCTTAAAGCTTCTATTTCCATTTCAAAGCCCTGTGTCGAGCAATGTTTAAGATTTCTGGTGATAATGGCTGCCCTTTTTCCCTCTTATTTACCGCTCAAGTGCGAGATTTCCTTATAAAATTAATGCAGAGAGTTTGAGAAGCTTTTGCTTATTTCTCAGGCTCTCCGCATCTCAAATCCGCAAGCTTAAAACTTTAATTTTCTTTTCCTTTCCATAACCAACCAACGCTGTCGTCCCATTTCATCCTTTGTTCTCTGACCCTTACGAAATAAATATCAACCCTTTTTTCAAATACTTTTTCACTATATAAGAAGAAACTAATAATTAATATTCAAATAACTAAGAAAATGGTGACGAATAAAAAACAGCTGACGTTATGTGACGTTCAAAAAACTTTTTTTTGTGTACTCAAAGTGAAGTGAATTGTTAAAAATAGATGAAAAAATCATTGTATATAAAAATGGAAAGTGAATCGACAAGAGACGAGGTCTCTTCTTATCAGTACGAGATGCTGTCAGATGGGGACAGATCTCCGATCACTCCGACCACCCCCTTGAACCCACGTTGTAGGGTCAATTTTCCCCCCAACATGCAGGACCGAAGAATGAGTCGCACCTCTTTTAGAAATAGAAGCCTGAGTGCCTGGAGTGACATCAGTAGGTCGAGTTGGAGGTTGGACGAAAGGTTAGAAGCGTAAATTAATTTTTTTCTCAATAGGTGTAGCTAGTTACCAATTTGTGTTATCCATGTAATATAAGTGGTAGAAAAAAACAATTGCAAAGTATAAATTGTAAAAAATTTATTTTCAAAGCCGTAAGAAAAATTTTATAAAATAATTATTAATAATTTCAATATAACATAAAAAGAACATAACTCATTATACTTGAAAAGAAAACTAATTTTTAATAAGTATGTACTTAATAAAAAATCAATTTTTTGCGTTAATTACTAAATAATAACTCATTTATCTAACAAATAAGTCGAATTCACATAAAAAACTTCGTCTTCTGTATCAGTGTCCTCCTCAATGTCTTCCGGGACATTTTGACTGCAGGGAATTATTTTCAAACATTTTTCTATCCCTTCGGTAACTTTGGTGATGCTGAATTGATTTTCTTGTTTCGATTTTGATCCTTCATAATTAGAAACGTTTGTTGATGGCAAAGCGAAAATGGAGCGGTTGATTCCATTGGGATACCAAAATCCAACAGGGGAAGGCGGTTGTTGAAAAAATCGTGCACCATTAGAATACCATGGTTGCTGATAAGGGTAGGGATAAGGGGTGAAATGGGCGAGTCTTGATGTGGATGGGTAATGCAGGGCTCTTGGTGGGGTTACTGTCACCCTATAATTTGGTTGGCATTGTTTAGATTGAAAAGCGGAAATGCAACGGTACATGGATGATGGGTAGGATTGTTGAAGGGGATAAACGGGTACCCACGAAGGGCGATTCTGGGGTAGTTGTAATAATCGTTCTTTGTTGTCTGAACAGTTAAAGTAGGTCTGAAAGTAATTAAGTAAGAAAATAATTAGGTAGGTAATTAAAATTAATTAATGCTTCTTTACCTGGTTGGTAGAAGATGAAGAAGTTCCAGTATTACTAAAGACAAAATAAAATATGTAAAAGAGGGTTAAAAATATTAGTTTTTTTTTTACCTATCATTAATCAGTTCTTCTTCGGGATATTTATAAAAAATATTTAGTGGCCTACCATCAATAGACAACCCTTTAAAAAAAAAAAATTTTTATTAAAAAATCCTATAGATTGTAGGTAGTTAGTAATTTTTTTAATTTTACCTCTTAGTTTTTGGTAAGCTTCGGTGGCGTTGTTTCTTGTTTTAAAAGTAACAACAGCTTCGGTGCCCCTTACTTTTAAACCCAAAAGTGTTACGTTTCCTAATCTTCTATAAATAATATTACCTAACTCTTCGCTAGTGATTTTCATAGTAAGTCCTTTCAATAAAAGTTGCTTACACTTGAAATAAAAATTACACAATAATTCGTACATGTACAGGGTGGATTTTAAAATAGGAAGAAACTGACGATTTCTTTTTAAATTCAAAAATCATAACAAAAAGTAAAGAGCTTAATTTTGGGGGAAGTTATTTTTATTTGAAACAAAATTAATTACTTGCTCACCCTGTATAAAACCATAAAATAAATATTTAAATAAAATCTCACCTGTGCTTTGACATGATGAGGAATGGCCCAATCTATGAATAATTTTCTATTCCAAAGTAATAAGTTGTAAGGCCAAAATCTTTTACGAACTTGTAAAGCATTTTTATGACTATCAAATTCCAAAAATACAAAACCCCTATTAACCATTCCCTTAGAATGTGGGCTTAGAATGACCGCCTCAAGACCATCCATAATATTTTTGAAAACATGAAAAATCTCCTTGATGGTTTTATTGCATGGTATATTGGCCACAAATAATCTACAGTTATCAATAGACATGAACGCCAGTATTCTATGGTCGGGAATTATTTCGTATTTGTTCAATTTTTGCACAGCCGCTTGTGCCTCTTCTGGACTTGAGTATGTTACGAAAGCAAACCCTCTGTTCACTCCCGAAAATTCGAGCATGAGTCGTATCTGATATAGGGTACCACAGGTCGAGAATAAAGGATAAAGTTGGTCTTCGAACATGTCTCGTGGTAATTTCCCAACAAATATTTCTGAACCACGGGGTGGTATTTCGGCACCCCAGTCGTTAGGCGGTCCAAAAATTCGTTGACCATTTATTTGTTTTATGGGACATTTCGTTTCTGTTTCTAATTTTTTCAGTCTTTCAGAAATGTCGTTTAAGTCGACTTTTGTCTTGTTTTTAACAATTTCACCCATCGCGTAAGAGACACCCTTCTGGACTAAATAGTGTATTGACCACGACTGGGCCTGAACGCAAAATTGTGTTCTCAAAAAATATTGGTATTGGCGGGGGTATTATGGGTTCTAGGAAAATAGTTTTAAACTAAAATGGAGTGGGTTTTATGAAAATATACTCTTCGAAAAAAGCTCGCTTTTATGGACGTTTTCTAGGAACGGATTATCGGCGCATTTGCCCTCGAGTGCATCTATTCCTCGAATTAAATTTCACGGAACACTTTTTTCAACTTGACATACAAATTAATGTGTACGGGGTCACAAAAAACACATTTGAAGTATAAAAAAAGTGCAACTTCTTAGACGAGATTGTAAAGTTAATATACAGGGTGAGGCACGGTAGACAGCCTATTAGAAGTACATAGTTGGAAAACTAAGGCTAGGAAAATTTTGAAAAAAATCACGTAGTAGTTATGACATATGATCTACATTTTAAAAATATTTTCAATTTTGTAGAACTTCCGGTTATAGCGGAAATTGATGCCAACTTTGTTATTTTAAATAGAATTTATATTTTTTACGACGTAATCAGATAATACGTGAAATTCTAAGGTAAATTTAATAATCCAGTTATATATTTAAGATGTACAGTTTCTGAGATAATTTAATTAATAGAAAAAAGAATCTCAATCGCTACCAGAATTATAACAAAATCATAATTTTCACCAAAAATAACTTAGGGTGTTGAAATTTTTACCAGTTATAGTCGAGTCTTATGCCTAATTTCCTACCAAAACTAACCTTCATAATGTATACAGAGCGTTCAGAAAAAGAATCCAAAATTCAAAAACTTGTAAACACGAATAACAGTTTTTTTTTTAAATGGCACCTACAATATTATATTTTTTCATTAGACTCCTTTTTTATTCTCTTTCGATCCATACGGATACTTTCTATTGTTTAATTTGAAAAGTTTCGAGTAATTTTGGGTTTTTACAAAAATAACGTATTTTACTTTTGATATTTCAGAAATTTAAATTAAGTAAAAGTATTTTTTCATAATTAAACTTTTGAAAATTTCATTGTAGTATTATAAATCATTTATACCCCTCTTTCTTGCAAAAAATCCTTACTACGGACCTGTTCAAAGTACAAACTTCTTTAAATATCGAAAAAATTGAGGTGAACAAAACGCATATTTAATAAATGTATTTTTACTTACCTTAATTAGTGATGGTCTTTATTTTGTTCCTCCACTGGCACACGTATTATTATTAAAAAAAAAAATTAAAATGAAATAAACAAATTTAAGGTAATTTTTTTTGTTTAATTGATAAAATTCAATTTTACATTACAATTACTTACAGGTATATTTTATCTAAAAAATAATTACATACTAAATACTACATCTAAAAATAAAAAAAGAAATATGTACTTAGTTCATTCTTAAAAAATAAAATATTTTTCTATTTTAAATTACATGCAAAAAAATTAATTAAGTATCTACACTACATACATACTAAATAAATATGAAAATTTTCAGTCGAAAAAGTCAATGTCAAGTTCATCAATCAGTTGTTGCAAAGTTTTATTCTTTAACTAAAAATAAAATAAAAAAATATATAAAATAAAAACGAATACTTTTCAGAAGCACCTAAAATATTGATTGTATACTGCAACAAGCATTTGTAGTAACACCGACAAAAGTCGATCCATGCGAACAGCTGCAGGTGCAGGTGTTCGCAGCTGCATATTGTTTCGTTGCAGCGCTCATTTATTTATTGATAGCTGCATTTGTGCCTAAATACGCTTGTCGCAGTATACACTACACGGAGAACAGAAAACAAAAACTCACAGAAACTTTGAGCGTGTTCATGACGAAGTCCAAAACCCATTCTGGTTCACTTTGAAGCAAAGGATATTCCTCAGTGAGTGACAATCGTTTTTTAACGGTGTTTGAATTATTTCCGTTCAAATTTAAAGACGCAAAATCGTTATTGATTGGAGAATCGATTCCGAATGACGCGGAGGAACTCACAGAGACAGTAGAATTAATAGGTGAAGACGAGAATTGGCCTTTTGAAGAAGTTGATGATAACGAACACGATGGCGATGAAACGGGAGATTTAATGTACCTTAGTGATTTGTATTTACAGGGATAATCTTCGGTGTTATTATTATTCAACGAATACCTGTTTAAAAAAATGTTTTTTTTTTTTGAAAAAAATATTAATACTTAAGAAAAAAATATTAAAAAAAAAAATAGCTGTGGGTTTCTTTAAGATCATGGACGCTAATACCTGTTTACCTACCTGAGAAACACACCAATGAAATCGCAGTACCATTGTAAAGTACCATTGGATGTTCGGCGCCATTTTATTTTTGTACCTACCCAGGTAGATACCAAAGTATCAAGTATTTAAAAGAATTTTTTTTCAGAATGTTAAAGAATTTTGTACACATTTTGAATTTTTTTTAAGCCACTGAATTGCCCGTAATTTTGCTTTAAATTGTCAAAACTATTTATGTATGTACTTACCAAGGGGCTCGTCTTCGCGAAGGCGGTTTTGCCCACATGACTTGGACATCATCATTTTGGAAATACTCTAAAGAGAATATTCAATATACAAGCAAATAATGTGTAGGCATCAACTCAAAAAAAAAAAAAAGTTGTTTTTATTAATTTTCTCCAAAAATTTAAAGGGAAAACATTTGTGATATTATCGAGAGTAATTGTTTTGGAATGTGTAATCTTTTTGGGTAAACTTTTTAACAACATTAATTACAATCTTTATCGTTTTCCGTTCGTTTTTAACAAGCCTTAAAGTAAGTTAAAAAAATAAACAACCAAAGTTTAGGCACAACTACATCTATGGTAAATAAACAGATACAAAGAAATATGTATGACGTACGCCTTCAAGTACCTATATAATAAAAGAACTGATCAGTAAAAATTTTACCTTTTAAAGTCCCTAAGGCCTTTTCTGCAAATTTTCGATGACTGAAATGAATAAAAGAGTAATCTTTGAATTTATACACTTTGAGAATTTGGCTTGTGTCTGACAATGCATCAGTTAAAATTTCCATGAATTCACGTCTGGTCATTGTAACTGGAAGATTCCGTATAAATAATTTTTTAACCTGTAGAAAAAATTAAATATGTATTTCAAATTTCAGTTGATTACGTATCTAAGGTTAGGTTAGGGGGTAGAGGTTCAGAAAAATCTCATTTGAAGGGAACGATAATGTGCAACTAAAAAAAATGTTGAATATTTTTGTACAGATTTAAAAGAAAAAATTAAGGAATTGATTTTGCACTTTAACGAAATCAATTAAGCGTGAAATGATATGATTTACGTATTTTGAAGGGTAAACCTCACGTGAAGGGAAAGAGGGTCCAGCACATCGTACCAAAACTCACCAAGGGGGAAGGGGTCTAAATTAAAAGAAAAATAACTTATGTAGGTAACTAATGGATCTCCCCTAAGATGGGCAATTTTTCTTTGCTGATTTTTGGTTCCTAAATAATTCGAAACAAATTCTCCCCAGTTATCCCAAAATCTTAAAGGAATAAAAAAAAATTCAACCCTAAATGGGGATTTATTCGAAATTCATTTTGGAAAATATTTAATTTTTGAATAGTTTCAACCACCTGAACTTTACAGAAACTTTTAAGGGTTGTTGTTTGTAGTTGAATTAAAAAAAATGAGCACCTCATATGGGGGTAAATGTGCCCAGTTTACTACTACTTACAAGTTGCATTTCAATCGGTTCGGGATCGATCAATGGGTTTGACCAATCAATGATAACTTTTTTTCCAAACAATTTCAAAGTATCCCTGTATTTGGCGCGAGCTTTCTCGGCCTCTTTTGAACTCGAGAATTCCACGAAAACGTACCCACGATTAAGATGCCTATCGGAATAAGACTTGTACGAAATTACATCCACAATATTCGAAACGCCTTCGCGTAGAAGCGCTTTCCACACGTCGTCGCGAGTCTTATTCATGGGGATGCTACCGAAAAACAATCGGCGATTATTGGGCAAAAGGGTGTAGTTTGAACACATTTTTCAAAACACGTAATGACGTTTCGACCGACAGAAGCTTACCGAGAAACTAAACTGGATCAATTGGAAAATAAAATGCACCTAGACATGTTTCAGTTCACGTCTTCCCCAAAGGATGGTTGGTGGGGATTAGGTAACTGAAGAAAAAAAACTTTGTCTGATGGCATGATCGAAACAAATCGGCCAAGTTTCTTTGTCGGCTTGCGCTAAAGAATATAAGTACATGCACACTTTTCCCTCTCCACAAGATTTTTTTTGCATCTGATTTATGTACCATACCATAACGTAAACCTGTGTGTGTGTATGTCATAGTATAGATATTCGAATATTATTATTACAAAAAAAAATAAACAAATGTAGGTACGTATTATATATACCTACATATGAGTTTCATAAGAACTTTGTTTAACTTTAAGAAGATAAGTTTGTCGAGCCTTATTTTAGATACGAAAGAAAAAATGGTCATTTATCATCTATTTTCTTAAATATCTTTAAATCCGAGCAATTTAAAATCATAAAAAATACATATTTGTGATCCTCACAACAAACCCTTTCATTTGATATGTCACAAGGCATACTTTAAATTTTGTAATTCGACCCCCAAAAGTGATCTCCAAATTTAAAATTTTTTTTTACGTGGACACCAAATTTCGACTTAAGTATTTCTATGTATATTAAACAGGCAGACAGACACGAGCATATTCCATTTTTGAACCTTAATTTTTTATTTTCCCTCTAGATAAAAATACAAATTTATTTGTCTAATATTTAAACTCTAAGACAGGGGTCACCCACACGTCTCCTACTTGATGGTAGGGGTTCCGCATATTGCTGTTTACTTTTGATTATCGTCAAGCCGGTCCTGCTTATGGTGTCTTGATATTCGGTTTTACCTGTTGCTTCTTCGAACCACGTGACCACATTTTCAGGTGCTAATAATAATAATTAAAAAAAGAAAATTGATTTTTTTTTTCACTGCAAGTCAAATGGTGACGATCCGGGGGTGTATAAAAAATAGGGAAACTTACTTTGACAGAAATTAACTTCGGGACACGTTCCTACTCTGTATCTAGGGAAACAGGAGGTTCTGAAATACGTGGGATCCCTATATCCGTACCCTAACTTTGTAGATACGCTTTTAACAGGGGATGGGGTTGGATCGTCAACAGCAGGCATTAGTTTCGTATAATCAGCAAGTGTAAGACCTACAAGATTCATCTTTACGTAAACTCAATACTTTTTTTGATACACAAAAAAAGAAAACAACAACCCCCTGGGTGTACCTAAAACCCTCTACCCATAAAGAGAAGTATTATCAAGTTCTTGTTACAATAATTCTATTTTATATTGTCTTACCTCGTTTAACATAATCAATTTGGTAAGTCGTAAAGACCTTTTCTTCGTCAGTGTCACAAGAATGGTCCAAAATTTCATTGTTTATTTTGGCCATCTATAAAGGTGCGTCATAAAATTACGGAATATCAAACAAAGGAGCGAAATAAGTAAAAATTATATACACTACACGACATGTGGTGACGACTAGTGGTTGTCATAAAACGTGGATGAAATTTTTTTTCATACATTTGTAAATTGACCGTTCGAGTGGTCGCGACTAGTGGCTACTTCTAGCCACTGGTAAGAGCCACATGTAGCCACTGGTACCAGTTACAGTTACCACAACTAGTGACCGTATTGGTGGCTACATCTAATTACTGGTGGCTGCGACTAGTGACCGTATATAGCCACTGGTGGTTACCTTAAGCCACTAGTAACCACAACTAGTGTAATCGCCACTCGTAGTAACTCACTACAGCTACTGGTGGCGTGGTGGCCATATATATATTGCCATAAGTGACTGTGGCTGCTGGGTTTTTCTAGCTACTAGTGGCCACAACAAGTAACACATTTAACCACAGATGACTATGTCTAGTGGTCACACATAGCCACTGGTGGTAACCTCGAACCACTAACCTGGTAGTTAGTAGTTACATGCAGCTACCAGTGACTGTGACTGGTAACGCATACAGCCACTAGTAATTATAAATAGCATAATGACCACACGTAGTAACTTACCAGAACTATTGGTGGCTATATAGGGTGACTGTGGCTGGTGGTCTTCTATAGTTACTAGCGTCCACGACCAGTGACACAAAATTACAGATGACTGCTGCTAGTGGCTATTGATATAGCCACTGGTGGTGACCTCAAGCCACTAGTGACACATCTTTCCGCCGATGACTGCGACTGCTAGTTACATGCAGCTACCAGTGACTGTGACTGGTAACGCATACAGCCGCTAGTGACCACAACTACTGGTGGCTATATATAGTGACTGTGGCTGGTGGTCTTCTATAGTTACTAGTGTCCACGACCAGTGACACAAAATTACAGACGACTGCTGCTAGTGGCTATTGATATAGCCACTGGTGATGACCTCAAGCCACTAGTGACACATCTTTCCGCCGATGACTGCGACTGGTAGTTACATGCAGCTACCAGTGACTGTGATTGGTAACGGATACAGCTACTAGTGACCACAACTACTGGTGGCTATATACACTGACTGTGGCTGGTGGTCTTCTATAGTTACTAGTGTCCACGACCAGTGACACAAAATTACAGATGACTGCAGCTAGTGGCTATTGATATAGCCACTGGTAGTGACCTCATCTAACCGCTGATGACTGCGATTGGTGGTTACATGCAGTCTCAAGTAACTACGACTTGTGGTCGTATACAGCCACTAGTGACCACGACTTGTGGCTGCGTCTAAATACTTTAGATTGGATTTTTTACCTGGCTCTGTAATTCGTTCAGTTCTTTAACAAGAAGTTTCTCCTTTTCCCCTAACTGCATATAACTATTGAGTTTGGGGTCATAAAGGTGACCATCACAGTGACAATATGCTTCGACGGGTCCTTGTACAAAAAAATTTCTGTGCTTAGTCGTCAGAGGAGGCCTTGAGGGCCTAAAATAGTAATGAATTAACCCATGTATCGATTTAATTAATTTTATATTTAGTTAATATATTTTGAAATACTTAATTTGAATTTCGACAAGCAACGGATGTTGCTGAAACATACAGTTAGTTCCGTTTTCAATTTTTAGGATCTACGAAATTATCTTGAATAAAATGGTTTGCACTTACTTGGCCGTTAATGGTTTTGAAACTGGCCATTTGTAAGCATCTTTCTGCGTTGTCAAAAACGTTTGAGGGTCGACTTGCATTTTGAATAGATCCCTACGTGAATAAAATTTAGTAAAATTAATTGGGGTAAGAAAATGTTTTATACTTGCCTAAAATTTTAAGTCGTAAAATTTATATTTTCGCGATCATCCGGGCTTTGCCCAGAATCGACGAGCAAATTTTGATCCCCAAACTGAGGATGATGTAAAAAATTTGGTAGATTAAAAAATTTTGACCAGCCCTCCGCAAAACTAATTCGGTATCCATGTTTGACGTTTTTTTTAACGAATTTGTCAAAATTCAACACCTACTACTTACATATATGTATATTTTTAAAAACTCTGTCCATGACTTGTTGAACACCTACCTGCATTACTGTTTCCTTCGAATTTCTCAAAAAATATAACTGTTCTTGGTTCGTAAAAGGAGTAAAATCGAGTGAACGTAACGGAAGCAAGCGTTACGGAACTAGCGCTGCCACTTCCATAGATATGATTTCCCCACCCGTTTTATACTGAACGCATAGGGAAAGTGAAACGGACGCACACACTTTTATTTATGTCCGCAATATTATAACTCCCCTATTCTTTTAATTAATCTCCCCAAATTAATTCGTATCTATTTTTCATACCCTTCCAATTGTTTTTTTGGTTAATGATTTTTTATTTTATTCTTTTTCGTTATTTTACTTTTAAAATGTATAAAAATCTTTGCTCCTGCTTGTACCTAACTTTAGTTTATTATTGTCGATTTGTCCAACATGGACTGACAAGGTCACGATGAAGACAAGATAAAGCCTGTGTAGTCGCTACGTTTACACAAGAGGTGATGTTGTTTATTACAAAACGAAATAAAAATTCGGGCGATATTTTGTGAAATTTATTAAGACGACAGTGATTTTGGTCGTAAAACATTTGTGAAAAGTGATTTTGAACACTTTTGGTAGTGTTAATGAACTTGAAAGTTAAAAAATGTTTGATTCTCTGCATCTTAAAGGTACAAATAGAACGATAATCTTGTGTTAAAATTAGAAACTAATTAAAATATAAAATACCTATATCAGTTTTCATTAAGTATTAAGTAAATTTTTAATTTCTATATATTTGGGGTCATTTAATTGATGCTTTAAAAAAAATTGACGCCTTTTAGTCATTATTTTCACTATAAAAATTTTTTAAAGACAGAGAGGGACTCTTAAATAAATAAGTGAGTTAGTATTTAATTTTTACATTTATTTAAAAAACTGTTTAAAAGTTATACAAAATGTAGGTGGGTACATGCTTAAATCTAAGTATTTTATTAACAATTTTTGCTCAATAATACATAAGCCACAATTAATTAAAATCAATTACAAAGAAAATAAGAATTTTTAAAACTTACACAAAAATACACGGTTGGTTATACAATTTACTTTTGCTAATTAATAGATAAATAAACCAAAAACACAATAAAGAAAAAACTGAAATAACATTCTGTTATGATTAAAAAATTAATTAATGGATGCAAAATTAATAAAATTAATAACATCGTAGCAGGCACATTATTTTACGTGTATTTTTTTTTTAATTACTTAATATAGTCTCATATTTGAAAATAACCGTTCAAAAGAAAAGGGGTAGTTTTCGAAGTTCTGCCCTTGCATCAAATTGTAAGCAATTTCCGGAATATTTCTCAAATTTCCAGGCACATAATCACATAATTCAAATTGGTGACTTCGTACATTCTAAAATTGCGTTTGGGGTGAGTACGAATAATAAAAAAATAAAATAGGTAAATAAATAACTTACATAAAATTGGTTCTCAGAATTATCCGAATCTGATGACGATGATGAAGATGATCGAGAATGATGTAGTGAATAAGCGGAATTATTTATAGCGCGTTTTTTAGAAGCTTCCCTTAAATTAGCGGCTAATGCTTTTACTTGTCGACGCATTATTGGGGGTAGAGAACTAAAATTTATTTATTTCGTTGGATAGATACGTGTCTAATTAAATACAGTTACTTATTAATTATTTTTTTCTTACGTGCAAAAGTTTGTAGGGGCTGAATTCATTCTGTAACTTTTGCTATATATTTTTGGACGTGCCCAAGTCACTTCGATTCTGTGATCACCGATTAACACCCCTAAAAGTGATTTCAAGTTAATTTTATTAATACAATCGGAACTTATGAAAATTATTATTACCATTAAGGGTATTTAGGGCGATTTCGGCATCAACCCTTCCTTTAAAATGTACGAAAGCGTAGTCAAGAAATTTATGAATTTTACTAATATTTATGGTCGGTATGTAGGCCTTTATTTCGTTCATAAATGTCGCTGTATCCATAAAAACACAAATGTTACGAATGTACAAATTTGTAACCTGAAAACACGTTTATTTTAATATCTATAATCAATGGAACTGTATGTGGATCCTCTCTTTTCTTCATGACCATCCACTACCACCCGCGGTTTTGTTATAATTCTTAGTCTCCCCTTGATAATATTAGTGGTAGGTAAAAAAATGTTTAAGATAGTTCTCAAACGTATAGATCGTTCGGGGATGTTCCAGATATTGATTTGGAATGTTTGACAATGATTTAGAATGTTTCAAAAATTTTAAGAAATATTTAAAATGTTGTAGAATGCTCTAGAATGTTCTAGAATGTTTCAGACTTTCAGAAAATAATTTTGAATGTTTGAAAATGGTGTATGATGTTCCAAATTTTGCAAAATGGTTTGAGATGCTCCAGAATGAGACCTAGAATATTCCATAGCTACTTTTAGAAAATAATTTGAAATGTCTGACAATGATTTAGAATGTTCCAAAAAATTCGAGAAATATTTACAATGTTGTAGAATGCTCTAGAACGTTCCAGAATGTTTCAGTATTGGTGTGTGATGTTTCAAATTTTTCAAGAAAGATTTGGAACTTATTAAAATGTCCTGGAAATACGCACTATTCCAAATTTTTTATGAAATCGTCATTTAAATTTAGATTAAAAAAAAATTTAAACAAAACGAACAAAGAATTACAAAAATCATTTCTCCTACCTGCGCCATGATGGTGGGGTCGAGATTTGGGAGAGGGTCTGCCCAATCGACGACGACCTCGGCCCCCCACAGCTGGAAGGCACCTGGTGCAAGTTGACGCCTTGCCATCGCTGCGTAGCGATGGCTTTCGAATTCTACGAAAGCAAAGCCGCGATTTTCGTTATTATTATATTGAGATAAATACAATATCACGTCTGTTATTCCTTCAACTTGTTCTACCAAACATTTCATGATTTCATCTTTTTTCCTGTCTCTTGGAAGATTGCCAACAAAAAGTCTAAAAACAAAAAAACCTCTTCCAAAACTAAATTCTCTCATATTGAGTTTTATTTTGCAATTATATTACATTTTTTTAAAATTCTAACAACATGGACTGAATAGCGTTAAACAGCTTTAAATATTCTATCTTTTAGTGAAAACCGCACCTAAATCGGTTAAGAAATAACAGAGTTACACCATTTTAAAGTTTTCCTACATTAATTATAAATGGCGCCCCTATTATTATTTACTTCCGCATTTCATAGAATAAACGCAATGGCCTTGATCTACTTTTTAACCAATAAACAAAAGGGCGGCGTCGTAGTAGCCAATCAGATGCCTGGAGCCTGTTTATAAACAGCAAAATAATCACATCCGAGTTAGTCAGCCGCGATACCTTTGGAGGGTGTACATCGTTGCATCAAATTTTTAGTTATAATTACGTAAAAAAAAGTATAATTATTATTATATTCATTAAAATTACCCTGTTACGTTAATAATATATGCTTAAATTTAAATAAACTTGTATTTTAAATTATTTTAAGTACATACATATAAAAAAGTAAAGGTAAACTTACCGACAATTATCCACTGATTTATAAACCCCTAGTTTCCTGTGGGGTCGTAAATCAAACCCATTGAATCTTTTGACGGCATTGTCGGCGCTTTTGATGTCGCAATAAGTAACAAAGCAAAAGCCGCGATTGTATCCGCTAAAGTCCATCATTAGACGTAGTTCGTAAATCTTTCCTACCTGTTCGAACAGGGGAACGAGTTCGTCTTCGAAAATATCACGGGAAATTTTGCCCACAAAAATTTCGGAACCCTTTGGAGGCTTATCGCCCTCCCAGTTTGGGGGTGGTCCGTAAACCCTTTGTCCATTACGCTGATTAATTGGGTAACCCGTTGTTTCGGACAATTTCAACAGTTTATCGTAAACCTCATTATCACGAACTATCTCTTTTTCAGAAGGGTTAAATTTTATTCTTGGAGAAATCAAATCCATTTTGTAGTGAGAGAAATCGAGAAAAATTAAATGGTGAAATAACCAGAATGAAAGAACGAATACAACTAAAATTGCAGTCAATTTGTTGTACCTATTTATAAGGGCTAAATGTTAAAAAAAATTGTCTTACATGCACGTGCAGTACCATTTCTTAAGACTATAAGAAACAGTTTTTTTTTGTTTTAGAAACTTAGATGTTCATGTGTATAGGCTTAAGCTATAAATTGCCTGCAGGTGTTTACAAAAAAGTGATTTATGGGTTTTTGGGTGGTATTGGTGCATTGGTGGTCATAAATTCATAGTTGTTAGTATAGGGTGATAGGCGAAGATACAGCTAATTTGCATTTTTATGGGTTCATTGAAAAGTGGACATGGTTCGTCGTGATGTGTTTTTTACATTTCTTCTACTTGTTTTTGTATAAGCACCTATTCATACAAGGGCTCTAAAAAGGTGTGCAGTTTTTGCATCATCAATCAATAGGTAACTGACTGACTGAAAAGATTATGGTAATCTTTCAATCAAAATAATGAAGCTCTTTAAATTTATTTATTTTTGTTAATTATTTTTAATTCAGTTTTTTGTTGTTTTAATATTTTGTTAAAAACTTTTTGTGTTTTTTGGTAAGACTGTAGGTAGGACCTTGACTTCTCTTAATACTTCTGCGTTTTAATTTTATCTAATAATAGGGGTAAATCGTAATAATTTTTATTTGTAGACTTTAATTGTTGATTTTAGGGGTAAATGTTTTATTTCTATCTACATATTTTAATTTTTTTTTAAAGCAGAAATTGTCTATTTTCTTTAATGTTGAAATAAATTCTTTTTTATTTCAAAAAAATATATACTCAGAGAAACAGGAAACACAGTTAGGATGTGCAGTGCCATCTGGTAGGTGAAGGTGAGGGAGAGAAAACAGCCCTGTTGTAACTGTAGGAAGTCGTATCGGGGATGGTTGGAACTGCTATTGATATTCTTAGTTTTGCAATTCGATACTATATGGCAGAACAGTCTCTATATTTAAACTAATCATTAGTTCTAAACTTTTAAAATCGATTTTTTTTATACTTTCCATAAATATTGACTAAGCAGCAGAAAAAATTTTCGAAAAATTGGCTTTTAATTTCATAATAATTGTTTTTTTTTTTGTTGCAGGTATGTTCCAGTTACAGAATTATTGTACCTACCCCTATACGTCAAAATGGTAAGCAACTATTGTTGGTTAAAAATTGGGGTAAATTTTCAACTTATTTACTACTAGAAATTTTACTAATTATTAAGTATAATAACTTATTGTGAACCTTTCATGATAAGTTTTAAAATTACAGCTCTAATATAATTTTTAGCATCGACGGATGGTGTTGATTTTTATAAAAATTTAAGTTATATTTCAAATTAGTTTAAATTCTTTTATATACCTATGTAGGTACATGTACCTGGATTCGTATAGGTATATACATATAAAGGCGTACAAGACATAAAAATATTTTTTTGTATATTTTATCGTCTACACTGAGAAAATTTCACCCGAAAATTGAAACAAATTGATTTGTAACACTTTAGCAGCAGTCGCTCCCGTTTCCTCATTAATTAAAAAGCTTCTTGGGATTCTTCATTTCCTCGAGCAGGTGTAGCGTTCATGACAAATTTTTAATGAAAACGTGCCGCTGCAATTAATCTTTTAAATTGTTCGAAACTTTTGATTTAAGTTTTCCTTTTCTATATACATTTTCCTACATCGTTTTATAGTTCGGTTGAGGTGGCAAAACGGTACAAAAAGAAAATTTTTATATATGTAATAGAAAATAACACAAAAATAATTGAGATTAATATCCACATACGTTGCGTTTAATTGAGTTGCTGTACGTCGACCTTAATCTTATATACTGCGAAAACAAGACAGGGAGATAGCGTGAGTGGGGCGTTACTGCAACCGATTGGTTGCAGTTGTTCAATTATTGACGCGTAGCCAATTAGACGTCACTCTTCACTATAAAAACCGTGTACGTTTTAAAGTGAAGTCGTAGCGGCCAGGTGGCCGTGAGGTAATGATGATTAACCGAGCGACTTGATCAGCGGATTACCCGCCAAGTCGTAGTCGGTTCGAACCCGAGTATGGGTAACAAGCTTTTCACGTTGAAAAACCTAACTTTCCATTTGGAGATGAAAATTTGTCATAATTGTAATAATTGATACAAAACAATAAAGATATGGACCAAAAAAAAAAAAAAAAAAAAAAAGTGAAGTCAGTATGTGAAAACTTTTATGGAGTGTGGAGATATTTTTTCCTATGTTTAGTTTAGATTTGTTCTGTTCTGAATAAAAAACATTATAAGTGGTAAAGTTCTGTAGGTTGTCGTCACGAAAGGAGCGGAATACCAATAGATTTGCGACAAAGTTTTTTTTTTATAAATTCGATTTCAACTTTAAGTAAAAAATTTTGTATTATTTTTCATTTGCCAGTCTGAGTAAAAAGTTGGAATCCATATAAGTTTTTCGTACCTGTTTGTTGTTCTTGTCAAACTTTTGTTTCGTTCCCTATTCGCTCCTTTTATCCTGTATTAATCTATTTCTTGTTTTAAGTTGATAAAATATTAGGACTACTAGGATTGACGATGAATGAAAGAAAAGAAGACTCACTCCTAATTACCACAAAACTAATTTAAGAGTGAGTCTTCTTTTCTTTCATTCATTTATCTTTTACCACAGTCTCCTTTTTCTACTTGATTAGGATTGACGTTCTCGTCATAGTTTGTATTCAAGTTGGTCGTAAAATCAGTTTTAAAATCAGTCGTATTGTGGAAAGGAAGGTAATATTCTTGGTACTTGTATTGGGATATATTTCTTTAATGCTGGACGCGACATCTAGTGCATATTGAATACCCATACGAGTATATTGGATTGATGTGTAGTCGCAAATCCGCTTTGACTGAGCCATATTTCGTATATAGTTCGAAAGGAGAACATTTATAACCCTATATAGTAGATTTAGTAGCTTTTTTCAATTATGTACCTACGCAAAGTAGGGATTGGGGGACATTTAAAAAGGTGGAACTGGGTGCAACAACCCCTCTTCAACTTTTATATATTTTTCATCAAATCTGTGGAAGCTTCAAGTGATTCAATAAATAATTCATTAAATGTTAATGACCTAGAGTTCATTATAGATATAAGTACGTCAAACAATTTTGATTTAAATGACGTATTTTCACTTGAGTTTTCATCGAAATTCATACAGCACGAATTGTAATGACGTAGTAGATGGACGAATGGGTTCATTCTGGTGAGAATATTTTTAGAAATACGAAAGAAAATGTATGATCCTCTTATCAGCAATGTTGTATGTCTGCTTCCCGTCATGTCATCTATTATCTGAACGTGTGTTTCTGTTATTCGAGTCGAGGTTTAAAATTAGCTCTATATAAGTTCTAAAGAAAGTAATTTTCTTCCTTTAACAATGTTATCTCAAGTTTTAAGAGAACACAATAAGTACACTCACTCATTTAGTGGAGTATTACACGATAGTCCTTCGTTAGATTGATTAAATTAGAGGGGAGGTGTAAGGGAACACTTGGTAGGGATTGTTGGGGACGAGAGGGAAAGGTAATTTATTGTAGTTAGTAAATTACGTGGGTGATGTTGTGGTAAGTCGATTACAGAGTACATAGTTAGATGTAGAGTAGTGTAGAATGTCTGAGTTCATGGGAAGGGGGCGGAATTAAGAGTACGCCAATTAAAGAATGTGTGAATTCTTGGGAGGTGGGAGTGAAGTATGAGAAGGAGAGGTGAATTAAGAGTATGCCAATTAAAGAGTGAATAAGACTGAGGCGAAGTAGTGCAGAATGAGTGTGTTCTTGAGAGGTGGGGGTGAAGTATGAGAAGAGGGGCGGAATTAAGAGTGCGCCAATTAAAGAATGTGTGAAATCTTGGGAGGTGGGAGTGAAGTATGAGAAGGAGAGGTGAATTAAGAGTATGTCAATTACAGAGTGAATAAGACTGAGGTGAAGTAGTGCAGAATGAGTGAGTTCTTGAGAGGTGGGAGTGAAGTAAGAGACGAGGGGAACCGTTAGAAATTAAAGGAAGGGGAAGGATGAGTAATTTTACCAATATTGTGGCAAGGAGAGGTATAATAAGTGATTGTAAATAAAGTATGAGACTTGGTAACAATCAAAATGGGAGATATTGGAAAATAGGGGCGGTTTGTGTTCATTCGTATTTTAAAATTAACAATAAATGATCTGGAATTATTATCTGCCGTACATTTTATGATTTATCGGATATATTTTATATTTATTAAAAATTTATGCCCTCATTTATATGATGCACGTAATTTTCCATATCATATCGGACTTTTCACCTAATTAGTTGTTGATTTTTCATTTTATCATTTTGTCAGCAATTTGTAAAACTGTTTTACTGCAATAAATGTAGGGGTTGTGTCAGTATTTAAAAAAAAAAGAACTTATTTCTGATCTAGGTCAAACATGTACGTTTACAAATAATATTTTAATCAATTTTTGAACCAACTGACTTATATTCTTTAGTATCTACCATTTTCCTCCCTTATCAAATTTTGCTTGAAAATTGTTTTCCCAGAGTCATAATCATCGTGAGACTGCTGACTCAGCCCCAATATACACATACGTAGATACATATATCTCTTCCATTACTTTGAGTTTATTAGATTATATCAGCCCCATGGGGATTGGATAATATTTCGTATGAAACCGATATCGATGGCATTGACAAATTCATTATCTTTCCATAGCGATTGTATTTTCTTTAGGAATACAATAACACCCCAATTGTGAGGCCTTATAAAAAATTACGTAGCAAAATTATTTTTTCCAGAAAAAAAGAAGCAAATTAGATGGTATATAAGAAAAGTAATTCTTGTTGTAAAAAATTTATTTGCGTTATTATAAGAGGGGTTACATATGAATATAACGGTTAACTTACTATCAAAGCCCTGAGTCTAAAAGTTGCTGAGACTGTAGACTGGGGTGGAGGGTAAATAAGTAAATAAAGATACGACTGATACAGTAACACCCTGTATATTCCAAACGTTTCGTCATTTTGACTATGGCCATCTCTGATCCTTCCGGTGCGGTGGTAGCACGCGTCCATCCCCACCATTCGACAAAGGGCGCCCCGCCGTCGTGCCGTGAGATCAAAGCACGTGTGTATAGAGCGCGCCGCGACGCTTTTCGTCGAGCCGGCGTCGCATGATCGTCGTCATGGGCCGCTATCCAAGTTAGTTTTCACGCGGTAGTGATTTGGTTCAGTCCGTCGACCCATCGTCGCGTCGGTTGTAGTGTCTTAAAACCGACGCTCGCGACGCTCGCTGCCGGTCGCTATACCTGTCGGCGACGCCGGTTTGAAAGCGACGTCCGTCAGTGGACCAAGTTTTTCGCGCACCTGACGACAATGATGTTGTTGATGTTGATATGCGACGGTTGTTAGCGACCGCGGCCGCGGAAGCCGTATGTATTTGTATACGTGTATTAAATGTCTAGATTGTAATAATTATTGTTTTTTTGTGAATGAATGATGTGGCTGAATGATGAATTTGTGTTACAAATTAGAAAAAATTATAGACAATCAGAAGGGTGTATTTTTAGTCGTTTTAATTTAGATGCGCCCCTAAAATAATGTAGAATAATTACGGTTACCATCCCTTAAAAAAATAAACATTGTTTTTAATAAAAATATTTTCCAAAATTAATAAAATCCTCTACGTCGTAAATTTTTTTACAATTATTGTTTACTCCAATAGTTCAGTGTTTTCTAGTTCACTATCAGAATTATTTTAATGACAAAGAAACCCTACAAGTTTAGGGCTCTCCTTGGAGGTTTTTCTTGGAGAAAAAAATTATTTGTGGGCAGCATTGTACATTGTAATCTTTGAGAAGATTCTGTGTATCAAATAGTTATTAAATTTCTCGTAAATCCATTAAAATAGGACATCTACTATTGAATAATTACTACAGATGGCGCCAATTATATGTCTCACTACATTTAGTCACCCCATTTGCTAGGGTTGCTTTGTGATGTATATAAACCACTTTATAATGTTTGGAATTGGATTCCATGTGGTGGTTTTGAACAAAAAAGTGTTTTACATTCGTACCTTTTCATTTTGGGAAAACTTTTTGGGTAAATCCAAAGTTATTTCTATTTTCGTGAATACATTTTTCTACACCTATTCACGTGACAAAGGATTGAAATGGATTTTCACGCTTAAAGTACACACTTGAGGAAATTCTTATTTTACATGTAATTTGGTATTTTGAAGATGTACCTACCTACTGCGACGAAACACGAAAAACAATTTTCCAACAGATGAAGATCACATCTTTTTTTTTTTGTTCCTTTGCTTAATTGGTAGAATAAATTTGTGAACTGTACGATGGGCTGTCTCTAGTGTATATTTTCAACTGTCGTGACTGTACTTGATTCAGAAGGGTTTAAAAATTTAGTAGTTGATGTGGGATAGGGAGTTTTGAATGACATGAAAACATTATTAAGCTAAGTGGTTTTGAACTTGTCCGACAGCTGACATTAAACAAGTGAAAGTGAGAATTTCTTGTCACCCTTTATGCTTCTACAATAATTACCTTAATAACGCTGACTGTCGGTAGATATTCTTCTGTCATGACACGTCATTGTCATGACATGTGGACTCATTTGGTCTAGTACGTTTTGTGACAGGATTGATGACGTTAACAAAAAAATACAACGATGAAAATTAATTGGTACCCATGTGTTTGAAAAATATGTACAGCATAATGTGCTAATGTATCCTGGGTTGCCTATGTAATTTATTAACACCACATCGTATTTGTTTATTAAAGTGAGGTTTAGGTACAGAATTAATTATTTGTTTTAATTAAAGAGTTGAGTGTTCATGAGGTGGTAGTTTCGCAAGGGAAAATATTAAAATTGAAATGATTCCTATTCCAGCAACGTAAGGTCTTTTAATGAATAAGTTGCTTTGGGGAATCGCATTATTTATTTGTTTATTTAATGGGAAAGAATTATAATTTTTAACATAATCTTAGGAGTGGAAGTTTCCAAATTTTTTTGTTTGAGTTCTTGTGTAAACTTTGGTTACTAATTATTAAAAAAAAAGATCTAAGAAGAATCATCGCGGCTTTTTAGTGAGATAAGCCTTTTTTGTTTTAATGAACATCGAGGGTGCTTTTTTTCTACATAATTAAGTTATCTGGAACGCGTTTTTATTTGAGAAGGGTGCAGAAGTGCTTTCGATAACATCAACCCGTGTTTCCGAAATGAATTACGATTTCAGTGATTAAAATCTCCTAGTTCTGCGTTCGAGTATAATTTTGTACTTAATAAGTACATATTTAGGGGTAAAAGTTGACTATAATGCGTTTTGAGATAACAGCTAATGTTTTAGTAGGTACCAAAGCAAGGGTTTTTTTTTCTGACGTACCCTACGAAACACTATTTATTTATTGGTCTAAAAATTGGGTTTTGCTGTAGATTTTATCTCTCTATATATGAGATTGCTTACACTGAAAAAAAATTTTATTGCTTTTTTTTTTTTTGATGAAATAATTTTTAATTATTTTTATTTGACATAGAAAAGGTGCTCTTATTTAGGTAGTCCAACTCTAGTATTTTTTGAGTTATTTTTATTTAAAGGGTTCGAGGAAATTTATATTTAATAATTATTTTATTGAATTTTTAACAGTAACAATTGTTGATAATAGTGATAATAAAAAAAAACTTCAAAACAAATGTTGGAAATGTCCACCATCTACCTCAATTTTCACATTTATACTACGAAAGCTTTCATAATTAACGATAAATTTCAGAAAACTTTGAACCCCCTGTATATTTGTATAAGGGATGTTAAGCTCAATCGTAATACTTTGTAGCATCTAGTTTAGAGTTTGTCTATTCTTTATGAATCACCCTGTATAATTTATGCTCCTTCTTCTTCATGTAACAAATATAGCACCCCATCCCTAGTAAAAAAAATCACCCAAGTTTACTAATGCATAATAATGATTCCAAATTTCTAAAATTGTAGCCCCAACAGCACAACCCATTCCTGGATTTTCTATTTAACAGTCAGATGAATTTGGAGAAGAGAAAATGTTTCAGTTTTCGAAATTTCCTCACGAAATTTTAATTTAAACAGCTTAAGGTACTTCTAACATATTTTTTGGTCACGTCTGCAAAGTGTTATCGTAGTCTCATAAAACTTTCTGTATTCAACGTTTCGTCATTCCTTGTGGACATCATCAGGAGAACTCCGTTGGAAAATATATTCCAAGTGAGTTTTCCTGTAGATGTAGATCGCCCACGTGTGATGACGAAACGTTGAGCACCGAAAGTCTTATAGACGACAACCAAAAATTTCGAAAACCACTAATTATTATTAAGTCTATTAATTACGATGGCAACAAAAATATTGGTTTTACTAAGTTTCCATTTGTATTTATAAAAGTATCTTTTGCTTTTATAATCCATTATATTTAACATCTTGTAGCGCGATTTTACTGCTTGGTCGTAACGTTTTTAATTTTTATGTTTCTATAAATCTCTTTTGTGAAATTAATTTTTATCTTTCGGGACGTCCCCGCTTACGTGTGTCAGTTAAGTCTGGTCCACGTTTCATTTTTGGTATCTGTGTCCTAATTAGTTTTGACCTTTTTGGTATAAGACACATAATATCTTTCTATCTAGTGTGGCATTCGTGAAGACCCTGTATATTAACTATACAGGGTTTTACGGGGTAAAAGCCTGTAACTACTAGAAGTTTTTCTATACGTAAATATTTTCTATTCTAACACTTTTGTGTTAACAAAAAATTTCTTGATAACAAACTCAGTTCATTTTCAATATAATCGATATAAATTTTATTGTTGTATCACCCTAACGTTTAATTAATTAAATTAATTAGTGTGACAGGGAAAACTTTCTTCGATGGAGCGTCGTTTCACGATTAGTAGAGGGTTTGTTTGATATATGATTAGACTTCACCCTCTTGTAAATGTACGTGAACGTGTATGGATTCCAGAACCATCTTGATACTTATAATGAACTAAATAACTGTAATTTGACTTCCTAACAAGTTTCGAACACGCGACCAGTTTCAAAAAATAGGGCAAAGTATTACAATTAGAACATTAATAATTATACTTGATTAATTATACGAATTTATCGTTTTCCAAAATGTCACTATTTTTTTTAATGTTCTGTAGTTCTTGCGTTTGTAGTTCTTCCACTCTGTCCAACATATATTCGTTCCATCCTGTACATTATCATTATATTTGTTTATACTTTTGATTTATTTGACAAAAAAAATGTTTGCTCCAGCAATGGAATAAAATCCATTTGAATTATATTCAAAGACACGACTAAACAGCCCTTAACGTTGTGTTCCTTAAGGAAGGGATCGATTCCTTTAAGTCATTACGTCAGATACTGTAACAATAAGGATCTACCTGGCTTTAGTGCACGTCTTCCAATTACCATTAGATTCGTTTGAGAAAACGAAAAAATTTATTCCACTTTGAAAAATAACAGTCGTATTTTGTTCAACATTGAAAAACCGCCCCTATGAGGGCATTTCGCGTATATAGATGAACTTTAATTGGTGGTTAATTTAATTATGATTGTGTTAATTCAGCCTTGTTTCATTTGAGTTGCTGAGTTTGCTTGAATATGTATGTACACGTTGTAAAACGTCCTTCGTGCTATGTCCTGTTTGACATTTTCAACCTCAAACAGGATAATTTGAAGGAAGAGCGACGTTTGCAGATCCGATGGCCTCATATAAATGACGTGTGGTTAATGTTCTCGCTTCTGATATAACGGACAGTTATTGTGGCAAATTTTATTTCGAAATCAGCTCAAACAACAAACATACAGGGTGTCCGGAAGCGGGGATGTCCCGAAAGATAAAAATTAATTTCACAAAAGAGATTTAGAGAAACATTAAAATTAAAAACGTTACGACCAAGCAGTAAAATCGCTCAAAAACATGTTAAATATAATGGATTACAAAAGCAAAAGATACTTTTATAAATACAAAAGGAAACTTAGTAAAACCAAAGTTTTTGTTGCCATCGTAATTAACAGACATAATAATAATTAGTGGTTTTCGAAATTTTTGGTTGTCGTCTATAAGACTTTCGGTGCTCAACGTTTCGACATCACACGTGGGCAATCTATATCTACAGGAAAACTCACTTGGAATATATTTTCCAACGGAGTTCTCCTGAAGATGTCCACACACACACAGACGTGACCAAAAAATATGTTAGAAGTACCTTAAGCTGTTTAAATTAAAATTTCGTGAGGAAATTTCGAAAACTGAAACAATTTCTCTTCTCCAAATTCATCTGACTGTTAAATAGAAAATCCAGGAATGGGTTGTGCTGTTGGGGCTACAATTTTAGAAATTTGGAATCATAGTGCATTAGTAAACTTGGGTAATTTTTTTTTCTAGGGATGAGGTGCTATATTTGTTGCATGAAGAAGAAGAAGGAGCATAAATTATACAGGGTGATTCATAAAGAATGGACAGACTGTAAACTAGATGTTACAAAATATTACGATTGAGTTTAACATCCCTTATACAAATATACAGGGGGTTCAAAGTTTTCTGAAATTTATCGTTAATTAAGAAAGTTTTCGTTATATGAATGTGAAAATTGAGGTAGATGGTGGACATTTCCAATTATTGATTTGAAGTTTGTTTTTTTGTTATTAAATATAAACTACCTTCGATCCTTTAGGTGCAACGTCAAAATAGGTTTCAAATTCGTTAGTTTTATTCCAAAAAACCTAGAAGTACCAATTTTGACATTTATACTAAGTACGAAAACTTTCTCAATTAATGACAAATTTCAGAATAAAATTTCATCTTTGAACGCCCTGTATATACATATATAAAAATATTATTTTTTCGCTAAGGGAGGAACGCTTTTACGTTTGTTTTTTGGTAAACTACATTTCTTTAGGGACTCTTATTAGGCAGACCGTTATTTGATCATTGAAAATGTCCTTAGCCTCTCTATGACGATCTTTTTCTTTTGTGAATATCCTAAGAGCTTTTCTCTATAGTCAATCTTAGATCTGTTGGTTTTTTTCTTCTCGTCCTGCTTTAATACAGTTTAGTTTATATGAAATCCTGTGGGATTTTTTAGCTGGTCATTTGAGGTTAAAAATTTTCCACCACTTGCATTTGGTACTTAAATCAGATCATTTCGAAAAAAAAGGTGGTGAGTCGAAGGTACGCGACGTATAGTCTTCAGCCGCGTATTCCGCTTTCACTTACACTACTTCTTTGCCATTTTTGATAGGTACAATTTAGTCAAATTCGATTTGAACATGTCTAAACGTGTCTACTAAAAAATTAACTGCCTGTTTTCCCAATAATTACGGGGTTTTCCCAATTTAAACACATGAACTTTATTTAACAGTTGCCCTTTTACGTTTGCTTTTATAGTGCTCAAAAAAAAAAGTGTATTTGTGTTTGCAAAAGACAGATCTAGTTACCTGTTCGTTTATGTTTTTGTAGTAAACCAAACGTGAAAATGAAAGGAACTTAATTTCCCTTTTTACAAGCACACGTTTATATACGAGGGCTTTTCAATAAAGACTGGCACTAGTTCTATACATGCACTTGTTTAAGAAGAGAGAAGTGTTTAAAGAAAGTTATTTTGAGGTAAATCAGGACTATAAAGCGGATGAGTTACAGTTATTTTGACAGCTTTTATTGATCACCCCTCGTACACGGGGAGAAGTCTCTTTTGAGGTCTTTAACTCAGTAAATTGGCATTAAACACAAATGTTTGCGACGCATAAAGTCTGTTGTATGTTCGTAAAAGCCGGAAAACGTTTAGAGCTAATTTTAAGATAGAAATGGAACCATTACACGTCCGTGTACGCATTCGTCCATCCATTATACAATATATTTAGCGCCGGTGTTGTAGAACAAAAATAACCGGCCGAAACGTCGTCGAATTGGTATCCAGGGGCGACTTTTGTCTCAGGAGCTGCGAAAATATCGAACACACTTTCACAAGTTGTGCGATGTTATTTAACAAACACCAAATTTTGATAGATAAAGTTTACGTAAGGCAAACAAGCAGCGGTTTTGAAAACAGAATTAAAGAACATAATTATATTTAATAGAGCCTTTGGTTTATTATTAATTAATTAATTAATTAATTACTCAATTAAGTTTTAAAAGATTTGTGTGTGCGCCGTCACTGGTTTATTTACTGTTGGATACTAATGGATTTTGACAGCTTACTATGTCAATATTTTGGGATAAAGCATCGCTGCACTTTGTATCTGTTTTTAAAAAGATCCGTCTATTTTGGGATCGCGTAAAGTTGTACAGATATTTCGAAAAGGTGACGCACTTAATCAGGAACACATTTTTTTATTTTCCCAAAAATAAACCGTCGAAAAACACTTGCTGACGTAGAAAACAATTGAGCCGCCACCATTCGCTGCAAATATTGCAGCCACACTATATATACTTTCTTATTATTTTTTTCATAAATCGATTCGTTTTGACACGAGATTGCCTCGTATCCCATTTTTTCTATATATCTACAATCTAAAGCTCTGGTAAGATCGTAACAATTAAATGGACAGGAGGTAATTTATCGGACGAAATCTCTGAAAGCCAATTTAGGATGCTATTGTGTTACGCGAAACTCAACCCCGGATGAAACCCAATAAACCCGAGAAAAAACTCATAAAATTGCCGACACTTTTTTGGAGGAGCCGTGAGCTTCTAAATTGTGCCTTCGGTACTTAAACTTTCAACGGTTTCCGCCTTCGGCAACAAATTGGATGCGTTAAAATGTCAAAAAGTCCAATCCTGACTCTATTTATTTTAGTCCGAAGGAATGCAACAATTTGATTAAAGTTTTAAACGGTAAAAATTAAAATTATTCTCAAAGGAAAATTTTAAATCTCAGAAATTTATTATTTGGGTAACGAAATCAAATTTTGGGTACGTGAATTATGTGCTTTTAGTGAGACTTCATTTTAAAACCAGATTTTGTGAGGAAAGACTTTAGAAAACAGTTTACAGGAAGTCCCGAGTTTCGAAGTTTTCAATAAACTCGACGCAGCTTCTCAGATTAACGCCAGACTTGACAAAGTAAATACCTTTTCGAGAATATCGAAAATTAAGGGTTGAATGATAATTAAAATAGGGTAGGATTTTACGATTAAACTATTTAGGGCATAAAACTCTAAAACACAGTGGCGTAACCATGGTTTCAGCCGCTCAATACCGTATTCTGTTTGTGATAATATTCAGTTTCAGTTTAAAAAAAAAATATTAATAACTTAGCAAATTGTGGATTGTTGTTTTTTTTTAATTAAATTTATCCTTGACGTAATAACTTTTAAGCACTTCTGAGCTTCCTTCTACGATTTTCTCTTGGTGAGTTAAAGTTTGTGTCGAAATTGTCTTTTTTTGTTACACCTCCAGTCGTTTTCTAATTGAATGAAACCAGTTCATCTGCACGTTAATTGAAACTTATTGCTTATTAGGATACCGAAAAAGAAAGAAATAAAATCCCTCCATCCCCGAAGGATCGCTACGCCGTGTCTGTGAAAGTGAAAGCCAACTTAATAACTTTCCTTGTTTCGACACGAAATCAAAGTTAACGCTTTTGCTAAATAGCTCTACTGTCAGAAAGAGATTGCCTTTTTGATGTCGTCTAATTTTTTACGAACGAGTTTTCGCTTAGTTGGGGAAAATTACTTCGCTTTCCTCTTAAATTTTCATTTCGACAATTTCGTTATTTGTTTTAAAGAACAAAGGGAAATATTCAATTAAAAGTTTATGTCTTGCTTATTGAAAAAGGTGTAATTGAAGCCCTGACAGACAGATTTAAGAGCATTCGCGCACTAGCGGGCCAACTTGTGCGGCCAGGTCGTGGCAGCCAAATCGATACCTTATCTTAGAGCCTCTGATGTGCACTAATGGTCTAGCAGCGCGGCCAGGTCGTGCCAATACGTTGTCCTGCGCACTAGCGATCAGATCGCGCTCAGTTGGCCGCCCTGAACCTTATTGGCGCGACCTGGCCGCGCTGCTTGGCCGTTAGTGCGCATCAGAGGCTCTAAGATAAGGTATCGATTTGGCCGCCACGACCTGGCCGCATGATTTAGCCGTTAGTGAGCTCAAAGAACTCTTAAAGTAGTATTTAGCCCTTCGATTTGCTAATACTCATGTCTATTCTATACAATACACCCTCTTCTTGTAATGGACGTATTACAGAATTACCACAGGCGAACTATAGGGTAGAAATGGGACTGGCTAATTAATTATTGAACATTTATTTCACACCCTCGTCTATTATACTTCACTTTCTTCCGAAAGGTTTCCATTTTAGTGATTTGATAATGAGAATTCCACTTCGAAACTAAAGACCTTGATGAAAAATTCATGTAAACTGTTACCAACTAAACGTTTTTTAAAAATTTCGAAGGATAATTAAATATTAAACTTACACTTTTGCAGTTGTTTCATTTTAAATACAAAAACTCTTGACGAAAGTTTTGGTGGACGAATTGAAGAAATAGAGTCATAACTGGATTAAGTGGTTACTAGAAGAGGGCTTATACATCAAAAAAATTTAAATTCTTTTATTTCTAACAGTATAGGCAATTAAAAACTTATAATTGAAAAAAAAATCGGTCAAGGCTTGATTACTAACTCGAGTGTTTTAAAAAAGTTTCCGTGCTTTTCATCGAGTTATCCTTGTTCCTAATTGTATCGTTGAAAAAGTTTACAAGAAGTCTTAAAAAAACTTGTCTCTCGTTCCGGAATGTGTGTGTCTCCAGAAAAACTTATAATACGACAAAAAGTTTATAAGACGATAGTGTTAAAAATTACATAAAATAATAACGATTTTTGTCATATAGTATTCATAAAAATGAATAAGTTACAAATTTTATCTGCGTGAAATAAAAACAAATTAAAAAATTCCTAAATCAAATTTTACAGTCAACAAACAACATACAAAAAGAAGAAACAGAAAATTCAAACGATTTTGATTTTTTTTTTATCATTTGAATGAGTCGTTTGTACCTTTACGAATAAATTGTTAAGAAGGGTCGTTTACAATGCGGAATTAACTTTTATGAAACTCCGGAAATTCGAACAGCCGCTTTGAGACAACGTTTGTGTAATCCCACAGGCATCATTTCCACTGAATTAAAATTTAATACATTACAAAATTGAAATCTGTTCACTAATGCTTTTCTGTTCGCTAAGAAACAAACGAATACATTATTCTATGGATACACAACAAAAATACTTAGGGTTCATAAATATTATAAAGTAGGATTCACTGCGGGAGAGCCCATAGACGTAGCTTGGAGTTTTTCCTAGGGTGAGAAGTTCATCAGTTGAGCAGCTGGTGCAAGGTTTTCATTTTAGTAGTCCAACTGAATCATATGTAGAGAATCTATTGAAAAAGACTGAATTCAGTGCATCATCTTGAGAAACTTCTGAACAACACTGGATTCAGGTGCATGATATGAAGAAAAAGTTTTGCTAGAAGACTGGATTCAAGAGTATCAGATGTTAAGAAACATTCGAAGAAGACTGGATCTAGAGAAACTTCTAAACAAGACTGGATTCAGGTGCATGATATGAAGAAAAAGTTATGCTAGAAGACTGGATTCAAGAGTATCAGATGTTAAGAAACTTTCGAAGAAGACTGGATTCAAGTGTATCATCTAGAGAAACTTCTAAACAATACTGGACTCTGGTGCATCATGTTATAGAGAGAAACTTTTGCAAGAGGACTGAATTACTGGATTCAAGTGCAGCAAATATAGAGAAACTTTGGAAGACTTGATTCAAGTGCATTATGTTGAGAAAATTCTGAGCAAGACTAAATCCAGATGCATCATACGTAGAGAAACCTTTTCAAGAGGACTGGATTTAAGTGTATCAGATGTAGAGAAATTTTTGAAGAAGACTGGATTCAAGTGCTTCATCCAGGGAAACTTTCAAACAAGACTGGATTCAGGTGCATCGTATTATAGAGAGAAACTTTTGCAAGAGGACTGGATTACTGGATTCAAGTGCAGCAAATATGGATAAACTTTGGAAGAGTAGATTCAAGTGCATCATGTAGATAAAACCTGAACAAGACTGGATTCAGGTGCACATATGTAACGAAACCTTTCCAAGAGGACTGGATTTAAGTGTATCAGATGTAGAGAAACTTTCGAAGAAGACTGGATTCAAGTGCTTCATCTAGGGAAACTTTCAAACAGGACTGGATTCAGGTGCATCATATTATAGAGAGAAACTTTTGCAAGAGGACTGGACTACTGGATTCAAGTGCACCAAATGTGGATAAACTTTGGAAGAGTAGATTCAAGTGCATCATATTATAGAGAGAAACTTTTGCAAGAGGACTGGATTACTGGATTCAAGTGCAGCAAATATAGAGAAACTTTGGAAGACTTGATTCAAGTACATTATGTTGAGAAACTTCTGAGCAAGACCAAATCCAGATGCATCATACGTAGAGAAACCTTTTCAAGAGGACTGGATTCAAGTGTATCAGATGTAGAGAAACTTTCGAAAAAGACTGGATTCAAGTGCATTCATCTAGAGAAACTTCTAAACAATACTACACTCAGGTGTATCATATTATGGAGAGAAACTTTTGCAAGAGGACTGGATTACTGGATTCAAGTGCACCAAATGTGGATAAACTTTGGAAGAGTAGATTCAAGTGCATCATATTATAGAGAGAAACTTTTGCAAGAGGACTGGATTACTGGATTCAAGTGCAGCAAATATAGAGAAACTTTGGAAGACTTGATTCAAGTACATTATGTTGAGAAACTTCTGAGCAAGACCAAATCCAGATGCATCATACGTAGAGAAACCTTTTCAAGAGGACTGGATTCAAGTGTATCAGATGTAGAGAAACTTTCGAAAAAGACTGGATTCAAGTGCATTCATCTAGAGAAACTTCTAAACAATACTACACTCAGGTGTATCATATTATGGAGAGAAACTTTTGCAAGAGGACTGGATTACTGGATTCAAGTGCACCAAATGTGGATAAACTTTGGAAGAGTAGATTCAAGTGCATCATATTATAGAGAGAAACTTTTGCAAGAGGACTGGATTACTGGATTCAAGTGCAGCAAATATAGAGAAACTTTGGAAGACTTGATTCAAGTACATTATGTTGAGAAACTTCTGAGCAAGACCAAATCCAGATGCATCATACGTAGAGAAACCTTTTCAAGAGGACTGGATTCAAGTGTATCAGATGTAGAGAAACTTTCGAAAAAGACTGGATTCAAGTGCATTCATCTAGAGAAACTTCTAAACAATACTACACTCAGGTGTATCATATTATGGAGAGAAACTTTTGCAAGAGGACTGGATTACTGGATTCAAGTGCACCAAATGTGGATAAACTTTGGAAGAGTAGATTCAAGTGCATCATATTATAGAGAGAAACTTTTGCAAGAGGACTGGATTACTGGATTCAAGTGCAGCAAATATAGAGAAACTTTGGAAGACTTGATTCAAGTACATTATGTTGAGAAACTTCTGAGCAAGACCAAATCCAGATGCATCATACGTAGAGAAACCTTTTCAAGAGGACTGGATTTAAGTGAATCAGATGTAGAGAAACTTTCGAAGAAGACTGGATTCAAGTGCTTCATCTAGGGAAACTTTCAAACAAGACTGGATTCAGGTGCATCATATTATAGAGAGAAACTTTTGCAAGAGGACTGGACTACTGGATTCAAGTGCACCAAATGTGGATAAACTTTGGAAGAGTAGATTCAAGTGCATCATGTAGAGAAACTTCTGAGCAAGAGTGTATTCAGATACACATATGTAGAGAAACCTTTCCAAGAGGACTGGATTCAGGTGTATCAGATGTAGAGAAACTTTCGAAGAAGACTGGATTCAAGTGCTTCATCTAGAGAAACTTCTAAACAAGACTGGATTCAGGTGCGTCATATTATAGAGAGGAACTTTTGCAAGAGGACTGGATTCAAGTGCACCAAATATAGAGAAACTTTGGAAGACTTGATTCAAGTGCATTATGTTGAGAAACTTCTGAGCAAGACTAAATCCAGATGCATCATACGTAGAGAAAACCTTTTCAAGAGGACTGGATTTGAGTGTATCAGATGTAGAGAAACTTTCGAAGAAGACTGGATTCAAGTGCTTCATCTAGAGAAACTTCTAAACAAGACTGGATTCAGGTGCATCATATTATGGAGAGAAACTTTTGCAAGAGGACTGGACTACTGGATTCAAGTGCACCAAATGTGGATAAACTTTGGAAGACTAGATTCAAGTGCATCATGTAGAGAAACTTCTGAGCAAGAGTGGATTCAGATGCACATATCTAGAGAAACCTTTTCAAGAGGATTGGATTCAAGTGTATCAGATGTAGAGAAACCTTTGAAGAAGACTGGATTCAAGTGCTTCATCTAAGGAAACTCAAACAAGACTGGATTCAGGTGCATCATATGGAGAGAAACTTTTGCAAGAAGACTGGATTCAGGTGTTTCATACTATGAAGAAGAAAATTTTGAAGACTAAGTAGGTTTAATGCTGAGAACTGAATAACTGAGTCCACAAAGATTCGACATACGTACCTATTGATGCACTGGAGCTTCATTACAATTGTGACGATTATAATTTAATTTTGTATGTGTCCATGTATCAGTTCAATTTCTACTCTGTTGGCAGTATTTTCTACTGTTTGAGATGTCAATAAGTTATTGATCATTTTGGGGTTTACGTGACGAAGTTCCTACGTAAATAATTACTTGAATGAGGTCTTTTGCTGCCAAATTCTCTTTGCATAGGATAATTCAATTAACGGAAAGGAAATGCAAAGCCCTTATAATCATATTTTAGAGGTTAGTTTGTACCGAAAGACAACAGTTTAACGGGAGTAATTAAAACTACAAAATTAATTATCCTACATCCGCAATTAACGAGATTCACAAACTCCATTTTCTTGGCGAGTGGCTTTCTGGCTTTAGACCAATCTTCTTAAAATGCTGTTCGCATATAAGACAAAAATATTGCAGATTAATTATTTATTGTTTTTTAAAGTAATCAAGTTGCTTAATTAATTATTTCCACCCTTTTCGTGATTTGTAATCTTCCCATCCTCCCAAGTAGTTGTACAAGTTTTTGTAGCCGATTCTTTGCATAATTTTCATGGCTTTCGTGGATCTTATTCCAGCTAGACAGCTAAACACTATGGGGAAATCCCGGTTGGGTTTCGATCGTCCGTAGGCCTTTTTGAATTCAGCGTCTGTCATTCGGGTAAAGGCTTGTTCAAGTTCCATTAGGGGTATGTTGATGCTACCTCGGATTCGTCCGCTGTTTGCTACCTCCTGACGATCACGGACGTCCACAATCAGGACTTCGGGGTCAGTTTCTATTTCCACCACATCTTCATATCTTACTACTGACATAGGGGGTGCTGTAATACCTTTGAGAAATACTGTTGATATTAAACGCATTGGAATTATGGAGGGTAGGTCGAATTCATTTTGGGGGAGTATATTTTACATATTGAGACAACCGTTTATTGTAATTTGATAACCTTTTAAGGATTGAGAATTTTTTTCGAATGACATATGACAATAAGTATTCACAAAAGTCAAAATAGCGTAAAAGGAATGACGAATGGCTTAGGTACTTTTGGTGTGTTTTGTTCTTCATTATAAATGTAAATATTTTTATATCCCATTCCCTGCAGAATTTCAAAAGCCAAAAAGGACCTGAAGACAGGATATTGAAAGAAAAGTCATGTTGTGGTTTTAGACGTCCGAAGTATTTTAGGAATTCGTCCTTTGGCGTCGTTTTGAAAACATTGTTTGCAATTTTAAGGGGAGTATTGACATTCCCAGGGGCATGTTTTGAATGGTTTATTTCGTCCACAATAAAAATTTTTGGTTCACCTTTCACCTTCAAGAAATATTTACTACCCTAAAGCACTTTCCAATAAAAGAACGAAGTCAGAATGAGGACCAAAAGTGTTTTAGACATCGTGGGGAAGCTAAATCAAAAATTTCTTACTATTTTTGGCTTTTCATTTGGTGTTAGTCAATTTAATTACTTTATTTAATTTTAATAAAAAAAAAATTAGAAAAAATTTTGTAGCACTTCAAGGGTGACATGAAAAGCTCATTTTCTCAGACAGATACCTATATATTTGACCTCAACTACGTATACTCAAATGGAATAAAATTGTTCACCCTGTATATAAATTCGTTTCTATTCAATAGCGTCCAAAGGGGCTTTGAAACTATACGTGTTAAAATTAAATTCTGGTAGTCAAAGGATTGTTTGCGTGTATGCAAGATAATAATACAATGATTTTGTGCAGTAAGGCACTTTGGTGTCCATGTCATATCTGATAACATCGATGTGAAAATCAAAAGCATTTCGCTGTAGTGGTCATCATTGGTCAATTTATACGTGACATCCGACATTTTAGTATGATAGATCACTGTTTTAGGTCAACGTTTTAGTTTTCGAAACCCAAACAATAAACGACCAAAAGTCAAAAAACTGAAATTACCAAAACTCGCCATCTCCTGCTGAGTTTAGATTTGGCTTCGAGATTTTATAGCTGTACTTTAAAAAAAATAAAACAATTCTGATTTTTGTTTGATATTTGTTTATTGAAGTTGAAATGAAAGCTGCGACAATTTTGGTAAGATTTACTTCATTTTGTCTATGAGTCGTCTGATTCCGGCCAAAAAGCTTTTACATTCCGCATCACACTCCATCATCATGGCTAGATAACAAAGCTCAGCTTGTCTGTAATCTTTAATTCGTAACATTTCCGAAACCTCGATAACAGATTTTTGAATTGAGACTGGTAATTTGTCTAATTGCCATGCGTTTTCCAATTTATCTATTAAAAGTTTTATTTCTTCCCATTCTTTTGAGTCTGATGGTCCCAAAAAGGTACTCAGATTGGTCATGCATTTTTTTAAAGCCTTTGTGTTATCCCATTCGTCTGAATCTTCATGTTTCTTCTTTTCTCTTTCTTCTTTTGCTAAAATGTTGTTGCTAATGTTTTTGTAATAAATTTGAAAAATTGTGACCAACCTTTTCTTAGATAAGCTTTTGACTTGTAATATTTAAAAGCCATTTTATGACATGTATCGTAATAATGATTACTTACCTTTGTAATTTGAAAAATTAAGATTTGATTTTAATTCCATTGGATAATTGGTTTCTGTCCAAAAATAACTACCCCAAACAAAGTTTAAAATATTTAAAAATAATTGTAGGTACAATTTATCTTGCAAACATAAAAAATATTTACAAAAAAAGTGGCGTAACCTATATTTTTTTTATTTTCAAATTATGTCATTTTTTGGTGTTGATTGGTTTAGGGTAGTTTTTATTAGTTAGCCGTTTGGTTGAATAGTCCTCATCTTGAATATACTTTAAAAATCTTCGTGAGAAACAAATGCGCACCCATTGAAATTTTCAAAATATATATGCTTTTGATAATGCACTTTACTGGCAAAGGGATGGTTTTAAGTAAAGGGCTAAAACGAAGAGTCTAATGTTTGATGTATCAAACTATGAGTCAGGAAGTTTAGATGAAAGGTTTCTTTTACAACGGTATCATCCATTAAAACGTTTGAGTTCGTGGTATTAAGGGTCAAAGGTCATCTAATATGCACGATAGAGATTTACTATTCATATTGTTGGATAGTCCTTGAATCATAGAATAACTTTTATTCGAAGAAAAATTTTATGCGATGTTTATGTTTTCTATTATTTTACGAAAACTGTGGAGACATCAACAGTGAGTTGAGCGACTAACCTGGATCGTTTACATACGTAATGAGATAGACTAGTTCAAATTCTAGGAGTTAAACACATGAAATTTTGCACAGAGCTTTCTCATACAACTTAGACAAGCACCTATAAAGAATTTTCTGCAATTCAACTGCTAAATTTTGGTAAATGGCTAAAAAGAGGATTCAAACTTTGATGTATCGATCTAGACTCGACTCCAATTGGGGGTTAGAAAGCTTGAAATTTTGTTCAAAGGTTTCTTTCACAACGGTATCATCCATTAAAACGTTTGAGTTCGTGGTATTAAGGGTCAAAGGTCATCTAATATGCACGATAGAGATTTACTATTCGTATTGTTGGATAGTCCTTGAATCATAGAATAACTTTTATTCGAAGAAAAATTTTATGCGATGTTTATGTTTTCTGTTATTTTACGAAAACTTTGGAGACATCAACAGTGAGTTGAGCGACTTACCCTTTATCGTTTGCATACTTATAAATTTAAAATTTGTTTTGTGTTGATTGGTTTAGGGTAGTTTTTCCATAGAATTAAAAGTCGTATTTGAATAAAACTTTTTAAATTGAATTTTAGGACCGATTTTTAAGTTTCTTATAGAATTTATAAAAATTCAAATAACCCACCCTTATTGTGAAAATATTTTCCTTGTATTGAAAACTTTCTTTAACCAGTTTGTCCTTTCGTGTAAGAAATCTTGCGTAAAGGATTCAATGCGAATCCAGTCCCTTGTTAGTGCTGATGTGTGGAAGCATTTGTAAAGGAATTTCTCCTTCCACCTGCTCTTCCCTAAAGCACTCTTCTTCCTTCGGTCTAACCTGTTTCCCCCGGCTAAGTCCATAATTCACTAAATCGTGTAGTACCAACCACTGCTTCCCCTTCTGCTTCCAGACAACTTATGCGGAAGGAAGCAATTCCTCGTTATAAGTCCCAACTCTTCCACTCTCTCATGTAATTTATTTTCTGATGGCTTACATTCTATATTTTGTTCCCTTACTGAAGGAGCTTTTAACGTTGATATATGTACATATTTATTTTACAAATCGTAACTTTTTAGCCACTGAATAATCCTACGTGGGAACAACAGGTGGGAGGTTTAGTATGGAACATATTTTAAATTAGACAGAATTAGAAGAAAATATACGTAATCAAAATTCGGTTGCAGTGATCCTTAAAGTAGTACCATAGACGGTATATAAGCGCCATCTGTGGGGGTAGCTACAATTCATGCTCAAGATCTTTTGAGCTAATACTCACAGATGGCGTTTACATACCGTTTGTGGTATCATATAGATCTTCAGTGCTTAAAAAGAATTTTGCTTGGTTGTTGTAATTCTGCCTATGATCTACTATGAAGTTCAAAAACGATTGGAATTTTGTTTTCCCTAGCAAATAAAAAATTGTTTTTAATTTTTTTGAATTAAATTAAACCCAACGCAGTGTTTAGACTCCAGTGAGGTCATTTTTTTTAAATTGATTCTATTCTTAGAACCTCTAGAGTTTCCAGGACGAGTCCCTGTTGACGTTAGTCCTTTGCTTATTTATCCAATTTGCTCTGTAAACAGGGATGTTATAATAAAATGAGATAATAACTCTCCTGAGGGCGATTTCTCATACTAAATATAAAAAAATGTTACGATTGGGCGTAATAAAAACAATTTCTTTTAGGATTTTCGTGACGATGCAATGTAAGCAGTTTTTAAAATAATTTTAACTTATTTTGAAACGTTAAATTTTTATTGACTTCATCTCTAGTTTGGTATTTCAAGAGTCTTAGAAAATTAAATTTCCCCTAAAACTGTATCATTTCGGAAACGATTTCACCCATGGACTTTTTATTTCAAAAATAAATTGAAATTGAAATTCCAAAAAAGTTTCACAAACCTGTGCCAACAATTAACCGTAAAATGTTATACAATTTTTCAGTAGGTATACAAATTGCCTGAGGAAAAGGCGTACTATTACAAGAGGGGGAATAAAGAGGGTAGATCCAGTTGCAATTTAAGAAAGTCGAGTACCAAGTGCAAATTGTTGTCCTCATAGTTTGTGTTCGTACTCGACCTGAATATATTTTCACAATAGGCGTACAAAGTTGCTGTGCTCCAGGCAGAACGAGCCTTCCTTCGGGAACGTTATAATTTTTTTAGAGGACCTCTGAAAAACTGCATTGCTGAGCAAGGTATAAGAGGAAAAAAAAATTGTTCTCTAAATTATGCACTTTTATGTTAACTACCAACTGAAGAAACGAAACGAAGGTGTCAGGGTGGTTTCGGAAGTTATATGAGTACATAAAAATTACTCTTCAGGGATGCAGTCAGGACTTGTTTAAAGACGAGGATGAACCTTTTGTCAGAAATCTATTTTTAAGGATTTGTACCATTAGGGTAGACTAGGATTCTTGCCACTTTCCCTCTGAAGATTCGACAGTTCTCTAATGAAAGATCACTTCATTGATCATCCCCCATAGTAATGAATTTTTTTTTGAGGGTTGTTTAATGGGCAGAATTTCTCTTCTGCTTCATACAGAGTTGAACTGTATTTTTTTTGGGTTGTTGAGTCGTTAAAATCGTATTTAATATCATTAGTGCAGTAGTTAGTTGTCAGGGATTTCTGTAGATTGAGCCACTTAATTTTATGACGTAATTAAGTTCGTTCTTTAATGTATTCAGCCGAGGAGAATCGACTCGTTGATGTTTATCGTTATTTCGTTGCTTTATCTAAATAAAGCAGTCTCAGGGGGAAGTTGGTAACTTTAGAAGACGTACTTGGTTGGTAGTCATGTAATTAATATTTGTTTCGATTATTAAGGGTACGAATAAAGCATACAGGGTTCGTTTTTGTGATGAACTATAACCTAACTTATGTGTACGTACTCTTAAGAGAGTAGGAAACACCAAATATCGAACGATTTTAACATCAATATCCACCCTCTACTACCCTCTATAGGTAAAGGTGTTGCATGTCAAAAAAAGTGTATTTAAATGTGAATTATATTCGCTTATCAAGATATTTTCGTTCGAAAATTCGTTTTCCAACCCTGCTTTTACACGTGGATTCGAGGTATGAATACGATTGTGCTCGTATTCGATTGGTGTGACTGATACGTACTCAGTTATACGTTAAAGGCCCACTTTGTGGCATTTCTATTTCCAGTTTACCATCGGAAATCAATATTAATTTTTGTAGGCATAATGGAATGCCAGAAGCATGAGAAACCAACTTGTGGAACATTTGAAACGCTTACACAAACGTACAAAGATTTCTTTTACACAACCCTGTGTCCGTCCCCATTGCTGTGGAAAACAGAAAAAAGTCCTGTACTTTCCCTTATTATTATTTATTTTAATAAGGAGCAATCTTGTTCACTATCCTTGTTAGTTTTGTGTTCATTATTTTATAAATTTCTAATGATGTATTGATCTACGAATGATGACAAGAAAATTGCCCAATTTTTACGTGAAACATCAAATTGTTTTTTTCAGACAAATTTTTCCTCCTCCTTAGTGTCATAGAACCGGCGAATACATACTACTGGTCCTTTTTTTGTTGATTTTTTTATAGAGGGTTGAGGGAGGCACAACAGCTTAATCTGAACGCAATTTTCTTAATTTTTGCTGAAATATTGACGTAAATTTATCATACGTGAAACATAAATTGTCGTCGATAAGGGCGTTTGTGTAAGTTCAAAGTATAAACACAGAAATAAAATTATTTACTTCGTCAACATGGGAAATTGCTTGTTCGTTTTGTTTGCTCAGTTTATCGCAACTAACGAACGTCTTCTTCGACGTTTCGGCCTTATTTACGCCATAAAAGTACAACGTTGTACAAATACTCATCTGCAGACTGCCGTTTTGGTCTGCAAAAAAATAATTAAACAATAGCATGAGAAACAGGGGTTCGTAGTGAATGGGGTTAGGGATAAAAGAAGAGATACAGAGAAAGAGTAAAATCTGCAAATGCTGAAGTCGTGATTCGTAGCAATTGATTTTCAAAGTGGTTGGTGCTTAGGTAAATAAATTTTCAAGTCTAAATTGGTTAGTGATTTGATATTCACATTTTGAGCGAAAACAAAGAAAACTGACTCAGCAATGTTACCCATTGGATTCCTTTTTTACTTTGGAGAAAAGTATTATTTTTTCAGATTGTCGCATCGATAGAAAATTGAGAGAGATGAACGACAAAGCTCAGTCTTGAATTTAGAATTTGTACAGTCTTCCTTTTTGTTTTCGTTCAATTTTTTTCTAAAACTCACCCTTATTTTTGAGTGGTAGAAAATGAAGAGATGTGAGATAGAAAATTTTGCATTCCGCGCTAATAAATTTGCATCCATAATTTTGTCATAAATTGCTCTCAGGCAGCAATTTCATTAGCCTAACTGAGTTTGAAGTTCATCTCGTTACTATCAGCGAAACTACGTCTAACCTTTCCTATACATATATACACCTATATTAAATATATCTATGGAAATATATTTTACTAAATGACTAATTTTTTTATTTGTACAAATAGTTCTTCTTTGTCGCTTCCTTTAAATCACCAATTGAAAATTTTTTCGTTCAAAATTTTACACTCATATTTCCAAGCTTATCAAATTGAATACATAATCGTTTAAAACTCCTAAACTCCTTCAAATATTTATTCATAGGCATTAAAATTCTAAAGGGTATTGAAAAAATATCATATGAAACCTGATTTTTGTTTGTCAATAACCATATCTTTTTAATTGCCTCTCATGTATAAATGAGGATAATAAAAATCTCGTTTATATTTCTATGATTTCTATAGATACGCATATATTTTACTCGATTCATGTACCTAAGCCGTTTGGTTGAATAGTCCTCGTCTTGAATATACTTTAAAAATCTTCGTGAGAAACAAATGCGCACCCATTGAAATTTTCAAAATAAATATGCTGCTGACAAAGAGATGGTTTTAAGTAAAGGGGTAAAACGAAGAGTCTAATGTTTGATGTATCAAACTATGAGTCAGGAAGTTTAGATGAAAGGTTTCTTTTACAACGGTATCATCCATTAAAACGTTTGAGTTCGTGGTATTAAGGGTCAAAGGTCATCTAATATGCACGATAGAGATTTACTATTCGTATTGTTGGATAGTCCTTGAATCATAGAATAACTTTTATTCGAAGAAAAATTTTATGCGATGTTTATGTTTTCTGTTATTTTACGAAAACTTTGGAGACATCAACAGTGAGTTGAGCGACTAACCTGGATCGTCTACATATGGGAAATGATGTTTCAGTCCAAATCTCAGTAGCTAGAAACTTGAAATTTTGTATGTAGGTTCCTTATGCAATTTAGGCGAGCACTTAGCAAGAAATTTTGAAAATTCATCCCCTAAAGGGGCGAAACGGAGGTTCAATGTTTAATATAGACATGTACTCTAATACTATTCTAGAATTTTAAAATTAAAACCTACTTATATGAGACACGTTATCATTTATTATGTATGAGAGAAGAGTACTCATGTCGAAGACGCGAAAATGAAATCTGACAACGAACGCTAATGGAAATTTTGTTCTCGTTCCTGTTTTCCTTTTATTATTTTTTATATTCAGCGCAAGATTATGTTGAAAATTCCAGGCGCGATTTACGGTGTATTTAACACTAAAATACAAGGAAGAAGAAAACGGGACGACGGGATGCTGATCATCATGAATTTTAAAATAAGTCTCGAACACGACGTACTGTGTCGTCCGAGACTCTCGCGCCTCTTCAACAAATAAGATCTCAGGGTTGTAAATGTCTCCGTAGCGGATTGCAATTTGAGATGATGGTTGTACGTAGTTTGTCTTCCTCTTAAACAGAACCAGGAAATGAAACTCCCAACGAGACAAAAAGGCGGTTGAATACATCTTTATCACCAGCGATCTTGTCACATAAAATTGTACATATCTATTGTATTTTATGTCATATACGAGGAGGGATGGATAAGCATCTACGTATAAGACACCACAATATTTAATTTATTTAACAAATTCTAAACCCTTGGAATATATTATTTATCTTGATGTGAAAATTGAACTCGAATTTTATTGTTCTGACATATACAATACAATTGTAAAATTGTGTTTTCCCTCGAGGGTGGTTTTTGTGGCAAATAGAGTTTTTACAGGGCTTCTCTTCCAGCTTTTGAAACATCAGAAACACTGTTGGAAAAGTTCGTTCCTCTTGAATGGGCTGAAAAAAGTTAGCCGATAAAACACGTTTCAAGCTTTGTTTGCCGTTGGGGTTTATCGAATTTTTTTCGTCTTCTTTAGATCAGGTAAATTTTCGGAAAATCACCAGATGCCCGGTACTCAACTAAGATTAATTTTTTACGAAAACTTTAGGTGTTGTTTCCAAGATAACCCCAACGATGCCCCTTTTTTTAAAGAATTCAATCAATGGCGATCTAACTGAAAAAAGAGACAAGGGTTAAGCTTAAGCAAATTTTTATTTCTTTTAGAAAAAATGCAGACGAATTAATTTAAAAGAGGGAGTCTTTGTCCATCTTTCATCTATCCTCTTTGAAGTTATTATAGTGTCACATATGGGGTTGGTGTCGTGCTATTATTTCTAATTAAGCCATTAATTAGATGCTTTAATGAGTAGTAACTTACTGTCGACTTTTTGGCTCTTCCATGTGTGTTACTTTATGGCACATCAAAAAGAAATCCTTTGAACACGTACAAAAACTCATTCCGAAAGCTCTTAAAATCAAAAGCACGTAGATATGATGGGAAAGACGAGTATCTATGAATAAATAACTGAACCTAAGAAGTATGATACAGATACGTATTTATATAAATTATGCAAACTGCAGGAATAGCTATCGATTTATTGAACCAATAAGTTCAGGTTTATCTGAAGTTAAACCTTTTTGGGGGATGCAAAACAACAAGGACTAAACAAACTACATATTTGAAAAATCAAATGGGGATGAATGATGAATAAAAAATAAATGACAGACCAGTAACCCATTTAGGTTTCACAATGAAATAGACGTTGAATAGAAGGGTAGTTTTTAATAGCACTTGATATTATTCCCCAGAAATTTAGATCTTCACATTGTCGACAATAAAGCACTTACGTACATATTAAATGAAGGGGTTAAATTTCAAGCTTATTACTATACTGAAACATTCAGAGTAAGGTCATGTGGTCATGTAGGGTGCAACCATCTAAAGAGTAAACTTAGGGAATTAAGCAGTCTATCCAGAAGGTACTGACGTAGTTAAGGGAGTAGGGGTGGATACTGCCGCTATATAAAGGATTACTAAAATTGAAACCTTGTGCCAGCTGATCAACTGGTGGGCTGCCAACCCCTGGAAAACACCCTTATAGGCTTCATATCTGGAATCAATTTGCGAAAATAATGAAGGCTCCTAATATTCCAGGTCGCCTGATTTGTTAAGCCCCCTTTTGCCGCTGTTGTTTCTCAGATTCAGAGAAACTTTAACGTTCATAGCAATTAAGGCAAACTCTGGAATTCATTCAATTTAAACCCCCGTTATTTAGTATTTAAAACAGCTTTGTCATCGACTATTTGCGATAATTAAAAATTTCAAAAGGGAACTTCAGTCGATTTTACTTACTAAGAGCTGAAGATGAGTTAATAAGATAAGATAGAATTCATTGCTAAAGGACAATAGAGAAGTACCTACTTGTCTGAAAACTTTCAGTAATTTGATAAAACGAAGTTATTTTATCCAGTAATTTCCAACTGGCTTACAGGATCTGTTCAACAAGTATCGCAATTTTTTTGGTATAGAATAGGGAGAGGGGTAGTGGGAGGATTCACGTAGATTCGTCCTTATTGTCCTGGCCTTCGAAATCCTTAATTGCTTTTGAGCTAGGTTTATCCTGATGTACCAATTGCAACAAATATTAAACTCGTTTAAGTTATTATGAAATGATTTATTTGAGTCTTATAACTTCCTGAAGTTCTTCTTGATTCAGGACATCACGTAGACGTAATGGATCATAAAAATCCTTTTTAATATCCCAACAGTCTGTTCCTGTGTTCATTCCCAGCTTTATTAACCCACTGCCACACAAAAATTGTTCTTAAAGCTCCATTTACATCATTCACTACTTCGTTGCTTTGCTAAAATCGATACCTCATCTAAGGACGATATTTTCCATTCACTTTAATTATTTCACCAAGCCACACTTATTTGTGTACATACATCTAGTAATAATGATTAATTTCAACGAAAACACCTAGTAATGAAAGCAGGGAAATATCGATTATATTTTGCCATGAATTTCTCACAACTTCGCTTCAAGTTCTTGTACCTACATAATATATTATTAATAATGAACTGGTTTGGGTTTGATTATTTAGTACAAAAGGGTTACATTATAAAAAAAAATATACCTAAGATTCCTTTTTACTAGCAGCAGAATCATTTTTTCGCTTTCATAGATATATAATTAAAGGTAGAGAGAACTGTTATGTATATCAAAACGCACCTCTGAACGAGAGATCCCCCTCTATCATTGTTTACTCACCGCGGATTGGCTCTTAAAAATTCTCGCGACGTAAAGCGCCAATCAGAAGATAGTAGACAAAGACGAAAAGACGCCAACCGATATTCTTTCGCTTTCCTTCAGAGGTGCGCTTTTGTTTATATAAGCTACCGTACTTAGATCCTTCTATCTTTAATATTATCTCAGTGAATTTATCTGACTCTTCTTCAAATATGAAGTAGGGTATTCAGGTGGATGTACAGGGGATAATAAATGTTTTGTAGTGTCTCTTTTAGGGAATTATCCGACCAAATCGAAAAGCCGGAGAGAAAAAAAAACCCTAAAAGAACACTTACTACCTCTTGTTATCTGTCAGGGGATTTTATTGTAGGTACCTCACTAATTCGATTGGTGATCGACGACCGAGACGTTTTAGGGTTTAAATTAACTTACCACTGTGATGGCCTTATTTTTGATCAAAAAACGTAAACAGAGAATAACACAATGGCGTTAAACAGTCTATTTTACATATTATAATATTCTACAATAATTCCAAATCAATGTAAACACTTGAATTATTATTTTAAATTCATAAAAGGGTTGTTCAGTTGTAATAATTCGAACGATTTATATAAATACATATATTTAATTCGCTCCTTAAAATTTTAAACGATTTTGAGCTGATGTAGATATGCAAATGAATTAATTTTGTGTAAACGTAGATGTTTTTATTGACATTTTAATAACGAGTGGTTAATGATGGAAACTGAGCTGTATGCTAATGGAATTAACAAGGATATCGTCCAAGATAAACAGAACTTTGTGCTGGAAATTTTACAGGACGGCAGTCCATGCAAACAAAGGACGAAGAGAAGTAAAGCTTCCCTAAGATATACGTTAATAAAGAAAACTTTGATTGACTCATTCCTTCCAAGGTTTCTCGGTAAAATAAAGTAAAAGACAACAGAATAGAAAGACTTCGATGTTCGTCCAAGACCAGCGAGGGAATCTGTGATTGTTGAATCTGCATTTTGCTTATTTAGGAACTGAAAGGGGTTGTTTGTAAATTAGTGTGACTGGGCTTCGCGTGGCGTTCTAGAATCGATCGGGACTCTCCCCAGTGGGGAGGATTTATGGTGGGAGGTCTCATCTAAGAGACGCACTGCCCCCCCTGGAGGGCGCTGATAGTGTCTTGTCTTATTACTTTCTGGACAGACCCTTTACATAAGTAAACTCCATCGGCCTTTGGTTATTTGGCGTATTTAGTGCGAAATAGATGTACACACGATTTGAGTGAAAAATATAAATATCGAAAAAGGAATCTGAAGCGCGCGATATATAGAAAAGTGAGTACTCATGTACACAGATGAGCTCCTTTGGCCTTTGTGTCAAAAGAGAAAAGGGACAAAGTGAAAAGGATGAAGGTAGAAGTTTATAAAGGGATTTCGGGGAGGAATCTCCTTCGCTTTGAGGGTGTTTACCGAGAGATGCTTTAAGACGTCGGATTTTATTTCCCGTCGTCAGAATTAAAAGACCAAGAAAGAAAAATCTCCTACTAATCAACTTAATTTTCTTTCATCTTAATTCTGTAATGAAAAATGTCGATATCTACAGGAAATTAATTACAATATACCAACGAAATGGTATAAAATAATATTTCTTTTTTTTTTGAAATGTTTTTCTGGTCTTTCCTCATATTAAAAATTTGAATTGATGATAAGGGTAGGTATCAGATGCACCCCGTGTATAAGTGTAAAGTGAAATATAAGCTGCTCGCCAGGTGCAGGTGTTCCAGACAGATTGAATAAACTGACTGACGGTTAAACCAATTTGCATATGCAGAAACAAGCAACCCCCAAATATGATTATATATTAACGAGGTGCGAACGATGGAGAAAATTACATTTACAGAACTGAACTGCCTAAACTCTAATAATAATATTTCTAAAAAATTCAGTACATGAAGTGAACTTTTCTTTTTATTCTGCACCATTTGAGAAACCTCATTACACACTGAATACAAGAGGGAGTTTTCAGGGTTATATAATAATTTCAAGATCGATAAAAAATGACTACAAATGAGTACAAGTAAAGGACGAATCATAAAATAATGAATTTTCATTTCTGTTTGCACTCACAGACGTTGAACGCTAACAGCGCAGTCGCGTCACACCTCCACAGTGACGAGCTCCAATCAACTGCAGCGATGACGGTATAAATACCGAGCAGCAGCTTTCCTGCAGTCAGTTTGTGACAAGTACGTGCACGAACATGAACTCAGTTCTGAAACTGCTCAGTCTGGAATCAACGTTTATGCAATTTACTTTTGATTAAACGTTGTGAACACTATGATAGTATTTCATAATGGTACGGAACCCTTGGGACTTTATTCCCCTCCGTATTTTTTCGTCTTTAAAGTTTATCTTCCTTCAAAAAGAAAGTAATGTGGTATTACAATGAAGTTTTAATACCCGCTTTGTCTCTGCCTTTTGTAAAATCTTCCGTTTCACCGCTGTGCTGTCTTCCTTGAAAGGGATTTGCGATGAAACGTAGACGATTATCCGAAAAGGTCCTTTTTCAAACCATTTGTCTTCAATTTGAATAATAGAATTACGCCAATCTTACCAACCCGGAACGAACACTTAGACTTTATGGACTGAAAATGTCATAGAAATAAACTCGGTTACTAATGAACTTCCGTTGTAACTTCGTTCGGAAAATGTAGGTGACTCGATTACATTTTAAGCTCCACCAGTCGACAAAAGAATTTTTTTAATGAACTTACATAATCAAATGGGTAGAAATATATCAGCAGTGTACGAATGCGTCTATTCACTTATCAAAAAATAATATATTTTTCGCCATTATTGTACTTAATTTGATTAGACTTCAAAAAAACTTTACGTCTTTAAGTCCCAGAGGTAAAATTTTATTGCTTTCGACATGATGAACTACGAGCAAGGACACGGATGTAGAAAACGGGATGTTCTCCACATAGTTCCGATTTTACGAAGTCTCATTTGAATACTTCCACTTTTCTCCCAATAGAAATCAAGCAATGCATTATAAAACGATCGAAGGGTGGAATTTTAACGTTTCTTTTGGAAGTTGATTTGACTTTTACTAGAATTTTATTCGACGAATGAGAAAAGTGGATGTTTTGAGGACCTTTGCCATCCTTATATTATATTACTTATTCATTGCGACAGGTCGTTATTTTAAGTTTTATTCAGGAGTTAGAGGGACATTGGGGTTGTAGATTGCAAATGTCAAGTCTTCTTTTATTCGAGATAAAATTCTAGCGGTTCTAGGAATCCAAAAGGGGGTTTTATACGTTTTCTTATTTTCTGCACCAAATAACACAGGTAGTCATAAAATATGAGATATTTGAGTTTAAATACTGCTCTAAAAGGGGAAGGTCAAAAGGGCTGTCTTCCTTTTTCCAAAATTGGAGACGTATAAGTATGAGAAGCTACAGATTTTCGATACACCCCTCATTATGTTTTGGTGACACTTTATTTGATATTCCATGTACTCCCCTAGACATTGGGGTATTTAAGGGGTTAAATTAATGTTATGAAAGTAACCGAGGTATGACTACCAACAATTATTTTAGAGTAGGTAGGTAATTTTTTTGGATAAAAGTTTTCGTTGTTGGTTCTAGGTACGTCGTCTACCTACTTGAAAATTCTATAGGTACACACCCCGTCTTCGTAAATATTTACTAAGTGTGTACGCAAACACCGGAATATATTACTAAAGGGCAGCGGTTTACACATACCAAGTTCCAAATTAAAATGAACTTAATTAAGGCCCAAATTCCAAAAGGCTGCATAATGTACCTCTGAACAGCTGAGTCTGAGAAATGTTTTGTGTGCAGACCAATTTTGTTGATTAAAATACATAAATGTGCACTTTATAAAGTTATTATTTAATTCATATGATAAAATTTAAAAATTCATGAAACCCTGTGTAAATCCTGTGTGAAACACAGTGAGATTACTTTCAAAAATTTTAATTATTCAAAATCCTTCCTGTGAGGCTCTTTCTTTGTTCGTTAACTCTCTTGGTCATAGATTTAGTAATTTTATGGGATCCTCGACAACTGTACAATATTTTAGCTACGAAATGGTCCTGGAACGGTTTCTTTAAGTTTGTTAGTTTAGAAGTTACTGGCGTTCAAACCCGAGAGTTCACTTACTCAAGTTGGATCAACTTTGACCCTCTATATTTTTAGAACGATAAATGGTAAAGCAATAAACTTTGGTATGACGTTTTGTTACAGACATATTTCTCTTCTTTTACTAAAAGTTAAAGGAATTACACTTAATTTAATTTAATTATATATCGTTTAGAATTTTTTGGGGATGAAATAGGGTGTTTTGAACCTGATTTGGCCACAAAAATTGACTGTAGCAAAGTTTTAGTTGTTGCAACCCGAATTATTATATTTTTATGGTTTCAAATTGATGTCCTTAAGGATCCGTAGAATTCAAATAAGTTTACAGGATGCTGCAGATATAACGCTTCCATGACGATTGTTGTCCTGTGATCTATGAGAATTCCTTCTACTACCAGGACTGACTGCAGGACTTCTTTGATCGCAATTTTGGGTTCATCATAATTAAATTTCCACTCATTTTTAACTAATCGGTTTAGATATTTCAAAATTCTGATATTCCCCTAAATCCTGTTGCCAGATTTAAATTAAATTTTGCCTTGCGACTTTAATATTTTTCATATTTCCTAAAAGTCCAACCTTTTTTTTTCTGGAATGTCATTTGACCTGACGTAACTCTTGTTTTGAACAAACATTCCAGTCAGGAAACTGTCACTGCGCCTCGGTGTGACGTTTAAATATTTAATTCCACAGTCCTGCTCATTTAACAGTTGTGCCGTCAGAAACTTGTTAAAATTAATTAAAAGAACTTCTAGCAGTTTCATTAATACGTATTTCTATGTAAAGTTTTTAATTAAAATCTTTTAAAAAATTATTTATATACATAGTTGTAATACAGTGACGATATACTTAATATTTTAGACTCCATTTGTTAATTTGGAAAGTTTTAATTATTATGCTAGACCAATTAATACTTAAAAAATGATATAGTCTATTGTAGTTTATGTAGGGGCTAAACGTGGACCAGCATGCATTAAAAGTTATTATAATAGTTGGTCCATTAAGTTAATGACTTTCGTAATGTGGTTTCAACACTTTTAAGCATCTCCAGATTTTGATTTTATGACATGTTTCGGGGACATCAACATCAAAATCAGGAGATCATCTATCTAATTTTATGAGCAGAAGAGAAAAAACTTTTTCTTTCTCTGGAAGTCCCATACTACTAACGGATAAAACCAAGGAGTGCCCACAGAGTGTCTGATGATGATCGAATGTGGTAGAGAAACATTTGGCATGTTAGTTAGGTTTCCTTCTGTCCTTCGTGTTAACTGTTGTTTATGTTGGACGTTAAGGTGTAACGTTGACGATGATCCTCCTCCGGCAGTGTTATTGGGATCAAGTGAGAGTAGAGCAGGAACGTCAAGAGTCCCTGGTGGTGGAGACGGAGGAAGAAACGAGACGTCACGATGTCAATGTATTTCTTCCGTCTTCACAACCTCCGCCGCGCCGAGGAAGACAAGAAGAAGAAGCAGCGTCAACGTCGCAACCCCCGGTCGCGTTATTCGAACGCGCTCACCCTCGCGCCCAGCAGACTGTTCGAAAAAACACCGCTCACACCCTCCGACAGTCTCGACGAGGTCGCTTTACAAATACCAAGGTACTCGTCGTAATGTTTTATGATTTTTTTTTAAATTTTAATTAATGAATAAAATAGTTTTTGGAAGCACCTCCACCTGCTGTCTGTCGCTCTTGTGTTGATCTATGGCTAAATGGACTAAAACTGGCTCGAAGGCGCCTCTCATAGAAATGATATTTACCTATCTAAAAGACGTATGAAGTTCCTATGTCTCATCGACGCAACATAGAGGCCCATTTGGCTTACTTGTAAACATTTTTAGAAAGGAAAATACCACCCAAAGTTCAGATAATCTTTGGGGGATGTTTTTCTTTTAGTTTGAACGCTGCGACATCTATCCCTTAATAGTCTAACGTCAAAGGAAAATGTACATGTGCGTTTCGTGCGTTTCCTTCGTAAAATTCTCCCTTATTGATCCGAGCGTCGCGACGGCACAAGCGTCGGCGTCGCCCGAAGCAACAGGTTGTTAGTTACCGGATACAATTTTCTAAGAATATTAAATTTGAATTTGCCACGCAAACCAAGTTTACACTTGACGTGTGCTTATGTATTATTCGTACGTTCAAGCACTTTATCTATTCATGAATCTTTGGTAATAAAAGTCATTAATCATTTACGATGACTTGAATCGTTTTGAAAATCAATTTTGAGATATTTATTATAAAAAACGTCATTTCCTACGTAAAGATGAATCTACGTCTATCTCTGCCCCTTTTTACTCCTGTTTCTGTCTCTAATATCTTTAATGAGTCCTTCGTTTCTAAATTTTTTCGTTCTATTCTTGTAGATTAATTCAATGATGTTGGTTGTGATTAATGCAGGAGCGACAGACAAAGTGCCTTTTTTAATTTTATTTGCTAACAGAGTTTTATTTTGTGTGTAATCGGTCTTATGTGTTCTCGTGTGTTTTTCATGTGAAATTTTGGCAAATGAATGTGAAGAAGTGTTACACCGTGACCAGTGGCGACTTTTTTTATGATTCAGGATTATCCAGCCCTGAAAATATTAACCCTTAAAGTTGCTACATAAATTCATAATTACAAAATTTTTCATAGAAGGTGATTTATGTTTTACCCAAAATTGCTTTTTTTATTTCTTAACCTTCAAAGTCATGTAAGAATGTTGTGTATTTTGTAAGTATATGAATATGTAAGGGTGGGAGAGTGTTAGATTTTGACGTTTCGTCATGATTCATGCGATCCGTGCTCCAGAATGTCTCGCCATGGCCATGAAGGAAACGAACGGAAGAAGCAGAAGCAAAGAAGGAACCCGTGTTCCTGTTACGACAAAGCTCTGTCGCTGACTCCTGGACACATGTTTGAAAAGCCACCCCTAACTCCTTCCGACAGTTTAGACGAAGTTGCTTTACGAATACCCAGGTGCTCATTCCACATATTTCTTCTCGTGTTTTCTAGTCTTTTTGATGTTGTCTTTGTTACTCTTGTTGTTGCTGTTGTTTATTAACAAAATAAGACATACATATATACAGGGTGAATATCTACGAATAACCAAAAATTATTATTTCATTTGGTTCGAAAATTTTGTGGAAAGTTTTTTTTTTCGCCCTGTATATACGTGACTTTTTTGTGTTTATTTCGCTTATTTGAATGTTATTATTTTGACGTTGTTTCACACCAACCAATTAGGAAGTGTTGGCATGCTAGTTTTCGTTTATTATTATAAAGTGGACAACATTGTTAATTGTCAATTAGAAGATTTTCAAAAATACTCAAAAAAAAAAATGATAAACACACTACTTGTCTATCTATAGAGTCAATCGATAGACGTAGCAACCAATTCAGTTAAAAAGGTAGAGACCGATTTAGTTTTCTGGGTCAATTTGTACTCAAAGACCGCTGGTTGGTTGATTGGAAGTTGGTGAAACGGCGTTCAACGCAACCCTTTAACAACCGTCCGCCATTAGAAGAGAATTGTCGCATAAAACAAAAAAATAATTGAACGAAGTAATCGACGTGTTGGAAGGGCTTAGTCGACAAAATTGGAACCGTGGTTTTCAAGCGAAAACGTACATATATCGAGGGTACATGGTACTTAAAGTTGTGCCAGTCAAAAAGCCCTTTTCCAATCCGAACAAAAGCTTCCGCCCCATTAACACGACAAGTTGTCCCTAATCTGCGTTTAAATCCGTAGAATCAAACTTAATGAAATTTTTCATTTCAAAAATAAGCATTGAAACTTATCTGTAGAACCCAGTTGTATTTTTTTTAACAAATACATGAAAAAGAAGTAGAACGGTGTATATAACGTCCCTCAGTCATGAACATAAACAGCAGAATAATCGCCTTACTGAAACCCCTAATGCTACGCCTATGAAGGACTGCGTAAGATTATAGCGTCACCGACAGTACGTTACGCGGTGTCGCTACCACGAGTAACCAAAGTGGCTGCAGGCTCCGCAGATCGATTCATGGATTATAATTCTTTTTTATTTTCTACGGTTTAAATTAAGATATATAAAATATGACCAATCATTTCTGATGTGAATTTTACTGTGATTCATTCAAGTTTATGTGCTATCGCATGACCAAAACGACATGTTTCTCACCGTAATAAAGTTGATCTTGTTTTACATAAAGCGACGCAGTGAAATGGACTTGATCAGAGCTCCCATAAAAGTTTACGACATAAAGTGCGCTAAATCCGAAAGAATCTGGTCTCTATGAGAAACATTTTTATATAGTTAACTTGCTTTTCCAACCCATATACCTAATAATATTACAATGATACAGTTTATGCACAAGACGAGACGTGTTGTACAAGACCAACATGTACAGTAAGATTAGTTTCAGCTCAGAAATAACAGCTTTGGAGATGCAAATATTTGGAATTTTACATATAAATGAAAATATGTGCTAAACTGAAGTTAGTAGTAGAGCTATGAGGTTTCTAGTCCACTTCGTCTGCGCATGTACATCATGGCTGCACAATCTAATATGGCGTTCGATTTTTGGGCCGCCATGTATGTATTTTTTGTGACCAACTGAAGATTTTTGGAGGTGGAATGGGTTCATTGTGTTTTTCTTTCTTGGATTTGCAACAATTTTAATGATTTATTGTTATTTTTCATGGGCAGAAAAGTTGACAACCTTCTTTGCCCTTTGCTTTGTGTTTATATTTCGAATTAATTAATTCGCATTCCCTTTTGGGTCTGGTAAACCCTCTTCATAGAATATATACCTATGTCGTTCAAAGGTGTTTGTATTCATTGTTAGATTAGCGCCTGAGGTGTCTAAAACAGGTAACGATTGATTATATTATGAACGAATAACAACCCCCGCGGTTCGATTTTCGATATGTTTGTTGTTGACCTTACAAACAGATAATGGTCGATCGGGTTTTGCTTCAGGAAGAGTCATTTATCAAGAAGAGTCAATCAAAATTATACAGACAACTGAACTAACTAAACGTCTGTTTTGTTTGCAGCCCTTTCGATTTTCTCTAGTTGTTCAAATGATTTATGGGATCCGACTTCCGAACAACTCATTTGAATTCATCGCTATTTGATATTGATCCCGGATAATTTTCGTATACGTAACGTAATCCGTCAGTAATGCACTCGATTTATGTTATATTCTATTACTGTAAGTTGAGCTTTGTTGGAAACTTGATAAATGATTATTTAATATGGTTTAAAATATCTTTCTAAACAAAACTATGTCAGAATTATTTCCGTCTATAAGGGATGTTGATATCTAGTATAAACCAAACTTGGAAAAAATTAGGGAATCTTCTATTTGTTGTTAGAAGGAAGTCCATTTCCGTTGTTTGCATCTGCTTATCGATTTAATTGATTATTTATTAGGTCGAATTCGCAATCGTCTTAAATAATCGATTACAGTTTAGTGAAAATGTCCGGAAAAGTGAAGCAAAATAAAAAGGTTCGTAACAATTTTATAAATTCTAGAACGAAAAGATATCCACTTTAGCCCCATGATTCTTTAGTGACACTCCGAAGAAGGAAATTGAATTTTTGGTATGAGGATAGCGATGATGAAGGATAAAGTATTAGTAGTCACATATAACGTACAAATGATTGTAGACTAAATTCTTAATAAAGAACCTTAAAACGCTTTTTCTTGTTGTTACCTGCTAGAGGTAAACGACTTCCCTCCTCCTCCTTAGTGTCACAGAACCGGCGAATCTATACTACTTTCAAGTTCAATAAATAATTTAAATAATTTCCTTTCGAATTGAAAGGGATGATCCTCATTATTGATAAAGTGAAAGGGTTTTGCTTTTAGGAAGATATAAAGATCTCGTTGGGACACGTGAGTCCTTAAGTTGAATGACAAACTGTAAATGAATTCAAAGTACAAAGAAGAGGAGATGCGAATGTGAACTTAATTAAAATTTTTCACATAATGATTTTTGACGCGATTATTTTACGTCAACGATCTTGCAATCTTCCCGAAGCTGCTACAACCGATGGAATCCATTCAGTTGGGAGTTTCATAACGGGAAGTAAGACGAATCTTTTGGAATTGTCTCCAAGTTATTTTTCTTGCAATTCCCATTCGTTGTTTTCTTAAATCTGGAGCGCGTGAAATCCCAAATCGTTTCTGAAATTTTATGTGGTCTTACTGTTAAATCCTCCCTTTCATTTATCTTATTTAAACAAGGTCCTTATTACGTCACTTTAAATTCGTTTTATTCCTTCATAGGCTTCATATGATACAAAAAGGAATTTCCTGAATTCCTAATAAAGAATTTGGGTATGGATAGTTGAAATTTGTTTCTGAAGTGACTGGTGCGTCGGTTCAGGTGAGGGACCGGCGCCGGGGCGCCGCGACGCTTACTCAGTGGCGTGTTGCGCCCGCTACGAAGAACATGAAGCCCTCTTCGCTGCTGGTGTTATTCGAACGCGATCTGATAATATGGTAACCGCGGATTTCGTCGTGGTGGTGCTCGTTACGCGATATGAGTTCCACTAGCAGGTACAGCTCTTATAACTGCCTTACCAGCTGGGACAGTTATGACAGAATACCGAGGTAAATAAAAAATTATTATACCAAAAAAATAACCGAGTTCAAAAAATAAAGAAAACAAAAAGTTTGATGTTTCAACTTTTAGAACAGAAGACGAACTGGGGGATGATTTTCTTATTCGTAATTTAATTAAACAAAAATAAAACATTCTGATGTCATTTTCGAAAATTTCTTTGAAAATATGTGGGTCAGATAGACGTCTGTATTTACAATATGTGTATGTTTATCGAATTACGTACATGCATGTTAAATATATGACCTTTGTGTACCTGGAAATGCCCATTCTATGGTAATGGAAGCAGGTAGGGTGTGTAAGGCACAAATAAATTATTAAAATACATTAAAACGTTTATTTACATACACATGTAGTTCGCACGTAGAATAAACAATACATACAAAAGCTACACAACAAAAGAAGGCGCGACAAAACCTTTGCTAATGTGTCCCTTTTATAATTTCAACTCTCCGATTGTGTTACATTAGGAAAATTGTTTTCAATTTCCATTTCTTCAAGAAATTATCTTTTAACTATAAGTATGATGTTTGGACATTAGTAATCATTCCATTTTAGAAATATATAATCACAATCATGTTACGTCCAATGCGACACCCAGTATATATTTATGATCGCGTCCCAGGGGGTATTTTCAAGGATAACGTAGCTTATTATCCTTTCACCTGGATAATTATTCCTTTTAAAGAAACTTGTTTTGAAAACATTTTATTTATTTTGAGAACTATTACCTACTGCTACGTATTTTATTACTATGTATTAATAAAATTTTAAAGAATTAATTAGAGACAAAAGGAACGATAATTAGCGAGGAAAGTCTAAATTAACTTTGTAATTAGTTTTACTAATGAAAATGTACTCAATTAATTTGATACAAAAACTTCCCCTATTTTAATTTTGACTCATGGAAATGTCCATTTATGAAAAAAAGTATAAGAATCGAAAAACACTTTTTTAATATAATCAATCCCTTATTGATATATGTATGTATAGGTATATAGTTCATTAATATTTTTGAATAATAAACTCATCTCAGGACAAAACTTTGAAATTGATTAAGTCCTGATTTTTACTTCATCACCCTTGAAAACATTTGCATTACAGTTCAGTGACTCTGTGAAAAAATAAAAATCACCTTTTTAAACATTATTATCTTTTCTTATTCGAAATTTTCAACGAGTCATTAAATTGTTCGAAGGAGGAGTGGATTTTTCCTTTCGTTTCCAATTTTTCATCATTTCAAGCATTTGCTCTATTAAATCCCGACTACATGTTCGCAACTTGTTCGAATTTGTAGCTTTGTACAACATATTTCAAAACTGTCAAAATCATGTTCACATGTGGGAACGTGTAATGTGTTTATGACATCACTGCATTTTGTATTTTACAATTGTTTAAAACATTAAAGTCGATTATTAATAATCGTAATATAAAATTGATTTACTATAAATACAAATATAATGACAGTTGCCACTGATCAATACATTTCGACCTAATAAATTTATATGACTCATTTTTATGACACCACAACTCCTGTTTTTAATGATAACATACGTATAAATATTGTTTTTATTTATAAATTAATGACAAGTCGCTTGCGCAAACGATGCGCGACATACTACACGATGAGGCATCAGCAGAAGAAAGATTATTATCGATATTAATTACCTATAAAAGATAAACTAACAATATGCAGTAATTAGCGAGATATTTGCATCTAAAGTTTCTCTGATGACGTTACACAATATTTTTCCTGTATATAGTATTAGTAGACCCGGCGAACGTGTCAAACAGAGCACCATGCAGTAGAGACTACTACAGTTAATAGCCAAGTGTTTCAGGAATAAAGCTAAAAAGAAAATAATCAAAATCTAATCACTGAGCACAGTAGGGTTGCTGGTTTGGTCCAATTTCAGTAGACAACACTGTATCTACATCACGCCTTCGGCTTTCAACACCCCGGGTAATAACCAGGGTTGTAAATTGACGGAAATATATGGGCATATGCACAGAATATTGCTCTCAGTTTTAAGACACATAGTATCAATTTCTGCCGATAAATCTTGGAATCTGCAACACTAATCCGAATTATTGACGTCTGGTATTGCACAATTTCAATGAGAAGAACTCGTTCGAAGTCAACGACTTCCCTCCTCCTCCTCAGTGTCATAGAACCGGCGAATCTACACTACTGAAGTAGTATCTTTAATTAGACTATTAGTGGCAGAAACCGAAGAAAAAAGGGGAGACACGAATTACATTACACAAAAAAAAGAAACCAGAAAAATTTATTGATTACAGAGTATTATGAGAAATTATTTTCAACATAATTGTGGAACACTTCGATTCCGACCCAAGTTTCTCTAACAGATGCTAAAATTTGGCTGGGGGGCAATACGAAACCACCAATGCCACCTTGAAGTTCAATTGTGTAAGACAATGCCACCCCATTGACACCCTTCATCCAGTCATCAGAACCTCCGGCAGCGGCATAGAGTACATTCGTCGAACTTCCCACAGTGAATCTACTTCCACTGTAGGACCTTATTCTACTTGCCACAGAATCTCCAAGAGATTGCAACACCGCTGCGTCACTTGGAAAGGCAGATGTGTAGCCCCATGGATACAAAATGTAGTTCCCGTAACTGTGAAGGGTCAAATACAAACTGATTCTGTTGGCATTCCGTAAAGCAAAGTCTCGGAAATATTGTAGCTCTATTTCGGAGAACGCATTAGGACCCCTGTAGGTTTCAGAACATTGGTCAGTACTGGCTCCTACAACTCCCCAAAAATAATCAAAGTTCCTGTTGGCATCAGTACCGACGCAGCTACTATTTGGTCTACGTGTTTTTCTCCATAAACGAGTCTAAAAATTTTTTGAAAATTTTAGGGGTTCTGGTCTTATACTAGTACTTACTGTAGTATGGGTATACTCATAACCATCAGGGTTGAGACTTGGCAAAATGTACCAGTCAACGTTACTAGTGAATCGACTGTTGGTAGAGTTTTCGACCAATTGATTGATGATATAAAGGGCTGTAGCGGGGGCAATCCATTCTCTTGCATGAATACCAGCGTCCACAAGGATCACAGGCTTTTGCCTAGATCCTCCTGAAGATATCTTTATGACTACTAGTTCTCGTCCTTGGTAAGACTGACCAATGGTCTCGAGCGTCACCAGGTTAGGGTAATCAGAAGCTAAAGTTCTCAAATACTGGTTTATCTACAAATAAAACTACCCTTAATATATACTGATATCTCTGGGTCATATGATGTCATACTTCAGCATGTCTTTGGTAGGCCGCGAAGCTGATGCGGGTGTTGGAATTCCGTAAATTGCGCTCTTGTTCAACTTTTTCTGTTTTCAAGTGGCTAAAATAAAACTGGATTCAGTCGAAGAATTTCTCCAGAACGATCTTTTAGATCTTACCTTTCTAAGTCATCGACTGTGACGGTGAATGGGATATTTTCTCTTTCAAGGAATTCGTAGAGCTCGTCTTTCTGATCAGGTTCCACAATGATTGTAGAACTTCCCCCGAATTTAGGCAAAGGGGTTACGTAGTCTAACTCCCAGTTGTCATGGAGCAATTTTGCTTGTTCTTCGTTGGTTTCGACAACAATTATTTGGTAGCTTCAGATGATAAATTTTAAATAAAAATTTTTGGTTTTGTCTTCTACTTTTCTACAAGCTTACCCATTGTATGTGGTTCTAGAAGCAGCAAGCGTCAAAAGCAACCCAAAAACCACCACGACAAACCCTTTCATCTTAACTTGGTCTTAAATTTTCTACAAATGGTTTCGATTAATCTCATTTTCTGCGTTTTATATCGATTGCTGCTGCAAACTATTGATATAATGCTTGTAAAGATGATGATGGATCGACACTTGTCTTTTGTGTCACATTATTTATCTTACATATCAGTACACTTAAATGCACATACCTGTGTGAATTCCATACTGAATTGATGGCTTTGATAAAAATAATCAGTGTAAAAAGTTTCAATACGTCTTATCAGTTGTTATTAAAAATTAAAAGTGAAGAAGGTACACGAAGAAGAAGTAAAACGCTGCATATAGTATAACGCAGTGATGTACATAAGGGGTAGAATAATGACCTTACTAAAAGCCCTTGTGCTCCGCCTATGATGGTTAGGTCTCAATGAGTACGCGTGCGCATTCACGAGTCTTCGTTCGAAATCAATTGAACACACAAGCGAAACAAATCACTCTTTTAAGCCTTAAAATGAGACAATTATACAACTTTATTTTTTTATTAATTCATAACAACAATAAAATAATAATAATATCCTTAAATAATACAGTAACAATATTATATTTATTTGAGCATTTAGTTCCCATATTTTTTATCTATATAACTATGAAAAGCTTTTATTCCAACGAAGGATTCTCTAACAGCTGGTAATATTTTTTCGGGGGGCAACTCAAAACCTTCATAGCCTCCCTGTAACTCTATGGTATAAGACAAATTGACCCCATTGACTCCCTTCATCCAATCATCAGATCCACCGGCAGCTGCATAGAGGACGTTTGTGGAACTTCCTACAGTAAATCTACTTCCACTGTAGGTCCTTATTTTGGACGATACTGTCGATCCCAATTGCTGCAGCTCATCCACATCTTCGGGAAGATCTGACGTGTATCCCCAAGGATATAAAATGAAGTATCCGTAACTGTGGAAGGTCAGATAGAGTTTGATCTTGTCCGCGTTAGCTTCCGAGAAGTTTTTGAAATTTTGCAGTTCAACTTCTGAAAAGGCATTTCGTCCTTCGTATATTTCGGAACATTCGGCAGGACTGGCGCCGGTTGTTCCCCAGTAGAAGTCGAAATTTCTGTTTGCGTCTGTGCCGGGACATTCGCTTCCTGGACTTCTGGTTTTCCTCCACAGTCGGTCCTAAAAATGAACGATTGGTGTCTGTCAGTAAAATGTAGTTAGTTAGTTGTTTGTTAAATTAACATGTGTATGGGTGTATTCGTATCCATCAGGGTTTAGGCTTGGTAAAATGTACCAATCCACGTTTTGGACCATGAAGTGGTTCGACGTGGAGTTTTCTACCAGCTGATTGATGATGTACAGAGCTGTGGCTGGAGCTATCCATTCCCTCGCGTGGATGCCGGCGTCTATAAAGATTACTGGCTTTCGTTTTGTTCCTGTTCCTGACGATATTTTAATGACTATCATATTTCTTCCTTCGAATGATTTGCCGATGTTTTCTAGAGATACCAGTTCCGGATATCTCGAAGCCAACGACTGTAGATAATCGTTGATCTGTAAAACACTTTGATATATATTGTCATATGTTATGATATCATTCTTTACCGTATTGTGACGCTCATACCGTTTGAAACTCATCATACCATTATTTAAAGATTTCAGACGAGACAGTTGGTTTACTCTTTCCTTTTTGAAAAAACTAAAACATAATATTTTTAGACTTATGCACATACGTTATTATGTCATTACCTTTCTAAGTCATCAACTATGACATTGTATTTAATTTTATTGGTTGATACAAAACTGTAGAAATTCTTGCGTTGGTTGGGTTTGATGATAACCTTTGTGGCACCCCCATTTCTTCTTAGGGGTGTTAAGTAATCCAAGTTGCAGTTTTGATGCATCAGTTCTGCTTGGAGTTTGGTGGGTTCGATACTAACGATTTGGTACCTAATTTTTAACAACAATAGTATGTGATATAAGATTATTATGTTGTTTCTTACCCCTTGTATTTTAACCCATTGATCAATGTTGTGACCAGTATGTTTGGTAGTAATATAAAAATCAAGTTCCTCATTTTAATATAGTCGTACTTGATTTAATGTTTAGTTATTAATTGTTTATATACTTATCGCCACTTTTCGACATGGTATTTATCTTGTTATTTTTTTGGTAAGGTCATCAATTTAAAATAGGCAAACATTCAACAGGAGTATGTACTAAATATGTATGTGTGTGTCTATTTAGGAATTTCAAAAATTCTGATTATTTTATTTGAATGAATTGAAATTGTTTGGATAATTAAGGATATTTTGCAATAATATTTGTTTGTTCTTGTTGAAATAAATGAACGATAAGCAATCTCCTTTTCATTCCCAATTAGAGTCCCTGAAAATCCTATTGATGACGCTACTACTTGTTTTTTAGTGCATAGTTAGTATCGAGTTCATTAGCATCGTCTGGAAGATCCTACGTACATATATCTTTGAAGGATTCGTCTGATTGTGAGCTTGGATTTGATATTTTTCGTCCCATTTTAAAATTTATTGAAAAGAAATGTCCTCAAAAGAAAACAACCTGAACAACAATATGTTGTATTTGTGCATTAAAAATTTGTTTACTCATTCAATTGAAATGCTGACAAAGGACACTAAGTGTTTGAACATCCTTTGCTGAAGGTTTATATAGTTATTTTATCTACTAGTGATACAATTGTTTATATAACTGATAATATCTAGTGCCTGTTCCTCATTAATACGTAACTAATTCATAATTCATTTATCATTTAAATCAATTGGAACGCGCTGTATGAAGTTAGTTACATAAGTTAGGTTAGGAGGTTACGGTAAGAAGTGGTATTCACGATTCGACTTTTTAAATGCTTATCAAAAATTACTGATTTTCGCTTAATTAAGTATGACAATATTGTAATTCCCTTAAGTACATCGGTATTTTCCTGCTGCTTCCATGAGTACTTAACTATTTATTGTGTGATAGGTCTGAGACCTGTTATCTAATTTCGAGGCTCCATGGGAACCTCACAGCTGGCGTCCTTTATACTACTGCAGTAGTCACGAAACCGAACTAGGTTACCGATCACGTCCTTTAATTATTCGGTAGTTGTCGACATATATCCACACACAAAGACGCACAATTTTTTTTTTCACTGCATGATCGCGTGATAATGTATCGTTTTCTTTTTTTTTTTTAAATGTACATTTTAATCGGAGATAAAAACGAAAACCTTTGAAAGTTGTGAAATATTGTAGTACGAAATCCTGGTAATTTTTTGTGAAACATAACTTTAACACGATAGGTACCACAAAAATACAAAAGAAAATTGTTTTTTTCATCTTTAATTGAGTGTTTTTGTATAAAAAGAAAAGTGTTTACTTCACTTTACTTCAAAAATTTATCAGAGATCAATAAAGTTTCCGTTTGTAACAGGGATGTCCCCCTGGACGTACCTACCTCGGTTGAATCGGGATTGAAAAATAATGTTATCTGGTATAAAACAAAGCGTCGCGGCGCGTCGCGTCGTTACCCTTTTCTCTTTTCTCTTTTATGGATGCGTCGGAAGTTTCAGCATTTATAACTGTCACGAAAATTCCCTTTCCTTTTTGGAAGAGTGCTCTTTGAAAGTTAGGTACCTCGCCAACTCGCCATAATAAAAGCCACAAAATGTTCTTATCCTTTTGCGTGTCTATGGTAGCTATATTTGTTACGGTCAGTTTGAGGGATGAAACGACCCAGTTGTTAATCGACAAATTTGCGTTTTCCGATATTTTTTTGATGTACATAGATGAATAAGGGTTGGTGGTAACTGCGCGGGCCATACAGTCCCCTTAAGGCTTGCTCTGTCCCCTATTTGACCGGTTATATTTTTCGGATGACTTCGAGGACCACTTAAGGGTACTTCCAAGGACCACTGATCTAAAAGGAACTGATAGAAGTACATTGTAGTATCCATGTTTGTGCCATTTTTCATTTTAAAATTTCTTTGAGATGATATTTGCAGAGCTATCCAATTTTCTCGTCTTAGCATCCCCTTTTGATATGTCACACTTTGTGGGTCTTGACGAAAATAGAAAGTAAATATTACACTGGGGGTGTACATTTTATTACACAAGCGTGGACTCTTTGAATCCAGGTGCATTAAATCTGCTGAGGGTTTCAATTTTGAGCCTTTGGTTTTTCTTTTTTCTTTTTTTGATGTATGAGATTTTCTTTTTTGTACTTATTCGCTGTTTATTAAAATTAGTAAAATAAAATAATAAAATACTTGATGCTGTTGTTCTCGATGTATTAACAAAGTTTTTTTAGCTTCAAAAAATAACTTGGTGTAATTAAAATAATTTAAAAAAAACTATTTCATTTTTTATGTATACAAAATACATAATCCAGGGGCGGATCCAGGCAATTTTTCTTAAAATATGGGATTGTAATTTTTTTATTTTCTTCCTGATATTCAACAATTATTTTTTAAAAATTAGAGTCCTTAGGGAAGAATTTCCTTTTTCTATATCCCTCTCTGGATGCACCACTGAAAAAATTATATACATTTTTTTATTAATCTTGTACCTATTTTTTTTAAATATTTTATTTCACCAAGTTACTAATAAATGAAGGGTGATTTCTAATAAGTTTTTTATGCTTTGTTGCAGGGTGCGAGTTGAATATTACGTCAATGAGAACACCCTCAAGGAACGGCTACAATTATATTTTATAAAAAATCAACGATCTAGTAAGTTCATATTTATTTTTTTATTAATAATGACAACATTTTTTCTTTTCAATTCAATAATTAATTTCTGTTATCAGTAAAAGTTTTTTTTTAATAATTCTTGGACCCAAACGTGTTACTATTTTTGATTTGAGTGTACCTCTTATCCCTTATCAAATGCACAGACATTGGCCTCAAATTCGTTATCACTATTAACATCACTTCTTATCTCTTACGAAATATGCAGCATATATATATTTATTTTTGATGAAAATTATTATTTACTGGATTAAAAAAATAAATTTTTAAAGTACGTTGCACAATTTTTTGTTACAGTGTAATTTAATCCTTCATTTAGTTGAAGTTTTTATAGTTTAAACTTACGCCAGATGTTAGTTACTGCATTTATTTATTAATTTTTGTTTATTATAATCAATCATGATTTAACGTGATACAATATTTTAAAGTTTGCAACAGTAGAGTTTGGAACTAATTAAGGAATTGCATCGAAACAGCCAAGGGAATTAATTAATTGTAACACCTGTTTAAAGTTTAATAATTGATTGATTTTTAAAACTTAAATGGCAGAGAAAGGGCTCGAACCCTGCTCTTTTATAATTAGGAAAACACAAAAGCCAAAATTCCACCCCTCATGGGTAGATAAATATAATCAATAAAGTGTTTCAAAGAAAAATCATAAAAAGAAAAATTGCAGAGTCCTTTTAATGACCCAGTTTGCTCGAACGAAGCTCTAATGTCCACTTTGAAATTCAAGCACGATTCCTTTTGCAACAACGTCGAAAATAAAAAAACAAATATTGTCAACTAATGAACAAAATTTTCTGAACATCCAATATTTTTATTTATTTGTTAACAATAATCTGATATAGGTTTCCTTCTCCCTCTAATTCACCCTGTTTCTGTCTCTAATATTTTTTTAATTTTTTTTGCTTAAGTTTAAGATAAAGTATTTTAATTAAGTGTTAATAATATTATTTACGTTGGATTTGCATCTTCTTCTCGTTTGTTCCAGGTCTAAGGATACGCATAGTGAATCTATTTTTTAAACTTCTTTCCTGCTTTTTGTACATAATTCGTGTAGTTATCGACCAAGATCCAACCTATGCTACCTGGTAAGTTCAGAAAAATTACAAATTTCATTTGTTTTTTTTTCAAAACAAAAATAATTTTAGTATTCGAAAAAATGTTTATTTTGTAGATTAGATAAAGGGACGCTTGACAACGAAGTGTTCATATTTGTACTAGCGAACTAGTTTAGGTTTACAGTTGTGGTCTGTACATTTACACACCAGACCCACTACCGTAACCTAATACAGATTTAAATACATTCAATAGTTCTCTATCTAATCTTAAAATAACAAACATTACGTTTAAATTGATAAGGTAACAATTTTTTTACTTCTACCAAGATGGTTACAGTTTGGAAAATGTTATGGGACGAAAAAAAAATAGTGAAGTAATTAACTTCGTCGAAGTTGTTTTACTGGAAGTCGTTTACATTTCTGAGTTCATTTTGTTATCAAAAGATGAAGTGTTTTTAATTAATTTTGAATTCATTTATGGAACGGTTAACAGTCTCAATACAAAAGAACGTTTTATATTTTTCTCCAAGAGAATTTGGTGCCAAAATGGTAATTTTTATAAAATAGTACATACAGTAAAGTTTCCAGTTCCAATTTTGGAATAAAAGGCCATTTGTGTATATTGAACAGGTGAAAAAGTGCAGCGCTCTAAACGCGCCACTGTAGTGATAATTTCACCATAGAATAAGGTAAATACTAAAATGTGCGTCACGTCGAGAAGTGGGCGCTTCCCTTTACCACATGTTGGTGCCTTCTTTCAACCCCTGATAATAAGGGATGTAATTTTGTAACCAGCAGGTGTGTGAGGTCATATTTCATGTCATCTATGGTCGATTTATTTCTCTTTTAATAATAAGTTTTTGTTATTTTTGTCTTTATCTATATATATATATTCTCTAGGGTACGACACAAAAATTTTGACTCAAAAAAATAAAAAATTTATGGTTTTGATTGCTTTATTTTTTTATTGCAGTTATGGCTGTACGCCGGGCAACAAGACTGAGTTTATATTGTCAGGAAATTTAACAGAAGAAAAATTCCAGGAGAATCCCATTATAAATTGGGATGCCATTGTGTGGGTGAATCGACCATTCGAATTATGGATAGTACAGGTCCTTCTAGCTTTAATAAGTCTTACAGAAGCTCTTCTATTAACTTATTTAGGATATAAGGTAAACTATTTGATTTTATATACGCATTTATTAACGATAAACAAAAAGAAAATACTAATTTTGTTAACAAAACAACAACATATACAGGGTGGGCAATTTTAATCTACCTGACATCGAGTAGTGACCATAAATTTGATTCCTATATTTTTGATCTCAAAAAAATATTAATTATAAAATCAGAACTGAGATTAAATTTTTTTTCATTCCTTTTTTGAAAAATTACCAAAGGTTTCGACTTGGATTTTAGGCTTCTTCAGTGAAAATTTCTTCTTCTTGGAAGTGTCCTTAAATCTAAGGCGAAGAGTTTGGTTAGTTTTCAAAAATTATTTATCTGGTTGGTTCTGATTTATTAAATACCTAATTTGAGAAAATACCCAGGGAAAAACATGGAAATAATTTTTATGACGTTTTGGTCTTTTGGTGTTTTCCATATGGGCTTTTTGAATCTAGGACCAAACATGTTACAGATATTCATTTGGTAAAATCTTCTGAACCTCGAAGTAACTTAATCTTAAGGCCACTATTTAATGTCTTCCATCGAAATCCTACCTTTTTTGTAATAAATTTCATTTCGATATTGTTGCAAACAATGTAACAAAGAATGACGAATAAAGGAAGCATTTATGATCCAAATTAGGCATGGAATTAATGGTCTCTAAAATTTAATTAACTGCTTCATAGAAGCCAAACGTAAATGCTGATAATGTTGCTAATACCATAAAATGGGTAGTAATCCATTACAAACTTGTAATAACTCAACAAATTTCGTTTATTTGTTGATCCAAAAAATATTTTTATTTAGTTATTAATTAATGATGACTTTAATTAACATAACTCAACCTGACCTCGCCCTAATTTTTGAAAATAATCCATATTTAAATTCACTTTGTAAGGTTAATTAATTTTTTTGTGGAAATTATTATTTTATTATAATTAAAACATCAGCATTAATTGCGAACACACAGTTCATACGCATGAATGCATTAAAATAATTGCCTATAGATTTTACTCAGAATTTAATTTAAAGTTAATTCTTCATTTATATTAAATAACTGCGGGGAATTAAACTAAAATAATAATGTAGTGAACGTATGAAAGCAATATTTTTAAGCTTTAACGCGTGGTTCGGCTCTCCAAATTAATCTGGCGAGCCTTTGCCGATCCAACTGAGCACAATCCACTCGCCGAGAGTACGTGAGCCGAGCCGGCTCGTTTTTCTTTGACTCCCACCACATTGACAGACAATCTTCGTCACGGCGTGTTACTCGGCACAATTTGGGGACTTCCCTAAATCCGTTAGGTCCTAAAATTTGCCCATAAAGTCAATATTTAGTTAGTTAAGTTTTATTAAAATTGTCGTTTATGGAATTCATTTCTTTTAATTTTTTTTTACCACCCTTACCTGCCCTATTCTCCTGATTTGGCACAGTTAGACTGCTATTTATTCCCAAAACCCTAAGAACATTAAAAGGGCAAATTACTTTGGTAGACCAAATACTTATTAACATCCCCTTGTACACATGGTGGTTAATTAGAATTTGGATTGTAATTATCGGTGTGGGGTGTGTTATTCATCTTAAATAAATTGCAGTCTTTTGTATAAGCTTTATAAACTTTCCATGTTGCTTAATAAATAAATTGGTCGTTATTTTGTTGCCCAACGAAAATTTATTCCCTCGCAGTGAACGAGTCCTTTGTTCATTATTTTTTATTAAATATCCTGTCTTTTTTCTCCCTTTCTCTTTTATACTTAGGTACATTTTAAGTAACAAACTCCGTAATTAATGGATCATAAAGGCATTGCATGTGAACCTTTTGTGTATGCCGAGGTTGGTAATGAAAGGAACAAAAAAATTAAAGAGAAAAATCGTTGCTTCGGCTAATTTTGGGTGATTGTTAGTTATTATCAAAAGTTTTTTTTTTTGTTATTTTTTTATATTTAATTAAAAACGATACAGCCATAGGGATAAAAAACAATCTTAAGGTGTTAGAAAAATTAAATTGTACACGTTTTGGATTTTTTTGCAGTGAAAACTTCGTGGATTCGCGTTACCAACAGACCGATTACGCTCCAGCACTAGACTAGCGCGAGTTTGAATGTTTTTGTTTCCACTTTAGGGACAAACTAAAAGTGGTTCTGTCTTTACACTGAACTACCCTTTGTCTCCCACCCCCTTTCATCCACTTTACAGGGTAAACAAGTTATCTCAAATAATTCCAATTACTGTAATTTTAATAGGGGATGAAAATTAATACTGCATTAAGTGAGGGTAGATACAGAAACGTGCTTTTCACTAACAATAAGACAACAAGTTCAAGTTGTTTGCCAAACAACTTGAACTATACTAATGCTAAGATTGTTGCTAAATATTTAATGAAATTTAAACAATATAGCTCAATATAACAGGGGGGTATTTATTTTTTAACCCCTCTGCTGATTTCTGAAAAATATTGGACGAATAGAAGATTATAGAAAGTCGAAAAAAAAAAAGTCTTCAATGCATGAGCTTTTCCGAAGCAATTCTCAGATTCTGTTGCCAGGCAATGATGTACAAATAGAAACGATCCGAACAAAAATCCACTTTAACCCTCGTAAATATGTGGTGGTGGTGGTGGTGGTGGAGGTTTTAGAAAAATAGGAAGAGGAGAGTAAGAGGTTAATAGAATTGTTATGACAAGAACTGGCTGATAAAGGTATCAGCTATTTTTTGTCAGGGATAAAGGTCACGATCTCACAAATTATTAAATAAATTTGAAAAAAATAATGGGGATGATTTTTTGGGTAGTGTCTATCTGAGTATTAATACAGAAATGAATAAATGATAAATAATTACTGATCGTACGTAGATTTTCACGAATTATCACCTGAATATTTAACAGAGTCATCTCATACGTTTTATGGTACGGTTGAGGAGGTTTCCTCTGAAAATAGGTTTATCAACCTCTCGGTTTCCCAAATTTAACATCGCATGAGTGAAGATCAGTAATTGGGAGCTTGGCCAAATCCGTGTCCCAGTTTCTGCATTGTTTACATTTTAAACCGAGATTGAGGTGCACACCCGTTCGACTGAGAACCCCTGATAACACTGGAAAACAGGAACTTAATTTAAAAATTCAACCAAAAAATTCAACGATAACAAGCCGAATGGTAGATAGTTTCACAAATACGTTTATTGGGGGTTTATTTTGTCCTTTACTAATTCTGATAGAAATTTTCTTCAAATATTTTGTAACAAAGGAAACTACATAATTCAATTTTTCTACTGTACTACTAAAAGCTTTCCAACGTGAAAAACCCCGTCAAGTTCAGACAAAATCACGTTTCCGATATCATCAAGTTGGGTAATTAATAAAACAGAAGAGTGCACTTTCAACTAAAGTATTATTTGATGTTCCTCGTTGCCTTACACACCCTTAATTAGACAGTAAAAGTCAAAATATCCTTTCGAGAACGTTACGTGATAAAACTTTTAAATGAGCGAAACGAGAAATTGTTTAGAACTTTCCTTTAAACATCTCTTTCACTGTAATCAAACTAAGATTTAATTTGAAATAATGTTATTACACCCTTTTATTAATAAACACGTTAAAAATAAGCAATTTATCAATGTCACTTAAAATCTGTATCATCAATAATATTATAAGAGTGAATTTCCGATTGCTTTTGAAGAAGGTACTACGTAGCGAAACGTTCGTCAAGTGCTAAAAGAATCGTAAAAAATTATTTACTCATTAAAATTTGAAAAAGGGATTTAGAGTAGAAGAAAAAATGGGGTAACTGTACAGCGTCTGCGGTAGTTGATTAATCCACCTGTGGATGTATGAAGTCCTAATACGTAGTGGTGCCAGTGGTGCGCTGATGAGAACTAATAAGCTCGAAATTGCGCCCCACGTCTGCTTTTAGTTTCCACAGCATAGTAACCAAAAAAATATTGTTGTTCTATTTCTATTCCTACTTTTACGATATTTTCGAAAAGTATCAGATTTTCTATTGTTCTAGGGAAATATTTGGCAGCAGCTTCTTTCGTTTCATCTAGTTCTTGAACTTGTAAATACAATACCTTTTGTTATAACGGTGAGTATAAATTTAATAATACTGTTTTAAAACTTTTTTTTTTTGTTTTAAATACCAAAACCCTTTTGTCAGGTTTAGGATTTTTTTTATGTTCTATACGAAACTTTTTGCACTCCCTGTGTAATTTGTCTGGGTACAGTCTTTTTTATTATTGCTATTTCAGATTTTATACGTACCATTTAGAAATGTATTCATTCCCGTTTTCTTGAACTGCTGGTTGGCGAAGCGTTCTCTGGAGAACATGTTCGTAAGTATTTTTGTTTTCTTTTCTAATAAATGTTCAAAACATTTTATTCAATGGTAAATATCCATGTAGGAATACGAGAAATTGCTTCGTTTTTGTAAAAAAGTTTAACGGAAATATCTATCTGTATCTGTATGTAAAATAACCAGCCAGCTACGATCTTTTCTCGGTCAAAAACAAAGTTTATTTGTTTTAGAACGATTTACATCGAGCAATGCAGAAATCGCAGTCGGCGTTGTCACAGCAACTCACTATACTCTCTGTGACTCTTCTTTGTCTTGTTTTTACCAGGTACGTACTCAAAAATATTTGTCTTTTTAAGAGGTGGAAAGGGGGTAGAAAGGGAGAGAGAGAGAGAGAGAGAGGGGGACATAGAAGGGGGACGCAGAAGAAAAGAAGGGGTAAGGGTGGATTGAGAAAGGGGGGTGATATGTATCATATATGGGGAGAGACAGACAGAAAGAAAGAGACGGTATTGCGCGTGGGTACAGCTGAGGGAGGGGACACTTAGAAAGAAAAGTGGCTGTATGATGCCTCTAGTCGTAGATAAAAATGGCTAAATTCAGCCACTAGTCACACGGACAATTGGCCATACGATGCTATATTCGCGATTGAAAGGGGATAAATGCAATCAGCCACTAGTCGTAGACATAACTGCTTACATTCATTCACCAGTCACGTATACAAGTGGCTGTAAGTTGCCTCTAGTCGCGACTACAAGTGACTAAATTCAGCCAAACAGTAGTCACTATTATAAGTTACTGTAAGATGCCTCTAATCGATATTACAAGTGGCTGAATCTAGTCATAGATACAAGAGGCTGAATTCAGCCACTAGTCACAGATACTAGTGGACGTATGATGCTATATTGGCGATTGAAAGGGGATAAATGTAGTCAGCCACTAGTCGTAGACATATTTGCTTAAATTCATTCACCAGTCACGTGTAAAAGTGTCTGAAGGATGCCTCTGGTCGCGGTTACAAGTGGCTAAATGCAGCCAAACACTAGTCACTATTACAAGTTACAGTACGTACGATGCCTCTAGTCAATTACAAGTGGCTGAATCTTGTCAGCCGGTAGTCATAGATACAAGTGGCTAAATTCAGCCACTAGTCACAGATACTAGTGGGCGTATGATGCTATATTCACGATTGAAAGGGGATAAATGTAGTCAGCCACTAGTCGTAGATATATTTGCTTAAATTAATTCACCAGTCACGTGTAAAAGTGGCTAAAGGATGCCTCTAGTCGCGGATACAAGTGGCTAAATGCAGCCAAACACTAGTCACTGTTACAAGTTACAGTACGTACGATGCCTCTAGTCAATTACAAGTGGCTGAATCTTGTCAGCCGGTAGTCATAGATACAAGTGGCTAAATTCAGTCACTAGTCACAGATACTAGTGGGAGTATGATGCCATATTCGCGATTGAAAGGGCATAAATGTAGTCAGCCATTAGTCGTAGACATATTTGCTTAAATTAATTCACCAGTCACGTGTACAAGTGGCTGAAATATGCCTCTAGTCGCGGTTACAAGTGGCTAAATGCAGCTAAACAATAGTCACTATTACAAGTGGCTGTACAATGCCTCTAGTCGAGATTACAAGTGGGTAAATACAGCCACGAGTCACACATACAAGTGGCTAAATTCAGCCACGAGTCACAGATACAAGTGGCTAAATTCAGCCACTAGTCACAGATACTAGTGGGCGTATGATGCTATATTCGCGAGTGAAAGGTGATAAATGCAATCAGTCACTAGTCGTAGACAATTGCATGAATTCATTCACCAGTCTCGTGTACAAGTGGCTGTAAGCTGCCTCTAGTCGCGGTTACAAGTGGCTAAATGTAGCCAAACGTACGATGCCTCTAGTTGAGATTAGAAGTGGTTAATTGTAAGTCACAGATTTGGCTCTATGGTTTGGGTGTCAAAATTTTCTAACAATCAGAATTGTACAAACAATAGTAGTAATTATGATATAGAATTCGACTTAATCGTCCAAAGATGCTTCTGGACAGCGAAACAAAAAAAGAAACGTAACATTATAACACCCTGTATATATGTGAAGTTGAATTTGAGTAGGAGTTAAGTTTCATCTCGTACGTTTATTTTTTATTTTTACAACATGTTAAACGACTGAAAATATCTGTACTATTCGTACGTCATAACGTCTGTTGAAAATTTTAATTGCCTCATTTTGTTTGCAAATTCCTCTTGCAAGAAAATCCGAGAATAGAAATTCAGTTATTTTTTCCGTAACATCGCAGTTAGACCTGAGCGTACCCGCGAAAGCGCCCGGCAATTACCTTCCTCTAACTATTTGTTTTTCCACTCTTCTTCCTCCTTCAACTCTGGAATGATTCAGGATCGTGTCTAGGAAAACTTGACGATGGTTTTGCTTTTTTTTTACTTTCTCGTATTGGAGATTGCATCTTCAGAAATACGTATCTAAAGTACCCAATAGTTGATGTAACGGTGGTAGAAATGGGTCATTTAAAAGACTTCTTTCTAGATTCAAACAAGACAGAGGCAATTAAGATTACGTAGTTGTTTATCGCTCCTCTTGAGACTTACTGCTCATATACCGTACGTTGTTCCCGTTTTATGGCAAACGACAGACATAAAACGCTAACTACGTCTGTTCTTACTTGAGAGTTGTTCGCTATGACTTTTGACATTCCACATCCACTTGAAAAACAATTCGTATTTATCTAGGGACTGTTTCTAGTAACTTCACATCCGGGGATATTAAAATGATAAAATTAATGCCCTCTTGAAGAGTGGTAAACTAGAAAGTTAACAAAAACAAGGACAATAACTATGTAAATTGTATTTATTTCGTTAAGAAAAAGGTGCAGCCACTAGTCGCAACCACAGGTAGCTAAACGAAGACTCCAGTCACTATGACAAGAGATAAAATGTAGTCAGACACTAGTTATAGGTATAAGAGGCTAAATTAAACCACTAGTGACAAATACAAGTGTATGTATGGTGCCTCTAGTCGCGATTACAAGAGGCTAAATGCAGCCAAACACTAGTCACTATTACAAGTGGCTGTATGGTGCCTCTAGTCGAGATTACAAGTGGCCAAATGCAATCAACCGCTAGTCATAGATACAAGTAGCTCTATGATGCCTCTAGTCGCGATTACAGGTGGCTACGATGCAGTCAGCCACTAATCATAGACATAACTACCGACATTCATTCGTTAGTCACGTATACAAGTAACTGTATGATGCTTCTAGTCGCGAGTACAAGTGGCTAGATGCAGCTCACTACTAGTAATAGATACAAGTGGCTATATGATGCCTCTAGTTGCGATTACAAGAGGATTAACGCAGTCAGCCGCTAGTTATAGGTATAAGAGGCTAAATTAAACCACTAGTGACAAATACAAGTGTATGTATGGTGCCTCTAGTCGAGATTACAAGTACCCAAATGAAGTCAGTCGTAAGTCGTAGACAGAAGTAGCTAACTTTAGCCACTATTCACAGATACAAGTAGCTGTATGGTGCTTCTAGTCGCGAATATAAGTGGCTAAATGCAGCCAACCACTGGTCACTGTTACAAGTGGCTAAATGATGCCTCTGGTCGCGATTACAAGAGGGTAAACGCAGTCAGCCGCTAGTCATAGATACAAGTGGTTAAATGCAGTTACTAATCACAGATACAAGTAACCGTATGATGCCTATAGTCGTGATTACTAGTGGCTAAATGCAGAAAACCACTAGTCACCATTACAAGTGGCTGTATAGTGCTTCTAGTCGAGATTACAAGTGCCCAAATGAAGTCAGTCGTAAGTCGTAGACAGAAGTGGCTAAATTTAGCCACTATTCACAGATACAAGTGGCTGTATTATGCCACTAGTCGCAAATACAGGTAGATAAATGCGGTCAGCTACTAGTCATAGATAAAACTGGCTAAATTCAACCACAAGTCACGATAAAAATGGCTGTATGGTGCTGCTAGTTGCGAATATAAGTGGCTAAATGCAGCCAACCACTGGTTACTGTTACAAGTGGCTATATGATGTCTCTGGTCGCGATTACAAGAGGGTAAACGCAGTCAGCCGCTAGTCATAGATACAAGTGGTTAAATGCAGTCACTAATCACAGATAGAAGTAACCGTATGATGCCTCTAGTCGTGATTACTAGTGGCTAAATATAGCCAACCACTAGTCACCATTACAAGTAGCTATATAATTTCTATATTAGTAATTATAAATGGCTCAGTGCAGACACTAGTTAGGGTGGCTAGAGGTTAGGCGCGGCCACAGGTCGCGTCATCTTTTGTGTCGCCCAAGTGACCACTGACTACTCTCGCAGCATGTGGCTAGAAATTGACTGCGTAAACCATCAGGTTACTTTGAACCATATCAAATTCATGAAGATTCTCGTCAACGACTTGTGGCTACTATCTGTAAGTCATCGTTGGTTTGTCTTCATGTCGTTGTCTTTTATTTTAAATAGAAATAATTAACATCTAAAAATCACAGATATTTTTGTGTTTTTTTGTTTGTGATTTTGGATGTGTTAGGTAGATGTCTGTTTGTTGCAGCGTTTGTGGTATTCAACATTTTCAAAGGGCGGGTCACAGGCATCTTAATCTTTTTCAATCGACATACTACGTCGTCGTTACATTTTCAACAGTCGGTTATGGTGATTTGGTGCCAGACATTTGGCCATCGCAACTTTACATGGTGATAATGATATGCGTGGCCCTAATGGTCCTTCCGACACAGGTATGAACTTTTCCGATACTTTTTGAATGCGAGGCTCACATCAGGACGAAAAAAATCCTTTTGTAGTTCATGAGATAACAGAATTATTCAGAAATGGTTGATAAATTATTATCTATCTAACCATCTGCATGATAAATACAACTATCTTTATACATATATCTCCTTCCACAAGGAAAAGATATTTTTCTTCAATTCTAAAATTTTATTTTTGACTGATATCATGATATTTTTATCATTTAAATTAAACTTCGAACCAATGCAATGGTCACAATATCTAAATGGTATTGTAACACTGATTGTGCCCATTTATCATCCATCGTTTATGATGTATCTGAACATCACTCAGTCTGATAATTGGAAAGACCCTTTGTGTTGCTATCTAATACCTAATGTCCATTTGACCTGACAGATCAAATAGCCATGGACATAATAATAGACTTCCAAAACAACGAATTAATTTGGCTCTAATTGGGAACTGCAACGATTTTTTTTGTCTACTTTTTAAAAAAAAATATTGTGGATTCTTATCAAATTTTTTAATCTTTCGCTTGATAATATTTAATCATGCAAGTCATACATATGCGATTCCGGTGAGAGAAAGAACGACGCCTATTATGTATGATAGCGTATAACGTTTTAGTTATTGGGAATCCCCTGGGACAGGGGTTGCGTGTTTTTAAAGGGGTGCGACCGAGCGTATCAAATTGTACTTCGTAATCCGCTTATCCACGCTGAGCTCGTTGTAGACTTGTACTTTTTACCTATAATAGAAAAACCAAATGAGAAAAATCTGCATATTAAAAAAAAAACCCTAATATCTTCATTACCTACACTGGATCACTTGATGGATATTATTATTTATATTTTGTTACAGTCGTATTATTTTTCATGAGCGATTGTTTTGAACATGAATTTATTTTTATCGTGGGGTTGCTAAAGCCGCTTTACCCCTTTTTTAAATCTGATAGTGAACATTATCTTTCAATAAAAAAATTCTTAAAATAAAACATGTCTAAAGATAGATCTGCAGCCAGTTCTTCTACTCTTAGGAGACAAAATAAAAAGGGTGCATATAGTTTTAATTGAAGTGGCTCAGAAAATCATATTTTCTAAATTGGTTTCCATCAGCATTTTTATGCAATCTACCCCGTTTAATTATTTTGCGAAAAAACTGCAGTCGATGTATTTCCCGACCACGTAAATAGAAAGCAGCCTTTTCACTTACTTCACCATCCCTTTAATTAAACTAGAATTTGATTTTCTTCATTTTCCTCCATGGAAAGCATTGACAGTTAAATGAATCTATCAATCTACGTAGGTACACTGGGTTCTTTTACTTTTTTTTTAACACCCCATATATTTTTTCTGATTCTACCATCCACGGTATTTTGTCTTCCGTCCACCGTCCACGTTTCTTGGAATTTTGTACGTCATCCGTTTTCGTTAGTTAAAGTAGCGTTTAGATAGAAACCACGTGATATTGATTGTGCAGTTGGAACAATTGGCTTTCACCTGGATCGAACGACAGAAGCTCGGTGGTTCGTATTCTTCACATCGGGCTCAGTCGGAGAAGCACGTGGTGGTGTGCAGCACGACCCTCCATGCGGACACCATAATGGATTTCCTCAACGAATTCTACGCACATCCGCTTCTGCAAGACTACTACGTGGTCCTACTTTCGCCCATGGAACTCGACACGACCATGCGAATGATCCTTCAAGTTCCCATATGGGCCCAAAGGGTCATTTACATTCAAGGATCTTGTCTAAAAGATGGCGATCTTGCAAGGGCCAGGATGAACGAAGCTGAAGCTTGTTTCATATTGGCTGCAAGGAATTATGCCGACAAAACCGCTGCAGTAAGTACTTTGAGTTCACGTCAGTTAGTAATCCTTTGGACGACCAATGGTTTCCTTGTTCCAGGACGAACACACAATCCTTCGGTCATGGGCGGTGAAGGATTTTGCTCCGAGTGTTGCTCAATACGTACAAATTTGTCGTCCTGAAAACAAACTTCACGTGAAGTTTGCGGAATACGTAGTTTGCGAGGACGAATTCAAATACGCCCTTCTGGCTAATAACTGCACCTGCCCTGGAGCGTCGACCCTTGTCACCCTCCTTTTACACACATCCAGGGGACAGTAAGTATTTAATTGGTCCTTATAGAAAGCCCTTCTTAAATCCTTTTCGCCTTAAGTTTAGATAAACTGAACAGGTAGATCCTCAGAATCCTGAGTGTGGGAATTGACGCGCCTGTCTTTTTTTTTTCTTGTCTGGATTGTTGTGTAGTTTTTTTTTTTTTTGGAGCGCTTTGTGTCGTACGAACAAGATCAAATTTATCCAATTATGTCATCTTTTCTCCCCCTGTAATCTAGTGCAAATAAAGTATTGTCCCCATCATTTCTTTATTGTTCTTACAGAGAAGGTCAACAGTCACAAGAAGAATGGCATCGTCTTTACGGACGATGTTCGGGTAATGAAATTTATCACATCATCCTCGGAGACAGTCGTTTTTTTGGCGAATATGAGGGAAAAAGCTTCACGTACGCAAGTTTTCATTCCCATCGAAAGTAAGCACACATTTCTTTCTCCCTCTGACATAACTTCATGGAAACCACCAAAATGGTCAATGGTCATACGAGACCAACCATTTCCTTTCATCTCCATTCGTTGCAGGTATGGTATTGCCCTTGTGGGTGTCCGTCCTGCCGAGCTACCAGAATTCTACGAAGACACGATCCTCCTGAATCCAGGACCTCGTCACATCATGAAGAAGACGGACACGTGTTATTACATGAGCATAACGAAAGAAGAAAATTCTTCGTTCACAGTTGCCAATCAACAGACCCAAGTACCTCCAGGTGGTGTTGCAGGTTCGGAACCGGTAATAATAACTGCAGAAGAAAAACCAAGAGTGACTCCAACCATCAAAGACGGTACCGCTCCTCCTCCAATCATACTGCAAGTTCCCACATGTGTCAGTGAGTGTTGTTGCGCATGTTCTAGGGACACCACACCAAACGACAGACACTTTGACGAATTCTGGTCGCGATCCATGACCATAAAAACGTATGCCATAGTTGACCAAAAGATCATGGTCATGGTTTGTACAGATTTAGGGTCATGGATATCTTGTGACCAGTTGACTTTACGTATATGTTTTCGAAAAGGTATTACTGCTTTCGATGTCTGACTTTGTGATGAAAAACTACACGACACACAATTTGTTAAGAAACGTTAGCATTAGCAGCTTTAGGTGTCAAACACTAAATTTGAAACGAAATATCAAACATTTCTTTTACTTCTATGGTGACACTATTTTCTATTTCTCCTTTTCTTCTTTCTTTCCAATGTATATAGCTTTTGGGGCGCTAAGTGTTTCATTCAAAATTTTTAAATTTGGTGTAAGTTTTTGCTGTTTCCATTCCGTCGATTTTTACTTACTGTAACTTTCGACCCAATTAGCAACATTTCCTGACCACGGAGGTCTAGGGGATTCGCGTCAACACTTGAAGGAAACGTCTCCTACAACGACCATAACGACTGGAAATCACTTGGACGTGCCACGACCAGGCGACAACCCAAACCTTCTGAGTCCTGAAACGATCAACCAAAGAAGGAACTCCAGAAGACCCAGCATCCTTCCTGTTCCAGATAACTTTACAGGTTCGTCGTTTAATATCCATCAGGATCCAGAAGAAGGGGATGAAAGCGACGACGAGCTGGAAGACGATGTACCTTGGAGATCACCCAGTGAAAAAATTGCGTAAGTTCTCTATGGATTATCGCATGGATCAAGTGAAATTACTATTCTATTAGTATTTGATTTCTTGTGCAGTCTTGACCGCAGTGTTCTCTTCTATTGTACAATCTTTCTCATATTGTGTTAGATTTTTTGAGCCTTCTAGATTACGTACATACGTTCACATTTTCTTTGTGACTGACTCATGACATTTGGAGTGTTTAATCCAAAGTTTAGGCAGACAAAAATTTGACCTCTTGATGTCATGAGTTGGCAGTTGATAGTGATTTCGACTTTGTGTGTGTTTCTACCCTCGGTCATGACTAGCACCCTCCCGGACATTTCCACACTTTCCCAACATTGCACTTTATAATTAGGTACAGCAATGATTCTCAAGGACGCACGAAATCTGCATGGCATGGAGATTATTCGTGGTGAGTTTATTTCGTTCTATTGAACTTTAGGTCAGCTTATGGGAGTTCACGAAAAATTTCCTTGATTCTTTAATATGAGATTTTTATTCGTTATAATAATAACAGGGTGGGTCATTTCGACGTCAAATTGTGACCTTAAACTTGACCTAATGGTTTGGAAAACCGATTTGATCATGAAATCATCTTTAAAATGAACCTCAAACTCAAATTGATGGTCATAATTTGATGTCCCTCTTGAAATTGAATTATCCTTAAGGATAATTAAGTATTGATGGTTAAAGAAATTCTTAAGCTGTCTTAAGTAGTGTAGTTTTTCGATTTCTAGGTCAAATATCAGTAGTAAATGTGTTTGAAACACGTAATTCATATATTATTTAAAAAAAAAAAATTACACACAGAAACACTAATAAAAATCTGTAGAAATTAAACTATTTTTCCTGAAACGGGAATTTTGGATCGCAGTATCGTTAAGGGTTTTCCCCCGGTGTCGCCATACATCGGCGTGAGTCCGACCCTGTGCTATCTGCTGAAAGAGAAGAAGCCTCTTTGCTGCCTTCAGCTGGCACAAGTATGCGAACATTGCAGCTACAGAAATGCCCGCGACTATCAATGGCAGAACAAAACCATCATTTTGGCTGCAGACTACGCCTCCAACGGCATCTACAACTTCATAATACCGTTGAGGGCGCATTTTAGATCGAAGACGTCCCTGAATCCAATAATTCTTCTTCTGGAAAGACGACCCGACATCGCCTTCTTGGATGCAATATCCTACTTTCCGTTGGTTTATTGGATGCTCGGATCAATTGATAGGTACGTCTAATAAAATAAATAAAGTTTTCTAAGGGACGTTTAAGGGTTTTCGACTTTGGCTGAGAACAAAAATTCCTGGATCAAAAATTTTTAATACTTTTAGAAATTAAAAAAAATAATAATCTGAGGGTTTTCGGGATAACGGTGATGTTTGCCTGATGACGGAGAAAATTAATATAAATTGGCAAAAAGTGAAATAAGGATTTCAGGCTGACGGACGGGACGTGGCCGAATAATTACCGGATGTAATAGCCACTTAGGACTTGGGTCTCATGATGCGGGGATTTCTGGGAAGTTACAGGTTAATAGGCACCCTTTGACTTTTCCAGTTTAGATGACCTACTTCGAGCGGGCATCACCCTCGCTGAAAACGTCGTCGTTGTGAACAAAGAACTTTCCAACTCAGCCGAAGAAGACACATTAGCCGACTGTAACACCATTGTGGCTGTGCAAACGATGTTTAAGTAAGTTCTTTTATCCAATAAATACTTTATTCTCTTTGATCGAAATTCGAAATTATATAAAATATTTCCCAATGTGTCACAAGATTTTTCGTTCAATTACTGAAAAAATCTTCAAAATTTTCTCATTGACGGCTGCCTTCATCTCATTCGTCCTAAGTGTAAAGATCAATTTTTGAAGTGAAAACTTCTTTAGGCGCCTTATGAGATTTTTAGCATTCACGATACTGCTCCAGCACTAGACTAGCGCGGAATATATTGCAATCTCTAGATGAATTACCAATATATATATATAATAATAATTGAAATGCTCGTACCCTGATTATTGTTTGTTTAATAATTATTTTACTCGTTAATATTTTCAATATTCGTATCAATATTTCCAGATGTTCCATTAAATTTTATAATAATTTACAAATAATGAAATTTTTATTTTTAAAATTACAATTAGGTAATTTAGTCCCTATGACTGCCAATTTTTTTTTTAATAATTTCTGTTTTATTAAAATTGATCAATAAATACAATTTTTTGTAATGTTTTTATCACGCATCTAAAGACATATAATAAAAAGGGTGTTAAAAGTGATTTTATGTTTAAAAGGCGCTGACTTTGGTGCCATAAACGTCCACCATGTCCCTTCTTTATCGTCTAATAGACGCCAATAACGTCTTTTTCTTCACAGTTGCAACAATATACGAGGTCTTAAAAGTACGATAACATTTTATTACATTTAGCAATCAAGATTCATGAACTTTTCGTATTTAACGCCTGCATCTTAATAATTGTTGACATTTTTATTACAGGGCCAGATGGAAAAGTTTTTTTTTTTAGGGGGTGGTCAATGGTAAAATAAAATAATTATAATAAAATTACTTAAGGCTCACTTCCAACATTGAATTATATTTTTATGAAAAAATAAAATAAAATAAGGAAAGTCAATTAGGGACACAATTGTCCTTCTTTGGATACGCCACTGAGTCTATATTATATAGAGTGATTCATAAAAAAAAAAAAATTTTTTAATTAATGACAAATTTTAAGAAAACTCTGGACGCCCTGTATGTCCAAAACCAGATACATTTGTATAAAGGATGTTGATCTTAATGGTACCATTTTGGTGTCTAGTATCTTCAGTTTAGAAATTTCCCATTCTATATGAATCACCCTGTATATAAGTAAAATTTTTGTTGGCTCTTTTTTATAAACTGGTATAATAACAGAATTTAAATTGTTGCACGTTTTCATAACGGAAAGGAACAACTTTCTGAGTTTCGTGAAGCATAAAATATTATCAAAGGCAAAGGTCGGCTTTGGGGTTCTACCACCCATGACCAAAACTTTTCAAACCACCAATGGGGCTTTCTAACAAAATTACAAATATATGAACTCACCTTTATAAAGTCAACTGAATAACTTTTTGAAAATAAAATGTTTTCGAACTAATAAATTCAAAGTCCTATTACAGTTTCTTCAAAATTTATCGACAAAAATTTACGTTACCTATAAATTATACATTCAACGTACTTATACAGGGTGTTGTTGTTTTTTTTAATTAAATATTTTGTTGAAAAAAAAAATTTTGAGGTGTGGGAGCATTAGGGACGAAGGTTACCGTTGCTGATAGTGTTATTTTGAAAAATTTTCTTTTCAGATTTTTCCCCAACATCAAAAGTATCGCGGAATTGTCTCAGTCATCGAATATGCGTTTCATGCAGTTCAGAGCCCACGATAAATACGCTTTACATTTATCAAAAATGGAAAAGGTAACGTAACTAGACATTACGTAAAACGTCACCACCCTTAATCTTAATCATCCCCTTTTTTTGCTACCATTTGTACTTATCATTAGATAGTAAGACGTATTGGCTTTTTTTTGTCCTTTTCCACTATTTAGTTCTACGAATCTCAGATGCTCAATGAGATCCGTCTCGACAGTAGAAAAACATCATTACATTAACTCGAAAAAAAAAAAACAAATAAAGATTTCTTTGCTTTTTTTACCCACGTCCTTATATAAGTAAGTATATTTGTGTAGTTATTGAGACGTATGAAGATGCAAATAACTCCAAAAAAAATTATAACGTAAAGGGTTAGATATTATAATTATTAGAGGCAGAATCAGCAATCAAGAGGGAAATTTGTATATGGATTTACATTTTACGGTTTTTATAAAAAATGTTTTGGGTCAGATAATATTAAATTATTGACCTTAAGTTAATAAGCAGGTCACGTCGTGAACTAAAAGCTTGGGGTTTTGCTATCTTTAAAATAGCAACTTATTAAATATCTAACATTCGCCGAAGTCTATGTTTAGCTTTGTAATTAACTACATAAACCAATTAAGAGAATGTGCCTTTTGGCAGATTAAAAACCACAAATCTAACAAAATAATTACGTTCTTCCACGAAAGTTAATTTATAAAAGTATACAAAAATGTCATGTGATACAGGTATAGGTTTTCGTGAGAAATTCTTTCTTCTAAATTTAAAAAGAAGGTGCTAAAAGATAAAGGAGGAAAAATTCTAAGATCTTAATCGGGGATAACTTAAAGCACAATAAAATAAAAAATCTTTTTCTAATTATCTCTTGAAAAAGAAAAAGTTAAATTAATATTATTTAAGCTATTAATAAAATAGAAAATGATTTTCAAAAGTTGTCCTGTTTAATTTAAGTAATTTAATATTTAATTTTAAATTAAACGCGTTTCAGGAAATTTATAGCTAGAAAACTAGTTAAAACTATCCATGAATAAATGGAAAATACAGATGTTCCCTTTAATGAATTTACTTCTGAATTAGTTAATTATCTAGAATGCGTTCATTAACCTACATTTGCGCCGTTCAAGCTGAACTTTGAACCAAAACTACTTATTACTATATCGAGTCACTGTTTATCAGGGTGGAACTTGAAACTTTGAACGAATAAAGTTTAATTCAAGAGATGAATGTGTATGGCTAATAAGGGATTTCTTTATTTTAAAATAAAATGTACTGGGTGGTCTTACCTATATAATAGGGGAACTCAGTAATTGAAAGAGATACAAAAAACTAATGGCGCAACCTCTATCTTTTTTTTTGAGACAAATTTATTGTTTTTTTTTTTTCAAAAAATTGCTATCGTCTTTTGTTTTCGAGTTATAAACAAGAGATGGAATTTTTGAAATATGTCCATATCTTTGTTGTTTGATAATTTATAAAAAAACCACTTTCACGTTCTTTAAGCACTTTTTTATGTAGAATACAATGGTGTTGAAAAATATTTAAAAAAATCATTTGCTTTCGAGTTATAGCATAAAGTTGTGATTTTTTAAAAGGGAATCGTAGTTGGCTATGCTTTAGTTAAAAAGGATTTTTTTTGCTCTTTTCATAGACATGTAACATGTGGGGTCTCTTTTGTAGCATAACCACACAATAACAAAAATAACCTTTTTGCAGCTTTCCGTCTGCTTTTTTATGTTTTTTTTTGCATCAGATGTCTGTCATCTATATTCATTTGTCATTTCAAAATGTCGTCTTTCGGAATAATAACAATGACAAGAGAAAAAGGATGACAGACGTCTGATAGAAAAAAACACAAAAAAATCAGAAAAAAAGCGACAAAAACTTATTTTTGTTATTGTGCGCTTATGCAACAAAAGAGACCCCACATGTTACATGTCTATGAAAAGAGCAAAAAAAAACCTTTTTAACTAAAGCATAATCAACTACGATTCCTATTTAAAAAATCACAACTTTGTGCTGCAACTTGAAAGTGGATGATTTTTTTAAATTTTTTTCAACGCCATTGTATTCTACATTAAAAAGTGCCTGAAAAACGTGAAAGTAGTTTTTTTTCTAAATTATCAAACAACGAAGATATGGACACATTTCAAAAACTCGAAAATTTCAACTTTTTCTTAGAACTCAAAAACAAAAGACTATGGCAATTTTTTGAAAAAAACCAGTACGTTTGTCTCAAAAAAACGAGGTCAGGCATACGCCATTAATTTTCTTGTATCTTATAGTTACCGTTATAGAAACATTACTTTACAGGCGAGACGTTACGCCCTTTTGTTAGGGGTAAAAACAAGTAACTAACCTAAAATAACTTAAATTTGCATTTGTGTGTGTCTTTTTAGGACCTTACAGGTGTCAAAACCAAAAAAGACATTATATTAAAATAAAAACAAAAATTGGTCTGTATTGAGGATTTTCAATATTGAAGTTAGATTGTTTATTTGACATTTTCTGAAGACGCTTTTTGTTTGCTATCTCCTTACAAATTTGATATTTCTTTACCAGTCGCATATTCAGGTCACGTAAATTCTACATAAATAAACCCTCTCTTTTGTTTAAATGTTCTAGTAGAGTCATTTTGGCAGTTCGCAATGGTCCTTAACGAGACGTGATCTTCATATAAATTACCCCCAGATTTAATAAAGTTACAAAATAGCCACTCTATTGCCCCTTTACGAGTTATAAGTTGCCACCCTGTATATATAAAAGAATTTCTACCAAAATTTTGGTGTTGCCTTCTTTCTAGAGAGAGAAGGAAAGGGGTTCTCATATATCATACATGTTTCGACTGCCATTTGCCGCAGGAAGCGTCTTCAGTGCGAGCATGCTCGACACGTTGTTATATCAAGCGTTCGTGAAGGATTACGTAATCACGTTCGTGAGACTCCTTCTGGGAATTGACCAAGCTCCAGGATCAGGATTTCTCACATCTGTAAGCAAATCGATGAAAATTTTTCTTGAAAGGTCCTTATTTTAATTAAGTGCAAGTCAATTGTTTTTTTTTTTTGTTGTTGTTTAGATGAAAATAACAAAAGACGACATGTGGATCAGAACGTACGGTAGACTTTATCAAAAATTGTGTTCAACTACGTGTGAAATCCCAATCGGAATATATCGAACTCAGGACACGTCGATTTCTGAGTCGTCTAATGTGAGTATGAGTGGTTGCTCCTCTGCTTGGTCGATCTGTGTGCGTATGCCCTCTTCCCAATCGGTGAGTAACACCATTAAGGACAATATAAAAAAATTTCGTTACAAACACCAAAGTTTATTAATTACTAACTTCCAATTACTTACTTATTTATTAATTAATAAAATCGTCGTTTTTTTTGTTTTTTCTTTGACTGTTTATATGCATTGTTTTTTCTCATTTGTTTGTGCAATTGCTTTTTGTTTTATTGTTTAAAAAAAAAAAAGAAACGGTTACTTGCATCGTGCTTCAAGAAATCTGGAAAACAATACGTAAGTACTAAACATTTTTTTAGTGAAGACATAAAAGTTTTTTTCTAGGTCAGTATTTATCTCATAATTTGTTAATATTTTACATAAAAAATTAATTTGATGCAAGTAACAAAAAAAAATAATTATAATAATTAAACACTATGTACTAAACACATGTTTTCTTTTTTGCATTTTTCTTCCTCTTTTTCAAAAACTAATGTTCAATGGAGAAGCACACGCACATGGTTGATCAAGTTTTTTCTAATAAATAATAATTTCTATATACATATTGTTAATATACGTTTAATATCAACAAAATGGCATGCTTTAAACGATATCTAGTGCACGTAATAACTGAAATAATTTTTATTATCACCAATCTACCTTTGCATTATTATTGACCCAAGCCTTCATAGTGTACATAATATTTACTTATTTGCAAAAATTAATTCAACAATTTTTGTCGTATTTAAGTAAACAACATATATAATATTCTAAAAATAGAACAATGAACCTCTCTATGGTTAAAACAAATAACATTTCTCTATCTTTCTCTACATGGTACCCATGGGATCCCCAAAATGTTCTTTGATTTAAAATAATTTTTTTTTTATTAATTATTTTTAAAACTAATTGTCTCACACAAAAAATGCCTAAACAACTGTTTTTGTATTTTAATACGGCTATTTGATGGCTCTATTTTCAAATTATTTGAATGAAAAATAATTTAGTTTTCCAAGGAAAATCTTCGAGTTCGTCGTTTGACGTGACGTTGTAGTCTCTTACTTTTTTTAGGATTAGCGCCGAAACTAAGAGTGGTATAAAAAAATTTTTTTCACAAACATTATTCTACAACTCAAGGGCTTTCCATCAAACTAAACGTTGTAGTTGTAACTTCAGTATTAAGTGCAGAAATCGAGTTTTTCTAAAGTGTTTCATGAATGGTCTTTCTTAAGACTACTGCAGATGAAAAATATTTTATTTTCTGATACAAAGGGTGCAATATGTTACTGTATTTTTTCAAATAATATCTTTTTAACCCTTTCTTTGCTTATGGAAGATACAAAAATGTTAGAATTTTATTTAAAACTAATCGTCTGTAAAATTTTCTTATTAACAAATCTTTCTGTCTGAAGTAGTGCACGACATAGCTTTACTAGCCTCCTTTCTTGCTGTAGCTTGACGAGGATTTCGGGCCTGATCGCGTAGGGGTCACTTATAAACCCAGGGAAGGTACTAACTGCCTTGGCTGTGCTGAAACGCGTCACTCGATGGTAAGTTTGCAAAGGGTTTCTTTCATAATAAATGCAATGACCCAAAAAAGATGATTTTTTAAAAGGTTAACTCTATTAATAGTCTTGTAGGGGCTTTCCAGTTACATAAAGGACCCTAAAGTGCATTTATTGGTGGAAGAAACTAAACATATGCTTTTGCATGCCCTTCCACTGAAACAACTTTGAACTAACAACGTTTTTCAATTAACCTTTGCCTCTACCACGTATTACAATAAAATAAAAGTTTTTAGGGGGATTTTGTCGATATTAAAAAAATTATAAATCACAATTAATTTTTTCAATTTTCTTAGGGGTAGTTTTATAAAAAAAAAAAACCAATAAAAAATATTCGTATTTAACCATCGTCTTTGGAAGATCAAAATTTTCAATTGTGTTTCCTTTCGGCAAACCTCCCCCAGGAAACCAATTGCCACCATTCTTTTCATTTCGACCACCGTGTCACTAAACGATGCCTTAACACCCCCAGTACTCCCTAAATATGGTGGACGAAGCTAAAGATAACCATGAGCAACAAATCGAAAGGGCAGAAATAGCCAATTTGGTTAGATCGCGAATGGAGAGTCTCAATCTTCCTCCAATGGACTACAATGACGTTAGCGAAAAACGAAACAGCCTTTCCTACGTCATCATAAACCCCAGCTGTGACCTCAAGTTAGAGGAAGGCGATATCATGTAAGGGAGGAAACTATTACAACTACACACGTGTAGATACTTATAAAAATTTTATTTGTTCAATTCAAGTTATTTGGTACGACCAAGTCCATTTTCTGCCCAAAAAACATTCGAACGTCACAACAGTCGAAGAAAATCGAACATAAGTTTCTGTTCTCAAACGCTCATCCAGCAGATGGGTGCATCAACTGGTAGCAGACGGGGATCAACCCTGGGTCTTTCCAGTTACCAACCAGCCCGTCCACCTCCTCTAGCAACCACCAAATCAAACTCCCTATCCCTCCCGGACAGCCCAACAGTCGGAGGGTATCAACGTGGAAGATCCAACTCGTTGAGGGTTGTTGACGACATCTTATTACGTAGATCGAATTCGTTACGACAAGGACTTACCAGTTTAGACGTCAGTAGACGAAAGAGCAGCTTGGAGGACATTGGACTTTTACATTTTTCTACCAACAGCTACAAGAACCCCATTAAAATAGCACTCAATGAGAGTATAGGTTTAGAAGTGACTCCTCCCGAGGAGAACAGTCCTCCATCGATTAGTAGTAACACTCAACTAATAGTGAGGCCTCCGAGCCTTGGTACCGGACTCTGTTGTACCGGGAGTACCTTGAGTTTGTCGCAAAGTGTTTTTCCAACGACTCAACCGTTGAGTTTAGGCATCAATCCTCCCCCAAGTGTGTATTGTAGTGGGGAGAATATATCGCAACAGGCCGGGCTACCCTCAACGACAAACCTCACGGACCCACAACACTTACAGGGTACAATAGTATGATACAACCTCATGTGGGGTAGAAGAATGAGTGGCTTGAGGAACAAGTGGCTCTAATTCTTATTACTCCCACACGTAGGTGTTGTACTTTTTGGGTTTTATTGTTGTTATTTGTTGCATTTATTTGGAGTTTTAGGGGGTGAAGGGGAGCATGAAAGGTACGTAATTTTTGTTTGGATTGTTTTCGAAATGAGGGTCGTAGATTTTTTTGGGAACATCATACAAAATTTCGTTTTCGAAAATGGATTTTTAAAGTCACAAGGACTGTTTTTCTTTTTAAAAATAAACATGAGAAATATATTTTTTTGACAGCTTATGTTCAATTTTCCAAAATTGATCAAAATTTGGTTTCTAATAAAGTCTAAAAAAAAATGGATACGAGGACGTTGTATTGTATTACGAAAAAAAGTCAATTTTTACAGAACACCATTATAATTAATTTATTTATTATATCATTAACTATTATGCCTATTAAGAAATAATATATATTGAAAATAGTTGATAATATGCCATTTTGTTGCCTCATCTTAAAAATAACGATTTGAGGTAACAAAATAAAAATATAATTAAATATGTATCTATCTATAGTTAATTAGAATTAGCATTTCCTTCTTCACCATGATTGGCCTTACCTGTGGACGATTGCAAAATACTTATGTGTCAACTAAAATGGTTTCTATTAATGAAAAAAGGAAAAAACGAACAAAAAGAAGAAGTACATATTTTGAATAATAAAAGTTTTTTTAATAACTTCTTCTTTTTAGATTCCTACTAAATTAATATAATGATCGTTGTATGTATGTAAAAGCCAAATATAAAAACTATTGTTTGCTGTTGTCACGACGTTTCGACCCTCGAGTAGTGAAACTGATTAATTATTACGGCTCAATATTTTCTAGTCTTTTGTATATAAGACCTATCTTCCAAAGTACTGCACTGCTATAGAATTTAAAGACAAAAAAAAATAATAAATTCAGGTATGTTGAAAAAGGGATCAAATTACGTAGTTAGACAATGTAAGTGTTTATATTACTTGTCTTTATTTGTTACGTATAAAATATGATAAATGATGTGGAGTTATCACCTTGATTATATATGCCACTATCAAAAAATTAAAATATATTCGATTTTTTACAAAATATTAAGGACCATTTGGTCATTAGGAGCAAAGTCTTTGTTATAAATATTTTCTATTGCCAAAATTCCCAACGAAAATTTTTGGATCTTAAAAAAGTTAATTTTTTTTTTGTTCTCTAATAGTTCAATAATTTATTGGATGTATTGATTTTCAATTTAAAACAAGAAGGTTAAAAATTTTTTTCGTAGTATATGCCGTCCAAAAAAAAAAAAATATTTACCATTTTTTTTTCCAAGTTTCTCTTTTTCCTATGGAGGTATTTAATATTAATATGTGGCATTTAAAGACTGTGGTATGGTCCAATATACATTAAAAAAAACGAATGATTTTTAACACATATCTGTACTTTATTCTGTAGAAAAGGTATATTTTTCTAGAAGGGTTTGAGAAAATGTTTGGAAAATTATCTACTTACACATATGCTAAAAAATTACCCTATACGAATAATCAAATGCAAAAAAAGAAATGCTTTGGTATGAAGGCTTTATTTAAAATATACCTACCTGTCTAATTAATTAATTAATTAATTAATTAATACATATACCTAAGATTATTCACCAAACGTGAGCGTTAATTGTTGTAAATAATAAATACGATTGTATTCTATGTCCTTAAAGACGTTTAAATTAAGTGACAACTGGTAATAAAAACAATTTTTTTCGTAGAAAATTTGACCAATTCGGGTGGTAAAATTTACAACCCTATTAAATACTCGTAATTACACACCTGTAAGCACAATAACATTAATTAGGTGTAACGTAACTGTTAATTATTAATTTATTTATCAGTTGTCACTTCAAAATTTTCGAAAATTACTTGATCTGTTGTATAAATGAAATAGAGCATTTGTTATTAATAATTACTGTTAGGTTTTAGATAATGTTAGAAATAAAAGTTTTAGTATAACGACGTAACTACGAAACCGTTTGTAAATAGATAAGAGAATAACAATTATTAGGCTTGATATACATAAATAAATAATTATTACATATTATATTAGGATTGATAGAAGCAAGTGTTGCAACGTAATTATTTAAACTAAAAGTAGCTGATCTAAAGCTGGTTTGGATGTAGCTTATTTAAACAATAATCAAAATAAAATTTTTAGTGAGATTATTTACTTAAAACACAAATTACTAATTTCTTCTTATAGAAACTCAAAATAATTTATCCCCAGTGCAATCAGAGGTAAGTCATACGATGAAAAATTGTATATAATTTTTACGTGTGATGTAAAATATTCTAGAATATTTTCGAAAATTATTTCGTATGTTATTGAAGTTTAGAAAATGTTCTGCAATATTTCTGGATCATCTGGAATGTACTCAAAAACTTTTCGAAAAGGGTTTTAAATATTTCGGATTGGTCCAGAATGTTCAACAATATTCGAAAATGTTAGAAAATATTCTACAACTTTTCAAGGTGATCTGAAATGTTTAAGGATGGTCTGGAATGTTCTAAAATTTTGAGAAATTATTTGAAATGTCTCAAAGTGACCTAAAATATTCCAAATATTTCTAGAATTATTTAGAGTATTTCAGATTTTTAGAAAATCATGTGGAATGTTTGAAATTATATAAAATGTTTTCGAAATATTTTAAATCTTTCGAGAATTACGTATAATGCTGGTGAACATTCAAAAATATTACAGAATGTTCTATGAGATTCCAAGAAAATTTAGAGTTTTCATGATTGGTATTCTAGTGTATTAAATATTTTCGAAAATTGTTTAAAATGTTTCAAAATCTTAGAGAATTTTCTGAAACATTTCTGGATCATCTGAAGTGTCCTCAAAATTGTTCGACAAAAATTTTAAATATTTCGGATTGGTTCAGAATGTTTAACAATATTCGAAAATGTTAGAAAATATTCTACAACACTCTAAGGTGATCTGAAATGTTCAAGGGTGGTCTGGAATGTTCTAAATTTTTGAGGAATTATTAGAAAAATTTCAAAGTGACTTATAATGTTTCAAATATTTCTAGAATGATTTAGAGTATTCCAGATTTTTAGAAAATGATTTGGAATGTTTGAGATTATATAAAATGTTTTCGAAATATTTTAAATCTTTCAGGAATGCTTCAGAATAGATAGATAGACAGTCAGATCAGTTAGGGAACTGAAATTTTAAATAATATATAAAAAAAGTGGTTTAGTTAAACACCTTAAAATCTACTACTTAAATAAAATACCATTAATTTTATATTTAGATTAAAAAACATTTAAAATCTATTTTTTTCTTCAACTTTCATCGTTTTTAACTTAGCAATCGTAAATGCTACATCCTCTAACCATATGTAACCTTGGTTGTTTTTACCAATGTGACCGTGTATCTTATCTTAATGAACGTCATTAGTTAGAAAAATCCTGTTCAGTCATGCGAAAGCTCACGAAATTTCGTCGTCAATTAAGGCAGTACAACAAAATTTCTAAAATTCAAGTTATTAAATTTTTTTTGTGTACGATTTGATGAAAAATATGCTTAAATATGAATAAAAGTCAGTGAGTCGTTGTTATGACATTGTGTCATCAGTATCGTGGCGACCATTTCGACGTGAAGGTGAAAAACTAATAAATGTTTAAATTGCTCGTACTCTTGGAGATACAATTAACGAAAATAAGTGAAGATGAAATAAGTGAATATTTTTTTTTAATGTGATTAAAAAATTAAATATCTCGGCCGAGTTTTCGGGGTTGAAACAGTGAACTTTTTCTTATTGTGGTCGGTGACGATATTTGTGGTGGTGAACGCCATGGTGAAGACGACAAAAGACGAAAAAGGGATAAAAATAAACAAAAAATCAAAGGTATTTACTAAATTTATTATTATATTTAACTCTATAAATGTAAATAAGAACTTAAATAATTTCTTGACAAATATTTAACATTATCAATAAATAGACAAATAGCTTCAGCTGGGTCTAAGAACGACTTCAAAATGCTATTTAATTTTTCGAACAATCTTCACCCTGTAAAAATACATTAAACTTAAATATCTAAACGAATGGTGACTTTGTAAAATAACAAAATATTCAACTCATAATGAATTAATAATTAATTAATTATTAAGTACGTACCCCCTTAGTGGGTTTTCCCGATTTTCCCTTTGAAACGATTGGTGGTACATTTTCAGTATACTCTCCATAAATGTTGCCCTCTGGATCGTAGTTTGCGACAACTGTAATGGTGTTGCCATTTTTGGCAGCTCCAACCCCTAAATATTTTGAATTTTTCCACACGACTTGTGTAAACTGGCCAGCGTCTAGATCGGGATCTTGCGATCCAAACTTAAATAATTTGATTTCATCGTACCAGGTTTTTACAGGAATTTTACCCCCAAGTAAAAATTTATCGCTAGAAACCCTTATTCTGGCCAGGTTTTCGCCATAGGGATTGTCAGGGCGAAAGTCAAATTCGTTATTTTTTGCAAGATGGTCAGCCCATCCTTGTGCGAAATCGGATAGTTTGGAATCCAGTTTTAGGGGAGGGACACCATGAAGTGCCCTGTAGTTGTTGTGGGTTTCTAAGAAATCTTTTTCGAAGTTATTTTCGACAGCTTTACAAAAAAAAAATCTTTGTGAATATACAGGGTGTCCCCTCTCAATTGGAAAAAACTTCTAGGGCATATTGAGGAACCATAGACAAGCAGTTTGAGATATTAGACTGATGTCCGGAAGTGCATGGTTTTCAAAATACAGGGTGTCAAAGTTTTTTCAAAAAACTTTTTTTTTATCAATATCTCAAAGGCACGTTGACCGATTTTTAACTGAGCTTTCTAAAAAATATAAAATTTTCAAAAAAAGTCAGTGGCGTACATTTTTTTGTCATTTTTATTCGTGACACTGTCCCCCGGGGCGCCACTGGAAGTAATAATTACCATTTAATTAGTGCTAACTGAGCGTCTTATTAAAGCTTACATCACCAGCGAATTTCAAGAAAATCGGTCAACGTGCCTTTGAGATATTGATAAAAAAAAAGTTTTTTGAAAAAACTTTGACACCCTGTATTTTGAAAACCATGCACTTCCGGACATCAGTCTAATATCTCAAACTGCTTGTCTATGGTTCCTCAATATGCCCTAGAAGTTTTTTCCAATTGAGAGGGGACACCCTGTATTTATGAATAGGAAGACCCTGATATACCAAAGTTGCAAATGGAAGAACTACCCCTTTTGACTTACTTACCACTCAATCCTAAAGCAGCTGGTTTAAGATAGTTTTTGGGAACGTTTAAGCTAGAACTCCTTCCTTTGTGTTTCACTCTAAACGAAGATCCTTCTTTGAGGCAACCCCAAGTAATAAAAGCGAAACATAAAACCGCCCCTAGAAACATTGTTCAATTGCACTCTGTTGTTTAAATCTTTAGAAACAAAAGTTAGTTTGCTAAACAAAATTCTAATTATAAAAACAAATAAATATAAAAATTGTTTTTGTTTTGCTTTCTCTATTGTTTAATAATTAATAAAAACATTTTTGGTTTTCAATTATTTTTTTCATGTTAGTTTTATTGTTATTGTTCACAGTAGAAACTGTTATTGGTACATAACTCATTAATTATGTGGTTGTTTAAATTATTTGTTTTAGGAAAAATAAAAAAATAACAAATGAAGATATTAATTAACAAGATATGGTTAACAGAAAAGAGCTTTAAAATGTTATTTTATTTCTTAAATAGTTTTCTGCTGCACCAAAAAATAAAAGAATAAAACGAAAGTGAAATTTTCTTATACGTATGAAATGTTTCATCCCTTACAAATTTGTTGTTTACCATATCCTAGTTCACTCTGAGTTAGGGGTGTCTTGCTAAAGTCATAATTTATTACGTTTGTGATTTGGACGTTTACTCAACAATAATTAGTTACCCCTCCATGAGACAACTGCAAGTTGTAAAAAAATAAAATAAAAAACTACCCCTACAAGTATTTCCATCTTCGCTCATTAAAGCTCCAACGACGTTTGTAGAATGAAAAAATGATAAATTTTTAATTAAACAAATTTTGCTATTTTCAATTATTTATTAGTATTTTTTGTGTTGCATTTATAATTATTTAAAGTGGTGGCTGTTATTGCTACATGGTTGTATTTATTAATTGCATTTGAAGGGAAAATTAATAATATAAATAACAATAATTGCGATACATAAACCATAATAATTTAGCATTTCTTCAGTCATGCAGCTAAATATTTTTTTTTCAGAAAAATTTAATTAAGGGTACAACTGAAGAATTTTGTAACGTCAAACGTTTTTTGGGATTTTTTGCAGTTCAAAATTTGTTTATTTCATCAATATTGAATTTTTTTACAGTTGGTTTTGCTATTTAATAACATCTCGATTAGTTTTAATTTTAAAAGACTTGTAAAAAATATTTTTTATTATTTTAAGGCACTATAATTTCGAGGATTATTTCAAAAGCTCTCCGTACTGACGCTCGTCAACGGCGCCAGCAGTCTTTTCTCTCAGTTTCCTAACAGATCGTAAAGACTGTGGTGCGCGGGCAGTTGCTGGAAAATTCCCAAGCTTTTCCATGGAAATTAAACGTTTTCTGTCAGATGTATTTCCAAAATTTTACAAAAGAGCCTAGTGCATCATTAAAATATTATCGACCTTACCAGTAACTTATTTCGGTGAGTTTTCTTAATCTTTATATATAAATAAAATAACATCCCTTGTTTATTTATCTTCACAATTTTTTTAATATTATTCTTGGTAGATTTAATTCTTATGCTAATTAATAATCTAGGGATTGCAATCCAAATTTAATGATTTTCTACGCCTAATATTTCTTGAATTTATTTATCTGCTTCTGTTTTTGTTATAAAAAAAACGTAAAATTTTCCATAAATAGCTATCAAATATCGCCAATGTATGGATAATTTTTTTATCCTTTGCATTTTTCGTTAAACTAATATAGTTTGTTATTAATTAATTCACCCATTAATGTAAATATTTCTTTATTAATATTCAAGTAGGTATCGACTAACAAAAAAAAATAGTCATGTGATTTTATGTTCGTTTTTTCTTTTAATATTTGTTTTCTAAAATCTTTACTATTAAATAATTTATTAAACGACATATCGATCATCATCACGAAATCAATTCACACAACAGTAACGTCATTAGCCAATATTTCAATATTTCTGATAATAAAATTTGTGAAAATTTAATCTCATTTTAAAAGTAACTTTTTTAAGTCACAAACGTTTTATAGAAATTTAGAAATTTTAATGTCTTTTTGTATTTCAATTCTTTTTTTTTTTTGTTTCAGCAGAAAGTCCTCCAAGTATGACTGAGATCAATGTAATAGAAGCTGTTGGAAAACTTTATCTCCAAAGGTTAATTGTAAGTTCTTTTAATAGGCAAAAACAATTGTATATTACAACTTTATTTCTTGGTTATTTCAGTTTCAATGTTTTGGAATTCTACCACTTCCTTGGACCTTCTTAAAGCTCCACATCTTCCAGGTAGGAAAATGGACCATTTTTGGACTTTGAACTTTTGGTGCAATGTTACTTTCTCTCATTTGGTATTTATTTGTATTTGCTTTTATTGTATAAAGTGTAAACTAAAGTGGATTTATTGAACAAAATTTTTTAGATTTTAATTAATTATTATTAATTGAACTTTATTTTGATTTTATTAATTTATCTTATAAAACTTTAAATTAATTTTTGAATGCACATTCTAGTAATTTCATTTTAATTTTACAATTGAATTTTTCTTTGATGACTTGAAATATTTTATTCATTTTTTAATTAACATAGTCAATTTGTTAATTTGTGTTTTTGGAATGAATTATTTAATTCTTTACTTACCTCTTTTTTAACTTCGCACATTTTAAAATTTTTTTTGAAGCACGATTTCTTTATCTCATTAAATTTATTTTTTAACAATATTTTATTAGTTAACGTATAAATTTTTATACAACACAAATTGAAATTAAAGGAATCAATCAATTAATCCACATTTCAATAAATGTTTAAACAAATATTTAAGAAGTAGATATACTTTATCACTACTGTTATTAATTTATATCATTTTAAATTAATTCTTTGATAATGTTTTATATTTTATTTAGTAGTTAGTTTAATTGAATATTTTACTTAGTAATCAATTTGTTTATTTATATTTAAACAATATTTATTTGAACTGTTAGGTACATACTTACATTTATATTTATTTACCTATAGTTTATATTTTACATGGATACATTTAAATTAATTTAATTCATGTTGTAATAATAAACTGTAGGGGATGGGGAATTTATTATGGGGAGAAATTGGGGGTGTGAAAGAGGAACAGAAAGAAAACTTACGTGTGAGCAAGACAGTGAGGGTGCACAGTATGAGAATGTTTGAAAGTATTTAGAGATTGTGTTTATGAGAATATTCTCACCCTTCTCATACACACACCCTCTTTTACTCACACATTCCTTCTCTCATTTATTCTTTCACACATTCTCTTGCTTTCTCCTTTTTATTATTCATTCGTACCTTCACTATATTTTTCTCACACGTAAATTGAATGAAGGGTGCAAATGAGAAGATGGTTAGTGTGTGAATATGTGCGAGAAAGAGGGAGTAGAGGTGAGAGGGTGAGAATGAATGCAAGAAGGGGAACGAGAGATTGTGTGAGAGTGAGGGTAGAATGGGGGAGGAAGTGTGAGAGTGACGGAGGGTGTGTTAATTACATATACACCCCCTCTCACATTTCTTATCTCATTCTGAGAATAAGGGTAGCAGTGGGAATGAGTTTTTGTGAGAATGTTAGCATGTATGCGTGAGAATGGGGGCAAATGAGAGATGGTTGGGGTGTGAATGTGCGTGAAAGAGGGAGAGAGAGGGAATTTGCGTGTGAGAGGGTGTAAGTAAGGGTGGTGAGGGTGAGAATGAATGCAAGAATGGGAGCGAGAGATTGTGTGAGAGTGAGGGTAAAATGGGGGAGGAAGTGTGAGAGTGATGGAGGGTGTGTTAATTAATATACACACCCCTTATTTACTCTCACATTCCCTCCCTCATTCATCCCTTCACCCCCTCACACATTCTATCGTTTTCTCTCCTTCTTGTTATTCATTCGCACCCCTTCACACCCCTTACTATTCTTCTCATACGTAAATTTTTCTCTCTGTCTCTTTTTTCACGCATATTCTCACTTTAATCATCCCTCATTTGCTTTGTAAGGGGGTAAGTGGGGCGTAAGTCCCACGGGAAGGGACATACGCCCCACTTGAGGGGTGAGGGGAGGGAGAGGGTGGGCGGGCAGGGGATGGAGGAGGGAAGGAATACAATAAAAGACATATAACCTTTAAAATGCGTTTTATTTTTACTTGTTAAAAGTGACAAAAATGAATTTTTCACGCCTACCAGGTCTAGTATGAAATAATTTCTAATTCGAAGACCGGCCGGGGCCGAGCCCAACGACTGGTGCCCCCGAATTCGAACTAAGAAGTCCCCAAAACACGAAATTCGGAACTTCCGTGACACTGAGTTTTGGAAATTTCGAAATATCGAAATTCCCAAGACCCAGCATCACGGAAATTCCGAAATTCCGCGCGTTGGGGACTTACCAGTTCCAATCCGGGAGCACCAGGACACTCCCGGAACACTCCCGACGCGACTCACCGCACTTCCTCCTCGATGGACGGTGAAGACCCCCATGTCCAGATGTGGCGGCTTCCAATGGTGCTGATGGTCCAACTGAAAAAGAAAATATTATAAAAGACATTAGACAAAAAATAAATGGTTAATAAATTGTTAATTGTTTATTTATTATTAGACCCATAAATAAAGAGAAATAATTACAATGTTAATGCTAAAAGCCCAAAAAGAAGTAAAAAAGTTAATGTAAAGATAAGCTACTGTAACTAATGGGTTAATTTAATCCTAATATAGATTTAATTGAAGTTAGAAATGAAAAGAAAAATAATTAGAAGCAATTAAAAAAATATACCCATTATTAATGACGAAAGTTAACCTGAAGAATAAAAAAAGCCCGAAGTGAAATAAAAAATAATGTTGTAAACAATTAAAATTAAAAGTAATAGAAGTAAAATAATTAACAATTGTTTAAAAATTAAAAAACGTGTTAATTTAAAGCAATGAATTTAATTGTTTATAGTGAACAAGGTGAGATAAATTTTAAAACCAATAAAAACGAACTTAAAAAAATCATTAAAAGTTGGTGTAAGTAAAATGATAAGTTAATGGACTACATGAAGATAAGAAACTTTAAATGTGTGCTAATGTTAGAATAAAAAAAAAACAGAAATGGAGAAATGATACAAACAAATACTTAAATAAAAGAAAAAATTAAATAAACTACATTAAAACAAAGAAATACATAAATAATATCAAAGCTCGAGTTAAATGGCAAATTAAACTAAAAGCCTTTAAATGTATGTGTATGATGTAAAATAAAAAATAATAATTATTGGAAATAGTAAAAATGAGTGGTAGAAGTTAAAGCTGGCAAAAAGTTTAAAAAAGATTGAAAAAATTCAAGGTAAGTTACGTTAAAATAAATTTTTTATCATATACAAGTATTATCTAGTATGTGATAAATAAAAAGGAGCTATTATTATTTATCTCTACCAAAAAAGAAAAATGTAAATTAAAAAAAGATTTAAATTTACGTTAAGACAAGAAAAGATTAATTTCTAAGGAGAAAAATAAATGAATGTAACAAACAAATAAAATACTAAAAGTTGAAATAATTAATAAACTATTTTAAAATACAAGGCAAATAAAATAAAAATATCTGTTTATAAGAAAAGAGATACAATAAATTCTGTGAATAATAAAAACGAACATCAAATCGATACGCCAAAGGTCGTTACTAATGTTGACTTAAATTACAAAAAAAAAATAATAAAATGAACCTAAGTTTCATTAAAACTGTTGAAACGTGTTCACTGAAACCTACAAATTAATGTGAGTGATGTTAAATAAAAATAAATAATTATTACAAACAATTAAAATAAAAATCTAATAAATCCACTTAAAAAAATAAATTAAATAAAAAACACTTAAAACAAACACGAAAAATTTAATTAATTTAATTCTGTTACGTCCAAATTAAAAAAAGTTTTAAATTTACGTTAAAAAATAAAATAGCAGATACATATATAAATTTGTAAGTTTTTATTTTTTTGAAAAAATAAAATTCAAGACGATTTTTTTTAAAAATATGTAGATGCAAGTAAAGAAAGGCCATAAAATTTGTTTGTTACTTTCACTTCCACAAACGTAAGCCTATTACGAAATAAAAAATTGTTGTGTAGAAAAAAACACTCACCGTTGTGTCCTCTCACGATGAAGAAAGACGAACCAACAAGGACATTACACGAACTACCCTCCATTATTCCAGGAAGATACAGCAAAAGCATCTGCAACAAAATAAAATATTTACTAATTTTTGAATCTAAAAATCTAGTACCTAGGTACCTACTCTTTTGTTAATTTCATTAACTTTTGAATTCAATATTTTTAATGTTTTGTTTATAATTTATGTGTAAATATTTCTACTCTATAAAAAATAAGTTTAGATGCACAAACTGTAAAAACATTAATCAAAGAGTATTGAATAGAAAACAGAAGAAAAATCTTGAAATATTTTAATTTGTTATAAATAATTTATAATTGCAAATTTATTATTAAACAAAACTTTGTACAGTATAATTTATATTGTTGTAAACAATTATTTCAATTCCACTTCTAAGTACATACAATTTTATTTGTCTATATTTTCTTCTGTCAAATTAAATAAAATAAAATAAAATAATATGGTATTTAGTACAAGTATTAACAATAACGAGTTGTTAATAATTTTAAAAAACCTGGTAATTTTTATTTTAATTAAATAAATAGAATAAGTAACAACTTAGATGGTATCGAATATTTGGCACATAAAAGACAAAAAAAATCAAACTTCTGCTAATTAAAAAAAAAGTCTAGTAATCTAATTAGGCCAATATATGATTGTATCACAAAAATCCTAAAAGTATTTTTGGTCTATGGCATGACGAATTTATATTTATTGTACTAACATTTTTAAATAATTAATAAAGTCTAGTGTAAAATGGTTATAAATATTTCAAATACTTTTATCCTTAGGTAGTTATTTAAATATTTTATAAAACAACCCCAAGTAATTTAATTAATACAATATAAATCTGTATTTAGAAAACAGGGACGACCTGACTTAAAAGGCGAGATGTGCGGGGTCAAAGAGACTTTAAAAAAAAATATTTTAATAAGTTTAGTGTTAAATACTTACGATATAAATTAAGGTTTCTGTTGCTATTATACGTAAAATAATGTTGCGTTTGTTGTACTAATTTTCCTATTGAAATAGTTATTAATATAATTTTCTACAAATCTACACAATGCGGACCTGTTAGCTGTGCTATAAATGATTTAAAAAATAGATATGTACCTGCTAGAAACAAGAAGGTGCAGCTTACAAAAGTGTAGGTAGCAATTATTTTCAAAATATTTTGAAACGAAATTTTCCTATCACAGACAGACAACAGTTTCAGTCCATCAAAACGACGTATTTCTATTTTATTAATAGACCAATTAAAAAAAAATCTTTGCTCGTTTTTTTGAAAATAAATAATTTATTTGCACCTATCTTTAATATACAGATGACGTAAACAATAATTTATAAAGTTAAATTAAATTTAATGGAAAACACTTACCGTTGTGGTCCCAATTTCGATGAATTGGTGAGAGACTGGGATTTTCAAGTAACCATCCCTATCAATGCAAAACGATGAACCAAAGGAGTATCTGAAACAAAATATAGGTGCTATTAATTTGTTAGATATTAAATAATTTACGTAATAATATTAAAAAATAAAGACATATCTTTAGTTTAATGTAACAACAATAAAATGTCCATAAGTTAAAAAAAAATAATTACATTTTAAAGGAAAAATACGAGGCATCAAAAAATTATTATTGCTTCTCTTTAGCTATTTCGATTTTTGAAAGCCATTTGTAGAACCGTTGTTACGAAAATTAAATACATAAGCTGATAAAATAATTTTGTAAAATTAAAAACATTATTAACACTACTTTTTTTATAAGTAACAAATAAACCGATGAGAAAAATATATTAAGTCTGTGCAGATCAACATGCAAAGAATGTTATTAGTTTGTAAATAGTGTACAAACTCACCGAAATAAATTATAATTCAAAGTTTATTACACTGTAATAATAAACTAACTGCAATTTTAATTAATCCACGAGTAGCCACAATGTTTTGGAAATAATTTCGACACAATTTTCGTGGAAAATCTCGCGAATTTTTCCGGGCATTTAAGTCCATCGTCTACTAAGCAACTAACTAACAAAGCAGGACGTAAAACACAAAAGACTGCTGGCGCCACCGAAAGCATTAATACGACGAGTTATTAAAATAAAAGTTGACCAAAAACGAATTTCAAAATAATATAATTAATAAAAAAAATATTAACTGCTCGTAAATTGGCTTCAATTTGTTACTAAATTAACTAATAACATTACAGTACCAATCATAACGAAAATTTGTTATATTTTTGCATCTAAATTTTGCGTTTCATTAAATATGTTAATATAAGTAGTTCTGATTGCTTAATAAAAAATTCCTTCTACAAATCTCTTCTAAATATGTATTAAAGTACGTTTAGTTATAAACAAAATTCAAATTTTAAATTTTTAATCCCGAAAAATAAATTCACGCGGAGCTGTTTGACGCGGAAAGGATCTACCTGCTGAGTACATAAGCCGGGCCCGACCGTCAGCTTCGCGGTAATACAGTCGTTCGATGAAGGCTGTCCCACTAGACGTGAAATGAGGGTACCTTTAAGTTTGTGTCTTGGGGCAGGCTGGATAAACGACTGGTAAGTCCGGCGGTTATTACCACCGTATTCTATTCACTCTATATCTATTATCGGTTTGATTGTCGGGTCGACTTCTCAGGTCTTCTTCTCCACTACGAGGTGGTGGAGGAGCTGGGAAGGCGCGATAGCTCGGCGATTAATGTCGGTGATACGATAGAGTGCGTAAAATGCGGGTTTTTGTACTTTTTTGCGATAAATTTTTACAATTTGCTACAGTGATTGACATTGCAATTTAAAATATAAAAAGTATATATATTAAATAAATCTAATGCACTGTATTACCCTCAGACAATAAACGATAAAAAAAAAATATAACACATATTTCGATATTTGGAAGCGATTTGTATAACATATTTTATAAAAAAAGATAAAAATATAGAAGCTTATAAAACAATTGTTTAAAATTACCAAATTGTAAATTTTGAAGTCTTAAAAGCCATTTAAAGCCAAGATTCACTTAACAATAATTATGTATTTTGTATAAGTAACAAATAAACCTATCAAGTAAAATATTTATATTAAAAATCTATAGGTCCATTTGCAAAGAATGTAATCATTACTAAGTAGTAAACAAACTCACCTAATGAATATAACACAAAGCCCATTACACTAATTCCAATTTTGAATAATCCATGAATAGTCACAAACAATAATCACGTAATTTCGAAACAAAATCGTCGTTCATTTTTCGTGGAAAATCTCGCGAGTTTTTCTTCAGCTGACCGAACGCGCATCCACGAAGCAACTACTACTGGACGTCAAACACGAAATACAACTGGCGCCATCGAAAGCACAATTACGACCAGTTTGTAAATTAATTTTTTGAACAAAAATCGAATTTGAAATAATAAATAAATTAATTAGTTTGATTTTGTTTCAATTTCTATAAGTTAGAATAAACATTTCGTTTCAAATATTTTTTTCTTGTACGTATTTTCATGCACACGTTTAATTTTCCTAAATTTTAATTGTACAGTTAAAAAAGATTTTCAAAAGCCTACCTTCCATGTTGAAAACATCGAAAATCTGTCAAAGTATCTGAGATCCATTTAATGTTTATAATATTTCACTCACTTTTTACATTAGCAAAAGCACAAATTGTTCACGTAACTTAAAACATCACTTTTAATAAGGACTAAAGCTTTACCGATAATAGTCATTAAGTCATTATGATATGGACACAATCTCACAAAGCACCGACGATGGACGACAACGTCCTTTAAACGTCCTGGATCGACTGACTGAACCTCTTGACAGGCGAGAATTAATAACTATATTTATTATACCTACACCAACTGTTGAAATTGTTTTTCCACTAAATTTATAATTTTGTAAAAACGTAAAATAGAAGGAAATTTTTGAAAAATAAAAATTAGACGTAAATAATTAGTTACAATAAAATGTTTTAGATTTTTCTTTAATAAGAAAATAACCAAATTTTTAAGAAAAAAATATATCTTAAAATACCACATTACAAATAAATGTAGTAACGTTTACTTTAAACAATAATCGTTTAATGTTTTTGAATAATAAAAATGAGAAACGAAAATATTTTTGTACTTACCCTTGTAATATGTATTACATAACAATTAAGGGATGAAATCGATTCATCTTGGGATTATTTTTTTTTTTAATTATTTTTATTAAGCTTTACATGAGGAACCATTAAAACAATTTAAATATACAACTTACGCCCTTAATTTAGTTATATTAATTACTTTATCAAAGATAGTAATTCATCGACAAAATAAACATACTATTATTATTATTATGAACAAAAAAAAATAGCAATTAGTATAACTAGTAACAATAACAAGTTCTTAATAATTTTAAAAAACCTGGTAATTTTTATTTTAATTAAATAAATAGACTAAGCAACAACTTAGTTGGTATCGAATATTTGGCACATAAAAGACAAAAAAAAATCAAACTTCTGCTAATTAAAAAAAAAGTCTAGTAAGCTAATTAGGCCAATATATGATTGTATCACAAAAATCCTAAAAGTATTTTTGGTCTATAGCATGACGAATTTATATTTATTGTACTAACATTTTTAAATAATTAATAAAGTCTAGTGTAAAATGGTTCTAAATATTTCAAATACTTTTATCCTTAGGTAGTTATTTAAATATTTAATAAAACAACCCCATGTCATTTAATTAATACAACATAAATCCGTATTTAGAAAACAGGGACGGCCTCACTTAAAAGGCGAGATTTGCGGGGTCAAAAGGACTTTTAAAAAAAATATTTTAATAATTTTAGTGTTAAATACTTACGATATAAATTAAGGTTTCTGTTGCTATTATACGTAAAATACTGTTGCGTTTGTTGTACTAATTTTCCTATTGAAATAGTTATTAATATAATTTTCTATAAATCTATATAATACGGACCTGTTAGCTGTGCTATAAATGATTTAAAAAATAGATATGTACCCGCTAGAAACAAGAAAGTGCAGCTTACAGAAATGTAGGTAGCAATTATTTTCAAAATATTTTTCAAACGACATTTTCCTATCACAGACAGACAGCGGTTTCAGTCCATCAAAACGACATATTTCTATTTTATTAATAGAACAATCAAAAAAATTCATTTAGGGTTAACAGTAATTTTTTTTATGAATGTCTAAAAAAAATATTTGTTAACATTCATAAAAAAAAGTACCTACTCTTAACAAAACTATGTAGACTTACCTTTTACACCCTTGATTATCAATTGCATTTCGTCATTAATTATTTATTAATTACACTCAAGTTTCACCTAAGTATAGCTAGCACCTTTACACATCAAAAAGTTGACAAAAAGAAAAATTATTTGGAACACTTTTTAAAAATCAGTTTACTTAACATTACCCTTACCATAACAAGTTGGTTGATACATTTAAGACGGTCTATCTAAGGCCTCAAATTTACCCTCACGAGTTTACTGATCAGTTTACAAGTCTTGTGCTCAAAAAATAAATATTGTGTCTGCATAAATATTTTTTAAAAAATTTAATTTGGAATGTCATTAGATAAGTCTGTAATTAAATAAAATCAATAAAAGCGAATTTTTCATTGCGGAATGTCAACAATAATAATAATAATTTGTGTTCAGTCTGTAAAAATTTTCAACCCCTTACTACCCACCCTGTTCCTGAAAAGTAACCTTTTTGGTCAAAGGTCATACTTTAGGTCTAAACACGTTAGTTTTGAACTGGCCGTATACGTTCCCACGAGGACTATAATTAGCAACGATAACAGCTTTACCCCTTTCATTTTGCGCCACCCCTATCCCTAATTCCTTCGTCTCCTTCCATACGATTTGCGAAAAATGAAGCGTGTCATAGTTCAGCGATTCCTTATTGAAATCGTGATTACTTATTTCACGATACCAACTGTCCACGACATCTTTCGCATCTGGTATTCTTTTCGAATCGGATGACGTGACAGTTAGAAGGTTTTCCCCATAAGGGTTGTTGGTTCGAAGCCCTAAATCGTGTCGAAGACAATACTCCGCCCATTCTTGAGCAAAGTCACACAACTGTTTGAAAAAAAAATACTAAATACTTAAGCGAGTCGAGTTGGGCAGTAGTATAGCTAACGGGATACTGTGACACTTCGATGACACGTCTATCTTCAGTCTCTTACCACGAACTCTAACGGCTTCTTAGAGGTCATTCTTCAGCTGAGGAGGTGGAAGAGAACCAGGAGTCCGAAGATAGACATGCCATGTAGGGTTATTGAGCACCAGGGGTAAGTAATTCATTGGAAACAGATACAACCTACGCCCAAAAATATTTTTTAAGTTACCAAAAATAGAAAAAGTCTTACCCCTTTGTCCAGGACGAGTTCAGGGACTCCATGTCGTCTCCTCAATTCGTTGTGAGCTTTTAAAGCGTCCATTTGAAACTGGGCGAAGTTTCCAGGTACGATATTTGTTGATTTTCCCAGTCTATTATCAGCAGAATCCACACGAACAGGACTAGGGGTTTTATAAGGGGATGTTATTAACGGTGGAACGTTTTTGGCATAACTGCCAACGAAATTACCGGGTGGTGAGTAGTTGGCCACAACATAAATCGATCCCTGTTTACTTTTGGCCACACCAACCCCTACCAATTCGCTGCTCTTCCACACAACTTGCGTGAAATGTCCAGACTTTAAACTGTTGGGTTCTTTTCCAAATGTGTGGTATTTAATTTCTTCGTACCACGCATCGACAGGACTATTCCCGGTTATTTTGAAATTAGGGTCAGAAGAGTACATCATATAGATGTTTTCGCCGTAAGGGTTGTTTTTACGATGTTCGAGGACGTTCCTCGCCGCGAGCATTTTCGCCCATTCTTCCGCGTATTTCGATATTTTACGGTCAAGTTTTAAGGGTGGAACCCCATGACGTGCTCTATAGTCGTTATGGGCTTTTAAGAAGTCCTCGTCGAAGTTACCCTCTGTACCATCGACTATTGAGCGAACTTGAGAAAAAATAATTTAGACTCCCTTAATTAATTAAATGTACTTATACTTACTGCTGCCACTAGGGGTGTGGGTCGGGGTGGATCTTCTACTTCTACTGTCGGTAATTTCAAGTCTATTAAAACTCTTCGCAAGTTCGTTGTTGTTGTTGTTGTTGGTTTCTTTTGGTGGGGGAACATTTTTGGTATAGTACCCTTTAACGTTTCCTGGGGGGTAGTAGTTTCCTACCACATACACACGACCCTTAGATTTGGCCAAACCAACCCCTAACTCTTTCGATTCTTTCCAAACCACTTGAGTGAAATGACCGGTGTTCAAGTCCTTCGGTTCTTCGCCAAACGTATACTTTTCTATTTCGGCATACCAACTATGGACAGCATCATGGGCATTGACGTTGAAATTTGGATCTTGGGACCACATCAGGAAGATGTTTTCGCCATATTTTTGGTTTTGGCTGTGCTCAAATTTTCCAGTTCGTGCCATTTTTTCGGCATGGAGCTGACTTAGTTTACTAATCGTGTCGTTTAATTTTAGGGGTGGTACGCCGTGTTTGGCACGGTATTCGTTGTGAGCTTTTAAAAATTCCCTTTGGAAGTCCATTTTTGAGGAAAACTATAATGAAAACTGTCTAAATCCTGGGGATTTCTTTTATTAACATTTATTAATATTATGAACTTTAGTTCCTTATCTCAAATAAATTATGAGAATCAAATTCATTTGGGAGAAGGAACGTTATCATTATACTGTCCCACAAAATTCCCAGGGGGTGCATAATTGGCAACAACATAGAAATGACCCTTTTGAGAAGCAACTCCAATTCCTAGTTCTTTCGTGTCTTTCCAAACGACCTGAGTAAAATGACCTGCTTTCAGGTCTTTCGGTTCTTGTCCAAACTTGTAGAATTTTATTTCGTCATACCAACTTTTGACCGGTTCACTTGGTGAAAGGGTTGCTTTCGAATCAGATGTGTACATGTAATACAAATTTTCACCATAATTCTTATTGCCACTGTGTTGCATTTTTTTCTGAGAGAGAAGTTTTTCTGCCCACGATTTACTGAATTTGCTTATTTCACTGTTTAAGGTCACTGGGGGACAACCATGTTTTGACCTGTACTCGTTATGGACGTTCATACATTCGATGGAGAAATTATCTGACATGATCCTTCAGGAATCCTGAAAAAGGATCCACGACTACTTAAAAAATACTACCGAAATTTTTCACCATTTGAGCAAACAGGACCAATACTACCCTTCATTAAATTAGTCGACCAATAGAATGAGTTTTATTTAAAACATTTAAATATATATTATAACCAACATGGTAAATTGAGCTAGTTTTTACTGGTTGGTGGTAGTACTTGTTTGCTAAAACCCTCCTCGTAATTACCCGGAGGGTAATAATTAACAACCACTATGACAGTATGTTTATCTCGAGCCACCCCTATTCCAGCCTCCCTGGTGTCTTTCCAAACAAGCTGGGTAAATCTTCCAGCCTTCAAATCCGCTGGTTCTTCCCCAAAGTGGTAAAATTTTATTTCTTCGTACCATTTTTTGACCGGTCTCTTTGGTGAAAGTTCAAAATTTGGAACAGACGAGTATACATAAAACAAATTTTCTCCATAACTCGTATTACCACTGGGCTGAAATCTTCTTTCAGCCAGCAATGTCTCCGCCCAAGTTTGACTGAATTCAGTAATTTTTTTATTCAGTATCAACGGTGGGACGCCATGTAAAGACCGGTATTCGTTATGAGCTTTTAGACACTCTTCAATGAAGTTTGACATGTATGTACTCTCTAAAAAGAGAATCGTGGATATTAATTGACCCCAATGTTTTTTTTTTGGAAAATCAGCAAAATAATTATGATATTATCTATTTCGCTGGGGGTGGTACTTGTTCGTTATATTCGCCGACATAATTTCCTGGAGGGTGGTAATTTACAACCACAAAAACAGTGTCTTTGTCTTTAGCAACCCCGATGCCCACTTCTTGGGTGTCTTTCCAAACCAACTGGGTAAAATGGCTGGCTTTCAGGTCTTTGGGTTCCTCTCCAAACTTGAAGAACTTTATTTCGTCGTACCAACTTTTTACAGGTTCGGATGGGGAGAGGGTGTATTTGGGGTCGTTTGAATAGACGTAATACAAATTTTCGCCGTATGATTCGTGCCCACTGTGCACCATTCTCTTTTCGGATAATAATCTTTCAGCGTAACTCTGACTGAACTCGCTTATTTCTTTGTTCAATTTCAGGGGTGGAACGCCATGTTTGGCACGATACTCGTTGTGAGCTTTCAGACAACCCCTTATGAAATCCGACATTTTCTAGAAAAGGAACCGTACGTACTTGTTAATGCGTGTTCCAAAAAGGAGACTCCTCTTCGAAAATCAGAAACACTAATTTCTAACGATCCCTTAATTAAGGGAAAGTTTCGCACACCCCTTTTATTTATTGTATGAGCAATAAACTAAATAAAAATATAAAATAATTTTTGATAGACATGCTAACCTCAGTACTTGTCCTTTTGATCCTGTTGGTTCTCCTATAATTTTCGCCAAGGACTACGAGTAAATCTGGAGGCACTTTTTCGTTTTTTTCTTTCTTTTCTGTGGTGAACTTTAATTCGGTACGTTGACCCCTAAACGTTTCGACCGTTTCTCGTGTTACAGTTTCAAGAAGAGGCTCCTGGAATAAAATCGAAACATGCTAGGTGCTTCCTCAGTCATTTAAGACAATGCAGTATCCTCTTGTAAGACACAAAAGGACAAAGTGCAAATATTTTTTGTGTGACCTATTAAACCATTTTATTTTTCGTTTTTTTGTAATTGATTTTACTAAAATTTTGTGACACTAAATTGCAGTTGACAAAAATGTCAAAATAATTTAAAAAAACAAATGTAATCAAGTATTGAACATTGAAAATTGAAGGTCAGAATTACTTTGAAACTTGTACCAATGTTAGAAAACCGCAAATAGCATTTCGTATAATTTTACACTTAACTTTTGAAAAAAAATTGAAATTGATATCAAGGCCTCAAATGTATATAAACAATAATATCGAACTTCCGGTATTTTTTTGTGTGTACTCAAAGAATTAAGTAGCTTCAAAAATAACATTTTCCAACCCGTAATTAATTGCTATTTATATTAAATAAGAAAGTTCCGCTCTCTTCTTTTTCGTAATTAGTTTAATTATAGATCAACCGAGTTTTATTCTCGTTTTGATTACTAAATCTTAAGACTATTTATTAGCCTCATACACGAGCACATCAATCACAGATGATGTATTACTTGTCTATTTTTGATAAATCTGTTTTTAAACAGCTCACATTCTTTGGATCACTCATTTTCATCCATCGAACAAATTTCTTTTTAATCATGTTTTTCAAAATTAAAAAAATAAAATTAAATTAAATTAAATATATTAATTTCGAAGTATGATCTCAATTTTTGTAGATAAAAAAAAAAACCAAAAATTACACGAGGTTATTCAATAAGGTCAAACTTCTTAAAAAAAGGAAAATTATTCATGGATACAGCCAACGAATTAATTTTTTTTTGTGAATTATACAGGGTGTTCCATATTTTAAAGAACAGACCTAAACATCTCATCATTGGAGCCTCCTTGGTCTTCAAGGTAATTTTGAGTTTAGATCTTATTTTTTAAACGAAGACCCCTATTTAAAAAGGGCGCAAAATTATACTTTAGAGTTGGCACTCAGAGAATTTTTTTAGTCCTTGAAATATTAATTTAAGGACAAACCCTATTAAACTACCCAACTCGTCAGGGGTGTGACCAATTCAAACAAATACCTTTCAATATTTTTAAACAAAAAAAAACTAAGGAATTGTAGGGTGAAGGTCCTTTTTAATTATTTTTCAACTCGATAGGGACTTTTTATCCCTAAAGGTGAAACGTAAATTGTTGATTAAAAAAAAAGACCTTCACCCCACAATTATTTCGTTTTTTTTGTCTGCACAAATTTCGTTGACGCCATTTTTTAGATGGTAACTTTGAATTGAACCTTGTCCTTGGCATTAAAGGTCATATAAAGGCCAAATTAATTTCCACTTGACCCAAAAATTTAACGTAAAGTTTTGTGCTTGTTTAGAATTCTGGGTCATAAATTGAGGTTTCTACTCAACAAAACCAATTCGAGCTTTGTATGACTTTAACTATTAAGGTCATGGTCGAATTTAGGGTCACCATTTGATGCCATTCTCAAAACCTGACGTCAAATTTTACGTCCCAAAAACCATGAAGGGTTAGGCAAAGGTTAATTTCAAGTCGTAATGTTTCTCTCTAGACCAAATAATTTTTGCACTTGTTTGGGGTGTTTCAATTCTTTGGATGGTACCTTAAATTTGACCCTGTTCTTGACCATAAAGGTCATATGAATGCCAAATTAATTTTAACCTGATCTAACTTAACCAAACCAAATTTCTGTTTAAGACCCAAAAAATTAACGTAAAATTTTGCGCTTGTTTAGAATTCTGGGTCAGAAAGAAAAAAACAATTCGACCTTTGTATAACTTTAAATTTAAAGGTCATGGTCGAATTTAAGGTCACCATTTGATGCCATTCTCCAAACCTAACGTCAGTATCAATTCTGACGTAAAATTTTACACCCATGTAATATTTCTCTTCAGACACCCTGTATATATCCAACAACAAAGAACTTCAGTAAGTATAGACTTACCTTTCCCGTTTCAATCGAAGCATAAGTCCTCTCATCGGTCTTTCTTACCATAATAATTCGACTGTCACCATCATGACCATGGACCGTCTTCCGGTACCGGTGAAGATCCGTCAAAGAACCGGGGAATTCCGGTCTCCTCCTGTACATGTACATTTTATTTCAAACACTATAATAATTTGCACTAAAATTTCACTAATATTTATTGTTAAGCCACACTATGGTATTTGTGCCAGTAGGTAACAAAGTAACTGACTGATTTTTCGGTATGTACGTGTGTATGTAGAATAGAAACCGTTGTTGTGTGTCGAAACTTTTCTCAATTAATCAGTTTTGTGACGTAGAGCTTTTTTAGGCGCATTCCGATTTCGAGGTGCAACAACAACAACAACAACAACAACAAAAACAACTTTGAGGTACCGATTGGCAATTACTTCTAACGCCGCTGCAGAAGAGTTACTAAAGTTAGCGAGTGTCTATTGTGGAGCTTTCAAAGTTGCAAAGTATGAACTGAACGGCGAAGGTGACGCTGTTTTTAGCTAATTCTATGGTATGGTGTGGTAGGTAGGTATAATATCTAGCTGGCCGTTCCATGGTACTGACCAAGTGTAACAAATACAGAAAACAGTGTTTCGATTTCAGAATTGAAATTAAAGGCAACGTACAACGTCCAACGACGAGTCGTAGAATTTGCTTTGGTTCCCACACACAGCAAAAGATCGGTGACAAATGACGAAGCGAAATTAAAAAAAAAAAAAGAAAAACAGCCAGACAGACAGACGTGGACAGTTATTTAAATGGAAAAAAAAATGAGACGAATGTTTTAGTCAGCTTTTGTTTGCATCGACAGAATCTTGAAGCCAAAATCTATACCGACCTGTTTCTCTTTTGTGTTAGTAGATCTACATAAAATTTGAGGAACTTTCACGATTTTTTTTTTAATAAAATGACCATAAAAAATATTTAAGTTAAGTAATTCAATTTCAGATTTCGAATAGTTTTTTAGCTTTGATTACTGAGAAAAATTTAATTTCCAGAAGTAAAATTCTTTTTCCACGATTATATAAATAAATGATGAACACAGCAAAGTGGGGAGGGTGTTTAGAAGACTGAATATTTTTAACAACCCCTAAACCACACCAGCCTTACCCTGTCTTTGCCCTTCATTATATAATTAACATAAATATTAATTTCAAAAATTTAAATTTTTGACGTTAAAAAAATTACGAAAATCATGGTAAATAATCATGTTTATCACGTAACAATAATAATGTTATATAGCATAAAAAAAATAACATGGTATTATTTCTAGAAATAATTTTTTTTAAATTGCCATATTTTTTTGGATAAATCTGCAGTCAAAACGAAAAATTTGAAAAAAAATCTCAAAAAGTTGACTGTTCAATATTTTGTAACCAAAAAACCATGTGTACATTTATCAAATTTTAAATTAACTACAAATAGAAATTAAAAATTTGCAAAATACGTATTTTGACATTCTGACGCTTATGTAACGAAAACCGTGATAGTTAACAAAAAACTGTATAAACATTTTTTGTAGAGAATTAAATTATTTACAAAAAAGTTCAAGAGACCACCCCTGTATCTTGTACTAGTAAGAAAGTGCAACCCTCCAAACAACCTAGCACGACTTTATGATATGTTGTATAGGAGATTCTACAATCAAATGATGACATGGGGGTGTTTAGAAGTTTGTGTATATTTTTAACACCCCCTATTAAAACTTTTTAACGTGGAAAAGTAACGAAAATCATTATGAGAGGCAGGGGCGTCCATAATGTTTTGCTTGAAGGTTAAAAAGCTTATAGAGATATTTTTTTTAAATTGCCATTAGTTTTTTTTTTTTTAAATCTGCAGTCAAAACGAACAATTTGAAAAACAAAAACTCAAAAAGTTGATTGTAAATACAGCCAAAAAAAGCATGTGTACATTTACCAAATTTTAAATTAAAAGGAAAAAGTTTAAAATTTCCAAAATACGTTTGTTGAATTTTCGACGCTTATGTAGCAAAAACCGTTATAGATACAAAAAAAAACTGTAGAGATCTTTTTTGTAGAGAATTAATTTTTTTACAAAAAAGTCTCAATAATCACCTCTCTGTCTTACACTAGTAAAAAAGTACAACCCTCCAAACGTCCTTAAAAATCTACTATATTGATAATTTAATGTAGGATAAACTTAGATAAACGTAGATATCTATAAGGAGGATACTAATCAACCCTTAAATTTTACATACCCTTGTGTACGACATCCCCAAAAAACACAAATAATACAAAAAATCGTCGCCACTAACATCTTAACTCAACTAAGAAAAGAACTACTCGTGGAACACGGTTCAGCTAATATTTATAGCGAGAAAAGGGTAATAATTTAAAAATGTTATTTTCGTTTTTCCATTGTTTTTCGATAACAAATTCGTGGAAACAGTTAAATAAATTTTCCATTTTAATCGCATTATTTATTTTTATTTTTTCGTGATGGTCGTGCACATGTTACCGTTATAAGTATGTTCATGTTATTGGTATATTGTAACGTGAAAAGTTACTTACTAATTGTACCCTTGGGATTGGAATTGAATTGCTTACAAATCGATTTACCGGATTTGTAATGAACTAATCAGTAATTTAAATTAAAACAGGCATAAATTAAAGAGGTTTTATCAATAAAATGATCGTCAACAACAGTAGCAGAATTTTTAAGATTCATATAAAAACAAAATGATTCTCAAACTCCACAAAAATATTCACTGTGAGTAGATTTTAATCAAATTTTTAGTGAGCAGAATTATAAAAGTAACTAAAACTGTTGTTCTATTTATTAATTAAAGAAAATATCTCTGCTCATTCCCACACTTAATTAATCAATTAATTCTCAAAGGTGTTAACCATCATCAGAAAGCAATTAAACTAAAAGCCACTTAAAAACCAATTAGTAATCGTCAAAATAAAAAATTCTTTGTCTTTAACTCATCTAACAAGCATTACTATTGTGTAGTTGTTATATACCGGGTGAACAAAATTAATTGTAAACTTATTAATTATTAATTACCTAATACAAAAAACAGGAAGTCGATGACACCCCTTCGTTTAGTAGGGATGTGTGTCTATTTTTAATGTAATAATAATTATTTATTTTTCTTCATCAACAACCAAGCCTATAAACAATTAAAATTATCCGGGAATCTTTTATTCAAATCGTAGACCGTAACAAATCTCATATGAAAAATTATTATTGCATATTAATTAATAAACAATCAGGAAGTTATATATGTAGGTATTGTGTAATAGAAGTCACTTTGAAAATAAAATAAATTTATTGTAAAGATAAAATTGCATAAAAAATATTCTGTTATTTTTAAAAATTCAGTGACGCCTTTCGATTGGAAATTATTTTATTGAAAAATAGTTTATAATTTTTGAGTTTTCCATTTTTTTTTTTTTAATCTCTAAACCTTTAAAAATGTATATCTTTTAATTTTTTTTAATGTATCAGTTATTTTTTATCATTTTATAATTTTTTTATTATATAACAAGTTAATTAGGTACAAATATGTAAAAGCTGAAAACCACCCCTAAAATGAGACCCTATTTTTGAACCCTATACACATAATTATTAGAATAATTTAGTCACAAATATTCACATAAATTATTTAATCATTTAAAAACTTTTGTGGCATTCTCAACAATCTTTTTTTTATTTTGTATTTTTTTTTTTTTTTAATTAATTATCTGCCACCTTTTTTTCCTTCATTACCAAAAGAAACTACATACAAGTGGTTATTATTTTCAAAATTAGCTCATGTGCATATAATTATTTATCAGTGTCACTATTTTAATTTTGTTAATTTAACGCATCGTATGCACCACAAAAAACGCTGACATAAGAAGCAATTTAATTTCACATCGCGTGTGACATGCCACACAATGAAAACATTGAAAATTACGACTCAGAAAACTATAAAAAAACATAATAATTTATTGTTAAGTCGGAATGCATACCAGACATACAAAGTAAATGCACTTTATTTGTGCATAAATATCTTCAATCAAAAAATACTCGGTCTACTCAAAAAAAAAAAAAATTGAAAAGTTGTTAAAAATAAGTTATTAAAAAAAAATTATTATGTACAAATTAATTTGGTTTAATTCTTGCATATAAATAAAAAATAACAGGGTGGCTAATTAGTAAGTAACCCAATTTTCTGCATCAAAAACAGGATAATTAACTTTGTACTAATCAAAACAAACTCACAAAACAGGAATAGTACGAGAAAAATCGATTTAGCCTTCAAGGATCAAGGGTGTGAATATTTGAAGGGAAAATTATCACGTCAATCTACCACGCACTGTCAAGGATTATTACCAAACAGGATTCGTCCTCGAACAAAAATAAAAGGATTTGGACAAGGAGAAAACAACAAAAAGGACTTTAGAAAAAATTTTGTCTGATAAGGGATGAAGACGTACAGAAAAGGAATATGTTTGCTTACTGATTTCTAAGGATTCCAAAGGATTCAACTTTTATGCCTTCATTTAAGGAATCTAATTTTTTTATAGTTTTATGATTTTCTAAAATTATGTATTTTCTTTTAAGATGTTCCCTGATTCTAGTCCTAAATGTTCTTCCTGTTTGGCCTATATCACAAGTAGCTCACGTTAATTTACTTATTTATTTATTTAATAATAATAAGTTGTACCCTTCCTAAAAAACCATTAGAATATATTCCTCCCCTAAATCATCCTATATAAAATAATTGGTAATTAAAAAAAACACTTAAGTAATAAGCAAAAAAAATCTTTTATTACGTCCTCAGAAAATTAAAAACAAAATAAATTTCCTTGTCGTAATCAGCTCGCCAATAAATTTCGAGATAAAGCTTTTGGCAAAGGAAACACATTACCCTTTTGAGGACAACAACCCCTTTGAAGTCAAGAAATCAATGACAAATAATATTTAATTTTCTACGTTTTCTTTACGACTACCCCAATCTTTTCTGCTTTTCTTTCATAGGCTGCAGACCTTACATCGATCTCTATGCGACTGCAGATGTACTTTTTAATCTTTTCAAACAACCCTTAATTACTCCAGTAGGATTTTTATTCCCCAATTGCTCTTACAACGTTCTCATCCAAAATAAACAACTATGTAGGACAAGAGGTAATTAAATCCACCCTCTAGTTAGTTATACGAACTTATTTTTGTTGGTAATACGAATAAAATATATTTTAGAATCCATTGAAGGAACCAAAGATAATTAATAAAAATTATGCAACGTTTCGACCGTCAATTTCGATCATCTTCAGACATATGTACAACTAATAACATCGATCACTTAATAAATATTACAATTAGATTGTCCCAATACCGTTATGTGTTAAGTTATTGATTTTATTAGTTGTTTACCTGATGATGGCAGAAATTCACGGCCGAAACGTTGGATAATTAAATATTGTTGAAACGACACAATAATAGATATTTACCCACAAAAAAGCGAACAATAAGTCGAACAGTTTTGGAATATTTTCAAGCTCATTAAATAATTATTATATTAATTATTTAATTATTTATTTGTTAGGGGAGACGTGATAGATAGAGGACATACCTAGGGCTCTTGATGGTGTTCATGCTGCCTGCAGATATCGATCTGGGAACTGAACTGCTCCTGCTGCACATTGCACGAGTGTATACGTACGCGAAGGGTTAATAAGGACGGACGATACGGGGGTTGGCGAAATCTGCTGCACTTGCGGATTATTGTGTCTCTATGACACAGGGCACGTGCTCCTCCGTCCGCCGATAGAGCTTGTACGCAGCCGGAAAAGCGCCCATAATCGGCCACGATCGGTCGCGAGCTTTTGATGATGACAAAAAGTACGTCAGATTCGTACGTACGTACGTACGACACTGGCGAAATGTTTTTTTCACCCTCCACGTCAAGTAGTAGTAAGTAGACTTGCGCCCGATTCACGCACGGACTACACGCGTTAATTTATTATAACGATGAAGGAAGGAAATCTGCATTGGGATCGGAAAAACTGCACGTGATAGTCGGAATCGGAAATTCTCGAAAGAGAATTGCACTGCAGTAGACGATAAAAACGTAGTTGGTTCCGAAAAACCGAAACCAAATACTGTATTATACAATAAGAAGAGGAAAAAAAATTCTTTTCATATTTAATTCATCAATACTTGGGCTGGAGTGCCAAAAACAGAAAACTGAGTTCCGAAAAACCAAAACCAAAGTTCCAAAAACCGGAACCAGATACTCTATTGTACCCCAAACGAAAATACCTGAAAGGATTTATGAAGACTCGAAAGAAAAAGGGATAAAAGTCATTATTCTCGTAATTAAAGCAATGATATTGGATTTAGAGCTCCGAAAACCCGAACCAGAGTTCCAAAAACCGGAACCATGCACCCTTTGGTACACTTATGGAGGTACCTGAAAGAATTTATAGAGAATCATAAGAGAAGAGGGCGAAAAAGAACTTTTCTCAAGTTTGATTCATCGAAACTTGGGTTGGAGTTCCAAAAACCGAAACCAGAGTTCCAAGAAACCTAAACCAGACATCCAAATAACCGGAAACAGACACTTTATTGTACACCAGACGAAAAACCCTGAAAGGATTTATGAAAACTCAAAATAAAAGTAGATAAAAATAATTATTACCATAATTAAAGCATTGATATTTGGGCAAGAGTTCCAAAAACCCGAACCAGGGTTCCTAAAACCGGAACCATACACCTTTTGGTACACTTACGGAGGTACCTGGAAGGATTTTTAAAGGATCCTAAGAGAAGAGGGTGAAAAAAGCTTTTTTCGTGTTTAAATCGTCGATACTCGAGCTGGAATTCCAAAAACCGAAACCAGAATTCCCTAAAACCTAAACCATACGTCCAAAAACCGGAACCAGATACTCTATTGTACACCAAACGAAAATACCTGAAAGGATTTATGAAGACTCAAAAGAAAAAAGGATAAAAATAATTATTTCCGTAATAAAAACATTGATACTGGGTCTAGAGCACCATAAACCCGAACCAGGGTTCCAAAAACCGGAACCACACACTTTTTTGTAAACTAATGAAAGTACCTGAAAGGATTTTTGGAGAATCATAAGAGAAGTGGGTGAAAAAGAACTTTTCTCAAGTTTGATTCATCAATACTTGGGTTGGAGTTCCAAAAACCGAAACCAGAGTTCCAAGAAACCTAAACCAGACATAAAAAAAACCGGAACCAGACGAAAATACCTAAAAGGATTTATGAAAACTTGAAAGAAAAGTGGATAAAAATAATTATTTTTGTAATTAAAGCATTGATACTTGGGCAAGAGTCCCAAAAACCCGAACCAGGGTTCCTAAAACCGGAACCATACACCTTTTGGTACACTTATGGAGGTACCTGAAAGGATTTTTAGAGAATCATAAGAGAAGAGGGTGAAAAAAGCTTTTTTGGTGTTTAAATCGTCGATACTTGAATTGCAATTCTAAAAACCGAAACCGAATTTCGTAAAACCTAAACCAGACTTCCAAAAACCGGAACCAGATACTCTATTGTTCACCAGACGAAGATACCTGAAAAGATTTATGAAGACTCAAAAGAAAAGGGGATAAAAATAATTATTTTCGTTATTAAACCATTGATACTGGGTCTAGAGCTCCAAAAAAACGGAACTAAAGTTCCAAAAACCAGAACCAGAGTTCAGAAAAACCTAAACCATACTTCCAAAAACCGGAACCAGATATTCTATTGTACTCTAATGAAGATACCTGAATAGATTTTCGAACAATCATAACAGAAAGGGCTGAAAATCCAAGAACTAGAACCAGAGTTCAAAAAAACCTTAACCAAACACCCAAAAACCGTACGTGAAAACATTTTTGGAGAAATCTTGATCTTTGGAGACTCCAAAAAATTTTTTAAGGTACCTTCAAATGATTCACTGTAATTAAATAAATTTAACCAATAATCTTGAATTTTTTTCGGTTGCGCCAGGTTTGGATCATAACCCGTTACAGTTTTGCGTTTGTTGCATCGCTGCTGCAATTCGTTAATTAGTTCGCGTTATAAAAAGATAGAAGAGGCAGAAACCGAGAGCTCTTTATCAACCGTTTTTTGTATGCCAGCGTCAAACACAAAAAGGACGTTTTTTCAGGAATAACTTTACAATCTAGAACAGCGATAAGAGCCATAAGCTGTGCAAACAGATACGACAAACGAGAAGGTTACTTGGAAGACAATAACAAGAACGAAACTTTTATAATATTATTTTTGTGTTTGTGTGATATTAAAAATAAAATTATTTGTATGTGGAATTTATAAAATAACATTTATGAACATTAAAAAAAAAAATATTGTAAGGCTTACATTGTTCTTATTAAATAAACAATTAGTACCAAAATTACAGTTTATAATAATTATTACTTGTATGCATGTATTAGTTGTTTTACACACACACATAAACGGAAGTTTCAATGGAAAGGAAATCCGCAAATCTACCGATAATTTATTCCTACCACAAACCTGACAACAAATTACCTTGTTAATAAATAAATGCACTCGTCGTATCTATAATTGAGTGTGTAAATGCATGTTTCGTTTTTGTTGTGTAATAAAGGCGTGCCTACAGGGTGTTCCAAAAATATTTACTGATCTCTTTGTCGCGGTTTGTACTTTTACACACACACGCCCACTACCGTAACCTATTACAGATATAAACACATTCAATTATATCAATATTAAAATAATTGCTAAAACTTTTTGAACTTTTAGAAGCCCAAAAAACACAAATAATAATTTTCTAAAGCAAACAAACAATTTTCCGCGAAGTGTAACAGGAAAAAGTAGCTAATAACGAACGGAAGTGGAACTGTTTCGCTAGGATAACCCACCGTGACATTTGTCAATTTTTTTTTTACATTTCGTTTTGTTACACGAGCAACAAAATCGCCGAATCACTTCTGCCAAACAATGCTGCGCATTTGAACATCACGTAGACCGTGACAGCTCATTTTTGTAGTTATAAAAAAACATTCTAGACGCGAATATTATATAGTTAATAATAATAATGAATTACGCACTCATAAATAAATATTTATAAAAATTCAACTACATATACAAAAAAAAATTTTAGGTGTAAGATATGGTCGTCGATGCCTCTTTTTACGCCTGTTTCTGTCACTAACAATACGTGTTATAACGCTGCTTTGTTTTTTAATTTTTGTTGTTAATAGATAGTGATGTCATTTTTAATTAGGTATGAAATTTTCTAATCAGCAACTAATTTATTTATACTGATATTAACCACACCTTGAGATAAACATTGAGTATGTTAGACATACTAATAAATTCTACTGAAGACTATTAATTTAGACGCGCAGAAAATGTACATAGGCTTTGTTATCTTTAGATAACAAAAAAATGTTGGCTTCGTTATAATTTAAAAACAAATTTTGTTTGTTCACGTAGAATTATTAGTAAGTAATTAATTGGGTTTCTAAAATAGTCTAAATTACTGCTGAAAGTTCTATATTCAATATTAATATCAGATTTAAATTTAAAATGAAATACAACAATTTCTTCTTCTTCTTCTGTTAAAGTTCGTTAAAGACATGAGCTGTATAGGCCCTTTTCCCCCTTTTTTTTTTATTGAATACTTAATTAATTAAAAACAAAAAAATTATTTTTGAAATAATTTTTAAACTGTAAGTAAATGCCTGGTACCATAACGATTTAATTATTTTATACAGACCGGAAGTAGTTATAATATAATACTTTCGCCATCCAAAAAGGATAACGGTGAAAAGTGGACTAAAAACAAGTGTAGCTACACCAAATAGTACAAATTAAAACGCAATGGAATGTAAAAAAAAAAAAACAGTTTTTCGTGCCACCACGAGCCATGCATGCAAAATTTCATTAAACGAACCTGGTTTGTTTTAAATTAGGTACATCCACGATACACAAATGTTGCCATTAAATCTAATCAGTTTTACATCTGATATTATAATTCTGTTGGTTGTAAAACAAAAATGCCATAATACATAAAATAAAATAAAAAATTTAATAATTTGGTACAAATATTAAAATTGTGACCCAAACACAGATTTGTAATCTAGGGGGCACTTTTAAGGGGTAAATTGGAAAATTAAAAAGTACTGCAAACTGTACCATGTGACATATCAAATGGAAGGGTTTGTTGTAAGGGTTTCAAATATATATTTTTTATAATTTTAAATCAAAATATTTTAAAGTTATTTAAAAAAATTAACGAAAATTGACCATTCGTCAAACTATTTTTGGTTACCACAAACAAATTTGGGTCAGATTGTAAAAAAAAACCATGGTATGTAACATACCCATTCAATATTATATTCTAAAATATAAATTATTTTGAAAATTTTTATTTTTCTTGATACTTTTTTAATTTTGCCTTAAAAATTTATTACCAGAGATTAAAAATAAGCTTTATCTACCCATCTCCCTTCTCAAAAATTCTTTCATTTTATCTAAAAATGATTATATAATCTTCCAGTTTAGCTACCTGACAAGTACCTATTTAAACGACTATTACTCCTGTATAATTGTAAATTTAATTTCATTCTTAATCGCTACTTAGGTACTTATTTTTAAAATTAAAGCAAACAAAACACTTTTTTTTTCTAGAATGTCAAGTAACATAATATTTACCTTCATTTTTATGCGACGAAATAAATATTTTTCTTATAAAAAATTTTGCTTTAGAAAAGTAATAACTTTACAAACAATTATAGGTATATAAATCATAAGTTACTGTACTTTAAAAATAGTACCAAAAACAGAAAAATTGCTTAATATAAATAAGTGTTAAATTATGGTGTAACGTGGTATGCAATTATTAGATACGTGTATGTATTTGGGAAATAGAAACAATTTTCTATAAATATGTAATAACATTTTTCCTTCCACAGCATGCACAGTTACATAAAAATTGTAAAACAAGCGTTAAATAGAAAATGATGAAATTGCTGCTTTCTTTGTAAATCACCCAGACTCGTAACTATTTTTAAAAGTTTTAAAAATATTTGTCTTAATTTGTTACCTTTAATTTTACTGACTTTTGTACCGTTTTCTAATTTTACAAATTTAAATATTTTTTACTTTGCTCAGAGCCCCCAAGCAAAACACTATGGACGCCCCTGTCTCTCATAATTATTTTCGTTATTTTTTTTGCGTTAAAATTTTTTAATTGGGGGTGTTAAAAATATACACAAACTTCTAAACACCCCCATGTCATCATTTGATTGTAGAATCTCCTATACAACATACCATAAACTCGTGCTAGGTTGTTTGGAGGGTTGCACTTTCTTACTAGTACAAGATACAGGGGTGGTCTCTTGGACTTTTTTGTAAATAATTTAATTCTCTACAAAAAATGTCTATACAGTTTTTTTGTACCCTATCACGGTTTTCGCTACATGTGCATCGAAATGTCAAAAAAACATATTTTCCAAATTTTTAAATTTTTTTATAATTAATATCGAATTGGTAAATGTACACGTAGTTTTTTGACTGTAAAGTATATCTTTTTGAGATTTCTTTTAAATAAATAATAGTAGTTCGTATTAACTGAAAATTTACAAAAAAAAATACTTTTTTTAATTGAGGTAAATTTTTAATTTTTTTGTTACAAAAAAAAACAGTCAACCACGAAAGTGTACAATTACCTACCCCTAATATATCACCCACCTAAAAACTTAAACAATTTTAACTTACATGATATTTGTTTACCCAAACAAAAACGCTTTTAATTTAGAAGCCGGCCCTGGCACAACGTCGTGTATGTGTGCATTTGTCTTACACATATATAACACTGTCAATTAGTTATTAGGTTAATTAGATAATTAGACCAAATAGATCATTAGTTACGCGCCACATATTAAAATGGGAATTAAGGATTCTATCTCGTTAAATTACAACAGGCACACGTCTTTTGAACACATCGCTTGTTGTTAGATTCAGCGTACAACAAACACTGCACACTAATTTGTACCTAATCTAACTAACAATAAACTTAACAGCCTCAAGTGATAGCTAAAGCTAGAGCTATTTAGTTATAAGTAGTTAATAAGGACGTCAAAGGAAATTGTTAACATAAATGTTGTTTCGTTATCTGTTTAGTAGCTAATATGTTAATGTTAATGCTTATCTACTGAATTTTTGCTTTTTCATTTCTTAAAACAATATTTAGAGTTCAAAAGCTCAAAAACATTTTTATGGAGTCTAGAGAATTAAATGTATTAATTTTTTTTTTATTTTATTGCATTCCATTTACTTTTTTTTTGTTTTTTAATTTTCCTAGCTAATAATTCCTAAGTTTTTTTTAAGGACATTTAAGAATAAAGTACCTAATAAAATGACACTGACCGAGTTTCAGTTAGAAAACCAAATTACAGGATATCCGGCTTTTCTTTTGTTACGTAATGTTGTATTACGTTAATTTAAATAATTTTATCCATAGGACAATGGCAGAAAGTAAATAAATTTAACCTGAATTGTAAAAATTAAAGCGTTAAACCGTCACTTGCACTTAATTAATTCTATTTTAAATAAAAAAAATATAAAGTGAATTAATTGGTAAACCAAAAAACTATACAATTATTTGATTGTCAAAATAAACTCAAATTATTTATTTTTAATAGTAATTCTAGGATTCTTTTTTTAATAGTTTTTCTAAATTTTAGTGTAGAGGATAATTCAAAATATGAATAATTTTGAAATATTTACCACTTACCCAAAGCAGCAATTACAATCAATTAACGTTACTCAACTCAATCTGGTTATGAAAATCATCTACACATATACTTTGGTTGTTATCAGTTGAAATCATTAACTAATGAATCACAATACGAATTAACACACGTACAATCATTTTAATTACTGACAAAGAAAAATAAGTCCCATAATTTTGAAAAAAAAAATTAAGACAATTGTCAACATGGAATTATGATTATCTTATTTTTTTTTTAAAAGGAAACCAAAATCAAAATAAAATTAAAAATTGGTCTTAAATTAGTGAGAACTTAAACTTACATTGTTTTATTTCACGACACTGTATTAGATAAACAATATTAACCAATATGTACAAAATTTTCAATATTAAACGAATTATTGTACTTAATCTTGAGATTAGAAGTATTCAGGATTACTCATTTTCAACAAAAAAAAAAAAAAAAACAACTAAACGATAAAATGATATCATCTTAGAATTTACAGAATAGATAAACGACAAAATAGTTTACTGAAAAATAAAACTTTCAGTTTTTGAATACGAAATAAGTAAAAAAAAAAAACAGAAAATTGAAACGTACCTAAAAAATATTTACCTTCAATTTAAATTTTTTTTATACGTGGCACAAAATCAGTTTTGAATTTTTTGCTCTAAAACTAAATAAAAAAGAGTTTATCTCAACTACTGTAGGTACATAATATCTAAAAATGTTTCAATTCAAAAACGCCTTAATTTTATTCGATTTTAATTGGTATTAACTGCAATTGCAATAAAAGGTAATTGGTCTAATTTTTGCTATTATACTTGACAACACTTTTTCTTGAGAATTATACAGAACAGACTTACTGTGTTATTTAAAAAAATTTAAATAATTTTTAGAATTCAAATTGTCTATTAAATACATACATATTTAATAAATAATTACCAAAAATTTTACTGAAAATAAGTAATTTTGAATAATTTTTTTGTTTTGGTATCATAAAATTAAAATATCTATTTTAAAATTACTTACGTTTTAGAAAAAATGATAAAAATTACGAAATATCGACAGTAATAGATATATAAAATATCTATGTAGCTCGTGTAACTTCTAAAGAAATTTACTAAATGATACGAATGTTTAAAATTGAGTTTTACAGTTTTATTGTCAACTGTTATCAAGTCAATATGTAAATTTAGAAAAAAATCAATTTTTATCTTATCTCAATACACATTAACGTCAATAAAGTGGCTAATAGTTAAAAGAATACTTGAAAAATAATATATTTTTTGCTACTAATTTACTGATTGTAAACAAAAAATTAATAATTTCTAAATTAATACTTTTGTTTTTTTTTTTAAACTAATAATAATTAATAATATCAAATTTAAAGAGTCAACAAAATATAATTATAATTTAAATTATGTACGTGTTAATTAATTTTATATTATTTAAATAATTATTCATTAATTAAATAGAATTAATCTATTTTGTTAAAAATTTCATTCTGTTTTTGATTAAGAATTTAATTTACAAAGTACTCACGCATGATATTTAAATATTTTAAAAATAATTAATTTACGAACCAGGTACGGACCTCTAGTTCTCCATTATAGAACTACACGCGGTTGAATTTAGTACACGTATGGACATCTACGATCGAGTAGCAAAACTATTTATTACAGACATGTACTGCGCAAGTGCAACTAGTAAATTTTAAATTTGAATTCAAAATAAATTTTAAAAAGTTACGAAATTACGAAACTAAAAAATAGAAGTAGTTACGAAAACGATTATCAATTCTTTTTCAATATACCTTTCGATCGCCTATTTTCATTATTAAAATTGGTTAATAAAACACAAATATTAAACAAAGATGCGCAAATAATAAAAAAACATATTAAAAAGTAAAAATATATAGTATCTGTACTGTCAAACCCTCTCTGATGTATGTTGTTCATTTATAACAAAAACTACAAAATTAATAAACAAAAATTCCACAATTTAATGAGGTTTAAATAGATTGGAAAATGTTAGTAAAAAAAAGAACAAAAAAATGATTTATTGTAAAAATTATACTTAATAAATAAAAAAACTATGTGAATTGTTGTCTTAGTTACTTTAGCTTAAATTTCTGCCTATATTTACAAAAAAATTACAAGAATGTTAACAAATACGACTCACTTTGCACAGGATGTTCCTCTTCAAGCATCTTATAGTCCAAAGCACACCTATTCCTTTCAGAATTCGCCCCGATTTCATTATACAACCGAGACTGCAAATAAAGGACATCTTTGACCCTAGAAAATGCCTCAACCTTCTCAAAACCATCCCTAACGTCATCCAACATTTTCGCAGCTTCCATAATAATTTTCTCCCTTTCCTCATCCAATTTATGACCCGCATTAGCAACTACACACTTCACATACAACAGAACAGCCCTGGCCCTATCAAAATGACCCCCGTGGGTCAAAATATGAACCAAACCACCCTCCAAAAGCTCCAAAGCTTGCCCAGGCATCCCCAACAACAGCTGCACGTTGGCCAAATGTAAATGGACGATTGAAGAGAGATAATTAATATGAAAATCGTTTGCATAGACTAAGGAAGAGTTGAGAAGAGAAATGATACCCGGAGGAACCGATTCGGGGAAGCTGCTGTTGCACTGGATCTCGGCCAAAAGGATCATCGCCCGGATTTGGTAATCGATCCGTAATTTATGCTTGAGGATCTCGGTGGCTCTCTGGTGGGCCTCGTTGTAGTCTTTACGATACAAGAGAAGTTCCGTGAGCCTCAACTTGCCCTCCCAAGGGTCCACGATCGATATTTTCTGGGCCGCGATCTCCGCCTCGATCCAATGACAATTGTGCAACGAACGGATGAAAACGAACAGATTTTCGCACAAAATCCACGAATGTGAAACGGGTTCGTTCGGGAAATGCTCTTTCGCGAGATTTATGAGACTGTTGGCCATAGAATATTCGCCTTGTAACGTGAAATAATTCGCCAAGTTACATATCGAAAGACACAACGCCTCTCCGCAAAAAGACTTGCCCAAAACCGCGGTTTCCATGTTCAGGTGGAGCAGAAGCTGACTCCAAAGCGACGACATTTCTGTTTTACCGTAAAAAAGCCACAGGGACGACTTGTGCGCGTAACTGGCCGATATTAGGTCGCCGTAAGAGTGCTGACAATTGACTATGTCACTTTTCGTAATCGTCTGCAATATTTTAAAGTAAATATTTCAAAAATATTATTATCTATTCGTCACCTCGAATATTTGCTTAGGATTTCCGCTGGTAACACCGGCATACTGGACGAAAGACTGTATCCCCAATGACATGATGTAAGTCAAGTTCAAGTCGAGACTCTTCAAAATCGAATGTTCCAACAGCTTGTCTTTATTCGTATTTATTAGACAGTACAACCATGAGAGGGCATGCTGAAGACAGATGTTATCGTTCGCCTCTTGAGCCATTGTAATCGCTTCTTTTAAGGCGGCAAAAGCCTCTTCCCTTTATTTTATTAAATCGATAAATAAATAAAACTTAAACGCCCTGCATATTTAAAAAATGAGTAACAATTACCGATGATCCATTTGATAATGAAGAACAGCCAAGTTTAGCGCAGCAAACCTGTAAGCTTTGGTCTTTTCATCTCCGGAATTCCTGCTGTCAGTCAAATTCATCCTATCGAAACAGTGATGAAGACTGTGGACTGCGCCACAAAATTCTTTCACCCTTAAGTAGTTCAAATAACTCAAAAAATGCTAAAAATCAAAATGCTTTCAATAAATACATAACGAAAATCTAACATATGTTTCTTACAGCTTCTGCCAAATCCGGATTAGATTTTAAAAGATTTCTTATATGAAACTGCAACTCTTTAGGGTTCAAAGCTTTACCCTCGTTATTTGAGAGTAGAGCAGCCTGAGATGCTATAAAAAGCTCGGCTTGTCTCCTAGACCACTGATCCTTATCTGAAGTCCTAAACAACAAAAACAAATATTTTAAATATGTACTTCAAAAACAATTTTATCAAATTTGCCTTACCATTCATTAATCTCTTTGAATCTACAAGCCATTAAAGGGTCAGGATTTACTTGAAGGGACCTCCTGAATGGTTCATAGTACCTTTTAAAAGCTTGGAGAACTGCTGTTACTTCAGAGAAAGTAAGCTTATCGAAATTTAATAAAAATCTCCTTATATAGTAACCTAAATAAAACAATATAGTAAAATAGAAACCAAAAGCAAATTACGTATCTTTACTCTTACCTACAACACTGCTCTTGTTTATTTGTAAATGAGATGTTTTCCTGACAGTGTCCAAGTCCCGTAAAACTAATTTTCTCACTTCATCAATTAAATCTAAAAAGTAACGCATTCCTTTCGAATTAACAATATCAAGAACTTTATCAAATTCTTTTATAAGCTGCCGGTGTACATTGTATTTATCGGACACAAGCAAATTACGAAGTTCTAGCAATGTAAGGTCAGGATTCTGTATAAGCTTTAGTATAAGGATACAAAAGTTTTGGACATGCCTCGGTCTTACTTTTTCTGGTGAAAGTACTAAATAAATATCTAAAAACAAGGAAACTTGTAAATTAAAAGAGTATTTAAGCCTTTTGTTTCCACTTCGTACCAGAAGTTCGAAATTTAAAAAACTCCCTCAAAAGAATTGTCACTGTTATGCGATGAGGGGTAATTATTTCACGATCCACTTTTTTGGACACGTTTTCTTTTGTATTTACCATTTTAAGTCATAAAACGCTAACGAAATAAAGCGATTTTATTTAAAAATTAGTAAGGTTATGCGAGGTTATGTAAACGTCAAAACTCTATTGGAAGGTAATCATAGATAATTGTATAAACTTCACTGAATATATTTGTACACGAAATTTTTATTAAATAATAACTTCAAATAAATTGTGTATTCATAACAAAGCGTATGAAATAAAAGATCAATTAATAGCATTTATGTTAATTAATTAACGACATTATTATTTTATAAAGGTATTCCGAATACAGAGTTTTTAGCTCTGATGTAGCCATTACAACTTTCCATAAAATGTACCACAGATAAACTAACAAATTAGTGAGGTTAGATAAGTTTGACGTTTATAGGTTATAAACAAACGTTTTTAAGTTTTAAATACCGGTTAATTGCAAATTTTAAACGAATAATGGTATTTTTTTTAAATTCAACAACAATTTTTACTTAAATCTACAATCTACTCTTCTATTTCAGTTATTTTATTCGTTCTTCAAGTCCCTCGTAGGAAAAGACGTGGTAGTCGAGTTAAAAAATGACTTAAGGTAATGTAAAAACTTATAAATAGGGATTCTTTTACCACATTTGTTTGTTTTACAGCATATGTGGCACCCTTCACTCAGTAGACCAGTATTTAAACATCAAATTAACTGACATAAACGTAACTGATACAGAGAAGTACCCTCACATGGTATGTGGTTGTTTTTAAGCTTAAGAACTATAAATTATTGGAAGTTTCTTCAGCTTTCAGTTAAAAATTGTTTCATAAGAGGCTCGGTAGTAAGGTATGTACAATTACCAGCTGACGAAGTGGACACCCAGCTGCTACAAGATGCAGCACGAAAAGAAGCAGCTGTACCCACAAGATAATTAATTATAAGACTAACGTTTATTCTGTACAATTTTTCATATTTTGTAATAAAATGGTACCATAAATTGATTTTATGTACCTTAATAATTACGCGAAAATAATTACTGTAGGTATATTTTAAATAATAAAATACTTAAAAGGTTTATTTGCTGTTTAATTATTGAGTTTCGTGATTAAACCAGTGTTCAAATGCCCTAAAAATAAGTGAGCATTGCCTTAAAATAAAATATTTCAATTACGATTTACAATTTAAAAAAAGTATTTTTTTCTATGGAATATTTATTTATTGTAAAATTCCTTCTACAATTCTCTTTATATTGTTATAATACGACTCTCTGTATTTTTTAAAAAATATATACGAGAGGTTTTAATTCATAAATAATTAACTGCATTTTTGTCACTCACCGCACGTTTGAGCAAATTGTTACGTATATATACCGGCGAAACTGCAGTTAACGTCGGAGGTGTTCGTGATGGCATTAGCTGAACATCGATCGCTTGCGTTTCATAGGCAGATCTGCTCAGTGGGTGGCGTCACCAAGTGTGGATCATTGCAGCCAAGAGCGTAGTCGATGCCTTTGCTCGCTCGACTACGATCGCGGCTCTCTTGAATTCATAATTCTTCCAAATTTAAATTAGGGGGTCGGTCTAAAAATAAGTACACACCTCCAAGTAACGGCACTACAGCGTTTGTAGTATGCCATTTTTTATTCTACTCTACTCTGTTGTAATAATTGTTTTTTTATAACAATTAAAGTTTATTTTAGAACTTACGCATCTAAAATAAATTATTTATCAGTATAATTAAGTATTTACTTATATAAATGCGTAAGTACTTACCTTAAAAAAGAAAAAAACAGGAAAACTATTTTAGTAACACTTCCACAACCGACGTAAATTAAAATGAGACGGTGCGTAAAAGCGAATTAAAAATTATTGAAAAATGTTGGTTCATTTATTTATTTAAAATAGACGTAATAAATTCTAGCCAATTCTATTACCTATGGCTAATATATTTTGGCATAAAATATAATCACAATTATTAATAATCAACTCGATCGATTTCGATACCTATCTATTTTTTTTTTTAATATTAAAATTAATACGACTAGATTTATAAGTAGTTAATAATTAGAATTGGTTTCATTATCAACAAAAAAAATATATAAAAAAACAATAAAAAAATATGTACGCAATAACAACAAAAAATAAAAAAACACAACAAAACTTATTGCTTGTGAATGTAAAAAGTAAATAAATAAATTAATAAATAATATTATAGAAATCGTGTGTTTGTTATTATAAATTTGCAACACAAAATTTTGTACTTGTGAACAAACGGTCACTTTTATAAGATTCCATACCAAAAAGGGTATAAATGAACCCCCGGGGTTATATAAAAATGTTTTATTTTAAATTTAAAAATAACTAAAAATATTAAAAATTTTTAGTTGATTTGAAAATTTAAAATAATTCACGCTCGTGGGGAATTTTATAAATATTTATTTTTTGAAACCCCATTTGTACCTTTAAAAAGTGTAGATATTACTTGTAGGATTTATAAATTTTCCAAATTAGTTATTAATTAAAAAGGAAAATGTTTGACAAGGTACGGAACCCCACAGCAGTCGCGATAATCTCACACATGTTATTCTTTTGTACTTACCAAAATAAATTAAAAAAATAATCTGTAATTCAATAAATAAAAATAAAATGATAAGAACTACTGACTTGTTTTACTGTTCCGTGCTAAAGTACGAGTCTTGCATGAGGTAAAGCTTGTCAATAGGATTAGCTATGGCACCTGGTGGCAGGCCCTCGTGGGGCCGCGTATTGTGATTACTTTGCATTTCCATATTATGTATCGACATTGTATCCGACGTTGCTTCGTCCAAATGGTCAAAATTCGTACTATCATCCAAAGATATATCAGAACTACAAAAACTTTCCCCAGAGTGAGCTGGGTAGGCATCTATTAAGTACAAAAAAAAAAACAAATTAATTATTTATTTATTAACGACCCTAACGACCCAACTTACCATCGGGAGAATAGGGCATATTGGGGTTCAAAGGTTGACTGGACGTGGGGAAAGTGTCCCCGATACTGTTCAATCCCAAATAATGACCCTGATCGCTTCCCGGAGACTCCTGTTTGATAATTTTCTCGTCTTTTTCACTTTTCTCTTTATCGGATGACGTTTTACCACCGTCGTCTTGTTTGGCTTTCCTCTGGATTTTCTTCATTTTTGCTCTCTGATTCTGAAACCACACTTGGACAACACGAACGCTGAGACCGGTCTCTTTTGCCAGGGCTTCCCTCACCTTTCGACACGGTTTCGGACTTACTTCGAAAGAGGCTTTGAATTGACGACGTTGGGCTGATGTCAGGATCGTACGGGGACGTTTCGGACCTCTTCTACCATCCCTTGGTCTTCCTTCAATCAAATATAAAGAAATTGCGAAATTAAAATTTATTAAATTTGACCCATAAATTTAATTTAATAATTAAAAAAAAAATACAGGCACCTACACATTAAAATCCATCTCGTTGTTAATTTTTTATAATTTGGGTTAATTTTGAATTATTTTTTACTTTTAGACTATAGAGAAAAATATTTTATAATAAGAGGAACCGTTGCTTAAAATAATAACTCATTATTTTGCTATTACTGACGGAAAAACATTAAATAATCATAATTAATGGTAATAAATGTTAATATTGTGAGTAATATTAACGCCCTGTAATGAAAAACATATAAATAAACAATATTTGGACGTTGTTGTAATAAGAAATGCGTTTTTACGTAATTTTAATCATAATTTTGACGGAGCGATGTACACCCTCCGGTGCAGCGCGCGTGACTAACTTAAGAAGCTAAATTGTCTCGATTAAATCAAATACAAGCGTTTGATTGGCCGCTACTCGCGACGTCATCTCGGCAACCAATTAGAAATTAGGTCAGTTTGCACCTGCTACGTCTGGGGATCTCCTTTGGAATGTGACAATTGTTTATAAAAAAAACGGAAGGTCGTTGACGGGAAGGACGTTACGCACTATTTATTTTTATTACATAATTTGTCAATAAAACTTTAAAAAACAATTACTCCGTTATTTCTTAACCGTTTTTGATGCGGTTTTCACTAAAATTCGTAAAATTAATCAAAGAACACATTCATAAGGCGTATCAATTTAATAAAAAAAGTATGCATGTAAAAAAATAACGTTTCGTATTTTACAGTACCTTCGTCGAGAATGTCGTCGTCCCCTGAGCCTGCTTGTTGCATCATGTACATTTCTTTCTCGAAATCCTGTCTACAGAAAAGCTGTCCGGCCCTCAGGACAAACTGCTCGCCTTTTTGTAAGGGTTGACAGCACACGACACATACGAAACAGGGTAAATGAAAGACGTGTTGCTGAGCCCTCATTACCATGTCGTGGGGCAGTACCCTGTCTCCGCAACGTGAACATTTTACCCCAAATATCCTGAAAATTGACATTTAAAATAATTAATTACAACTACATAGTTACTAAAAATAATAAATTATAAGTTTTTTTTTGTGGTTAGCTGTACTACGTTTTAGGATGAAATTAAGTAATTTTTGTTGTATAGTTAAAGCGATTCTAACGCTTTATAGCATCGAAAATAAAAAAAAAGGAGGACAAGAAGAAAGCGTTCGAATAGAAAGCTCGAAGAAAGACGCCGCCGTCGCGACGTCGAAGGCGTCGTCGTCATCAGCTCTCTTTTATTAGCGACGCGAGCAAGCGTCGTAGATACCTTGCAGACGCGTCCTTTCAAAAGGATCTCACGTTTTTATTGAATACGCTTCAACGATTCTGACATTTCATGCTTATATCCGTACTTATATATGTAACAACACCCCATTATAAGGGTAGAATATCAGAAAAGTAAGAAATATTATTAGATACGTTTGCAAATTTCAATTTTCACGTTTTAAAAGACACGTACCTAATTTACTTTCTAAATTAAGGGATGACACAAAGAAAATAAACAAACAATTGCATATGTATTTGTACCACCCCAAAGAAATAGGAGTCCTGATATTAGGTACTATTTCTTTGGAAACCTTTTAATTTCAATCAACAACAACCCTCGTTCCCTAAAGACCCTACTTATAGGAATTAAAGACAGGGGTTTATTAAATAATTAAATCACTTTAAGACCCCTAATATAAGTACCTAAATGCATTAGGTGTTCCTCACTGCAATCAACCCCTTTAAGTAAGTACCTACTTAAAAAAATGTTGTTACCTGTCATAATCAGCCTTGCAGTACAATTTGGTGTTTCTGGTGTAACAGGAATGATTGAGGGGCACCCTGCAGACACAACAGACTAGACAATGTTCGTGCCAGCTCGCGTCAGCCACCCTCATCAGGTACCGATCGTGGATTTTTTGGCCGCATCCCTCGCAGATCTCGTAAGTCTTTTCGCATTTTATCAGGTGACCTCCGGTCCTGATGCCCCCTCCGCCGACGTCTCCCGTACCCAGGTTGCCCACCACAACCCCTTCTGTAACACACACACACAGTCACGTCTATTTTTTTTAAACAAATTTCTTCATCTAATATAATAATTTTAACCCTATTTTCGTTAGGAATATTATGCCTAAACATCTCCTCGTATTTATTTCTTTTAAGCCAGATATATAAGGGTTGGTGATGGTCTGATAAGTGGAAAAGTGTCACAATTATTTTTCCTTGAGTAAGCAGCAAATTGGTCGTCACACGTCACCCTCTGTTCCATCCCCACGATTTTTTCCACCCTTTTTTCACGGCTCGTTAATGTTAAGAACAAATCGAGCTTTTGGTGTCTATTTTATATTATGATTTTCTCGTGGAATTAAGGGTGATTTCGTGCAGGAAACTCGGGGGTAACGATAACGATAAAACCTTTTCTTTGTTCCCATTTCGACACCGGTAAGCACACACACTTAGACCTTCGGATCAGGATCAGTCATTAGAGTCGTTCCGGTGGCTGTTTGCTCACTCTTGAGCACATTTTCTACTTTTTCCACCACGACAACCCCGGCACGAAAATCGAAGGGAATAAAGAATGAATTAATTTCGAACGAATTTGGAAAAAATTCAATTAATTCTAAAATTTTAAAAACGATTAAATGTAAATTTGAATAAATAAACAAATTAAAATTTTTTCATCCCCAAGAATTCCCAAAACGAGGAGATGTAGGTACCCCAAAAATCACTTTAATTTTTTTTAGAGTCAAAATCATAGACTTTTAATAGATATTTTAATTTACCCCCAGTTCTACTACAATCCATCCCTTGTACACTGTTGTGATCAGGAAGCATGGTGGTGTTCAAATTCAAATGCCGGTAAAATTCCAACATGATTCAACAACGCGAGCCCCAAATTCGCACCACTTTTTTTTTAAGTTCTATTATAAAATCAACCCCACACAGACGCACTCAGTAGTCCCGAAGGATAACGCAACGTGTCACAACAAGAAGAGCCCGAAGATTTTTAAAAACACACACACACAGAGCGTCGCCAGTAGGTAAACTATACTATAGATTGTCACTGACAGCAGATATCGCGATATCAGCAGCGATTTCGCTTCCCACCCTCCCCCTGAGGGACGAACGGGAACCAAGGAGTCGTGAATCGTCCCGATTCCTACGCGAGGGATGCAGTGCCGTCAGGCAAGCGACAATCGGCAAAAAGGCGTGCGCCATGCCAAGGGGCGGGACCGTTTTTATCCCTACCAGGAATACGGGATGAATCGTCTGGAGGACGCAGAATCGTCTGCGCATTCTAAGATCGTACCTGACCCGACGTTTGTCCTCTTTTTGATGGGGGTTTTTATGTTGTCACAGGCGCAGCTATTCAAAGAGGACACCTGTACTAGTCTTACTGTCTATATTTATTACCCACATCACATAAAGTTAACACAAAATTACTTTCCAAATGAATTTTTTTTTAAACTAAATGCGATAAAACGGAAATCGATTGAAAAATTATTTTCCAACAGTGACACAATTCAAACACGAAATTAATTAATATTTAAGGGGATGAAGAAGCTGGATTTCCAAATTTGGAACAGAAATAATATTGTATTTTCACACTTATACTACGAAAACTTTCTCAATTATTAAAAAGAAATTTTAGAAAATTTTAAACACCCTGCATCTCTGAAATCAGCGACACTTGTTAAGGGATATTAAGCTTAATGGATCACCCTGTATATATTTCTAGATTTAGTAAATCCTCAAGACCAATACCATATTAAATATCCAATAAAAGAAAAATAAGATTATGGTAGCGGGTACAAATAGAACGTTTTTCAACAAATGAAAGTAAATAAGGGGTTGAATTTCCTAAATATAAATATTTCTTTGCTCTTATATCGAATTGATGATATAACCAAGGGATGAGACATATTTTTATCCCGTTTTTCCAATCGACAAAAAAATCTGGAACATTCTAAGTCAATTATGAAAAGTGTGGAACGTTTTGGAACATTTTAAGTCATTCTTGAGTATTTTAAATTGTTGTTAAACAATCTAGAACATTCTAGATCATTAATAAAAATTTCAGATCATCCTGGAATCTTAAAAACTACTTTCTAATATTTTTTAATATTCTGAAAAGTCCCAGATAAATCTCAAATATTCTAAATCGTTATCGAAGAATTGGAACAATTCGGAAACATTTCAGAACGTTCTCGAACATTTTTAGAATATTTAAGGACATTTTAAAACATAAAGGTTTGTTACACATGCTCCAATCTTCAAATTAACGTTCTAGATTATTCTCGAACATTCTAAATCATTGTCGAAGAATCTGGAACGTTCTGTAACATTTTAGAGCATTCATTAGAACATTCCGGAAAATCTGAAACATTCTAAGTCATTCTCGAAAAATGTGGAACGTTTTGGAACATTTTAAGTAATTATTTGGTATTTTAAATCGTTGTTAAACAATTTAGATCATTAATAAAAATTTCAGATCATCCTGGAATCTTAAAAACTATTTTCTAGCATTTTATAATATTCTGAAAAATCCCAGATAAATCTCAAATATTCTAAATCTTCCTCGAAGAATTGGAACAATCCTGAAACACTTTAGAACGTTCTCGAACATTTTTAGAATAGTTAAGGACATTTTAAATCATAAAGGTTTGTTACACATACTCCAATCTTCAAATTAACGTTCTAGATTATTCTCGAACATTCTAAATCATTGTCGAAGAATCTGGAACGTTCTGTAACATTTTAGAGCATTCATTAGAACATTCCGGAAAATCTGAAACATTCTAAGTCATTCTCGAAGAATGTAGAACGTTTTGGAACATTTTAAGTAATTATTTGGTATTTTAAATCGTTGTTAAACAATCTAGAACATTCTAGATCATTAATAAAAATTTCAGATCATCTTGGAATCATAAAAACTACTTTCTAATATTTTTTAATATTTTGGAACATTCGAGATTCATTTCAAATATTCAAAATCTTTCTCTAAAAGTTGCAACAATGCGGAGACATCTCAGAAGGGGGTATAATTTGAATGTTTTTCACCAAAACATTAAATAAAGGGTTGAATTTCGTAAATATAAATATTTTTTAGGTCCTATATAAAATTAATGGTACAACCCTTTTTGTTATTTGTGGTGTCGGTGTCCCAACCAAGGGATGGGACATATTTCTATCCGTTTTCATTCCATTTTTCCAATTCAGTGACTGTCTTTAGAACAAGGTACGCATATGCCGTTGAAAAAAGAGTCACGGTTCAAAGGACCTCACATGAGACACGTCCTGGTTGATCCTTGTACAAGTGGTGGGTAGTAGGTACACTGTCAGAGGTCTCCCAGAAGTACCGCAAGGTACAATGGGACGCAACGAGGTATCGGGCTAATTATTCTCTTGTGTTTGAATACACGAAAGCCACAACTACCACTAATGCCACTACCATCAGGATCAGGGTGAATTGTAGGTACATTTGTGTGTATGCACACTATGTCCTCGTATAACAAGGATTTTATTAGGACACTCGACGAGTCCACGCAAATGACGATGGCTTTTGAAAATGCTCGGTTGAAGAAATTCACCAGGGGCTTCTATCTATCACTGGAGTGCAGTGTTACGCTACGGTGGATTTCCAGATCTGTTTTGTGTGTGGCACTTTATTTTTTAACATATCGTTTTGCTAAACAGGAATCACATGGGGTGAGTACAAATGACGTATAACAGATCGTTTTTATTTACCAAAAATATTAATTATTTATATATATTTTTTTTAAACAATAACGTTTGGAGGAAAATAAATTAATTAATTTCTGATATAAAGTTTTAAAAAAAACCCCTAAAATGCTCCCTCAGATTTGACAATCGCTCCAGTAAAAAAATAACACTTAATTAGGTAAATAATTGTATCTAATCAATGAAACAAAAGTTTCTAAAACTGTTTCCAACCATTTGTTAAAAATTACTTTTGAAAAATATGAAACATTTTGGAAAGTTCTAGATCGATCTCGAACATTCCAAATCATTTTCGAAATATTTGGAACATTCTAAGTCATTCTAGAACATTCTATAGATCATTAATAAAAATTTTAGATCATCCTGGAATCCCAAATAATATTTTCCAACATTTTTAAATATTCTGAAAAATTCCAGATAAATGGAAAATATTCCAAATATTTCTCGAACAGTTGCAACAATTCGGAAACATTTCAGAACGTTCTCGAACATTTTTAGAATATTTAAGGACATTTTAAAACATAAAAGTTTGTTACACATGCTCCAATCTTCAAATTAAAGTTCTAGATGATTCTCGAATATTCTGAGTCATTTTCGAGAAACCTGGAACATTCTGTAACATTTTTGAGCATTCTTTAGAACATTCAAAATCATTCTCGAAATATTTGGAACATTCTAAGTCATTCTTGAACAATGTAGAACATTCTCGAACATTTTAAGTCATTCTTGAGTATTTTAAATCGTTGTTAAACAATCTAGAACATTCTACAGATCATTAATAAAAATTTCAGATCATCCTGGAACCTTAAAAACTATTTTCTAACATTTTTTCATATTCTAGAAAACCCCAGATACATCTCAAATATTCTATATCGAAGAATTGGACCAATTCATAGACATTTCAGAACGTTCTCGAACATTTTTAGAATATTTAAGGCCATTTTAAAACATAAAAGTTTGTTACACATGCTCCAATCTTCAAATTAACGTTCTAGATCATTCTCGAATATTCTCGAACATTCAAAATCATTCTCGAAATATTTGGAACATTCTAAGTCATTCATGAACAATGTAGAACATTCTCGAACATTTCTAGCTTTCTTATCAAAGGACTGATCAATAAATTTTAACACGATCCTGATTCTGGACTTTTTTGTGGATCATATTATATTAATTTAATCAATTGGGGAAAAAATATGAGGGTTGACCAAAATGTGCTGCAAATTTTTCGCAATTTTGCTTACTGAATAATCTGCAAAACCCAAGCGTAAAATGTCTCTTTAGTCACACATTGCATTTTTACACCCAATTGAGAAAACTAACCCCTAAGGGGTGGATTTTTATGCAATACAGCACTAACAAAAAAAAAATAACGAAGTTGCTGGACAGAACATCGCTTGTAGTTCAGATTTTGGTAAGAGCTTGTTTGCTACGTAAAGTTGGTCTTCTGTTTTGCCCCCCCAATAGGGGTGAGTGTGTACAAAATTGCGCAAACAGGTGATTATCCTTTCTTCTGCGACAAATTGGAAATGTGACGGTTGTCACTGTCTAATGTTACGTTATAGTGTCACCAAGTCTGTTAGTAACACTCTCCATCCGTGACTAAATCGAGACAGCTGCGTAGTGCGCCATGAATCAACGCACGAAATCATCCCCTTAACGCGTAAAAATGATCCAATTTCTAATAGTGATTGCGAAAAATCAAAATACTGAAATTTTGTCTAAAACAAATCATAATAACTATCTACTAATATTTAGGGTGATTTCTAAACAATACCATAAAGGGCACTTTTTTGTTTCAAGGGTTTGATTCAGTTCAAAATCCAAAAAGGAAAAAACTTTTAGAGTTTTAGTCCTGCAGTAAATAAAAATAGATGAACGACCCCCTATCGGAGTGGCTGTTTTGAATAAAACGAGACGTTTTGGATTAAGAGTCAGTGGGGTGAAACAGATCCGCAGGTGGCGGGCATTGAGCACGTGCCGCATACAAAGGGATGATCCGCTGCGGACGACGCTCGCGACGCCCGCCGTCCACTTTCGATGTCAGGATTAAAGCAGGACGCACGATCACGTGCCGAAAATTCACTCCCGCTCAGGTAGAAAATAAAGACACAAGATAATGTCTGTCTGTCTGTCTGTCTGTCTATTATTTGTGACGCAAAATACGCCACACGCCTCCAACAATACCGGCCTTTCTCGAGGGTCAAGCGGCGAAGATCAAAGGGGTACTGAAATTTTTCATGCGTACGGGCTGGTGCCTGAAAGTAATCAACTTACAGTTTTGTTACTGGGAATAAACGGATTTATTAGCGCACTCTGTCGCCAAGAAACAGAACCCTTGACAGTCAGACACTTTTGGTGCACTCTTCATCAAAGATTCCATTTTCGGAAAGTGGAATCACAAACTGATTAATGCATTTGGGTTATTTGGACGTTCCGGAACGTTCTCGAACATTTTGGAATATTTAAGGACATGAGGGTTTATTATACACGTACCAATCTTCTAACGTTCCAGATCATTATCGAACATTGTAAATCATTTTCGAAAAACCTGGAACATTCTGTAACATTTTAGAGCATTCTCTAGAACATTCTAGATCATTCTTGAAAAATGTAAAACGTTCTGGAACATCTTATGTCATTCTAGACTATTCTAAATCGTTGTTAAACAATCTAGAACATTCTAGATAATTAATAAAAACTTCAGATCATCCTGGAATCCCAAAAAAAGTTTTTTAACATTTTTTAATATTCTGAAAAATCCCAGATAAATCACAAATACTCTATATCGAAGAATTGGAACAATTCTGAGACGTTTCAGAACGTTCTAGATCATTCTCGAACATTCTAAATCATTTTCAAAATATTTGGAACACTCTAAGTCATTCTCGAACAATGTAGAACATTCTGGAACATTTTAAGTCATTCTTGAGTATTCTAAATCGTTGTTAAACAATCTGGAACTTTCTAGATAATTAAAAAAAAATTCAGATCATCCTGGAATCTTAAAAAATATTTTCTAACATTTTATAACATTCTGGAAAACCTCAGATTAATCTCAAATAGTCTTAATCTTTCTTGAAAAGTTGCAACAAGTCTGAGACGTTTCAGAACGTTCTCGAACATTTTTAGAATAGTTAAGGACATTTTAAAACATAAAGGTTTGTTACACATGCTCCAATCTTCAAATTAACGTTCTAGATCATTCTCGAACATTCTAAATCATTTTCGAAGAACCTGGAACATTCTGTAACGTTTTAGAGCATTCCTTAGAACTTTTCAAATCATTCTCGAAAAATCTGCAACATTCTTATTCATTCTTGAAAAATGTAGAACGTTCTCGAACATTTTAAGTCATTCTAGAGTATTCTAAATAGTTGTTAAACAATCTAGAACATTCTATAGATCATTAATAAAAATTTCACATCATCCTGGAGGCTCAAAGAATATGGTCTGTACTCAAAGTTTCAACATCTTCAAAGTGAATTTCCTTTTTGGAAAACCTACAATCATACTAGGGTGAAGAATATTTCCAAAAAACTTGTCGAAGTTTTATTTTCTTTGTATTCAATTCTTCAAATTCTTTCAGTCTCTTCTCCAATTTGGTTTTTGTGTTCTTCTTCGTGACTATTAAATTATAAATAACTTCCGGTGTCATTGTGAAGTAAAATTAACAAACAGGTGAACTTCCGGGTGGTGTATATCGTGGTATAAGTTTGTATAAAATTTAGAGTTGGTAAAAGAAAGGACATGTATAGAAACTCAGTTCCACTGCTACTTTTAATTAAGTTCTATCATTAATCAAAACCATGCTGCGCTGAACTGGCGAACCTCGTTGTTCAGTTGTAGCATATTTCACTTTTCGTTTCGCTCGTCAACGAACGAGGGTAAACCAGTGGGGTACGGCGGACGGAAAGGGATGCAGAAGGAGCAAATGACGACGCCACGTCGCGTCGGCGACGCCCGGCGTCGCTAATCCGTATTGCACTTTTTAATTTTATTAGAAACTAAAACTACTACTTATATTTTACATTATATTATAGATATCGAATAAATATGTAGTAAAACAAACGAATGTGTCCCCTCCTCTATCACTCCTCTCCTCCCCCCAACCCTTTTACTCTATCTTAACTTCTCCTCCATCTTGTCTCTTCCTCCCTTCCCATTTTCTTCTTTACTCCCATTTTTTTATTCTGTATATCGTCCACTCCCTGATATTTCCTTTTTCCCTCCTCTATCGCCCCTCCTCCCCGCTGTCTGATCTTCCCACCTCAACACCTTCGTCCCCTTCGTCCCCTTCATCACCTCCTCCATCTCATCTCTTCCTCTATTATCATTTACACTCTTATCTTCTTCTATATCTCATGCCATCCCCCATATTCCCCCTTGACTCTTCTTTCTCCCCTCTCCCCCCCTCCATCTGGTCTTCCCACCTCAAGACCCATTCGTTCCTTCCATCACCTCCTTCATCTCATCTCTTCCCCTCTTCTCATTTTCTTCTTTACCCTCCTATCTTTTTCTATATCTCGTCTCCTCCCTCATATTCCCTCTTTCTTGTTCTTTGTCCCCCTTCTCCCCAACATCTGATTTTCCCACCTCACCATCTTCGTCCCCCTCATCACCTCCTCCATCTAATCTCTTCCTCTCTTCTCATTTTCTTCTTTACCATACTATCTTTTTTTGCATCTCATCTCCTCCCTTACAGTCCCCATTTTCTCTTATTTCTCGCCCTCCTCCACAACATCTGATCTTCCCACATTAACACCTCCGTCCCGCTCATCACTTTTTCCTCATCTCCCTTTCCATCTCATCTGTTCCTCCCTTCCTATTTTCTTCTTTACCCTTCTTTCTTTTCGTGTATCTCACCTCTTCCCTCATATTCCCATTTACCTCTTCTTCCTCCCCCTCTTCCCCACCATCTTCTCTCCCCATCTCAACCCTCTTCACGTCCTCCACATAACCAACCTCATCTCCTTCTCCTGATTGCCTCCTCCTACCATCTTTCTCCTCATATCCCCCTCACCTCCTTCTCCTTTGTCTCTCCTCTTTCTACCCTCCATCCTTCTCCCCCACTCACTTCCTCCCCCCCTACTCCTATTACAACTATACAATAATCTTTACAGGCCTTTTTTTTTTAATATTTAATTTCATTTCTTTTTAATTACCTGTTACAACTTCTGCTTATCAATTTCTACAGAACTTAAATTTTTGTTTCATTAATAAAAATAATTAATTAAACGAAAGATTAAAGATTGGGGTGACAGATTTTTCGTTAATTTGTCCCATTTAATAACAGAATATAAATACAGATCCAATTTAAATGTAAATTGTATTTATTTACATTTCATTATTGGAAAAACGTATTTTGTGGAGCTTTGGCTAATCAATCAGGGTGGAATTAATAATTTTCTATTTGCCTCGAATATTTTCCTGAGTGGAAACAGTTGCGGCTTTACACGAGCAAAAAAAATAAACAAAAATCGGTTTGGCTTTTGTAAAACGTAAAGCTCACGATAACATATCGTTTATTGATGTTATTACATGTATTTTCTGAGTTTATCACTGACGATACGAGTGCTCCATGTTTGCATGGACTTTGTGAAAATCCGCCTGGTGATGAATTTCCACCCCAAAATAAAAAAAAATAAATTAAAAAAAGGAAAAACAGAAAAAGCTATTTGGTGATTAGAGTCAATTATAATTTTAAGGGTGGTTTATTTATTTATAAGGGCGGTTTATATATTAGACTCAAAAATTTGTCGACGAAATCGCCACCAGGAGCTTGCTTTCCTTGTGCAGAGCTACATATAAGTCTTCTTAACATTTATAAACCCTCTCGATGTCATTAAAAGCTATCGATCATGAAACAATAAAGTAATTAATTACTATTTAGTAGCTGTAATCGAGTGATTAATTTGGAAATGATTTGGGTCCTTTTGTATTTGTGTAAAAGGTTGCAATCAACAAATTTTGGTGGTGAGAGTGAGAGTGAGAGTAAGAGAGAGTGGTGAAAGCTCGGAAGAAAAGTTTGTTTGTTATGATAAGCTTGACAAGGGGTTGGTCGGATTGTGTTCTGGAAAAGAGGCAAATTAGGAAACAAAAGGAAACAATTCCTGTTCAACTCCGTCTAGTCGAAAGAGTAATCTTATTCAAAACAAAAGGCCGGAAGTACGTGTAACAAAACGGTTTTAGAGACACTTGTTGAATTTCCTGCGGTTATTATGATCGAATGTTGTATTAAATTGCGATTATACACCCCAAAAGGGTTCCACGATTTTTACATAAATAATATTTGGTTTTAAAAAAAGAATTTAAAACAAAAAAATTAGTTTACTATGAGGGTGTTTACATAATAGTAATAGATAGTAATGTACCAGGAAGTTATAGATACCCCAAAATAATTCGAAAATGTTCTAGAATGTTATAGAATGTTTCAAATTGTTTTAGAAAGTTATTCAATTTTTCAGAAGTTATTTTTTTAAAAGTTCAAGAGAGTTTGAATATGCACTGGATTGTTTCAAAATGTTCTCAAAAATTATATAATCTTCCAAAGATTTGAGAAGGTTCTAAAGTCTTCTATAATGTTATAGAGTGTTTCTGAAGATTCGAAAATGCTCGAAAATATTTCAGTATGTTCTAAAATGTTATTAAACTCTGCAAAAATCATTTTTAACTTCAAGAGGGTTCCAGTAGATACTGGAATTTTTCTGAATGTTCCAGAAAGTTATAAAATTTCATAAAAACGTTCTAGAATGTTTTAGACTGTTCTCAAAAATAAGAAAATGATGGAGAAAGTTTCAGAATGTAGGATGTTTTGGAACGTTATTCAATTTCTCAAACGTTATTTTGAAGAAAGTTCATGAGTGTTTTAATATTTATTTTCCGGAATGCTTCAAAATGTTCCAGGGAGTTATAGAAAGTTATTCAATTTTCCAATAGTTATTTTTAAAAAAGTTCGAGAAAGTTTCAATGTGAACTGGAATGTTTCAAAATATTCCAGAAAATTATAGGATTTTCCAAAGATTTGAGAAGGTTAGAAATAAAAAAATCTTCTATAATGTTATAGAGTGTTTCTGAATATTCGAAAATGCTCGAAAATATTTCAGGATGTTCTAAAATGTTATTAAACTTTCCAAAAATCATTTTTAACTTCAAGAGGGTTCCAGTAGATACTGGAATGTTTCATAATGTTCCAGAAAGTTACAGAAACCCCAAATAATTCGAGAATGATCTGAAACATTCTAGAATGTTTCTAAAGGCTTGAGAATGTTTCAGATTGTTCTAAAAGTTATTTTTTAAAAAGTTCAAGAGAGTTTCAATATGCACTGGATTGTTTCAAAATGTTCTCAAAAATTATAAAATCTTCCAAAGATTTGAGAAGGTTCTAAAGTCTTCTAGAATGTTAAAAAGTGTTTCTGAAGATTCGAAAATGCTCGAAAATATTTCAGGATGTTCTAAACTGTTATTAAACTCTGCAAAAATCATTTTTAACTTCAAGATGGCTCCAGTAGATACTGGAATGTTTCATAATGTTCCAGAGAGTTACAGAAACCCCAAATAATTCGAGAATGATCTGAAACGTTCTAGAATGTTTCTAAAGGCTTGAGAATGCTTCAGATTGTTCTAAAGTTATTTTTTAAAAAGTTCAAGAGAGTTTCAATATGCACTGGATTGTTTCAAAATGTTCTCAAAAATTATAAAATCTTCCAAAGATTTGAGAAGGTTCTAAAGTCTTCTAGAATGTTAAAAAGTGTTTCTGAAGATTCGAAAATGCTCGAAAATATTTCAGGATGTTCTAAAATGTTATTAAACTCTCCCAAAATTATTTTCAACTTCAAGAGGGTTTCAGTAGATACTGGAATGTTTCATAATGTTCCAGAGAGTTACAGAAACCCCAAATAATTCGAGAATGATCTGAAACGTTCTAGAATGTTTCTAAAGGCTTGAGAATGCTTCAGATTGTTCTAGTTATTTTTTAAAAAGTTCAAGAGAGTTTCAATATGCACTGGATTGTTTCAAAATGTTTTCAAAAATTATAAAATCTTCCAAAGATTTGAGAAGGTTCTAAAGTCTTCTAGAATGTTAAAAAGTGTTTCTGAAGATTCGAAAATGCTCGAAAATATTTCAGGATGTTCTAAAATGTTATTAAACTCCCAAAATTATTTTTTAAGTTCAAGAATGTTCCAGGGACTTATAGAAATAATTCTGGAAAGTCCTAAAACGTTCTAGAATGTTATAGAATGTTACAGATTGTTCTAAAAAGTTGTTATTATATTGAATAATAAAAATCATAATAGTGACCCAAAATCTATTTTCAAAAACTTCATATTGTGATTATTATTTTGAAAATATATAAAAAATTTAGTTTTATTGCAAACAATTAGAAACGTAGAACGAAGATATCTATATGTACTTAGTTGCACCGATCCCTCTTCCAGCAGATGTTTCGTATGCTTTTCAGGGAGTACAATAAAGCAACCCTTTAGAATCACTCTTCTTTAACATTTCGGATCCCCCCTGACAAAAACAATTATGCAACGATATTTGTGGTTCATTTCTACATTTAACTCATTCAATTATTCTGCTTGTTGAACACGACGTACACATATATCATTCCATTTCATACTCGATTTATTATTTATTTATCTCGTTGCTAATTTTAAATTAACGACATCCTATAAAATAAATTGTAAAGGCATTGGGGTAGATTTGGATCCTATGTGTATTTTTGTTTTTTCTTTTAAAAGATGAGGTCAAACTGTTGGAAGTACATTTGAGTTTTGACGAATTTGACCCCCAAGATTTATAGAAATTACCTGACCTTTCCCAGTGACCCTTTTTTTTCATTTAAGTCGCTAATAATAGTTAGATAAGTACCAATAAAACCCTGGACACACGAGTGAAATTTTTGCTGCTTCCTATGGACAGAGAGGGATAGAAATGCGACCCCTTTTTTAATATCACTTACAGGGGCGATGAGTATGCTCTTGATATATGTATGTATTTATTTAAAAAAAAAAGGTGCGATATTAAATGGTGACACGTGACAGTAGCAAATAGTCATATGACTGACTTTCTCGATCACCTGTAGATTCTCTATGCTATATCATAGATAACATTGTGTAGCTTACATAAATAAAGTTTGTACACAACACTTGTACATTCCCACGAGATTAAACCCTTAACAAATAATGAACACGTGTACCCATCCTGTATAAATAATAAAATTAATTATTTAATTAGAAAATCTTGAAGAAAAATGATCACCTATATAGTATAGTATTTGCGTTAAGAGTTGGCGATTTTATATTTAGAAAAAACAAATAAGTGTACCACTTAATATGTACTTTATTATTTGGCAAATGGAGTTCAAATTTTATTCCAACTAACAATAAAAAAAGAACGTTTATGAAGTTGTGTGTCATGCACGAGGGATATGGTTAACTTTTAGTTGTTGGTCATTTCGACTATTTATTACGTTGTCATTTCGACATCGAAAAAGGGTTGTTAATTATCTGAATTTCAATCGACAAAACGTTCCGGACCACGAAGCAGAAAAGTTCTGTACGAACTTTGAGTAATTAAGCGAATACCAAATGATTTGAGGTATTGCATTCGTATGTTAATAAAGTTGTTACACACATCGTAAAAATTGAGTTTGACACCATGCATATACATACATCCCAAAAAAAATTTAAAAATCAAAAAAATGCTGAACACTTCATCTTCACTTCGTCAATCTTTATAATACAGTTAACAGAATACAATTTCAATGGGTTTTGGATTGGACTAGAAAGTCATAAATCCTTCAAAAATTCGAGAAGGTTCTAAAATGTTCCAGAATGTCCCATTTTCCAAAAGTTATTTTTAAAAAAGTCCAAGAGTGTTTCACTATGCTCCTGAATATACCAGAACGTTCCAGAAAAGTATAAAATCCACCGGAATATTCGAGAAGGTTCAAAAACGTTCTAAAATGTTTCAGACTGATGTTCCAGAAAGTTAAAAAATCCCACGAAAGATTCGAAAAAGTCCAAATCCCTCCTACTATGTTATAGAATATTTTTAAATATTCTAGAAAGTTCAAAAATCTTCTACAATGTTATAGAGTGTTTGTAAACGTACGAACATGCTCGAGAACGTTTTATGATTTTCTAAAATATTTCTTAACGTTCCAGAACACTGTAGATTCTTCCAAAGACTTGCGAAGGTTCTGAGACGTTCTAGAAGGTTATAGGGTGTTTCTAAAGATTCGAAAATGTTCGAAAAAGTTCGATAACATTACTCAATTGTTTAAGAGTTTCGAAATGATGTAGAAGTATCCAGAAGGTTACAGAGTCCCCCGAATGATTGGAGAAGGTTCTAAATCAGTCTAGAATGTCATAGAATGTTTGTAAAGATTTGAGAATGTTTCAGATTGTTCTAGATAGTTATTCAATTTTCCAAAATTTATTTTTAAAAAGTTTAAGAGAGTTTCAATGTGTACTGGAATGTTTTAAAATATTCCAGAATGTTCTCAAATCTTTGAGAAGATTCTATAACATTCTATAAGGTTATAGAGTGTATCTGGCAAATTCGTAAATGCTCCAGAATATTTCAGGATGTTCTAAAATGTTATTAAACCCTACAAAAATAATGTTTAACTTCAAAAGTGTTCCAGTGTATACTGGAATGTTTCAGAATGTTCCAGAAAGTTATAGAATTCCACAAAAACGTTCTGAAATGTTTTAGCGTGTTTTCAAAAGTACAGAGACAATGAGAAAAGTTTCAGTAAGTTCAAGAGTGTTTGAAAATGTTCTGGAAAGCTTTAGAATGTTCTAGGGAGTTGTAGAAATCCCAAATAATTCGAGAATGTTCTAGAACGTTCTAGAATGTTATAGAATGTTTCTAAAGATTTGAGAATGTTTCAGATTGTTCTAGATAGTTATTCAATTTTCCAAAATTTATTTTTAAAAAGTTTCAGAGAGTTTCAATGTGTACTGGAATGTTTTAAAATATTCCAGAATGTTCTCAAATTTTTGAGAAGATTCTATAACATTTTATAAGGTTATAGAGTGTATCTGGCAGATTCGTAAATGCTCCAGAATATTTCAGGATGTTCTAAAATGTTATTAAACCCTACAAAAATAATGTTTAACTTCAAAAGTGTTCCAGTGTATACTGGAATGTTTCAGAATGTTTCAGAAAGTTATAGAATTCCACAAAAACGTTCTGAAATGTTTTAGCGTGTTTTCAAAAGTACAGAGACAATGAGAAAAGTTTCAGTAAGTTCAAGAGTGTTTGAAAATGTTCTGGAAAGCTTTAGAATGTTCTAGGGAGTTGTAGAAATCCCAAATAATTCGAGAATGTTCTAGAACGTTCTAAAATGTTATAGAATGTTTCTAAAGATTTGAGAATGTTTCAGATTGTTCTAGTATCTATGTTATTCAATTTTCTAGAAGTTATTTTTAAAAGTGTTCAAGGATGTTTCAATACGTTCTAGAATGTATCAGAATGTTCCACGAAGTTATAGAACCTTCCAACGATTCGAGAAGGTTCTAGAATGTTTCAGAATTTAATACAACATTGTTAAAAATTCGTGAGTGTCTTAGGTAATTCGTGGACATTGGGAAATGCTGTAGAATGTTCCATAAATGATCTAGAATGTTCTATATTATTATTTAGTTATCAGACAGTTATAGAATACAATTCATCGGGGCGAAACGGGGGTAACCGTCTCGCTAGAAATATAAATAAAATATAAAACGTGAAAATGAAAGATATTAAAAATTTTAAAAAAGGAAAATTCATTTGACAGTAAAAGAATATACTTTTTCCACCCCCTTGAGTTGAAAGACGATCGTTCTTTATTTTTTCGTTGATCCGCCCCACTCAGTCGGCCGTCGTCCCATCAACCCCCGTGCTCCAAGCCATCTTCGACGGCGGCACATTGACGTTCCAGCTCCGACTTTTAATAAAACTCTTGTCTGTTCGGATCTGATAGATGGCTGCACCCTAGTCAGATATTAAAGCCAAGTGTGCCGACAGGGCATCGGAGCACTCGGGATAGACGTGGCGAAAGAGCAAACGAGAGACAACGGGGGTGGCTTCGGGCTTCGGGGTGCCGTAAGGGGAGAATTACTGACGAATGCTCGAAATCTGCTTTCTGGGGAAAAGTGTTCCTCCACTATTTCCCTCTCGTTTTTTTTTTTTAATGACGAATTGGAACAAAGCAAAAAGCAAATTTTCCAGAATACGAAACAAAAAATAGGGGTTACTATAGTGAGTATATCAAGGGTAATTAAGACAATCTTTTTTTTTTTATTGATATGGTGGTAACAGCTCTAAAGTTAATTAAGGAATTCTACAAAATTTTAAAAATCTAGTAATTTTGAATTAACATCAAACTCTTCTCATTTTACATTGGTTTTTAAGGGGGACGTTAAGGTCCAAGTCACCGTACCCCCTTCGGAAATAAAAATATTAATAGGAACATTTTTCTTCCCCATAATTATTCAAAGGATTCGATAAAATTTTGAAGTTCTACAAATTATAAATTAACACATATCAAACTTTTTGTTCCAAGTGGGGGAGGAAATTTGGGTCCAGATTACTAACCCCCTTTAGGGGTCATAGAAACCATCACTAATATTTTTCTTCTCTGTATCATTCAAGGGATTTGATACAGTATTAAAATTCTAAAAATTCTGAATCAATATCACACTCTTCTCATTTTAAATGATCATATAGAGGAGTCGAATTGGGGTCAAAGCTCCACCCCACCTAGGGACCAGAGGATCCAGCACTAACCTATTTTTTAACTATTTCATTCGAGGGATTTGATAAAATTTTGAAAATCTACTAATTCTGAATTAATATCAAACCCCTTTCATTTTACAGTAGTTTCTAGGGGAGAACTTAGGGTCTGGATCACAGTCCCCCTTCGGGATTAGAAGTACCAACAGTAAACTTTTTCTTCCCCATAATTATTCAAAGAATTCGATAAAGTTTTGAAGCTCTACAAATTCTAAATTTATCAATTTTTTTGTTCCAAGTGTGGAGGGGAGTAACGGTCCGGATTACTACCCCCTTTAGGGATCAGACCTAACCAACACTAATATTTTTATTCCCTAAGTTACTCAAGGGACTTAATATAGAGTTAAAATCCTACCAATTCTGAATTCTTATTATCTCTTGGTGAGGGGGTTAGGGTCTAGATCACTACCCCTTTTTTTTTGGCATCAGAAAAACTGATGGGAATCTTTTTTTTTATCTCCCAACTTGTTCAAGAGATTAGATGAAGTTTTGAAATTCTAAAAATTCTGATTCAGTATCAAATTCTAGGGGGTTGTGAATTTAGGGTACGGATTCTAATGGATGTTATGGTTTTCGCAATTATTTTTGTCAAAAATATCGATGTGAACTTCCAGATGAGCAGAATTAATATAACTTTTTGACGCATTTTATGCCCAGGCTTATCACATAATATATGTTCGATATAATTACGCAAAAGTATCCTCTATTGACATATTCGCCCGATTGTTTTTAATACACTATTTGCTGATATCATATATTGAACCCTTATCGTTTTACAAACAAAATTTTGACATGCTCAAATTATTAATACAGCGACCAGTTCAATATTATACAATTAAATAAATGAGTCAAGTGGAGTCACACAGATAGATACAAATTGATTCTGATTGAATTTTCCCTGTGCATATAAAAAAAAAATACGTTTCGATGTGATAACAATAAACAAAACAATGATTATTTTAAACAATTAATAAATCTATATAAATAAATTTCCGCAGAAGCAACGTCGTGGGACTTGTTTTTCCCATTAGTATATTTGATTGTCGAAGCTGGTATCACTCCCACTTTACCATCATGGTCCCCCTTAACGCCCAGGGGTTGAAAGAATATTGTATCAATCGTGTATGGTCCGGGAGCAATTTGTAAATAACCGGGTCGCGTGTCGCAAATACGGTATTGAATGTTTTCTCGCCGAAGTCACGTGGCACGGGACTAAAGACGAGCCGTAGCAGAGGGACGAAAGGGGATCGAACTATATTGGCAATATCCCTTGATGATAACGTGTGCACTGAAAGGGCCTGAAGGCTGGAAAAATTTGCCCCTTTCACAATTCGTATAAATATGTATATTGTACCTTTCTACCTAATAAAATACATGTATGTATGTACGTATGTGTCTACGAAATTTTAATTTTGAAAAAATTTGAATGGGTTTAGAGAGAAAAAAAGGGCATTAGATTTTCGCACGCGATAAAAACAATTATATCATTTCGCGTCATCTTTGGAGTGGACGAACTACTGCAGCATCAAAAAAGGGATACACAAAGGGATGCACTTGCTCGATATCTAAATCTACTGTGCACAGCAAGAGAGGCATAGAGTCTTTAATTGCCCAACCATAGAAGGAACGTGTGAAATTTTTAAGCGGGGCTAAAAATAGATAAAATCGAACTAATCACCTTCCACCCCATGAAGAAGTCACTGAAGGGCGAAATGACAAGAACATGTATCCAAGTGGCAAGAATTCTTGCTCTTACTCATGGAAATTCTTGCCTTGTCTTGTTCTATCGCACAATTTTCTTGCCTTTGTTCTTACAAATAGAACAAGACAAGAAATTTGTGAGCAAGGACAAAATTCGACAAGAATTTCCATTAGCAAAAGTGAGATTTCTTGTCAATAAATTAACTGATGAATTACGTACTCATCTCCCAACACAGTGCAAATACATCACCAATGACCACCAAGACAAGAAGTAGTCTTAATTCTTGTCTTCAATAATTTCTTCTATCATTCACTGCTCTGTCTAATAGAACTTGCTCAAAAGTTTCTTGTTTTATTATTGCAACAGGAACAAGAAAAGATAAATAATTTAACGTGTGAGTGCAATAAAAAACAAGAATTTCCATTAGCTAGGACAAAATTTCCTATAAATGAATTAGCTGATGAACTCCATACCACAGACGGACAAGACAAGAACCTATTTTACTTCTTGTCTTGAATTCTCAAGAAGCTGGAATTCTTGTTTCTCTATAATTCATTGACAAGAAATCTAGCCTTTGCTAATGGAAATTCTTGTGTTGTTTTGTTCTTTCTCACAATTGTCTTTGTCTTTGCAGCACGAACACAACAAGAAATTTGTAAGCAAGAACAAGAGTAAGCAAGAATTTCCATTAGAACGAGCGAAATTCCTTGATGAATTACACATCTGACAATTACAGAGCAGACACATTACCATCGACCAACAATACAAGAAGTTGTTTCACTTCTTGTTTTGTATCCAAAGAGCAAGATTTCTTGTTCCTTTCTAACTGATTGACAAGAAACCTTTTGGTCTTGCTAGAGGAATTCTTTTCTGATCTTGTCCTTACACAAAAACTTCTTGTTTTGTTCTTAAAGCAGAAAGCATGAACATAACAAGAAATTTGTGTAAAATCAAGACAAAACAAGAATTTCCATTAGCAAAGACAAGATTTCTTATCAACGAATTGTTTAAAGAATTAAACGTCTTCTAATTACAGCACAGATACATCACCATAGACCATCAAAGACAAGAAGTTGTTTTAATTCTTGTCTTGTATATTCAAACAGAAAGAATTCTTGTTTCTCTATAATTCATTAACAAGAAATATTGCCTTTACTAATGGAAATTCTTGTGTTGTTTTGTTCTTTCTAACAATTGTCTTTGTCTTTGCAGCACGAACACAACAAGAAATTTGTAAGCAAGAACAAGAGTAAGCAAGAATTTCCATTAGAACGAGCGAAATTCCTTGATGAATTACACATCTGACAATTACAGAGCAGACACATTACCATCGACCAACAATACAAGAAGTTGTTTCACTTCTTGTTTTGTATCCAAAGAGCAAGATTTCTTGTTCCTTTCTAACTGATTGACAAGAAATCTTCTGGTCTTGCTAGAGGAATTCTTTTCTGATCTTGTCCTTACACATAAACTTCTTGTTTTGTTCTTAAAGCAGAAAACATGAACCAAACAAGAAATTTGTGTAAAATCAAGACAAAACAAGAATTTCCATTAGCAAAGACAAGATTTATTTTCAACGAATTGTTTAAAGAATTAAACGTCTTCTAATTACAGCACAGATACATCACCATAGACCATCAAAGACAAGAAGTTGTTTTAATTTTTGTCTTCTATACTCAAAAAGCAGGAATTCTTGTTTCTTCATAATTCATTGACAAGAAATCTTGCCTTTGCTAATGGAAATTCTTGTGTGGTTTTGTTCTTTCTCACAATTGTTTTGTCTTTGCGACACGAAAACAACAAGAAATTTGTAAGCAAGAACAAGAATAGACAAGAATTTCCATTAGCAAAAGCAAAAATTCCTTGTAGATGAATTACACATCTGCCAATCACATAGCAAATGCATCACCATCGACCAACAATACAAGAAGTTGTTTCACTTCTTGTTTTGTATCCAAAGAGCAAGAATTCTTGTTCCTTTCTAACTGATTGACAAGAAATCTTCTGGTCTTGCTAGAGGAATTCTTTTCTAATATTGTTCCTGCTCAAAATTTTCTTGTTTTGTTCTTAAAGCAGAAAACATGAACAAAACAAGAAATTTGTGTAAGATCAAGACAAAACAAGAATTTCCATTAGCAAAGACAAGATTTCTTATCAACGAGTTTGTCTAAAGAATTAAACGTCTTCTACTTACAGCACAGATACATCACCATAGACCATCAAGACAAGAAGTTGTTTTAAATCTTGTTTTGTATACTCAAACAGAAAGAATTCTTGTTTCTCCATAATTCGTTGACAAGAAATCTTGCCTTTACTAATGGAAATTCTTGTGTTGTTTTGTTCTTTCTCACAATTGTCTTAGTCTTTGCAGCACGAACACAACAAGAAATTTGTGAGCAAGAACAAGAGTGGACATGAATTTCCATTAGCACGAGCGAAATTCCTTGTCTATGAATTAGTTGATGAATTACAGAGCAGACACATTACCATAGACTAATAATACAAGAAATTGTTTCACTTCTCGTCTTGTATCCTCAGAGCAAGAATTTTTGTTCTTTTGTAATTCACTGACAAGAAATCTTGCTGGTCTTGTTTTTGCTCACAATTTCTTGTCTTTGTTATTCTTTCAACTTGAATAAGACATAGAATTTTGTGACTAACAAGAATTTAGCAAGATTTCTTGTTAATGAATTAGCAAGAAACAAGAATTCTTGCTCTATTTAGGTTAAACGATAGGTACATATTCCTTGTGACCTTATGCCCTAGCAACTAATGAACAAAAAGTCAAAAAATTGCAATTGTTACAACACCATAGATGTTATTTAAAAAAAGGTCACTGTATTCGCGAAGCTTATTGTGTCGACCTCCTCTTCACGTCTGTTATCTCCGCATCCTTTGACGTCAGGATTAGGTAAATGACGAAAATGGGAAGGGAAGAGGGAGGCAGGCGTACGTGTACGTGTACGTATGCCGAAATCGACGCCGGCGTCGGTTCCCGTCACATGCCACTCCGACGTCAGCGTCGTCAGTTAATATGGAATACCGCCCGTCGTGTGTAACGCGCGTTCGTTTCTATAGTATTAATAAAGCTACCGTATGAATACAGAGTTGCAGAGAGGACCATCAGGCGACCAAAGGATCAAAAGGTCGCCTTTGAATTCGTTTACATACATATGCATGCGTCTAAATATGTATGTATGTGCGAGTTTAATTCGTCGCAAGAGAAAGTTCAACCGGAAGCATGGAAATTGACACTAAACTTTTCCCATATGTTACTTAATTATGAAAGATCCTTCCATCAAAACCCACAGTTATTTAAAATAAATTTTACCAAAAATAAACACCAAAAGAATTGTCTTTGTCGTTGCAACAGAAATTTATGAGCAAGAATTTCCATTAGGGAAAGCAAAAATTCATTGTAGATGAATTACACATCAGCCAATTAAAGATCAAATACATGAACATAGACCAACAATACAAGAAGTTGTTTCACTTCTTGTTTTGTATCCAAAGAACAAGAATTCTTGTTCTTTTCTAACTGATTGACAAGAAATCTTGGTCTTGCTAGAAGAAATTCTCTTCTAATCTTGTTCCTGCTCAAAATTTTCTTGTTTTGTTCTTAAAGCAGAAAGCATAAACAAAACAAGAAATTTTTGTGTAAAATCAAGACAAAACAAGAATTTCCATTAGCAAAGACAAGATTTCTTATCAACGAATTGTTTAAAGAATTAAACGTCTTCTAATTACAGCACAGATACATCAACATAGACCATCAAAGACAAGAAGTTGTTTTAATTCTTGTCTTGTATATTCAAACAGAAAGAATTCTTGTTTCTCCATAATTCATTGACAAGAAATCTTGCCTTTACTAATGGAAATTCTTCTGTAATTTTGTTGTTTCTTACAATTGTCTTTGTCTTTTCAACACGAAAACAACAAGAAATTTGTAAGCAAGAACAAGAATAGACAAGAATTTCCATTAGCAAAAGCAAAAATTCCTTGTAGATGAATTACACATCTGCCAACTGCATAGCAAATACATCACCATAGACCAACAATACAAGAAGTTATTTTACTTCTTGTTTTGTATCCAAAGAGCAAGAATTCTTGTTTTTTTCTAACTGATTGACAAGAAATCTTTTGGTCTTGCTAGAGGAATTCTTTTCTGATCTTGTACTTGCTAAAAAATTTCTTGTTTTGTTCTTAAAGCAGAAAGCATAAACAAAACAAGAAATTTTTGTGTAAAATCAAGACAAAACAAGAATTTCCATTAGCAAAGACAAGATTTCTTATCAACGAATTGTTTAAAGAATTAAACGTCTTCTAATTACAGCACAGATACATCAACATAGACCATCAAAGACAAGAAGTTGTTTTAATTCTTGTCTTGTATATTCAAACAGAAAGAATTCTTGTTTCTCCATAATTCATTGACAAGAAATCTTGCCTTTACTAATGGAAATTCTTCTGTAATTTTGTTGTTTCTTACAATTGTCTTTGTCTTTTCAACACGAAAACAACAAGAAATTTGTAAGCAAGAACAAGAATAGACAAGAATTTCCATTAGCAAAAGCAAAAATTCCTTGTAGATGAATTACACATCTGCCAACTGCATAGCAAATACATCACCATAGACCAACAATACAAGAAGTTATTTTACTTCTTGTTTTGTATCCAAAGAGCAAGAATTCTTGTTTTTTTCTAACTGATTGACAAGAAATCTTTTGGTCTTGCTAGAGGAATTCTTTTCTGATCTTGTACTTGCTAAAAAATTTCTTGTTTTGTTCTTAAAGCAGAAAGCATAAACAAAACAAGAAATTTTTGTGTAAAATCAAGACAAAACAAGAATTTCCATTAGCAAAGACAAGATTTATTTTCAACGAATTGTTTAAAGAATTAAACGTCTTCTAATTACAGCACAGATACATCACCATAGACCATCAAAGACAAGAAGTTGTTTTAATTCTTGTCTTGTATATTCAAACAGAAAGAATTCTTGTTTCTCCATAATTCATTAACAAGAAATATTGCCTTTACTAATGGAAATTCTTCTGTAATTTTGTTGTTTCTTACAATTGTCTTTGTCTTTGCAACACGAAAACAACAAGAAATTTGTAAGCAAGAACAAGAATAGACAAGAATTTCCATTAGCAACAGCAAAAATTCCTTGTAGATGAATTACACATCTGCCAATCACATAGCAAATGCATCACCATAGACCAACAATACAAGAAGTTGTTTTACTTCTTTTTTTTTTGTATCCAAAGGGCAAGAATTCTTGTTCCTTTCTAACTGATTGACAAGAAATCTTTTGGTCTTGCTAGAGGAATTCTTTTCTGATCTTATCATTGCTAAAAAATTTCTTGTTTTGTTCTTAAAGCAGAAAGCATAAACAAAACAAGAAATTTTTGTGTAAAATCAAGACAAAACAAGAATTTCCATTAGCAAAGACAAGATTTCTTATCAACGAATTGTTTAAAGAATTAAACGTCTTCTAATTACAGCACAGATACATCAACATAGACCATCAAAGACAAGAAGTTGTTTTAATTCTTGTCTTGTATATTCAAACAGAAAGAATTCTTGTTTCTTCATAATTCATTGACAAGAAATCTTGCCTTTGCTAATGGAAATTCTTGTGTGGTTTTGTTCTTTCTCACAATTGTTTTGTCTTTGCGACACGAACAATAATTTGAATTCCAGATATATCAAGGAATACATTGACGAAAAACTTCTCCTAGTTTCTTCCTCACATTCTTCAGCCTTCTTCAACATTTTAGACTTATTAATCCAACACCAGCAATTTTCTCCAGGATTGAAGGAACCCCACAACAAACTCACTCTTTCCATTAATTTGAATTAGCCAAAAAACTTGAATTTGTTCCAGAATGTATTTTCCTTTGCTTCGGGAATGGTAATACGTTTTGTGTCTGTCAGAGGAAGGCAAAGGGACTAAAACAAGTGAAGGAAACATCGTATGGGTTTGTCTGTTTTGTCGATGAGCTCGCTCATCCGAAAAGAGCGGCGCTTGGTTGAAAGGCAGGTTAAACCACGCCTGCATAAATAATTAGCCGGCAATTAATTGCACAAAGGCATAATGAAAAAAGAGTACGAGAGAAGCGCAAGAAGTGCACCAACCAAATTAAATTCTGTCGAAGGCGAATCCATACACATACAGACGTTTCCAATCCCAAACGGAAACTAATTGCACCAGTGTGACCAAAATACCAAGACATGAAAAAATCAATTCCCAAAGAAAACTGACGGTAATGATTAAGGATCTTCTTGATAAATTTGGATCTGGAAACAAGGAAAGCCAAAAAAAGGATAAAATTATATACCAAAGGTTTTTACTACGTCTTGGCTCAGGTCAGTGGTGGTTCCAAAAGAAAATTGCAGACTTTAATAGATGATCTTCATGATACATTTGGAATTTGAAGCAGGCAAAAGGCAATAAATTGATAACTGAACCAATAAGAAGTCACAAAAGTTGATGGTCTATACCAAAGGTTTTTACCACCTTTTGGTTCAAGCCAATGGTGGTTCCCAAAGAAACTTGAAGTCATTAATCAATCATCTTCATGATACGTTTGAATATAGAAGAAAGCAGAAGACAAAAACAGGATAACTGAACCAATAAAGAGAAATAAAAGTTGAAATTTCCAAAGGTTTCTAGTAGGTTCCTCTTGACTTAGGTCAATGTGGTTACTAAAGAAAATTGGGGATTTTACTCAATATATATTTGGATCTGGAAGCTAGGAAAGCCAAGAAAGGATAACTGAACCAATAGGAAGAAATAAATGTCGAATATGTCAAAGGTGACCCAGGTCAATGGAAGAAGTGATTTTGTATTACAATTTACTTAAAATGATTTGAATCTTCACCAGGATGACCAAAAATTTCAGATTTTCTCTTTTGGATCGTCTTGGATTTTGGAGTGAGGGCTGAGGATTTGGATAAGTTTAATTTTAATCAATTTGGACATTCAGGAAGATGATAGTAGAAACTCCTGGAGGATTGCAAGAAGTTTAACGGTTGTGTTGTGGACCGTTTCGTTTATTGCCCAGATTTACTGGTTAACTTTGAAACATTTAACGCCTCGACGCAGGGCGTCGTTCCGGGCTTATGGCGTACAGTTGACGTCTCCTCGGTCGTTTGACTAAATCTCTCGTCGGCTATTAAATGATGATGTCATGCGGGCTTCGACGGCGGTCGCAGTTTATGAATAATAGAGAACTAATGCCCTCGTCCACGTGGCAGCCGCTTGGGTGGCGACGACGCCGACGCCGACGACGACGACGAAGGATTATATCGGCGGTTCCGATGTGTGCAGGCGGAACGGGGCGAGGGTGTAGAGAGGACGATTGAGCGGAAAACGAGGTTTGACGCGAACCTTTATTTCCTTCGACGTATGTCCCGTGTCGCGAGCGTGCTAATAATGCCGGTAGGGTGGCAACCGACGACGCGGAGGGGTTGGAATACAGAAGGAACTATCGGTGTCGTCGTGAGAATGGGGTAATTTAAGAATTTACTTAGTCTAAGGGTTTTCGCAGAACTGATGGCGTCACAACACTCCAAAAATGGTGACTGATGATTATTACTGACCAAAATCATCCCCTAATATGAATCTCAAAAAAATATCAATAAAGAATAGGAGGGTGTCTGCAAATAACGCAATTGGTCGGATGATCCTTTTGACGTTCGACGATGCATCATCCGTCCGTCAGGGAAGACGTTCAAGAGGCAATTCAACACCCCTACGGCTAATTAAACCCCACGGCAAAAGACAGAGTGGAATCGAAAAGAGATTCCTATAAAAATGATCCCAACAGCACAGATGTTATAATGAAAAACGGTAAACAATAATACGGATTGACTGACTGATACTTGACGGATTCCTCTTTAGGGGTAGATGAGTTCTTTGTAAATAAGGGTCGTAAGAACGTTTAATAAAATACTTCGCATTTGTTGTACTTCTTTAAACTCTTGTAAGAGTCAATTAACCTGCGAATTAGTGAGGTTATGGTTGAATTACTGTGGTTCTATGGTACGTTAATCTATTGCAACGTGTCAGCCGCCATATTTGACGCCATAAGTCTCGTTTCTAATTCCTCGTTGTTCCCTGTTCCTTGAAGAAAAATCGTCTTCGATATCGGATAATCGTAAGGAAGAAGGAAGTTATATATGTGTGTGTGTGTGTGTGTATATGTACGTGAAAAAGGTCAATGGGTGTGCGGTTTGCACAAGAGGTCGATAAGAAATGGTACAAGGGATGGAGACAGGATGATCGAATGAAGGAACGAGAGGGAGAATGCTATGTGCCGAGAATCTAATAACGAATGATCGTACATTCTTTTCAATCTAGCAGGCTGTGATGCCGCTGGAATCGGCGCCGTCGTCACCGTCCCACCCCCAAACCACCCCCTCGTACTACGAAAGATTTGGAAGCCCAAAGACGGTTACCATTTGCATACAACTACATACAAAACCTGATGGAATAATGACGAAAGGCAAAAGACTTTTTAGGGGTTATAAGGACATTAAAAAATTAATTCCCCTGAGTCCTAGAACGTCTACTGGAGTTATGTACTTTTTGTAATTTTTGGAATATGAAACATTATATTTAAATACTTAATCTACATTACTGGTATCCACCCTTACAGAAGGGGTAGAAACAACAAAAACTGGCTTACCTTTTTTTAGAGTTCATCATGATAGTTGAAGCACAATACAATTTCTTCTTCAGAGTTGACACAAAGCACACAGTTCGTCTTCCGCTGGTTGCACTACACTGACCACTAAGTCATGTCTAATATTAGACGATACAGAGTACAATTAAAAAAGCAACAAGAAAGAAAGAGTTGGAATGTTAAAGAAAAGAGATGGATGCCTCGAATTAATGAGCCTTATCGGTTCAGAGGATACTTCAAGGATATTCACAGTCAAGTTATTTTGAAGATAAAATTGTTTTGTAACGCTAAAAGATGAAATATACATTTAAAAACGACGTTCAAATAACATGTAGGTATTTGTGTAATTAAAATGCAATTATTATTCTAATTAGGTACCTACTAAAAGAAATGTCTTAATATAATTAAGAAAATAAATTTGAACACTAAACTCATTCGATAAAAACTGAATCATTTTTAATGTGAAAGAAAAATGTTAATTGTCAGGCTTTTTAGCAGTCGTCGAAAGAGGAGTGCGTTCCTCGACGTTTCGTCAACGAAACACGTACGATTAGCATCTTCAGGAGATCTTCAGTAAAATACAATTTATCGAAGACTAAAAAATTCTCAGGTCTTTAGAATATCGTCAAAGAAGGAATGTTTCTCTCGACGTTTCGTCAAGTTTTACATCCTCAGGGAGTCTTTTGTAATGTACGATTTATCGAAAACTTCGAAGCCAAAACGTCGACGAAAATACTTCTTCTCCAACGACGACCAAAAGGTCCCAGAATAATCAACAAGAAGAAGATGTCAACCATACATATTGACAAAACGTCTTCTCTCGACCACAAGTGTTAAGATGACGAAACGTCGAGGAAAACTCTCCTTCGATGACAGCCAAAAAGTCTTCGATAGATCGATAAATCTTACTTTACTGAAGATTCCCTGAAGACGTCGACCAAATATGTTAACGAAACGTCAATGAAAAGACATCTTCATCAACAACAGCCAAAAAGTCAGAGAATAATTAAGTTCATTATTCGACGTTTCGTCAACCTAATACTTATGATTAACATTTTCAGGAGATCTTCAGTAAAAATACAATTTATCGTTTATCGAAGACTGAGCGATTCCTATAAGGCTTTTTGGATATCGTCGAAGAAGAAATGTTCCTCTCGACGTTTCGTCAAGTTTGGCATCTTCAGGGAGTCTTCTGTAATGTACTATTTATCGAAGACTTCGAAGCCAAAACGTCGACGAAAATACTTCTTCTCCAACGACGACCAAGAGCCCCAGAATAACCAATAAGATGAAGACGTCAACCATACATATTGACAAAACGTCTTCTCTCGACCACAAGTGTTAAGATGACGAAACGTCGACGAAAACTCTCCTTCGATGACAGCCAAGAAGTCTAAGAATAACTTAGTCTTCGATAGATCGATAAATCGTATTTTACTGAAGATCCCCTGAAGACGTCGACCAAATGTTAACGAAACGTCAACTTCTTCAATAACAGCCAATAAGTCAGAGAATGATTTAGTCCTCAAAAAATCAATAAACGCAAACAAATTGTAATTTTGTAATAAACTGAGATTTAACTAAATAAATAAATTAATTAATTAAAAAACAACGTTTCGACTTTTTTGCATACTCCTTCACCTAATATACGTTTGTTCCCATGCACATTACACACATTTATTCCTCCTATTTTCCACTCATGCATACATACAAAAGTGAGGCGTCACAGTTACCACCCCGACGCCCTCCTCGTCCCTTTTACCTCTTTAACCCTTTTCCCTTAAAACGCTTGGCTTAGAAAAGCGAACTCATTTGACTTCCCTATTCGGCACTTTACCTGTTTATAAAGGATAATAAAGGCTTATTGCACGAAGGAAACGACGCCATATTTTCTACGCCACCTACCCCGACAACGACGTCGACGTCTCCGCGACGACTTAGTCGCACCCCGAGACTAAGATATGACACCACCGGCTTAAAACCCCTCCAAACATTACGCGACACTTTTATTAAAACATATACATACATATACATTACCCCCAAAACATTTCAAGGTACAGGGGTAGCTGCTAAAGGGTAAATGTTTAAAAAAAAGAACAATAAAATTAAATTCATGGATATCTAAAACACCCAATTTAATTTTTTTTTTGTTAAAAAGTTCTTGCCCAATTTAGACACCTGCCCCTATTTAGGGGTAGTATGTAGAAAGCTGGTGTAATACGACTAGTAAATAGTTAATGCGATTATGTAATTTGGAATATTTGTAGCTGGGGCATTTTCGAGAACAAAGAATTTAATAGTGTTTGACAGGGTCTCGTATTTGATACAACACAGGGGGTTCCCAGTCAAATAACAATATTGCCTTCACATCTACCGTAACGACCTGTCGTCTGTCACTAAGTTTGTCAACGAAAATCGACACGACACGGCCGATACGTAATATAGGTGATAATGGTTTCCACATATACACGACTATAAAATGACAGGGCCGTAATGAATTTTATGGCCTTTCGATAATGGGCAAAGATACGAAGGGCGTTCTTTTGTTATGACCCTTTTTTTTGATATACGTAATTTACAGGGAATATAAAAGCTAATAAGTAGTTACTTACGTATACATACGAAGATGTGGTCTAGAAGGAAATATACTAAAATTGTGGAGGTCATCTTTTGAGGGTCAATTAGATAATTGAAAAAAAAAATGTTATCTAAACTATATCATGTGACATATCTAATGAAAGGGCTTGTTGTGAGGATGTCAAATATATTTTTTTTATAATTTTAGTGTAAATGGTTTTGCAGTTATATAAAAAAATATATGAAAATTGACCAATTCAATTGAAAAAAATAATTCAAGTCTCTTAATTAATTTATTCCTTAACCCCCCTTTCGACCTACCCCTTTATAAGTATGTTGAGTTCTTATTTTAAATATATTTTAAAAAATATAAAACGTACAAGGAATAACGGAATTTATTATTATTTTTTTATGACACTGATTACAACAAATTCCCAAAAGTTATATTTTTATGATAATTTCAAGTGGATCTATTCTTATATAAGTAATTAAATACATAAAATAATTATGTATATGAATATGAATTTGTTATTATTTTTATTATTTAAATAAAAATAGCAACAAATTTTTTAAAGTCGATTTTATATTATTAAATACTGCCCTTTTCGTTGTTTACAAAACTCTTATTCTAAAGGTGCCGATTCGACTTCGCAAAAATACTGATTTTGCATAGAGTAGAGCCGATCGATAGGGTTCAACCCCATGATGTTCAGATGGGGCGGATTTTGGTGGGCAGGCGGAGGCGACAAAAACAATGTAGCGCCATGGTTTCCAGGCAAATTCGAACCAAAATTGAAACCATTCAATAAATTTGATTGATACTTATTATGAAGCGATTCTACGAAAGAGAACACAAAACACACACGATGTATGGTACAACCAACGATAAATCGAAACGAGTTTTAAATTTTTCAGTTACAAAAATTTAATTACTCAAATTACTTATTATTATTTTTATATCACAATTATAATGTTTCTGATGTTATTAAATGATTTTTAAATTTTAGAAATTTGTTTTTAGAATTTTTGGCGACAAAAAAATTCCCAGCTAAGAAAAATCATGTCTTCTTGTTTGTTTTTCTCAAAATCTATCAACTCTAGAGAAAAAATTCATGAGAGTTTTTAATAGAGAATTTAATTCCCTATAAAAAAGGTTCAGTAAGCCAAAACTGTAAAATTAATAGGTTCCGAAATAAATTCAGTTAATTATTAGTAGAAAACACAAAAATCTCGATAAAACAGTTTTTATGTATATATTTAACTGAATTTATCGCGAAACCTATTAGTTCTGCAGTTTTGGCTTACAGGAGTTTTTTTATATAGAATTAAATTCTCTACAAAAAGCTCTTATATAATTTTGCTCAAAAGTTGATAGACTTGGAGAAAAATAAAAAAAATTATTTTTGAGCAAAAATCAACATTACAATTTTTTATTGGTACCCTAACCCTCATATTAATTTCTTACCTGCAATTTGTTGAGTATTGTGATCCTGTTTGTTTTTGAAAAAGTTTTCATCATTTTCTGTTTCTTCTTTTATATGCAAAAAATGTTTGGAATCGTTTTGAATCTGTTGAAAGAATCCAACAGTTGTGGAGTCCAAATCTGCGTCATTACTGCAACTGTCGTTTAAAAACGAACTAGATCTAGGACCTAAAAATGGTACCAACATAAGCACACATTTTTAGGAACCAAACATTGAGTTTACTTTGTTCTTCTTCTTTGAGTCCCAATTTTTTTTCGTCATTTTCTACATCTTTAACGTCTTTACTGTCTTGTCGAGCTTTCTTTTGCATTTTCTTGACCTTTGCCCTCTGATTTTGAAACCACACCTAGCAACGAAGTTAAATTTTCTAAAAGACGTGGTTCATTGAATTTTTTTGGCACTAAACTCACTTGCACTATTCTAACACTGAGTCCAGTGTCTTTGGCGAGGTTCTCTCGAACTTTTCGACTCGGTTTGGGACTTATTTCAAAAGAAGCTTTGAAAGCTCTACGTTGCTGGGTGGTCAGTATTGTTCTGGGCCTTTTGGGCCCTCTCCTCCCATCCGAAGACCTTGATGATTGTGTAAATTCATCACAGAAAAAATCACCTTTAATATTTCAAAATTACCTCCAAAAAAAAAAAAAAACAAAATGGTTAATCTTACGTACCTTGATTGTAACCCTGCAACATTTCGACTTCTTTTTCATAATCTGGTTTGCAAAATACCTGGCCCTGTTTAAAAACATATTGGTCCCCTTTTTGTAATCGCATACCACAAACCACGCAAGCAAAACAACGAACATGGAAAACACTATCACACGTCTTCATGACCAATTCTTCAGGGGATATGCGTTCAGAACATCCCAAACATTTTTTACTATATATTCTACAAAAAGATAAAAAAATCCAGAAATATTAAGTACAGCTCTGTAAGGGTGCAAAACGTGACGACCTGGACCATAAGAAATTATATAAAATTATTGATACAAATACAAAGGAAATCGCAGCTTTATATCTTTATCCGACCGCGACGTTTCGACCAAATATGCACCCTCCTTCTAAATAGCCTTTTGGCTTGCGATCCGATCGGCAAAATATGAAATATAAGAACACGGTTAAAAAGCCATGTTGGGGTGGAACATTAGGCGTCATATGTGACGTATTACCGCGTGCACCATCGCTTTAGGCCCCCATAAAGGCAGCAGGTGACGCTAACTAGATCTCCGGCATGGCAAAAAAGGGGATGGAAAGAAATAAGAAAAAAAAAAGGAAGAGAAAGTCCTTCGAGGTATTGTTGCGAAAATGTGGTTTTATTTCGACCAAAATGAATGAATATCAAAATTGCAATTTTTGGTTTTTTTTTTAACATATTAAGCTTCTAAAATGTTCTAAAGGGTTAGAAAATATTCCAGAATACCCCCTAATGATCTACAGTTTTTTAAGAAGACTTTATAAAGTCCTGGAATATTCTAAAATGTTCCAGATTTTTCAAACTTGATCTGGTAATGTTGAAAAATGATCCAGAATATTTCGATTATTTTGGGAATGATTTGGAATGTTCGAGAATGATTCAGGATATTCCAATTTTATTGAAAATTGTTTCGGGTGCTCCAGAATATTCTAGATACTTCACCAAGAATTTGGAATGTCAGATAATCATCTAGAACGTTTTTTTTCAATTTTCAAGATTTTTCAAAAATAATTTGTAACGTTCCAAAATTACCTAGAAAGTTCCTGATTCCTCTAAAACGATTTAAAGTACTTCAAACTTTCCTAAAATTCTTTAGTGTTAAAAAACAATGTTGCAGATTGTTCCAGCTTTTTTTGAGAAAAGTTTTGGGTCTTTCCAGAATATCCCAAATTTTTCTAAAAGGATATCCAACGTTCAAAAATCAACTAGAATTTTCCAGATTTCTCTATAGTGGTTTGGAGTGCTCCAAATGTTTCCGAGAATAGTTTGGAGTGTTCAAAAATGATCTAAAATATTTCAGATGTCTCCAGAATGGTTTGTAGTGCTCCAAATTTTTTCTAGAATAGTTTGGAGTGTTCAAATGTGATCTAAAATGTTCTGGAATGTTCTAGATATTTCGAAAATGCTTTAGAACATTCTATAATGACTTAGAACATTACAATTTTTTTGAGAATCATTTTGGTTATTCCAGAGTATTCCATATTTTTTCAGAAATGATTTCGACTGCTCAAAAGTCATCTAGAATGTTTCAGATTTCTCTAGCATGGTTTGGAGTGATCCAGATTTCTTCAAGAATAATTTGGAGTGACCAAAAATGCTAGAAATGTTCTAGAATGTTTCCAGAGTAGTCTAGAATATTCCAGACTATTCGAAAATGATTTCGAATATTCAAAAACGGTTTAAAACACTACAATTTTTTTTTAAGAATGGTTTGAAGTTTTCCAGAGTACTCCTTATTTTTCTAGAAAGATTTAGAATTTTCCAAAATCATCTACAATATTCCATAGTTTTCGAAAATGATCTAGAATATTCTAGATTTCTCCAGAATGGTTTGGAGTGCTCCAGATTTTTTCAAGAATAATTTGGAGTGTTAACAAAATGTTCTGGAATGTTCCAGATATTTCTAAAATGTTTTAGAATATTCTAGAATGAATTAAAACATTACATTTTTTTTTTTAAATGGTTTGTGTTGTTCAAGAGTATTCAATATTTTATCTTGAAGGGTTTGGAATGTTGTAGAATCATTTAGAATGTTCCAGATATTTCGAAAACTATTTTTGAATGTTCGAAAATAATCCAAAATATAACAAATTTTCCAGAGATGATTTGGACTGTTCGAAAGTCATCTAGAATCTTTCAGATTTCTCTAGCATGGATTGGGGTGCTCCAAATTTTTTCGAGAATAATTTGGAGTGTTCAGAAATGTTCCAGAGTACTTCAAGACTATTCTGGAATGTTCCATATATTTCGAAAATGTTCTAGAATATTCCAGATTTCTCCAGAATGGTTTGGAGTGCTCCAAAAAGATTTAAAATCCAAATTCTTAATATACATTCCTATTATATCTAAAATTTTGTTTCCCATCAACCCTTAGTAAACAGTGGCATACGCTTCCAGTTCTGAATAGATAAATATAATATTTGGTCAAAGATTTCGGTATTTGTGTAAACTCTCACTAGTTTAAATGAATGCGGAATATAAACTGTTGGTGCTGGGGTTGGTGGTGGTGGTAGTGTGCTTGCCGTTCCCATACACAGCACACAGTGGACAGCACGTGTGGCCTCCAGTCCTGTAGGATATTAAATCACGGACGAGTGACAGGGCACACGGTCTCCACTGTCAACCCCGTTGTGTAAACATTGCCGTTCTTTTACAGTCAACACTGACGACATAAACGAACAGACCGACAGATTATTTCGGTCTATGGCCGTTTCCAAAATCAAAAAATTAAATTTCCAAAATCAAAATAGAATATTTCGGTACGTTGTGCACGTGCTACCACGACAAAAACGTGCCCACAATTGAATATTAATGTCTTCGGGCCCATGATGGTCATCAGCGTCATCCTGATGGCTTTTATATAATGTTTAATGTGATCGCAAGAACTAAGCGAAAGTGATTTTCCACGACTGAATCCAAATCGAATTGATAGTGGGTGCATAAATTACACAGATTATGCGAAAAAACAGGTGTATAGGGAACAGCAACAATATACAACTACCCCCCAAAATAGTTGGGTCCTTTTTGATGGGGTGAATGCGGTTCATACATCAATAATTCAAGTGACCAAATTTTCGTATTATGTATAAAAAAAGAAAGATTTTTCTCCAGTTAATCTATATTTAGAAGTCAATATTTTTAGATTTCGTGGGGATGAAAGGCGGCGTTCCCCAAAGTATCAGGAAACAATTGCTCGAAGAAAAGCCACACGTGACATAATGATAACAGTAATGTATTTTAAACCGTCCATAACAAAACGATATATCTCAATTTCAATCGAGGATTTTCGCGTTCCAATAGTCACAAACACTCGCAGGGCTTTCCCCAATCCCTCCGTATGTACATGTGCAGGTATATAAATGTATGTATGTACATAGAGTCCCCGGGTTTGACGTATATGAGCCGGGAGATTAGGGTGAAAGCGAGGAAAGCAAAGCAAGGCGGCTCAGTAAAAGGCCACCCCCAATGCAATATGTTCCCTTGCAGCATCAGTTTATATTGTTATTGGGAAGGATACGTCACAAATACAAGGTGGCGCCTTCTTATCCAATCTTTAAATACACGAATGAACTTCTATGACATTAAACAAAAAGAAAATCGTATTCAGGATAAAAAAAATACTGAGTTTTAGTTTTTCTGATTCCTAAAAGAATCCCATCAAATAATAATTTAAACAAAGTCAATTAAAGACGTCGTGATTTTTGGTGGTCTTAATTTTAGTTAGATCTTAAAAGCGGGTGCTAAATACACAGAAAAACTCATTTCTGGAGTTTCCAACTTTCCCCGAAGTCTCCAAATATTTGCTCACAGGATCGCTGAACGCAGAAAACATGGTTGACGTGAAATAGACGACTATAACCGTTTGTATCTGGGCAACCCCATTCCCCGTTCATCCCCAATGTCTCTCGTCCTTTCTTTCTATCTCCCTCACCCCTCCTCCTCCTTCCCTTTCGGCCCCCTTTCCTACCCAGTCAGTCGAGCTTTCTTCCCGTTTTGCACAAGTCCTGATGCTCAACAACTCAAACTTGTTTGCGGCTCCTTTTTTTATATATATACATATCAACATACACTTCACAAATTTCCGAAACCTTTCGAAAAAGTTTTTAAGGAAGAAAGAACTTGTTCTCGAAACGTCTGCTAACTCAGCAACATCCACACAAAAGAAACACATACGAATACGAAATAATTTTGTAAAAAGACTTTAATAAAGGAAAACTCAATTTGATGTTTAATATATACAGAGTGGATGAAGAAGGGGAGGTTTTTAAAAGTAACCATAACAAGAATTTTTGCAAAAACAAAAATGAGATTAAAATTAGTATTTTTTTTTAATTATAAGTAAGTACATACCTGTCGTAATCTAATTTGCAAAAGAGTTTGGAGTCCCTAAAATAGCAGGTTTGATAAAGACGATCACCACATGCGAAACATTGCAAACAATGTTCGTGGTAAAACATATCCATAACCTGCAAAATGTATCTGTCATGTATTGGTCTGCAGCACATGCCACAAAGGGGTCCTGTCGCTGAAAAAATAAAAAAAAATAGTTAATGATTTGGAATATTCAAGAATGATTCAGATCAAAAATGATCTAGATGTTCCAGATATTTCGAAGAATGCTTTAGAATGTTCGAGAATGACTTAGAACATTACAACTTTTTTGAAAATGGTTTGTGTTGTTCCAGAGTATTCGATATTTTATCTTGAAGAGTTTGGAATGTTGTATAATCATTTAGAATGTTCCAGATATTTCGAAAAATATTTTGGAATGTTCGAAAGTGATCCAAAATATCCCTGATTTTTCAGAAGTGATTTGGACTGTCCGAAAGTCATCTAGAATGTTTCAGATTACTCTAATATGGATTGGGGTGCTCTAAAGTTTTTTGAGAATAATTTGGAGTGTTCGAAAATGTTCTGAAATGTTCCAGAATAGTCTAGAATGTTCCAGACTATTCGAAAATGATTTCTAATATCCTAAAACGATTTACAACACTACAATTTGTTTTTAGAATGGTTTGAAATTCTCCTGAGCAATCCATATATTTTTAAAAACGTTTGGACTATTCCACAATCATCCACAATATTCCATAGTTTTCGAAAATTATCTAGAATATTGTAGATTGCTCAGAAATTGTTTGGAGTGCTCCAGATTTTTTCAAGAATAATTTGGAGTGTTCAAAAATGATATAAAACGTTCTGGAATGTTCCAGATCTTTCGAAAATGTTTTTGAATATTCCAGAATGACTTAGAACATTACACTTTTTTTAAGAAAGGTTTGGGTTATTCCAGAGTATTCCATATTTTTTCCTGAAGGGTTTGGAATGTTGTAAAATAATTTCGAATGTCCCATATTTTTCGAAAATGAACTAGAATATTCCAGATTTCTCTAAAGACCTAAAAGTATTTTTGTTTTCCTTAAGATAAAAAATAATATATAGAGGGTGAAATAGAAGACACCTTCTGGAGCATTTGCATGTGCATCGTGTGAACCAAACCTGAAGAAGTTTTCATTTTCATTTATTTGTTTAAATAAAATATTATGTTTTGTACTTCTCGTTTGTGCCAAACTGTATTTATTCTCTTCATATTAATACTATATTATAATGTATACTTATTATTAATAACAAGCTACGGCCTGCTCGAGCTGGCACAGATTGGAACTTTTTTGCATGACAAAGGTACTAAGTAGTACTGGACAAAAAAAAAGCGAGTATAAATACTGAAGAAAAAGAACTTTTGGTCAGTTTATCGCGACCATACTCTCGGGATGGGTGTGCGTCGCGACGCGTCGCGTATCCGTGGATCACTTTTCGTTTTTTAGGTGCATGATTATTCGTTCTTATCTTATGCATTTATTAACTTGTACTGTGGTGGTTTCCAAATTTTTTCGGGATGGTTTCATCGATCGAGAGGATTAGGGCAACACCAAAGTGGCGGTAGTGGTAAGTACTGAATTTTATTTTATTTTATTCTATTTTATTTTAATATTTATTAGTTTGTTTATTTAATTCTATTATTTTAAATATTTTCATTTTTCCTTTTTTTGAAAATAATTTGGAAGTATTTTAAATAAAATAACTGTTATTTAGGATCGATATTATTGATTGAATGGGTTTGATAAAAATGTAGAAAATATTTAATTACATTTATTTAAATTAAATTGAAATTTGATTCTAATTTTTTCTTTTGTTATCTTTATTTCAGATAAACTACCGTCCAAAGAGTGGTAAGTGATTTGCATGGTTTCCCAATAGGTAGACGAGGTGCCACGGTTGACAATTTGTTCCTTTACAAATTACAAAACCTTGGCACTTTGTCTATTCAATTTTTGGCGAGTATAGTACCAATTTTGGGATATTATTTGTGTAAAATGGTAAGTACCATTAAGGTATTTTTTTACATTAATCATATTCGTAGTTTATAAGCAAGTTTCAGGGGTTTTGCGTTCGTAAAATCGGGAGTTCTCGGGAGCGTCGCGAATATATACCTCGCCGCCGTTTCGTATCGTATTTAAGTGCGCCTGGGTCTTTCGGGAGTGTCGGGAGTGTTCGGGAGTGTCGTAAGTTTCCGCGCGCCGAGTTATCGTATCGTTTTTTTAGTGGGCGCTCGGGATCGGTGAGATTCGGGAGGGATCGCGATCACTTTTTTATTTCATTCGCCGCGTTTCATCGTACGTTCGGTACACCGATCGTTGTTTCGGGAGTGTCGTGAGTGTTCGGGAGTGTCGTTTCCAATTCGCGCGCCGAATTAGCGAAACGTGTGCAGGGTGTGGTGTTCGCAGTCGGGTTCGATGGGGTGTGTTCGTGATTTTTACTTTTCGGGCGTCGATGGCGTATTATTTCGGTTTCGGGCGCCAAGATCCTGGATTGTACCAACGAGGGATTCTGGATCGTTTCGATGGAGGACTATTGGTATGGGTCATCGCTGGAACCTTCAACGTAATTGAAGTGGGTCTTCTCATGGTAGGACGCATGTTTTTTTATATTTTTTTTTGGGGGTGTGGAGTGCTTGCTCCTCACCCTTCTTTGTACTATACTTGCCAAAATTTTTCAAAATATTCAGTATTAGCAACTTCTTTTTCCAACAAAAATTGTATCAAAATTTGGGGGGTTGTTTACTGGACAACAAACTGCTTTTTAATTTCTAAAAAAAAAAGGTACAACCAAAAACATATCCATCTTGGGTGTTTTTTTTCTAATAATTTTATCCATCATATTTTCTCAGATTTTTATAAATATGCGAACATTAATTTTTTTTTTCCAAATCATACATCAAATTTGTGGTTTGGACCCACCACATGGTATTGACGAACATAAGCAATATTTTTCCCGTGCGGGGAGCCTGCAAGCCCCATCGGGCGCGTCCCCAGGTGACGGATAGGGGAAAACCTGATGGCACACAACCACAGGGTAAGAGGTAAAACACCTCTCGCGGGCCAACAGGCACTTGTTAATATTTTTTTCACGTTTAAAAGTTTAAAAAAAAAATATTCATATTTAAAATGGCCGAGTCCATCAGCGATCACAGAGACTTTATGTACCAATTTAAATAAAGACTTCAGAGGGTTGAAACAAGGCCGCCTCGGACGTCAAAGCCATTTAAGTCTGTGACAAGCCACCTGTGGTAAAAAATCATCAATCTTCGCTTTAAAATCGTCAGGCTACTGAGGGTGTTAATCCGCATAGTAAATCCATTGTTACCAATTTAACTCTTTTAATCGCAATTTCATGCAACGTCATACTTATTACCGTTTAGCATCAACACAACCCCTTCTTAAGCGCAAGGCCCCGAGGGTCGATATACTACACTACACGACGTACATACATACGCATATTATACTTCACAAGTGTTTCGTACTGTACACAATCTTCCCCTATAGGTATATACATAAGTATAAAAACGAAGAAATACAAGTCCACCCCTGTGCACATGCATTTGCTATAGCACAACGCGCACCACCCTTCGACAATCTTTAATTCTACCCCTTGCCAATCAAATTAGGGATAATTTATCTTTCTTCGATATTAAATTATTGACATTGTTCGCGTTACAATGATAAATTCTTTCACAGACCCTCTCGGAATTTAACCACTTAAATAATACATAACAATATTTAACAAAATATTAATTATAGGTAAATATGTCAGTTTTATCTATTATTAGAAAAAAAATTATTTCGTAAATTATTGGGTACCTACATTTTATATTTTAAACACCCTGTAACTTGTACATATTGATTTTAGGCACCATTAGGTAATGGGGCTAAAATTCGACACAGGGTTTAACTTTATTGCATTACACAGGATTATCGGGATCAACTTGGGTATGATTAATATCATTCACTTATCAGGACATCTACAGCAATATCCTAATAGTTTTAGTTTACTTACAATAAAAAATTAAGTAGATATTATTTGCATGTTCATATTTTTTTATGTATTTTTTTCTGTTTCGATTTTCATTATATGCCATACGTGGCAGTAAATTGAATTTAAATAATATGTATTTTAACAAATATCAGCCAAAATATTCGTTTTTAAACAATTTCGTTACCCAAATCAAGTAGGCTGACCTTTTTCGAAAACAAAATAATGCTACTACTGGATGACGTTTATAGCCCAGTAGATTTGTCAACGCTCGTGTTTTGTTTCACATATGTTAAGTGGCAAAAGTCAAACACGTGCTTTGCTTTCCAAGAAACACCTAAGTTTTGGGGGATGACATATAAATGATTGTTTTTTCTTCTAAATATACCTGCACCCCCTTCAAATATATACAGGGTGATCCCTAAGTACGTTTCGATATTTAAGGAGATAATTATCTGTGGTTATACTCAAAAATCATCCTCGTTTTGAAAATAACAAAGTAGGCTTTGAAATCGTAATGGCCGTTAATTCGGTTTCCTTGGCGACGGACAACAGTTTTTGTTATTACTCCGCGACGTTTAAATAAAAATTTATTAATTTTTTTTAGTTATTGTACGCATTTATTTAAATAACAAAAATAAGTCTGTAATTATAAATATTTTTAAAAAAGCTTGCTAAAATAGTCATTAACCAGCAAAATATTAAAAACGTATTTTCTAAAAATGACATTTTTTAAGTGTCTAAAATTTGGCAAAACTATTAGCAATGATTTTTTTTTTAATTAAAATATAGTCACAAAATTTTTATATTAATTCTAATAGTACAGTATTATTGTTTTTTTTTAAAGTAGAAACTTTTTTATATAATTTATTTTTAATATTAAACTCAAAATTAGCAAAAGTTTAAAAGTATCTCAGTACTTAATCGTTTGAAATAAAAAAAAAAAACGAATAACGATTTAGAAAAAAGCGCATGACAGTAAATACAGAAAAAAAAATAGGAAAAAGCTTACCCATTATATTCACTAATTAATTAAGATGCAATTATCAAGTTTTAATCGAAAAAGAGCCGAAATCTTCTCACGTTCACTAATATTCATCTATCCGCCATTCACATTTATCCGCGGGGTTTCACATGCTGTTCTTGGCCCTCTGGTGGCAAAGCCCGACACACGCCATATCGATATTCCTACGCGAAAAACAAAGGCGGGGTTTCCCGGCACGCCTACCTCGATACGAGCCAAAGAAGACGTCGAAAGCGTCGCGACGCAGGATGATATTTATTTCTGACGATCCTAGCATGTTACTTCAACGATCTTAGTTAAAACATATACAAACACACACTTAAATAGTAACGATTCATTGGTAGAAACGTTTTCTTCCGGTTCACACATTTATTTTATTCGTTAGGATGCTAATATTCGAAATATTCTGGCAAAAACGCTGTATTTTCAATTAATCTGTTATCAAACTTAATATTTATGCGCATAGATATTATATGATTTTTCTAATTAATTCTAAATAAAAAAACGCGGTAATTTTATATTAACGTTAAAAATACCTACTTTAAAACTTTGATTATATTTGAATTTCCTACAAAAATTTAATAACAATTTTTTAAATTAATTAAAAGACATCCGATGCCCACTATTAGCCAAATCTGTCAAACAGAACATTAATTTCATTAAAATAAATGTTATCTGCTGCCATCCATCGGACAATAGTGACACAAAGACTAAATTGAAGTTAGTTCCCGATACTGCCGTGACGTAGCATGACATGTTATTTTCGGTATCAAACAATACATGAACAATACATAACCTAAAAACAGTTAAAGTTTGTGAGAATATAACTAATTAAAAAGTCGCCCTTTTGAAAATATCAAAAAAGAAAATGTTTAGAAATCAGTATGACAGTGATGTGACGGTGTGGAGTCCCCAAGGTAGACTACACCAAGTAGAATATGCCATGGAGGCAGTAAAACTTGGTTCAGCTACGGTGGGTTTAAAAAATAAGACTCACGCTATCCTCGTTGCCTTAAAAAGGGCCTCTTCTGAACTCGCTGCTCATCAACAAAAAGTAATTCCTATCGACGAACACATAGGAATTGCTATTTCCGGCCTAACAGCAGACGCAAGGATCCTGAGTAGATACATGAGAACTGAGTGCTTAAATCACAAATATTCACACGATTCGTACTTGCCAGTGAGCAGGCTCATTTCCCAATTAGGAAATAAAATGCAGGTAACTTATTTCTTTAATTAAAGCCTATTTTCACCTATGTATTAACGTTATTTCGTGTTAGATATGTACTCAACGTTATGATCGCAGACCTTTTGGAGTAGGTCTTCTAGTGGCCGGTTACGACGACCAAGGGCCTCATATCTATCAAACTTGCCCTTCAGCGAATTTTTTCGACTGCAAGGCAATGGCAATTGGAGCAAGATCTCAAAGTGCTCGTACATACTTAGAAAAGCACCTTGATCAATTATCTTCCAGTTCTCTGGAAGAGCTCATAAAACACGGTCTGCGAGCACTCAGAGACACGCTACCGAACGAAGTCGAATTGAGCGTCAAAAACGTATCGATTGCGTTCGTTGGTAAAGGTGTTCCGTTTACAATTGTAAATGAAACTGATACAGGAAAGTATCTGGGAATGATTGAAGGTGAAGAAAGACGAGGTGGTGGAGGACCCCCTGATAGGCCAGCAGAACCTTTAAGGGACGATGCGGGGGACCAAGATCAACCACCAGAACCCAGACCATCAGTAGCTATGGAGACAGAGTAAGAGATGTTCTGGAGTACACTGTATTTGAGTTAAACACTCACAAAACTTTTTGTAACTTTTTTAAAATCATGTTCTTGCCGTGACTGCTGTTGTTAAAGAGCAGCAGTCACGGCAAAATAACGAAATTGAATCAATTGTCCACGTATTTTTTAAGGTCGTCAAATATTGGATTTGCTTTTTAATCTGTTTAATAAATAATGCATAATTATTGAATTCGTTTTTAATTAATCGTTAAAATTTGCGCTGTTTTACCCACTCATTTATCGCAAATATTCTTTTGGCCTAATTTATTTAAACGTACAATCCGTTCAACCCGATAATTCTTTAGGTCTTTAGCAAGGTAGATTTAGACGAAACTGTAAGACCTGTCCAATCAAAAATTCCATCGTCTATGTATCCTTTCCTATCGAAAAGTTCTTTAAACATATTCCTCAAGTACTCGTAATCTGGCGTTTCAAAGAATTCCAATCGTCTCACGTACCGCATATACGTTGCCATTTCTTCAGGATGTCCTTCACATAGCGCTTCGATGGTGGTGGTTCTTTTTGTATCCCCAATCTTCTGGTACCTCTCTTTGAGCGTGTCGGCTTTCAAGCCTTGCCAGGGCAACGAACCTCGCAGAAAATACATGAACATGTGTCCCAGAGCTTCTAAGTCGTCCCTCCTAGACTGTTCTCTTCCCAAATGAGTGTTGATACTCATATATCTAGCTGTTCCCGTTAACGATTTATGTTCTCTGTAAGGAATATGTCTTCCCGTTTCGGCATCGATGTATTCCTTGGCCAAACCGAAGTCTATTATGTGAACTATTTTGTCTTTTTTTGTTTTCTGTCTCCCAATTAAAAAGTTTTCGGGTTTTATATCGCGAAAAATAAGCCTTTTGCTGTGCACGTATTCGATCCGATGTAGAAGTTGGTCGGCTATCATCAGAACAGTTTTTAATCTAAAGTGGCGATTACAAAGGGTGAAAAGGTCTTCCAAAGTGGGTCCCAATAATTCTATTACCATTGCGTTGTACCTTCCTCCGCAGGTACCGAGATAGTATACTTTAGGGATACCTTCGTGCTGACCCAGAATTTTATAAAACCTGTACTCTAAGTGCAATTGTGGCGCTTTGGATTTAATAGGTTCCAATTTGATGGCTACGTGTTCGTTGTTGTGCAGATTTTTCCCCAGACGTAGTTCTCCAAAATTTCCGCTACCGATTTTCTTTCCGATCCGAAATGTCCCTCCCACCATGAGAATTCCTGACGACGACGAGTGTTTCGAATGCATTATCGATCTGGCGTCTTCGTTATCGTTAGTTTCGTTTTCTTCGCGACGATGTTGCTGATCTTTAAACAAATTATATCCATTCAAAAGGAGACATTTCAAGAAATTCATCTCATAATTTACGTCATTTGGAATCCGTCTAAAAGCGACGAACCGCCACTACATTTTCAGAAACGATAAAGTACATACCGAAATTTCTATTTTTCCTATTTTTTTTTTTAAGACAAAATTACGCTTAATTTTATGGTCTAATAATTTAAAAATGTCACACCTGACAAGTTATTTTATAACCACGTACGTTTCTCTATTATATTTCCTACAAATATACAGAGTGTTTACTAATTATACTGTCAATATAATCCAAACTATATACTTTATTATCAAAATTAACATGTAGACGATAATGTAACAATTTCATTACTCTTTTTCGCCCAAAAGCTCGCCAGTTTTACTGTTATAAACTTTTTCAGCTTCTAAAATATAACTATCGGCTAATGTAGCCACCTGTTCCTCTACTACTTTCATCTGATCCTCTGAAGCTGTTTTCTTCTTTTTTAACGATTTAATTTCTTTATTCTTTACATCTTTTATAGAATCCCTATACTTTATAAATAACGATTTGGCATTTTTAGCCAACGTCTCCCTATGCTCTTTCGTTACCCTAAAATGAAATTAAATCAGTCTCAAATTGCTTATTATAATCCATTCATACTTAGGAATAGGGATGTAAAGGGTTGTTCCGTCTTGCTGGGGATTTAAATTCATGCCAGACTTTTTAATGGCTGTAAGGGCTGCAGGGATGGCTTGAGGAAAGACGTTCATATTAACTACCAAAGTTTTAGGATTTTTTTTTATTATTTGAGCCAGTTCTTGCAGTGTGTAATCTTTACCATCTAAAGTTACTTTCAAGGAGTCGATTGCACCTTAAAAAAACAATTTTAGGGTATGAATGTGATTTACACTGAATGTCTACAAATACCTGCACTAGAACGTAACGAAAGCTGCTTCACAAACTCATTTTTTAAGTCATCAATAGCTTTTTGCATCTGTTTTTTGATGCTATCTACGTTTACGAACTCTGCTATTTCTGATTCATTAAATTTTACCTGAGTTTTACCTAAATGGAAGATATTTTGTTAAATAAGAAGTAAGATTTATTTAAAGGTGGCTTTCTTACACCTTTTTCCTTCTTTTTGTCTTTGCCTTTGGCATACCCTCGTACTGCTATTGAATTAATACTAGGAATAACGTGTTGTTTACTTGAAAAAATGCTTCCATGTTCTTTCGAGACTCTGCAGTAGATTCTAACGTCTTGTTGTGTAAAATGTGTAGCAATTAGCCTCGTAATTATAATTATTCTATTCACTTTTAGCATTTTTATGACGGATAACCTAAAAATTAAAGTAAATATAACCTTACAAATTACAGAAATGTCATAGAAAAATAGTAGAGATGGTGCACATAGATATGAGAAGAGCAATTCGTTTATACAACCCATTATACAGCCCGTCAATTTAAAAAACATATTTCACATACAAACCCATTCTACAGAATTTTTAATAATTTACAAAAAATCACTTTCTTTCTTATCGTTAGTTTAACTTCTAATTAATGATTTATTACTGTCATATAATTAAAATAAATACGAAATAATTCAACAATAAATGTTTTTAATAGTTAATTAATGAAATTAAGTTTATTTTGCAAATTATGGCATTTAAACGATTTGAGTGTACATTTTATTAAAAATAAAGAATTCTACACGATAGTAATAAATATGCTAAGAAAAAACTTTTTACATTATTAATATCTTTATCAATACAAGGTGTAACAGTTCGTACAAAATAATGTGATACTAATTATAATATAATCCAATCTTAAACTGTATCAATCATTTAATTAAGCAAAATATTTATATAAGCATTGAATCGTAATTTTATTTATAAAAAAATAGACACAAAGTTATCCCTCCTGTCCAAAATCTTCTTTGAATTTATCTAACTTCACCATATCTTCTTCGTTCACGGTAGGCTTTGAAGTTGCCAAAGACCGCATCACATCGTTCTAAATACAAAAAAGTTACAATACAAAACAACAGAAAACATCAAATAAATAAACTTTACCATTGTAACAGGTGGTTCGTATAATTTATCTCCATCGACGTCCATCCACGACATTTCGACGGCCCCGGGGTCGCCGGGAGAACAAGGGGTCAGAAGGTCGTCTACGATTGTTTTTGGGTCTTTGGGACATGGACCTCTGACTTTTTTAAAGTGTGTGGCCGTTTGGACTTTCCTGACAGGTTGCATCAACGCATCTCTTACTACTATGCTTATATCAGCCCCAGAATAACTATTAAAAAGACATTAGAAAGTTTAAGTATTACTTTAAATAAGTTTTCTTACCCTTCCGTTTTTTTCGCAAGGGTCCGTAAATCTTCTTCTGTTAACGTTGTGGGGGTGTTTCCTAAATGCAATTTGAACATGGTCAATCGGGCGTGTTCTTCAGGTAGCGGTATGTAAATTCTCTTTTCAAATCTTCTGCGAATAGCTGCATCCAAGACCCACGGAATATTTGTAGCTCCCAAGACCAATATTCCTTCGGTATCGTTTCCAACCCCTTCAAAAGAAAAAAAGGAGTAAAACGTATTAAAAAGGTATATATTTGTAGCACCTTGCATTTGAACAAGAAATTCCGTTTTAATCCTTCGGGCAGATTCAGATTCGTTATCAGAACGGGCGGAACAAAGGGAATCGACTTCGTCTATGAATATTATACTGGGTTTGTGTTGTCTTGCCAGGTCGAAAAGATTTCGTACCAATTTTTCCGACTCTCCCAACCATTTCGATACCAAATCGGACGATGAAACGGAAAAAAAAGTCGAATTGTTGGCTTCTGTTGCAACTGCTTTTGCCAAATACGATTTACCAGTACCTGGGGGCTACAAAAAACATATTAATCATTAATTAAATTGTAGAGTGCAGAAAAACTTACACCAAAAAGCAGTATGCCTTTCCAGGGAATCCTCTTTCCTGTGAATAAATGTGGGAATTTAATGGGCAGAATTACTGCTTCTTTCAGGGCTTCTTTAGCTGCATCTAAACCTGCTACATCTGACCATTTAACGTGGGGCTTCTCGACGACAATTGCGTCCGCAAGTTTAGACTGCAGCTTTTTTTTCTCTGGGTCATCGCTATCACTATCACTGTCGCTCTTTTTCTCATCCCTTAATAATAAAAAAGTCATTAATTTACTGAGTACTTTTGTGGTAAAATATATTTATATTTTATTGAAAATTTTGACTAGAATACCTTACTTTTTTGCTGTTTCCTAAACAGTTAAAGCACAAAATTACCAATGTTAAAGTACAAACAAAAAAAAATAATAAAAATTTACATACTTTGATTCAGTATCGCCTTCTTTAACAGGTTTCTTCTTGCCCTTTCTTATAGATTCTTTAATTTTTTCAGCCCGTTCTAAATACTGACAACACTTGGCACGAATGCTTTCTTTGGCTTTCTCTCCTTGTGCTTCATCTGGAATTATCAAAACAACTTTATTGAATACGACAGACATATTACCCCTATTTTTAGTACTCACACTTGATTGCATGCAAGAAATATTCTACACCATGTTCATAAAGTCGAAGTGCCTCTTCATAATTTTTATTACGATCTTCTTCAGTAGCTTTGGTTACTAATTCTATCGCTTTTTGTAAAGTGGTTCCAGTTGCCATCCTTTACTATCACAATTATTACTATAATACCAAAAAGTTAACAACAAATTAGTGATCATTTCTTAAATTGGATTCACTGTAATGACACTTACCTACATAAAACACAATTTAATTATATTTTAGAAACAAAATTTACGGGTGGAATATTATCATAACAGTAGGGATAAACAAGATTTTCGAAAAAACATTGATAAATATTACAAAAATTATTAATTACAGTAATTATCGCTACACCTCGGTTGTATGTGTCATCCAACTGTCAATGTGTCAAACATCTGTCATAACCGAAAATTCACGAATTATCACGAATGTTTTCGGGTTTTTTAAAAAATTAAATAAGAATTATTTTTAAAAATGACTTAAGAAATAAAAGGTTTACTTTCTTTATTTCTCAGCATCAAACACGTGAAATAAGTATTAAAAATGTTTAATGCAATAGAATTTTAACTTCTTTTTTTGTTATAATCGTAATACGTTAACCACGTTCAAATCTAGGGTCGCACAAAATCTTTTTTTACTTACATACCTACGTAAGTAGAGATAAAATTTTTGAATGCAAGTAGTAGGTAATTTCTTTAATTTTTTTGAATATGAACAACATGTAGAGAGGGCATTGGTAAGTTTAGTACTTAGTTTTTCCTCCATTCGGCCGCGATTTTGACAATAATAATCATTTGCACCTCTAGTTTCAGTATGGCGGCTCAATGGCGGACATTGTAACCACGTTTTATACTTACTAACTTGTTTTCCAGGCATTACAACTTGAATAAGAACAAAATAATTGAAAAGAATGTTTTATTATTCGTGCAACAATAAATACACTTCTATAATATGCAGAAATTTTAGCAATAATAACATCAATGAAAATTGTACATATAATAAAACGCCAATAATCATTATTATATGAACACTATTTTTTGTAAATTTATTTAAAAAGCTGATACGATAATGTAGACTTAAAAACATGCAAAAATTTATTAAACTTGCTCGTCAGGAAAAAAGTTATCTAAATACCTTAATCTTATAAGAGCATTTTAACTACATATTTTAGTACGTAATTACCAACAATTTAATTATAACAAGACAATGAATGTTTTTTTTTCTCTATTACTAATAAGGCTTGATAAAGTTAGCATTTAAAAGCAGCACTATTACCTTTTTATGCAATATTTAAGAGAATAGAATTATTTAATTTAATTAAACAGTAAATAAAATAAATAGCAAAAAAATATTTGTTGTCTTAAACAATGAGCAATTCTCAATTTTACGCTTATTACATATTTATTTAAGTAAAAGTAACGTAAAAAAAGTATACAGTAGTTTATCACAGATAAAAGTATACTGAAACAATAACGACATACAAATAAAAATCAAAAATGTCCAGGCTGTTTGTTTCTATTCTCTAACGTCTAACATTTCGAATCTAAAAATACGTTCTTCTTCACAGTTTGCAGTTTCACATAGCTTTTATTTATTTATACGTGACATGTTCAAAAAAGTGTAATTTTTATATTAAATACGTTTTTATTGCTTATTTTCGTTTCATTATTTTTTATCACTTTTTACTATTATTCAAATTAAAGAATGAACCAAATGCCTTTTAGGATAAAAATGAAAAGTGATAATAAACTTTTTTTCTTTAGTATGGTCCCAAACAAACATCTATTTTCAGTGAATTATTTTTTCTACAGCATAATAAGCAATTATCTAATAAGCAAATTAAGTATCTTGTTTATGATGTATTTATATGTGTATAACACAGAAATTTTTATCTATTTGGGAATTACCACATTTAATTACGCTTTAAATTGAAATAACTTGAATGATTGTATTTCCGTATTCGTTATTTAATTTAACTAACGTAACTATTCACAATTAAGTAAGTAATATTCTATTAAAATATACGAGTTATTGATGATATTTATATTTTTAGAAATGTTAAAGAATTATTACTGTGGGAATCACCTATAACAACGTTGCTTATAATGACCAATCGCAATTGTATATTTTTTACCCTTAGTTAATATCTTTAACTATGTTGGTCAAATCTGCTATCAAGAGACAAAAAGTTAAAAATATTTCTGGAGCCCTAATAAACCATCTAAACGTTTTCGATGACATTTATCAAATATGTTATTTTATCTGCACTTGTCTCAGCATTTTTTTGTTCTCGTATTTTCGTAAGGGCTTCGTGAACCACTGATTCCTTCAGGTGTTGCACCAATTCCCCTGACTTGGTCACTTGCTCCAAAAAGGTAACGATATTCATTATCGTCTCCTTCTCCATTTTTTCCTTGTACTTGTTAAGAACGAAAGCAACATGCTTACCAACGTCCGCTTCTTTAAGAGCCTGACACAATTTTTCTTCGCCCTTTTCCCTATTAAAATCGTCTTCGTTCCTGTTTATACTCTTATTAGTACTAGTATTGCACTCGTACTCTTCTTCTTTGTCCTTTGTAAAGTAGACAAAACAGATCAAGTTGAGGGCGTAAAGAGCTTCATTTTGCATCACCGCGAAATTGGAAGAGATCATTTCTACCAGACTTCTTATGCAGTCTTTGGTTTCAAGGATGAGAGGAAATGGTTTGGATGAATGGCAATGTTTTATTAGCCATGCCAGGAGACGGGTGGCTTCGCCTCTGACTCCTATATGGTCGGAATTGAAACAGTATTCCACCAATTTCTTTATAAATTCAGGACGAGTTGCCAGATCGAGAGCTGCTTCTTCTTGACCATCAATAACCATCCTAATTGTTCCCAGTAACTTAAAAATTACTGTATCATGGTTAACTTGAAGGAGTGGATACAATATTTCGATTAAACCCTCGTTTAATATTTGGGTCTTGTTTTGTGCTGGAATTACCAAGTTTCTTAACGTGCTTAGAAGAGCATGTTTCAACTTTATGTCTCCATGTGTCGTGTTAATCTCACATAACACATCTGTAAAATAAAAAGTTAATTCTCTGAATTTTATGTATTTTATTTAAGTACCCAGGAGCTTTTTAGCTGTTTTATTTTGTGTCATTTGGATACAATGGTCGTCATTTCGTGCAAAATTTCCAATTGCTAACACTCCTGTACTTTTGAGATCAATATCCTCAGAATCAAGCCAGAGAAGCATATCTTTGTATAGTTTTCCATCTCCTTTGTCATACAAATAATCCATTGATTCGTCTAAAGATACAAAAATTAATTAAATGTTTACACTAAAAATATATTTCTTGTACCTCCAGTTAAAATAAGAACAATCAAATCACAGGCAGATTTCAAGAGAGATCGGCTGTCTTCATCTTCAATTTGATTCTTATACTGCTCTATTAATTCAAAGACAAGTTCACAAATTCCTTGTTTTGCCAGGAATAATTTTACGTCATCTAAAAACAAAGCATAAGTACCTCATGTCTCATTAATTTAAAATACGTACTGTTAGCCAACTGTCCTTGAATAACGTCTAAACAAATACTAGAAATTGAGAAATTAAGTGATACTTTTAGAACACCAACAAGTATTTTTAACAAATTATTTGACAAAGTTGTATTTTCGTCCAAATGTTCAGCTAACATGTTAATAATAGATAACAAGTAGTAAAAGGCATCTTCGTATTCTTCAAAATTTGCAAATTGTTGTTCACATATGTTTTCTATTATTCTCAAAAGGTTTTTCCTGATTTCGTCCTTCTGAAGCTCCTCATTATTCATAAGTACATTCAGTAAGCAGCCGCATATGACTGTTCTTAATTTAACGTTGTTTGAACTCGATTTCAGCACCGATATTATTTCGTTAAGTCCATCTGTCCCCAATAACAACCGGGCCTCTTCGTTTTCGAAAGTTATGTTTGCTATAGCACGACATGTTTGAACTGTTAGTTCATCGTCTTGGTCGTGAAGCAAGTTAACTAATAAAGAAAGTATTTTTTCGTTTGTAAATAACTCACGGTTAACGTCTGTTTTCGCAAGTTCTGCTAATGCTTGGGCAGTAAACGTCCTAGTTTTCACATTTTCAGAACTAATTAGTTTCTCGATTGGCCCGATGTTTATACATTTTGATTCCCTGCTACTCACTAGTGATGATAAAATACTATTCACTTCAGCTTCGTTCTGAGAACTCGTCTCATTGTTTAAAGTATTCAAATTTATATTCATTTTCAGTTAGAGTTTATTTTTAAATCCATTTTCGAGTTTTATATTATTGATTTTTTAAAATTTTTGACTGATGCATAACCTCAAACGTCAAATTCGTTAAAAATGAAAAGCTGACGGATAAATGAAAATTAGTACATTGGCCTATGCTCCGCTAATTTCGCCTAAATGGGATTAATAAAAAGAGATTTGACTTTTTTCAAAATGTTTAATATTCAAATTAATCTTTTAAGATTAAAAATAAAGCATTTATCGATTTATGGCTATTTATTGTAATTATTTTCCCGTGTAGCAAATTCCATATAGCCACAAAGTTCTTGAAGAATTGTGTAGAGGGGAGTGGTGTAGTTAACCTAACCTTAAAAATGGTGATGTAATGTTTATTTTCATAAATTCGAAGTCATAATTATAATTAAACTCGTTTAATAAGATACTTATTTTATATAATAATAATTATGCCTGCCTTAAAGATAGTTCAGTGTATTTTTTATTCCACAGTGGCTCTTTTAAGTGTATTTCATACGTTTTATTCGGTGGTAGATTTGATGGCATTTTTATCATACCCCAATTACAATCTCTATTGGGAACGAAAAGGTGCGTAAATAATACAAGATTTTCTATTAAATTTAGTAAAACATTATATAAACTTCTAGAAATTGATGGGATATCTATTACGTTGCTTTTGCTAATAGACATGTCCCTGTTAACTGCTTTTATATTTCAACATTCTTTCATGACCTTACCAAGTGTTAAAAACTTCATTAACAGAATAAAACTATCTGTTTTACAAAGAAGCATTTATGTAATTAGTTCTTCGTTATGTTTGAAAGTAAGTAGACTTGTATATAAAGGATATAAAGTTGTACTTAATCGTTACATATTTGTTTATGTAGTTTTTAATAAGTAATTGGCATTCAATACCATCTGTTACTCTTTGGGCATTTAATGTGAACAGGAATGTAATCTGGTGGTCATTTTTAATACCTCACATAATTGCTTGGACTATAATTTATGTTGGAGTAATTTGTATGGATGTAAATGAACTTCTTGGGTTGAAACAGGTATTTAATGTGTAAAAAAGAAACCGTACAGACTTGTTCAGGTCTGGATGTTGTTTTTAGGTTTATTATTACATTAAAAATTTACCAGACCCATTGACTTTTAAATCGATTGAGTTAAAACGACTTTACTCACATGTGAGACATCCTAGTTTTATTGGATTTTTGATATTATTGTGGGTAACACCTATTATGAGGTAATTGAATTGTTTTTTAAACTTTTTACGCTTCTAAATGTGATTTTTAAGCCTGGATAGACTTCTGCTTGCTGTTATACTCAGTTCTTACATGTACTTGGCCTGGAACACCAATCAGATTGATTATCGGTATCAGGAAACTCAATATGTAACAAAGTTCCATGAGCTGAACAGGGTAAAATGATACAATTGTAACGGGTATACATCTACTAGAAACTAGATAAATACTAAAATTCTAAAAGATTTAGATTTTTAAGTCAATTACTGTATAAAGAAATTATTTTTTTCTCATAAGCTGATTAACTTAAAATGTTTAAGACTTATAAAACGTTTTTATCCAAAAATTTGGAATGTTATCTTGAAGGGGGTCGATTAGTTACACACGCTTATCGTCCGTGGCCTTTCTGAGTAAATCTAGTACAAAACTCGTGTTTTATTCTTCCTTTTCTTATGTGTTCAAAGATTAGATTATAAGGAAATCAATTTCTTTTTCGAAAAACTACTTAATACTCTTGAAGATTAAGAGCAATCATATTTTTTATTATGAACATGACACTAACAAAATAAGCTTTTTATTTTTTAATTTGTATTTAATAACTACTTAAGTATAAATATAATAATAATTATGTTCTTTCATATATTTTTTTCTTATTATATTATAATAAAAACAAGTGTTTGTATTCTGTTTTATTTATTAATTACCAAATACATTTTAATAATCGTAATTTTAAAACGATTAAATATTTATTAAATCACAAAATATTGGACAATAATTAATTACTTACAAAATTTAAGAACACGTTTACTGTTCATTTTTTTTATTATATTAAATGTCCACACGAAACCAAAGTCTTTTAAAAACATTTTTTTCAATTCTTGCATAATGAAGAATGGTCGGCTAATTATAAAAAAGGAGGAAAAAAGCCAAAAAAATACAATCTATATACTTCACAGTAAACTATTCGGGGATTTTCGTAAACAACTACATTAGTAAAGTAGTTAATAGCTAATAAGCCTCCCCTTCTTCGTATTCTTCATATTGACGATTGTTACTGCCATTGTGAGCATCTTCTGGGTGATATTTTTCCTCGTCTTCTTCCTCGTATTTAACTCGAGATTGATCGTATTCAGCGGTATTGTATTGGGCGTAATCAGGATAATCTGTGAAACATACAAGGCGCAATTAATTAATACCGAGTGTTTTATTCACATTACTTTATTCGTTATTGATAATTAATAATAATGAATACTTATATAATAGAATAAATGTTAGAGGTCTATACTACCATGTAATCAAGACTAACAGACTACAGGCCCTTTGACCTCTTCATTATATTATGATGTAGCAACGAAACGATTATGTACAAATTTATAAATATAATTTAATGATTATGAATGATAAGCCAAATGGGGATGAAATTAATTTGACATGTGATCGCACGTTGCCTTAAAAAATTAAAAATTTAATATTCACACACACAATTTTATTTTGAAGTTTAGTTATAATTTTCTGACTTACCATCAATAGGTTCTTCTTTGATTCTGATCTCACCCCCGTCGTCTGTTTTAATATATTCCAGCCGTTCGCCGCCCCTGTCCCTTCTGTCGCGGTCCTTTCTTTCTCGTTTCCTATCCTTGTCCCTGTCCTTTTCTCTGGACTTGGAACGGCGTCTTTTACGATCTCTTTCGCGATCCCTAAACCAATAATTAGCACATTTTATACTAACATTACCTAATTAATTAATTAATTACCTGTCCCTTTCCCGTCTATCGACCACAACCTCTTCGACTTCGTCTCTAGAAACCCTTTCCCTGCTCCTTCTGCGTTTCCTGTCCCTCGAGCGACTTCGGCTTCTGCGCCTGCGTTCTCGAGACCGTGACCTGCGTCTTTCAACCCCCCCGAAACGATCACGCTCACGACCTCTGTCCCTCTCTTCGCGTTCCCGTTCCAACCTATAACGTTCGCGCTCCCTTTCGTTGTCTTCCCTGCCAGAATGTTTAATGTTCACGTCTGGGCCACCACGTCTTGTACCACCGAGACCACCACCTAAACCGCAAACATAATTTACCTCGGGAATTATTATTTTTAATGTTAAAAAAAATGTTTCTTTGCTTTGCAATCCCAATCACTGAGCTAATGATCGAGAAGAATTGTACAAAGAATTATTATTCTACCTGAGTTTACATACACGCAGTTTTACAATAAAATACAAACTGCATGTGAACATCTCAGGATTTGTTACGGTCAAATTAAGGAGAAAAAAGTACTTTAACTTACCTAATCTTCTCGGCAGCCACCCTTTAACAGTACGAGCCCTTTCAACATCCACCAAAACTCGGCGACCGTCGATTTTCTTACCGTCTGCATGTTTATAAGCGGCTGCAAGAAATATTTAAAGGACTTTTAAGTAAAACAATTCACTTGGAAAATTTGCTCAACATTTTGGCCAAATAGTAACATGGTAAATCCGCAATAAATGTAAAGCTTTTTACTTTTAAAAACCGAATTACTTTTGGCCAACACATTGAATCAAGCAAAGGATCCTAATCTTTTGCAATAACAAAAGATTGAGATCTAACAACAACAAATTGGCCCTTTATATCAGAATTATTGTAACATGAATCGATTTTAAAAATATATATATCATTTTTATTTTTTAAAATACCGTATATTCTAATATAAAGAGAAAAAAGTAAATTTGTGTGAGAAAAGACCAATATTGAACCTATTATTTGTCCATCGCCGCCTTCCTTAATCTGCAGATTTTTATTTATATTTTGTTCAATTACAATTTATTTTACTGATATTTTTTATTTAACAAATCTTACCAAGAACAAAACCTAAAAAACTGAATTAGGTATATAACTGAAATATACCTACCCGGGTTTTACTTACGCAATTTAACGTCACAACGAAAAAGAAGTAAAGCACTAAGTGCCGACAGCAGCCGCTCCACTTTTTTGAAAGGTTTACCTGGTGCGCAAAACTACTTACAAAATGCGCATACCTCAACTTTAATTCTAAAGAACATGGGGATATAAGCAAAGTAAAATTACCCTTTGCAATTATCGTATTCATATTTTCATAATATGCTAGTATCGTTAAAATACATTTCTAACATCCTGAAATAATCACCTTAAAAATTGTATATTTTAATTAAACGATCGGGGTTTTTCGTATAACCTGCCGAAAAGTAGTAGATGACTTGGAAACGTCTAACAAAGTTTTATAACGTACAAATGTAATTTGAGTAAAAAAAATATAATAGTTTAAAGACAACTGATCATAGTCGACGAATTTTTTAGTTTCGATGTGTTCCAACAATAAATTTTCAGTCAAATCGAACAAAAACTTTCTCTTTTCTTTGTATTTTAGCAACACGCATATTTTCTGAAAATATGGAAACAGAAGTTGCATAGGAAAATTTTATAAGACTCATTTCCTTGTGTTCTTTATAAATTGAATCGAATTTGCAAAAGTAACAATCAAAGAAAAACGACATATTGGGAAATTCGTCAAAGAAATTTATGAAACAAGTAACCGTAATTTTTTTAGTTAATTAAAGAAAAAAACAATCATGGTCTTTAAATAGGTACGTAAATTTTTGAGTGGTAAATTCTGATTTAATTTAAAAAAAAAAGACCGATAGACACGTTTAATTTTGTATGCAGGGTCTTACCACACATACAAACCTATATAGCCAGCAAAAAGCAGAGGAACGGGGCATATGGCACTAACTAGATGCCTGCTGCTCGGACTGTGTAAAAACAAAAAATACTGCATTAATTTTCTCACTTACTAAATCAAATATTTCGTTTCATTGCTGGCTACATAATAAAAAATTAAAAGCCAATCTTTTGCTTTAAATATAATATCTTCAACACAGGTGATTTTATTTAAGAATTCCTAATCTTTATATTTATACTTACCTAACAAAAAAAATAAAGATTAGAACTTGATTAAATAAAAAATTTAAAGGCAAAAGATGAGCTTAATAACAAGGTTTTCTGGGTGAAAATCAAGTCAATATCACCGGTACTCACAGTGCATGTCCCTTTCATGTTCATACTCAATAAATGCATACCCACGGGGTTTACCATTTACTGTATTGTGAATTAGTACAATCTGAAACATCAAAAAACTATTATATCTGTTGGTACTAATTGAATTTTTGTAAATCTATATTATTAATTCATACCAATTTATAATGATCCCTTACCTTTTTAATGGGCCCATAAACTTCAAATTCTCTGCGTAACTTAGATTCTGAAGTATCATAATTCTACAATACAAACTTTCCCTTAAATTTTACCCCAAAATATATGAATGAATACTTACAATTCTAGCTACAAATAATGTTTTAAACGGATCTGCAGTAATGTTTGTTTGAGAGTTTGGATCCCACACGGCAATTTCTTGTTCCAATTTATAAGCAACTTGCTCTGCTCTTTCTCGTCTTCTCCTTTCAAGTCTCTCTTCTCTAGTTTCAACCCTCTTTGGTGGAGGAGTTTCTTTCGGGTCCTAATATAAATATTACCCAAAAAACTATTCTTACTAAACTGGTGATATTCTTACCTCAAATTCCGCCAAAAACTGTCCAAGTCCTGCATATCCTCTATTTTTCTTTTCGTGGGGTAGTTTCGCAGCAGGGGGAAGATAAGGGATGGGATCGCGTGGTGCGAATAACGCTAATAAATTGGGTGGCAAGAACTGAGTCATAATGCACTATAATTACGTACCATTAATTGAAAAACATAGTTACCTAATTACACTTAATAATATATTAATAATTATTGAAATATTTTAACGTTAAATACTTTTTTTTTTTTGTTACACGACTACGTTTTGCAACGGGACGACAAAATGGCTCACAGTTGTCAACACGATCAATTTAGAGATCAGTTCATAATTTAAAATTTGTTTATATTTAATTTGTGTTTAACGTAAAGTATTTCTTAAACATTATTTTAAACAAAGAAGATGTATTTAATAATCCTGTAATCTAAAATTGATATAATTTGAAAATAACGTACGGAAAAAATAATATATTTTAATTCAGTACTAGACATAATTAGTGGAACACTTCCAAATTTTGGTTCTGCAATTGTAATTGGCGCTAGTGTTCCGGAATTGTGTGTAGTCTATTTCCGCTTGTTAGCCATCTTTTTGTTCCAGAAGTGGTTTTGTGGGCACGTTTGTGCTTTTGTCGTGGTAAGTTTTCCATATTTATTGTAATTTTTCATAAATGTCTGTGTAATTTATATTATTATTAGAAATTATATAATTTATTCAGTAATGTAATTATGTGATACTGTTTTAATTCATTTGTTTTCTTGAAATTTAGTAAAACTAACCTAAATTTTTACATGCCGTTTCTTGAAGTTATAATTTAAAAATTTTTTGATAGATTAATAATGTCGTCGCATTTGGTATGGGGCATTATTCGTAATAACAATGCTTTTCTACTTAAAAAACGGAACATCAACAAGCCTTTCAGCACTGTAAGTACGTATGTTTTCTATCAGTTTAGTAATTATTTAACAATTAGTTAATGATGACCTTTACACCAAGATCGCTGAAAAAAGTGATGTACAATTTACACTGAGTTTTGATTTCAATTTTTTGAAATAAAACTTGTTAGAACTTTGAGAACTGCAGCTTCTAATTTACAGGAAACGAGCAATTTGACAAACTTGAACTCGTACAGGTATAATGGTCTTGTCCATAAAAAAACCATAGGAATAGTTGACACCCCTGACAAGAAAGGATTTACGGTCATATACAAAAAAGCAAAATTCCAAGTAAGACAATTTTTTTATTAATAATTTAAATAGTAATTAAGTTTGAGTAATTTATATGATGATAACAATAACTGTCTTGATGCCTTAAGTGAAGACAAAACTCATCACCCATCTGTCTGATAACAATTATTATTTATTTTAATTTTGTATGTGTTCTAAAATTAATAAATACGTTTCATGAGGTTTATTAATTTTAGCATAAGCCTAGAAAATGTGTTGTAAAAACTACAATGAAGGCTGGTCCAAGAAGGTCCCTTTATAAGCTTAAAAGGCTTATTCAAAAGAACAGGTATCGCACAGACTTAACCAAGGTATGTTTTTTTCTTATTGTCAAAAATAACTCATGTAGTCATTCATGGTGATGAATATTTATTATTGATATCACAATGAAAATTAATGTGCATGTATTATCTGATTTAATTAATTTTAATAATTGTATGAAGAGTGTTTATTTGGTGGAATTATATTTAAATGTTCTACCTATTTATTTACAGGTTGCTCTTCGTAAGGCTAGTGCAATTTTAAGGTCTCAAAAACCTTTGCCAGCCAAAAAACCGAAAGCAAAGAAAGAAGCTTAAAATTTTTGTATTTAAGAATAAGTAAATATAAAATTGATCGTTTATTTTTTTCTTTTCTTTTTTTTTTTTTTTTAACTTGTTTGAGTCTTTTGTTGACACCTCTTGTGTTCCACCGGGCTCAATTTAATTCCTTTTTTTTCCCCTAATAAAGCAATTAAATACAAAGATCAAAAGTAACATTTTGGGCTTTGGTCTTTTTTATATAGATCAAAAATAATTCGCCCCAAATTTCAAATCTTAATCTTGAACTGTTGCTAAATTATTTAAAAACAGCCTCAACAAATGGTGGTTTTTTAAAAGAAAATCGAGCGCAAATAATTCTTTTAAACGTGTTTTTTAAAAATAATCGCCAAGTTTACGCAGAAAATTTATTCCCAGGTGTGAAAGCTAAATTTGTATTTAAACAAACTTAATGAAGTTTAATCACTAGAATATAATTTTTTTTAACCTAACGTTAATGTTATAAAACAATGGTAATTTTAAAAAATTGGTTGTTCTAACACAACAATATTTTTAGCATCTTTTTATGATAATGTTAAAAAATTTAAATTACATATATTTAATATTTCAATAACGAGCGTATTTTATTAACAAGACCGATTCATTTTTACCAGTTTTCTCTGGTTTTTAATTTTAGGGCTTAGATGCATTTCAACACACGGTAGTTTTTTTTTTTTTAAATATTTGTGTTTTTTGATTATATTTTTACTGATACATTTCTTTATTTATAAGATATTAATTGCGTATGTCTAAATTTCTTACATTTAACTGCTTTATTTTCGAATATGTCAAGAAATAAATTCATTTCTGAACTACGTATATATAATATTAAAATCAAGGTTTTTAATTCCTACAATTTTTGTGAAAGTTTTATTTTAATATTTAACATGAATTTCCATCAAGTAAATGTAGAAACTATTAATTATACTACGTATATTTTCCTGGTATAAAAAACTTTCTCTTAAGGAGCACCCTGTATATAAAGTAGTCAAATTAAATTTTCCGGTTGCCATAGCAACAAAAAAATTAATGGCTTCCGCAACAATGAAACCGTTCAACTTTCTGTTCAGTTTCGTTGCGGCTGTTAACGCGTTGCATTCGGTAGTGCAAAAATTCGTTAAATATTGGGTTTATCGTGAAATCTATAACAATCTTGTTATGAATAAATAAAACCGCGCGTAGTTGTCTTAATATTTTTTGTTACAGACGTTATACTAATATATTAATCATATTTTATTAAGTAGCACATTTCTTAAAACATAAATGACGTCTGCAACAATGAAAAATTTTTCAACTGTTCGATTTAGTGGCGGCCATTAGCGCGTTTTATTTAATAGTCCAAAAAATCGTTTAATATCTTATTAATCGTGCGGTTTATAACGATTTTTTCGTGAATAAATAAAATTGCACAGTTTTATTAATAAAAGAAAAAGTGTATTTCGTTTCTTACTAAGTAATTACTACAATAGTGATCACAGAAGTGGACGGATGTGTAACAATTTAAAACTTAAATTACGTTGTCCTATGCGTCTAACAAATCTTCTAGAGAATCTACGTTCGAAATGTGCTCAAGAGGTGCTCGGCAGTACGGACAGTGACCCTTCAGTAAAACCTGCAGTTCGAAGTCTTCTGCATGAAATGCCTAAAAAAAAATGGTTACGTAAGTCAGCTTTTTTTGACAAAAATATTGTTAAATAAGTAGCGACTCGCCTTAAAACAAGAATAACACATTGTTATTTGTACATCGGGCATTAAATTTTTAAAATATTGATAACGTAAGGGTGGTTTCCATTTACAAATTAATATATTCGCGCTGTCCAGAGCCAAGAGCGTTTTTCTGTTGGCGATAACAGGAAAAAATTGTGCATCACCGCCCTGAAACACAAAAAAATATATATTTTGAATTATAGCATCTAATACGTACCTCTAAATTAATAAATCTTGAAGAAAAAGGGTCCTCCTCTTCGTTTTCTGCTTCTAAAGTTAACACATCTTGTCCTTTGTAATTATGATCACTCGTAGACGAGGGCTTCGTAATGGAGGTTTTCTCTATCAGTCGGACTGCTTCGGCATCCGAGATTCCGTCTTCCAACTCAAATTCAATTAAGGGTAGAATTTCTAGGACAAAATAAAAATTACACTTTCGTTTTCTACACTCAATACAAACAAATCAAATACTCACCAAAACTTACAAAAGAATACACGAATTTTTGCCTACAATTATTACACTTGGTGCTGGCTGGGTACAAGGGATTGTACGTAGAACAGCGGTAACACATTGGTAACAATTCTTCAGGATCATTGTACGGTTTAGCCCTGCACGACACTGCAGCCATTTCGACGTGCTCTTGAAACTTAAGAGGCACTTTAATACTTTGTAATTTATCGAAGAGTTGTTTGGCCAACTTGTTAGCCCCTAACGTTCTCGCTTGTTTTGCGAGGGTGTAGTAAATTCCACTTTAAAAACATTCAGGAAATACATTTGGTGCTTTGGCAAATTTTTAAAACTAATAAAAAAAGGATACAACATAGATACCCCTTGAGGGCGCTGCTGGGCTAACAAGAATCTAGAAATGTTGAATAAAGCTTCCGGCAAGTAGGAAGTGAAAGGTTCTTCCAAATATTTATGTACGACGTCGTAAGCGTAATAAGTGGTAGATAACGACTCGTTTTCGTGAAATCTCTTTAGCATTTCGTCGCGTATTTCTTCTCTAAAGTAATTGTAAAACTGATTATTATTTAATTGTTGTTTTTTTTAAAACTACATACGTTTCTAATGCCAAATCCAAACACTGTCTTGCCAAAATCCAATAATAATAACCAGCATCTTGGTATCGACATTCATCAACAGCATTTTCGGTTAATTGCTGAAGAACTGTAAATGCTTCATCTGGACGTCCAGCCTTATAAAATGCTAACAATAAAAGTTACGTTAATAAGGGAAACCCCTGTAAAATATCTATAAATTATTACCTCGTTGGGCTTGAACAAACTGATCGTTTTCGGCAAGCCAATGGGCATAAGGAATGTACACCAAATCTTTATATTGCGACTGATTATGCACGAGGGCAAAAGCCTGTTTCCATTCTCGCGCCTCCACGTGGAGTTGTAAAACCGATTTAGAATCCCCTAAGCGACGATATATCTCAATTGCGGCCCCCGAATTGCCGAATCGTTTCAAATGCTCTGCTATCGTTGTCAGAGACGTCTTTTCTTGCTTGTCCAATAATCTTGCCAAATCGATCAACCTAAATAATAACAAAAAATTTTATTTGTTAGTGATAAAAATATCTGTAGACTTACTGATCTATCCATTCTTGTTCTGCCATTATTTCTATAGCAGTTTGAGTGTCGCCAATGGACAGATACATTTCTGATGCGGCCTTGTGTTCATTAATACTTCGACACCAGTCGGCTTTTTGTCGTACTAACGTTGTATCGTCAGAAGACCCCAAATATTGCTTAAAATCAAATCAAATATTAAATTATATTTTAATTATTCTGCTTGTTATTACTTGAGCTTCTTCGAACATTCTGAGATCCGTGTACATGGCAAGGGCCCTGTGCTCTTGTCCAGCCTTTTGATACAACTTAGCGGCCTCTTTAAACCTCCCCCTTTGCGCGTATATGTCTCCCACGAAAACTTCTCGATTATTTTCCCCTTTTCTCTGCCTTTCCTACACATTAAAATCTATTACGTATTATAATTTTTAGTCTGATAAAAATTATTAACCTGAATGTCTTGAATTAACTCCAAATATTTGTAGTTCTGAAGTTTCGTAAAAGCCAATTTGGCAACTTCAAGATCCATATCTTCGATAGCGGCAAATGCCAATTCGTTCCAGTCACTGTCAGTGACACCTTTAAAAATATTTGTAAATTTAACGATTAAAATTAGTAAAATCTTTTTATACCTAAACAGGCAACTTCGTAAGCTTGTCTGTACATTTTCCTCTCCATATATTGGAACATGGGAGTACTGAGAGATAGTTCTTGGGTGCTGATGTTCGATCCACTGAGGCAAAATACCTTAGACCCGCTCATTCCCACCACGAAACCGTTTAGTTTTTGCCGTGATGCCGGGAAATCCCCTACCTTTATCCCTAACAAATTTTCGCCACTAAATGCCAACATATCGTTGTAATGAGTATTCCAAGCGACGCTATTCACGTTTAATTCCTTGATAACAGATTGAAAATTATTTTTAAACAAATTATTATTAATGTTATATATAATATGGACTTACTTGATATAATAAATTACCAGTACTCAATTCAAAAACTTGACAAAGTCCTGTCTCGTCAACTACAGATATTTTGTCTTTACTTTCAGTCATATCCAAACATCTTACCGCGGCATGTACTGTTAAAATTAATAGAGGAAAAGAATTGTCTAAATAAATTTTCCAAATCTGTAAAACAACCATAAAAATGAAGCTTAAAGTTGTGGCAAAATAACAATAGTTACTTGTCCGTTTTTAAGTCCCGCGATTAGTCCCTCTTTTGAAGGGGGGCCGCCTACAACTTTAATGTAGCGAATTGTGCTATCGAATTCCCATTCCTTATCCTTGACCCCTGTCAAGGACATACTTTGTAACTTTTTATCCTTGCACACTACTAAATGTTCGGAACAAATTACTAGTAAAGTGCAGTCTAATTTCTGCGTTATTTTCTCTTTTACTCGATAATGTAAACCGTTGACGTCCGCCGAAAATAACTCGTAAATAACAACTCGTTCTGTTAATTGAACCTTGAAATGAAAACGAATATAAGAAATACATCGTTGATATTTAAGTATTTTTTAATTACCGCTAATCTATTTTTATATATCGCAATTTTCTTAATGAGATCTCTGCATTTTATCTTGACTTTTTTCTCTGTTAGCAAGTGTTGTATTATTACATCAGTCATATTTTCTCTAAATGCGTATCGTTCTTTATAAAGTCCATGAACCGTGTTAAAAACGAGCTGATAGTAAATAAGAGTACCATCTTGACAACCCATCACCTAAAAGAAACATTTTTATTTTTAATTTATTCAAAATTAATTTTTCTTTTAACTTACAACATAATCTCCTGAAGGATGAGAGGCATTACACCAAACCCAAGAGTTTTGTTGATCTCCTATCATTCCAAGCTTTACCCCATCTTTGGTATATAAATTACAACCCTTATTAGTACCACATATAAGTATGTATTGTCCTGATGAAAAATAACTAACTTTAAGTGCATCAAAACCAATATTTCGTTCTTTTCCAATTATCTTTCCTCCCAATGTATAAAAGGCTAGGGTTTTATTCCAGTCAGTAACACACAATGTATCTGAAGGATCTTCTTTATTTGGATTCCATGACAAAGCCCAAATTGATGTACCATCAGGTCTTTCTATGCGACATTTTTCCTCTCCAGCCTTGATATAATACAAATTTAACTTACAATTAATTAGTCTATTTAAGCATAAATAATTTACCTTATTTCTTATTGATATAATTCCTGTACCCATACCCAGGGCTAAATATTGTCCATCGTTTGTCCAAGAACATGAATTTATTCTAGCTGACACCTTATGTTTCTGAACAGATTTTTGTTCAAGTGTCCAGACTGCAAAGTCTGACAACGAACATGAAGCCAACTGATGAGATAAGGGATTGTAGGCTAGGCACTGTATGGCTTCACTGTGGTTATATTTAAGGATAGCTTCTAATTTATCTGACCAGATGATTACACTTTTATCTGCACCCCCGCTTGCAAATCTTTGACCATTTTTAGCATAAGAAACACAATACACCAGCTCCTTATGTCCTTTTAAAGCTTGAATAAGTGATCCATCGGTGGTGTCGTATACTAATACCCTTGTTCCACTAGCTACTATTAACTGGGCCCCTTTAGGATCAAAACATAAGTCGTATATGCTGAAAAAAGGGGGGCATCACTTTTAGATATTTAAGTTTAATTTTTAACTTATACCATTGCTCAGTCTTTTCACTGTCTTGCACTTTATAAAACCACTTAGGAATTGTCCTCATGACTCCAATTTCATTTGAATATTTTAAATATTTTCGTTATAAAACGTTTAAAATGACGTTTAAATAAGTTAGGTTAGGATAATTGTATACAACTCCCCTCATCTTTTGTTGCCCTAACAACCGTTATCTGGGGCCTAAGAAACGTTTAAAATTAATTAATTAACGCATTAAATAATCCCGAAATACTGTTAATTGAAGATTCCAACGCAAACATTAATTTAAAATGATTATAAAAAGTTATTTGACAAAGTGACTTGTTTAGGTTATGTTCTCAATTGTTTACGTTTTGAAAGTGAATATTTTAATTTAAGTGCGTTCGTACAAATAAAATGGATTTAAATGCTTGTTTTAACCAAGAATTACAAGAAGTAGAAAGGGAAGAAACCAAAGAGTTAGTGTTTGTGAAAGAAGAAGTAAACAGTGAGGATTGCGATTACGAGACAAACAATTATCCACAAGAAACAGAAAGAAGTGTAAAGCAAGAATTTGACTATTTTCCTTTAGAACCCTTACCAATTAAAGAATCAAATGAATGTACAAGTGAAACTACCAAGAGTGGATCTAAATTACCTTTTCTATGTGATATTTGCGGAAAGAAATTTACGCGAAGACCTAATTTATTAATTCATAAAAGGATTCACACCGGAGAGAAACCATACTCATGTAATATTTGTCAAAAATTGTTTTCAAGAAAAGAACATTTAGATCTTCATGGGAGGGTTCATACGGGAGAGAAACCGTACCCGTGTACGACTTGTGGGAAATTATTTAGACGAAAATACCACTTGGACATCCATGTTAGAATTCACACTGGGGAAAGACCCTATGTGTGTACTGTTTGTAACAGGAGCTTTACTCAAAAACAAGGTTTAACTCACCACTTACTGATCCACACAGGCGAAAAGAACTTTTCGTGTGATGTGTGCAAAAAAGACTTTACATTAAAAAATGACTTGATGATGCACATTCGAACTCATTCCAAAGAAAAGCCATTCTCTTGTCACATTTGCAATAAAGGGTTTATAAGAAGAGAGAGGTTAAAGGAGCATATATTGACCCATAGTGAGAATAAGCCGTTTTTTTGTGAAATTTGTGAAAAAAGGTTCCTAAAAAAAGAGTATTTACAATTGCATCGTAGACTTCACGGAGAGAAAAAGCCGTTCGTTTGCCACGTTTGTCAGAAAGCGTTCATAAGAAGAAATATTTTGAATAATCACCTTCGAATCCATTTCCTTGATAAGAAATTTATGTGTGAAGTTTGTAAAAAAGAGTTTATTCATAAACAGAACTTAGATGCCCATATGCTTCTTCATTCTGAGAATAAACCGTTTTCTTGCGAAATATGTGGAAAGGGATTTACCCGAAAGCATCACTTTGCTGCCCACTTACTCATTCATACTGGGGAAAGACCCCACACTTGTCCCGTTTGCCGCAAGCAATTTACGCGAAAGCACATTTTAAACTCGCATTTAAAGAAACATACGGGAGAAAAACCGTTTGTTTGTGACATTTGTAAAAAAGCTTTTGCGTTTAAACAAACTTTAAATACTCATCAGAGGACGCATTCGGGGGAAAAACCGTTTCCTTGTCCTATATGCAAAAGGGGATTTAGCAAAAAAGAATATATGGAAAATCACTTAAAAAAAGCTCACAAACAAGAAACTGCTAACGTTGTAAAAATAGAAAATGATACGGATTTAAATATTTCCCATTAGTTGGTCTTGTCACCATTTTTCGCGCCAGTTTGAAATTAGCGCGGTATGATATTGACTCTTTCGTTGGTAGCAGTGTACACATTAGTATGTCCACAACTGTTTGTAAACAAACATATTAATAGGCACTAAATTGGTTACTAAGTTACTAAACTTCTAAGACTTGTACTAGACGTATTGACGTTGTTTAAGTGATTTTTTTATTGTTTGATTTCTGAATAAATGCCTAAAATGTAGCTATTTATTAATATTTAAATTACCTCCCGCTATGTTACCAACCGTTAGTTTGCGTCTATTCCAGTCTATTCGATATTAACGCAAATTTAAAATTTCGTTGTCAACAGTTGGTAGTTTGGTTACTAAAAGACTTCTTTTGACAAGACTTATTGATGATGATTTATGAATACAACCTGTAATACCGTGTTTTTTCTCGTAAATTCCTTAATGAATGCTTAAAATATAGTTCGTTAGAGGTGTTAAATTTCCTCATACTTACAATAACCAGTTGTAAACACTTCTTGTTACAGTTTCTCGCGTCGATTTGAAATTAGAACGAATTACATTGACAATTTTGTTATCAGCAGTTGGCAGTTTGGTTACTAAAAAAAGACTTCTTTTGACAAGACTGATTGATAATGATTTTTGAACATAACCTATGATATTTCTTTGCCTATAATATTCCCCTTTTTCTCGCAATTTCTTCACAAACACTTAAAATATATGTAGTTAAACTAAAATGAAGAGAAAAACGAAGCCGGCAACTAGTGATCATTTGCGGTTATCCCAGATTGTAAAAGACGTCCATAAAAAATTACGTGAAGATGCAAAACGAATCGGAACACAAAAAGCCTGGATAAATCATTGCGAACAGGAAGAATACTTATTAATGTATGCCCAAGCTATGAAGGAACTTGCAACAAAACATTGGGAAGAAAATTATAGCAACAACTGTCAAGCAAAATCGCGAATTAAATGGGTTTATGAGTACTGCAAACTTTATTTTTTTAAAGGAGAGTTACTTAGACAGAGACGTCGTGAACTAGAAATAGCAAAAAAAATTGTTGTTCCTGAACATTGTTTGTCTGGAAGTTTTATAGATAATACTGAAAAAGAATTGCTGACTATTGAAAGTGAATCAACATTAAATTACTCCGAAAGTAACATAAAATGCTTAAAAATGTTAGATGTAGGTAGTTGCTATAACCCATTCAGCAATTACTCTTGTTTAGATGTGTTAGCTGTTGATATAGCACCTGCTAATTCAGATGTAAAGTGGTGTGATTTTCTACAATTAAATATAACAAATAATGAACCTGATTTAACCAAACAGCACATCAAGGAATTACAGAACTGCAGTTTTCACATTGTGGTTTTCAGTCTTCTTTTGGAATACCTACCAAGTCCAGAACAAAGACTAAACTGTTGTTTAAATGCATATAAAGTTTTAAAACATGAGGGGATCTTGTTGATCATTACCCCAGATTCAAAACATGTAGGTTCAAATGCAAAAATTATGTTGAGTTGGAGGTTTATTTTAGCAAAAATGGGATTTTCAAGGATAAAATATGAAAAACTGCCTTATTTACATTGTATGGTATTCAGAAAAAGTGTTAACATTGACATAGCTAAAAGATGGTCTCTGTTACAAGACAGTGATAAATTCTATAAAGATATTTGTATACCTCAAGACTTTAATAATCAAGAATAAAATAATTTACAGAAAATGATCTCTTTAGTTTTCCTTTCTAAATATTTTAGAAGAAACTGCCTCGTTTATTTATAGAATTGGTTAAAATACGACTCCATTGTATCGTATATGGCTAAATGAATGAAATTATAATTAAGCGCCACCTAACGTTAGTAGAAGAAAAAGAAGAAATGCGTATGTAAATATAACCTAATTCTTTTTTAAAAAAAAACAATAATTGTAAGTTAGTTTTATAATAATGTATAGACTTACAAGTATTTTTAAAAATAATGTTAAGTGCAGTTATTATTCGTTGATAAGATCAACAAAAACTAAAAGCACTCCAATAGTGAGGCAGACTCTTCGTGAAAAAATTGCTACTGAACACAAAGTAACGCCTTTTGGATGGCTTCTTTTGATAATTCCTGCCTCCACATTTGCTTTAGGCACGTGGCAAGTTCAGAGGAAAAAGTGGAAAGAAGACCTTCTTGCTAGATTGAGGTCATTAACAAAAGAAGATCCCGTACCTCTGCCTACAGAGTGAGCAACACTTCTATGTTAAAAAAATTAAGTAGTTGTACGGTTTAACGCCCAAATCTGATCAGTTTATTGTCTTCCAAACTGGTTGTCTCAATATTTCTCTTATATTTTATAAATTATGCTTAATTGCATTCTGTCAAAGCCAAACGTGGATCGCGATTTCAAGCTCAATAGATCTCGTCAGCGCGCCATAGATTAAGTTTACTATTTCTGTTGTCCTCATAACCTTGAAACACTTCCCGGTAAAAGGAGGAGTCGAGAATCGTAACTCCTCATAGATCCGCCATTGATTGCACTGATGAAAGGAAATTTCGACACCGGTATCGCCAGAGGTAATATAAGCGCAGTGGGAGGGACTCATATGCAAAACCGTTAAGGGAAAGCCACTCGAGTTGACGTTAAAGCGTACAATTACCGGAATTTATTTAAAAAAAAAACGTAATTTGTATATTCTAGTTTAAACGAGATAGCAAAGCTTGAGTATCGTCCTGTACACGTTAAAGGAAAATTTCTTCACGATAAAGAATTATACCTTGGACCTAGGTCTTTTATAAAAAATGGTGAAGCATCTGCAGATGGTTCAATCTTTTCCGAAGGAAACGTCCATTCTGGTTACAACGTGATTACTCCGTTAAAATTGTCTGATAGGGAGTAGGTGTAAAAAATTCGTAGAGTTAAAGAATAATAGTTTAATTATCTACTTTTTGTCAGTCAGATAATATTAGTAAACAGGGGTTGGGTACCAAATAAATGCAAAAATCCTGCCACGCGAACTAAAGGTCAAATTGAAGGAGAAGTGGACGTCATAGGTATAGTAAGGTTGCATGAAAATAGGCCCCAATTTGTAAGTAATAATATGCCCGAAACTAATAATTGGTTTTATAGGTGAAATACAGCACCAATTAGTATTGGTTAATTTTTTAATTACGATTTTTTCAGGGATTTGAATGTAATGTGTGAGAGAACTGGAGCTGTTCCAATATTTCTAGATGCTACGAATGATTTTGATGTTAAAGGGGGTCCTATTGGGGGGCAGACTCGAATTTCTTTAAGAAACGAACATTTATCTTATGTTATAACTTGGTACAGCTTATGTGCCCTAACATGTTTTCTCTGGTATAAAAGAATATATTTGGGTGCTATACCTGCAGATAGATTTATTTGGAATCGACCAAAATAAATTTTTGGTAAACTCAGTCCTTGCGAATCCTTTTTCGGCGATTTTTATAAATAGGTACTCATTTCTTAAGGTAGAATGTCAAATAAAAATTGCTTAAATGCAATCGCTTTTTATTTATTCGGTTCCTTACCACTCTTAGTGTGAGATCATTCAGGTAGGTCGCGTGTAACAGTGCACAAATTGTTACACTGCCACCTAACAGGTTCCTGGCGTAACTTTAGCTATTATCGGTTATTTAAAAATAAAACGCTAGGAATTTGTTTTTACGTTGTATTTTAATACAATTTGTACCACAATATCGCACAATAATTTATGCATAACGTGAAGGCATTTATTCTTGATATAAACATTTCAACTTGTTAAACTTTCGGAAATATGTATTCTTTGGTTAGCTCACACATGCATATGAAACAATAATGGTTAACAGTATTATTTCTACATTTGCAAAAATTAATACAGAATTAAACAAATATACATAAAACATTTAAAAATAATAATTACATTATCAAATACGTTTAAATGCAATAAATTATTCCTATCCTTACACATATAATTGCAAGGAATAAATCCCCTCTAATTAATATTGGCACTAAATATCTCGTTACATTTTTTCTCTTCACCTAATAAAATATATAACTCGGTACTTAAAATACATTACTATTAAATTCATAAAAAATATATAATTGTTATACTCTTAAACTGTTGAGATTAACAATATTAAAATTACATATTTAGGATACGAAAGAAATACTATTTAGATAATTAATACTTCGTTATATTCAAGTGGTTTTTTGTAAAGAAAATTAATTTATCAAAAACTAAAAGTTAGTATACTAAAGTTTCAAACAGAAAGATGCAGTCTTCTCGTAAAATTTCTATTAAAAGCTATTGTCTAAAATTAATGGAAGGATGGATTAGTTTGCTTTTAGTATTATCATAATAAATAATACTATCAATGTGGCAATTGGCACAATTTTGTTGTGAATTAAAAAAAAATGAGATCCAAATTTTAAGTGAAGAATAATTAGGTACATAGAAAGAAATTGCTAATATTTAAATCCTAATTACATAAACATATTGTTAGTCAGATCTTTCTCTTCCATTGATAATTATTACAATTTACAAAAGTCACAGTCCGGTAAACATCTGAGACCTGTTTCCAAAACTATAGGTCTAGTATTTTGAAAATAAATAAGTTCCATATAGTTACCAAGGATATGACCTCTAATTAATATATTATAGATCTTTATTATCTACTAATTAAACTCTTTTTGAAACAAACCTATGAACAGATACACTACTGGCAGTTTGTGAACATTATCATCAGGAAATTTAATATTAAGTAACAGTTATAATCAATTCATTTCCATTTCTTATCATAAGACTTTTACCGTTTAAATATGTAGGTACTTATTTTGTTTATATCTATTTACTGCAAATATCTATTTTTTTATTATGTTAGAAAAAAATCAGACAATATAAGATGATATCGTGGTGGTCAGTTATTTAACTATTTTCGTCGTTGAAATATTCCAAAAATTATTTATTCTTCTTTTTACCGCCACTGTTGTTACTACCGCTTCCACTGCTGCTAGGATTCGAATTTATTGACCCGTTTTGAACATGAGGTACATTACCGTTTGCCATTCTAAACACAATCGATTAAATTGATTAATAACTAATTTTCAATGGATTAAAAACACTATATATCTCACCTATGCTCGATTCGAGGTACCGCGGCCCTTTGGTCGTCCATACGTCCCGATTGGAATCTCATTATAAGTGAGAAAAAATCTTCGTCCGGAACAGTGGCGCCACTCTTTTTGGACGTCGTCGGCGGAGGATCTTCAGACTCCGCGTCGACGGCTGGAGTCGGAAGAGGCGATCGTTGGTCCTCTAAACGCGAACCTTGACACCGAACCAATTGGTCGAGGAAAGAATCGTCGGGAACGTTGTTACGATTGGCTTCAGCAGCCAATCTTTGGAGGGAATTTGTTTGCAGTCCTAAAAAATTTTCTGTTTAATTATTTTTAAATTACAAGAACGTAGTGCCGTAATGAATTTCCGTCTCACTTCGGCAACGTTCGGCTCTCTAATTGAATATAGTTTTAATTGTCTTATACACTCGTACCTGGTAGATGGGGTAACGCAACCCTCTGTTCGTCCATCCGTTTACTTTGCATGCCGGCAATCATGTCTAAAAGGTCATCCGGTCCGTCTCCTGGCCTCGTTGTCGTCGATGACGGTATGTTGACCATGTTGGTGTTCTCTTTGTTATCGATGTTAAGGGAGCACCTTTGATCGTCCATACGTTTTGACTGAAAACGCGATAGTAAATCGAAAAATGAGTCGTCTTCAACGTTTCTAGATGAGCCAAGGGGAGCCATCGAGACTGTAGGAGGCGCCTGAACCGTTAACGTGCCACGCTGTAGTTGCTTACCGTCCGGCGTCATCTGTAAATGCGGTTAGATTATTTTCGAAAAATCTTTATTTGAATTTACGAAATAAAAGCGTTTAGCATGCACCAAAATCTTCAGAGGTTATTTTTTAAAAACGAAAAGCAGTATTATGACACTGAACATATACACTTAAAACAGTTAATACAAAGTACCATTTTTGGGACGTATTAACAAACACTACATGTTATTGATCTTACCAGACAAAAAACACCCTCTAGCAAAAACACGTAACATAGAAAATATGTACAAAGAAAACAAAACAAAAAGGTCCAAACCATCCACGTCAGCCACTACCTTAATAAGACTGAGCTGTTCCATGCTTTCGCGTCTCACCCTGTGCGTGCGTTGTCCCGATGAGGTGTCTTCGATCCCGTTCTGTTGTCTGGGATCACTGGCAGAACTGGTCCCCTCATTGCTAGATTTCGAGTCGTTATTTCCGTCACCCGAGTCGGGACTTGCCGGCAAGTCCATCACTTTGCGCAAGTCCGCTATATTCAACTTAGCAGTAGACTCGCCCACTGTGTCTCCCAACTAAAAATTAGGTTCTTTTTACTTTTAAAGACAATTTTTTATTTTTTATTTACCTCTCTGCTAATCTCGAAATGTTTGGTGGCGAAATAAAGGGCCTTCTCGTGGTTCGATAGGGCAGCGTAAGCGTTTCCGAGTGACCAACAGGCTCGGCCTTCGCCTACACGATCCGAAAGGTGTTGGGCAATGAGAAGATGCCTCAGATGATATTCGACGGCAGTCTCATAGTCTCGTAAGAGAGTGTAGGTGTTTCCCAGACTGTAACAGGCCTGTGCTTCAACTGCACGGTCCCCTAGTTCCTGTGCTAATGCTAACGTTCGTCTGTAAAGTTCTGTTATCAGTTTTTTGGTCATTTTTAGAAACTTTTTCTTACTTGTAATGATGAGCAGCTTCCTCGAATTGTCCAAGAAAGATATGAGAATTTCCGAGATTGCTGTGAGCTCTTCTCTCAGCGGCTTTATCTCCAAACTGTCTCGCTATCGAAAGACGTTCCTCGTGGTATCTTATCGCTTGACCAAAGTCTCCCAAAAGGTAATGAGTATTCCCGAGATTTCCACAAGCCCTTCCCTGTGCCGCTATGTCACCGATTTCGCGCATCAACTCCAAATTTTCCCTTTAGAAAAAAAGGAACGCACGGGTATTTTAATAAGTTCAGTACAGAGAACATGTATGACTAAATCTTTTAAAAAATGTAGCAGTGTTAACATTACAAACACAAACAGAGCTAGATCTCACCCTAATAAAAATATCGCTACCGACGAATGTTTGCTAATTAAAACAAATATCATAAAAGAGTTACAAACAAATGTTATATCCGATTTTATTTTCGTGTTTTGAATGGCAGAGGCTAAACGTAGCACCACCAAAGAAGTAGTTTTAAACAATAGATTACATCACCCCAGAGTTTTCTTTAAAACATGGGGAACAGCCCCAGGAGGCGTCAAGCCGGAAATTAGAAGTTAATTAAATTAAATTAAAATTACATTTAATATAAGGGAAACTTGTTAATATTTTTTATTGAGATCCTTACTCATAATAAGCAACAGCTTGCTGTAGACATTCCTTGACTTCTTCAGAGAATTCTCCTGGATCTTTTTGACCGACTCTTCCAATATGCTTCCCTTTGGCGTGATAAACGTTCCCCAAATTATAAAGAGCTCTTCCTTCACTTTGTCTATCCTGCAACTCCCTTGAAAGCTCCAAATGTCTTTTACAGCAGTCAACAGCATCATCAAATCTCCCCATCACTTTCAGGGTGTTCCCCAAGTTGCCTGATGATTTTGCTTCTCCTAATTTGTCCCCCATGGTCCTTAATATACAAAAAAATTAGTCCTATATCTCTCAATCTTGTTTATGCATACCGTGCTAGTGTTAGATCATGTTTGTGGTACTGCATGGCTTTAACGTAATCACCCAGATAGAAATAAGCGTTTCCCAGTTGACTGTAGATAGCGCTAAGGGTTCGTAAGTCATCGGTACCTGCTTGAATTGCTGCTTGAAAGAATGCCACCCCTGCCCTACAATCGCCAGCTTTGCACAATCTCTCACCCTCCAAAGCCAATTCGAGGCACATGTTACTGGAGCCGTCATAATGCTAAACAAAATATTACTTAATTAAAATTACTTACTGTAAATTGCCGGATACAATACTGACCTGCTCCTCAGCAGTTAAATTTTCTGCACTAGCACTAATGGACATTTTCACTATTTTACTTTACACTAAGAGATTCCGTTGGGTTAGGTATTAATGATTCATAAAAAAATATGCTCCATTATTAATTAAAATTACTTTTTAAGCGTCATTTTGTTTTCTTTTCCTTAAATATTTGCCCCTAAAGGTTACCTAAATTTGGCACTAATTATGCCGAAGTTGGCTGTGGAATTTAAATTACAGGGGTAGTGTCTAAATTCTCGTAATACTGTTTTCTTATATTATCACTATAACCAATTGTTTCAAAATTAATCTTATTTTTTACTTACCCAAGAGAACAGTAATTCAAAACGTTAACGCATTTCTAGAAGAATTAATTGGATACAGTAATAATTACTAAGAGTCACTTGTTACGGGTAAAAGGGGGGGGGGTTCGGGTCCGGACCACGCCTTCGAATTATTTTCGTAATCAGGGAAATAAGCCCAAAACTTTTTCTGAATCCGCTCCTGATCATTGGTAATTAATTTAATAATTTCCTATTGATTTATAACAACGTTAATTAAACGTATTTATAGGAAATTGTAGAAAGAACATGTTTTTCAGTTGAATTTTCATTTTAATTGAATTGTTTGCGTACATTGCTCTGTTCTTTTACAAGTAGTGTTTTATATTCTTTGATTCTTCCTACTTAAACTTTTAAAACAATTGTAATATATTTGTTTTGTTTGTCCGGATGCGAAACAGACAATATGTGGTATAATAATTATTTCAAAAGTTTAGTTAAATAAGATTTTGTACAACCGACTAAAATGAAAATGATTACTTTTCACAATTATTACAAAAAATAATTAAGCATTGAAATATTCAAATTTCACCATGCATATGATGCTAAATATTTCCTTAATCTTTTGTGTCATCCAGTGAAAGCAAGTTTTTCCGTCCCTTACTCCCATTGAGATCAGAAAAAAAAGAATTTTTTGTAAACCCCGCCCCCTTCCCAATTTACTGGACCCGCCCCTGATATCACTTGATCATTTTTATTACAGTCGACTGTACATTTGTTTATTAATGATCGCGTAGGTGTTTGCAAAATAACTGTTTGATTTATTTTTAAATTTAAATATGTAGCACATGTAGCATGTGTAGTATTAATGCTGGCCATTGATTTCTTTATCGCGAGATTAATTTATGGTTTATTTAAATCGAAATTAAAGCTAGTCAAGGTCAAGAAACAAAAAGCGTTTATTACAGCTGTACATCGAGTAATAAGCAAAGAAAAAAAAATGCGACATAAATGCTGGTTCGTTGGCTCCGGCCCCTATTAGTCATCAAATTGTAATAAACATCAATGTATATTACGCTCAGATTATTTCATCTCACTTTTCCAGTGCATATTCTTTGTTTGCAGCCCTAGATGTTTGCAGCTCATTTGTTGTTGTTTGTTGCATTTGGTTGCATTGCTGGAAGCAGTGAGTTTGCATTTGTCGCATAGACAATTTGCAGTATGATTTGCAGTGAGAGAGTGAAGTGATTGGTGAGAGCATGTGTGCATGAGTGAGTGGTGAGTCGTCAGAACAGAAGTCAAAAGTCGCTTGAATGAGTAATAACCTCGTAAATAATTATCGAATGGATAAAAGATACGGTTCCAATGCGCCTATTTTTTAATAGATAATGATATTGTTGAAAATGAACGTTTTTGTTCGTGTACTGTGCTGTAGTTCAATGCAACAGGTTGTAGAAACGTAAAATTAAAATACGAAAGTTATGTGCAATTGTTTGTGATTATTGCATTTATAAAAAAAAAGTGCTGACAAAGGATTTCGTCGTTAACATATTTAGCATAAGAAATTGTTTGAAATTCTGATAATGCGACCTAGAAACGTTGCGATAATGCTTCGTGCTGCATATTCGTGATTTAATCAGTAAACAAAGGCATTATCTGCTAAATATGAGTGCTCCCATTCCTGCACCCCGAAACTTGTCTCAAAATGATACAAAAAAGCCCGTTCCGACACCAAGGAGGACAATTCCCGTCAGGAAGGAGGAAACTGATCGAACACCTTCAAGAAACGAAGACTTCAACGTAAACGAAGATGATAAAGTAGAATCGACACCAACGAGTACTTTTTCTCGAAGAGTGCGAAAATTCAGCAACACATCCAAACAAATCAAAGATGAATTAACAGAGAAAGTTAACGAAAAGAAAAAAATGGTTATTGAAGGCACCAGACAAAGCATGAAAAGAATAACAAGACGCTTTACCGCTGTTGGTTGCGAAAATTCAAATCCTGCCGAGAATCTACACCAACATCAACAGGAAGAAAGAAAATCTGAACCGGTAGGTGATATTTTTAATAAAATATCTTTTCAATCGCCAATAAAATTAACAGAAAATGACTACGCTAATTCTGAAGTTGATAGATTGAGCAACCACAGCTCTGAAAGCATAGAAAGTTTACCACCCCCAATGTACCCTCCACCTCCTCTCAGAGAAGACGCCATTTACGATAAGCCTCAATCGCTTCCCTCTTCTAGTGGAAATAGCAATAACAGTTCAGGCAGTGCACAAATTTCCCTAAATAATTCCAACATATATGAAAGCGTTTTTCCTTCATATAATACTGAAACTGATTCAGTCCCTGGCACCATTGACAGGAAAGTTGAGCTGTCCAGATCAGATTCTTGGTATTATTATGATTCAGTTACGAAAAACGAAAGCATTTATTCCAATGTCGATTCTACACCTCCGTTAATTGCTGAGAAAGTTGAGCCTGATAATAACATCTTAAGTTATGAGAATTATCAGATAATCAATGCAGTCTCAGAATTAACAGTTTCTCCTCAACCTCAAGGCAGTCCAAAAATCGACAAAAATATGCAGCAGCAGCCCTCTAATTCCCCGTCATCTCATGAATTTAGTAATCCATTTAGGACATCAAATAGCCCTTTAGACGACACATTAAGTGAAGCATTATCAGGTGTCTTAGTGCGCAACTCTCTATATGAAAATTGTGCTGTAACACCTCCCCCAAGGTTAAAAAGAGGCTCCAAACAACCCACCAAAAGCCTAATAATGCAGTTTGACCCTCTGAGTACAACAGAAATGTCAGATCATAATATCAACGACTTAAATTCATTGGAAGAGCTCCTGCAAAGGGATTTGTGTAACAGTTCCAGTGCTGTTAGTGTCACTGATAACTGGAGCGCCTCAAACGAATCGGAAGTAGAAGAGTACGTGAGCCCACCAACGCCACCTACCAGATTCGATTCTTTACCCGAAGAAGCCATGACGAGCTCCTCCACATCGGAACTTCCGACAACTGCTACACAAACGCCTCCAGCGGATAAATCAAAAACTAGTTGGTTTGTAGAAGAAAGCGCTCCAGAAACACCAAAGAAAAGGCCCAGCTGGTTTAAACAGGTCAGCGTTCGAATTAAAGTACCAGAGAAGATAAGTTTCAAAGGGTCCAAAGATAACATGTTGGTAAGGCCTGCATTGGTTCCTAAAGGAATGATTCAACAGAAGGGAATGCTCTATAAGATCACTAGTGGTCCAGTTGAGGATTTGTTTGGAGAGTTTAGCGCTAGATGGTGTATATTGGAGGCCGGGAATTTTTATTGTTATTCGGATAATATCAGCGATACCATAAAGGAACATTTTCCCATGGAGAACATTATGAGTTTACAGGTTCTTCTGGATCAAAAATTTAAGTACAGGTGAGATTTGGTTGGATATCGTTATTCGTAGTCTAATCGGGGATTCCCCGTTCATTTAAGTTATGGCGGGAAATAAAACATGCGATTTAGATTGCTTTAAGTTTTCTGGATTGCAAAGACGTTCTTTTGTTGTATATTTGTTGCCCTTTTATCTTATCTTTATGTCGATTAATTTTAAAAAAGAAAATGTGGAATTATTTAATATTTACAAGTTTAAAGTTAAATTTATCTCACACAGTAGTAATCTGTTTCCATTATTACGAATAAATTAATATCTCTGTTTTTTCTTTTTCAATTCTGTTGTAGCAACCGGATTTTAAAAGTGCTGTGTCAGTTGATAAATAATTTTTTTAAAAAGTATTTATTCATTATTATGTACTTGTTCTTTTATCCAACCATGTTTTAAAAGGGTTCGTTAATCTGGTTGAAATACAGTGTAAAGTTATTTATTCAATTAAGTTCTTATCATAAAGGAATTTACAAAACAAATTATTGCGCCGAATTAGAGTCTTTAATCGGTAAATATAATTGTTATTTCTGATAGAAATTGTTTAAGTTAAAGTATGAATTACTGTGTTATATGAGAATTTTCCAGAAAACTGTAGAATTTTTAGGAATATTCCAGAACTTCTTCTAATGTTTTCAAATACTCCAAATTGTTTGAGAATGAATCTGGAATGTTTCAAATCTACGACGGTTATTTGGACTGTTCTAGAATGTTGCAGAATGTTAGGAAATGTTCTACAACATTTCAGGATGTTCTAGAATGTTTTAGAACGATTTAACGTGTTATAGAATATTACAGAATGTTTTACAATGTTTTATAGTATTACAAAACGTTACATGTTGTCGTTTTTGTAACAGATACGAAAATGATGACTTACACTGCTTTGAGTTAAATGTTTCTGGGAAAAGTAGAGGAGGATACGTCTATGGCAGCAGAAGTGTTTCAGAAAGAAGGGTTTGGATGCAAAAAATTGCTGAAAGTATGACGAATAGATTCAGTGCAAAAATCACTTCCGATTATAGTAGAATGGGTTGGGCTTACGTCAGGGAAGGTAGAAAAAATATTTTTATACATTAAAAATTTTGTTATGCTGCACTGTAATCGTGTAGGTATCAGCGGAGAATGGGCGGGTGCTTGGGTGATTCTTTCCAAAAGGATCCTATATTATGCCATTGATAATTCTCCGGTAAAAACAATAGATCTTAGGAAAGTCCGATGCATAGAAATGAGAACGGTACCGGAAACAGACATTGTCCCAACCACGAACAACAAAGGACCCAACATGCTTGTAGATTCTTCTTCTGTTGTCCTGTATCTGCGTATGTGGACATCAAGGGAAACAAAGGTTCGTTTGTATAGTATCTATTAAATTTTTTTGAGCCTAACGTTTATTAAAATATCAGGCATGGTGCCATATAGTCCGAATGAGTGCTCACAGTAACGGCGCCCTTTTGGAACAACAACAGCTGACAAAAAACGACGTACCAGTCATCGTAGAAAAGTGTATCAATTTTATATATGCTCATGGTAATACAATTAATTTATTATTATGAATAGTACTTAACGTAAAATTTTAAAAACAAATAGGAAGCATGTGCGAGGGAATTTACCGAAGGGCTGGTGGTGGAGCGGCTGTACAAGAACTCTTAACACAATTCAGAAGAGACGCTTGGGCAGTTCAACTTACTATCGAAAAATACTCCGAGCATGACGTAGCTACAGTCCTCAAACGGTTTTTTAGAGACTTACCCGAACCTCTACTGTCGTCCTCAAATAGGCAATATTTGTGCCAAGTGTCGTGTAAGTGAATTAAATATTTCTTAGTTATTGAATGTAATTTTTTGATTGTTTAGTGGTCAAAAGTATAGACGACAGGGTTCGTATGTACAAAGCAGTTTTTGACCAGTTCAACCCCATTGCGTATAAAACCATCAGGCGCCTCTTGGGACATTTGAATTTTATCAACAGCCAGAGTAAGAAGAACTTGATGACCATCGATAATTTGGCAGCTGTTTGGGGCCCAACGTTAATGCAATACGACGTAATAATACTTTTATTAGCACCTCTAATTTGATTTTGATAATTAATACGTCCATAGGACAAAGACGGGCAATTGTACAGTCAAAAAGAAGTGGTTGTCGTTGGCCAGTTAATCTCTTTGTACAAGAATATTTTCTCCGAAAACGCTGAAGAAGTGGAGCAAGAGAGACAGATGCTCCAGGTTTTGGAGAAATGCACAAATTCCCCTCAAGGTCCTGTTAATACAAAAGCTTCTGGAGATCTCAGGGTTTGGATTTATTTGCACAATAAAGACGGAGAAACGTTCAATGTTGCTGTAAGGTATCAGTTTTTAGAATATACTCAAAACTTTATTGTTTTTTTTACGTTATTAGATTGGACCGCATAAGACTGCCTATGATGTATGCTTAGAACTTTGCTCGAAAGCCAATATGCCAGTTCACGAGCTTATATTAGAAGAATTTGCCCTCAACGGACATTTGTGTAGGCCGATACATTACAAAGAAAGGGTAAATAAAAAAATTAAAGCCGGAATTAGTTTCTGATAAACAAAGTGTTGTAGGTTTTAGATGTAGTTTTGAGGTGGGGCTATTGGTATGAAGCGGACAGGAAAGACAACATTTTGGTGCTATCTCCGCTTTCCAAATATTGGGAATTTATTCAAGACAAATTCTTGCCAGTATCCGGCGAACTCAAGTTTGCCGATAGCAAATCGAGGATGTTCAAAAGTTTCATTTTTGAACTTGCCCAAGCCAAATTGACGTGTTACAAAGATAAAACGGTAACAATTGTAATAAATACTTTTATATCTACGTTCACTAATAATAATTGTCGTTAGTGTGCAGTAAAACTGTCGTCGTGGAATATTGAAGACATCGTATGGTACCTAGGGAACGAGCCGAAAAGGAGCCCTCAATCGAAATGGACGATTACTTTCTTCCCGAAGAACGAGCCTCCGGTTAGGACGAAATCGAAACCGTGGTTTGGGAATGTCCTCGTCTGGAGTGATCCCGCTTTTAGAGCCATGTGGTTGTCTTCGATGCTACGACTGGAACATCCTATAGACCTGACTCCCCCGCCACAGCACGTTAACCTTATGTCATCTTGAAACAAAAAAAGGTAAAAAATTTTATGTTTTGTCCTCTCTAATCTATCTGTAGCTTCCGATGCAATTTATTTGTATTTCTTGTACTTATTTTTTTATTATTTGTTTTTAGGTTTGGTTTGGTTGCACCAACTAAATAATATAGTCCGATCACGTTTAAATATGATAACGATGTTATTCCGTAATGGTGCTATTATTAATATTTTTATTTTTAGATGATTTATCATATACAATTAATAGATATCTAAGACACAAGTTTTTTAAGAAGATATCGTTAAGAAAATATATAAAATTCCATACATAAATTACCCAGCAATGATAAATGAAGTTTTTGATTATATTTTAATCAGTAAATTACCAGTAGACGCAAGGCTGTGATAAAAAATAATTTTTCATGATACGTCACAATAATTTAACAGTGCAGTGCCTTCCGACAATGAGGGTTGTTTAAAAGCCTCGTCATTAACTGTAACTGTATTACAAATACATAGTTGCATTTTATATGCGATTATTTATGATATAATTAATCAACTTAATTAATAGATATTTTATTACTTTATCGTTTATATCATAATATAAATTTGTTATTTTAATAAGCAATTGTTGGGAGCTTTGGATTGACTGCCTCTTGCAGTTAATTTCAAAAAAGCTTTTGACTTAGCCAAATTTTTTATTAAGTACGTAATTGTTCCTGAAATTTTTTCTTAGCCATTTTAGTGTGATTTTTATTGGATTTGTGATTGCGTTTTATTTTATTATTAATAACCATTTATACACACAAAACCTGACTTATTTTAAGTAAACATGTCTGCGCATTATCGCTTTAATTTTTGTAATAACCCTCCGTATTCTGCACATGCGTATAAGGACAAAAAGAACTGAATGTCGGTCGTACTTTTCGCACAGAAAAAGACTTTGAAATTTGATTTTATTTTATTGTTTAATGTAAATAAATAGGGTTTTACATACATACATGAAATGTGCAACATTACAAATGTTACTTAAACATCGTAATTATTATTATTTTTGGTAACACTTGATTTGTTTTATTATTTTACTTAATCTATAACATAATCTGCTACAATTTTCACAACCTTTAAATAAAAACAATGAAACGTACAATACTGAAGTAAGTGATGTCTCGAAATTATTATCTAAAACTTCTTAGAAGTCAACGTAATAAATTAAATAAAACGAGTGGCTCTACCGCTAACAAATAAACCCCGTGCAATATACAATACATTTAATATTTGGACTTTGCTTTTACTTTCTACTTAAGCCAAATGTGAATTTCGTCCCTTGAAACTATTTAAATACAGTAGTACCGGGTAGGCCGACTGAGAAGTCTTTATGCTTAGAATTTGGATGATTTTTGAGGCACCCTTGGTAATGTTGAAAATTTTTCGAGTTACCAATTAAAAAAGTGGTCCATAAACGTGTACTTAACCGCGACTAACGGACGGAAAAAGAAGTTTCAAACGAAATGAATGTGTTTTTTAGGGTGCGATTTTTTCTTATGTCAGGCGTTGGTCAAAATGATCGGTTTGCTTTCCTTTGTCCGTACTTTGGAATAAGTGTAATAATATCGGCTGGCCCAGTGTAAATAGACGTACCAAAGGGCTGCAATGCCTGCTATGGCATTGACCACACTAGAACCGATAAGCAAAATGGACAAAACGTTGTCCACTTCGGGACATGTAAGGTCCATATAATGGTAACTTTTTATGAGGGGTGAGGCGCTTTGGTTGAAATGATACGAGTCTGCGGTTACTTTACAAAAACACGTCGAATTCGAGTGATTCGGTGGACTGCAAATCATCACTGATAAAGACACCAAATGGATAATAGCAAACGCAGCAGCGATAAGACAAACCGCTCCTGATATTGTTGTTAAGATAATACTGAACACCTGAAAATAAGACGTACATGTATAGTTAATTTAAAAAAGGGGTTGTTTTTGTTGTTGTTTACGTACTTTTGTTGTTATAACGGAATATTCGTTGGGCATCCCCGGGTATTCCTTTCTACAGCAACACAATAACACTAAACCTAGTATTCCTGAGAGAAGGAGCTGCAATTTTTTCGGGTGTTAGAATAGTAGATTCGGGTGGTTGTTAAAAATACTTACCGGGATTGCACTCCAGTAGGGGTTGTCCCGTGTTTTCAAATTCGGAGCCCATATTAAGAGCCACATGGCTAAGAAACAGAGGGCCGAGGCTAGGATGGTCTGAAGGCTCACCAGAGCTTTTGCTAGGCGGTGATACCTCATTATTTTTGGCATAGATTTTCGGGATACTGAGGAAAAAAATTAACTATAACTATAAACGTTAATTAAAACTTGTTATATACTGTTTTTTTTAGTAATCTTTGAATTTGTTATTTATAAAATTATGATAAAAAATGACCATTCTTATTCTCGTGATGTTTCAATTACGTTCAAGGTAATATAAATAAATAAAAAAATAATACATTCTTGAATTGCATTAATTGAAAACCGCAACGTTTTTTTTTATGTGTAAAGGTATACAACACAAAAAAATATTTTTTTTTAATCTCCTTTAAGAAAATAAATAGTTCACTTAAACCTTGGTCAAAAATAAAAACTAAAATGGTTTTCTTAACCCGCCCTAAATAAAATATGCCAACGGCTTTCCGAAAAGACAGGTGTGAGACGAACGTTTTAATGAAAATACAAGAGACGGTTACAAAAAGGTGCTTATTATTTTTAAAGTAACTATACGTAATTTGTAAGGGCAGTAGGTAATAAAAGTAGACTCGTTGAACGTTTCGCCACTTTATTTGTTATTGTAGTTTCTTCAGAAACTCATTAAAACTTTTTTTTCCCTTTCTGATGTAATTTTGATGTTTTTAAAAGAGGAGAGAATTGAAGGGAGTTACTAAGGAAGCCGCAATTAAGTGGCGAAACGTCTGAAGAAATTTTAATTTCACAGGCTAACTTATAAACATTCACCCTGTATATTTGTATATATTTATGTAATTTGTTAATCAAGTACGGTTATACACACTACCTAAAAGGCGCGACAAAAAAAATATCATTAACACTACAAATATTTAAATAAGTTACTTAAGCAATACAATATAATAGCGTGTAAACATAAAAAGTTAATGGGTGGTTATTAGATGTTTGTTTACACTTTTTTTTATGCCATTACAAGCAGAATGTACTTAGAGGCTGTAATTAATTATTTTATAATAATAAACGGGTTACATGGTCTTTAAATAATAAGGGGTGGTTAAAATTGCTTCGAATTATTAAAAAAAAATGCGTTAAGGAAATCGTTAATTAATCGTTTGACCTTATAATCAAAAAAAGAATTCTAACTGTCGCAAATTCCATAAACTAAAGTGAGTTTTTGCATTAGCACATTGAGTATTTGTGAGTCTGAGCACGGCTACCTTAACGACCGTGTACGGTTGAGGATTTTGCGTGGGTCGAATGGAAAATGAAAGAGGGTCTCTGAACCTACACTACTAATCCAAATAACGGATTTATACGCACGTACCTAGTAGATATTATTATAATCTTTTTAAAGAAGTTCGACACCCAAAACAAAAATATTCAAACGTTTTTAAGTCCACCATGGGCGTACATTTTGGCAGTCACGTGCAGTATTTTTAGGAAATCGATGGTACGCCACTGTCTGTTCGCCTATTTTTATTTTGTTCTGATATCAGCAATGTATTTAACACAAAAAGGATCTCCTGTTTGTTTTTGATACGTGATGAACGGTTTTTGATTTTGCTACATTTTAATTTCTGTTTAACTTTAACCAGTTCGTGTTAAGGTGTTGACAGAACTTAGGGACCGCCCTGTATATTTTATTCAAACATTTTGACCAGGTTATTAAAAATATTTTGAATGTCTAATGAAAAAACAAAGCAGTAAAAGTCTTTTAATTTTTTTAATTAACCACCTACGTTTCGCCTTTGTGGTAAGGCCTCTTCAGGGTTAGATTAAACGATCACGAATACATTTAAAAAAATGAAAAAATCTTTTACCCCATTACTGCCTTGTTTTTGTTTTTTCAAATATGATTAACCATTTATTTATTATTTTTTTTTAATTAACATGCCTAATATGTATTAGTGGCATACAAATCCGGTTGTGACCTGATGGCATTCTTGTCTAGAATACCTATTAGGTATTTGTTGTTCAATTATTTTTCCTTTGCGTGTAACTATGCGTTGCAATGCAAACTCATGGGCATGTAAAGTAGAAGAATCGTGTTTTCTCATTGTACCCACTACACATGTGGGCAGTATTATTGATTTGTAACACTTTTTTTTGTTATTAAAAAACAATAAAAATTGGTCTCTATGTCATATTGCAAAAATTTTATTAATTATTAGAAAATCAAGAAATTAATTGTGAGTACGTAATGCACTTAAGTGAATTAAAAAAGTTCAAAAAAACACCTCAAAATCAAGTCTTATACTTTATCTGATTAAAGAATGATTTATAAGACTCTTTGGTATGCTCACGCAAGCATGCAATGTCTAGAATTAATTAATATCATTTTCTTCTTGCTGTGCTAGAAATCGCAATTATTATTTTTTAAAACTCGCATTTATTTACATACTTACAAAAACAATTAACAATAACCTGTCAAAAATAAAAACAGAAAAATAATAATTTACCTTTTCCCGTTCGTGTCATAACAATCATACGACTATGTCGAAGACTATTTCTTGTAGGCGTATGCCTGGTGGCTAAGTTGGCCGTGGCTGCGATATTCTGCGGCACCGTGGTGTTCAGCAAAACCGTTTGCGTCGGTACGGTCACTTTGGCCGACGTAATTGTCCCGTTAGTTAAACTGTAGTTCTGAGAACTGCGTCCGTTGGAATTCAACGTAGCGCGATCGTCTTGGTTCGGTTCGACCCCATTGGCAAGAAGGGATGATGATCCCCCGATGTTATCGTAATAACTGGCCGGTCGACTCGGGGACGTAACGACGTCCTCGTCATCAGGCACGGACCGGTTATGATTCTGACTAACACTGTTATTAATTTTTACTTTTCGATTTTCCATCGTTACGTACGTGAATCACTGAGCGCGACCATCCGGCGATACGGTGGTGGTTTTACGTGGTTTTTTTAGAAGCCCTGAAATCAGTTAGTGGAAAATTATCTTTTGATTATTATTTGAATTTAGCGCGTCAAAATAATCTTGCAACAATGCAGCCGCCATTACTGAAACAATCAAATGTAGGCAGCCATGTTCGTTTGTTTTCATTGTTAACGTATTCAAATGTTTTGAGCGTTTATGTAATGTAATTTAGGTACCCAAATGTTTTCGTACGTCACTGGTAACTAATAGCGTGCATAATGGTGTTGTAAGTAATGCATTTTTAACGCACGGCCTACTTTTGACGTTATTAGAGGGCTTATTAATAAAAATTGAGTGATCTTTGTAAACCCTTCGTTACGGTCACACGCTTATTTGTTTTACTGATCCAATAATAGAAAAAAAAAACGCCTGAATTAATTAACCGATTCGGAAACAATTGGTTTTCTTTTGTCACGCAACTCCCAGCGATAATGTCAGAATAACAAATTTTCGTTTTTTTTTTTTTAATGTGTTGAAGTAAACCGTTGATGATTATCATAACATTTTTAGCTGCTTATTAAATAAAAAAAAGTAGGTATATGTATACAGGGTGTCTGTAGACATTAGACGTATTTTATTTAGTATTATATGATTAATAAAAAATATTTTATAAATTTATAATTTCCGGTGAATTTAAAGTGACTAATCCGTTGGTAAATTAATTAATGGTCGATTTCGAATGTCTGATATTATGGTATAGGGGCATGAGTCACCAACTATTTCAATTTAGAAAATCATTAGAAATATTAAGTGTAGACATAATGACCAAATTAATTATTTATAATTGTTATTTGTTTCTACAAAGATATCTTGTTAGGTCATTAGTAATATATTAACGTTAATTACATAAATTTCATTAAAATGTTGATTTAAATTCAAATTTAACCAGCCCATATGACGTAATGAAGAAAAATAAATTTTTACGTGTGATTTAAATCATGTTTTTCGTAAGAAAAAATAGGAAGATTTTTAGTTTGCCAAAATTTTAAAAATACTTGCCAAACCGCTTTGGCACAAAATAATTGCTACAGACAGTTAAAAAATTTGTCTTCAGTCGAAATTAAATAAAAATATTTTTGGATAATAAAAAAAATTTTTTGTCTTCGTTTAAATATTTTTGCAATTTTTATGATCCGTCCTGTATATCTCCTAATAATTTTAAATGAAACATTCACGACTCCACAGGTGATTTGGCTTTTCCATTTCGAAATACCTGAAGGTCGTTAAAACCATTATATGGTCGAGTTATCGACAAGGCAGTTTCAGTATTTACCAGAAATAGTGACCACAATACACAAATACGTCTATTGTATACATAGAAAAGCTAATTTTCGTTCACAATGTACAGTACGCGTCAAAAAATATGTAACGGAATTTTCACTTTTTATTTCTCGAGGTCAATACCTTTTTTTTTTTTAATTTTAGAAAGTTAACCTTTTTCCTTGTTAACAAAAGAAAATCTAACATTTTTTTGTTTATTTTTCATTTGTTTTGGATAACCGCAATGGGTACATGGTAAAATATTGTCCCCGTCATTTTGCTACTCGACCGCGACATTACACCCACAATAATTTCCATGGTAGATGTAACATGGTAATGGGTCCGTCCGCAATTCAAGCAAATCCGTGTACGAGTACAAGTCGCCTTGGTCTAACGAGCACAAAATTGCGGAGAGCGACTTGAAATGGCCTATGACGCGGGTTAATTGCGAGAAAACTCATTTACTTTGTCGTTATTGTGGTTTCTAAAAGTCCCAACTTTCATCCCGCGAAATGCTCGACCTCTTTTTCACAAGTCAACAATGGCAATTTTCACGCGATCGTGAACAATTATTTTAATTATACGACTTCTGCTACCCTTAACACGTATGTTACACGTGAGTCTTTTTAAAAACAATAGAACCGCCATATTGGGTCAACAATGAAATAACGGCGGCCATATTTGAAAACAATTGCTTTTTATTCATTGTTAACGCATTCAAATGTTTCGGGCGGTAGATTTGAAATGGTAAATATTTTCGCAACACTTTTTTTATAATACTTAGATTTTTTTTGACGCTAATTAGCAAATGTTTGGTAATTAGGTGTACACGATGAGTCAATAAATAGTATTTTCTAAAGATACCCCAAGATTTGTAACATTCAAGGTTACTACTACATAATATAACCAGTTGCGCGTCGAAAAACCGGTGTTAAAACGAAATGAATGAACCGAACGAAGCCGGGATGTTATATTTTACGTATACCTTGTCAGACCACAAAAAAAATTAACCGGAACACGGCTCTAAAATAGACACTTAAAAACGTCGTTAAAATAATGAGGTATTCGGACAGGTATTTTCATTGACGTGAGTACAAATATTTTTATAACCACAAAATTCTGATCGCTCTGTATATTTAATTAATAATTATTTTTTCGAAATCGTACTTACCTCTATTATAGTTACATATTTGAATTTTCCTAAAGGAAATTAATCATTTTTCACGGCACTTTTCACTTTTTTTTGAAAACTTTCCCGGAAACGTTAATTATAAGACGAAAATAATCGCGAAGATGGCTTTGGTTGAATAACAATAACGAGACTGTCAATCAACGATTGTCGTTTGTTTACAAAATCGGGTACGATTGTTGCTTTTGTTGTCGAAACAAGCGACACGTTCTGATACCTGCGAGTTCGGCCAACAACTGAGTCTCTGACGTGAGAGAGCCAAGTTTCAAAAGGAAGTTCTCAACAATCGAAATTGAATCGAATGCATACACATAACACGTTACGCTACGCGACAGAGTTCCGTCCTTTCTTCAAAACAATAATTAAGGAGACGTTGGCAAGCCTGAACGAACAATTGTGCCACAGGTAGACCTAAACAATGGAAAACAAATGGCGAATGAAGTTTCTGCGGCTCATAATATGCGGAGATTCAGTGGTTTTGTTTTTCTTTTAATGCGCGTAATTGACAAGAAACGTTGCTTTTAGAAATTTGTACTCGTAACAAATGAATTAGTGTCGGAATAACAGTAGACTGTGCAACAATTAAACAAGATGGCGAAAAAGGCGCCATTTAAATTAATTTAAAAAACAACAAAAAGTAACATTAAGTAGCACAATTTTGTAAACAAATATGTCGTTTCATCTTACAAATTGCCAATTTTTTTTTGTTTTCGTTTAATTAAATGCGCGTGGGTCATCGTATCGAAAGAATTCCGTCAACAATGGGCCTTTAAAAAACTCGTAAAATCCGGCCATAAAAAGAAGATTAAAATATATACGTTTACAATGTACTTACGGCAGTAAAACTGGTAAAAGTAATCTTCGTGCAGTACATGGCTAAATTTTGGCTCTGTGTTGTTTTCCATGCAATTTTCTTGAACGTATACGTTCACCAAGACGGTTGTTAGGGCCATTTTATGCTTTTTCGAAAGTGTTAACAACCGGGAAAACTGTTTGTGTACTATGTGAGCACGAGTAAATATTACACGGTATATATATACCATACGTTGGCCAGCATAAATTTATTTTTGGTTCACGTTGAAAACAATTTAAAACATATGGCCTTCTGGTACTTAAGATTATGAAGAATGTCTTTAGATTGCTGAAGCTATTTCTTCGAGTACACTTAACTCAAAATTTTGTCTCGAAAAAAATTATTGAAATATTTTTTACTTCTTTACCATATAAGAATTTTTTTTGATTTTATAAAAATAAAAATAAGTCAATTTTTTTTAAAATTTATTTTGAATTAAAATTACAATTATTTATTTTATTATTTAATACGAATCTACAGATTTGAGCAAGTACAATAAATGTAAGAAAACACGACAGCTAAAAGATAAAAAAAATATTCAAAAATTCTATCACAGAACTAGCATGGAAGGTAACCTATTATGTACTTATTTATATGTATAATATATATCCAGTATTTTCTATATTAGATTACGGAAAAATATATACCTATAAGGAATTGCAACAAGGCACCCCATTGTTAGTTAGTATATCAATGTAAAGGGTTGAAATATTTTTTTTTTAAACAAATGCGAAATAAAAGTGAATTAAAAAAATGCTAATTATCGTAACTAAACAAAATAATGCCTTAAATTACTATAAAATCCAAGCCAATTAAAGGGTACAAAAAAGGGGTAGACATCAGTTTATTAACGAATCTAAAATTGGGGTGTAAGTAATTACTTTAAATTTTCTCCGTAACCCCGAACCTCACAAAAAGTTGATACAGGGCTTTTTTGTAGACAATTAAATAATCTATAACTTTCATTAATACGTTTTTTACGTAAAATTAGTAATAAAGTTTATATCATAAAAAAAAACATTTTTCTGACTTTTCGAGTTGGTAAAACTTTTACTATTAACGCTACGTAAAGGACTTATTAAAAAAAGTTGTAGATTATTAAATTTTCTACAAAAAAGCTTTCTGTAGAATTTTTGTGAGGTTATGGGTTACGGAGAAAAAATAAAATAAGTAATGACACACCAATTTTGAAGATTGTGGCCGAATGGGGGATTTTGCAGTCACAAAAATTGAGTTTTAATTAAAAAAATTGCCGCTTCCCCAAAATTAATATCTATTAATTATCTAGGCATTATCTTGCGCGAGGATTTATTATTATAATTAAAAATATATAAATAATATTTTGTAATAAATTAATTACAATAACCAATACATAATACCACTAAAATATTTTTTTGAGGTTCTCAGATTCGTTTCAATCGTAATGCCACTTTTACTACATAAGTACACCCTGTATATATAAACGTGCTAAAATTTTGACGTGTTAAAAACTCCGGAACAAGAACAATAATAATAATAATAATCAATCGCAAGTGCATTTCGTAATTTTAAGTACTTTTTATATTAGATAAACATTTTTACATATGTATCTGTCTGGTATTTTTAATTAAAAATCTATATCGGAAAAAAATTAAGTACAAACATGTGCAAAAGTGCCAAATTCAAAATGTACACGCGAAAAAGTTAATAATAATTATTAAATATTACGGTAACTGAACTATATATGCACACAAAAAATTTATTCGTTTCAAAATATTTGGAATGGCAATTAATTGAGTGAAAAAATTATCACAAATGATAATTAATTATTCTGTAATAACAATCCATTATTTATAATATAATATTGATTTCAAACATTTACGATGTACGAGGTCCGTTCCAAAAGAAATATCACTTAATTAATACCTTTTTGTTGCAAAACGAAATTTAAACCCTGTTAAATAAATTTTACTAAATCAAACACCCTAAATAGCAATTAACGGTCCCTTGGACTAGGACTCCTCGTACTTGGCGAATCCGGATTGCTCAAGCTTTCTTCCAACAGCAACGGCTTCTTATCTTCCTTTTTCTTCATATTCTGTTTACTCTTTTTGCCCCTATTTACGACACCCTCATCGTCGTCCATCATGTGCAATATTTGCACGTGATCAGACGCATCTATGGGTGCCACAGATATATCTCTCACAGCTCTGAATTTACCGCAATTGTTTAAATGTTCGTTCTCTAAACGGAAAAAGTTCCACACGAAACGACGAAATACCTCAAGGGGAGCCATTATTGACGTCATAAGGTCCCCACTCACGTACCCCATTTCCGTGACGAAGAACGAAAGTGCCCAACCGAAACGCAGTACAAGATCTTCGATTATCGCGAAATAATAGAAGGGCTAAAGAATTGTAGAGGCAAATGAGAAATTAAAAAGTACGGAGGGCGTGAAAACACTTACCTTGGAATAAACGATTTCTTCCCTTAAAAATTTATTTTCACCCGCAGATTGGTCCATTAAACCCCAATCCATTTTTATATCCCATGTGTACGTGTAACATGAGCTTATGAAGGACGCGATGAGATACAAAGATACGTACGGATTATCGAATAAGGAATCGTATTTATCTAGAAAGGTTAGGATAGGGGGTAACTTAAAGGGCGATCCAAAAAGAAAAAAGTGGCCACAAACAACTTTAAATTATCACCAAAACAAACAGAATTTCAAGAAATAAAAGTCTTACTTTTGTTAAGCCCCTTGAGAGTGCTGAATATCACAACGAAAAATGTGGTGGAATATTTCCCGGCGTTGACGAGATGAGGAAAAGCTTCTTTTGTGTCCCGGTATCGCCTCAAGCACTGGGCGAAACGGATCCAAGCAGGAATGCAATTAACAATAGGGCGCGTGTAAAAAACTACCCCCTGACAACCAGACACTTCTGCAAACAGGACATTTTTTTGTGCGCTAAAATAAATAAATATATGGGGAGGCACAGTGGCCGGACGCTTAGCGCTACAGATTGGCAACCACTAGGTTGTGAGTTCAAATCCCGGTAGGAGCTAAACACTTTTTCAAAGAAGTTTAGATACGTGATTTGTGCGAAGAAATATGTGCGGCGAGTATGTTGAGAGTAGTCGAAAAGAAAATAAGGGAAAATGAAGGTAGATTTTAAGAGATAAGCATATTGTTAAATAAGTTGTAAAGAAGTATAAAAATGTATGTAGATAATACTCTGTTAGAGCATACATGTGAAAAATTAATAAATAAAAATATGAACAAAAATTGACCCTACCTCCACCGTCCATCCAGTTATCGCTGGTCAAATAAAAGCAAAGAAGAAAATGAAAATCCAAAAGTGCGTAGACCAAACTGTTAAGTTGATCGGCGAGCCAAAAGTCTGCAAAACCGACATAAAAAAACGGAGCAGCAAACATTCGACCCTAAAACACATACATGTACATATTACGTAGGTAACTACCCCTATTTGAGTACTTACACAAAGTTTTATTAGCCAAAATCGCGCCTCGTGGCGGAAAACTTTGAACGGATTTATAACGAATGCGATCATCACGAACGTTAAGCTTAGGGGATTTACGTAAGGCGGAATGCTTAAGCTGTCGCTATAGAGGAAACTTAATAGACTTAAAGTCCAAACTACCCCGAAAATGGCCGCCATTTCCATCAGGTGTTGTTCGGATAAATGGTTCCTCGGATCCAGTTCGAAAATCAATACGTGGTTAACACCGGACGATCTCCAGCCGTAAACGTTAACGCCGATTAAAAATAAAAATTCTATTATCAGTAAAGGTCCCCGGTATAAAACAAAGGCCGTTTTTAAACTTTCGCTAGTACCTTCGTGGAAGACAGCTAAAAGTATTGATGAATGTGGAAAAGATGTCCAAAGAATGTTATCTACGTACCTGATAAAACGACGGCTACAAAAAGTACAATAAAAGACCCTGAAAATAAGCCCACTTTGAACGTTATCCAAGGCGATTGCTGTTCACCTAGTGGAGGAACTCTTAATTTTTTCATTGCCTTTTGCCTGTCACCCCCTTCGAGTTCGTTCGTCACCAAATTCTCTGTGTCTTGTATTATCCTGTCGATGTCTTTGTTGGTATAAAAATGAGACGTTTCGACATTTTCTTCGCGCCATTTGGCACCCAAATTTACGTTCAACAACTAAAAGTTTTAATTATAAAACCCTGTATATTTTATGGTCGCCTATTTCTCTCACCTTGTCGTGTTTTTTGAGTATCTTTCTGAATCCTGTAAAGTTTAGGGTTTGATAGTTTTGTAACAAAATGAGACTGAGATAGAACTCGCTGTAGGCCAATTTAAGTTCAGTCAGTTTCCTGGGGGGTATGTGCTTTTTTAAATCGACGTTTTTGTATTTTGTTGTTTTGTGTTTTTGCTCGATGGCGCTCAAAGTGGTTTTCAAATCGCTCAAGAGCGTGGCGTACTTCCGTTGCGCCTCCGCCATCTTTTCCGAATAGAATGTGTTGATCTTTTTCAGTTCCTTATCACAGTAGAGGAAAAATTGTTCGTCAAAGTTTTTAAAATGACGCGTCAAAACTTCGGGCTCGACGCTTTCGGCGGACGGCGCCTCTTCGATGGCCAAGTACAACATCGCCTTCATTTCCTAAATCAAATTTTTTTTTTAACCTAACGAACCCACCCATTTTTTTTTTAATTTTTCTTTCGTTTAAATATTTTCAGTACGGCCCTGTTCATTATTTTGCTTTCGTAAATTTTTGTTCTTGTTGACTTCAATAACGAATTTATGATACAAACGCTTTAGTAGTAACATTGAATTTTAATTATCTAGTTCTCAGCAAGTTAATTAGTTACAATATGACATCATACAACAGTCAGCAGGAGTTTAAATGCCATACCTAATTATATTATTTAATTTATTTTAAATTAAGTTACTCTATAATTTCGAAGCAGAAAATAGGAGATATTTTAATTAAACATGATCTACAATACTAACACTCGAAATTATTTCAAAAACTTATAAATTTTTTATATGTAACAATTTCAAATTTGGCGCCTTCGTAAATAGCTTAGCCATATGATTTTGACAGTAGAATAACAACTGCTATAACCTGTTTTTCGAAAATGTATTGTTGAATAATTGTTGTATTTTTTAACCAGCCCACTAAGTATTTCTATTTTCGCGCTTAAAAACAATAGATATCAAACACGGCGGTAAGTTCAATGTCTTTTAAAAATACAAAGTCCTTCTACTAATTAGGCACCAGACAAAAAATGGGCCACAGATTATTAACGATTAAAAAAAATACCTCGTAATTTATATATTGTTTTCTCCATTCTGGGGTGATATGTGCTGATAAATGTTCGGCAAATTTCATTTTTTATTTCACACAACATAAAAACTAGTAAAAGCGTTCCACTACGTCTGTTATTGTCTCGCCACGAATGCATACTGAGTAATCATAACATGTTATCTTGTTACATCTTTTCGTGTGTAAATGTTTAAAAATGTTTTTAACACCGCTACATACATATATTTATTTAGTTATTCTTCAATAAATATTTATGTGGTTAATAAGTACTGTTGAAAATTATAGCTTACGTTTGGTATGCAAACAAAGTGAAACCTATAGTTGACTTAAAACATTGTTAGCTATGTATTTGATAATTTAGCAAACAATGCTTTAAATCCTAAACAAAAGTTTTCAATTGCTTTGTCTGGGCTTTATTTTTATAATTCGCGCGAAAAAATTATTCTATTTAAAGAAGGGTGCGTTCTATTTTATATTATATATTGCAGCTACTGCAAATTATTTTATTAAAATAACTAAGTTTTGCTATTGATTCCTAATACAAATTAATTATTTTAAATTTTATATATAATATGTACAATACTACGTGAGTTAAGAATGCTTTATGATAGAAATTGTTAATTCTGTTTTGTGAACGCAACCTGTGTGTAAAAGTTAAATGAAAACAGTTATTCAAAGGCCGAATATGTCAACCAAGAAGAAAAAGAAGAAGGAACTTACATAACTGACGTTTTAAGGTTAACAGTGAGTTAAAAACGTTTTCTTTCGTATTTTTGTGCTTTTTATAACTAAAATAAGTTAAAAATCAACATGAGTGCATGGAGGGCAGCCGGTTTAAAGTAAGAACATAATTGTGGTTAATGTTAAACCTAATTTTAACGAAAATTCTGTACTTTAGCTACACAAGATACTCGCAAATTTCAGCCCAGTTATTAAGGCAGGCTTTAAAACAAGAATTTAAAGCAGATGCAGAGAAACGTGGGGCTACGCACATTAAGTTCACTCGTTGGGCTGAAGGCAAGCCTATAAGTAAGTGTATAATAGTAGTTTATTATGTAATACCAGTTCAACTGGTCTTTTTATTATATTTGGTATGATTTATTTAAGTGGTACATTAATCATCATCATATAGTACATTTTTCATTTTTTTATTTTAATTTTTAGGCGAAAAACTGTAAAAATGAGTAAGTAAAGGGTGTTAAAACAGTTTCACGTGTAGTAACTTCACTAAAAATTTTGTGGTGTGCAATTTGAATTAAAATGTCTGTAGATACTAATATATCAAAACGTTTTTTAGTGTAGAATGCTTAGTTGTATTTTTAAATTGGCTAAATACTAATTTAATAATTTATTTACAGGAGAATCAGGTGCTCAACAAAGCAAATAAATTAAACATGGATTTGTTGTTTCTCCACTTAAAGTATAAATGTCTTGTCTAGTTATTTGTAAAAATATATCTAATTATTAGTTTGTTTGGTTTCTTTTTTTTCACATAAAGAAAAGGTTAGGGGGCACTTTTGTGGGCACCTCTTGTGTTCCACAATGTTCAAAAACCGGTCCTTTTTTCTTCTTTATGTACATGTTTTAAAACATTTAATTTTCTGATATAATCTTTATTAAATATTAAAATAAAACACTGACAACTTAAACTATTTTCAAAGTTTTCAGTAGTCCGTTAGAATCTAATAAATGTTCTTCAGCATCTTCCAAAATTCTCGGTCCGTCTCCAATTTTAGTATGAATTATATATCTTAAAGCGTTGAAACCATATGGAGTGATTCCAGCTGGTAAAATGAATTCCTTAAAATTTGAACAAGCATCAAACGCCATTCCCCTATGATAATCTTTCATATTTAAATCGGAAGGAAAAGCGTAACGTATTAACGAAATCACTTCCTTTAAATCATTTTCTTGTACAAAGAGACACGCATTGGGCCCTGCGTCAAATGTATAGGCCACCTAAACAATAAACAATCGTATTATTTAATTTAAAAACACTCCTGCTTCGTATTTTACCTTCACATGTCCTTTAAATTCATTATAAACGTGAACCATATCAATTATAGCGTGAGATACGTCGTTCATGTAGAAACAGGGTGGATAAGTGTCGCAACAGACGGCATGAAACTGATTAGAGTCCATCATCGTCAATTTTCCGAAAGATTCGAAATCTTTTTTACTTATTGCATCTATTATCTTATCGATCCTGTCAGGTACCACATTTTTCGTGCGATGCTTTAATAATTCGGATGTCTTTGCGGTCTGTTTCATCCCCAAAGTCGAACTGTATTTTTTGCGAGTGTCGTTTACAACCAGAACAAGAACTCTGATTTCTGGCCAGTGGTCTTTCGGAAATATTTGCATAGCGATGGAATCGGTCCCATCATCACGAGTGCCTTTATGCCACCGAACCTGCCGTTTTTTATATCGATAAAAAAAATTAAGTTATGTAAGTAATACGTACCCAACCCCCAAAAATACTGCGACAGGCGCTACCTGACCCTTTTCTGGCAATTGATGTAATATCACCGCTGATCTGATAGAGCGAGGCGAGTGCGTACACCAAGCAGGCATATCCTGCAGCTGAAGAAGCCAATCCGGCTGCTGTTGGGAAATTATTTTCGGAACATATGTGAATTTTCCATGAGGAAATCCCTTCTGAGTCTTCCTTTTTTATCCTGCCTTTTACTGAAAATAGGCAAGTTCGGAAAAAGGGTGGAAATCTCTTCCCAAAATCTAGTATCAGCCTGCTTTTTTTTCTGTACTTACGTGCTTTAAGACAATTCCTCAATCTTGGATTGTCCAGATTCTCCTCTTTGCCGTTTAACCAAAATTTATCTTCCAGGAAATTGGGGCTTATCATTACAGTCGTTTTGGCACACATCTAAATTATTTTTTATGTTTTTATATATGTACTTATTGGACTACTAATGTTACTTACGTCTTCCAAACTAAGGGTAGCACTAAATGAGTCGTTTAAGGGTAGTATAAGCTCATCATCTCGTTTTCCCCCTGTATAATGCTTTTAGTATTAATATTTGGTATTTTTTCTTAATTAACTACTCACAATACTTGATAGTTGCAATATTCACAGGAGCCACCGCAGTAACGATCCTCATTTTCGGTATTTTTTATACTTTTTTTGAATCTAAAGTAAACCAACTTGACTTAATACAAAAGTAGCACACAATTTACGTTTTCCATTTACAATTAAATACGTATAACGGTATTACTGAACTTTTACTATTCAGTTGTTTCTTTTAAGATATTTTAAATGTTTATGCAAGATTTTTATCTGATTGTTTCTTTAGAAAACATATTTACGCAGTTTAGTAAAATTTACATAAAGTTGTTGAAAAGAATTTAAAATTAAATTCAGTGCAAAGGGGTAATAGCTAAATTGTCATGAAAAATCCGCCCCTGCAGCGTTTTTTATCGAACCTTTGGAAGTTATTTTCGTATTAAATAAAAATAAGTCGCCCTAAATTTCAGCACTTAACCTTCAACAGTTGTTAAGTTATTTAAATAAACTTCTTTGTTGGTTTTATAATTTTATTTTTAATAATAAAGAGGTTCTTTTAAATAACTCAAAAAGTGTTGGAGATTAAAAGCTGAAATTTGGGGTGAATTATTTTTATTTAATACAAAAAACTGATTCCTAGTGACAGAAAACATTTAGTAATAATATAAAATGTTGTTACATTTAATAAATTTAATTACTATTTTGAATTATTTCGAAAGTTCGTGACAAACTGAATGGCAGCGCCCCCTTATAGATAGTAGTTAAACTAGGATTTCAATCTTTTAGAATTCTATATCTATAGGATCAATGCGAGCCATCTACCGGTGATTAATTTTTATTTTTTTTTCAGAAAGTTAAATGTTTTTTTTAATTAATATATTATTTACTACTTCTCGAAAGCTATTTGACTTAAATTTTTGATAGAATATCTCGTGTTTTTTAACTTTAATTGATTGTTTACTTTTACAACTAACCTAACCTACAGTTCGTGCGTCTGACAGTTGACAAGGTTAACAAAAAAAAGAAATGATACAAAGTGCATTTGCTTACCTAGTAACGAAGATTTTGTTATAAATTTTGTTTTTGTGATGTTAAGCTCTCAAGATATCGATTTAAACTTAGTTAACAATGAAAAGCAAGATTTGGAATCAAGTTCTCACCTTTCGCTTGCAGATTCAATAGAAAATACGAGACGTAGAAGGTGGTTATAAACAAACTTCTGTTGTTTATATTTCACTAATTAGTTAATTTCTAGTTCAAATCGTTCGATTAAACGTAGAAAGTTTGACGATGAACTAGTCGAGTATAGTTTAGGATTACCAGGCGTGTCCACTATGAAAGTAAGTAAACAAAAAATAATTAATGAGGGTTAGGTTATATTAGGTTAGGTTAAACCTTAATTCTTAATCTATGATAATCAATAAAAGCTAATATCGTACTTGAAAATGTATACCGCAGTTGTAGACGAAACGTCGGGACTCAGTCTACCAACCAAAATTAAATTTTTAATCTTTAATTATGCAATTACTAAAATAAACAAAATTTTTAGAGTAATCGTTCACGCACCCAATCATTAAACACAACAAATTACGAATATTACGGCACACCTACACCTGTAACACCCCCTGCACCGCCGCCTACCCCATCCACCTCCTTCGCGCCCGAGGTAAAAAGAAAGCATGTCTCAAAAAGTTCATCCGGCTCCTCCAAACGTAAGAAAGGACGCCAACAAAATCAAATAGCAACCAAAGATTTGGGAAGATGGAAACCAACCGATGATCTGGCACTTATAATTGGTGTTCAGCAGACTAACGATTTAAGAACCGTCCACTTGGGTACAAAATTCTCGTGTAAATTTACTGTGCAAGAGCTTCAACAACGCTGGTATGCCCTCCTTTATGACAAAGCTGTTTCAAGGATTGCGGTCGCGGCAATGAGAAATCTACATCCTGATATGATCGCTAACGTACAGGACAAAGCCCTTTGGAGTGCTGGAGAAGAAAAAATATTGTCCGGAATTAATTCAGTAACTTTTAATTTCAATTAATTAATTCCCATTTTTTGTAACGTCGGAATTAATTCGTAGAGTAGCAATCCAAACCTGTCGGTGTTTGCTGATTTACTTGTTCAACATCCCGAAGTGTTCTTTCCAAGTAGAACTGCTCTGGCACTGCAAAGACACTGGCAAACGATGCGTCTGTATCATTTGCTGACCGATCAAACCCCTCAGTCTCTTCCCACAGCTTCGAAGCCTGTTTTGACATTTAGCGACGCCGAAGACCTGTTACAGGACGCCGAACTTAGCGAACCCCACGACGAAGTTCTCGACAAAGAGCTACGTCTTCAGCAGAGACTCAATGCGAAAGAAATCAGACATTTAGAGAACGAAATTGGGAGGTAAATGATGTAATGTAATGTCTTAATGTAGGAAGTTAATTTTTTGTCGTAGATGGAACGTTTTAGTTGACAGCGTGACCGGTATTTGTCCAGGAGAAATGGACAGTCAAACTTTAGCAGTGTTACGCGGTCGTTTGGTAAGGTATTTGATGCGTAGTCGTGAAATAACCATAGGGCGTAGCGCCAAAGGACATGCAGTCGATATCGATTTGTCTTTGGAGGGACCCGCAGAAAAAATATCACGAAAACAGGGCACTCTGAGGTCTGTAGAATTTTTTTTAAGTTCTTGTTTAGTAGTTCCTACGGTAGTTGTGTTGAAATACTGTTTTTGCAGGTTAAGAAATACTGGCGAATTTTATTTGTCTTCGGAGGGTAAACGTCCCATTTTTGTGGACGGGCGCCCGATTATGCCCGGGAATAAAGTCCGATTGAATGATAATTCGGTGGTCGAAATAGCCAGTTTACGTTTCATTTTTTCAGTCAATCAGGAATTGATTAAAGTTATTCATAATGAGTCCGTCAGGTTTAATTTGCCTCCGTAAAAACAAAGCGCAATCGCTCTTAATTATTTAATAAATAATGTTTAAGTACCTAATAAATGAGGTATTCGTAAACCAATCTGTTTTTTCTTATTTCCAATATTACTGACTATTCGTCACGCATTCCGGAAAAATCATAGAAGCGCCAGAAATCGTTCGTGTGCAACTTATCGGACGTAACGTATCGTTATAAGCCAACTTGGTATTTATAGCATTGATGCGTTACGATTCGGTCGTTATAAGCGGAATTATTTTAATAAAAATCGAAATGGTTTGCTGAGGTTTATTGAATACAAATAAGAAAAACGGTTAACAAAAACTTAGACTAAAACTAATTTGAAACGACAAAGAAACAGGCCTTTATATTTAATATAAGATGTTTTACATTGTACGTATATTAAATGACCTGAAAACGTAACAGTCTCCTTTCTCGTACTCAAAAACTGGGTAATTAGTACCTTCAAAAACTTATGTTATAATAACAAAACGGGTGTTGCGTAAGCAAAATTTAATGTGGGAAGCCGACAAAAAAAATCATATATTTTGGAATGTATTCGGTATTTAGTATCTTCAGCAACCGACATTTTACTCTCACAGCCCCTCTAACTATTTTAATTGAATATGCAATATCAAAAATAATCCATAACACTAACGTTTTTAAACTTAAAAACTACAATATTATTGTATACGTAAGCAATAGAAACAACAAAAACGGTACACGATGAAAAAAGCTTACGTCTAGTATTTAAACTTGAAGTTAGTCCTGACCAAATACCGGGTGTACACCTGAGCGACGTCGTAGACGATGTATCTAAAATAGACATTAAGGAAAACACACACAAAAAAAATAAATAACGGTTCGTTAAAAAATATAAAGGATACTCATTGTATAACAACGAAGAAGAAAAGTCGTTTCTGATAACGGGCTTTCCCACTGGTACTTCTACGTCTTCGTGTAACTTCTTGTGTTCTTTAGGATCGGGATAAGTCTTCCCAACACCCTTGCAACTATGTTTTCCCTTCGGTAGCTTTTCAATATATTTAGCAGACGTCCTTTCGTACATCTACGAAAAAAAAATAATCATTTACTCATTTAAAAAACATGTTCAGTCCTCATACCTCGCCGAGGGCGACTTCGCATAACATTAAGAGACCTGTGTTATTTTCAGACGAGACACAACAGTAATTTGCAGATTTAGAGACCATATCTGCGAAGTAAATACCCTTTCCGAACATATAACCGGTAGAGGGCGCTTCGGGAGGCGCTATACGCAGACCTTGCGACAAGATTCCGCCGAAATTCGTGGTTCTAGAGCCGTGCCAAAGTAATTTCCTGTTGTGTAAACTTTTGAATTTTTTGAAACGTTCAGCTTCGCCATGTCTGGTAACTGCAAAGACCTCGTGTATCTCTAATTCGTAGTTGGTATGGGTCGGAGCGTGAGTCTTCTTAACATATTCTTCGATTACTTTGAACTCTTCGGTTTCGCGGTCTAATACGTGAATATCGGTCTTGAGCGTGGCATATTGGGCATCTGCGGGGTTTCCACCCTTTTCGTTGCTTTCCTTCATTAAGTTGTATGCAATCTCCATTTCCATAAGACTCTCCAACATCTCGATCTTTTTCTAAATTGAATAATTAAACGTAAATTTAATTTTGAAAGATTTATTGTGCTCACCTTGATGTCTTCGAGGTTGTCGATTAAAGGCGGATTATCTACCCCGAAACTATGGGGCACGAGGGTGTAAAAACGATTGGTGGCGTCAATTATTTTACCGTGACAATCCTTATTATCGCCCTTTGAAATAAAAGTTTGCAATTCGGATAATACACCGTAAGCCGTTTGGAGTTGTTTCTTGCTCAGTTTACCTTGTAAGATGAACAAATAAATTCAAGAAGAGATTTCGCTTAAAAAAACACTCACCCAAAGGCATTTTTTCCATGTCCAACTCAAATTCGAGCATAACTTTTTTCATGTTTCCCAAGTCGAAGATTAGGTGCATTAGATCTTCAACTTGTTTCGGTAACAACGAGGGTACGTCTGACGTCTTTTGTACGATCTCATCTCCGCCGTAGTCGACGTCGATAGGGTACATTTTACCCGGCACCTTTTCGAATTCGTCGCGCGTTTCCCAATCGTTACCCGTCTTTTCTGCGTACAATTCGCAGAAACGGCTCTTGGCTTCGTGTAAAGTCGACATTAATTCCACCTTTGAACTGCCGATTATTGTACCTATGCGGCCCCACGAACGAAACAACCAGTACCTAATAATTAATAAGTATAAATAACACTAAAAAAATTTAATAACAGATAGGTTTTACTTGTTTTTGTTGTCAGCCTCCAAAAGTTGCAACTTGTAAAAGCTGTTCTTTCCCGATTGTACGTCTGTCTTCCCGAGGATAACTGTGTATTTGTCATTGCCGTTGATGTAAACGTGTGCCTGGTCTTCCAAATTTGAATCAGGATCAACTGCTGTACCCCCTTTCAGTTTGAGTTTCACTTTGCCAGGTACAGATTTGGTATACATGCTACCTGACTTCGATTTCGTGGACAATTCTTCTTTCGGCAGTCGTTTGCTGGGCTAGGATGTAATATAAATACATATTTAACTAATAAATAATTTATTTAAATAAATAACTCTACTTACGTCGGTACCCCAATTGCAGATGCTCTTTTTCAAAACAAGTTCAGGGATTTTGCCCGTGTTTTTCTTAGCCTCTTGCAAAAAATCTTCGGAAACGACGTGGATGTCGGCGTCTTGGGTCTGTCTCATGCGTGACGTGTCTTTAGCAACTTCTTCAGGAGTTGATATTACGGCCATTACGCTTTCGGATACTTTTGTGACAACTTTTCCCCCTAGTAACGTTATGGCTTTCTTAATATCTTCCTTATTTTTCGAGAGATTTCCCAACAGAACGAATTCCATATTGTAAAGGGGAGGCCTCTCCCTTGACACTTTAGGCCTTTAAATTTCAAAAAGAGATACATTTTAATAACTCAATGTTTAAATGCTTACATATGTTCGGCCTCTTTTTCCTCTTTCTTGACAATAGTATTGGAGGGTGGTAATCCCTCTTTAACTGCCCTATCCATTTTCTTAAACTTGTATTTCTTTAAAAATGGATACTCCTTCTTAAGATCATCAGGGATGACACATTTCTTGCGTTTAGGGATTTTTACAAAATTAGTACATTTAGCCCAATCTGTGAGATCTCCGGTGCAAATGTAACCATATTTGTGGAAGACCAGCTGCCCCTTGCACTTTTCACACGGTACAAGTGCCCCAAACGTCATCAAATCGCTAACTCGATCGAGTATCTATTACGTAATTATTAGAAAAAAATTACTGACAGATTAAAAATCATGTAAGAGATAATTAATTACATTATCAAGCCCTGTTGGAACTTCCTGATCATTTTGCTCTAGGATTTCTATTAGTTCTTGTTTCGAAAGACTACTTAAATTGTCGCGAAATTTATACAGTATTTTATTCTGTTCCTGCATCTCTTTCTCAATGGTACTATCAACTGCATCTTCCTCTTTTTTGGGTTTTTTGGCTTCCGGTTCATCTTCTTGTTTTATAGGTCTATTAAATCAAACAAATATAACAACATTAATTACATTATAATCATTAATGGCACAGTCTGTTGACTAATCTGTTATAGCATCCTAAAGACTTACGGTATCTCTTTTTTTGCTATAGCTTGATCTTCTTTACTTAACGCTTTAAATCCAGGTAACTTATCAGCCCCTTCATAATACTGCAGCTCCGACCTCAGTTTGGCAAAGCAAGTAAGATGATGCCACATATCCTGTCCACCGTATTTCATTCCAACATCTGTTTCATAGTCTTTCTTTGATACCCTCACCTCACCCTTCATAATTTTTTGCTCACAGCCCCTGCATGTTGCTCTACTAGACTTGGAATACTCAATTTTAAAATCAGCTAAAGCTGCTTTGATTGCAGCAGCTTCTTTTTTGTCGCGTTTCTTGCCCTTTTTGGGAAGAGGTACAACTGCAGTGGCAATGGTACTAATGTGTTCTTTTATTTTTTTCTGATCTTCCCACCTTAAACTTTCAAAATGCGCGATTTCGTCGACGGATTTTGGTCTTTGTTTTTTATTAAAAAAGCAGGTCATATGGTACCAATAAGGGACTTTACCATCGAACATTGCCGACTGTAATATAATGCTTTACTTAACAAATAGAATATAATACAAAAAAGGGATATATTATACATTCCCTGCAAGATACCAAAGCCTAACTAACCTAACCTAATCATAACGTAGCGTAATTACTACAAATACTAAAGTAGTGCCCAAAAAAAATCTATGCAATATGTACGTAAAATATCTTACCTGCACCATTCTAGCTATTCGTAATGAACCTTGGCCAATATTAGATTTACAACCCTTACAACTGGCTCTGCCACTTTTAGCGTATTCCGCGCGGAAGGGTAAATCTTCCATTATCGATGATAACTTTTCACTAACTATTAACACTAACAAACAGTTTTTATCAATAATGTAGAAATATTTCGGTACAAAAATTTAAAAAACAGATATTTTACGAGCAGCGGGAAAAACAGCACCACTTGTCAAACATAGTAACATAACCTTATTCAAATGTCACCAATCATAAGTTAGATATGCGAATCGCCAAATGCACCGAGCCAATCAAACTACTCGAGGTTGGGACCATTAAGCATACCGACAAATTTAAAATTAAATAAAACGCAATAGGTATAAACATAGTACAAATAATTTTATTAGTACAAAAATGATTACTTTTTTAATTGCTACACTCGGTATTTAGTTCTTCAATAGCTAACAAAAATAATTTGATATTCATTTTAACTTGTACAGCTAATTTTCTATAATGTTCCATTTCTTTTTCAATCACTTTAATCCTAATATCTGCATATTTAGTAGCTTCACTATAATCCATTGGCAAATAACACTGACACCCTATATTAACATAAACAATGTTTTTTTCTTCAACCCTTCCATGGGCAAACACATCACACCCCATATCGACAGTAATTTCATATTCTTTGTCTTCGTTTTGTTGAAGTTTTAGTCCATGAATTAAACTCTTTAGATCTGCCCAATGGGTATAGTTTTCGTATTTTTTCTCTAGAATTTCTTCAATTTCAGCAAGATCCTTTTTTAATTTTTTCTCGATAAAATTTTCGTATTCTTTAATTTTACTTCTGTTTAACTTTTTGGCCATAACAGCAGTTTAAGAAACACGTACATATGAACTATTAATAACAAAATACACTAAATGGTATGGTAATTAATATTATTAGATTTTTATTACAGCAAAACTTGGTTTTTGAAATAAAAAAGTTAGGTTAGGTCTCAAACGTCAAATTTTTGTGGTTAAATAACCATCACACAAATGTGTCTAAGTGGTTACTGATATTGTATTTATTACGTATTTTCATTTTATATAATGAATTATTCACCTCCAGGACGCTAGCACCCCATCCAACGAATTTCGAAAAAAAAATGTGTGGATCTAATAGGTCACTAATTGGTCAGTATTGGTCAGGTGGTCCCGTTAATTGGTCAGCGATAGGAAAATAGTAAAAACAACTCGATTTTTTTGTATGAATATTCGATACTGCTGGCACCTCATCTAAAGTAAAATTAAAAAATTTCGATAGCAATCGATTTAGTTTTAGATGCTTTTAGTTGGTCAGTTATAATTATTATTTGGTCAGGCTTAGATAATTAGAAAAAAACAAGAAAATATATCTGTTTCTACAATACGCATGCGCAAACATTCTATGTTGCTTCTATGATCTAGCAGCTGATGGGATGGTCGATAAAAATTAAATTTTTGATTTTCGTAAAACAAATATGTGAAATTAAAAGCTCAGTAATAGACAAAGAATATGTAATAGGCCACAATTAATCAGGTTATCGGTAAGCTCTTCCCATTAGATAGGCGACCTTGATTTTTAGTGAGATGAACTAAAGAATTACGACGCCGAAAGAGGCGCTAGCAGCGGAACGGCAATTTCTGATTGGCTTAGGACAATTTCAAATTGCTGAAATCAGCTGTTGTAGTAAACAACGGAAAACCACAAAACAAAGTAGTCCTAAAGTTGGTGCTGATTGTAAGAAAAACGGTAAGTTAAAGTGAATTGTTACATACGTATATTATTAAGAAATTAAGAACAAAGTAGCTGTGAACAACGCATATGCCAGTATAGGCTAGAGTTGTAGATTTGTGTTAAGAAAAAGCAAGTTTTGTGAAATAGGTGTAAGAAACTTCAAAATAGTCTCCAACTGAGGATGACACCTTGGGTGTCGAAACGCGTTTTAGGTCTCTAAATGTTGTGTGGAATTTAGGGCTTCTTAGTTTTATTTTCTTCAAAATAATGATTGAATTCTCTCCATAGTGCCACTTTATGTAAAACTAATGTTTGTGTTTACAATAACAGCAGCAGAAGTGCAAATAAAACAATATAAAGTTGCAAAAAAGCGATATATTAAAAAAAAATTAAATTAGCAGTCAAATCATACAATCTTAATTAAGTCAAAACTGAATAATAAGATAGTGTTCCCTTAAGTACTATTAATTACGAAATCTTAATAGTAGTAAAAGACAGGTCAAAATATATGTAACACAATTAACAGAAGAGACAAGCATAATATGTACCTTTAAGATGATCCTGTGCCATGTAGTAAGTTCTGTTATATGATATTATATAATGTTCAATTATATGGACTATGGAGGATTATTCATAACTGATCCTAACCTGCTCGTAACTCAACCGCATAGCACCTAACCATTTTGCAAAGCATTCATGAAATTTTAATACAAGCTGATTTTAGTTTAATTATGACCCTTCAATCGTTTGCTTTTACTTCTGAAATTCTTACATCAAAAGCGGAGTAAATACCACAACACTACTGTGAAGGCAAACAACCATAACACATATCTACAACTCCGGCTTATACTGGCAGATGCGCTGTTCACAGCTACTTTCTTCTTAATTTCTTAATAATATACGTATGTAACAATTCACTTTAACTTACCGTTTTTCTTACAATCAGTACCAACTTTAGCACAACTTCGTTTTGTGGTTTTCCATTGTTTACTACAACAGCTGATTTCAGCAATTTGAAATTGTCCTAAGCCAATCAGAAATTGCCGTTCCGCTGCTAGCGCCTCTTTCGGCGTCGTAATTCTTTAGTTCATCTCACTAAAAATCAAGGTCGCCTATCTAATGGGAAGAGCTTACCGATAACCTGATTAATTGTGGCCTATTACATATTCTTTGTCTATTACTGAGCTTTTAGATTCACATATTTGTTTTACGAAAATCAAAAATTGAATTTTTATCGACCATCCTATCAGCTGATAGATCATAGAAGCAACATAGAATGTTTGCGCATGCGTATTGTAGAAACAGATATATTTTCTTGTTTTTTTCTAATTATCTAGGCCTGACCAAATAATAATTATAACTGACCAACTAAAAGCATCTAAAACTAAATCGATTGCTATCGAAATTTTTTAATTTTACTTTAGATGAGGTGCCAGCAGTATCGAATATTCATACAAAAAAATCGAGTTGTTTTTACTATTTTCCTATCGCTGACCAATTAACGGGACCACCTGACCAATACTGACCAATTAGTGACCTATTAGATCCACACATTGTTTTTTCGAAATTCGTTGGATGGGGTGCTAGCGTCCTGGAGGTGAATTATTCTGGCCAAAATTGGAAGGGGCTTTATAATAAAACAGTTATGTAGCGAACTGTTGTCGGTTATTTATTAGCAATATTTAATTTTGCAAGTAATTTTTAGTCGAATATAGCATTCTATGCATATTCTATGATTACTGTTTCTTTGTGTTCTATAGTACGTCACCACAACATAACCTAATTTTTAGTACACATAACCTAGATTTTTCGGTAATATAAAAACGTTTTTTTATATCATAAAATACTCGTGATGAACCTTTGTGAAGCAGAAAAGACTTTTATATTACACGGTGTTGAGGTAAATTGTGATTTTTAGCAGAATAGTTGAGGCTTAAATAACTTTTGTGTAGGAAAATTTTAGAATAGATGGACGTGAAAGAGAAGATTACAGACCAATGGAAGTCGAAATTGGCATTGTTTCGCACGCGTTTGGTTCAGCTAGGCTAAGATTAGCCAACACTGACGTATTAGTGGCTGTTAAAATTGAGGTTGATATCCCTTATCCTGAAAAACCCTCTCAGGGTAAATTGGAATTCTTTGTCGACTGGTTAGTCAGCTTTAGTTAGTTACTTTCGATAGTTTTTCTAAAAAGTCATTTTTAATAGTTCTGCCAATGCAACTCCTGATTTTGAAGGTAGGGGAGGTGAAAATTTGGCAACCGAAATATCAAATAGTTTGTCAGATGCTTACAGAACATCAAAAGCTTTTGACCTCACAAAATTGTGTCTTATGAAGGGCCAGAAGTGTTGGAAACTTCTAGTTGATATTCTTGTAAATTCTCAACTTATATTTATTTTTTTTTTTTAAATATATATTTGGATAATTTTAGTTGTTAGAGTGCGGTGGCAATTTGTATGATGCTGTTTCTTTGGCAGTGAAGGCTGCCCTCTGGAATACACGTATTCCTGGTGTTAAGTCTGTTGGTATTGATGGAAAAAATGTCGAATTAAATGTTTCCGAAAGATTAAACGATTGCGTGCCGCTTGATGTTTCAGGTGCTCCGGTAATGGTTCGTATTCGTATAATTCTTAGGATCGGTTTGCGTTTCTTAAAAGAGAATATTTTTAGGTAACGGTATGTAAAATAGGTGACCACTGTGTCGTAGATCCAAGCGCAGCTGAAGAGAAATGTTCTTCAGCTGCTCTAGTTGTCGCCGTGTCGCAGGAAAACATTACAACCGTTTTACAGAGTAGTTCAGGGTCGTTACATCCTACGACGTTAATGGATAGTTTAACTTTAGGGGTCGAAGTTGCTAATAAACTCAATGTGGCTCTCATGGAAACGCTTAAATCTGCTCCTCCGTGTTCTGATGTGGGATTTTTAAAATAATTCTTACGTTTTAATAGTTATTTAATTCTTAATTTAAACAGACGTAATCATTACAGTTTTTTTATAAACTTCAGTTAATTCAATAAATTATATACTTGTACTACATACAAGCAAAATAATGAGCGAAGTAATAAATGTATACTCGGTTTTTATGACGGTACTTCCCCCGTTTCCAATGCCGGGTACGTACAGGACACCTCCAGAACCTGAGCCAGAATTAAAAATTTCTCTACCTGTTCCTGAGTTACACAAATCGGTCGTACAGGCCAAATGGTAAATTCTGTAGTCGTCATATCTGATAAGTCTGTTTATGTATTGGGGTGTATCGGTACAACTCCTGTACATTGACTCAACTTGACGCTGTAATTTTTTTATTTAAAAAAAGGTCCTATTTGTAAAATAACAATATACCCCTTCTTCGACTCGAATGGAGTAACAATATCGTCTGTTGCAATTTAAAACGCCATTCTCAACTAAACTAGGTCTTTCAAGACAATTATCGTTCGTATTTCCGGCATCCCATCCGCAAGAATAACATTGCAATGCTAAAATTTATTTCAGTTTAAATTACGTGTTCTTATCAACTTCATTATTTGTTAATTGTTTTACCCAACGAATTATTAATTAGTGCCACGAAAACACTCAACAGGAGCTTAAAACTTTTCATTTTCAAAATTAACACGACAACGGTAGCAAAAATAAAGAATTATTAATCACAATGGATAGTTCGTAATGATGTATGATAAGCATTTGAATAGGATAATTGTGAAACTCTTATTAAAAGTTTGATAAGAAATCATAAAACCAGCGGCGCGCGTTTCCAACAGCATTAATTCGTTGTTCCATAATTGTATTTTGGAAAATAACAACGGTGAAAGAAAAGCGATTACGTTAATTAAACATAAATTGTTGATATGTTTTAAAAAGTTTTCCCTTTGAACTACTAACTATAAAATAATTCCTTATATTTGCAAAACAATGCTCAAATATTTCTCAATAAATCTGAAGATTATCTTATCTACGTTTTTTCAAGAATAACATAAATTTTATCATTTTGATTACCTAAACATATGTATTATTATCTCATAAGTTTTTTCTGTCTATATTTTTTTTAATAGCATTTAAAAACATAGCAGACACTTTTAATTAAATTTACTAATTACTAATAATGGATTTTAAAATATTCAAATTAAACGTCTCTTTTTACCATCTTTTTTTGATATAGAACCGTAAAATTGTTTGTGGTACGCTTTAATAATTTAGTTTATGTTTAGAGATTATAAGCAATTAGAAAACAATTATTTTTACCATGATATGGTCTTTAATTGTGGAAAAAATTCCATATCTCATGAACCAAACGTGTTTATCATAAAAAAAAACTAATGTACGAAAGTTAAAACTACAACTCAAATATTTTTTTTAATTGGTAACGGGACGTGACATAGTACCAAAATGCTTTTAAGTGCTGTTTTGATTTTATTTCTGTGCCAAAAAGCCACATTAGGTAACCGAATATCTTTTCGTTATTATAATAATTTGGGTATGGGTTTAATATTATTTTATAGCGTTACAATGCTACAGATGCATTTACGCAGTAAATTTCAATAACATGGACATATCTTGTCTCCCTGACCATTTTGACGAACTGTTTGAACAAGACAATATAGTAGAATGTCACCCAGGGGAAAGATGTTCAATTTTAAGAATGGAATACTACGTAAGTAAAGGGTGTAAACAAATAAAAATTGAGAAAATTTGAGTACTGGATTGGCCTTTAAAAGGGGGGTCATTTTTATTGATTCTTTTCCCTTTTTGTAGAAAGATACGTACAAAAACCGGCCCCTGGTGTTTGCCAGGGGTTGTTGGAGTAATACTATGTTAGAAAACATAGAATTCAGTACAAGTAGCAGGGGTATCAATTATTATCAGCACAGCTGTTACACGGATAAATGTAACATCGGAAATGGTTACGAAACAGCCGAGTTTCATAACGCTGAGGAAATTGAATGGACCTATGGGGGAGGGAAGTCCCTCATAAAAACGCGTGTAGTCCTGTTGGAAACTCTAATGCTTGTCTTAATAACCCATAAATTATTTACATAAATATTAATAAGGTGTTTTAAAAGTATAAAAGTTTTATTAAAAAACTAATCAAAAAAAGTTGTCACACCGTTTTTTTTTGTTATTATCCGCCAAGTTGCATAATATTAAAATTTTAATACTAGGATCCTACTTCTCTATTATAGTCCAGGTAATATATCGCCTTTAATTGATGTATGATTAATTAGTGATATTTTTCTTTAACTTATTGATCTGATTAAAGACACATTCAAATTGTTCATATTTACTTTCAATTAAACTGTTTAAATGTTTTATGGCAAGTTTTTCTCTTATATGAACAACTTGTGCCAATGTAAGATCCGCTTCTAACTTGTTAAGTCTTGCAAATTCACATTGGGGTGATCGATGTATATGTTCTTCCCATGGTTCATCCTCCTCTTCCCAACCAACAAGTTGTTTATCACAAAAGAAACACTGAACGAAGTCTGGTTCTTCTTCATTCCCAGTGTAATAAAAGCCTGCTTCAGCTAACTATAATAACAACATATCGGTTGTTAAACCCTTCATAATAATATATATTTACCTTTTTTGCGCTGCAGGGCTTGCTATCGTCGAATATCCACTTGTTATTAAAAGAATCCAATCGATTTTGTTCGAACATGAGATTCAGTTTGAATTGGAATTCTTTTATTTCCTGAAATTTCTGAATTAAACCATTATTTATGAAAAAACTGATGATACTTACACCCTTGTCCATTTTAGTTATTATCATATGGCACTTTATAATGTTTTAGTTGATAAAATTAATTATATTTTCGTTAAATAAGGAGTAACTGAAAACTTTTAGGTTATGTTATGAAGTTTAATCGTTACGATTGTTTGAATTTGAAACAGTTACTTCATTACCAACTTTATATGAACCAATCGCTGAGTACAAAATTCCCTAATTTTAAACTACGTTGCGACATGTACAGTCTGTAGCAAAATAAATGAGACATGCGTTACACTTGTAATATTTTCAAACTTACCGATAATTTTTCTGTATATATTTAATTTTATCGTTTAAAAATATTTAAAGAATGATTAGTTAGACTACTTCTTTATCGATATTTACCATTGGTTGTTATGGATACAAAAAGTCACACCCTACACTTTGAAGCAAAAGTTTTGTCAATTTATTAAAAGTTTAAAAGATATGTCTCCTCCAGGGGAAGATGTGCTCGAGGGCGGTGTAGATTCATTAGAAGTACTCAGCATAATTGGTTTCGATGGTATGTTAACGAAAAATTAATATATATTTTTTTAATTAATAAATTACAAATAAATAGGAAGTATCGTGCAAAGTATTAAAGTTCATCCGGATGGAAAACATGTAATTTATCCTGTCGGAAATAAAGTTGTTATTATCGATCTGGATACTAAAAAACAACAATCGTTATCAGGACACACCAACATCATTTCGGCAATAAACTTATCTCCGTCGGGGAAGTACATAGCGTCCGGTCAAATTAACCATATTGGGTTTAAGGTACTTAACTATTAAAATACCCCCCCGTGGATGATCCATCACTGCATTACTATTGGTTGTTTTTCAGGCAAAAGTGATAATTTGGAATTTTGCTAAACGCGAAATACAATGTTCATATGAGCTTCATAAAGTACGAGTTGAAGCTTTGGCGTTTTCTAAGGGCGATCATTATTTAATATCGATCGGTGGTCGTGATTGCGGTTTTGTGGTCGTTTGGGACGTGGCCGCAGCCCAACCCTTGTGCGGAACGAACGCAACCAAGGGCATGCAGGGCGAAGCTTACACAGTATGCACCGCGAACAGCAGGGTCCCTTGTTTTATTACAGGGGGTGACAATAACTTAACTGTTTGGAGTATCAATCGGGATGCCAGAAGTATGTCCGGCGTAGACGTTAATATGTCCAAATTGAAAAGGGTAATCTCATGTCTTATTAAACCAAATTGACTACGTAATTACATAATTAATGCAATTTGCAGCAAGTGCTTTGTATAGATATTCACGAAAGGGATGAAGTGTGCTATTGCGGGACGAGCACGGGGGATGTCCTTAAGATAAGGCTTAATTTTCATCACGACGTTGATATTTTAGTGCCGATAAAAACTCCGATACTTAAGGGTTGTTTTACTAAAATATCTAAGAAGACGCTCCCTCGTGGGCAAGTGGAATTATATGGACAAGGTATTGTAAAAAAAAAAATTGTTTTTTAGATAATATTTTATTCGATTGTTACAGGGGTTCGATCGATTATTTTACTTCTGAGTGGAAAATTAGTGATTGGTGCTGGTGACGGAACAGTAGATCTTGTGGAGGAGAAACAAAAGGACACTAAAGAAAAAGATGTTTCTGTGGCCTTTAAGTTACCATCGTCCCCAGTTTTACGAATCGTAAGAGACAATTTTAAAAAAAATAAAAGTAAATAAAAAAATTTAAAAAAATCTTTTAGCTCAAATCGACCAACGTGAATGGCACTGTTACATCTTTGAATTTTAACAGAGGGTTGCTAATGGCAGGCACCGCCAAAAACGAAATTTACATCATCAACACGAACTCATTTGAAGCGGATTTGATCTTCACCTGTCACACTTCCGTTATTTACGACATTTGTTTCCCGCAGTAATTGTTCAAAACAGTTCAGACGAAAAGTATTTTTTTTACGTACCAATTTTCTAGCAACTTTTCGGACGTTTTCGCGACCGCCAGCAAAGACGATGTGAGAGTTTGGAGCTCGTTAACTTTCAACGAACTCTTACGTATAGAAGTGGCGAACTTCAGTGCTTCCGCCGTTGTCTTTTCCCACGATGGAAAGTCCATTGTTACCGCATGGAACGACGGGGTCATCAGATCTTTCACCCCACTGACCGGAAAACTCATCTACGCCATAATGAATGCCCACAACAAAGGCGTTTCCGCTTTGGACATCACCAACAGCGACAAGTTTTTGGTCAGCGGGGGTTGCGAAGGTCAAGTGCGTTTATGGGAAATCACCCCTTATAGGTACTTAAGTATATTAAGGATAAAATGTTTTTTTTTTTTTTGAATAAAATTTTGTTAGGCAAAAGTTGGTTTGTACTTTGAAAGAACACAAGGCTCCTATCTCTGCCATCCACATCAATTCCAGCGACGACGAAGCTGCCAGTGCGAGCACCGATGGGTCTTGTATAATATGGGACTTGATAAGGAAGTGTAGGAAGCAGATTTTATTCGCAAACACTCTCTTTATGTGCGTCAGATACTACCCCACTGATGTACAACTGCTCACTGGAGGATCAGACAGGAAAGTAGGCTACTGGGAGGTACGGAAATAAATCTTTTGATCAAATCATTTGTTATTTGTTCCTTTTGTCTTGAGGTGTACGACGGTAATTTGATACGAGAGCTGGAAGGATCGACTTCTGGATCAATAAATTCCTTGGACATCTCGAAAGACGGGAATCAGTTCGTCACCGGGGGCAACGATCAAATTGTGAAACTGTGGAAGTACCAAGAAGGTGAGACAAATAAAAATTCTTTTTTGGCGTGGACACGTCTTACGGGTTTGCTTGGGGTGTTGCCTAGTTTGGTACGATCTACTCGTAACTCCACCTGGCGGTCGTAGTACGTATTACAATCGTAGTGAACCCGTTCGTTAAAAGTTTTTAAACTTATAATACCGGTAAAGTTTTGAAAATTTGGCAAATAATCTAATAACTGAAGCTCTATTTAATTAAAATATTTGTAATCGTCTACACTTCCGGTTATACCGGAAGTCGATACCAACTTTGTTATTTTAAATGGAATGGTGTATTTTTTATGACGAATTCGAATAAAACTTAAAATTTTAAGGCAAGTTTGATAACCAACTTGTACACCTACGATGAGCCGTTTCTGAGATAATTTAATTTATAGAAATAAAATCGCTACCACAACTCAAATTATAAAAAATCATAACTTCCTCAATATATGACTTATTAAGAGTCTTGAAATTTTTACTAATGATAGCTGAATCTGAGGGCTAACGCCTTGACAAAATTAAACTTAATAACTTATATAGGGCGTTCAGAAAAAAATTGTAAAGTTTAAAAACACGAATAATTTCGTTTTTTTTTTCAAATCATCTTTCGATCCGTATTTTGCAATTTATTTTGTAAAAGACGTGTCCACGTCATATTTATGCCGTGATTTTTTTTGTATTTCGTAACTCTCGTGGGCCACTTTGTTTAGGAATCACTACTCACATCGGAGTGGGACACGCTGCAGTTGTGACCGCAACCCGATTTAGTCCCGACAGGAGACTGATCGTGTCAGGAAGCGGAGCGGGGAGCATTTTCGTCTGGAAGAATCCGTTTTATGTGGAGGAAAAAGAGGAAACGAAAAAGACGGAAGCTGTACAAGAAGAGAAACAAAAATCTGATGAGAAAGTGGCTGAAGTCGATGAAGAAGATATAAAGGACATTGAGTCAGTCAGGAGTTTTGAATCTAAAAAATCTTGCAAGTGCAAGTGCGCCACTCAACCTTGCCTCAATGTTTCCCATCTCGTTCAAGACGAAAATTGTGACGAGTAAGTAAAATATATACTTTTTTTGGCGCATTTATTTACTTATTTATTGTGTGAAAAAAGACGTGTACTTAATAAATTTTTTAATGAATTTATTATAGTTACATTACATGTATTTCCGAAGACACTTGTGTGCCAAAACATTAACGAAATTATGAATCCCTTCTATTATATCTGATTTGTTCTTCGATCACATTGATTGTTTCGATCCTTTCGGCCGCGATTTTCTTGATATTCTCAAGAAGATCCGGATAAGGCATTATAGCCCTGACAAAATCATCCCTGCTCAGCTTAAACAATTCGCAAACCTCCACCGCAACTACAGAAGTCACCCTTCGCGAATCGGACGATACCAAAGCTACTTCCCCAAAATGGGCACCGTCTTCGAGATGGCACACTTCCTTACCTGATTGCGTGTACACAGCCACCGTACCGGAAGCTATAAAGAACATGCAATCCCCCACGCTTTTTGCTTTGCTTATTATATCATTCGCCAAATAAATTTCCGTGTCTAAACACGACACTATTCTCACCAACAGGGCAATGGGGAGACTTTTGAAGAAGGTGACGTTCTCCACGAGCTTTCCGCAACTGTGCATCGTCACCTCTTGTCTCAGATGATTAGATATTGTGTTCAAAATGAGCTTCTCTTTAAAGTAAGCGTGCTGAAATCTAAATTCGTAATAGTCCAACACCCTCCTCTGCATGTAAGCTGGTAGGTGTTTGTGACTCATGTATTCCCTCAGTTGCTTCAACATTTCGGTGTATTTGTAATTTGGCGAACCTTTGGCCTTCAGAACTTGAAAGATATATGACAAAATTTGAACGTAGACTAGTTTAGAAACAATCCAAATGGCTATTACGATTAATTTTTCGAGATTGTTATAAGGGGGTGCTCTTCCGTAATCTATTAGGAGTATTATCATTGTGGCCCTATAAAGGGCGCCAGTGTATGAGCCGTTTGCGTTAAGATAAGTTAACTGCGTGATTGGTTCTCTCATATTTAATGCACTTATCAGTTCCTCTTTTGTTAGTATTGTGCCCTTTAGAACGCCACAATTCCATAAATAAATAAACATTAAAAGGCAGCAGACCCACTGGAAGTAGAACATGATCGAGCAGACAAGCAAGATCATTTTTTGTTTGGTGTAGTTGATGTTGAAATTTTCTGAGAATTCTTTGTAGTACTTCAAAAAAGACGCGTATGTGAGGGCTTTGGTGAACTGTAAACTGAACAAAATCGCCCTGTAATGAGTAATGAAGTAACTGATGAACTGTATGGGTATTATGGTCCAGACGTCGAACCAGAAATAGCCTCTTAGATAATGGTGGGCTATTTCGTGAGGGTCCATTAGAATTCTCTTCTCGGCAATGTTTTCGATGCCCGTGAAAAAGTTCAGTATGAAATTAACGATTAGTGCGAAATCGCAGTACAAAATGGAAACTTTAAAAATTGTTAACGGGATATAAAATTTAGGAGCCAGTGTCCAAAACGATATGGAATTGATAGGAGCGAAGAAAAGTACCGCAGCCATCGCTATGACCATGTGAAGACCCCACCATTTCCTGAAGTCACTAATCGGGTGTATTATGTAAGGGTGGTTCTCGAAATGTCTCTTCCTTTCGTCCCTAACTATGCCCTGACTTCTAAGAATTCTGAAAAGGGGAAAAATGAATAAATCTTTCGCGAAGTTGTCAAAAATTGCGGAACCTGTTGTCTCTTCGATAATCGGAGACAGTTCGCCATCTCGCAAATGTCCTCTTGAGTTGGGAACATAAGTCATCGCCGGGATAATTAATTCTTACAGGATCTTCGAGATCGACGATGTCACATACGTGATTAAATTTTACAAAGTAACGACTTTGTTGGGATGGTCCCTTTTTTTGATTCATCATCAAATTTTAACAGGTATTGACAACTTTGTTATTTTTTTCGGTTGGTTGATATGGCAAAATAAGCCAAGGGTAACGCAGTTCTTTTTTTTTAAATTTTATTATTTATTAACGATATTACCAACAAAATTAAATTCTAAGAACCGAAAATTTTAACGTGGACTTACTTGTTAATGTTAAAGTTTAAAAATCTTGCCAATAGTTAGTTAATCATTGCCAATTTTTAATAAACTACTTTGGCAAATTAATAATTTCTATAATTTACAATCTATTATTTTTTTTAATAATTAACTCGCTATTGGTTATTATTCTTAAGAATTTGAGAAAATTGCACATTGTTTCTAAGTACTAATATTTAATTATTATAAATTGTCGATTATTTTGAATAACAGTTTGCGTTCAGCTGTATGTACGGTTGCATACGCGACTAGTTCCTCACTCTGCCCGTAGGGAGCGCTAAAGTAGTTTACTCTCTATTTCGCCTTAGTTTGCTGTTTCGGCGATAGAGGCGCTAAAGTCGGAATGTCAATTCTGCTTGTAAAAAATTAATTATTTACATTAATTTACATTATTTACGTACGCTCAAAAGAATGCTTTTATTTTATACTATGTTTAGTGTGGTTAATTAGTTTTTCTTCTTTATTTCTACAGTTCGATGGACGAATTATGTGTTTCTATCCTACTGAAACAACTCGAAGATGATGTCTTTCCTGCAGTTCGTTTTTAGTTCTTCTCTTCTTTGCCTTGGAACATTTTGCAGCAAATTAAGGTAATAATACATGCTCTAATTGATATATTTGTTATAAACAACAGTCATACTAATTATTAATTTGTTCTGTAGTCCTTTCTGTCTATGTAAGCCGGTTGTTTAATGAATGAAAGCAGAGCGAAGTTTATGTTCATTCTACTACAGCAAAGAAGAAAAGGATATCAAATGGTGTTATAATCAGATAATCACGGTAAGAATAATTGTTATAAAATCAGCAGGTACATTTGTTATAAATAGAAAAAGTGCTCATTATTAGTTTCTTGCAAAACTGACTCGTCTGCTTAAATGTGTAAAAGATTTTGAGTAATATTCATTATCAGTTTTTATTTTCATGGATATTATTTAAAGATACTTTTATTGTTCACAAGTCAGCTTAAAGTATGTTTATCTATTTATTTATCCAAGAAATTTATGTAGTTTGAAACAACTTGTAAACCTTAGAGAATGTTTTATTTTATTTTATTTCTAATTTTAATTAATTCCCTTCTCATGAGACCTGTACTTTTTTAGAAGTATCTACTTGTCAGCAATTCGCCAATACCAGGATGGACAGGATGACACTTCAGGGAAAGGTAGGCTTTATCACTTATTTACTTTCTTCTTCAACACTTATAAATAGTTTTTTAGTACATACTTTATAACTATTTAGATCTTTTGCATATTTTAAAAATTTGTTTATTTTCTTCAACATAATTCACGTCCTTTATTTATTTTAACATACTTTTCTCAAGAACCATTACATCTTCTAATTTATTTTAATTATAATTTAATTTTTAGTTTCCCTTTATTTACTGCAAAATTATATTTTAGGGCTTTTCTTTATTTCCTTTTACTTCTATTTTATTTAAAGTTTTTCTTTAATTCAAGATTTTCTTCTTTAGAACATTGGAATCAGTCAGCTGACTGAAACTATTGGATGTTGAAACCATCAGGACAACTAGGCGTTGGAGCAACAGTCTTCTGAGTTAGGAGGCACCGGGATATTAGGATCTCCAGAAAGGAGCATTTCGAATATCGACGTTCGAAGATCGTGGGGTGTGAAGATGTATAAACTGGTAAGTCTACGAAATTTAGAAGTCAACCCCTAAACCTTAGACAACAAAAACCAACAATGCTCGTAATATGATCGTTTTCGATCATATTAGGCTGTTAAAAATTAATTTAAGTCAACTATTAGCTAATAATGTTCATAATATGCTCATTATCGATAATATTACTTTGTTTAAAATTTATTTAAGTGAATTATTGGCCAATAATGTACATAATATGCTCGTTTTCGATCATATTAGGCTGTTAAAAATTAATTTACGACAGTTACTGGCCAATAATGTTCGTAATATGGTCGTTTTCGATAATATTACTTTGTTTAAAATTAATTTAAGTCAATTATTGGCTAATAATGTACATAATATGCTCGTTTTCGATCATATTAGGCTGTTAAAAATTAATTTAGGTCAATTATTGGCTAATAATGTACATAATATGCTCGTTTTCGATCATATTAGGCGGTTAAAAATTAATTTACGACAATTACTGGCCAATAATGTTCGTAATATGGTCGTTTTCGATAAAATTACTTTGTTTAAAATTAATTTAAGTCAATTATTGGCTAATAATGTACATAATATGCTCGTTTTCGATCATATTAGGCTGTTAAAAATTAATTTAAGTCAACTATTAGCTAATAATGTTCGTAATATGATCGTTTTCGATAATATTACTTTGTTTAAAATTAATTTAAGTCAATTATTGGCCAATAATGTTCATAATATGCTCGTTTTCGATAATATTACTTTGTTTAAAATTTATTTAAGTTAATTATTGGCCAATAATGTACATAATATGCTCGTTTTCGATAATATTAGGCTGTTAAAAATTAATTTACGACAATTACTGGCCAATAATGTTCGTAATATGGTCGTTTTCGATAATATTACTTTGTTTAAAATTTATTTAAGTTAATTATTGGCCAATAATGTACATAATATGCTCGTTTTCGATCATATTAGGCTGTTAAAAATTAATTTACGACAATTACTGGCCAATAATGTTCGTAATATGGTCGTTTTCGATAATATTACTTTGTTAAAAATTAATTTAAGTCAATTATTGGCTAATAATGTACATAATATGCTCGTTTTCGATCATATTAGGCTGTTAAAAATTAATTTAAGTCAACTATTAGCTAATAATGTTCGTAATATGATCGTTTTCGATAATATTACTTTGTTTAAAATTAATTTAAGTCAATTATTGGCCAATAATGTTCGTAATATGCTCGTTTTCGATCATATTAGGCTGTTAAAAATTAATTTAAGACAATTACTGGCCAATAATGTTCGTAATATGGTCGTTTTCGATAATATTACTTTGTCTAAAATTAATTTAAGTCAATTATTGGCTAATAATGTACATAATATGCTCGTTTTCGATCATATTAGGCTGTTAAAAATTAATTTAAGTCAACTATTAGCCAATAATGTTCGTAATATGGTCGTTTTCGATAACATTACTTTGTTTAAAATTAATTTAAGTCAATTATTGGCCAATGATGTTCGTAATATGATCGTTTTCGATAATATTACTTTGTTTAAAATTTATTTAAGTTAATTATTGGCCACTAATGTACATAATATGCTCGTTTTCGATCATATTAGGCTGTTAAAAATTAATTTACGACAATTACTGGCCAATAATGTTCGTAATATGGTCGTTTTCGATAATATTACTTTGTTTAAAATTAATTTAAGTCAATTATTGGCTAATAATGTACATAATATGCTCGTTTTCGATCATATTAGGCTGTTAAAAATTAATTTAAGACAATTACTGGCCAATAATGTTCGTAATATGGTCGTTTTCGATAATATTACTTTGTCTAAAATTAATTTAAGTCAATTATTGGCTAATAATGTACATAATATGCTCGTTTTCGATCATATTAGGCTGTTAAAAATTAATTTAAGTCAACTATTAGCCAATAATGTTCGTAATATGGTCGTTTTCGATAACATTACTTTGTTTAAAATTAATTTAAGTCAATTATTGGCCAATAATGTTCGTAATATGATCGTTTTCGATAATATTACTTTGTTTAAAATTTATTTAAGTTAATTATTGGCCAATAATGTACATAATATGCTCGTTTTCGATCATATTAGGCTGTTAAAAATTAATTTACGACAATTACTGGCCAATAATGTTCGTAATATGGTCGTTTTCGATAATATTACTTTGTTTAAAATTAATTTAAGTCAACTATTAGCTAATAATGTTCGTAATATGATCGTTTTCGATAATATTACTTTGTTTAAAATTAATTTAAGTCAATTATTGGCCAATAATGTTCGTAATATGGTCGTTTTCGATAATATTACTTTGTTTAAAATTAATTTAAGTCAATTATTGGCTAATAATGTACATAATATGCTCGTTTTCGATCATATTAGGCTGTTAAAAATTAATTTAAGACAACTATTAGCCAATAATGTTCGTAATATGGTCGTTTTCGATAAAATTACTTTGTTTAAAATTTATTTAAGTTAATTATTGGCCAATAATGTTCGTAATATGGTCGTTTTCGATAATATTACTTTGTTTAAAATTTATTTAAGTTAATTATTGGCCAATAATGTACATAATATGCTCGTTTTCGATCATATTAGGCTGTTAAAAATTAATTTACGACAATTACTGGCCAATAATGTTCGTAATATGGTCGTTTTCGATAAAATTACTTTGTTTAAAATTAATTTAAGTTAATTATTGGCCAATAATGTTCGTAATATGGTCGTTTTCGATAATATTACTTTGTTTAAAATTTATTTAAGTTAATTATTGGCCAATAATGTACATAATATGCTCGTTTTCGATCATATTAGGCTGTTAAAAATTAATTTAAGACAATTACTGGCCAATAATGTTCGTAATATGGTCGTTTTCGATAATATTACTTTGTTTAAAATTAATTTAAGTCAGTTATTGGCTAATAATGTACATAATATGCTCGTTTTCGATCATATTAGGCTGTTAAAAATTAATTTAAGTCAACTATTAGCCAATAATGTTCGTAATATGGTCGTTTTCGATAATATTACTTTGTTTAAAATTAATTTAAGTCAATTATTGGCCAATAATGTTCATAATATGCTCGTTTTCGATAATATTACTTTGTTTAAAATTTATTTAAGTTAATTATTGGCCAATAATGTACATAATATGCTCGTTTTCGATAATATTAGGCTGTTAAAAATTAATTTACGACAATTACTGGCCAATAATGTTCGTAATATGGTCGTTTTCGATAATATTACTTTGTTTAAAATTTATTTAAGTTAATTATTGGCCAATAATGTACATAATATGCTCGTTTTCGATCATATTAGGCTGTTAAAAATTAATTTACGACAATTACTGGCCAATAATGTTCGTAATATGGTCGTTTTCGTTAATATTACTTTGTTTAAAATTAATTGAAGCCAATTATTGGCCAATAATGTTCGTAATATGGTAGTTTTCGATCATATTACGTTGTTTAAAGGTAATTTATGTCAATAATAAGCGAATAATGAATGTAATATCCTAGTTTTCGTTCATAATTCATTGTTTATTGGCTAATTTTTGATATAAATTACTATTAAACAACATATTATGATGGAAAACGATCATATTACCCTTGTTTTTGGCCTATTATTGACATAAATTGGTTTTAAACAACCATATTACCAACAGTGTTAGCTTATTATTAACAAATATTACTTTTAAAGAGCGTATTATGAACGAAATTAATATGCCTAATTTGCTTATAATGTTTGTAATATCGTAGTTTTAATAAAGAATTTTTTTTAGGGACCAATGGCTGTAAGGGGAGATATGGAGACCAAATGCAGTGCATAATGTGTTAAATCAATTTTTAGATAATTTGTTGTGAATAAGTTTTTTTAATTGCACTAAATTATATTAACTAAAATGTATTTATTGTTTATCCAAAATTGTATATTAATTTAATAAATATGATTGAAAAACAAATACATACGTTTTTTTTTTTTTAAACTACAAATCAGAGTTTAAATTAAAGGTTTTAATGCCAATACCTGCTATAACTTATGCTCTCCTGGTAGAAAATAAGGAAATTAAAAAATTTTTGATTGTCAAATTATTTGTTGATTAGACCTCGTATATATTCAAAATTTTCGAAATTTCGATATTTGTATCAGGAGAGCATAAGTTGCTTGGGAAATATGTCCGATTATTTGTTGATCAGACCTCGTATAAATTCCACTTATGCTCTCCTAATACAAATTTCGGAATTTTTAATTTTTCGAAAAATACGAGGTCTGATCAACAAATAATCGGACATATTTCCCAAGCAACTTATGCTCTCCTGATACAAATATCGAAATTTTTAAATTTTTCGAAAAATACGAGGTCTGATCAACAAATAATCGGACATATTTCCCAAGCAACTTATGCTCTCCTGATACAAATATCGAAAATTTTTAAATTTTTCGAAAAATACGAGGTCTGATCAACAAATAATCGGACATATTTCCTAAGCAACTTATGCTCTCCTGATACATGAATCCGAAATTTTTAATTTTTTCAAAAAATACGAGGTTTGACCAACAAATAATTTGACATAAAAGTTGACTAAGGGTAAAATAAAATAACTTTTTTACATTATTCTATTTATTGAAAGAACTACTTCTAAGAAACTAGATACATTCTAATTTACAATTTTATATTCATAGAAATAAAACTAAAGAATAAAAATGTCAAAGAACAATACATTTCATAAATTAGTCTAGTTAATAAATTAAATTCCAACGTGGTCCTGGTGCTGGTGCTGGCCCTTGTTGTCTTGGTTGTCCTAATGTCTATTCGTTTCCATGTCCAACTACTGATGGTCCTGGGCAGCTGTGCTGCATGAAGGTGCGAGGCCCTGACTGCTTCTGATGTCCTAAACAATCATAAATAAATGTTTTAATAAAACAGAAGTGAACAAAAAGAAATAAAAGCTCCAAACACTTTTTTACGAACATTATTGGCTAATAATTGTCTTAAATTAATTTTTAACAGCCTAATATGATCGCAAACGAGCATATTATGAACATTATTAACCAATAATTGACTTAAATTAATTTTAAACAAAGCAATATTATCGAAAAAGATCATATTACGAACATTATTAGCCAATAATTGACTTAAATTAATTTTAAACAAAGTAATATTATCGAAAACGACCATATTACGAACATTATTGGCCAGTAATTGTCTTAAATTAATTTTTAACAGCTTAATATGATCGAAAACGAGCATATTATGTACATTATTAGCCAATAATTGACTTAAATTAATTTTAAACAAAGTAATATTATCGAAAACGAGCATATTATGAACATTATTGGCCAATAATTGACTTAAATTAATTTTAAACAAAGTAATGTTATCGAAAACGACCATATTACGAACATTATTGGCTAATAGTTGACTTAAATTAATTTTTAACAGCCTAATATGATCGAAAACGAGCATATTATGTACATTATTAGCCAATAATTGACTTAAATTAATTTTAAACAAAGTAATATTATCGAAAACGACCATATTACGAACATTATTGGCCAGTAATTGTCTTAAATTAATTTTTAACAGCCTAATATGATCGAAAACGAGCATATTATGTACATTATTAGCCAATAATTGACTTAAATTAATTTTAAACAAAGTAATATTATCGAAAACGAGCATATTATGAACATTATTGGCCAATAATTGACTTAAATTAATTTTAAACAAAGTAATGTTATCGAAAACGACCATATTACGAACATTATTGGCTAATAGTTGACTTAAATTAATTTTTAACAGCCTAATATGATCGAAAACGAGCATATTATGTACATTATTAGCCAATAATTGACTTAAATTAATTTTAAACAAAGTAATATTATCGAAAACGACCATATTACGAACATTATTGGCCAGTAATTGTCTTAAATTAATTTTTAACAGCCTAATATGATCGAAAACGAGCATATTATGTACATTATTAGCCAATAATTGACTTAAATTAATTTTAAACAAAGTAATTTTATCGAAAACGACCATATTACGAACATTATTGGCTAATAGTTGACTTAAATTAATTTTTAACAGCCTAATCTGATCGAAAACGAGCATATTATGTACATTATTAGCCAATAATTGACTTAAATTAATTTTAAACAAAGTAATATTATCGAAAACGAGCATATTACGAACATTATTGGCTAATAGTTGACTTAAATTAATTTTTAACAGCCTAATATGATCGAAAACGAGCATATTATGTACATTATTAGCCAATAATTGACTTAAATTAATTTTAAACAAAGTAATTTTATCGAAAACGACCATATTACGAACATTATTGGCTAATAGTTGACTTAAATTAATTTTTAACAGCCTAATATGATCGAAAACGAGCATATTATGTACATTATTAGCCAATAATTGACTTAAATTAATTTTAAACAAAGTAATTTTATCGAAAACGACCATATTACGAACATTATTGGCTAATAGTTGACTAAAATTAATTTTTAACAGCCTAATATGATCGAAAACGAGCATATTATGTACATTATTAGCCAATAATTGACTTAAATTAATTTTAAACAAAGTAATATTATCGAAAATGACCATATTACGAACATTATTAGCTAATAGTTGACTTAAATTAATTTTTAACAGCCTAATATGATCGAAAACGAGCATATTATGTACATTATTGGCCAATAATTCACTTAAATAAATTTTAAACAAAGTAATATTATCGATAATGAGCATATTATGAACATTATTAGCTAATAGTTGACTTAAATTAATTTTTAACAGCCTAATATGATCGAAAACGATCATATTACGAGCATTGTTGGTTTTTGTTGTCTAAGGTTTAGGGGTTGACTTCTAAATTTCGTAGACTTACCAGTTTATACATCTTCACACCCCACGATCTTCGAACGTCGATATTCGAAATGCTCCTTTCTGGAGATCCTAATATCCCGGTGCCTCCTAACTCAGAAGACTGTTGCTCCAACGCCTAGTTGTCCTGATGGTTTCAACATCCAATAGTTTCAGTCAGCTGACTGATTCCAATGTTCTAAAGAAGAAAATCTTGAATTAAAGAAAAACTTTAAATAAAATAGAAGTAAAAGGAAATAAAGAAAAGCCCTAAAATATAATTTTGCAGTAAATAAAGGGAAACTAAAAATTAAATTATAATTAAAATAAATTAGAAGATGTAATGGTTCTTGAGAAAAGTATGTTAAAATAAATAAAGGACGTGAATTATGTTGAAGAAAATAAACAAATTTTTAAAATATGCAAAAGATCTAAATAGTTATAAAGTATGTACTAAAAAACTATTTATAAGTGTTGAAGAAGAAAGTAAATAAGTGATAAAGCCTATCTTTCCCTGAAGTGTCATCCTGTCCATCCTGGTATTGGCGAATTGCTGACAAGTAGATACTTCTAAAAAAGTACAGGTCTCATGAGAAGGGAATTAATTAAAATTAGAAATAAAATAAAATAAAACATTCTCTAAGGTTTACAAGTTGTTTCAAACTACATAAATTTCTTGGATAAATAAATAGATAAACATACTTTAAGCTGACTTGTGAACAATAAAAGTATCTTTAAATAATATCCATGAAAATAAAAACTGATAATGAATATTACTCAAAATCTTTTACACATTTAAGCAGACGAGTCAGTTTTGCAAGAAACTAATAATGAGCACTTTTTCTATTTATAACAAATGTACCTGCTGATTTTATAACAATTATTCTTACCGTGATTATCTGATTATAACACCATTTGATATCCTTTTCTTCTTTGCTGTAGTAGAATGAACATAAACTTCGCTCTGCTTTCATTCATTAAACAACCGGCTTACATAGACAGAAAGGACTACAGAACAAATTAATAATTAGTATGACTGTTGTTTATAACAAATATATCAATTAGAGCATGTATTATTACCTTAATTTGCTGCAAAATGTTCCAAGGCAAAGAAGAGAAGAACTAAAAACGAACTGCAGGAAAGACATCATCTTCGAGTTGTTTCAGTAGGATAGAAACACATAATTCGTCCATCGAACTGTAGAAATAAAGAAGAAAAACTAATTAACCACACTAAACATAGTATAAAATAAAAGCATTCTTTTGAGCGTACGTAAATAATGTAAATTAATGTAAATAATTAATTTTTTACAAGCAGAATTGACATTCCGACTTTAGCGCCTCTATCGCCGAAACAGCAAACTAAGGCGAAATAGAGAGTAAACTACTTTAGCGCTCCCTACGGGCAGAGTGAGGAACTAGTCGCGTATGCAACCGTACATACAGCTGAACGCAAACTGTTATTCAAAATAATCGACAATTTATAATAATTAAATATTAGTACTTAGAAACAATGTGCAATTTTCTCAAATTCTTGAGAATAATAAGCAATATCGAGGAGGTTATTAAAAAAGTAATCAGTAAATTGCCAAAGTCGTAGTTTTTCAAAGTTTTGAAAAACATTTTATATTACAGACAATTTTCAATGTACCTATTATTATTTTTAATCCAAAGGTTAATGACTGAAACTAGTAACAGTAAATTGCTACTTAATAGATAAATGTTACTCAATAATTTCCCAATAATTTATTTTGTTAATTTAACAAAAAAACAGCAGCGTTTCTTCTGTAGACAACAATAGAAACAACTGCTGTTTCAGTATAATTGGAATGATCATCTATTATGATGGCCACTGTATATAGAAAGCTATAGATTTTACAGTGTGAATCTAAAAAAATCACCGTTCAACAATTTTTGTTACGTATTGTATAAACAATATTAAAGTACCGTGCGCAATGAAGGCCTTGTAACGCGACTTCCACTTGTTTTGTTGATTATGGAAGCAACGAGCTTAAGCCTTACCAGGTAGAAGTTGAAGTCACTTGTTTATTTTGTCCAGAAACTTTGTCGCGATCGCTCGTTCTTGTACGCGAAAGTTCAACATATTTTACTGAAGTTTTTATTCAGAAAAACAAAAAAATGCCCAACTGTCCTAAATGCGATAAGCCGGTGTACTTTGGTGAGTTTTATTCGTTGATATTTTTAAAATAGTTTATTTACACTTTCTACCTACGTCGTGCTCATTTCGACCGATTGTGAGTTGACATTCAAATTTGTATCATATATCACACAAATTATAAATTTCTTGCTACAAGATCGAATGGTATTAAGAACATAAGCAAAAAAATTAAACAATATTAGGTAGGTACTTGCAATTAATTAAAAAAATTTAATACCTACGTAATTGTGTATTTTTTTTGATACCTAAATTTATTAAAAAACGATTTTACTATTTACGTACGTAAATCTAATTATTCTACTACAATTAGTGTTAATGTTTAATTAGAAAGGCTGATATTTTTATCATAGGTATGTACTTAAAAACTTGCTAGAGCAATTAATGTGTTTACAGAAAAAATATAACTACGTGAAAATTGTTCTTTGGAAGACTAATTGTGTATAACTATCTAATTATTTTTATTATCGAAAATTACAACATGGCTAATCTCATGCTAATCCACTTTACGTATCAGTTCAATTGATATTACAGTACAACTAAAAATAGGTATTACCTTTTACATACAAATAAAATAATAAAAAAAGAAAAAACATTTCAGATAACACACAAAGTAACTAAAAGCAGTTAATATTTTTTTTTATAATTCTGTTAAATACATTAACAAAATTATTAAAGCAAATAATATTTTTTTATTTTATGCGTTTTTTAAGTTCATTTTTTTTTACAATTTTAAATGATGAGAAAACGTATTAGTAAAGGATAACCTGACCTGACCTAACCTACCCCTTAAATTTTGGGATTGTCATAAACCTAAACCAATTTAGATTTCCTATTCGATTTAGAGAGTTCGCTGGTGTATCTTCCAACTCCTTTGTCAAAATTAATGAGATTTAAATAAAACCATAAAAATATGTATGTAAATATGTAGATACACCCAACGATGTAATACCAATGATATCATCCTTAACGTATTTATTAAATCATGACACAATTCGAAGGATGACACTTTAGAGATAAATACAAATAATCTATGTTCAAGTATCCTAAATTACGATAAAAAATTAAATTTTAATAGCATAGATAAAATTAACAACAGAAAACAAATACAATTACTTTTGTAAATACATACACGTAGGTACAAGTAATAAAATAATTTTACAAAACCGATAAAACATATCTTTTTAATTTTTAAATGTAAAAGGTCGTTCATTGAAAGTTTCAGTGGTTTCTAAAAAAGGAAATGAAACCTTATTAAATAAAGTTCGCTCATCGTTCAGTAAATGAAACGTGAAATATGCCGAGTACTGCTAATATAATGTAATACGTATTGTGTGTGTATTAATCATCGTATTACATAAACTTATGTATTAAGTACGATTACGTAATGCATTCAATGACTGCAGATATTTGCTAATCATTTTTTACGCCTGTATATGGTGAATCACATGCTATTTGTGTCGTTCACAATAAATATTCGTTCATAATTTGTGCATTGCACTGTACATTATTTTCGTAACCCAAAGGTAGGTAACCCGCTAATCAGCTGTATACTTAGTTGCCTAAGCTGATTTCCAAAATAACTTTAATAGAATAATAAAACTATATAATTAATATTTCAAATGAATTTAGATGCTTTTAAAAAAATTGTGTTTGATCTGATTTTTTTTTCTGTGCAAAGAAAATTTTTTCAATTGATCTGATTGCTGTACGCGTTTTTCCCCGCGCGAGACGTTTCCCGCGTTAATTTTTCTTTCTTTTCCGCACTCGCTATTAATTCCCGAAAGTGTTCGAATCAATAAGATTCCGTGAAATGAAGTTGTCCCCGAAAGTATTAAAAGCCTAATCCTCTCGAATCGTTTCTAGGGGTTTTCACGAGGACGCCTGAAGAGACGACGGATCGAGAAAAATCGCCGGAAAATCCACACGCTGTTACCACTTAAACACCACGTCATTAATTTCTTCTAGCTTTTAACTCCTCCACAAATAGACCGAGACTGTATGTGTATGTGTGAGAGTGTATGATTGTATGTGTGTCGGCTGGTGCGGGTGTTTTATCATTTCCAACGACCACCCCATTTTACACATCTACAGTAATAAGCAAAAAATATATACTCATATTTTTAATTTTTTGCATTTATTCACAAATAATGATTAGAAAAAAACAAATTCACAAGTTACAATATTTAAAGTTTTCTTTAGTGATTTTGTTTTAACAGTACAATTTTTTATTTTAAACAAGTTATTTGTATTATACGTATGATGCTGGGCCTTTTACAGCACCTATACTCAATAATTTTGCTCTTTACTGTAGATTTGCATACAATTAATCGTTGATAGACGAGTTTTTGTTGAACCGTTTCTTTTTTGTTTGTTTTAACGCCCGAATGAAGGTTTTTAATAATGTTGCCATTAATTAAAAATATTTTTTTTGTGTTATAAAACAAATAAATAAATCTAAACTTTACTAAAATTAGAATTATCTATTGGCATATGAACCACAATGAAAATTTAATTTTTGGAAACAACCAATTATTATGAAGTGATTCTTCAATTGTTTTTATTTTCCTTTGTCAAGAAATAAAAAAAAACAAATGCAGTTTCTTTTCTGATACGGTCCTGTACTTTAAGCCAGCTAATCTCGCCAATTTTTATACAGAACACATCTTTAAAAAAAAAAAAGTAAAACGCATACATGCGTAGTGGTGGTTGTTGAAATAGCTACCCCTCAGATAATACCTTATTGTTTTTGTTCCCTCGAGTTTTTCCACCACATAGCCCCGTCATTAGCCTATTCATAGGCATACATACGTACTCTTATTGTACACTACACGCATACATAGATACGTATATTAGTCGTACGTATACAGTACCTGCCAAAAATTATGCAACATGTACACTATATCTATAAATAAATAAATGCACTCCGTCTTAACATAATAATTAATTTTAATAAATTATGATGTCTTATAAGAGATGATTTTTTTCTTACAAAAAAATTGGTTGTATATTTTTTTGCCGGATACTGTACATATACCTATGTCAGTGCATCATGTTTATGTATGTGTCCTGGCAGGATGTGTTTATACGTATAAATAAAAGGAGACGCAGGAGGAAAATATATACGCGTCGCCGGAGCGTCGCGACGTCACGCATGCCGACCGTTAAAAAACAAAAAATTATAATATAAGTAGGTACCTGGGCAATTTACTAATGGCCTAATGTTAATATTTACAGTACGTCCAATTTCTATCTTTTAGACAACGGCCGTGAAAGCCTTGAATGATCTCAAAAAATATATATTTTTTTTTGTTCGTAGCCGAAAGAAAAACCTCTTTGGGCAAAGATTGGCACGCAGCATGTCTGAAATGTGAAAAATGCAACAAAACCTTGACACCAGGCTCCCATGCTGAACACGAGGGAAAACCCTATTGCAACCACCCCTGCTATAACGCCCTCTTTGGACCAACAGGTTCGATTTATTCACGATAAGAAAAAAATATTTCTTTTACGTTTAAAAATACTTAAGTAGTTACTAAAAATAATTATTTTTTTTTATTACAGGATTTGGTAGAGGAGGAGCAGAAAGTTACGTCTACAAGAAGTAAAAAATATTTCGATACGTAACAATTCAGTATTGCTTTTTTTCTATTCCATTCAGATTACATTCCTGTTTATCTATAATTTTTGTTGTAATATTTTAATTGACAATTGAAGAAAATAAACGTTATGTTATATCTATATGTTATTGTCGATATTGGAATTTCAAAAAAAAAAAACTAAAAATTCTGATCTAAATCTTCCTCTTTGCCCCAGTTTACGCCTGTTTCTGCCTCTAATACCTTCTCTGATTAACTCCTTTTTCTACTACTATATTTCTAAATATAATAATATCTAAATAAATAAACAAAAAGACTTATTATCTACAAACTTGTTTTTTATTATCTATTATTATTGTTTGTGTTTCCCATCTATTTAATTAAGTAAGTAATTATTTGAATATGCACTGACTGAATTACGTATCATATAAAAAAAAAGTCTAAACTAATAGTTAATTGCCCGTCTTATCTCTCATTTAGGCGGAAAGTGTGCTATAAATTTCCGCTGACTCTCTTTATTTTGTTTATAACGATGGCAACAAACAAAGCGGAAACATCTGAAAGTGTTTGCTTGTTTTATAGCAACCTGAGAATCCTAATGACAATGTACACGAAAAAAAAAAAAAAAAGATGAGGCAAGAATTGCGTTTTCTTTTTTTTTTGTTTCTTGTTTGTTTTTGTCACTACACGTACGAGCCCAGTGTTAACGTAAGTTAAGATAACACGAGATTTTAAACATTTAATTACTTAATCGACTTCCTCTAAAGAGAATTTCATCGCAGTAAAAGTACATAAAAAAATAAAAATCCTAGAAAATTATAATTGTCCTTTTTTTTAACGATCAATTCAATTATATTAAAGAAACCGGTTTTTGAGCTAAATTTATCTTTCAATATTAAAAAAAATATTACAAATCGTGTCGTGTTTGTATGTAGACGTACTACGTACGTGCATGTAGATATGCCTGTGTATGTGTAAGTATGTTAAACACAGAATCCGTGCTAGTTTTTGGTTAAATAAATAAAAACCGGTGATAAACATGCGTTAAAGCGCTGGTAGTTATGTCGGTATGTAAATATTTATAATTTGTAAGACTCCTTTGGAGCAAGAGGAGCAGTCAGTCAGTCCGGTGTCTCAAAGCCCATCGCCACCCGCCGGCCGGTTAGGCGACTTTTATGTACCAGTGGCGTAACACCCGGGACGAAACGGGATTTAAATAATAAAATAATACTAATAAATTTCTAATCTAAAAAAAAAGTATTCCTAAATGAATAATACCGTAGGTATTGAAACTATCACGAACTACAAAACATTTACAATAAACAAAAACCAAAATGGCGACTAAAAGAACACGTGTGTACTAACCTTTTGTTTTCTAATGGCGTTATAGCTATTCAAATGTTTTGCAGTTACCCATGTATGTACAATTGTTTTAAAAAGAAAACAAAACAAACCGAGAAAAAAGTCGAACTCCGACACTGAAGGTTCCGAAAACGGTCCGTTTGGCCGTGGCCGGGCCAGTTCGGCGGTGTTGTTGGCTGTTCCCCTTCGAGCACTCAATGGTCGGAGTTCCAAACTTAAATACACACACACACATACATTCCCGTACCTTTTACACTACACGTACACGTACACATGCATAACTAGACGAGGTGAAATAATGAGCTTGCAGCAGAGCACGTTGTCGCTGCACCGCTCGTTCTGCGAGTGCGAATGAGACGGACACACGTGAGAAACGAGAGAGAGAGACGGAACTTTTGGAATTCCACCCGCCGTATCTTGTTAAGTCATCTAAGCAGCTCGAAACTCACGATCGACGTTGGCGCTGGCTGGGTTTCGGACCTCCTTGCCTACCGCTTTTTCAGCTTATACATTTACACTTTATTACCACAGCATAGGTAGGTACAACAAACAATAACGACAATAGATTATAATAATAAATTTTCGTCTTTACTTTCGTTAATTAAGCAGTTTAATTACTGAATTGATGCCTGTCATTTGTTCTTCCTTTGCGACCATCTTTCTTCCGGTTTAATTTTAACCATATTGCTTATAAACACACATGTGTATGCGTGTATGTATGTTCAAACATCGGCGTGTAAAAGTAATTTATATCCGTTTTTTTGGTCGTTTAGTTTTTTTATCTGTTCTTAAGAGGCAATTTTTTTCATTAACACGCGATGGTTTAGATAATGACAGCAAATTTGTACGGCAACTCAGTCATTTTAATCTGGTGTTTGGGTAAAAGAAGAATGCTCCCAGAAATAGCCGTGCCCACAAATCGCTTTACAAATCTGTTTAACGTCAAACCGAGTGAAGTCAAAAGCGGGTAGTACTATTTAATGTCCCATTTCAGTGGCGTAACATCCAACTATTTCCATTAACATATTTAATAAAAACAACAGAGTCATCAACAAATAAAACAATTGAACACAACAATATACGAAACAATCGGGTCATCAGCATATGAAACAACTGAGTAGCCAATAATTGAAACAATTGTGGAATTAATAAACGAGTTTTAGTACTAAAAACAGTTGAGGCGCTAACAAATAAAACAACTGAGACTCTAATAAATGAAACAACTGAGCTATAAATACAGTTGTCAAGCAATTGTGTCATTACCAACCGAAACATTTATGTTCTTAGTGTTGAAAACAACTGAGTCGCCAATAATTGGGACAATTGAATCGTCAGCATATAAAACAACTGAGTCGTCATCAATTGAAACAACTGAGGAATTAATAAACGAGTTTTAGTAATAAAAACAGTTGAGTCGTTAACAAATAAAACAACTGAGTTGCTAAAAAATGAAACAACTGTGCCATAAACACAGTTGTCAACCAATTGTGTTATTGCCAAACGAAACATTTATGTTGTTAGTGTTGAAAACAACTGAGTCATCAACAATCGAATACCTAAAACAACTGAGTCGCCAATAATGGGAACAATTGAAGCATTAACAAAAGAAACATTTGAGTTGTTAATAGTAATAGAAACAGTTGAGTAATAAAAAAACTAATAAAACAACTGAGTCGCTAACAATTGAAACAACTGAGTCGTTAACAAGAGAAACTATTGAATCTTTTACAGTAGACTTCGTGTACAATTACGTACTTACTTATTTTTCATAATGTTGACATTTTCGATAGAAGATTGAGCGGCACGCCGCTGGTGTGTTATGGATGGGAATCGTTGAGGCCAAAGCTGACTTAACATCCATAGTCCTTCCGAGAAGTTGGCCCACCCCCCCATTTACACGGCATTATGCGTGTGCACACGGGGTGCCTCGCCCCAAAAACAGGACAAACAAAGCAGGGCTGAAGTATTATTTCGACCAAGACACCGTAATTCGTAGGTATATTATTAGTCTATGTGGGTATGTTTGAGTTATAGAGGTCCTCTCTCGACAACGTTTGTGATAACGGTCCTTTATCGCTTCTGTTCTCGACTCCGAATTGATTGACGTGGGCCGGTTGGCATTACGGTGTTTATTTAAACCAGAACAAGTGCCTCAGCCACTTGTGATGGACGAGATACGGGAAAATTGCGTGTAATTTTTTTATCACCGCATATTTTTCGGAAAAGGAACGAAAATTAGATTTGGGTCGTATTTTTTTTTTAAATTATTAACCCGGATGCCTATGATGGTACATTTCATGTGTGTTTTGCATTTCAATTTGCGAAAAGTTTATTGACAAACAAAAGCATTTCTCGTTAAAAGATAATAATGAATGTACCGTCGTGACCTAAAAAATCGTTTCCAATAGATATATATTTTTCAAGTAAGCACCTACCCATATACATACATACATACATAGGTACACAACAAAATCAGAAACTTTTTGAAAATCGAGGTTATCGCTTACTCTTTATCTCTCGTTAATCAGTCAAAAACTGATCGATGTTGACGTACCTACGTAGCCTACAACTCTACTACGATTTATATACTTAGTAGATAATAATAATTTAGAAAAAATAAATAATTCGGATGTCATTTACGTACCTACCTAGAATTAACGCAAAACGAAGACAGTTGAGATGAGATGAGCAAAAATGCGCGTCGCACAGACCATAAATTAGTCAAATAAACGTCTGCCGGTGAAATTAATCATGAAACAAATCATCCGGCGGAGAGCCGTGCTGCGCTGCGCTCAGCTCCAAACGGCAGCGGCGGAGACGCGCGCGCGGCGGCTCGCAACAAGCGCGAGCGACAAGGACGCCGAACCCAAGCGGCGCGTAGCGGCGTAGGCGAAGACAGAAGACACGCGCGCGCGGTCGGCGCGACAAGGACGGCAAAACCGAAAAAACACAGAAGCGGCAGCGAGCGATGCGGGCGTCACTCGTTCACTCTCGTGCGCAGTCGTGTCGGCTGCCATTACTGCGAGCCGCCTCGGCACATCAAAGCGCGCGGTGATTGGTCGGGTCGACAACAGAGGATCGTAGAGCGCTTTGCCCGCGCTGGGAGACCAGTTAGTAGAGCGGAGTTGTTGGTGGTGGTAAGGTCGTTTTTACTGCGTCGTCGCGTTCCTTTTTCCGACAACATACATACACATACACTTTGTTTTTTTTTGTTTTGTCGAACGCACCGTGTTCATACTATTTACAAAGTTACACGTGTTGTTATTATTTATTTAATTTTTGCTACATAGCTGCTGCTGTTGCTGCTGCTGCTGCCCTCGTTGGTTGGTTGTCTATTGTTTTTTTTTTTGTGCGGGATTACCTAGTTGTTGTTGTGGGTGACAAACGACAATCGCATCTCGTCGTTGGTCGTGGATGTAAATATACTCGACTAAAAAAAAAAAGTTTTTTCGTTTCGATTTTGTTTCTGTTGTTGTTGTTATTTGAAAATATGTGTTCGCGAGTGTTGTCCGCCGGCACGATTACGTTGATGACGAGTTGACACAGAGAAGCGGGCCATCAGCGCGAGTAAGTGCCATGTCCCGAGGTGTGATGCCGCCGCGTCCGGAGTAAAACCATGCCACACGTCTCGTCGACCGGCGGCGATGATCTCTGCAGCACCGATGAGGTTAAGGTGTTTAAGGACGAGGGCGACGGCGAGGACGAGAAACGTTCCTCGGAAAACCTCACCGAGGAGAAGAGCAGTCTCATCGATCTCACCGAGTCCGAGGTACCTACCTACCTACCTACTCGCACATTTGTTAATAAATACTCATGATGCACCTGTCTGTCTCCTATTCTCTAAATCTAATAATCACTTTTATGACGCCCTAATTTTAAGAGAGATAAATACATACGTGTACCAGTCTTTTTCGTTCTCCCGCTCCCCCCACCCCATTCAAAAATCATAAGAAGGAGTTCCAATAATTCTTTCACCTTAGTTAAGGTTCTTAAACTCTGCCACTTCGAAATGCAAGTGCTATACTTTGTATGCAACGATACAAGTAATTTGTTGCTTTCTCGGGGGTTACGTTTGGCTATTAATGGGGGGTTTCTCTCGTAAAACCCCTAATGTAACCCAAGGTGGATTAATACATTTATTTCAAACCTAACCTGACCTGATTTTGGGGGTTGTTTGCGAGAAGTTCTGAATTTTGTAGTCTCCTAAAGTTTTCTCAATTAATTTTTGAGGAGGGTAGTAAATATTACCCTTGCTTTACCTACCAATAAAGTTATTTATTGGTACCATAAAGTTTATTAGAGGGTAGTATTGGTCTTTCTATTTATTGCGCCCGTTTATAATTTGTGTCCTTTGGCCACCCGAAGACGTCAAAAAAAAAAAAAAAAATCGATGCTGTCTTTTTTTGTATTTTAATTACCTGAACTAATAATAAAAGACACCTACCTACTAATTAACTAAAAATAGATTATTGTTATCACATCATGTTACGTACAACCTCAAAAACAAAAAAGAATGTTGATAAGAGAATTACTAAAAATTCAACCTAGGTGTAGGTATTTTTTGTATTTGAATACTTTTTTTTTTTCCTAAAATGCCTAATGAAGTCAGTCCTAATTAAATTTCGACCTGGAATTTTTTTTTCTCGTGTACCTATTCACATACACCGTTGTTTTAGACAACGAAAAATCAAGAGCTCCGTTCGTTATCAATAGGTACATAGATAACGATTGTTTGTTCAATGTATGTGTTGCAAGTGTTACGACTTGACGTGAAACTTTTTAAAACAAAATTCGAACATAATAAAATTTCACAAATTCGCGTTAATTAATATTTGTGTACGAATTTATTTTAATATTGGCACTATGTAATGTTTGTTATTTTTGGATTAGATAAAGAACCATTGTATGTGTTTCATGTTTGCTTAAGGTTACGGTAGGGGCTGTGTGTGTGTGTGTGTAAATATACACTAGACCACAACCCCAACCATAACCTAGTACCTACGATAGTACAAATATAAACACTTTTATCTAATCAACAAAATAACTACTAACGATGTCGTTATCGCGTTCGTGCACACACATATTGAAACAATTGCTGCAGTTTTTTGAATTTTTAGAATTTCAACTTATTGAAAAGCACAAATACTTAATTGTAATAGAGATTAATCTAAAGCGCACATACAGTCACGTCGATAAGAACGAGAGAAGTTTTTGATTTTTCTGTAAAAAATCTGTAAGAATGTCGACAGAATGAATGATAACCCTCGTCTCTTTTTCTTGACACATCTACAGGAAGTACTTTAGATTGAGTTAAAGTTTGTTCAGATAAACTGTGAACATAGACAGACATGCAAATACATAAGTGTGTGTGTGTGTGTGTAGTTGTAAAATTAATCGTACACAATGTAATCTTACATGTATAAGTACACTTACATACATACATATGTCGTTGTTTAAATATTTGTATAGATTTCCGTTTTATGATTTTTTTTTGCATACCGTTTTAATACGTACTTCTCTAAAAACGGATTTATAAATGTATGTTCGAGATTATATAAACAATATTTATAATATCTAACGAATAATGATGCTGAACCGTTTTAAAATAAATATTGAAAAGTTCATAAAAATGAGCTATAGTGTTTGCATTATGAATTGGCAGAGTTTAAGTATTCTTTTCTGAAAGGAAAAAAATATTAATATTCAAACACTCGTATCAAATAAATATGTTTTAATATGGACGTACCTATACTTATATGCATACACAACACATCATACTTATATGAAATGTTGGAGTCCGTCTCTGTTTAAATATTCCACCTGCAGCATAAGTACCATGACTCGAATTTAAATGAATGTTAAGACTCCCTGGGATTTTATCAAGATGCGTTGTCAAACAAAAGTTCTACGTCGTTTTTTTTTTTCTTTCTTTCTTTCTTAATACCTGGTTGGTACATATTGTACGTTTGAATTAATGATTTTTTTTTTCAGTCGTGATTGTTAGAACATTTTCAAAAATATTTGAAAACAAAATGTGTTCACAGCGAATGATCGTAACGACGTTCTATTGTTTCTATTAGGTAACTACTTCGCCACATCATAATGCACGGACTATAGCTGTTGTTACTTTACTTTTTGATCATCCCTTGTTCATTCTAGAGTCCCCTGGTTGGTTATAAGTCAATTGGTACAATGTATTTTCTTTTTGCATAATATTTAATTAAATACATGTAATTTAACGTTGTGATATTAAATTTACGTATTTAATGAGTTAAAAAAAAAAAAAGGTACTTAGTTAGACGTTGCTTTTATGTCTTGTACATTCACTTATTAACTTACATATTATATGCCATGGTAGTGATCAGTATGTGATAAAAAATCTTTCAGTTATTATGTCTGTACGTACGTATATTTATCTAGGCCACCGTTATCACATAGTATATGATTTAGCAGGTGTACGAGTTGCCTTTTATATTGTTATTTTTTAAAAAAAGTAACTAATTTAACATGTGAATGGGAAATCTCTAAATTAGACACCAAAACATGGCGTTAATCTGAAACTTCAGCAACATAATTGCCCATTCTTTATGAACCACCCTGTATATAATTTTATGTATTTACGTGTAATAGTAAGAGTAGAAGTCGTCGAAAATAAAGACGTATGTACGTATGTACCTTTATAGTTAGTGAACTGGCGGTAAGATCAAAGGAAAAAAGATGAAGCTCCTGTACAGACAGTGGTGGCGGGTCCTCGTTAAAGAGCTTTTTTTAAAAATGCGAGGCGCTTTTTCGCCTATTTTGTATACATGGAACATGTCTGTACCTGTGTGTGTGTGTGTGCGCGGGCCTGTGTTGTCGTGTACTATTCATATAAAGACTCCGAAATCAAGCCATCTTCTACGCGAAGTGCACTTCCACGATAATTAGCTAGACCAGAATACGAGGGTGCTTGCAAAAGTTTTACGACCATCAACTTTTTAATAGCGAAACAGGACCAATTAATTACTGACAGTAAACGCAAAAAATATTGTAAAGTACATATACGTACTCAAAGACACCATTCCTTTTGAAATAAAAAAATTATAAATAATTGACTCTATATATATAGCTCATAGCCAAAATTTCATGGATGTTATTTTAGGGTTTTTTTAAATTTTTTTCCCTTTTTCGTATATTTATTTATCGTCAGCGTAAAAGAGGAACACGTGAACACGAACGTGTTGGATCCGAATTCGAAGTTGGTTTCCTATAAGCGAAAACGGGACTTGGCAAGGGCCCAGCATGTGCCATAGATAAATAATAAATAAGTGCACGGCTTTATACTTTCCTGGCGTCGAACCAAATATGTGTCACAGTCTGTGAATACGTTTTTTTTTTTCTCTGCGTAAGTTTTTTTTCTTGTGTACGTATGTGCGATACGCGCGCGCGCACGCCATTGTTTGTTTATGTATGTTCTGATGCGGTACACGCGAATTATTAGATCCTTTTTGATGTAGAACATTTTTTTCTAATAATATTCTTATTGTTTCAGGAAAAGTCTGGAGGTAATTACTCTGCAACAAAAAATGTGTCAAAGTCGGATCACAGCCCCGTGTTTGGTAAGATTGGTTTTTTGTTTTTGTTTTATCAGTTTTTCGGGAGCCCACGGGTCATCTGCATTGTTTTAAAACTTTTGTTTTGTTTTTTTTTGAAACAGTTGAAAAATAATTATCGTCAGTCTTACCATCAAACATTCAACTATTTTTTTTTTTTTTTTGAATTCTCACGTAATAATAGGTAGTCCAATTATGTGACTGAACATAACAATCAATCGGCTGTCCTTAGGTGTATCATCAGCGAATCCTAATTCGAAAAACAAACTTTTTCGCCTAATATACATAAATGCATTCGCGCAGACAGATACGTGTGCACACTGCACACACACAGGAAAATAATGAACGAGCTGGTTGCTCTCTGCGGTACGATTTTCGTCGGGTTTCTCTCATAATGAGCCGCCCCGCTTACCCATTAGGCATGATTTAAATTATATACGCGGCAGGCTGGGGCCCGTCATCGAGGTCTGGTCAGCGCACCACACATATATACGTGTACGTATACAAGTACGATAATCAGCAGTTAAAGATTGGCGGCGGGTAACGAGCCTGCTTTGTGGTCGACATCAGCTGGGATCCGCGGTTGCTTTACTTACGACCGTAGTTTCTGTTTGACCAAAAGACACCATTTTTTTTATGCACGATGCCATTCGATTAGTCATTCAAAGGAGTCCTCGTAGGGAACAGTTTTAGCCCCGTAGCCAAGGGATTTATTGTTAAAAAAAATTTTTATTATAGATTTTTGTAGACGACCATCAGAAGAGTATTTGTGTAAATTTTTAACACTGGCAAATAATTGTTACTATTTTTTATTTAACGTTCAAGTTTTGTAAAAGTCGTTTTTTGACTTTTCGACGCTTACGTAGCCTAAGCCGTGATAGATACGAAAAAAATTAAAGAGACCTTTTTTGTAGAGAATTAAATTTTGTAGAAAAAAGTCCCGAGCAGCATCCCTCTAATTTTTACAGGGTAACGAATACAGTTGTTTGTCGCTACATCACACGTTTAAGCAGCGCCATTTTTGTCTACATGTAAAATTACAGCGGTACTGTCCGGGACTTTTTTGTAGAAAATTTAATTCTGTACAAAAAAGGTTTCTTTACTTTTTTTCGTATTTGTCACGGTTTTGGCTACGTAAGCACTTAAACATCAAAAAACGTTTTGTAAAATTAAAGCGTTAAATAAATAATAGTAACAATTATTTTCAAATGTTAAAAATTTGCACAAACGCTTTTCTGATCAACCTCTACAAGAATCCGCTATTAAAAAAAAATTTCAAGACAAATCCCTTGGTTGCTAAGTACACTAAAACAATCCCTGCGAGGACTCCTTTAGATTACGTCGCACGTAAGCACTTGGGCCTTGAGTATACTACGTTAACTGGTGCCGCTGTTAGTATTTTTTACTTATGTCACACATACACTTCTTAAAGACCTTAACCAACCTATTACATTTTTGTATTTTTGTTTCCATAAGATGTATAATAAATTAAGTTTCCTATTTATCTACCCCCATATCAAAAGTTTTATTTATGTTGTGTTGCTCGTGGTGGTCCCAGTTAATGTGTTATGTACGAGCAGGTCTCTTGCTTGTGTTCTTTACGTCTCCTTACCCCCCCACGATTTCGCTGTTGGAGCTGCTGCGATTGTTCCTCTACCTCGCGCGTCCTTTTCCTTATACGATAGAACCCCAGGCACCTGTTTCGTTCGAACCCCCTTCCGCTCTTGTTTGCCTCGGACGCGTCGACTGCCACCCCCTTTCTTCTCTTGTCTTTCGCGCAATAACAAGTGGACGTAAAATTTCACGTCCCATTGAAAAAAGTGAAACGGGACGCCCTGTATATATTTGTAAATGTGACAAAATTCTGTTAATGTGGCACTACAGAAAAACGTAATTTGCGTAACAAATCGGTATCTATCAGAGCCACTTCCTGTTCTTTCGTAAGCGTTATTTGGCCGGCATCCAAATCGTTGTCGCTGAATTTTTATCTGTCGTTTTTATTTAACAACCAAAAATAACGTACAATTTGGAAAAATAAAAAAATTCACGTACTGTTGTTTTTCTAATGGGGCTCTAACCGTATGATTTTTTTTTTAATTGATTTAAAATTAGTGACTCGAAACAAAAAAAAAAAATGCAATTATTGAGAGACGTGTAAACAAACGATATGACCGAATGCAGACGAAACAAAAGTCGAAATGACCGTTGGCGCGACCGATTGCCTGCTTATGACCGCGATAAAGCTTTTTAATCGCATAGCAGCCAAGGTCAAGCCAAGCTACATAGTACGCTGTGTTATTACGCGAACTCGCGACGTTCGAAGGGCAAAAACGGCCGAAATCGTTGACCCGCGAAATGTGCTTTTGTAATGTTAGAAGCCACGAACCAACACTCTCTCTTCTCTTTCTTTCTTTCTTTCCACACAAATACCTTATAAAAACATATGTAGATGCCTCTTTTTTTTTTTTTTTAATTTACTTATAGTTATCGAATCTAAGACGCATATGCTACCTGATAGTCAAAACGTGTTCACAGCGAATGATAAGGCACGTACATATCTGTACATATGATTTTCTAGAACGATAAACTGACTGAAAGTAGGTAGGTACACTACTTGCATTATTTGTTGACGCACATACAGGTGGTGATCCAATTTTCATACCACGAAAACTTTCTCAATTAATAATAAATTTCAAAATAAAATGTCAGACGTTTGAGAATGATCTACCATGTTCGTAAAGGTCAGAAAATCTACAATAATTAAGTGTGTGGTAGGTAGGTATATTCATGTGTGTCACCGTGTAGATATATTGGTTTAGGTACCACCACATAAATCGTTCCAAATCCGTATGTGTGTTTTTACGGACACGTTTTTCGTAATGCCTCGTCCATACGATCTCTCTCGCTTTTGTTGAAGGACGCCCGTGAAGCGACCCATTCACCCCCTCCGCGACCCCCCACAAACCCCTCCGGGGTCTCCTCTTATTACCCACTCACTCACTCACTCACTATACACCGTTCTTTCGTGTTCCGAGTCCGAAACCGAGACCAAAAGCAGCACAACGCAACGCATCGAGAACCAAGAAGAAGTAGGTACCTACGTAAGAAGTAGAAGACGAAGAACTAACTCTCATCTCATCTCATTTCATCCGAAAGCGAAGTCGTCCGACTGCTTTTCTTTCTTGTTAATCATCAGCCCCCGCGCGAGATCGCGGTAATAAGACGGTGCGACCGCCGCGACCATCGTGTGTCTGTGTCTCTTCTTCCTTCGGCCAAATTTACCGCGTCCTGTCATTTTGTCCCACTTAAATCCACCCCTAATACTGAAAAATTCATAATGCGCCTGAAAAAAGTTTTCATTTCATAAAAATCTTTTTTTTTTTAATAATTTTTTTATGGTAAATAAATTTGTCTTTCTAAAGATAAAACAGTAGTAATGCCGCCACCGATTGCGTGAAATTTTGATTTGTAATTTTTTTTTTTAATGAGGTTCCAACATGAATTAATTTTCTGCATCGTTAATTGGCGGCCATCCATAATTAAGACCGGTGTAAATAATTTACATCTAATTATAATATTTAGATATTATTACTTATATTTCACGTGTGTGTCGTAGTACCTACACATGCACTGATAATAACAGAGATTAATTTTAATGCAGTTCTTCTTGAGCACCATTATTTTCTTATTATGAACATCTCATCAAAAAACGATTTGCATTTTTCGTCGATTAATTTTTTTCCAAATTATCATAGGTGTACATACAAGTAACGTAATAAATAAATAAAAAAATTTCAGTTTCAAAATTTTGATGCTATATAAATAATAAAAGTCAGGATAATTGTTAGGTACCTATTTGTCCAATTAAAAGCTATTTATTTTATTTTGTAAAAGGATAATTTAGGATGGCAATAAGATTTGTGATTGTACTATTCCATTTCGGTCTTCCGATTAATGAGACTGAAGAGGGTTATTAATCGTTGCGAAAGCTACAGCTACTGAATAGACCATAAAACGGATTGTAGACCGTTTTAGGTTTTACGTTTATGGGGCATATATCTTTACGTTCATGAAGTAAATTTACATGAAACTGAAATTATATGGTTCTGTATTTATTTTACATCCATCGACTCCCATAAAAATTCCTGTAGGTACCTAGTTTATTTATAATAAATAAATTGAGATTGGAACATTTTTTTTTTAAATTTTTTGATACTTATAAATGGCAAACTGTTTTACCGTAGCAAAAAAAAAAGAGAGTTGTTGATGATGAAAAGACAGAGGGAGAGAATGAAGGAAAGTGGTCAAGTGGCTCGATTTGCATATTCCGAGCCTCGAACGACGCTCACGACGCCCTGGACGACGCATTCAAATGAGACGATTACTATTAAGTACTCGAGAGCTAAAAAACTTCTTTTTTCCCTTCACTTGCTGTTATAATTGTTAAATTATTATAATAACGCTCGGTACGGCCTTTGTGAAGAGCGTGATGGCATTTCACACATCAGGATAATTATGTACGTTGTAAAAAAGGGGACGAATGTAAATTTTGCCACCTATTAAAATATTACGAGAATGGTTTATAGCTACCTACAATTTTTCTATTAATAAAACAAATTAAATAATGATCCTTGAAATATTTGTTCAAAAAAAAAAAAAAGATAAATAATAAAGGGGGTTTAATCGTTAATTATTAATGTTTTTTTTCCAGGAAAAATCGAGCCAACACCACACACATCTTCCTTCAACATGGGATACCTCATGTCACCATATAGTTACGCCAATGGAGCAGCAACATCTATACAGGTCAGGACTTATTTTTATTTCATACATATTATTAATTTCAGTCGAACTAACCCTCAGGCGATTTTCTTAAAAATACAGTATGTTGTGCTGACATTAATTAAACTGTAGCAGTTAGAGTTGGGGCCTGTACATTTTTACACACACACACACATCCCCTACCGTAATCTAATGCAGAAATAAACTCATTTAAACGTTTTTTCTCGTATTTAAAAATAACAAACATTACATGCAGCTAATATTAACATAATCACACTTTTAGAAACTCAAAAACTATTTTCAAGAAAATCCAATTGGGGGTGGGTCAGCTCGACTGCATAATTAACAATTCTTTTTCGATTTTCTTTTTTTTTTTTTTTCGTCATAACTAAATCTAATCCGAGTTAAATAAACTATTTGTAGGTATTAATTGTTGAAGTAAGTGCATTGTAAAATGTAACGTGTGTGACGTATTACTTATTATAAAACCATGTGTAGCAAACATCAATCGACAGATAAAGGTGTGTTACTATGTTTTTAAAATTCAAGGTGACAACCGTATTACGCCTGAATAAAGAATAGTTTAAGTACATATAAAATAGTTACTTATATACTATAGGTGTACACCTACGCATAAACATATTGTACATTACAATGTATGACATATATTATATATATACCCTCTGTATACAACCACATTACGTCAAGATTTAAAAAATAAATTTTATAAGTATCTATAGAAATTGTAATTTTTTTATTTTATCGAAATTTTAAATCTGTTTAGCTCCCACAATCATTAATTAAACTTATGTGATCTGATATTTTATTATTTATTACTTTTTCACATGTATGCTCTAACAGAGTATCTACATTTTGCCACTTAAAATCTACCTTCATTTTCCCTTATTTTCTTTTCGACTACTCTCAACGTACTCTCGCACATATTTCTTCGCACAAATAACGTATCTAAACTTCTTTTAAAAAGTGTTTAGCTCCTACCGGGATTTGAACTCACAACCTAATGGGTCGCTAATCTGTAGCGCTAACCGCCCAGCCACTGTGCCTCCCAATATGTGATCTGATATTATTAAGTTATAAATTTCTTACGTTAGTAACTGTAGATAATTAGTTTAGGATGTTGTTTTTCCGAATCGTAATGGTTCTGTTAGCACAATTAGTCTATTTATGGAGTACGATGGTCGTTGGTAAAATCCAACGACAACGTCGTTCGTTGCAATGAATAATAATAAAGGCAGCAGCTGGTGACCGTCCAGCAGATAGGTAGGTACCTACGTCCCATTAAATCGCTTGCTTTGTCCATAGAGAGGAGGCGAAAAAGGGCACGTCGAATTTTTTTTTGAAAAATGGTCCGCGGTGATTATTAATAATAATAATAATAATAGAAGTTCACGAAAATGGTTTGATGGATTATGATAATGACTATTATAATCGGACGTGTTTATATTTTTGATGGTGTTATCAGATCTTAATCGCATTTCGAAATTATTTGGGTACACGACCAAAAACTTAATGGTGTTAATCTTCTTACAGTTCAGTTGGTATAAATTATGTGTAGGTACGAATAGAAAAGGAATGTCATTATCTATAGGTACGTCCCAAATTTTTGTCTTAAAATTTTGGTTAATTGTTCCCAAAAAAATTAATGATCATGAATTTCTTTGATGAAGGAAGATTAGAAACGTTTGGTCGTTAAAAGAAGTGTCATAATTTAAAATTTGTAAGTGTTTCAATGGAGAATCGTAAATTATTGCGGTAGTTCAAGAAAAACACATTAGTAAATCTTTTAACAAAGGATTCGGTTCCAGAGAGAATCTTAAATCAACTGTAAGTGTAACATAAATCAGTTACACTAAAAAGACTCTTTGGTCTTTTATTGATTTCGAAAAAAAAATTGTTGTAAAACGTTATAAATAAAAATAACTTCGACTGATGGATGGGCAGAGGATTTTTCTTTCGACTAATTACAAGATTAAAAAATATTTGAAAAATTTTTTTTGAGTATTTAGGTACTGGATGATGTAAAAATTCCATAGATAATATTTCAAGTGGTTATTAAAACTGTTTGTAAATCGTTCAAAAATTTTAAAGGCTCTTGTTGGTTGGGTGCGTCTTGTATTGAACAAAATCAAAAAAGCAAAGAAAAAAAAAAGACGAGAAGTCTCCACGGCCGGGCCCAGGGCTAACGTAGAGTTATGCGCCACTTGTACCCACCACCATCTCTTCAGTACACTCGTTGGAGCCACCTGACCTTAAAGCAGCGTCGGCCGATCTGCCGAGTCATGTTATTGTTGGACAATGACCTTAGGAATGCGGCCCGCTTGTTGTTGAATAAGGCATCCATCGGACCAGTCGGGCCCCCGGACTGGTACTTACTACCCTGACATAATCGTGGGTTCGTGGGGGTTGCAATGCCTTCCAATGGCTCTCTCTTAGTGGTGAGAAAAACACTTAATGGGTTTCAACCAAAAATAATTTTAATCGTCCAAAAAAAATTTCTTTGGGACGCTGAAGTGAGCCGTTCATGGTGTTTTTGAGATTCTAATTTTTCAAAAATGTCTCGTATTTGTCTTCAATGTGTATGTGTACCAACACGATAATGACATCGTTAGTACTCGCGGAACTGTTTATATTTATACTAGCGTACTACGAGTAGGTTATATGGACGTGTGCATTTACACGAACCCACACCTACTACCGCATAACCTATGCATAGTTCGTTATCTAATCTAAAAATAATAAATACAACATGCACTCATGAATATTAAAATAAATCAACAACACAACTACTCATGAATGATGCCATTATCGCGTTGGTACACATACACATTAAAGACAATTAAATGACATTTTTGAACTCCTCTTTTTGCATATTATTTATTGTGTACCGTCTGTGTCACCCTCATCGCAAACGTTAGCCCTCTTCGAGTGGTGGTATTATGAGTTTCCGAAAACAAGTGGGCAAGAGACCCTTTTACCAGGAATTAGAAAACGGACAACAACTTGGAAGACAACGAAGGGTCTTTTCTCTTCTCTCTACCTGACGTTGTACGTACATGTGTTAGGCTTGGACCCTTTTACAAAAAATACTGCGTCATTGTCCAAATATTCTGGCAAATTAAAAGAAAAAATCTTATGTTCCGCCACTGTATTCTTCTTTGAGTTGTTTTTTAATTCTCGTGCGGGGATGATAGATAGATAATGTCGATCTTTCAACTGTAACTTCCCAATCTTTTTGACGGTACATTATTTCTTTTCCACTCGGTTTTTGAGTACTAAATTGCTGCCTGACGAGAGCACCGTGGTCCATTAACGCGTCGTGTTCTCGTAGTCTCGTCTTGATGATGAACCATCATCATCTACCACCAGTCTACATAGTCAGTCATACAATATACGATTGAGAACAGAAGATGATATCGGTGGTGAGAACTTCGCAATTAAATTAAACTTCAGATAGACACGTCGGGGTTGACAACGTACATGCAGGGGGTGGTGGTGTGATCGAAGCGGAAACGGATTGTCGAGTGATAAGAGCTAAAGCGACATATCGTAGGGGTGTTTTCCGAGATCTCTTTTTTTTTTTCCTGATTGAAAACGGGGAACGAAGGGTAGATAGGTAAGTACTTGTCGTGGATCATACTTATACCTATTCGAGATGGTAGAAAATAGGGAGGGGAAATGGTCAGGGATTTCTATGTGGTGTGACCTATTTGTTGTTGAATGTCCGTTAATTTTCGCTGTATGTAATTAATTAAATTAAAATAAATGCGTACACGGAGAATATTTGTAAGAAGAAAAAAAGAGTTGTTTATTCGTTGGTAAAATCGACATCAAACGGCTCGTGTTGCGAACCAAAAATACTGGAAAACGAACAATAATAAATGAAGAATTTATTTTCGTTTCAATTCCGCGCTTCCGTCTGTCTGAACCAAAATTCCACGGGTTTTTGGGCGCGATGAAAAAAGAGAAAAAATTAGTGCGACAAACAAACCAACCATTTTCGGCTGCTGATCAAGACATATGTTGTTTCCATCGCCGTAATTAATTCTTTTGGACACATGTGCAAGTTGTTTGTAGCCTTTCTTCAAACACATACATACACACACACACACAAGTAAAAGAAATTGGAATCTTATGGTAAGAATAGTGAAAAACTTCACTTCCACCATATAATCCTGACTTGGCGCCATCAGATTTCCGTTCACGTAAAAAGCTCGGTGTTGTATGATGCGAAATGGGATTGTTCTTATGGTAAAAAAGATGAAAAATTAAACAACATTTAATTAATAAGTCACATCCACCATGTAGTTCTGACTTTGCGCCATCAGAATTGCATAAAAAATTCAGTTATCTACCACAAAATTTTTTTTTAGTCGTTCGATATTGCATTTTTTGAAATGCATACTTGTTTATTCTTAATTGACTTAACATGTCTAAATTAGTTATTAAGTGAACTAATTACTTGTGGCGTTTGTTTTATTTTATTAACTTGAAAGGTCATTTTCAGTTACTTTCACTTGCAGCACCTGACATAACGACATTCTTAACTACACACATATTCCACTAACTGCTATCATTATTAATTAATATTCCATAATTTTTTTTTTCAAGATTTTCAACATTTCTAATTCATGATTTTTCAAATTTACAAATGGTGACAATTTTCAACAGTTACACAAATATTCTCGTGACCATTTTGTACGTTTCTACATAAGTAATCCTTTTTCTACGGAAGTTAGAACAAATCCCATGGCCAAAAATAACCTCAAGCTCCTCCGGTGTTACCACCATCTGTTCTTTAAATATAACGGAACCTTAACTTAATGGTCCATCATTTTTACGACCGAGTCTTTATATAATAATAATAATTATTAACTAATTTTTTTGATTTTGTTATCTAGACATACGTATCTACAAGAAAAAGAGTTGTTTGTGTTTAGAATTTAAAAAGTTGAAACTTTAAAAAAGACCCAGTGGTCGATACAGTTTGTGTTAATAGATGGCGCCAAGATTTGGGGAATAGAATAGTCCAAATTGAACGATTAGTACTACTTTTAAAAACCATACTACATATTTACATAGCTACCCCATTTGAGACTGCGAATTTAAATAAGTACGTGATAGGGTTAAAAATTATTATGGGGACAAAAAAAAAAGTTTTTTCTGTTGCACTTGAACCGTTTAGTCGCATTTTGAAAACGGAAGGACATAAACTGCATCCGTGACAGTTGAGCAATGAAGTAAAATGTACGTGAGCGAAATTGGCAAACAAACTAATGACAATGAAACAACGAGAAAAAGTTAAACAAAGAAACGACCGGCCGATTAGAAGAAGAAAGACGTACCTGAGTACATAACGAGCGAGTGAAAGAGTAAATATAGTTGGTTAGTTTAGCCAGTTACCAGTTGGGTGTATAGGTATAGGTAGTTTGTTGATGGTTAGTTGGTTAGTTACTCACGATCAGAAGAATTCTTGTTTCACAGACTTGATGTGGCGCGGATTCAACTTGTTATTAGGTACTTTGTTCTTCAGCGGAAGAAACTGGTTGTGTTAATTAATTTCGGCCGAGATTTTTAATCAGTAGCTATCATTCATTATTTTTTATTATTGCCTTCTTTGTTCATTTAATTGTTGAGATAAGGACATAAGATTGATTGATGTCTCAGATTTGTTGTAATTTTTCGAGAAAGTTTTGGAATTTTTTTCTAGAAAAATCTATATTATTTAAAAATGCTAGAAAATATCATGTTTTTCAATTTTTTTTTGTTTTTGAAATTGAGTGGGTACTTATTAAAATTATTGTATAATGGTCACAGATAGGACTCTTACACGCTTATTACGACTCATTGTCACCGCATTTTGCATTCTCTAAATTAAAAGTCTAGACTAATAATACTTATGACTTGCAAGACAAATTTGTGTTTAGCATTCGTCGCTTTAACTCTATGAATATCCGCTTTATGATAGACACATCTTTATTTACAACAACCAGTGTTTCTCAAAATGTCAATAAAAACGTATAAATAAATTAATTTTAATTAAATTTTAATGCAACTAACTACTACAAAAAACCAAAAAAGTCTCTATAACTTTTTTTCTGTAATTCTACCCTTTGACGATCACCTGTTTTTTTCTTTGTAATAAAAAATCTAAAATTTAACTGATCTTCATGATTTAATTTTTTGATATTTGACAGCCAAAAAATCCTAACGATTTTTTTCTAACGATCATAGATTAAAATGTACGAATGAAAGAATTGTTGTGTGCATTGGTCGCGTGGACGAATTAAAATAATTATTATTGGTGTTTAATCGAGGATTAGCGTGGGCAGGATGTCTAACCGCGTCCAGTGTCTAATGGACTTGTAACCGCATCGAAGCTACCATCGATTACGAACAAACAACAGCGGACATGTGCGTGCCGAATAACTTCTGTCGATGATAAATTTCGTGATTGCGGTAAATCGGTAATCATTACTCTTCCAATCTAATGACACGTTCTAAAACTGTGGGTGGGAACAATTCAACAACAATCTATTAGTCGACCCCTGCAAGGAATACATTCATCCTCCATTTTGACAATTTGCTTCACTCTGACGATCCTTTGGAAAAAGGAAATTTGTCGCCACTTTTAAATGGCGAAAACGTTAAATTTTGCAAAACGCGTTTACGTAACAAAAACCATGATAGGTATGAAAAACAGTAAAGAAACATTTTTTGTAGAGAATTATATTTTCTACCAAAAAGTCCTGAACAGCATCCTTCTATCTTTTATATGTAAAAAATTACAGCGCTGTAAAGACGCGTTCATACGTGTAGCGTGTCGCCAAATCACATTTTTAACGCTGTATTTTTTTACCTGTAGAAGTTATAGTTATACTGTCCAGGACTTTTTTGTAGAAGATTCAGTTCTCTACAAAAAAGTCCTGAACAGCATCTCTCTATCTTCTATATGTAAAAAATTACAGAGCTGTAAAGACGCGTTCATACGTGTAATGTGTCGCCAAATCACATTTTTAACGCTGTATTTTTTTACCTGTAAAAGTTATAGTTATACTGTCCAGGACTTTTTTGTAGAAGATTCAGTTCTCTACAAAAAAGTCCTGAACAGCATCTCTCTATCTTCTATATATAAAAAATTACAGCGCTGTAAAGACGCGTTCATACGTGTAGCGTGTTGCCAAATCAAATTTTTAACGCTGTATTTTTTTACCTGTAAAAGCTATAGTGATACTGTCCAGGACTTTTTTGTACAAAATTCAGTTCTCTACAAAAAAGGTCCATTACTTTTTTTCGTATCTGTCACCGTTTTGCCTACGTAAACTTTGAAAGCTCAAAAAAACGCCATTTACAAAACTTAACGTTAAATAAACAACAGTAACAATTATTTGCTTATGTTAAAAATTTGCACAAAAGCACTTCTGATCGACCTCTACAAGAATTCACGATTAAAAAAATTTTTTCCACAACAAATCCCTGGACTAGAAGACTAAAACCGTTCGCTACGAGGACTCCCTCGAATGATCAATCAATGACGTCGCTTGGGCCTTGATTGGCGATGGTGACGTTAGATATTATTGACCAAAATGCGGTTAAGGGCTAGGCGTATTCGCGTGCAGATTTCGTCGAGTGGTCAGTTTGTTGTTGACCGGTTCCGACCGTTGTACGTTTGTTGCAGGGGAGAGGAAAGAGCGAGAGTGAGAAAGGCGCTCGTTATGGGCAACAGCATCAACGGCCAAGTTGTCTGACCGATTAACTATGTTTATTTCGTAACGCTCCAGTAGCAAACTCATCATTCTTAATAACCCCGAGAGTGCGTATTGTTGTTCAAACCAAAGGCCGGTGCAAGGCAATGCAACAACAACAATAATTCTCTATACGTTTATGTGTGTGTACGATGGCGCGTACACACGTACATACGTACGTACAGATACATATCCATGTATTTTTCTTTGTTTTAAATTATTGCCTGTAGAAAAGTTCACATAGATAAATTAATTCCAAAATTGGACTACAATAATGGGCATGGGCGTAATTAGGGGGGAAAGAGAAGTAGGGCATTAGCCACCCTACAAAACTCATTGCCTACCCTTGAAAAAATTTGTTAAAAATTGCTTTTTAATTATAAAATTAATAAACGATAAATAAATCGATGTGTTATTGCCAGAATTTTTTGCATTTGTTACAAATTTTCTAATTTCGAAAACGATTAAATCGAAAAATGTTTGGGTAATTAGGTATGTAGTTAACGCGATCCCTATCGGTTATGGTCAGCCAAACTACAACAAAAAAAGAACACTAAAAGTGAATTTGAGTAAAATTTGCGGCTGTTAAAATTAAATTAAAAATTAATTGTGCGATGCAAATAATTAGACAATATTGATTATTTTTAAAAACTTTTTAATGGTTCCTGGAGGTGTTTGTCGTTAAGGAAAAAAAAAACATGCGTACTAATAACATTCCTAATAGCTACGTACTTTATCTATCTAGTAATTGGTCTTTAATTGGAAACGGTTAATTTCCACAAATTAGTCGTCAATCTGCCTATAAGTATGTGTAGTTTACATAAAGAGAAAAATTATTAACTATTAGATAACTAGATGATGTTTTTTTAATTGGTTTGAGCCTGAATCTTGAAATAAATTATTGCATCGTCGATGGATGGTCTCTTGGTCTTATCTAAAACGTCTTTTTTTTTTTTAATTAAATACCACCCATATGTATATGTAGGTATCTGAATGATGTTGGTTCGTGTCTCTCTCGTTCAGTAATAAGCAGATAAAACTGGCGTGTTGTAACGGTGTGCCAAAGGTACTTCATAAAACCGTTTCAAAGCAATTACATTAATGAAGACCATATCGCTGTCCAATTATATTTTGTTGCTGCTGCTAACACCGGTGGTAGAATAAGTCCTTAAGGAGGTATCCTACTGAGTTAATGCAAAATATATATATACACTGGATAAGTACCAAGGAGTTTATCCCTTAAGAATCAACATAAAGCCCAGGGTATGAAGAATACAGAGAGTAAAATCGAGTGAGCGTAACGGAACTAGCGCTGCTATTTCCATAGATATGCCTTCCCCACCCATCTTATACTGAACGCTAAGGGGAAAGGGAAACGTATGTTACATAATGCGACTGTATTGTGTAACCAAAAAAATCTTCCTGCAGGAAAGGAATTGTTAAATTAACTTTTTTGTTTGAATCATTAAAAATATTATTATCTTTTTCGATTATTATTGTATCGTTATAAATCCTAAAAATAATCGAGAGATGTAATAAAACGCTTTGGTTTATGGGTAGGTAAGATGAAAAAAAAAAATAATAATAATAAATAAATAAAAAGGCAGCTTTTAGGTACAGGTACCAAATTTAACAAGCACCTTAACTATACCTACAGTATATAAAACAAGCACGAATATTTTTTTATAGACCGGCTCTATAACATTTTAACGAAAATAATTTCTGGTTGTGTTGGTCACAATGATGTGCCATAAAATCGGTCGTTAATATTTTTATTTTTCGGCCTTGACTCCCAGTAGGTACCAAAACGACATTGACAATCTCAAAATAAAAATTATTAATAGTGATTATTACCTAAGTAGAAGTCGTCATCATAATCGGTAGGGGAGGCAGATATCTTAAAGAGCTCTATACTTGATATTGCAATCAAGGCCTAGGCGCTAACACGTGACGTCATTCAAGGAAGTCTCTATGTAGGGAACTAATTTTAGTCTTGTAGCCAAGGGATTTATCATGCAATTTTTTTGTGAGCGCGAATTGCGATCAGAAGATCATTTGTGCAAATTTTTGAAAAAGAAAAAGTTTTGATCTTTCGACGCTTACGTAGCCAAAACCGTGATAGTTACGAAAAAATTTAAAGAGACCTTTTTTATAGAGAATTAAATTTTCTACAACGGTTTTGGCTACACAAATATCGAAAGTTTAAAAAACAACAATTATTTGCAAATTATAAATTTTTTTTACAAAACTATAACTTATCGAATAAACGTGTTGGACAAGTGTAAGTAGGTGGCTGACTGGCTATTGTGCTCTAATAAATACATCTGTTGGCAATCAAGTTAGCTGGTTGTTGTAACAGGTAGTAGTAGGCTCGGGAAATTAAACAAACGTAAACCCGGAGGGTAAAAGAGAAGCATGGACACCGCACCGGTACACGGAGACCACTACCAGCTCTACTCTACACCACGTTAGCCATGCATGTGTACCTATACGTATAAGTGTATAATTAATAATAGGGGCCCCCGACTGCGCCCTCTTCCTCGCACGCCCCTCTCGCGATCCATTGTTAAAGGGGCCCACGCACGATTTGCCGCGCTTAGCCCCGCGACCTGTTATTATTATATTTAGCACAGGCATGAAATCGACAAACGACTGCAGATTATTATTTCAGGCAACCCCAAGTTAACGCTTCTCGATGACCGTTTTTGCCACCGATTATTAGATAGGTACCTATGTTTGTCTTCAATGTGTATTGTATTGTTGATTTATTTTAATATTGGGTGCATGTTGTATTTATTATTTTTAGATTAGATAACGAACTATACATAGGTTATGCGGTAGTAGGTATGGGTTCGTGTAAATGACCACGTCCACACGCCTACACCATATAACCTACTCGTAGTACGCTAGTATAAATATAAACAATTCCTCGTCAACCGATCCTTAATCTCATCTTAACATAAACAGTATCTATGGTCGCAAGATTAATTAAACACGACAATACAAGTACGCAAGATGTCATTATCGCGTTGGTACGCATACACATTGAAGACAAATACTAGACATTTTTGATCAAAATGTACCTACAGCGGAAGAAATTTAAGTACCTAATGGTTATTATTGTAACTTTAGCTGTGTACGTAATTTAGAATTAATAATAAAACTTTTTGATTAAATATTTCAATAAATATTTATTGTCCTCGTTATTTTTGGCAATCGTTTATTTTGTTTGTCGTTTTAACTTATCAATTATCATTTGTTTGAATTAGTTGATAATATTTAATTTGTCGCAATTAATCTATTTCGTGACACATAAAAATTAATTAGTTCCAGCGAAGTGTGCAAATTCCTCGTCAAATTTTCTTCTACAATCTATCGTTATTAATATGATAAACTCTGAACTTTATGTACAAAATTTTGGCAAATGTTTAATTAAAAAAAACTTTTGCTAAAATTATTATTGAGAACCATAAAAATACAATTTTATTATTTATGAATGAATAGGTGTGGGTACCTACCTAATATTTTTTTAAATTAATAAATAATAATTTTTATTTCTAATTAGGTACCTATAAAAAAATACTTTCGGTTTACAAAACATTAATGACTGTAGTGACCGTATCCACGGCATTAAAAAGAAAACGATGCAAGTAATCTGTGTCGACCCTTTGATAACCCTTTGTTTGATGTATTCGTCAATAGTGAGTGCATCCATCGGGCTGTGATGCATTTACAAAAGTTCTATTAACGTTATCATTAATAAATGTTGGACGCATTTAGATAACTAACTAATCATATTTCAGTAATTATGATGAAATTTTCTAAATGCTCTTAAGCAGAACCAATAATTTCACCCTTATATTAATTTATAATTTGTGTACATATTTTTAATAAATTTTTGAACAACACCAACATAAATAGGCCAATCCCTCTTTCATTATCATTGATAACCGTGATATATTGGGTATCATAAAATAATGTTTATTTTTCTTTAAATTACTTTTTGGTACTTACGTAGGTACTTAATTTATTTTTTTTCTTTCTATGAAATCTGTGTGAGATTAATTCTATCAAACAATAAGCATCGTGTAGTACAAGTTATTGTAACACACGTTTAACGTATTGTTTATTTTTTCTTAATTGACTACAACGTGTAGACAATTTATTGTTTATTTATTTGGCACAAAAATTATTTAGTCTAAGCTGGTTTACACGTCCAGAACAAGGCGATAATTCACGACTTTAATTCTTAATAAATTCGTTAGAAAATAGAATGGCTATTTTATATATCGCGTCTCTTGCGACTAAACACGGTAATCTAATAATTTAAAAACTTGTTTGAAATAAATAATGGTTTTAAGATGTGACAACTGACCGTTAATTTTCGATTTAAAAAAAAAAAAAAACCAACTCGGTCTCGAGAGTCGAACTGACTCTTACGCACCGGAAAAAATTAAAGTGTCGTCCAATTAAGTCGAGACAAATAGTGTAATTTTGTATTACATAATTATCACATTTACTGGCCTCGCTTATGATTGTTATTATTCTCCACTTACTGAGACATTAATTGAAATGTGTTTAGTCGTTACCAAGGCCCAAATGCTAACCTACTACGTCATTTAAAGGGGTCCTTCTAGAGAACTGTTTTAGTCTTAGGGTCAAGAAATTCTTCGACGCTTACGTAGCGAAAACCATGACAGATACGAAAAAATGTTAAGAGACCTTTTTTGTAGAGAATTAAATTTTCTACAAAAAAGTCGTGAACGATACCACTCTAACTTTTACAGATAAAAAACTACAGCTGTTTGGCTACAAATACTTTTAAAAGTATTTCTTTTGAGCGCTGCATTTTTTTACCTATCAAAAATTGAGGGATGCTGTCTGGGACTTTTTTGTAGAAAATTCAATTCTCTACAAAGAAGGTGTCTTAGCATTTTTTCGTATCTGTTACGGTTTTGGCTACGTAAGCGTCCAAATGCAGGGTCTTCAGGTTTTTTTTTTTACCAATTAAATTCTTCACTCACAAAGTAATAATAATTAGTGACAATTAATCAATCATAAGTCATTTAGTTCAGAAGCTCCTACTTCTAATAGTAGCAGTAGAAGTAGAAACGTGTGAATTATTTTAGTAGCTATTAGTGATTATAGAAATATATGAGTTTAAGAGAAATATTTAGTCTAATTGCATACGTAACGGCAGTAATTATTTTAGGTGTGGCCATAGACAGTTAATCTGACCATAATGACATAAAAATTCTAAAATGCAATTACAATTTCCCAGCTGGCTGCCGCAACTGTTCCATTAACTTTTTTCAATTGCTCTCTAACTACATATTCAAATTTGCATAATATTAATTTGTTAATGTACAGTTAAACACAAAAATAACGAAACTGCATTCTCCAAAAAAGTGTTATTATATTCTAATCAAATTAATGTAAAACGTCTGCCCGTTAATTAAGATTATAAATGAGCGATGGATATAAGACAGATGGGACCGCATTTGACACAATGGTCTTCACTGTTCTTTACGATCGTTTTTATTAATGATTTACTGAATACGAAGTTACGCTTGTATTTTTACTAGCATCGTAAATCGTATAAAATGAGTTAAACAGATAGGATTTGACTCGATATTATTTTTTTTATGACTCGTGAAAATTATACGCCAATTAAAAGAAACTCAAGGAAACGAGAAATTAGTGTTTAAGTTATTAAAAGAATTATTATTTGGTCTGTTCGAAAAGTTACGAAGAATAACGTAGGTACCTAATTATTTTAAACAACCTATAGATACTGTTTTCGAAACTGTCTGTAAATGTGTATTCAGCGTTATTCAAATTACCACCACCCTCCAGTTTTAATGGCTGTAGAATTTTTTTTTTTTTTTTTTAAAAGCACAGTTGCCCTCTTTAGTCGTACCTACGACGACGCTTTCTGCTGGTATTTCCTTTGTTTTGCTTTAACTCATCCTCGGCTGGAAATTAGGCAGTAATTATACTTAAAAGGCGCCGCCAGGGCGTCCCGACGCTATTTTTAGGTGCGAACGCCGCCCCGCCGCTTGTCTTCATTATGAACGTCACTTTTTACTCCGCTTCGACCGCATCCATCCACTCTACACATGTATTTTTGCAGACATTGAAAACGCATGTTTACACACCTTTTGTACCATTTATCAAGCAAATTAATATCCGGCTCGAAGGACCAAAAAATTATTTTTTAAAACGTTAATTTACTAGAGCCCGAGGCTTTTGTGTGATTATACCTGAAGAGTTAAACTGTATAAACTGTTGTGTTGAGTGGTTGTTTGGCGAAAAGCGTTTATAGAGAGGATATTAGATGGCGAGGCCGGTCGCTCCGCTCGTTAGCGATGGTCTATTGTTTTTGCCGAGTGTGCGACCATTCTTCGCCGCAGCCAACTAACTATCTGGCTTAATTTAATAGTTTAAATAACAAAACAGCGTCGGCCTTTGTTTCCTCTATTCAACGCCAACCGCGTTCGCGTGGCGGCACGTTTGTTGTTCCTTTTTAGCGGAATGCTGTTACCATTACGAATTCAGTTGCCCAAGAACTGTCGCGATTGTTAATGCAATTATGCGAGAAAAATTCAAGACCGATTAATAATCTACAACTTGGCTATCTCGTTTCTCTATGGAAGCCAACGAGTGCTTACTGCAATACTTACACATACATAGATAACGTATTATCATGTTCATGTGTTTGGAAAGCGATCTTACAATGAAAAATCCGCACGAATTTCCTCTATCACGTATTATGGGTGTGTGTGTGCTAATAATCGTGAAAAACCTTCTGGATGTAATGCTGGTTAAAATCCCGTCAGAAACTGTTGAACCATTTTCGAATTATGTAGAAACAAACAGACGGACAACTGATTTAAATATTGTAATTGGACAGGTTAGAAGGCCAGTGTACGACTTGAATATAAATTACTAAAAATTTTGGCGAAATTTGTGTCTGTGTGTTGTATTTTTTTAACTGTCAAATACGTCTTAAGAATGTTAAAATGTAACAAAGTACATACAGCAATAATTTTTGAGTAAATTTCGGTTTCTGTTTTATAGTAGATACGTAAGATAGCAAATTAAAAAACTATAAGGCGCCAACGTTTGACGTTATGAATTGCAAATGTAATTCCTGTCAGCAGCAGTCAGTCAGGATTCATTGCGGTGCGACTTCAAACGGCAGATTACTTTTTAAGTTTTTCGCAAACTTCCTTCCGTTTAATGATATCTAATAATCAGACGTACGAATCTATAAGTTAAGTCCATACACAATTTGGTATATTGAATTGTTGATTTATTTTAATATTGACATCATGTAATGTTTGTTTCTGTTTTAGGTTACGGTAGTGGGTGTGTATGTGTAATGAAAAAATTAGAATCGTTTTCAGTTAGCAGAAAAAAGAAAAAACAAATGAACTGACCACGGGTTATAAATTTCGTCGGTTTTGTCAAGCGACGCACCAATATAAATTACATTTTCGGCTAAGGACGGACCGGACGCCTCCTGTTGTATTTTTACACATACACACACACATACTATGTATGTATGTATGTATAAAACCCTTAACAGGTTATTTTAATTTTGTTGTTGTTGCTGGTCACGTTTTGAGAGGACCCCGTCGCGAACATTCGCCGTGATTGCCCTCTGTGAGTGGAAAGAGTCAGTCGAATGGCACACAAAATGAAAAAAATAAAAAATAAAAAATGAACGAGACGGAAAACGAGTCAGTCGTACGGTACGTACGTACGTACGTGCCGAAGGTACGGACACGTAGATATGTATTCGTTGTCGTGGGACCTTTTTGTGTATACCTACAATGATGAAGTATCACAAGAGTTGCGGACCGAACCGAACCGAGATATGCATATTAAATTTTAAAAACCAGTAGCCATTTCGCCTGTCTCGTTACCAATAACCATTTATTACTTCTCTTGTATGTTATCGTGTATTAACATGCGAAATTACCACGTTAATATAACAATACTTAACAAATAAACAAAACTGACACATTTAGACAACTGCCAAACAAATATAAAGTTTGTTTTTGTTTCAATCTAATCGTAAACAAATGAAATGTTTGCAGCGAACAGACTGTCAGTTGTTTTTTTCAACTTCAACAAAAGAAAGTTTTTTCTACGAACATTCTGCAGAATTTTTCACGAAACGTTCAGATGTTTCAAACTTTTTTGTTTAACGAAAAACCCCAAATTTGAATATCAAAATTTGTGTGAAAAAAAAAAAAAATGTAAGGACACAACATCTTATAATGATGTTTGTTGATTCGTATTTCTCAATATTCATAATCACGTCTCGTTAGAATAAATGAGTCGAATAGGGTGGTCCCGTTGAGCAAACACGGTCTAAAACAAACGATACAGAAGCAAAAGCAAACGGACGAATGGAAGTGTGAAATTGTGACTGGAATTCCTACAAAAAGAAGAAAGACTGACCACGTAGTAGGTACCTATTTAGTTGGTAGGTTGAAGGAAAAGAAGCACCCAACAGCTACTAATCTGGCTGCCAACAGTACCAACGTTAAATATAAATATTGACCATCGGCGTATGATAATTTTGTGTGCCGAGACACCACACTAAAACGACCCATCGCAACGTCCAATTCCGGTCTGTCCGTGGTGCTCGTCCTTCCAACGGACAGCTCATTATTTATGGTACCTACGAACGCCTAAACCACCATCAGCGATACAACTGTTAAAAAATGGTCAGAATCTATTTCTTGGAATTGTTATTTTTAAAATTTAAAATAGGGGTGGATTTTTTTGAAGCGTTCAATAACCCAGTGTAGGTACTATTTTCTTCCCCTTAGGGGTTGAATTAGTAAGAAAACCATCGCCTCTTAGTACGATGAAACCATTGTGTGATTATTATTATTCGAGTTAAATTTTTGACCAAATATTCGGGGTTGTGGTCCACCGTCAACAGCAGGCGATGTTGTCGATGGTTGTTGGTATTACCACAACCGTCGCCGCGGTCGCCGCTGCCATGGTCTACCATGTGTGACGAGACCGACCGAATATTAATTTATACCGAGCCGTTAAATCTGGACAGCAAACCACATAAACGTGTAAAAACAGCCATAATCATCATGACCAAGTTAACAACCCGCAGATAAATAATCGGCGAGAAGAAAAAACCGGTCCTGATAGGATAGCTCAGTCCGGCCGGACCACTCGACTCGGACTTGACTCTACTCGACTCGATTCGAACGTTTCTCTGTCCGACCATGCAATGCAATGGATGGGACTGACGATGAACCAACAACAGATTTAATCGTAGGTTAGTCAATGAGAAAATGGAACGAGGTTACCAAATAACGAACAAGATTTTCTCAAAACCATTTCGTGACCAAAGTTTTGGTCATTGCTTTTAAAAAAATACATATGTATAAGTATTAGTTAAATTTTGTATTCTAAACGCGATTTATTGTTAATTGAAACGACGACTGGAGACAATGTTCGTGTCCACACACTTAACATTGTTTTTATAATGAACAAATGAATGGGAAGATTTTCGAATGGAAGTCGATTTCGAAAACGAGACGTCGCTTTTTTAAAATTCAACGCGTCGACGTCGTACTGAACATAAAATTTCCGGCTTTTATTTATATAAAAGACTGCCACCATGTGAAGTTACAAAGGCTTTGAATTTTGTTTCGAAAAGAAACAAGGGAATGTCATTTGTTTCAATAGGAGGCATCAGGTAGACCTCGTTTGAACCTAACGTAAAAGCCCGTTTGAGCGTGATAATCGAGTCGCTTTTGTTTTTTTATTGTTAGAAAATCACAAACGGAGACGTTAGGAAATTGTTGAAAATTTCCTGGGCCAAAAATAGTAAAATCTTTAGGTCCCCATAAAAATTTTATGGTGCATCTTCCAAACGCTTTTGTAGCCAAAAATGGTCCCTTACGAATCCTTAGTAACACATTTCCACATTTTGACCAACACCAAGACGTCCCATTGATTCTTCGTTTGTCTTTAACAAAACAACCATGCAGGTGCCTTTGTTCATTTGTTTGCTGCTGCCCCAATTGAAAGCGCACTACCGTATTTTTTTGTTTTATATATTTTGCATCGAAGCGCATCATTGCCATCTCGGTCTGTCCGGTTACGTAGTCGACAATGCAAAGGGGCGCGTTGCCATGGCACGTTGATGGGCTCCATATATCTCTCTCTTTCTCTTCTATTCCTGTGCTAATTATAAGAAGGACTTCGCCAGCGTAAGCGCCGCGTCGGCTGAACAACAAAACGCTGATAGCGACGCGACGGACGCGGGTGATAAAGAGGCGCAGGGGATTGGGGGGTTGCTGCTGCTGCAGAGAGTACATGGTATCCCGGGGGCGCCCGGGGGACAACAACGACGTCGTCGTCGTCGTCGTCGTGATGATGGAGGACGTCGTCTACCTAAAACGGCACACGTGTGTATGTGTATGTATGGCACTCTCGTATGAAGTACTAATTTGTTGGATGGTAAAGCCGTCGACCTAATTTGCCTGTCTTTTCCGCTTCAGACCATTTCGCCTTTGTTCTGGTGCATCGCGAGACATGGCAATGAGTTACAAGAGAATATGCGCTCAACACACACATACACATGTACGTACGTATGTAATGGGCACATACTCGTTTGTACGTCTGTTGGGTTAGATTATGCTGCCTACTTTGGACGAGTGTGTTTTTAAAGATTTCGAGACAGCATCTATAAAGCTCACAAATGCTTACTTACTTACACAGACGTGCGCGCCTTATTACAATAGGTACGTATGTACATTAGGCTCGTTAGTCTATTTTGTTGTTTTGGCGGTTTAATTTTCGCAAAAGGTTCGCGAACAGAGACGACAACGAGTCCTGTTGTGATGGTCATCATAGAGATAACGTTAAATAGAGAGGCAGCAAGCCAGGCAATGGAACGGTGCCTCTTGAAGAGACAGAGACAAAAGAATGCCTGTGTTCGTCTACTTGCTTCTGAGTGGCGCGCGGTGAGCTCTGGCGGACACGAAACGCCAATCAGAAACACGTAGACAGAAACGGAGAGACGTCAATTGATTCTCTTTCGCTGTCTTCGAGAGGCGCGTTTCGCTTATGTACGTCTCTATCTTTAGTATATCTCTGTAGTTGATTGTACGTATTTATTGTTACATTCTCACGTGGCCGTTTTGTGGTCATTACCGCAAAATTACGAGCTCCAAATTTTCATGTTAAATTCTATACGAGCGCAATTTACAAAATTATGTACTAACGTCGTCTGGTCGGGCCGTGCGCGCTCCAATTTCACGTCACGTCCATCGGTCCCAGCAGCAGGTCCCACTACGTAGTTACGTCCGCCGCTCGTTGCCAGTTTTCATGCGTTTTTCAAAGGTTGCCTGCCTTGCTCCCCGGTCGTTTTGCCGTGTTACGTACGAGGTACCCACCTCGTGTGTAATTTGCTTAATGACAGTTATCGTCCCGACCGTACAACGTTGTCGCTTTTTACTCGACATGTATAATTTATGTTCTTATTAATATTTGAACGACGGAACGCGCTGAACGGCATTAAAACTAATGAATATTATTAATAAACTGTATGTTAATGCCACCAGAACCTACCATCAAAACCCTTGTTTTAACATAAAAACGCCTGGTATAAATTAAAACACTTGGGTCTACTCAGTGTCAAGAAATTTAGGGGTGTAATTTAGATAAGCCAAAAATATAATTGAGGATCGAAGTGGAATGTCAGATATTCAAGGGGTGTTAGTGTAGATGAGTCACAAAAGATCTGGGTGTGATTAAAAAATATAAGGGATTTGGGGAATGTAGTTTTTAAATAAATCAGGAGAACCCAAGATGGTTAGAAAATGTCAAGGATTCGGAGGATGTAGCTTCCACAAGTCAGGAATGCCCAGAATGTACTTTGATCAAATCAGGAGAAGCCAAGGTGGTCAGAGAATTTCAGGGGTGCAGCTGGGATAAGTCGAGGATGCCCAAGATTGTTAGAAAATATAGGGGACGAAGGACATGTTTTTTGCATGATTCAAGGAGGGTTACTGGTGATCCCAGAATGTCAGAAACTTGGACAAGTTAGAAACTCAGGGTAGTTAAAGAATGTAAAGGACGTAAAGGGTGCTGAGAATGTTAAGGATGCTCAAGATGATCACATAAATATCTGAGGCTCCGCGGGGGTAGATTGAATATTCCAAAAGTGCTCAGGGTGGTTAGAGAATCCTACAAATGATTTAAAAAAATAGCTCCCCTTTCCTATTTTCGTTTTTTTTTACGTATAAAGCTGTCTTTTGTTATGTCAAAACATTTTCAAAAAAGATGTCATTCCTTCTCTGCCACATTCTCATGTCTCATCCGTTCCTGTGTATGTGTGTGTGTGAGGGCTGAAAGACCTGCCGTCCTTCTATACCATTTACCTCTGCTCCTACCTGTCGTAATTTTTTTTTATTTCATTCTTTTTTACTTTGACAATGTTCCAGTAACCGTACCCATCGATTAGGCAATTTCCTCCTCATTCAACATCGACAAAGCCTATCCCATTGTGCGTCGCTTAACTTAATTTTTATTGACGACAACAACAGCAACGAAAATGACAATACACTCTTTCAAACGTGACACTAACGAATACTCTAAAAAAAGGGGTGGTTATTTACAATTATCAAAAAACTTTGGCCAATTTAAGACACTAGCCCTCTTTTTCATCCCTATAAAGAGAGTCTGCATAATCTTAAAAATCCTGGGGTTGTTATTACCTCCCCCATAATTTTTTCTATCTTGCTAGCTGTCTCACCCCCTGTCATTCGGGGGTGTACTATAATATTTACTATTACAATTTCGTTCATATTTTTGGTAAATGTGCCTTTTATTGGGGTTGTTTTTGCCTGTTGGTCCCCACCTAAAAAAAAATAAAAAAATTAAACATGCGTCCCACCTTGAGATGCCCATCGTCGAAGTCAAAACTCCAAAATCCCTCGTTGGGGCGCCCAAAGGAACCTAACCTAACCTGACGTAGCCTAGCCAACCCCCACCCTATCGCTAAATTGACTCCCTTAAAAAAATATCGCGACTGAGTTCCCTCCCCAAACCCCCAATTAAAAAATATTCCCTAGAAATTCCTGAAATTCACATTGGAGAGTAAATACATGAACAATGGTACTACACTTGGTAAAAAAATTAATAAATAAATAGACGAAGTGCCAAGATTTTGTAAAAATTATTACAAAATCTTTGTACTTTTTGGATACCATGCAAATCACTTACCACTCTTTGGACGATATCTGTAAATAAGAAAAAAGAAATTGGGATTAGATAAAAATTAAATAAAAGGTAAAAATTAAAAATTTAATTAATTTAAAAAAAATAATATATAGAATTGATTCAAATAAATTTTAATTCAAGAAATTAAATTAAAGTTACTTACCATTACCGCCGCTTTGGTGTTGCCTTAATCCTCTTGATGAAACCATCCCGAAAAATTTAGAAACTCCATAGCACTTGTGAATAAAAAAATAAGAACGGATAAGCATGCACCTTAAAACGGTCCACGATTACGCGCCGCGACGCGTTGCGACACGCGCCCATCCCGGAGGCACGGTCGCGATAAACTGACCAAAAATTGACGAGTCAATATTTATACTAGGTTTTTTTTTTCGGTAAGAACAAGTGTCGTCTTGTCTGTACCATGCAAAAATTAATAATGAATATCATATCATATCGAAAAAAATATAAAATAATGTACAGTTTGTCACAAAAGCTAAGAACAAAATTATTTATTTGAAATAAAAGGGAAGCTATTTTTTATTGTAGCACAAAAAAACATGGTCTTTATGCTCAATAGCTTACCCCCTTTCGGTTTTCTTGTTTTTGAGCTTCTAAATTTTCAAAAATGTCTTGTATTTGTCTTCAATGTATATGTGTACCAACACGATAATGACATCTTGAGTATTCGCGTTGTTGTGTTTAATTAATCTTGCGACCATGTACCTACTGTTTATGTTAAGATGAGATTAAGGACGAGGAATTGTTTATATTTATACTAGCGTACTACGTACCTAGGTTATATGGTGTAGGCGTGGACGTGTGCATTTACACGAACCCACACCTACTACCGCATAACCTATGCATAGTTCGTTAGCTAATCTAAAAATAACAAATACAACATGCTGCCAATATTAAAATAAATAAACAACACAACTACTCATGAATGATGCCATTATCGCGTCGGTGCACATACACATTGAAGACAAATACAAGACAATTTAGAAGCTCAAAAACAAGAAAATTGAAAGGGGGGGTAAGCTATTGTGCATAATGACCATATTTTTTGTTGCAATATCTTTATCATCCAGGATTCATTGTTGATGATGCACTTGCTTAATACATTATAATCGCCCCTCTTTTCGGTGTTGGGTCGTCGACGTATAATCCTGGCGATTATGCGGTTGCATGGGCCCATTGTGGGCCTTTGTTGTTATTATTATTTATTATAATACACGTGTATAATATGAAGAGTTTTTTCGTGTTACACAAAGAGACCACTTGCCACGCCATTTGATAATCATAAACGCCACTCCGCGAGACACAAATACATACATAAAATTTATGTACATGTTATTTTGCTACATACATACATACATGCAGCGGGGGATTATGCTTTTCACAATCGGTTTATATGGTCGTGCGGGTACCAACCCCGTCATCAACTACCCCGTGTCCGACGTACGCATCGTTTAGATCGCATTTATGAATTTATAACGCCAATTACTGCTACAAATGTACGAAACGAGGAGGGCATACGTCAATTCCAACCCACTAAAGGATTTTCTGTTAAACATACACACACACACACACACAACCGCTACCGTAACCTTATATAGAGATAAACACATCCAATGATTTTTTGTCTAATTTAAAAATAACAAACATTACATGCTCATTTTTTGTTATCTTTTGATCTCGTTCTGATATGGAATTTTAATAGTGTGGAGACGACTGTTAGAAATATCTCTCCGGGAGTGTTGGTGGTGGAATTTACTTCACGTTCGCATACAGTATATGATGAAGTCCAAATGGCTCGTCACGATTATTAAAATTGACGGTAATCCAGTCGTGCATAGACGAACATGATCCTGAAGCAAATAATAAGGCTGAAGGAGCAGCCAGTGTGGCGAATGGCAAGTTTAGCAGGAGCAGGAGCAGGAGATCATTTGCAAGAGAATTAATTCACAAATGTGTTTATTTTGTCGAATATTTTTTTTATGCGATGATCGATGGTTCTGTTGTTGTTGTTCTTGTTTTTGTGGTTATCGTTGTGAAATGTTTGGGAACAAACGTAGAGAAAGGTACCGACTGGATGATGATCGGTGCTCGTTGGATTCCGAGCAGGTATCGAGTGTGAAATACGAGTCTGTCTTTACGAGCCAAAAAAAGACCGTACGATACGTGACACTTTTTCAGTATCGAACGGCTAACCATAAGAAATTGATTGAAACAGATACTCAACTCATAAACGGACTGTTGGTTCATTAAGCACGGAAGGCACACACAACTCACCAACTACCAATATGAGAATGAGAGATGATCATGGTCCAGCCTTGATGCTGATGGTCAAGCTTGAATAATGCCGCTCTTCGTCTGTTTCTCTAATTTTTGTTGTTTCTTCCACTAAACTTTTTAATTTTACGTTACGTAAACGATAATAATTAAGTAATTATTGTTATTTTTTTTTTCTGTTTCAGGTAAGCCGGAATAATTATCTGAGCCAGCGACCGTAGGTCCCATTATTGTGAACACCTCGTGTGAGTTGAATGAGTTTACTTTTAATTTTTTTTTTATCTCACCAAACTATCTCGTTGTCACGTGCGTCAATGAAGTATGTTTTTCGAATTCGACTCGGTCGTTTTTGTTTCGTCTTTAAATTAGAAATAGCGCATGTGTATACAGGTTTTTTTAAACGTATTCTCGTCTTTTGAGTTCATTTTTATCGATCAGATCGATCGAATCATGTTAAGAGATCGGTGATGATTTTTCCTGTACGTTGATGTTCTTTCTCACAACGCGCCTAAAGAATTTTTCATTTCAAAAATTCCTTTTTTCTACTTGTACTCAATTTCTTGATATTTTTTTCTCATCGGTCAACATGGAAATGTATATAGGTATCTATAGTGTATTAATTTGAGATGTGCACGCCTCTGACATTAAAGCTAAACGGTCTTTTTACACGTACCTACATACATTAGAAGACTTCTAGGAACAGTACACACGTATTATACACGTACGGTGTGTTGGTAACAGTGCGCCTTTTGCGGCCGAGTAAGCGGGAAAAGGGAGCCATGCCATGCTGAAATGCTGAGAAGTTGGATCGTAGTGTAGTGGCCGTGACACGCACATCTCCCATTAAGTCGGTCTCATCAAGTTATTAATTAATTACCGCGCTCTCTGGTCAGCAGCACAACGATCACATGCGATGCAGAAACGCTGAAAACGCCTCAACCCATACCAACGTTTATGCAAAAGTTTGTTGTGACGAATCCTTAAGGGAAACTACCTACTCACAATCAGTAAAGTCAGACTTGTTCTCAACAAATTAAATTTTAAATCTCGTGCTCCCTTCTGTTGTTCCCTTATACAATTTGGGACGTACTGTACGTAGATAATGTAAGCCCTTTCAATCTAGCCATCCATCCAGCCGTACGCTTTTGCCATTACTTAGGTAGGTACACCGTACGTTGTGCATCATCCCATGCTCCTTTAACTTACGTCTTCGTTGTCATTAATGCAATTCATACGCCGGAATAATTTAATGACATGTCTCTTCCGACGGACGTGGGGGTGGTTGGGGGGGGTTGCTTGCTTACTTGCTGTTATATGTATTATATATCCACCATCCATTTATCTGTGAATATACCCAAGTGCGTTTCTCTTGTTTCCTCTTGTAAAATAGAACGATGGGTTGAGGGTGGGTGGGTGTTTTGAGTTTGGATGGATTTTCAGACAACGACGGTGATAATAGTGCATGTACCATCAGGATGTGCTCGTATGCACTCGCGACGAGATGATGATGGATGCTAGAGTTATCGGAAATTTTGGAGATCATTCTCCAAGTGTGGGCTCTCTGCTTGATTGAGCGGAACTGATGATGCGAAATCTAATGACTGACTAGTGGATAGAATGGATCAGGACAGGGATTAGAATAGAAAAAGACAATGGGGAAAAACATATGCTTGAGATACTTTTTTTTTTGTTTTCTTGTGAAAGACTGAGAGAGAGAGAGAGAGAGAGAGAGAGAGAGAAAGAGAGAGAGAGTGTGTGTATGTATAAGTAACTTATGTAGGTATGTGTTGCTCAAAATAAGAGACGATCGATCAAAGAGTTCTGGCGCGATGACGGTAATTATTTATACTAGTGAATCGGGTGGGAACGGGCCCTTTGATGTTATATTTATATATCAGCTGTTAATCAGGTCCGGTCATGCGCAACGTTGACGTACAACTGATCTTGTAGAAATCAGCTTATAATGAATGCTATGACGGAAATAATATATATCACTCGTTTATGATGAATCCACTTCGATCCGTGAATATTTTTAAGTTACTTTTAAGTTTAATAACGGATACATTAAAGTTTATGGGAGAAGGCAGATATAAAAACGATCTTTCATTATTATTGTCATAAAATTTTCGACATTGAAATAAACATTTATTAGTACCTAATGGCAACATAAAACATGTTTGCTTACTATAGTTGAAGACAAATAAATAATTGTTAACAAGATTTTATTGTGTTCATACGTATCCGTTTCCCTATCTCTAAGCGTTCAGTGTAAGTAAGGCATATCTATGGAAGTGGCAGCGCTAGTTCCGTAACGCTCACTTCGGTTACGTTCGCGCGATTGTACTCGCTGTACGTATATTTTTCACATACGTACATACCTAGACGTGGCACACAGACATACTTCGATACAATATGCACATATATTTGTCTGTGTGTGTGTGAGAGTATATGGATAGACGGTTTGGTGCATGTCTAATTAGCGACTGTGAGCGCGGCCTTGTTCTCCGTTTGTAATGAAATGAATGTACAGCTCACAGACATGCGTTTCCTTACGTATGAATGTGTGTGTGTATTTGTGTATAAGTGCATGCACAAGCATTATTATTCTTTGATACGCAACGCCAGTAATGAGTTGTGCGAATCTATTAATGTACCGGTAGGACCAAAAGAATTCGACAATTAACAACAAACAAAACGAGCTTCTTTTGTCTATAAAACTGGTCAATTGTTTTTTAGCTGTTGTTATTATTTATCGTATTCAATTGTTCGGTGGTCGTTATGAAGGGGCCACCCTGTATATATCGTTGTGCAGAGTTCAATTTCTCGTTGTACGACGTGTACGTTCGTTATTACGTCCGTTCGGCGTTACAAACATGGGTTACAGCGATATCATTTCAAGACTGCTCTCGGTGCTCCGAGGAATGTGTATCGCGTAATTTGCATACAATAAAAATAGTAGTTATTCATTCCACATTTATTCGGAGCCTTACGTATCTTTGAAGGGGAGCCAGACAGAGACGAAGAATGTTGACCGTGTCGAGTCTATACAAGTTATGCAATCAGACAAACAAAATGTGTTTGTAGCGAACGATTTGGTGTCGATAGTTAATTGTTTTAAGTAAACAAATGTGGAGTGAATATTTCGATTGTTTCGTTTCGGGATTGTAAAAGGGAACAGCCGAACGTTCGCGGTAATGCGAATAATTCTGCGCGCACCTGACCAATAAAATGTAAAGTAATTATTTATGCGTCAATATTTTCATTAATTTAGCGGCCGTTAAACGCCGTTATTTACGACAGTGCTTTTATGGCGTACGTTAACCACATAAAGATTACACAAATTGTACATTTTAATGGAATTTATGCCCAAGTTTATGGCTGATTTGACGCTGTCGCAGTCGGCCGCGTCGTCGGACGAAACCGCAAGCGGTTTTGACGTTCTTCCATCACATTTCAATGTGCGTACACTGTGTGACAAACGTTTTGAACACACTCATCGTCAGTAAAAACTAATTAAAAAAAAAGCAGAGGTAAAATACCTACTCATTAAATTGCGAAAAAATATTACTGAATTGAATTCCAAAAAATTCGAAAAAAAAATCAAAAGCACTTGTGGCATTATTTGGAACACATATCCTTTGAGTGTACATAGCAACGGCGGTTCGTGGGTACATAAGCACCAAATTTAAATGGTACTTAAGTTAAGTAACTATTTTTCATAGAATGACAATGGATCATTAAAACCACTTGTTGAATTAACTAATTTTTTCTCAATGGAAGGCATATTTTATAGCTAGAGATATACTTAATCAATCATTCGTGTGACAGTATGTTTCTCAGAAAAGTTTTTATTTGTTTAAACGTACACAAACAGCATTCACTTTCAGATATAGATAATGAAATTGTATTACATTAATAATAATAATAAGGGATGATAGAGGTATAAAATTAATCTCTAGAGGGTGTCGAATATTTACCTCAATTTGAAATTTAATTATATTTGATAGAAAATGGGGTTGCTATTTCTCAACTTTTGTTCTTAAGTGTACATATTGCATATGTATAGGTACCTATGTGTACGTCCAACCGTTTTAACGCGTATTTATAAAACAGCTTTTTATCTTGGAAATGTTTTATTTCGAACGATTATTACCCTTTTTTCGCGTATAAAAGTGCTTCGCGATTTGTGCACCGGGTACTTAATGTAATCGCGAAGAGTGATTTGTGAACTCATGAACTCGCAGCCACCTCCAAACTGTTACAGCTGAATTTTTTGACTGTTTTATTTTTTAAACGAGAGACTCGTAACGTAAAGGTAAACGAACTCTCGTCGTAGAAGAACAAGAATATTAACAGTTGTGGCTGCAATATTTGCAGCGAACAAACAAACAAAAGACTTCAAATTTTGCGAACGTATTTTGTTTGTGCGCCGCCACTGTTTTTCAGTTCGATCTTGAACTTTGTAAGTACCTACTACATATATAATACTGAACCGTGGCATGCCTACCAACCATTCGAAACAAAAGTGTTGGTCAGACTGCTGTCGGTCGTTTGCCGTGTTTGTTTTGTCCAAACGAGTGCTTGGTTTAGCTGGTGTTACACAATTAGGTACTGGGAACACGAAGAACTGCGTGCCACTGTGTTAAATGTACCTTACACACACAGTCACACACGAACATATAGGTATGTATGTACATACTTGCAATTGTATGTACAAAACGTCGTATCTACCCATTAATGTAATAATGTATGAACGAATGTTTGGTCGGTGTGGCATTGTCGATTTAGGTCAGGCATGCACATGGTCAACATGATGGGCTAGTTAACAGAGCGCAAAACGTTAGCAACACTTCGAATAAGGAAGCAATTATGGCAAATCAGAATGTTTTCACAACACAACAGAGTTATGCCTTTTGGACAGGCACTTGTTGTGTACATTGAAGGACTCCTCAAGGGACGTACGACGATTTAAAGCAATTTTCAATCACCAAAATGATATTGTAGTGTTCGTGGGTTTATTTCACTCGGCGAACGCCTCTATCACTTTTATAGCATCATAGAACAGTCGGGAAAAAGTCTGGAATATTCGAAAGATTGTTTACATTTTCGGCGAACCGCTTAATTACTTTCTTGGGAGGCAGGTACGAGACACACGCCTACAGACACACGCATACACTGCCGAAAACCGCCCGCGGCTAGTTGAGCCGCCGGCCCGCAACACATGCAAGTGTACCCGATCACACACAAGCTACACTATGACTGATTGGACTCATGCTTTCAACATTGGATCTTCCTTCCTACCCCAAAAGGTGCATTTTGTCCCCAATGTCTTTTTTACATTTTTTTTTTGGCAATGTCCCAGTACCATAATTTATACAACCATATTTGCAACAATGTTTTTTTTTGTATGTGGCTATTTATACATACAGTATGTATATGCAATTGGCTATTTATACATACTGTATGTATAAGAAATTAAAAAAATAAAAAAACCGTCGTAATAATTCTTTGTCTTGAAATACGTTATGGTAGAGGGTGGGTGTATTTACATATACATACCCCACACCCCGTACCCTAACCTAACCAAATACCAAATTAACTATTAAATTATAATTTTGGGGTGTGGGGTATGTACATGCAAACACACCCACCCTCTACCATAACGTATTTCAAGACAAAGAATTATTAAAATACGTTATGGTAGAGGGTGGGTGTATTTACATATACATACCCCACACCCCGTACCCTAACCTAACCAAATACCAAATTAACTATTAAATTATAATTTTGGGGTGTGGGGTATGTACATGCAAATACACCCACCCTCTACCATAACGTATTTCAAGACAAAGAATTATTACGACGGTTTTTTTATTTTTTTAATTTCTTATACATACAGTATGTATAAATAGCCAATTTCTTATACATACTGTATGTATAAATAGCCAATTGCATATACATACTGTATGTATAAATAGCCACATCCTTTTTTTTTTGTACCATAGAGACAATTAATTTCTGTAATTCTTGTAGCTACCTAATTAGAAAGGAATTATATGTTCTCTCGAGATACCTTTGTATGGTAGGTACAGAACGAATAATGTATGGTTCTTTGTCCACGTACGTACGTACGTACCGTGTGATTTAAATCATTCAACTACAAACACAATAGCGGTTCTTGTAGGTATGTACCAGTAGCTGGCTCTGGGTTCCACTGAAGTGTCGACGACGTAAATTACCGGGAATTTTTTCCTGTCTTGTCCCAGTCGCCGTTGTTGTTGTTTATTGTCCCGAAAGAATAATAGTCTAACAAATTGCAGAAAACGCCTGCATTTTAGCTTCTAAGTTGTCGTACGTCGTTGTCGAAACGTTGCACAATGAATATTTGCCAGCTGTGGAAGAACAACTCGGGGATTGATGAGGAGGAATGCTCTAGTCTTCTAATATCGAAACTCCTTATAGATTTCCTGGATACAATTCTAGAAACATTCTTGCAAAAATTGTTTTCAATACCCCTGCGACAAATGACGATGGGTAGGTAAGGTAATCTTCCAATCTTCCAGTCGTTGTCGATTATCGTTTAACAATAAGAAGAACAACGACACGTGATCGTACGTCCTCTTCAGTGACAGCAAAGAACCCTTTATTTCAATAGCCACGCATACTATTTATAAGTACATTCAAACGTTACTCGTCCTCCTCCTCTTCTTCCTTTCCATTCTTCTTCTTCTTCTCTTTGTGCATCCTCGTGGTATCTCGTGGCCATTTGGTTTGCCTGTCTGTCGTCGTCACGTCACGCACACGACACGTCTCTCTCGTTTATCTGTTTCGCTATGCTAAGAAGAGAAGCAAGCAGCACATGAGGCGATTGACGCGCGGCGCACCACAGGGCACCGACTCGCGGCCTCCGCTGCTGCGTTCGCGGTGATTTGTCTCCGATCGCGTCAACCGGTGGCACGCAGCAATCGATCTCGGTAAGGGCTATTTGTCAACGCGGGTACCGCTCTCGTGCACTCCGTGACAAATGAAGTCCTGGACTCAACTCTACGACGACGACGCATCTCTTGTTTTGTTCCGCGTGCATATAATACGTATACACGTACGTACTCACTTATATGTAGTATGTAGGTACGCAAGTGGATATTTACGACATATGTCAAATTGCGCGAATAATGTCTAAAATACTAGAGAAACCATCGGTGGTGATGGGTAGGTATCTATGGTATAGGTACGTAGGTATCCGTTGTTGCGAATGAAAACAACGGAAACATCTTCAAGCCATCAGAATTGTTGATCTTGAAGATTACAATCAATTCCTTCACAATCAGTTTAAAAGTACATAGAAGAATGAGCTCCCGTTATGGATTTTACAATAAGTTGAAGTACCTACGCAGGATATCTCTTTTGATTACTAGGTAATGATTGATAAGATAAAGATTAGGAAATAGTTTTGATGACGACACGTTCGTTTAAAAAGATCACGAGATACACTCATGTTTTTTAAAATCGTCTGTTCTGTATTTGTCTTCAATGTGTATGTGTACCAATGCGATAATGACATCGTTAATATTTGTATTGTCGTGTTTAATTAATGAGATGAAATTAAGGAACGGTTGACGAGGAATTGTTTATATTTATACTAGCGTACTACGAGTAGGCTATATGGTGTAGGCGTGTGGATGTGTGCATTTACACGAACCCACACCTACTACCGTATAACCTACGGTTCGTTAACTAATTTAAAAATAACAAATACAACATGCACCAAATATTAAAATAAATCAAAAATACAAGTACATACTAATGATGCCATTATCGCGTTGGTGCACATACACATTGAAGACATTTTTGAAAATTTAGAAGCTCAAAAAATATTGTAATGTGATTAATAATTATTGGCCTCCTTTTTTTTAACCACGTATATGTGCATATGTGAGGTAGTTTGCGAATATGATTCGAAAGTATGTATCCGCTTGCTCAGCGGTAAAATGGGACTGCGCCTCCCTAATTGTGACGAGATTAAGTGGGAGGCTTACGAGAAGAAACGTGACATTTTCGCGTTTCAAACGTAGAGTTTAATACGGTCTCTTGAAAGATGTTTATCCCAATTTTGTAGGACAGACCTCGCCTGGGTAATCATCAGCCGTGTGGAGCTAATTTTAACACATGATGCGTCGAGTCATTTCTTAATTGACTCTCTCTCTGTATACGTGTAGGTACTAAAAGTATCTAAGTATATAAAATTTCCTTTTTTTATTTTTTTCATTGTCACTTGCTATTAATTTATTTATAACTTTCAATTGTTGGCATAAATAATAAAACATCCCTTAAATCGTCGTCATTTGTTGGTCGTGTCGGCGTTGGTTCTAGTAAAGTGCCCCCATCCATTATCAATACGATCCTTTATAGAGTCCCGCCATTGATCATATAATCTCAACAAGCCGTACATCAAAGGAATCGGTTCGTTCGCGAGTGTTTAATGAAAATCGTCAAAGGGAAACGTCTTGGAATAACTTCAAAAAGTACGAGGCGCCTCGTAGCGAGCGTCCCGACGCAAACCTCTGCCACCGTTAGACAGAAAAGGAACGAAAGAATAATAAGACGGAAACGGAATAACTAACTCTGTTTCTTTCTTATGTTCTATTTGGATGCTGTGAAAATTTTTCTTCTCGTTCAACGAACGATACTAATAATCTCAAAAAAAAAAAAACTGAATTAATTAATTTATCACAAGATGCAAGTACCAATGATGTTATTATCGCGTTAGTACACATACACATTGAAGACAAATACAAGAGATTTTTGAAAAGTTAGAAGCTCAAAAAGGCCATGAAGAGATACAGATTCTTTCGGTGTGACATTTAAATTGTAAAATTGTGTTTGTTTGTGTTGTGGGTACATAAATAGTGTAAATATGAAATGAAAATTATTCGTGTTCGGTGTCTGTGAAGAGTTAGCATAACCATAGATAGTTATGCATATTACGATAGATAGATGTGCGGATGAGAGTCGGAGACAATAACAACAATTTACGAAATGTCGAAAATCAAAGAGCGCTCGGTGTGAAAGACCATATAACAAACGAGTCATAAAACACGTCCATAAAACATGAGTAAATATACTACTACGCGACACATACTTAATAAGTACGATATTAGCACATGCTGCGAACGCCTTTCTGCCATATTGCGTGTGTGTGTGTGTGTGTCTGTTCTATGTTATTATACATACGAATGTTAACTCATTCACTTCATTGCTTATGCATTCGTTCTAACAATAGCGAAAAAGGAAGAAAAGTTCCGGCAGAACCTCTAATAAACCGAATTATTACAGGGATAAATAAACAAACGCATTCTCTTTTTCGTTTTGTTTCCTTCATTGCGTGAGCCAAAAATTTCTATTTGTGAGTGTATACCTAAAACGTAAAATAAATCCACTAAGTACGAGTATACAGGGTGAAAATATTACGATTGAGCTCAACATTCCTTATAGAAATGTACAGGGTGTTCAAAATTCTGAAATTTCTCATTAATTAGCATATTCCTTGTAATACATGTATGAATGTATGTACTTTAACTAATTGTAAATTCTTAATTTTGTAAATTCAAAAATATTGTAACGAGCGTGTATGTGTGCGGGGAGCAGATAAGCTGAGTTCAAAGAATACCGGCGTCGGTCGGCGCTTTGATGACAATAAACAAGGCCATAAATAAAACGAACACGAGTAAATTCTAGTAGGTCATTCCCGATCTTTCTGGAATTATTCGACGTCTCTATAAATACTTGTTGACGTGGTCAGTGAGAGTAGTTTACAGTTAGTTTCCGAACGACTAACATAAATACCGAACAACGATATACAGAGTGATATAAATACGCATTTTCCTTGTCATATAAATAAGTTGTTGAATTGTTCTATTAGTGTTTAAGTGTTAAATAAATAGTTTTAAATAAATATCCGTTAAATAAATAAGTTAAACTAGAAAAGTCGTTACAATATCTATAATTTATCGATTATTGACTTATCGTCGATGGGCATCATCATTTAATGGTTTTATAGTCAACAAAAACCTAGGAATTTAGTACCTAACAGTATCTATGAGACGAAAAAAAAAAAAAATTAAACGTTTACTATTAATGCATAAATGTGTTTGTTTAGCAAAGGTCGTATTCGCGGAAACGAAGACGACTACCATGGTAGGTGGGCGTATCTAATTATCTTTATGATATAATAAACCCAATAAGTCCCGTCCGCGGCTTCTTTTGATGTTTATTTTTAATTCATAAATCCAGAACGCTCGTTGCTGTATAGAAATAGATTATAATGTTGATGGAATGTTTTGTGGAAATATTAAGTAAATGAAACGTCCACTAGGTGTGGTTTTTATTACGAATTAATTAATTAATTAATTAATTAGAAAACAAATACTTAGATATTTTTTTTATGTGACGACAAGAAAAAAGGATTACCTCTACCTATTGGAAATAAAACAGATACAATTACGAATGTCTTTTAGTCGGCGAACGAGAAGTGGCCTTAGCGTCCCGACGTAATTAATGATAATAGGAAGATGGTTAAGTGCACCTATTCCCATTCCTTTTCCCATAACAAGGATAAACGGACACGGCCATTATCCGCTAATTAATTCGTCAGCGCAGGTCGGCGTTTAGTAAGCGCGCTTCTTTATAACCGATTCGCGCTTCGGAAATATTTCCCTAGAGAACTCGACAGAATGGAAACAACGGTCATTAACAACTTGTCCGCAGTCCATAACATTTAAACTTACGATTTAGAAATGATTAAAAACAAAAAAAAAGACGTTCGCTGCGTCCGTGACTCTCTGATCGATCCCTGAGGAACTTCACTTATATATACCGTCACTTGTCAGCGAGGGGCATTTGTTTTTTTCTAAAACGACCAACAACTTGTTATTTTCTACTTGTCCAGGACCAAGAGCCTTCTTTTGGCGAATTATATCTATTCCTTAATGTCAAGTAATTGTGATTACTTAGGAAAGTCAAAAAATACATAAGAACCGAAAGATTGCGGTTAAGGATTTGGCGAAGTTGAGGAAACGAGCCGTTGTTTTCAACCTAATGCTGCTGCATTCATGCATATTTTATGGCCGTAAGCTGAGCGTTAAGTGTGGAGACGGAGAACGTCTGCATTTGGACTCGTTCAAATATTTACACGTGATTACGAGCAGCGAATATGCCACTGATTTGGAACACGCTAAGTGGTGATGGTGGCGTCTTAATACTAGCGTTCGTCATCAACGGAAAGTACTGTTATCATCAACACATTGTCACCCCCTAATGCACTTATCGACGACGGCGATCGACTGATCCGTAGATGGATTATCGGTGGTGGTGGCGTGCTCTTCAAAAGTTACTTGGGCCCTTGAAGAGGTGCCGCGTAGACGGACGTGGGGGAGCAGAAGAGCAGAAGAGTCAGAGCAGACAGAGGCAGGCAAGCACATCGCCAGCCAACATTAATATTGATGAGCCCTTATTGAATGAGTGGCTTCGGATGTCAGGTACGTATTTTTATTTTTTTTTTTAGCGTGACGAGGGAAGAAAAACCGAACTAATACCTACCCTACTACCTGAGGGGATGAAATGTAATGTAACATCTAACAGAGACCTCCACGTGTCTTTTCATTAATGTTTTCCAATTCCATTCGTGAATTGTCTCATTGCGTCGTCGTTGCATGAATTAAACGTAAAGTAGAAGAATGCCACATTGGTCACTGTTAAACGTCGCAAATTGCCATCGGTAATGGTAGTAAAATAGCGCGACCGAGTCTTGGTGACCGTTTGAAATGCCACAGACGACCGATCGTTTGATCTTTTTGCACCATTAAAGGATTCCATTGTCTTGTTCGGCGATTTGAGCAAACGGCCGCCACGATACGTACAATACATACGTAAAATAGTTACATACCGTCATGCGCCCATCTCTAATGGCACGGACGCTATCGGAAATTGTTTCTTTCTTTTGTTCTAAATGAATAATAAAAAAATGGGACGTTTAAAGATATTTTTCTTGTTGTATAGGCTAATGATGAACCTCTTACTTGGCTGGTGATGCAGAGTATTTTACTGACATTATTTTATATTAAATTAAATTAATTAAAGCGCCGGTGACATGGTAATTATTAGCGTAAATGAAGAACGAAACAGGTCGTAAAACCATTTCTGCAGATAAACCACACATACAAAAGCGAGTGTGTGTGTGTGGGTTTCGTATGTATAAATAAGCAGACGTGGTAGTAGATAGTATGTAAGTATGTACGTTTTGATTAGAAGAATTCCGTAATTGCGTTTATACTCTCCGATCAGCCCCACACGTACGTAGTCGTGGCCAAGTGAAATATGCTACGAGCTTGTTCCGATGGCATTTCGCATATTACCATCGTCGATCGGTAGTAATTGCTCTTTAAAGTCAAAGAATTTATGGGCAAACGGTCGAGACAGATTTTTTTTTTCTTCTTGGTTTTATTATGTATCGTTCTTCTGGTTTTTGTTTTTGTTCGTCTCTTACTTTAAATTGCGACAAGTGCGGTCGTTTTTCATTTTTGTGGTAAATGAACAAATAAACAGACAGACAGATATGCATTTTATCGCGCAACAAATGTTAAATTTTGCAAAACGTATTCTTCGATTTTTGGACGCTTACGTATAGTCAAAACCGTGATAGATACGAAAAAAAAATTAAAGAGACCTTTGTAGTAGAGAATTAATTTTCTACAAAAAAAGTCCCGGACAGCATCCCTCTATCTTGTACAGGTAAAAAAATATAGCGCTGAAAAGACGCCCTTAAACGTCTAATGTGTCGCCAAACATTTTCAGCGCTGTATTTTTGTACCTGTAAAAGTTAGAGTAATACTATTTGGAACTTTTTTGTAGAAAATTCAATTCTCTACGAAAAAGGTCTCTTTAGTTTTTTTCGTAACTATATCAGTTTAGGCTACGTAACGGCCGAAAGATAAAAAAACACGTTTTTGCAAAAGTTAACGTTAAATAAAAAATAGCAAAAATTATTCACCAATGTTACAATTTTGAACAAATGCTTTCCTGATCGACCTCTACAAGAATCCGCGATGAAAAAAATTTTTGCACGACAAAATCCGTTGGTTACAAGACTACGAGGACCCACTTCAATGACGTCGCGCGTTGAGCACTTGGGCCTTACTATACATACTATAGATACTATACAGTATTATCTACTAATTGTGAACCAAAATAAGCGACAGTCATATCTACTTATTATCTGCTAATTTATTATACACAATATGAAAAATTGAAAGTGCTTAGACATTTTAGTACAGATTGCGTACAATTTGTGTAAAATTCGTACCATGTTTGCCAATTAACTGATACGATAAATAAAATAAGTTCGTTGGCCATAAATTATTCAAACTCGTCGTCGATCGGCCAAAGGAGCCAGCCAGAGGAGCGAGAACGTGAACTCGACCGGTTAATATGTTAAGAAGAAGAAGGAGACGTATTCGTACTTCTTGTTCATCGTTTCAAAATTATTTATTTTCCGTATTAATACAGCTTAAAACCTGTGGCGTCTACTACTTGGAACGAAACGTCTTAATTATTACGATAAACCCAGTGAACTGCTTCCACATCGGCTATTAGCGTCGACAGTCCTTAATGACGATGATTAAGCACAACACCAAGAAATGCCAACGCACTCTCGCACGCTCATTCTCAATAACGTTACGTATGTGTCGTGTACGTGCACACATACGTACATATTTTTATCGTTATTTATATTAGAAAGAAAATAGTTAATGAGTACGGTTTTTTTTTTCTTAAATATACGCATAATCGTTCGACGGGATGTAGGATGTTGTTAGTAGCCCATACTTAATTGACTTGCGAACCGGGGATTTTTTTAATTGGGGTGGATATGGAATATATGTAGGTATATGACCATATGGTCTTTTTCGTTGAATCTGTTGAAGATTCAGCGATTTCGGGTGGCAATTTATATTGTACGTCAACGAATGAACGCGTTTCTTTGAAGGAATTTCAGCTGATCGGCGAGTCCGTATTTTATGACTAGTCAGCGACTCGGTGGCAGTTAAATATGGCCCTTGACGAACGTTTTATCTGATTAAGTAAACAGTATTTCCGGCGCGTTCGCTCGCACTGTTCGTTCATTAATGGCGAGTGTCCGAGAGATCGGTCATTATAACTTCCCATTAATTAGTATTTAATCGGCGTGATCATCGCCAGCCAGCTCGGTTTGCACGCACTTTTTTTGCTCTTTCTCGCTCGCTCATTCTCATTCAATTGCGATTAACAACTGTCTTGTATTTGTCTTCAATGTGTATGCGTACCAACGCGATAATGGCATCATCATTAGTAGTTGTGTTGTTGATTTATTTTAATATCGGGTACATGTTGTGTTTGTTATTTTTAGATTCGATAACGAACCGTAGGTTATGCGGTAGTAGGTGTGGGGTCGTGTAAATGCACACGTCCACGCCTGCTTCATCTTAACATAAAGAGTAAGTACATGGTCGCAAGATTAATTAAACACAACAATACAAGTACCTACTAATGTTGTCATTATCGCGTTGGTACACGTACACATTGAAGACAATTTTGAAAATTTAGAAGCTCAAAAACACCATTCAAACTCTACAATAAATTTTTTGTTGTTAGGTTTTTAATAAACAGCACTTAAGCACATACGATTACTTAGTTAAAATAAAACGAAAAACATTTAGTGTTGCAGTGATGCAGTGTGTGTGTGCCGTTCTTCTTGTCTGTAATGAGATCTGCAGCCGAGAAGAAACTTCTTTTTTGACTTGAAAATATTTTCTGCCCGGTTAATTAAGGAATCGCTGAAGTTGTTACGCGTACGTACGAGTTGTTTTCAGCATATTATTTATCGCATTCGAAATAATTTGCGTCTCTCTTTAACGTCACACGAAGTACATTGTCATGTTTTTTGAAGTCTTCAGTTTTAAAATACATATGCTTATGACATAAAGGGTTGTTTTTCAGTTCCGCCGTTTTCCCTGAGTGAAGGTCGTGGATTTCTGATGAATTATTAACAAAAGAGGTCGCGGAATTAATAACGGGTTTGCGTGAACTGTGGGACGTCCTCTTGTCCAAGACAACCCTTAATAATTCACTACGGGTGACTTCTTTAATTCATGCGGTCTCAATGACACAAGGATGTAGGCTTTTCTGTCTGTATGTCTGTCGGTTGTCATCGGGGATAAAGAAAAGGGCGAGAATGAGACGGGGAGAATGTAACGAGAACGACGAGATCGAACGTTCTATATTCGTAAACGAAAGGGTTGAAAACCGACTATTAACCTAATGATATAGTCGTACGGGGGCCGATTTACTTTACGGGATAATAATGGGGTACCTACGCTTTTTTAAAAATTTACGTCGCAGTTTTCTTTCGTTATCTATTATTACCAGCTAAATAGCTGATGGGCTGGATGAACTGGACGAACCATTGATGATACGGCATCGATTCTACTAATAGAACCAGAAGAAGTATTTTGACCCCTAAACCACAAGAACTTTTTTTGTTAAATGTTTGTCAAATCCGGTCCTGTTTCGCGTCAGGGTATGTGATGGGTCGGTGGACGTACAGTAAAAAATCGGTCTAGCATCCCATCCATCCATCCATCCATCCATCCATCAGCAACAAATGAACGAACGAATGGGGCAGAGCATCTAGCAAGCCAGGAGCAGTAGCATTTGTTTCAGCGGCGACTTGATTTGAATGCGAACTCATTTCCTGGCTTGATTGTGCTTTGCATATTGTATGTTGGTGCTGCCGAGGCAACGACGCCATCGTCGTCGTTCTACGACCACGACGACGACGACGACGATGATGATGATGATGGTGGTGACGTATTAGAGCCCAACCGAGACAGACAGCAAGCGAACGAGCAACCCATCACGGTAGGCGTGGGAGGCAAAAGGGGTTGATGGAGAGGAGGCTCTTTCGGAACGAAATCGGACCGCGACTGCTGTCTACGTCAACGACGGCAGATTGGGGCTACATTAGCCCCGGGCTTCGGCTATACGTGTATGTATGCGACTCGACTCGGTGCGGCGTCGCGACGCTCGCTGCTGCATTTGGGTTTTTGTTCGCGACGCCTACATTGCATACGTACGTACTGGGTGACCCAAATTTTTTATTGAGTAGGTACCTAAAAACATTTTTATTAAAAGCTCCTGAAGATCGTATGTAATAATATCTATGCAAAGTGCTGCACAAAAAAAAAGGAAATGGTCACGTTGCAACGGGTAATGAATGGAATGAGCTTAAGGGACAAGGCAGTGCGAGAAATAAGAATAATAATAAAGCGAGAAAGAGTGCAGACGCAGCTCATATATGTATGTGTGTAAATTCGTGTTGTGTGTATGCCAGAAGAAGAATAACGTCCTTGTTAGCAATTAATGAACGGCAGGAATTGTTTCAGCGAAACGGAAGCCAATTATTAACTTGATAATTGGTTACCAGACACGAACGAGAACGTCTCTCAAGACGTCGCTGTCGTCGACCAAAGCCACTGGAATACGCGTTGGGTCTTCTTTTATTATTTTTTTATCATTCGCGTTCACTGATTCTTATAGAGCCGTTCGTGGTGTTTTTGAGCTTCTCAATTTTATCTTGTATTTGTCTTCAATGCGTATGTGTACCAACGCGATAATGGCATCATTCATTAGTAGTTGTGTTGTTGATTTATTTTAATATTGGGTGCATGTTGTATTTGTTATTTTTAGATTAGATAACGAACTGTGCATAGGTTATGCGGTAGTAGGTGTGGGTTCGTGTAAATGCACACGTCCACGCCTACACACCATATAACCTAGGTACTTAGTACGCTAGTATAAATATAAACAATTCCTCGTGAACCGTTCCTTAATCTCATCTTAACATATAAACAGTATCTACATGGTCGCAAGATTAATTAAATACAACAATACAAGTATTAGTGATGTTATTATCGCGTTGGTACACATACACATTGAAGACAAAAACAAAATTTAGAAGGTGGTAGACCTACTGGTCCATCACTCTTTTTTCATTGCCATAGATAAAATGACCACTGACTGCTCTAACACTTCTTGGTTGGCAGAATACTTTTTTTTATGTTTTTAACAAGAAAAAACGATTCGGTCCACTGGTTTCATAGATCTAAACATGAAGCGAATCGGGTTATATTTTTGGACCATGTTTTTAGGCTTTAGACTTTAGAAATAGAAAAGAGTTGGTTCCTAGTAAGTATTTATTATTGGCTGTTCATCCGAGTGTCCTCGCACCTCCTTACCGGAATAAATTTAGTTTGTCTTTTTATGCTAGATTGGGTTTTGTTGGTGTTCATTGGCGTCGAAATTGAATTTACAAAATGGGTGACTACGCTTTTGGAATTACCTAAGTCACGAATACAGCGACATTTCAGCTAATTAATTAAAAATAAGATTTCTAAAAACAATCTAAAATATCCCTATAAGCTATAATTTTTGTCCTAACACGAAATTATCCTAAAAATTATTTTTCTTTCTGCAATTTTCTAAATTGAGTTGTCTATGTCTATATGACGTCTGAATAGTAAATCAGTAAATAAATGACAGATCAGACATCCCTTAATGTAAGGGTGAGTTGTAAAGGAGCCTGATTCCAAATTACACACATTTGAAAATCTGTAATAACCAGAAAGCTACTACATAAATATCTACTTTCCGCTTTATTTCTTATTTTAAAGTTGCACATAAATAAATAAATAAATAATTTTGTACTTGTTATTTCTTAATTAATTAAAAAAATTGTTACGCAACAATGTTTTTAATGCGTCGATGGCCGATATTACAATATGTTGTACATGGAAACTATGCTTTGAATTATTGATGAAACAAGACGGCAAGATCAAAGTAAATGTCGGTTAGGATTCGATAACGACTGCCATTAATCATTGCCGTTAAAGAGCCCGCGGATTAAACTAAACACGTGTACCAACTTAATTCCCGCGACGGACGAGGGTAAAAAAGTGCGAAAATTCCTAAACGGTGGTGGTATTACGGTGTTGAAAAAGGTGATAGTGGTTGGATGTTTTTAAAAAAGGATCGTGAATAAGCACATTCTTCAGTGGGTCCCCGCTGCCAGTTCGTAGAAGAACCAAAATTAAAAAAAAAAAAAAACTATTACCACAAGATTAAAAGTTGAATCTTTCTTTTATTGTTTCAATGACCGTGGAAGAACATATTTGCGCGCTTCTCGTCTTGAGGTGCACACGTGGCTATCAGTGCCACTAGTGTCTTAATATAGCCATAAGTTGCAGTTACACGTGGCTCTATGCGCAGCCACTGGCCACCGTTGCATGTGGCTAAGCTGCTGTCACAAGACTGCAACCACAAGTATCGAGCACTGGCCACTCTTGCAATTTGTGGCTCGAACACGACCGCCAATAGTCTTTGTTTCCTTTAGCCTATAGTCAATTTAACTGACAAAATCAGACACATTTGAATTGGTGGCTCATTGTCAGTCGTCTAGCCACTAGTGGCTGGTGCTAGTGGTTCAGTCTAGCCACTGGTAACTCAGTCGGTCTACTAGACGCTGCCAGAAATTACAGTCGCAGCCACCAGTCACAAGTGGCTTGCCGCAGTCACAAGTTGTGCCAACTGCTCCATACATTTTCTTGAGACTGAAGTCTAATGGCGAACGACTACAGCCACAAGTAGAGAGCACTGGCCACTTTTGCAGCTTGTGGCTCGAACACGACCGCCACTAGTTTCTGTTACCTGTAGCCCGTAGTGAATACATCAGACACATTTGAATTGGTGGCTCATTGTCAGTCGTGCCTGATGCTAGTGGTTCAGTCTAGCTACTAGTGACTCGGTCGGTCTACTAGATACTGCCTGAAGTTATAGTAGCAGCCACCGGTCACCGTTACAAGTGGCTACATGCGGCCACAAGACTGTTGCTTGGTGGCAAAGGACTGTATGTAGCCACAATTAGCGAATACTAACTAATTGTGGCTCGAACATGATCACTCAATCTGTCAATTATTTGAAATAAAAATGATGATGTTGACGACTTATGGCCGGCCACCACTAGTCGTTGTTACTTGTGGTCGCCACTAGTCTATGTTACTTGTGGCCAGTAGTGAATTTCTCTATAGGAAATTATGTCGGATTAATTTTAATCTTATCTACTTAAGGATTAACAATTGGTATGTGTTGCGGATGACTTGATGATAATTAATGATCGCTTTATTCGTAAGAATGGAATTGTAGTTATCGTTGCATGCCAAGTGTCGAGGAGAAGTATTATAGATTCGAAAAGAAGCACGCTAACAATATAAAGAGCAGATAAGACATTAATCGAATGAATAACTACACAATCATTTAGTGTTGGCGGCGACGTCGGTCGGTTGGATTAAATCAACCCAACCAACCAGTTGCTTCGTCTGGAATAGAAACGTTGCATGCAAGACGTTGCTTTCCTTCCACTCGTTCGCACTAGACACTAACTTGCTCGCCAGCTATTCAGAAAATTGTTACGAACGACCACAAACAGGCCTCTCGGAGGGGAAATAAATCCCAAACGCTCTTTAACACGGCGCACAAGACGTGGTGTTCGTCGAAATGCCCCCCGAGGGAAAATTAAAACGTCGTAACGTCGACACTTCGACAAATAAGGGCAATTAATTTTAATTGAAGGTATAATTAAATATGAAGTATTTAATTTCTAATAAATATGAACAGGAATACTAATATAATCACTTCCAGAGGGTGTTAGGGTTAACTACAACACGAAAATGTTGAGTAGTGATAAGAATACGTGGGGTTAGGGGGTTGATTTCGAATTTTCAAGATCCCCATCCAGAGGTCCAGATGGACCGAACGATTTGCCTGGCTCTGTTTCTAGCTTTCTCCTCGTCTTTCCCGATTACAAAATCAGCTTCGGGCTGAGACGCATATGATCAAAGGGAATTTGCAATGAGTCCATATACCTCGCAGAACCCATGGGACTTGGTGCATGTACAAAAAGGAGGAGGAATAAGAGAGGACCAGGCAGGGAATGTAGTGCATCATGTAACACATATATATATCTGCATGAATGTGGTTAACAGGCGTGGTGGATTTTTTTTTTCTATTTTGGGTTTTTTGTATTTTTTAATACATCGTGCAAAAATTGTGTTCAACAGACAAAAAATTCTTGTTTCTCGTATAAAAATCGATGTTCCTGTTTTCCGCCATATGGTCCTGACTTTGCGCCTTCATATTTACAGTAACAGAGCGCCAGTTCGCTCCTGTTGTTAATCAAATAAAACTTTCTGAAAGCACAGCATCTACGAGTGAGGGCAAGGACTTTTTAAACGTTTCTTCACCACCAGCCTGACCATCCTTCACATCGCTCTGTTTGTTTCTGTCTATGTGTGTGTAATAGATTGGTACACGTGTTCAGTTTCGAGATGAATAGGACGAGATCTGCTTCCAGTTTTTACCGTTGTTTCGGTTGCGTTGATTGAAAGTAAAGACCAAGAGTCCGAGTCCTTAATGGCGCACACACATCAGCGAAAGCAACGGAAAGACAGACAGACGGAATCGGCGACCAACGGACAGTCGTCAGTCGGTCGTATCTTCAAGTAAATGCGCGCGTTCTCCCGTTGTTTAATAAATGTCAACACTAGTCGTAATTTCATATTAAGTTCCACGGATAAATGTACGTTACATACGCATTTATGAGCAAACCACAGTTATTTTCTTGTCCTCTTTGTCGTCCATTAAGTTAGGTTAGAGACGGATACGTTTGTCATTCCATTTCCGGACCGTGATGGACATTGGGGTGTATAAATAACACACAGGGTCTTAAGAAAGATCTCAAAATACGTTGATGTAAAATAATTCCATCCAAATAGCATCATGGAAACAAAGAAGGATTTCTATATCTTGTGAAGAGTATTCATGTGGAATTCTCCTTTTGATGCAACAAACATTCGAAGTATTTTTGGTATCTTCTGGTGTGACCTTCAGCTCTTTCTACGAGTTTGATGGTTGTTCTGGGTCGACTCAAAACGGATTCCACGAAGTGGCAGCTTCAGTTTCGGAAATAGTAAAGAATCACATGGTGTGGATATGACGATTCTTTATGTTTTACGTTTTTGGCCTTAATTTTGGTTGAAGTTACGATTCTATGGGATCCAGGAATTGGTCGTCCATAATTTTAGCCATTTCTGGTGGTGATTCCCACGTAGATGTATCAACACGACTGGTGCCAAGTTTTGAGAAAAACGATGGCATCTAGTTTTCTTCCATTTCTATAATTGTCAGCTTCATGGTGGACCAGACCATAAATATTGAGGAGAACGATGAGCATTTTCTTTTTGGAACTGCTTTGATGTTGTTTTTGGTCTTTGGGGACTTGTGGTTTTTCTTTTAATCCAATAATTGTCAAATTTGTGATGGATCAGACTATGAACATCCAGAAAAAACGATGAGGATCATCATTTTTGAATAGCTTTGGTGTTGGGTTTTCGGTTTTTGGCATGGAATTTTTCTTTCATTCCAATAGTAGTCACCCTCATGATGGCCTATACCATTAAAGTCGAAAAAGTCAATGATCATCTCCATATCTTAGCTACTTTGGAGTTGTTTTTTCGGTTTGGGCATCTATTTGTTCTTCCATTTGTATAATTGTCAGTTTCATGGTGGACCACGATGAGCATCTTCATCTTCGAGATGCTTTGGTGCTGTTTTTGGTTGTTTTTCATCCAATCCGATAATTATCAGACTTGTGATATGCTAGGCAAGGAATATGAAGGAAAACGATGAGGATTTTCATTTTTGAGCACTTTTGGCGCTGGATTTTCGGTTTTGGCATGTGCTATTTCTTCCATTCCAGTAACTGTCAAACTCACATACCCAAATCTCATCACCAGCCTATGGTACGTTCTTTGAATGAGGAACCAGAATCATCTTCTTCATGGTGTAGTTTTAAAGATGACATATTGGAACGAATCGAGCAACATCATGTTAAATGGGCAAACTCTCGAAAGATATTTGGTCGATTTTTGAGCACAATTTCCTTCCCTTTTTGTACATTTCCGTCATTCGAACAACAATGGTGGTAGGTAAACATTATAATATGTAAATGTGGGGTTTCGGTCGTGAGTTAGACTTTAAAAATCACCCCACTAGCGGTCAAAGTTATGCTCCAGGTGCCACGCAAATATCTCGGCACGAAAGCTTTTACCATTTTACGACCAACTTGATATCGAATCGCCGTAACCATCGCGTCGTCTCGCTCGCGCTCCTTCGACACCCGACGACGGTGTGGTAAAGTAACGCGCGCGGTATATCGCTGCGTAATCTTTACGGCGATCTTTGACCGTAAACTCGCGATATGATGAGCGAAGTTCTTTTTTTTTTTTTATGTCTCTCGTGACTTTCACGTTCGGCGCAAATTACGAAACGAATCCACGGTAACGATGCACGCGTGAAATGAATACGGAAATGGTCGGCCAAGAATATACAAACTACGTAGGTACGTCGAGCAAAAGTTGAAATAAATAGACAACTATTAACATCTGAAGGGAGTTTGAATGTCTTGAATTATCTTAATGTGATGCAAACACATGAATACGTATTTGCTACCCTAATTACTTACTTTAGTAGATATGAATCTGATCTGTAGTCTGTAGGCGCAAAAGGAAGGGGTTGTCAACTAACTAAATGATATATTAATTCGCATTTATTTAATTATGAACATCGTACTTGTAACATGTCGTTTCTTGAAGCAAATTACCCCTTTTCAAGTGTCTTAATGATAAATTCGCGATGTTGTTTAGTTCTTTTGTTGGCTAATTTGATGGAGGATTCGAGCGTCTGCGTCTGTCCGTCCATCGACACCTGCTTGACAATTTCCGTGTAGTCTTCGGACGCAGTTGGTCGGAGCGATCTTATTAATTATTCATTTAAACCTTATTATCACCGGACAATACATAGTTACTTTTCACGTATGTGACACTTTACACACAAATGATTTTGAAAATATCATAATAGAAGAGTCTATGGTTGTGGTTTTTATAATGTAAATGGAATAAGTAAATATCTAATTTAGATTCCGGTAATTTATGTGCATGAGTACAATTTTTTTCTATTTGGTTTTGATTTTCTTAAGTTTACGGATAATTGAAGAAGTTGAACCGAGAAAACGGAAACTCCAATAAAAGTCGTTAGCTTTAGGTAATAGAAATCGTTTACCACTGGAGCCGATTCGATTGAACCAATTGGGGGTAATTCTGTTTCGGAAGAGTATATTTATTACGTTAGGTAGTTTGATAAATCAATGGCATTAGGGTGGTTTGGGAATATCGTACGTACCAAAAAACCAACCGCTCGGTTAACTTCCCCAAACATTTCTCCTGATAGACGTTAGTTTTCCAAAAAAAGGGGAGATGAAGGGACGGTAACAGATTTTAGTACATATGTATAGTGTGATTCATATTTTTTTTTTTACCATAAAATACCATTTTGGTTTTAATTTTAAAAACGAAAACGGCTTATACTAAATCACGTTTGAAAGGCCAAACGATTTCAGTTTTCTAGTTATACGTATTCAAGTTCCTTGTGTACATTTCCAGGTACAAAACAAATTAAAAAGCAAACCAGAACCAGGCAAGTGAAAGAGCCCATGCCCATACCCATGCCCATGGGCGCTCTCTCTCCGTAGACCAGGTAGAAGGTGTCTGTTTACCTCCTCCGTCTTGTAATAAAATCGAGTTGGAGCTGGCACATATTTATTTACTGCTAAAATATGCGGGGTATTAATTTGTGTGTATGTGTGTGTGTGTGTGTGTGTAGAGTAGACTTTCCAAAACCGTTCGAAACCAGAACCGACCAATGTAATGTTCGATCGCGAACCAAATTACGACACGTTGTAAATCAAAAAAGAAACCTTTGGGCCGCGTCCTTATAAGTAGGTATGTAGTTGTAGTAGTATTCGACGACATTTCGTAAATTAAATTCTTTTGGGTTATAATCGTAAAAAACTTTTATACAACCAAATAAAGTTGATGTGGGTAGTAATAGAATTCTTCAGGTGTCAATGCAGGGCTGTATACACAGGGTGCTCCTCAAGCACATTGTACCATCACAGGTTGGATCAAACAAATTAAAAATTCTTAAAGTTTTTTGTCCCATCAACATCTTTTTTGGATGATAAAGACTACATTTTTGTTACAAAGATTTAGTCAATTTTAATTTCAGTTCTCTATCTACGAGAACAAGACACAAGTGGCGCCAAGATACTTAAGTACCATCTTCATCGTACCATGACCGCCGTCGTCATACGAGTTTGATTGAATGCGTTGTGCCGTGACGTGGTCTGATTGAAATTTTTTAACTCAAAAAGTGTACATACTTAAAGAGTGAATCGTACTTATAGAAAAAAAAAAAAAAAAAAAACGATTGACTGATTTGATTGAGGGTACCATCCGTGGTAATGATCTTGAAGGTTTCTAAAATGTATTGTTCGTATTTTTGTAGCATAAGGAAGTCGATTGATGAACCGAAAGAAAATGCAATAAGTATCCAAAAGGGGCATTAGGGTCACTCTGGTTTCTTTCTGTAATTGAAGTTTTTTTTTTTTTTGTTATTCCTATAAACGTTTTCCACATTTTATTTAATCCACAGTTTATTTAATCACCCTGTATAATAAAATTCCTTGAAAATTACCCCTAGGAAAACGTCAACTGTTACACAAATGATTATTGATACGAAATGTATTTAATAATAATAATAATAACAAGTAGTATCCTGAGAACGTATCGACCGACAGATTAAACGATCGATTCCGTTGAGATAAACCGATATGATTTATGAGACGTTCGTGGATTCGTTTTTTGTTGCGATTCATTTTGTTTTTTCTTTTCGTTTCATGAGCGTGAGTAGGTACAGTGTGATTGTCCGTCATTTCGTAGTTACGTATTCTATGTATAGGTAACATAGAGCTAGTTATCCAGTCATCGCATCGGAAACGAGAAGGAATGTTTGTTGAAATGCCATTTCTACGGTTTATTAAAACAAAGTTCGAATAAATAAATTTGTCCGGGAATAGAGAACGACGACGGTCGTAGCGGCGTCTTTGATCTTCCCGTTAAATTTGTTGCATTGATAATTGAAATTTTCTCAGAAGTCGGTCCGCGCGCGAGAGGAAAAAGAAAAAAAAAAAGAACGAACGACCAGCAAACGCTCTTTATAGCCGATATAATTAGCTTACTTTCTTTCGAGTTTCGACATTCTCCTCTCGCACCGAACAGATAGGTACCTACGTACGACGTGGTTGGTAGATCTACGTAAAATCGCCCCAGCTTTAAACAAGTGACGTTTTTTGGTTTTTATTTTTTTTTACTATAACCTTATACGCGTTATATGTTTCGCGTGAGAAAACAGGAAGCGGAGTCCCGTGAAAATTGATGCAATGGGAAAAATGTCGATCAGACGACGACTGATATGTCGAGAATGAGAGTCGAGCTTTGTGTTCTGATCGAAATGTTTTTGTTTTTTGTTTTTCAATACGAAACGTTTCCTTGTTTTCTTGCTGCTGGCTGCTATGCACTTCTGTGCAACCGATAAGATAATCCCCTATCAGACCCATACACGACATGTATTTTAAATAAATATACGTGGGACTCGACATACGTACCTAATACATTACAACATACATAAATCGTATGTACCACGTTATGTTCATTGGATTGCAAAACTTAAAATGATTTTTTTTTTACATCTTCAGGGGCATAATCTCCCCATGGGCACTGTGAAATATTTGTTAAACGTGTAATGGATCGAAAACGGCGTTTACATGTAACCTAATACCCCAAGGAGAGTTTCTCGAAGGGCCTACCGAGAAACCTCATTGTTAAAGTGGTCCTTTAAAAGCAGGATTTTCTAAGTGGGTGGGCAATGGCTATTATATTATGTATTCCAATTCATGTTAGACGTTAGATATTTATAATTCGTAAAGAATTTCCTGCTTTATATTCCCACATACTAAAATTTGCTTGTTTTAAAATCAAATGAACATCGATCAATTATTAATCCCATCCATATCGTTGGTATTTAATGAAAATGGTTCTTGAGCGTCAATATCATGCATGGGGTGTAGGGTGCGTCCTTTTTGGGCTAATAGACACGTAAAGTAATACGCATGTGTGTATGATAGAGTAACAAAACAAGTGCCAAAATGAACATATCACCTGCCTTTATTGCACTGCACTCCGTTTCCGGTATAAAAGGTGTCAGTCCCCATAGACGTGACGCTCTAAAAGATATTAAATGTGTGCTGAAAATAAGGTAAACGACGCCATGGGTCAACCTAAATTCCACGTCGCAGTGCATCGCCAATAAAAGTCTACCGGAAGATCGTTTGTTTCATTTAAAGATTTGTATAACGCGTTTTTTCAATTTTCGACGCTCATTAAGCAAAAACCGTGACAGATATGAGAAAAAGTTAAGAGACCTTTTTTGTAGAGAATTGAATTGTCTATAAAAAAAGTCCAGGGCAATACCACTCTCTTTTACAAGTAAAAAAATACAGCGTAAACGTTTAATGAGCCGCCGAACTGCATTTAGAGCGCTGTAGTTTTTTACCTGTAAGAGATACGTGGGGGTACTGTCCTAGACTTTTTTGTAGAAAATTCAATTCTCTACAAAAAAGGTCCCTTTATTTTTTTTCGTACCTTTCACGGTTTTGGCTACGTAAGCGTCGAAACGTCAAACAACGTTGTTGTTCGTTCAGAAAAAGTTAGGTTAGGTACCTAACAAATTAGGGTGGAATTAGTGTGCGTTTACCGTATTTCTTTGTGTACTTTCGGGTATTCGCTTGTAAATAGGATACAATGGCCGGCCAATTTCCTCAGAATTACTTAATAACTTCTAACAAGAAGATGGAAAGAATAAACGAAGAAGGAATTATACACCTATTCTCGTCTTTCTTCACTAAAACGATACGCGTTGCCCGTTGCCATTATTTACTAAACACATTTACAAATTCAATGTTGTACCTAAACAATCGCTTTTCTGCTCGCTACCTGGACTTTCTTTCGGGTTCTTTAGAAACGTTGTTATGTGTCTGTCCGTTTATTTATTTGTTACAACGATGCATTCACGGAAAGTCTGACAATTAATCACGGACGGCTTTCAATACGTAATTAATTTAATGGACAACGCTTAAATTAAGTAAGTTTTTTTGAGGGAAAAACAATGTTACATAGGTACCTATTTTGTTTTTAATGTTTCGATTTTCATTTTTTTTTTCAAACAATTGATAAATAAACAAAAGTTTGTTGCATTTTTATGTTTCGAACAATCGTTTGTTCGTATGACAGCATGAATTTTTTTCTTTTGTCACGCACGTTTGTATTCAAATAGGTCTTTATGTTTAAAGATGATGCGTTATTATCATTTATAAGACGTAAGTACATACCTATATGAGATGTTTGTTTGTTTATGTAAGAAATAATAATAATATCTATCTAACAATTGCACATTTAGCATAATTAACTACATATTACATTCGAGATGACTAATTTCCGATCTTGTGCTTCGTCTAATTAAAGCATTAAAACAATTAATTCCTTCGGTCTAATTAATTAAATGAAGGAAGGTAATTGTTAAATTAATGAACGTAATTATTGTTGAACAAATCTTCCCGACTTGGAAGGTCATTTGAAACTATTTACAGGGTCTAGTGAAAAGGTTCGAAACGTTTGTTCGACATAATTTGTACCTATCGAAATATTGTTGTGTTTGTTTTGGGTCGTGTGTATTTTGAAAATCCGTAAAATTACGTTGTCTGGCTTCAAACAGGCAAACAAACAAACAAACAACGTTTCTAAACTGAACGTCCGCAGAGGCGGTCGGCGGCTACGTTTGCTCGTTTCGTACCTGAATGAAACGTCAATCATAATGATTTGCCTGTCATACCAACTCTAGCCATACAAAGTAAAATGGCTGGAAATTTTATTTGAACTGCGATTATAAACGGGCGAAACGTCGGTTATTCATCGTACCGGCGACTATTGTAAAAGCCAAATTTATTTTGAAATTCTTTTTAAGTATCCACTCCAGCCTTCAGATCGGTTTTTTTTTCAATAAATTTTGAAGTATACGTCCGTATACGTTTACACACACACACACAGCCGCTACCGCAACCTAATACAGAAACAAACACATTTAATAATTCTTTGTCTAATCTAAAAATGAAAATAAAGCATTATTACAACTGATGTCGACGTAGGGGCGAATTTTGTGGAGTACAAAGGGTAATTTTTGGTTTCTAGAATAAAAAACTTTGTGCCGTGCTGCCTGCAGAAAAGTTGGCGTAATGTGGGCGGACGCGGTGCACAGTTGTGTGCTATATGGTGTCGTAATGAGCGATGGAATGAAAGAAAAGAAAACGAGACCCAACCACCATCCAACCAACGAACCCGAAACACGGTTTTACGTGGTATATATGTACTTATACTGCGACGGTATCGGTGATGCGTGAAGAAAATAAAAAAGAATGGGAAATTAACGGTCCGTACCGTGCCCATCGACAGAGCTCATTAAGAGTTCGTTCTGGTGGTTTTTTTTTTTTGTTCTTCCCCTGTTGTTTGCGTGGCATGATCGAACAGACATAATGGCACATATAAAATATCGACGATGACGATGATTATGGTGGCGTATGGCTGCATAAAGTTCTATTTTTCGAAGTGTAAAACAAATTTTGACTCAACTCATCCCCTAAATAAGTTCATTCTTTCGTATTGTCTTCAGAAGCTTCATATTTTACTAATATCTTGAAGCTAAACTCCACCACCCTATTTGAGTCTTGCCTACTACGCTGTAAAAGTTAGAGGGATACCATCCGGGACTTTTTTGTAGAAAATTAAATTCTCTACAAAAAAGGTCTCTTTACTTTTTTTCGTATCTATCATAGTTTTGGCTACGTCAGCGTCGAAATGCGTTTTACAAAACTGAACGTCAAACAAAAAATACTAACAATTATTTGCCAGTATTAAAAATTAGCACAAATCTTCTTCTGATCGACCTCTACAAGAATCCGCTATGAAAAAAATTTTTTATACGATAAATCCCTTGGTTACAAGTCGAAAGCAGTTCCATGCGAGGACTTCCTTGAATGACGTCGACTTTACTGAGCATTCAGATGTTTATTACGGGTCACTGTTTGTGTTTTGTCTTGAAATTTGTTTCTTTCTACAATGTAGATAGGTATAGGTACGTGGTAGATGTTACAGAGACAACCGGTGGCTCTATTTTATCGTCACACCTGCGAATACGCCTTATTAGAATCGTAGGGTCCGCAGTAACACGTGTTGCTTTGACAGCAACGTCATGTAGCGTGCAAGTCCGGAGACCGCAAATTAGCACCAGTTATTGTTCTGACGTGTGCAATAAATTTGAAGACCGGTTATTGTTGTTGCCGCGATATGTATGTACCTACCTATAGCCGAAGGTGTTACAGACAGACAGACAGACAGACAGACGGACGGACAGATACACCTAAACGTACATAGAAACATATTAGTTCGCCAGCCTCCTCTCCTATCTATCCTACTGCCTACTACCATGGCATGTAGGAGCAACGTTCGTTCGTTCGTTATGTAAACGTAAATTTATGGTTCCAATAGATATCGTCGATAACTTTTAATATTATTTCTCCTTCCTTCATTCGCTCCATCTTCGGCGAAAGCAAGAACGAACTCACTCGGCTCTTGGTAATGTTACTATGTATTATTCTATCTGTTGTTGCTACATTTGTTATGTTGTGTTCCGACAGATACCATTTCATACTGTTTGTTTAGTTGGCCTACACGTATCACGTCTGACCATAGAACACATGATCTATGAATGCTACGTACCTACAACTACGTACCGTGTACGTATTTTAGAGCATTTGTTAAGTCGTTTTGAGTATGAATTGCATCTCGTTACGCCCAACATCTTTCCTCTTGTTTCCTGGGTGGTGAATCCTAAATTCATCCAGAAGATCCCTCTTCACACACGTTTTATTGCTTGAATAGAGCAAGTCGTTTAACTAGCATGCACGAACAGGTTGCGTATATTTCCAGATATCGAAATTTCACGGCTGATTTGCTCCGGATGCTGTTTCTTCTTCACCATTATCTCCTGAGAACGTCATCCAAGTATCCGTAAGGACGCAGCGCGTCTACGACGATGCTGACGATGGTTCGTTGGATACATCGCATCGATAGACGCTGTATCAACTAGACCCTCCGAACTAATTAAAAAAAAAAAAACCGTAACTGTCAAAAAATATCCGATGATGCGAATGTCTTCAGAAGTGATATTAAAAATGTAATTAGATTAGGTTTCGTACAACGTAACCTATAAGTTGTTATTTTGTCCCTGAGGGTCCAATTGCTGTTGCTCTGTCTTTCTCTTGAAAGAACTTCACGCTTCACCAGGACTCGATCTGAGATTTATCCTATCAATTTCCCTCTATTGAACCGATAACGAAATGGGTTTCAACCCTCTCGAACGTAAGTCATTTCCATGTACCTAGATATTTTGCTTTTATTTTATTTTAATACTAACTATAGACATTTTTAAGTTCGGTGGTTACAGACGATCATTAAAATCATCCCCCGCATCGTTCCGTTGAACAAACACACTCGCGCCTTTCGAAAACAGAGAACATACATGAGTTATTTCGAACGATAGGAGGACGAAGAATGTTAACCAGACGTCGCAACCCCCGTCTCCGAAGAAAAATATTGACAGAGAGGGTGGCTAGTTAACATAACCAAACATAGCGTACGCGCCATCTTGATTCGCGCCTGTTGGCAAATGGTGAACATCCGAAGTTCGAACAGAATTTAGACTGAACTCGTCGCGGGCGGGGGTGCTACGAGTATATTCGTCGTCGAAACACCCCCCTGACAAAATAAATTCACCCACGTCAAGAGTTACGAACGCCATGAGGAATTTCGCGAGAAAGTTGGTTGGGGTTATCATTCTGCTACGAGATGACTGACTGACGATGGGGAGGTTGGATTGAAATCGATGAAGGAATCGGGGGCGCGTGGAGGGTCTTTATGGAAATGAACTAGATAGAGGGGTCGTGCCCGAAAGTTTAATTAGTGGGTGGTGGAAGATGTTGATATACATAAGAACCATAAAAAAATTTAAATGTGATCGATCCTCACGAAGATCTATAACACCCTCTAAATGTTTAAGTTCAAGTTGGAATATTATTCTGCAATGAAGAAGACGCGACGTCCGGGAACGTAAGCGTCCGTGTCACTGATAACGGCGCTTGGACGACGCGAAGAATTATTAGGCGTCGGTTTTATTAACGCGTTTTGTTACGCCCTGCTAAACGTACCATCGCCTTTTGCCGGTCCAAAGTGTCTGGCAAAAGTCCCTGACTCGGTCGTTATCTCCGTTATTAATTGCCTTTACGCATGCACGCATCGCGGCCACCCGTGATTTTGTGAGATGCCGCGTGCCTTCACACTATATTGCACGTATATATACTTGAATATTGCACGCAATCTCCGTAAAGTGATCACAATTCTTCAGGTATAAACCGAAACAAATTGATACGTATTGCGTGAAAAAACTTCATTTGTTTGTAGGGTTGTTTGGAAATTAATAGTTAATATGCTAAGAAGGCTGGAAATAGGGGTGGTATTAAGGAAATTTTAAAGAAAATGTGTTCGGTATTTATGCTTTCCAAAATTTGAACTGCGTTACTCAAAAATATTTGAATTTCAAAGGAATTATTTAATGACAAGTTTTGCAAAACGCGTTTTTTGACCTTTCGACGGTTACGTAGTCAAAACTGTGACAGATACGAAACAAGTTAAAGAAATCTTTTTTGTAGAAAATTAAATTATCTACAAAAAAGGTCTATTTACTTTTTTTCGTATCTCTCAGTTTAGGCTACGTAAGGGTCAAAAGATAAAAAAAAGCGTTTTTGCAAAACTTAACGTTAAATAAAAAATAGTAACAATTATTCCCTAGTGTTAAAAATTTACACAAATGATCTTCTGATCGATCTTTACAAGAATCCGCGATGAAAAAATTTTTGGTACGATAAATACCTTGGATACAAGACAAAAACTGTTCCTTGGAAGGACCTCCTTGAATGACTAATCAATGACGCCGTGCGTTAGCGTTTGGGCCTTGACTGACTATGGTAACGATTGTTTCCTTCATTTATAATCATTGGGAATTAGTCCTTAAAATTTAGTAAGTAGACTAACTTTTTTATTTATTTTCGTTTTGGAAATCTATAAATATCGTAAACATTTTTCGAATAGGTACTATATATTTAAATAAATTCCGTGTTTAAATAAATAATTAATAAATAACAAACACATCTATTACGTAGGTACGCAATTGTGTATCTACCGATACGGAAACACAATAAAAAAACCACCCCCTCGTCCCCAACCCTGAGAAGAAAAAAAACGTACTCAATACGACGGTTCATTCATTCCAGCTAACTATTAATCTCGTTCTAAACAAACCCCGTCCCCAACGAACCCTCGTTTCCACCCCGCGACGTGGAACACGTTGTTCAACCCCGACCCGACCGATTTACAAATTGATTTCGTAATAGTATGGGGTTGAAATAGTAGGGTGAATAGTTACGATGTGCGATGTGTAGGTATATGGGGATGTACGCATGATACGTGCTTATGAATTATTGTATAATAACTGTTATCAAGTTGGCCAGAACGTTTCTGGTAACGATACGGGGGCCAAAGGGCGAGACATGTTTCTATTGGACAAACGGAGAATCTACGGGGATGTTTGGTTAGTCGAAGTCAGATGTACAAGTGGTTGGTATTAATGCGGTTAATATGTGTATTAGGGAGAGACGTTAATGGTGTTGATTTACGGGTGTTATTGTCAGATTTCACACATTGTTAACTGCTTGAGTGGTGCAGTATATTCACTTTATTTATTTTTTTGGGGATGATATAGGTATCTAGTCAATTTATTTTAACATGACAGATAATAAGTGAATTGAAACAGTTTTTTTATGGAACAAAAGAAGTTGCATCCCTAAAATTTAAAATTTAAATGGAATGTAGTCGTTTCATCCCATTTATTAGTAATTTTTTCTTTTATCTCTGAAAAATTTTTAATCTACGCTTGTAAAATAAAATACCCCTTATCTGTACGTAGAGATAACGTGTGCAACTTCTCATCGTCGTTTTCTATTTAATTAGGAACCCTCACTCTGTTTGCTCTTTGGCTTAATTAGTCGGTCCGAATAAGTACGTCGAAAATTCCAGTTCAAATAATTTCCTTTTGCGCATTGTCTCTACTCAAAAAGATTTCTTCATTTTGGAACCCCTCAACCCTTAACACATCGCCAGTTCTCTCTTCTGTACTGGTCTTGGCAAAACCACTGACACATTAAACTCCCTGAATCAGTAATTTGGATAGTGAAATGAACGAATTAATACAAGTACAGTATCATACATAGTTTCTGACGATTTTAGTACCCTTCTTCAAGGAGTTTAAAAAACCATAAAAAATTTTTAGCCAAATTTAAACAATTTTGGTACAAACAGACTCAAAAAAAATTTACGTACTAATTTATTGATCTTAGAGATGATTTTGGATCGAATCAATGTGTTGCTGGTGTTTGGAAGAGTTTATGGGCTTTTAGCCCTGACAAAGGTAATAATAGTGTAATAAATGTATCGCGTGACCAGATCGTTCAACTTTAGCAGTCAGGAGCAGGATGGGCCGCTTGCTCGCCTTTTGCTGCCTTTACTACTTTATACTACTCGCAGTAGTAGTAGTACTACTACTACTACTAATACCATTATTGCCAGTATTATACATAAGTAGAAGTAGTTGGTTGCTGTTTTGTTTGTTGGTGAGTGAGGTAGCAGCCGCGGCTGCATAGGTGCCGAGGTGTGGTTTAAATAATTAGCGCATTAGTGTTACCCGCCCAAGAGCTGCACGCACGCACACCATACCACGACAACCACCGCTCAGATCCGGTGTGATAACGACGAATCGCGTGTTGCTTTGCATTTTTTTTTTTGTTTTTGTTTTCGAATAGCATTAAAAGGGTATTTTTTGAAATATAACGACTGAAGAGACCCCACGTTGACATGTATATAGGGAATGGTGGCGGTAGGTGGTTGTAAACTGAGTAGTAGCGAGCGGGGGAATCTTATGACGAGATCAGGGTAGATATTGGATTACTTGAAGTGCATCTAATAGGGACTCATTTGCCTTTATCGAAATGGAAATTTTCGAAGTACAAGCGAGGGCGGGAGGAGGACACGACGAGGGTATATACCTATATAGGGATGTATGTGTGTGTAGGGTAGAGGGCAGGCGCGGTCTTCGGCCACGAAATGCAAAACGACCAAGAAAAAGGCAAATCGCAATCGAACGATTCCAAGAGGGTGGAAGAAACCAATAACGTTCAATGTTTGCCCAAATCAGAATATCAGCCGCTACTGTTAGAGGGGTAAATAGTAGAAAAATGTCTGGACTGAAATACTGTTTTTCGAAATTAACAAAAAATTTATATATTTTTGTTTGTATGATTTTCGTTCTGTTTTTCCAATAATCGAACGAGCGCAAATTCGTTTCGTTGAACGGCCAAATTGTTTTGTTCAATTGAAATATCGACAACATAAATTAATTTTGAGTTCGTCATTTTTCATGCAATTCAGATTTTAATCGTTTCATTCTAAGGTAAATTTTGTTTTTTAAAAACAATAGATAGGTACAATCATTCCGATCGATAAACTTACATATATCGCCATAGATATTATATTGTCCCAAATTAACTTTTATAAACAGAAAATACCTACTGTTACGTTAGTAATTTATCAAGATGTAAATAAAGTATTTTTTTACTCAACTGCCTTTTAATCCTGTTTCTGCCTCTAATACCTTCTTCTACTGTTTGTTATAAATGGCGTTAAAGTCTGCAATTACCTTTGATGTCATATGTCACATTAACAATGATTTTGCATGCACCCTTTTATTATTAACATTTATGCCGTTATCATCTGATGCAATCTCCTGTTTCACTTACAAAGATATTATTAGTTATTTTCTGTCACATAAGGAGGTAGGTAGTTGGTAGTTATTAGGCATATATTATGTAAAAGACGCGAAGGGGTCGGCATTATCTTGTTCGATGTTCATTCTCACCCCCGGCTTAGTAGTAGTGGTACGTTTCATGAAGTGCCCTTCCACGACTATGAAATTAATGCCATTGTAAGGCAAGTGATGTAATTATTTTGTAGTCGGCTGGCATGTCAGCTTAATGTTGCGGGGTTTTGTAAAACGGCTACGGCACAATGAGAGAGTGAATTGAGGGGATGATCGCGATAACAAAAAAAAAGAATGTTAATGGTAAAAGGGTATTTAAGTTAAAAAAAAAAAAAAACGGAACGTATAATTTACCTACTTATTATCACATTTTCTAAAGGATTATTTATACAGGATGATTCATAAACTGAAAATATTACAATTGGGCTCAAATATTAATTTTGACCGCCCTGTATCTCCGAAATCAGAAAAACAAAGTGTTCTCGAATCATCAGAAACATTCTATAATATTCTGGAATGTACTAGGATATTCTCGAAACTTCTGAAAGATTCTGCAACATTCCTGAACGTTCCTGAACCTTTTAAAGAATTTTATAACTTTCGGCAACTTTTAAATACATCCTGAAACATTCTATATCATTCTGAAATTTCAAGGAGCGTTGTAGAGTATTCTCGAATCTTTAGAAACATTCTGTAACGTTCAAGAACATACCGGAACGTTCTCTAAACTTCTAGAACATTATCGAACTTTTTGAATGATTCTGTAACTTTCGGGAACATTTTGCAGCGTTCTGGAACATTCGCGAGCATTTTATATTAATTTTAATGTTTCTAAAATATATAAAAATAATATTCTAGAACCCTTTCGCACTTGCTGAAGGATTTTAAAACTTTGACGATCATTTTAGAATGTTCTAAAACATTTACGATCATATAATATTAGAGGCAGAAACAGAACCGTTAGGTAAAAGATGATTGTCTATGTATGTATACCTACTACTATAGATACATAAAGAAAATTGCACTAATAATAGATCTACATACATATGCATTGTATAATAACCGCTCGTAGTCATGGAGATTGCAGAGATAAGATTCGCCATCTCTGATAATAGCACAAAGGTTCGAAAATGACACACACACACACACATATGCGTCCTTAACAAAGATCCATTTGGCTATTATTGACGTTGTAATAAACGTGTACGTGTGTATGTGAGGCGCGAGCGGCAGCGCCGGCGGAGGTGCCTCCGCCTCCATTAGGGCCCCCTTATCAGATGGGCACTGTGCCGTGATTGGACTGATTACTGTCATCAAGAAGACCCCGCTAACAGTTGCGGCAAATGCTCGCCTTTGTACCAACTCTTACGGAAAATTACTAGTCTCATACGTACTACAGGTACCACAGATACGTATGTAGTGTAGGTACCATATGGGTGGGTGAGTTTTGAAAAGCAGCGGCGTCGTTTGGTTTTTTTAAAAACAAAAAATTGTGTTTGCATTTTCGGAAACGTCTAAATCAACACTGCCCTTGTTTCGTGGGTTTTAGGTATATATCATCATCGTGTGTGTGTGTGTCCTTTTTTTTTTGTGATAATTATGGGTCGAAACGGAAGTTCGATCCGGGGCAAAAGAAGAAGAAGACGAAGACGCAAGCAAAACAATATGCATGCGATGGGTATAGGTATGGGCACGTAGGTAGTCGTTTCGTCTCGTCTCCTCGTTCGTCTCATCATCAGCGAGCAGCGACGTTTCGATGGCCTGAGGCTGGTAACGCGAACGCCCGAAATTGCCGACTAACAAGCGTTCTTTGTGAGCCGTTTTGCAACGCCAAATTGCGGCGAGTAGCGCTCGCGCGTCCTGGACACAAATTATGCCATTTAGGTGGGTGGAGAAGCCCTTTATTTCGGGCCCTCGTCGTCAAGACTTCGCCACCATAATACCACCGACACAAGCGTCGTCCCGTCCTCGTCCTCCTCCTTTTCCTTCTCAAAACCGCTAACGAACCGAACAACGAATGAAACCGCAACTTAAGCAAATACTACGTACAATTTACCCCGAAAACTTTCTTTTGACTGGAATTTTGCCAAAAAGAAAAAAATAATAATAATCATCCCCAAAGACACACTCAAAGATTTTCTGGTGTTTTTGAGATTATAAATTCAAAAAATTGTAGTACTTTTACACACACACACACACACACCCACTGCCGTAACCTATTTCATATAATCTAAAAAATAACAAACATTACATGATCTTTTTGTACGTTGCGTCATCCCCTTGTGTCCTGTATCTCCCACAGCTGTTTAGTCTAAGTAATTACGACTAATCCCGATAGATAATCTTCTACGTACGCATGTATGAGACAATGACAGCACCGATAACGACATATGGACGAAGTCCGATTGTACTTTCAGCCGACGACGATTTTTTTTTTTGGGGACGAGTTTTAAGGGTTGCGTCGAAATAACCGTGTGCTCGCTTGCTTGCCCCCCCGCGGGCTAAAGCGCTAAGCTGGCGTAAGTAAGCTCATCTGCTTCGAGCGCTCTCATTGTTGCCAACCTGCTGGGGTAATGCTCTCGTTTTGTCCCGTCCATTATCGAGAAATATGGCAAAAAAAAAAGGTTAATAAGATATTGAGTGACTGACTGTGTTTCTTCTTTTCTTTGTCAAGTACCACCAAACGAAACCGTTATTGTTACGTTAAAGAGAGGGATAGTGCGGATTAAAAATGATTTATCCTTAAAAATCAAAATGTAGGTAAGTATCTGAAAAACTGGACGAAACGTTGGATTTTTTTTTTTTATGTACCATTAAAAATACTTCGAATTGTTAAATTTATGGGTCGATTATATGATGGACGTTTTGGGTTGTTGTTGAATAGTTGAGAGAGAGGAAAATCCAAACTGGCCACCAAGGCAGGAGCCCGAGGGGTCCCAACATCAAACATCAAAGAGAATCTGCGTGTGACGCAGGCTTCCAACTCCTCGTCATAAAGCAGTTTGTTCGTGGAACAAACTGACGTTTCGTTTAAAACTGATGCTGTGTGTTGTCGTTGGCTGTGTAGAGGGTGAAATGCGAAGGCGGGGGTGGTAGAGCAGCTAGCCAGGAGCGTTTCAGAACTAATGCCTACATTGTTACTGTTACTGTTACTGTTTCCCTTCTAATAACCGACAAATCGTACGGATTGGACAGGTTCCTTTGACCGAGTTTGTTGTAATTATCACGTACCCTCAACCCCAACCCTTACTACTACACCTACCTGGCTATCGAACTGATTTTTTAAATTTACAGTTTCCAAATGTAATGGAAATTGATTAATTAAGTTTTCAGTAGTATGTATTTGGAAAATTCATATCATGTATTTGTCTTCAATGTCTATGCGTACCAACGCGATAATAACATCTCAAGTACTTGTATTGTTGTGTTTAATTAATCTTGCGACCATAGATACTGTTTATATGTTAAGATGAGATTAAGGAACGATTGACGAGGAATTGTTTATATTTATACTAACTAACGTACTACGTAGGTTATATGGTGTAGGCGTGGACGTGTGCATTTACACGAACCCACACCTACTACCGCATAACCTATGCATAGTTCGTTATCTAATCTAAAAATAACAAATACAACATGCAACCCGATATTAAAATAAATCAACAACACAACTACCAACGATGGGATTATTTTTGATACGTCACAAAGAACCACCCCATTGTTGGGGGGTGTCATAACTACAATTGAATAGTTGTTTGTGGATTTATTATTTGTCGTGTTGTTGAATTAAAGAAGCGTGTTGAATTCAATTAGCGAATCCGTTTGTGCGGGACGGGACGATGAGAGACAGAGGCGTGTGTGATGTCAAACGAAATCAGCAAATGCGAAAACGGTTATCAACATTTCAACGGTAAAATCATCGACACCGGGGAATCTATGCAAATGCGTGTTATCGGTCGAATTTAATAACGTGCAATACATCAACCACGCTGATTCCGGTTGACAAGTTAATCCATCGGCGACGTGATTTTGTGGTAAGCTTTTGAACACACACACACATACTCATACATACACCACCGTGGGCTATTTAATAATAATAATAGTGATGGTAATATTTCGGCCCAACACGCAAAGCTTATCTTGCCGATGGATACGGATACGACGTGGTGCTACTACGGTCTATGGTCGTGTTGCTCTGATACGGATACACCAATTTCTATGTGCGTATCGTGTCCGTTTTACTTTTTGTCACAAGAACTGATTGATTGATTAGTAGCCACGCGGTCGACCGGTGGATGGTTCTTATCATGACGTAGTAATTTGTCGAAGTTGATAATAAATCCTATGTATAGTATGATTTAGAGGTTTTGTATTTTTCTGATTTTTTCGCCATTATCGCGTTGATACACATACACATTGAAGCCAGTACAAGACATTTTTTGAAAATTTAGAAGGTCCAAAAAACCATTTTTTTTTTCTTCAAGAAAATCGAATGGGGTTAAGCTTTTGTGCTCATGTGAATCAACACCAGAGCTAGGGATGATTTTATTTTATAAAACAAACTTGAGCTAATTATGAATCTTTCTAACGACTATTTTATTTTTTCGTTGTTTTAGCAACGGCAACGTCGAGACTGTCGTCCAGAAAGTATAATTTCAATTTATCTTCTTACCATAATAAAATCGTAACCGAATAAAATAGAATTCTTTTATGCTTTTGTTAGTTTTCATTGACTGACCAGAGCAGAACATCTTTGCCTTTGGCCTTTTAAAAGACGAAAATAGTGGCTCTCTTTTAGTAGATATTGGAAACATTTTCGTCATTTTCTTTTTACAATATTGTCCCTGTTTACTTCCTATTTCGGTGGAATAAGCAGATAATGTTGAAAATAATATTCTCAGCAATTTTCGACGAGAAAATTTATGATGTAAAATAATCTATAAATTATGAAAATAAATAATTTTATTTCATTATAATAAAAACTATTTATTTTTGTTGCAGGTATGTTAAAAACCCCTAAAACCGGAACCACGTAAGTGTATCAGTTTATCAATTTGATTAATTAAGACAGCAATTAATTAAATTATTTTCTAAAAAGAACGTGTGTTTTTTGCGAGATTTTTCTTCTGTGAGGGTTTTCTAACGACCCTTCTCAGAAAAGTGGAAAAATCCGGGCCCGGATCAAGTGTCCGGCCCATTATCGTGATTGCCGTCCGGCACGCTTTCCCGTCCTTAATCCACTTATGGCTTCTGATGTCCGAAAGGGCACACATATACACGAGACAAGGGCCGGAAGAGGGTGACCGTTTGCGAGCATTTTCTTCCGTTTTCTTAACGATCGCGCAACAGCATCGGCGACAGGTAAATCATCCCCTAAACCTACACGACCAACCCCCGACCACTCTTGGTCAACCAACGGCCGGTAAATTACTCGTCATTTTTACGGATCATTCCACTAATTATTTGATTTTCAAAGAAAGAGAGGGTGAGAGTTTGCAAAAAAAAAATATCTAGTAGAATTGGTTCCAGAGCAGGACTTAGAATTCTATGATTCGAAATGCAATTTGCTGCCCGTTTAAACACTATTATTATTATTAGTAGTCATTAATTTGATTTTTAATCTTGAACGGCTGCCGTTTAATAAAAGCAAAAAACCGTTCGAAACGGCGTACAGAACCAACTAAACTAATGGTTTTTCGATAGTAGAGAAAATTTAATTGGTCGAGTGCTATTTTCCGCCGTATTCGTCGAACCCGAAGGAAAAACGCGCGCCCGTTACGGTAATGGTAGTTGGTGTATAGTCGTTCGCAGTCTTTTTTTTTTTGTCCTTCCGGTCCATGGCGCTCCACGACCGACGCTGTCGTCGTCGTCGTCGTTACGTCCCTCGTAACGCGAAGCGCGCCCCCTCGTGGTCGTCGACCTTAATTAGACTCGCGGCTGACGCTGCGCCTTTGTTTTCCGAATCGTGTGCTCCCGTTTTGCGTTTTGTTTCACGTTCGAAATTAGTCGACGAAGGTATGAAACAACAACGAGTTGCATACCTCCGACGACGACTCCGTTCCCACTTCGTCGAATCCCGTTGAACAAACCATTCTATTTTTTTTTTTTTCATATATCCCCGTACATCTCACGTATGTAGGCGTGTTTGTGTCGTTATTAAATGCAAAAATCGACTGGAAATTATGTACTTCAGGTTTGGATCCGATTTACTTGAAATACGATCAGAGGCAAATATTCGTCGCATCTTTTATTAAATAGGGACCGGATCCTGAAGGCAATATAACGTTTTTAATTTTGAAATACAAAATTTTTGGAAGCCACCCCATCAAATATTATAACCTAATTAGTCAGTCATTATCTCATTATCACATTCGCTATTCATTTGTTCCCGCTTTCGTGACGTTCATTCTTTTTCCTCTTTTTTTTTTTTTTTTCAATTAGGAGCCAACATGCAACGCGTGTGCTGTATATGCCGGCGCGGCGTCATCGAGTAGGTACCTAGTGGTAGTAGGCGACGCTGTCGACGCTCTTGCGTCGCCATCGGACCGGAAGTAACGTCGCAAATTGACGCGTGCCTCGCGAAGAAGAAAGAGACTTCGTCAAGAGCGCACAATGAATGGCGAGCAACGCCGCGGCGCCGAGACGTTTCGCGTGTTAAAAAAACGACGCCTCTTTATTTTCTTGAATATCGGCGCCGTGCGACGCGACGCGACGCGGTGGTTGTTTCGCCCCGTACGTATCTATAAGTATGAGATTATTATGTTTCTCTTGGGAATTAAAAATTACGGGGAATGAGCACGCACACACATACGATGTCTTTTTTAAGGTGCGCGCACTGGGATAAAGAGGGTGTTTGGAGGAGAAAATTGCTGGTGCAGAAGATGAGTGGGAACGGGACGGGGAGGGGTGCGACGGGGGAGATGTTAATTAGGATGCGAGGCGCCTGCCTTTTGTCTAAAAAGGAGTGCAGGTTTCTTTCACAGCGCGCCCGGAAATGCAGTAATTAGAGGTGATAGCTCCATCTGTGGCGAGGCGATTGTTGCTTCCTAAAGTACGAATGGAACGACGACTCTCCTATTAACAACTAACGTGCCATTTTTAAATGGTTGCCGTGTGCTTTTCACCACTGATCTCCAACAATGTGTCCTTTCTTTTTTGTTTCTGTTCTGTTCTGCTTTTTTTTTTTTGTTTTTGTTTTTCGCTACTAGCTACCGCGACGAGATGAATAGCGCAGTTATTTATTTTCGACGTTTTTTGTTTCACGCGGTGAGAACGAGCCGTAAAAAATGAAAATGAAAATTTTACACAACTTTGCTCTATCCTAATTAATTCGCGGTTAGTTACTTTTTTTAAATTACTTATTTGTTTTCCGGCTGGCCGTTAAAGAATTTTTATTGAATCATCTATTTCACACGTACTTAACGTTTTACGGCTTTGATACGACGATAGATTTAGATTCGAGATGAGTAGATAGATATCTTTTAGTACCTAAGTAGGAATAGGATTAAGAAAACAAAAAAAAAATGACCGAAAACGGGTTTAATTTATCGCAGCACGCATTATATCCTTCTTAAGACTCGTAAAAGTATTAATTAGGGACGATTTATATACCATATTTGTACCTAGTTATTTGTGACAGCACATTTTGAAAAAATATAGGTAGGTACATAAAAAATTTTATCATCAACTTAATTTTTATATATATTTTTTATGTCAAAACATAGATACGTAAAGATATTCCCAATTATCCGTTACCATCGTCAATCAAGGCCTAAGTGCTAACGCGCGACGTCATTGATTAGTCATTTAAGAAGGTCCTCGCAGGGAGAGCTGTTTTATTTATCGTGCAAAAATTTTTTTAATCGTGGATTCTGCTTAAAGTCGACCAGCAATTTTTAATACTGACAAATAATTGTTACTATTTTTTATTTAACATTTAATGTTTTCAAAATGCGTTTTTTCGATCCTTCGAAGCTTACGTAGCCAAAACCGTGATAGATACGAAAAAAAGTAGAGAAACCTTTTTTGTAAAGAATTGAATTTGCTACAAAAAAGTTCCAGACAGCGCCCTTCTAACTTTTAGATGTAAAAAAATACAGCGCTACAGAGACGCGCTCAAACATGTAATGTGTCGTCGAACCACATTTTGGGCGCTGTATTTTTTTAACTGTAAAATTTAGAAGGGCGCTGTCTAGAACTTTTTTGTAGAAAATTCAATTCTCTACAAAAAATGTCTCTTTAATTTTTTTAGTATCTATCACGGTTTTGGCTACGTAAGCTTGGAAATGTCAATAAAAATGTGTTGCAAAACATGTAATCTGTCTTCCTCTGCCTCTTTTTATTCCTGTCTCGGCCTCTAATATATGTATTTCTAACTAGCCGTTTAGCGCCGTTTGTTAATTTCACAACGAATAAAAGAAAATAATTTTTTTAGATCAGCTTTTGAGATAGGTAGGTCGTGTATTTTTTGCTTTTGTTAATCACCGAGAAAAACAATGACCATCGTCACCACCAGTGCTGGTATATTATAGGTGGTTAGTTGTACCTGATTCTGTGGCACTCTGTAGGTAGAAACGTTATAGTAAGTGTACGTATGTGTATGTATACCAACAGTCACATGTTTGTAATTTACGAGATTTCGGGCCCAAGTTTCCATTGTATGTTTATGAACCTGAATCCACGATTGTTTCCGAAGTCGTTGAAATTTGAATATTCTGTTCCAAAGAATGCACAACATTCGCTGAATTTATAACCAATGTCTTTTGCTTTTCTTTTTTTTTTTCCATTCTTTCTTTATTCTGTTTCAACTTATCGTTGGCTACCGAACAATTCGAATCTTTCGGACGAATAGGGGGATCTTCCAAAATGCACTCTCTGTATCAGTATTTGTCATTAACAACCATTAAATAAAGATATACCTACAACAGTTTTTAAAATTCAATCTCATTTCTACTCTTATTTTTTGTGTCTTTTTCTCATCTATTCCAATCAATTTGGATATTGAATTGAGACCCAGATGAGAAAATCCGCTTTCTCAATAGATCGCGCTCATCAAGTCGCTAAATTTGCATCTTAAAAGCATCCCCAGACGCCTTCAGCAAAGGTCTTATTTCAATTTATCGAAAATCTTTATTATAAAAGATCTTCTTCTAAACGAGAAGTGACGAATATGCTAATACAAAGTGATTCATTTGTGATCCAGTGCTATAACCATGACAAGAAACAATATATATTTTGTACATGACTAATTCCATTAAAAACAACTTTATGAACAAAGGGCAATCTCTAAACTGCTTTCTGAAGTTTGTCATTAATTGAGAAAATTTTCGTTGTATAAATGTGAAAATTTTTTAGAAAATTTAACGGATGTTGAGCTCAATTTAATATCTCCAGTTTGGGGATTGTCCATTCTATTGTTGTGTTTATGGGATATTCAAGTAACCCGATCGCCATGTTGATGGCCTCTGAAGTCGACGGTCCCGTCCGTTCCAACAAATAACGGGAACGATCCGATGGGATGCGATGCGGCGAGATGGGGAAGAGCAATTCACGCTATGTGTAATATAACATCCGTATTTGAATTCCTCGAACTCGGAACTTTCCGGGCGGGGCGATCGTCCGGAATTTCATCAGCTCCGGTGACCGGAACGGCATTCCGCCTAAGCCACCCTCTTCATCCGCGTCGCTCCCAATCCACCAGGACGCCCGCATCCCCTTTATCCATCTCCCCCGTCTCTTTCCATTCTCCCCCGACCTTCTTCCTTCCTCAGGATGACGACCGGTTTATACAAATACCACATTTTACGCAAATTATAACAAATATTATCAATCAAAGACTTTTACTTGTAGAGGTGACAGTCTGGATCTCATTTTAGCCCAATAATTGAGTTCAGAACTCAAAAACCTTCAGGACGTAGTACTGTGAAAAATGCCTTAATTCTCATAATTCCAAAATTAATTACTCAATATTATAAATTGATAAATATGTATGTAGGTACATATAAAATTTAGGAGAAGTTTTACGACAAATATTTCATATTCACGATCATCACTCACTTTTTGTCATTAGCTACACATAAAATTGCAATAAAACGTATACAAGCCACGAATATTAATTCGTATCTGCAATGAACTTGTGGGGTGAGAGGAGGAAGAGAGGTCGGTATACGTGTGTGTTGTAACCACGAAAAAGACTGTGGGTAAAATAAATTTCGGCCTGAAAACAATGGGGTCCGGAAAAAGTTATTTTCGACGGTATTTCATAGCTGTCCACGGAACGTGTTTTTTTTTTGTCGTTTTCTCTTCTCTTTATCCAAACGCTGCGTCGTAACTCATTTTTTATTTAAATTATATCTGAGCGGTCCCCGGGGACGGGCTCGTTCTACACGCCGGACACCGTCCCTGGAATTTTAATTTTTTTTTTGTCGACAGCAAATAACTAGGTAGGTACTTAACAAGCGACCCGCATTTTAACTAAATCAACAACCGAAAAAAAAAATCAAAACACAAAAAGGGACTGTGTTAATTTTGTACGTTATTGGATTATTTTTTATTGTACTTACATACCTCAAATAAGTACGTCGTGCTTGGTTTTCGGGCTATCTGGCCGTCGTCGGATGAGACTTGTAGTTCTCGACGTTTCGTCACCTCGCGTGGGTGACATCTTCAGGAGATCTTCTTCGCTGGATGGTTGGTGGAGATATATATCCAGCGAAGAAGATCTCCTGAAGATGTCACCCACGCGAGGTGACGAAACGTCGAGAACTACAAGTCTCATCCGACGACGGCCAGATAGCCCGAAAACCAAGCACGACATTCTTGTTGGCCGCGAAAGCTTGAACCAGTTTGTCAAATAAGTACTTACATTGTTAGAATTTTTTAGTTTATGAATTAGGGGTTGATATGGATTATTATTATGGTATTTGATTTAGGTACCTAGATAACACGATGAAAGTAGCGCCCTTTAGTTATATCAAAAACGACGAAAACTTAATTAATGAGAAATTTGAGAAAGAAAATTTTGAACGCCATGTTTTGGTGTCTATATTATCACCAGTTTAAATATGAATCACTGTATGTACGACCGAGATTAGGAGAGAAAACCCTTTTTATTTATGTTAATATGATGATAACTAACTCAAAAAAAGCCCTTTTTAACACTTGTACGTTTAACTACTAAATTAAAATCACATGTAAGTAGATAAAGAAAACTCTTTGACGATATTGTTCCATTAATTCATTACAGCAACTGAAAAATTGTACCTAGTAAATGTGTTTTTAATTGAAAGGGCCACTATTCATTTGGTGGTAGATTGTACGTATATACTTATAATAAGGTGTACACAAAAGGTGAAAAACGGTTCAAAGGCGTAGCGCGTTTTCTGTTTGGAGAGACGACGTTTCGTGCCTTTAAAAGGGAACAGAACAGGCTCATTTTGCTTGCTCGCCGGGTTTCATTCTGTGACTGTTCGCGAAACGGGGTATTTAATGAATAACTATAATGAGAAAACGCGTAATTATTTTTTTAATGTTTTCAAACGAGAAAACAGAAGTAATTAATGGGAGAAAATTTAATTCGGTTGGTTTAAGTGCCAAAAACGAATTTAGTCGTCTTTTCTATAGGTAACATCACAAAAATCCAATTGAAATATGTACTTATCTATACACAGATTCATATTTACATATTTCTTTTGAAAAAAGTAATTAATGTTTAAGCTGCTTTCATTTTTGAAGTCGTTATAATTTCAATATAGGTACCAGTCAAAAAGTATCTGTTTTTTAAAGAATTATTTCGAATGCTCCCAGATGATCTAGTAGGAAGTCTTCTTGAATTCTTCTTGAGTACCCAGAATGCATAGATAAATAAATAAAAAATAAAAATGTTCGTCACTAAATAGAAGACACGAATCTTATTCATAGTGCAAATAATCAGAACATGTGTGTCGTAATAGAAAAAGTTGTTCCTTGCGCCCAAATACATACAAATTATAGATACCTACTTTTTGTTTATGTGTGTGGTAGCAGCCGAACCGAATACAAAAATAAACAGAACCAGTAGGTAAACTGCTGTACATCATGTATTTGCTTAGGAGACATTTACACGGAAGACATTCCCAGTTACGTTATGTTAAATTCACTCGAACCTGATGGCACTGACGACTGTCAGTCTACTGAATAGTCAGTCAGTCACAAAAGTAAACATAAATTATTGTCTGCGAAAGTAATCCCACTTGAACGTAATATTTTTAATTTTTAGATTATATAAAGAACAATTGAATGTGTTCAGTTCTGTGTTAGGTTACGGTAGTGGGCGCATGTGTGTAAACATTACATGGTCGCAGGATTAGAGTAAACACAACAATATAAGCACTAACGATGTCGTTATCGTGTTCGTACACACGCACACGTTATTTGGAATTTTTATATTCGAATTTGTGACGTGTTGTAAATGGCCCTTCCTATTTATGTGAGAGTTAAATTGACAGAGACGAGTAGTCAGTGACAGTTAGCATTTTAGGCAACAACTTTCGGTCTCGATATTCGTCTTGGGTGGCGTAAAACGTAAACAGAAAAGAATAAGAGAACAAGCAAAGCGTCAGCAGCAACTACATTCGGACGGGTCGAAACGTCTAATTGCCGGCTCGTTTTTGGGGCCGTCCTGTAACGAATTGGCCCTGGCACCATCTCCTAAAATTAAACGATCTTTTCTCGGCTCGTTTTCGTTTTTCCAACCAACTAACCGACCGACCGTCTTATTAACTAACAAGCCCTCCTAAGAAACCAATAAAAAACTCTAATATTATTCACGGTTCTCAGCAGGTACAGGTGGTGTCATAAAATTAAAAAGCATTTGGTACTTCTAAAAAACATCCCTAAAAAATTCTTAGAGATGATGAAAAATCTATTCACCCTGTTGCACCCCTCATCACGAAACTCCAATATTTTTACGTCCGAAATTTGATGATTACGATGATGAGTCATTTGCAAAGTGCTCTGCTGGTGTTATTTGGTGACATTGCTCGCGCGAGGGGGTGTAGGGTGCAAGGGGCGACGCCGAGGGACGGCAGCGTCGGCCGAGTGATGACACGGCGTCGAGGGCGCTTCCTTTGATCCCGCCGCCCTCCAAATCAGATCAGGTCAGGGGGGTGGGCGCCATTACAACAACATCTCAATGCTCATTTGAGCATCGAACGTGAACATGCATACATGGGATAGTTGCGTATTAATAACATTGCTCGTAATGGGGTGATATTGCACCCCCTTTGTGCGTTTGACTGATGACCAACAGTAAAGACATCAAGTGCACTTTACATTATAAATATGGATCGAAGATACGACGTGCGTACGCAAATATAATCGAAAAAAAAACAAAAAGAAAGTAATTGATAGTTTGGCAGGGCTAAAATAAAATAAAATGATACACTGTAAAGGGTTGATTAATGGAAAATTAAATTCCTTAACTGTTTTAAGGTCCAAAAAAAAATTTCTACATCTTTTGAATTATTTACACAAATTCAAATCAAATATTAAATTTAGATAAAATCAGTCAACAAATTTATGTCAAGCTCAGATTATTTATAATCACGTTCAAAACTGTATATTGCTTATCATCCCTACATACATACATACAAATGTATGTGTGTGTGTGTGACACAAACCATTTGACAATATTATACAAGGATAACAACAAGAGAAAATGGATTGTTTAGATTAATCGAACAATCCTTGTCATCAGGACGAGAGTGAGTTGTGTTTGCTTTAAAAGGGCAAATATGTACTATAACGTATATGTGTATTTGTCTGTTTACATACAAGGGGGTTACATGATGCAGCCCCCGGTGTGACAATATCGTTGTCTCAATAAATAGTAGGTACATATGTATATGTACACTGTCCGTCCTTTCCGGTAGCGACCAACGATACCATCATCTGTGTCAACAATGAACCCATAGATAGATATTATAAAGTTGTTGTGGCCAAAACAAAAATTCGATTCGAAATTTAAGGTTTTGTGCGTTCTCTAATGGTTATTGTGGGGATGCAAAGTCGCTAATCTCTCGTCCGCGCACCCCCTTCTCGCCCCCAACGCGAAACGTTCCGTTTTCCTCTGGGTATTTTTAAGACGTTTCTTTTCTTCTCGAAGAAGCCTTCGTCGAGCCGGTCGATTCTTTATTTCCCTCCCCCATACTTAATTCCCGCGACCCTCGTATCCGATTTGCATACCTGAAGCTAAGCTGCCGGCTGAAAAATATGAAATCCGCTTTTCGCCCGAATATTTAAAAGCTCCCATAACTCGGGACGTTTAAGCAAGAATCGTACGAAGAAAAAAAATACAGGAAGCGAAAATGTATTGATATCTATTATTAAGCAAACCGAGGAGGGATGACTGACTCACTGAGTCGTCTTTGGTTATTATAAGGGAAATAGTGACGAAACGTAAGACGTTAGGGAGATTTTGTTTGCAAATGCAACTTGTTATCAGTAGTACATAGGTGTTTAAAAATTCCTTATGCAGTTCTCAAAACAATTTTGCTCATTCATGTAGTCAAAACAACATTTTTGTTATCATATCACACAGTCTTCTGAGAAGATTGAACATGTTGTGTGGTGTGGTGCATATTTAAAACAACAAACAATATGGATATGAGTAACAGGTAGGTACACATTGTGACAAATAAAAATGAGTGAGCACAATAATGAGTTTATCAATAAATAATAAGGATATACGTAATTTTGTTTAAAAAACAAAGTTTGAATTATTCTATGAATTTTGTCTCAGCAGCTAAGTATTTGAGCTTCTAAATTTTCACAAATGTCTTGTATTGGCTTCAATGTGTATGTATACCAACGCGATAATAACATCATTAGTACTTGTATTGTTGTGTTTAAATAATCTTACGACCATGTACTGTTTATATGTTAAGATGAGATTAAGGAAAGGTTCACGAGGAATTGTTTATATTTATACTAGCGTACTACGTACCTAGGTTATATGGTGTAGGCGTGGACGTGTGCATTTACACGAACCCACACCTACTACCGCATAACCTATGCATAGTTCGTTATCTAATCTAAAAATAACAAATACAACATGCACCCAATATTAGTGATGCCATTATCGCGTTGGTACACATACGTATCGAAGACAAATACAAGTCATTTTTGAAAATTTAGAAGCTCAAAAACACCACGAAATTAATGATGCTATTTTCTATAATAATTACTAATTCGACCGCCCTAAACCTAATGTATTTTTCTAAAAAGAGAAGAAGAAAAAAAGGTTGCTCTTTTTTGTGTGATTCGCCGGCCGTGTAGGTACATTACATTTGAATTCGTATTTCGCCGGAAGCCGTCCCAAATAAACAAGGAACGAAGCGTTGTGGCGCTTTAGACCCCCGAGAGATCAGAAAACACATTAGGAACCCCAATTATGTTCAGAAAACATGCAGAAGGAGCGCTCGGGCATTTCAATATCAAAGGCGGCTAAAAATACGTCGGGAGAGGCGCGTGCGCGCGATCGCGTCGACGACGGCGTCGCGACGCTCGAGGGGCGCCTTGGACCAATGGCTCCGGTCGATTTGGGGCCCCCGCCGCCGGTTCCGGGTCCGCCCATGTGTAGATGAAGTTATCACGTAAGCTTTTGATCTCGAAATTGCGATTACATCTAAATAACTTTAGGTGTAGTCGTAGTCGAACACACATAAAACTAACCCATATACATGGAAGCGGCGCCGGTGTCGACGTCGACGTCGACGTCGACTCCGACGCCGGAGCACAATGTAGCACCACCAAAATAAAAAATACTTTATTCGTACAACGCATGATTTAGGTACTATCACGTTATTTATCAGTTGTTATTTTTTTTTTCAATGTAATTTTGCATTTTCCATTTTCTTCTGATAACAAATTTTCCTGCTACATCGATTTAATAAACAGAGAAACCCCAACAGCATCAGCAACTTTAGTGGAAAACACCATCGGGAATGGGGGATGAGAGAGGAAAACGGAAAGAGGGCGGAAGCGAATTCATAATGTAACGGAAGGGTCAGACGTAATTAAAAAAGAGTAAAACGTAACGCGGTTCAGGCGTTTCGATTTTATTTACAATTTTATCAAAATTCGACCATTCATTTTGAGAATGAGAATCCTCAAAGGGATTTTTCTTTCAGCCCTACCGAAGGTCAACAAATCATCCCCATCTCCCGTAATTGTACTGCAATTTCCACTTATCGATAGATAGGTACGTACCTATTATTTATAAAAATATCCTCTGGCGTTTTTCGCACCCCACACCTCACATAAGTGGCATATTATTGACTGGGAAAGAACAAAAGGGGCGGTCCGCACGCGGTGTAAATATTCATTTTGACGTGTTGACGTTGGCATTTTGGTCCTTTTTCTTTTTGCCTAGTTATGCTAACCGGCGCTCCTTCGTGCCGATGACGCTTTCGGTTGCCGCTCTTTCATTATACGACCGATAAATCGTACGATGATGCCGACGATGGGTGATGATCGGTCAAACAAACGCTAAACGGATCCTTCAGGGAGCGCCTGGTCTTCATGGGCTCTACCTACATTTCTTGATGTTTTTCAATCATCGCCGACTAAGGAGAATGTTAATCGTTTATAGAAAGTTTTTCACCACTCAAAATAATGACTGAAGAAAATCCATGACGAGTCATTTCCATTGGTACCATTTTCTCTGAAAAAAAAATGCTTCTATAGTCTAAATTAAAGTTTTAGACTAGAGCATGATTAGTTTCCCTCATTTACAATCATTGGGAAACAGCTTGATCCAAGAGCCATTTCAACCTCGACCGGAAAGTATTCGTTAATACGGCCGCCTGATCATTCCACGATCCAGAGATCTGAAGCTCCTATCCAGAGCGTATTGTCGTATATAATTCCTACAAAATTTTATTCCCGTTTTCGTACGTTGGTCGATTTGGTAGGAACCCAGAAGTCGCAGCAGCAGCAGCGCATCGTGGCGTCGCCGGCGTCGCGGTGGTCGTCTCGGGTTGCCAAGGCGACACAATATCCGTCGTCTCGCTCGTTCGAACGCCGATCCGACTGTGTGTCTCCGTCTCTCCCGTTTCCTTGTGTTCCGTTGGTCGGTCGTTGTCGACGACGCCGTGCGCCGCGTCGGCGGCGTTGCCGTGCCGCGCGACGTCGTCGCCGTCGCTCCACTCCGCTGCTGTGTGGATGGAGAGAAGTGAGTGCTTTAGTTCGTAGCGGGAAAAGAACCGCCGGCTAATTACTTATAACGCTTTAAAAATTTAATGAACTTACGCTCGGAGATGCTCGAAAACTCATTTAATTTTAACCACGTCACGATTAAGCGTACGCCTCGCTTGAGCCGAATATGGCCGAGTTTATAGGCGTTAATATTTTAATTATTCGAGCGGAGTAATTGGGTTCGATATGAACGAACAGAAATTACGTATATGCTGCCTGCTGCGCGAATAACTCATTCGTTGACTGACGGTTAAGGGTAGCTGCTGGCTCTATAACGTACGTATGTATGTAGAGGGAAAGGGTTGAAATTGGTTCGGCGTATATAATAGCTAGAAGTACAGCCATTTATTGTACATACATACGTATAATACACCAGTCGTAAGTGGTCGTTGTTTAGAAAAAAACCCCTACAACAACCACGTCTAGTAACAGCACCAAAAAAAAACAAAAAACACCAATTTGTCAATCGTCATCCTTTCCAAATAAATCCAACGTAAAAATTGTCCATCCCTATTTGATCGTTTTGTACGGTCGAAAGCGTACTGTTGACTTTTCCACCCCATTTGTTACCTACAACTGACTGTGTCGCCACCATCATCACAGACTCGTTTGTCCCCCCGAAGTTTTCTTGGTTCTGTTGTCGTCCCGCAAGTCAGTTTGCCTCCTTGTTTGCTTGCTGCACCACCTCGACCATAAAGAAATTTGCAGGCTCCATTGGACACACTGGCGGTAACAAGCCGGAAATTTTCCAGGTCCAACAATGCGTGCTGCGATTTCGCGGTTAATAAACCCGCATAGTCGACCGCACGTTTCAACCCCCCCCCTCCTGCCACCCCATTTACTACTGGTTAAACCGAAAAGGTGTAGTAGGTGCATCCTAATTTTTCTCTAGCGAGAGAAGAAGGCGATTATGCGACGGTCGTAACGTCGAGTAATTTTACTGTATTGAAATTTTTTTTTTTTTTCAGGCCAGTAAGATGGGCTTGGGTCCGGCGCATTCGGGAGCCGCGGCGGCGGCGCTGCCGTTTTTCTGCCACAACGGAGACCCGCTGTCGCAACCGCCCCCCGCGCACATGGGCATACCCCCTTACCAGCTGGACGGTGCCAAGGCTGCCGCCGCTGCAGCCGCAGGTTCCATGGGCGAATTCAGTGCCAACGACTGGAGACGGCTGGGACCATTGCTTGCCGCCACAGGTCAGACAATTTTTACCGTTTTCGCCCCACGTGGGCACTTTTTATTAATAAAAGGATCGAAAATTAATTTAGGTACGACGATATTGTCGTCCCCTTCGCGTTTCGTTTGGATTGATCTTGTATAATGACAAAAATAGCGGACTTTGGCTGTTGTCAAATAGGGGGGAAAGCCCGAGATGCGACCGTGCTGAATGCGAAATCAACCCCGAACGTATATCTGTATTTAATAGATTGTTGGGGGCGCATCCTGACAATGGACCTGTCCCATACGCTGTTGGTTGTGCTTTACAATAGAACTTGTTGATATGAGCAACGTATATTACTAGAGGCTTTTGTCGTCTGTACGTCCGTTGTTAACAATATTTCGACTGTTCGACATTTCAATTGTTCAAGAAAAATCAAATATTTTTTTAAGCCTTTAATTATTGCCTAAAAACTTAGTAAGGTAGTGGATATGCGCTGAAACGTAGGTAGGTAATAGGTAAATATGTAGGTAATCTTTCGACCGAAAATATTTAATGGGGCAATTTGTAAATGTCCCCCTTTATCTGTCATATGCAGCTGGATAATGTATTGTAAACAAGTGATAACGCTTGTCGTGAGTCCCATTCTGTTTGTGTACGGTCAATAACGGATTTCCCTTATCTGGATACGAAACTGAATAGGTATGAATAGGAATCGTCGATAACCCCACGTTTAGGGGCGCGCATCTTGAATCCCATAATTCTTTCCGATTGACATAAATACATATGTCCATGGGGTTTTTCAATCGTATCATAATGATGCAAAAAGAATTCGAAAAATTATTTTTAGTCCTTGGTACAAAATGACCTTTGGTATGATACTTATGAAGAAGGTAAAAAGAAAGAAAACGAAAAATGTACGTCGACATTTTCGAAATTAAAAAAGCCACAAGGCACAAAGATGTGCCTTTGTTCTCGGAAGGGAACGTTCGCAGGTCTCGTTTTAAACTAAAAATGGCCCTTAAAGAAATTGGTCCTTTAAGAAACGAGTAACTTTTCGCGCTAATTAAACACGAAATGTTAGGAGCGAACCTGGTGAACAATAATAGGTAGTCGAGCAGCGGAGAAAATTGTCTACTTATCATTTATATTGTTGGCAGTAATGTGTGCATGTGCATGTGTGTGAGTTTTTGAGTGTCAGGGTGTATATGGATATGGTAGAAACGAATGCGCACACAGTGGGGTAAAATAGGAAAAAAATACCTACGTTCGCATCCGTACAGAGCCGTGCTCAAAACCGTAATAGATACGAATAAAAATTAAGAGATCTTTTTTGTAGAGAATTAAATTTCAATTCTCTACAAAAAGGTCCCATCAGCTTTTTTCATATCTATCACGGTTTTAGCTACGTAATGCTCGAAACGAGTTTTAATAAACATTAAATGTTAAATAAAAAATAGTTACAATTATTTGCTACTGTTAAAAATTGGAACAAATGCTCTTCTGGCCGATCTCTACAAGAATCCGCGATCTAAAAAAATTTTGTACTATAAATAAATCTCTTGACTGCAAGACTAAAACTGTTTCCTGCAAGGACCTCCTTGAATGACTAGGTAATCAATGACGTCGCGCATTAGCACTTAGGCCTTGATTGACAATGGTAACAGCCGAACCCAGGCCACAACCATCAAGCCCTTGGACCCCTCAGACACCAAGATTTTTAATCCTTAAACATCTTTTCTTTTCTTGGTTTGACATGGTACAGTGGGTACATTTTTCTCATATTCGCCCCCACTGTGCTAGGGTTTTTGTGTGGCTGTGGTACTTTTTCTCCAGTGCTGTGTGGCAGGCATCATATCGAACTAATGAATGCAAATCTGACAATAACAACTGCCTGTGCACGTAGTACGGTCGCAGCAGCAGTGTGCTGTGCTTTCTCGACGCGACGTTGCTGCCAGCGCCTGGCACTCTTCAGAGTCAGTAGCTCACAACTCGCATTATTCGTTTCTTGATGACTTTGCAATTAGCTTATAATTGGATACGTATGGCCACTTGAACCAGTTTCCCTTTAGCCTGACTGCGCACCGTCCTTTTTCAACTTCTGCCACGCTCCTTCTTCCATCTTTTGTGCTTTCGATTGCATTTGTTAAGACGGCGACGACGTCGAACCAGGACCGTACACAATATTTTATTTATTATTCATAATTTCTGTTTTAAAAAAAGATAATTGTCTGTTGTCTTTGTGTTAACTATAGTAAGAAACGTAAGCACGTAATTATTGTTTCTATTTAGTGTAAAAAAATAATCTATTATAACTAAGTACCTAGGTGCCTAATTGTTAATTAAAATGATACTTAAACAACTCGTCATTGTTACTGTTAATTGAGTAATTAGGTAGATACACAAATATTAATTTTTTTTTTTTCAAATTAAGAATAATTGTTGTTAGTCCGGACCTGTCGTTTTCGTATCGAGCAAAACAAAAAAGTCCCGGTAATTGGACTGCAGCGGCTTGTGAATAATTTAATTGCTCATTATTCTCGTGTTTGAAGATGTATTTCGTATGTATTTTGTCTTGGCAGAGTCGTCATATAGCAGCTTTTTATTATCGAATTAATTAATTTGGTCGAGTCGCGCGACGAAGTGGCTTCGTTAGTTATTACGGCGAGCGCTATAGCGCCAACTCGGCTCGTTACGAGTCGAAAACAATGGCCGGCTCTCGTTCGTTGCAAAGTTGGCTACGAAAAGCGGACCAATTCTGACGCCTGGCGTCGTTAGATCCGACGCCCTACCCGACGCTGCCAAAACGACACAATAATCAGCGGTTTGTCTACTGTTTTTGTCCCATTTGACGCGTTGAATGAAAAATTTAATAACGTACCTACCTATAGGTATCTAAATTAAAAATTTTGACAGTTCTCTTTGAAACAAAAGAATTATGTTTTACTTTGTTGCAAGTTGCAAGTGTTTTGTTTTTTGCGTTAAAGTCATTTGTTAAAAAACGTTATGTGTCAAAGTTGATGGCTGCATTTCGCATTTCGTGTTTCCGAACCGTAAAAATTTTAGTGAAATGAAACGAAAATCGCAAGACGACGAAACTAAATTGAACCAGTCGCTTAAACGTGGAAAGTACAAGATTTCAAATTCTGTAATTTCGACCGTTTCCGTAAAGTCCAGTTTAGAACTATTTCCTGCAGGTACTCGTTCTTCCAACAGGAAGTCGTTTTCTTGTAGCGACATCACTGAACAATGTAAACTTCAACAACATTCAAAGGCCAGTATTTCAGACCTCCCGGACGAGATCTTGTTACATATTTGTTTTTATTTATCCCAAAACGATATTTACGAAAATTGGAGATTGGTTTCTAAAAGATTTTACAATATCGCCATCCACAGTTCGTTGTGGGAAAAGATAGAAGCAGGCGAGGAAGTGTCTACGGAAAAGCTGAAAGCTTGGTTGTTAAACGCGCCTCGTTTGAAACAACTTTCCATGAAGAATCGATTCGATTTCAACGAAATCTCTTTAATAGTGTCGAACAAGTGCAGGAATCTTCAGGTTTTGGAAGTTGTGAATTGTTGGGGAGCTCCTAAGAGCAAGGCGTTGAAAAGTAGACTCCTATGTCGACTGGTTTCCAATTGTCGAAATTTGCGTCTTATAACTTTGTCAGACATTAAGTTGTTGTCGGTGAAATTGTTCGATTTAATAGCCAGAGATCAGGAGGGAAATCTGCGAAATTGTGCGTACTCCGGACCGATTTCGCCCCGGCAGTTGTTTACTTTCATTAAGGCCCTCAAGGACCATCACACGCATTTCGAAGATTCAACGGTGCTCCTGGGGAACATGGAGAAAGTCATGACGTTGGATTTTGTGTTTTCTGAATTAAACAAAATCACTGATCCCACTTCGGAAGACCTTATGCATATTCTGTGGTATATTCTACAATCTAATCCGGATTTTCTACCATAAACCGATTATACATTTATTAAAGTAAGCTAATTAATCACTTAAACAATGTTCTTCCAGTGTACAAGTCTAAACGATCGATTCCCTAAATTTTGTTTATTTTTGATGTATAATAAAAAAATTTTCGTTTTACATAGGTAGGTACGTCTTCTATTTTTTCTTTTTGTGTTTTAGGTTTATTTTCAACACCTATAGTAGCTTGTAGCCCCTTTATACCCCTATTTTTGTCTCCAATTAACTCTTTATGGCTATCATTCTATCAATCCTCATTGATCTAATGCCTTTTAATTCGAATTTTAAAAAATGGTTTAAGTACGACGACATTTTTACTAAATAAGTACATACTTAATTGTCAATTTGGTTTATTTTTGAACAATGCAAAAGGTGTTTCGAATCAGATTAACAGTTGACGTTTCTGAACAACCTAGCAAATATGGGAAGAATGTTGTCTGGAACAACGATTGTGCATTAACCAAAAAGGACTTAAACGACTCGGCACCTTTTATGTTAGAAGGAAGAGTAAACGCGAAGTATCAAGTACATATGTGCAATTCCTGAAATAGCATAAATTAAAATTTTTGTACGTAAGAAACTTGCCCATAGCATAAAAGCTCGTATTAATGTATTTGTACGCGAGGGTTGCTAAAGTGGCACATGACTTTTTGAATTTTAAAATTAATTTTTCGAAAAGTTTCTGATTTCTTATTTGTATTGCGGTAGTAGGTACATTATTATTTTTTTCTTTCAATAAACGTTTATTAGGCCACTGAATTTGAACCACCCTATATAACTGAAAAATAAGAAACAATCAAGATAAATGGGTCACCACCCATCGCACCCTTTTGGTATTAGGTACTGTCAAAACGTATTTATTTAAGACCCGGTAAATCGTAAAGAGTTTAACTGCAATTAGTAATACGAGTAATGATGATATCAATAATGAGGGGTTATCAGTGTATGCAGCAGAGCGTGAGATGGATGGATGGATGGAATGGAATGGTTCGTTGTTGACAGATGGAATATTTCGATCTCGTCATAGACGCTCCTTCTTTTCGAGGGTTCCGCTATCATTATTTCGGTCACGTGTCGATTCCACTCATGCGGTTTTAATGACCAGTACATTAATTCGCACTGTTAGAGACGAAGAACTACCCCCGAACGTTCTACAAGTCCATCGCCAATTTTTTAAATATTTAAATGAACAATATTGACGACCTCCAATTGCACTACATCAGTTCTTAAAATTTAAAACCGAAACATTAATATTTAAAAAAAAAAAAAAATCGACGCATTCCCAACATCCCTAATAACTGAGGGGTTGTCTGCGATGGACTGCGCCACTTATGTCCGTCTTTCTGGTGCAATTGACGATCTAGGATCCGTGAAAAAACTGTGGCACCCCTTTCACGACAACGTCGAAGAGAAGTGAGCGAATATAATGGGCCCTGGGCCCTGCACTCGACTATTCTATACATATATGTACGTATGTGTATGTGTGCATGTATAATTCGTGACGAACGTCTGGAAAGGATTTGCGGAGACGCATGAATAAATACCGGGAAAAGGCCAGTAATTGGGAACGGCTTCCTGTCTCCCTCTCTATCGCTTCTCTTCTCTTTCTTTTTCTGCATACAAAATGCAATTCGCTCCATGTCAGAAGATTTTAGAAAACCGGAAGACGAGACGCGCAACTCCCTGTTTCCGTTTAGTAGATTTTAAATTGAATATAATAAGTTTTTATAATTTTAGAGTGATTTTTGTGATGACCATTAGCAATACTTTGAAGGGTGCTGTTTATTTTCAACCCCCGATTTTAACGATTCCCAATCGGGCAGGTACTTCTCCGTAAAAGTCCTTATTAGCGAGAAAAGTCTCGCTCAGGATTTCCAGTGGGTCGTTTATTAACGACGTCAAGCGCGCCGCTCGGCGTCTCTTCACATCCAAATTAGCATCGTCGTCTCTACGGTCGACGATCGCGACGCCGCGTCGCGGCGCCATCGTCATCCGCCACTTCTTTCGTCTGATTTAACTTTCCGATTGCGACGCGGTTCGTTACCAGGATCCGATACAAATTGGGATCCTCATCCTCATGATGGTGTGTAGATTATCATCTTTTTCTCGGTAATATTAACAAAAAAAAAAAAAAAGCGAAATGGAGAGCGATTGAGAGACGCTCCCTCGTTCCTCTCTTTTCCATCTCATCGTTGATTTTGTTCGCCCGCGGAAATGGAAGAGATGGTTCTGAAGAGAGCGCCACGACGCGCCGCACCGGTTCAAGTGGCCTCGCGAAACAATCGGAAGGGTCTAAATTAGTGTCATGCTTTCGAAGGATACCGAATTATTAGGGCTTTTATTTCAACAGGCTACTGTTTAACGATAAGAAGTATAAACAGCATTGTAGGTCGTAGGGGGTGCAGAAAAAAAAAAAAAACGTTTACTTTTGGACTTGTCGATTCTTTAGATATTTTGATTGCATCTTATTGTCAAAATATTTAAAAAAATTTCAACAATTAAAATGACCTAATAATTCCTGTAATAATATAATAATTTAAAAATTTAAAATTTTTTAAGCTTTATACTTAAAGAAGTGGTATTATATAGTTTGTTAATGAGTGTCACACAGAACTTGCCTCACTTGAATCAATATCAAAATATTTCGATCGATAAAAAAGGCACTTTGAGAACAGGTATTTTGAGTGTGTCGTTCGATTAAAATTTACGTATGGCAGTGCCACTGACACTTTTAATTACCCTTTATCGATTTCAATCTTGAAATAATCTATAAACAACCAGATTTCTACGTCAGTCAATTCGATAGGTAATAAATACCAACATGTAATAGTACTACCAACGATTTATTTAATTATTTAATGTAGTCAGAGTCCGGATCTGTTTCCCTTTTGATTCGTTTGCAACCCTCTGTCTCTTAAGCTCTGCTACTGCTACGACAATTACACGGGGGTTTAATTTTGCGATATTTGTCGTAATGACAGCGGAAAAAGAGGGATCGTTCTCATTTCGACCTGTTTTTTATTACGTTCGTCATTTGATAGTCTTCTTAATACTTAACCGATCGCTGACAAAATCCCTTAGTAGCGCATCCCTATCTAACTACGTAATGAAAGACATCCCTAAAGTAATATATGTAGATGAAGTTAATTGCTTTTTTGGTATCTTTAGAAGAATTATGAATGTATTCTTTTTTTTTGTCAACCCCCTTAAAACATGGTGTAAGTACATAGGTACATATGTATGTATGTAGAAATAATGAAAATTTCATCCGTCATGTTGAGGAAAGCAATTCACTTAAATTTCTAGTAGATAACAGAGGAAGAAGAAGAAGAAGAAGAAGAAGAACGTAAGGGGGTGAGAGGAGGTTGGGTTCCTTTTCACATTGACATTCATCTTTATAACGTAACCACCCATCAAACCCCTTCTGTAATATATAGTTCAAGCAATCAATTTAATCAAGAGACGCATTAGCAGATATAGATCCTGCCTCTATCTCCATCTGTACATGTTAGGTATCGTCTGTCTATTGTGCGTTTTATTGATTGTGCAATGATAGAGGACGACAGACGACAGGGTTGTGTTAGGGAAATTTATATCATTGTGCTATTGTGTACATGTTTTTTTATTTTTTATATGCAGAGATATTAAGTTAGTTTTATTCTTATTTTTACCCAAATAATGGACAATCCCTCAACTGGAGATGCTAGACTCCAAAACATGGCGTCCAAAGTTCTGAAATTTCTTTTTAATAGAGAAAGTTTTCGTAGTACCTATAAACGTGAAAATTAAGGTAGATGGTGGACATTTCCAACATTTGATTTGAACTTTGTTTTTACGAAAACTTTCTCGATTAATAAGAAATTGCAAAACTTTGAACGCCATGTTTTGGTGTCTAGTATTTCCAGTTTAGAGATGGCTTATTGTTTATGAATCGCTCTGTATATGAATGACAACAAAGAGTATCTACCAATAAATCAACACAATCAATTAATTATTAAGATTAAATCTTGTTGTGTAGACTGTCATTGCAAGAAACGTATCGGAAGTAGTAAAACCCCAGAGGGAAGTGATGCAGGTATTGCATGCGTAAGTACGTATATTTTATTTATGTACACCCTCCGGCCAATGGAATAAAAAAGTAGAAAATGACAGGCTATTGGAAAAAAAATGAGATATAATTTGAAGCGACAAGGTGGTGTTGCGTAAAAATACAAACAATCTGTAATTTGCATAAAAAGGTCTTTAAAATTGTACAGTGTTCTTCAAAATGTTGGGCGCTGATGGTGTTTTTCAGTTTCTAAATTCCCAATAATTTCTTGTATTTGTCTTCAATGTGTACGTGTACCAACGCGATAATGGCATCATTAGTACTTGGGTGCATGTTGTATTTGTTATTTTTAGATTAGATAACGAACTGTGCATAGGTTATGCGGTAGTAGGTGTGGGTTCGTGTAAATGCACACGTCAACGACTACACCATATAACCTACTCGTAGTACGCTAGTACCGTTCCTTCATCTCATCTTAACATATAAACAGTAAGTACCTACATGGTCGCAAGATTAATTAAACACGACAATACATGTACTGATGGAAGTCATTATCGCGTTAGTACACATACACATAGAAGACATTTTTGAAAATTTAGAAGATCAAAAACACTATTTTTGATTAGCATGACAAACTCTACAACGTATTTTTTTAATAATTACCAATATACAGCAACTTTTGGATTTTTCTATAATTTTATATAAAAATCCGTGTACTAGTGCCATCTACGATTTTTTAAATGAAGCAAAACTATTTAAAATCGAAGTATTTTTACGGGCATTTTTTGTCCCATCGTTATCGCAGAACAACACGAGCAACATCGTACAATTATACTTTTATACACACACACAAAGGCGAGTTTCGTGTCACAAATTTCTCGTGCTTCTTTTGGGTTAGTTGATGGATGTTACCATCGGGAGCGTACCTACATACGAAAGACATTTTTTGACCATTTTCTAAATTAAATCGCGTCACGTAATTTTTATTTCGAACGGATTATCAAAATACCTACAACCAAAAAAAGTAAAAAAACTTATTTTTGTGCTACGCAAAAGTTAAATTTGTTTCTTTGTTTAATTGGTGAATTAATTTTTTGTGTAGATTGTGAAATTGATGTAATGTGTGTGTGGTGGGTGGGTGGTGCATAGTGTTTATAAACATAAAAAATATGCACAATAAATAAATATTTCGTATTTATTTCATTGTGTTCATATTTAATAATAATTAAAACCTGTCTAATAAACAATGAGCAATACAAGAAAAGCTCCAATGATGGAGACTCCTGGTGATTTACTTCCTACAGTAATAAATGGCCTCGAAAGAGGTCTTTCTCTTGAAGAATTTGCTCTACAGTTTAACATTATGATCGTTGATAGAGAAAATAGGCGCAGAAGAGCCATTTTGAGTAAGGAAGAAAATTCTTAATGTCCTATTAAGTACCTAGGTAGTTTTATCTTTAGATCTAATTTGTATCGGCTTTGAAGAGTTTTTCGTCCATTAGTTGAGAATTGAGATATCTACTCAATAATTTTTTTTTTTCTAATTAATTCTGACCACTAACTTTTTTTAATCAATTTTGTAACTGTGGTGTTTATTTTAAAAACAGTACGTATTGCTGCTGATGTTAATTTTTCGCGAAGTGCCAAACAAAGAACCGTTTCACATCAGATATCAGTGATTCATTTTCGGAAATCCCTACAATTGGCATTATTTATTAGTTATTACTAATTGCAAGTGTTTATACTCTGATAAAACCAGCGAAATATTTGTCTTCTATGTGTATGTGTACCAACGCGATAATGACATCTTGAGTACTTGTATTGTTGTGTTTAATTAATCTTGCGACCATGTACTTACTGTTTATGTTAAGATGAGATTAAGGAACGGTTGACGAGGAATTGTTTTTATTTATACTAGCGTACTACGTACGTAGGTTATATGGTGTAGGCGTGTGGACGTGTGCATTTACACGAACCTACACCTACTACCGCATAACCTACGGTTCGTTATCGAATCTTAAAATAACAAATACAACATGCTGCCAATATTAAAATATATCAACAACACAACTACTCATGAATGATGCCATTATCGCGTTGTTACGCATACACATTGAAGACAAATATGAGACATTTTTAAAAAATTCGAAAGCTCAAAACCTTATCCGCGTCTAATAAAATTACTTGTGATACCTATATGATCTAAATATTTATTTTTTGTCTTTTCAGGTCTTACCCGACCCCCAATGTACCCCTTCTCTGCAGGACAGTACCCCTACCCCATGCTCAGCCCCGATATGTCCCAAGTGGCGGCATCATGGTAAGCTTTCATCATTCAATGACACTTTTTCTTATTATCGTATTTGTTATGTTTACTCCCCGTTTTATTTTTGAATATATATACATATATGTATATATATTTTTTTTTTGAAATTTTAAAGCGTGAAGAATTGCTGCTCGAAACGCGTTCGGCATCGAACTGACCGATAATCGATATAAATGCAGCCGATGTCCGAGACTAATCAGCAGCTTAATTAATTAATTCTGCACTACGTTACATACTGCCACTGTAAAGATGGTTGATAATGTTTGTACAGCGGCACAATTATATTGTACACATCTACCACTCTTCCATTAACAACATTCCAGTCATTATGTGCTAATTAAATTCACTCCAACTTGCCCCATTAATAGATATCTAATAATATCTAATAATTGTTGAAAACACAAATTTACGATCAAAAATTTTTTCTGCCATTCGTCTTTTCGATTTATCGGCTCAGTTGTTATTTCGTACCTATTCAATTGTTTAATTTTGAATTTTCAGGCACACACCTAGCGTATATCCCCTGTCCCCGGGCACGGGCTTCCGTAGTCCTTACCCTAGCACTCTACCGATATCGACATCGAGTTTACCCACAGACCTGTACAGGTTCTCGCCGACGGGGCTGATACCCCCGCACCCGGGACTGTCGCCGCACGGACCCCCTCTCGGATCGCATCACGCCATCGTCACGCCTGGACCCAAACAGGAACTTCCAGATCTCAACCATAGGTATCATAGGTGAGTCGAAACTTTCAAATCCCTTTATTTTATTTTTTTTTTGTATAGAAGTCAGGGCAAAAATTCACCCTCTTCCAAAAAATTGGTCACTCTCTAGTTTAGGTAGGTAGGTATATTTTGTGTCCTTGATATGTATCTACATACGTAACGGACGGACGGTGGTTGTGACGCAGACAGGAGTCGGGTCCGATGATAGGGTTGCTGCGTTGCCGGGCAACAGGGGCGCAGTGTATCCCCCGGTCTCTCCAATGGCCGGCGATCCCGACGACTCGGCTGCCAGTAGTATTACATCGAAACACGTAGTCATTCTGGTCCTCTCGGACGATAACCAATCTAGGATCTCATTCCTCGCTCGACTGAACTAACTCCCCGCACATGCACCGGTCAGTCGCAATCCTACGTTTCGTCCTTCCTTCTCGGCATCAATATCCGATTATACATACATTATCTCGACATCATCGTCATTATTATTACTAGGTATTTATCTGGTCATTATACCACACTGGTGTGTGTTGGTTTAATTAGAAACTCCATCAAGATGCAAAATAGATACGAGATACTGGCGAAATGTAATCATACCATTAGGGGGATGTTGTATTTGAGTTTATACGTTACCATCGTCAATTAAGGTGTATGTGTTAAAGGGGGTCCTGATAGGGAACTGTTTTACTTTAATAGCCGAGATCAGAAGAGCATTTGTGCAAAGTTTTAACACTATTGGCCTTTCGTAGCCAAAACCGTGATAGATACGAAAAAAAGTTAAGAGACCGTTTTTGTAGAGAATTAAATTGTTTACAGAAAAGTCCTTGACAGCATCCCTTTATTTTTTACAGGTAAAAAAATACAGTGCTGCAAAAACTCGCTTAAGACTGTTATGCGTCAGCGAACTTTTCAGCGCTGTATTTTTTTATCTGTAAAAAATAGAGGGATGCTGTCCAGGACTTTTCTGTAGACAATTTAATTGTCTACAAAAGAGGCCTCTTTACTTTTCTTCGTATCTATCACGGAAATGTCAAAAAAAGCGTTTAACGTTTAAAAATTTGCACAAATGCTTTTCTATTTATTATGTCGGTCCTTTCGGCGTGTTTTTCTTTGAAATGCTAATTTTTTTTAAATTTAACTTGCAAAATTAGTATTACTATTGCAAGTACCTAAGTAGTACATATGCATAACATTCGTCATTATCGTTCACGTACGGGGGTATCGTGTACGCTCTTTGTTTGTTTGTGTTGCGAACACAATTGTTTTTCTAAAGAACAAGAGTGGAAATGCATTTTTCGCGTGACCTCCGTACATGCAAAATATTGTACACGTGTACATACAGTACCTACCCATGTGTGTCGTCGTTTTTTAAGTCACCCACCTTTTTAGCGTGTCTTTAAGTTCATTTTCTATTTCTATACCGACTGTGTAACGAACGTGTATTACAAGCGTAATCGATACGTATGTATTGTAATAAGCACGGCGGGTAAGTACCAACGACCCTAAAGGGACCCTACCTACCCTACCTCCACTTATTGCTTTACAAACCGTGCAATTTTAAAGATCGCTGCCCGATTAAATTAAAAATACATAATAACATAGTTTAGTAAGGAAATTTGTCAATTTTTCTTGCAAAGACAACAAAAAAGAATTACAAAACAAACGCTTGCATAGGCACTTAGTGTTTGTATTTTGTTTTCTTTTTACAGTATCTCATTTGTCATCATCATTTATAAGCAATTGTTTTTTTATTCAAATTTCAATAAAACCTCCAAAAAGCGATACCGATACAAATGAAAACTCTTTTACTGTAATTTCTACGAAAAATTTTCACGCCCAGTCAACAAATGAACATTTGAATTTCGTTTAATTTATTTTGCCGGGATAGGATGATCAAGCACCCTCTGCGAGAACGTAAGGGTAGGTTCTGATATTGATTACTAGCCGGGGGTTGTAAGCAGGCAGTGGGTAGGCAGACCGCCACTGCTTTACTCACCCCATTTGCGAATGTCGATCGCTTTCAGGAGGCAGAGTCCTGTAACTGCTCGTGGTGTTTCAACCAACATTTCCCTAGTGAAAAATTGGAATAGTTGCCGGAAAAACTCGACAGAGGGAGCTTGCAGTATAACTTATAATATAACTTTTCTACAGGCGAAAAATTTTTCAAGGCACGTAAACAGGATAACAAAAATTGATAACAGAAAAAAAAAATAACTGATATGCGTTTAAATATTAATTAATGAAAACCTAGAAAAAAAGATTTTTGACGGACGTATGCATCTACTAGGTGTTCGATTATGTAGAATTGGTAAATATTAATTTAAAGGGGTGACTAACGATGAAAATTTTTTTTATTTTAAGAAAATCGTTTTAAAATTTAATAAGCATTTTGTAACAGAAAAAAAACATTTGCAAAATGTAACTTTTATGCACATTAAATGTTTCTCATGTTTTATTTCCTCAGAGGAGTGGTCTTACGATCAATTGTTTTAAAATCGACCACCCGGTATAGAATTGTAAACGTTTTAGAGCAAATCTCTGTTTGGGTATTATTTCGAACGTAACGTATCCATACATATACTGTGTTGCATATCGTTTATCTTTCTCCGTCTCCCTCTTTGCACATATAAATTCATCTCATTCCGTGGTCCTGGGCCTTACGCCAGCCAGCGATCCAGAGGATCGTTGTCGCTGTTTTTGTAATAAACCCAAGTAGCCTGGCGCAGTCAATACGAGTGCATTTATTGGTTGCAATGCTCCGTTGCTTTCGGCGTCTGCCGCCGCCGTCGCGACGCTGCCGTCGTCGTCGTCGTCGCCGCTGCCGCCGTCGCTTGGTACACATCTATCAAAATTCTGCAAACGCGTCGTTACCTCTCTCCTCTTCCCGTCTCTGTCTCGCATCAATTGAACTCGTATTATCCCGAGCGGTGCGGCGAGATCGTTTTCATTTGTACGGGACGAACGGGAGATATCTATCTATCTATCCATCTATCTGCTGTTGTGTCTATCCAGTCGCCCGGTCCCGAAACGGAGTCATACCGCCGGCGGTTGGTAGTTATTGTCGTTCGTCGTTTGTTACCGCCGTGCGATCGTCTTCTTCTTCGTCGTCGTCGCCGTCGTCGGCGAAACAAAAGAAATTGACGACCGTTTCGCACGGCCTACTAGACAGAGCGTCCGAAACAACAAACGCGTGTGTGTGTGTGTGTGACCGACGGACGCGACGCGATACGCGCGTGTGTGCACATATCATATGCATGTGAGTGTGTGTGTGTGTGGCATTTGTTTATCGGGACGAACACGTGTTTTCCGTCTGTTTCTAGCGCACGGGGACAAAGGACACCCTCAGCCATTCATATTGATTTTCTCCCCCGTGAACGGGCAGAATAAAAAACTTGTTGAATCTTTGTCCCGATAACATGTTGACAATCTTATTGCGCGGGGTGCGCGGGACAGATGCAATAATATCTCGTCGTATTGCCACCACCCACTGTCGATAATATTTAAGTCCTTTTTCGAAATGGATTCGAACGAAGAACCCCTAAATTTGACGGTTAAGAAACGTCCTGTTGCCATAGTTGCACCTTCTTCCATTAACGATCTCAGTAATTATCTAACGAAAAACAATAACAACCCCTTGAATAATAACAATAGCCACAACAACAACAATAACAAAGAAAAGCCGGACGACATTACGACGAACAAAGTGGAAGACCAACCGCAAGACTTGTCTTTTAAAAAACAAAACAATGACCGCCCGGAAGTTATTTGTGAAGATTTGAGCAGTTTCCATAAAAAGTATTTTTATTCGAGTCCGAACGAGGGTAGTAATAACGATTTAAATATGAAAAGCGAAACGAAAAACAGTTACAATAAAAATTCGTTTAACGAAGCGATGAAAGAGAGAGAGCTAAAGACGAATATTATGAATTCTGTCTACAAGTCGAATAACATTTACGACTATTTGAACAATCGTAATCTAGAGACGCCCGAAAATATTTATTCTGTTATCAATTCGTTGGCCGAGCAGAAATTTCTGACGGCGTGGTACATGAGTTCGATGTTCAGCGGCGGTTTTCCTTACGCGGGCGGTTTCATCCCTCCGAACTTTTCGAACGCTCCCGATATGTTGTCGCCGAACATGACGAATACACCCGGTACTAATTCCATTTTGAACAATCTCCTGGACAAGAAAGTCTTCAAAGACGAGAAGCCGCTCTTGGGGATTGATAAGATAATAAAGAACGAAGTTGAACGACCCTACGATTGTTTCACCAAAAACGAGGTTAATTTTGGTAGTGATAACAATCGTATCGATAATAGGTAGGATACAGAGCTATTTTCACGTAGTTTCAACTTTTTCGTTTTGCCTTTGTCTCTTGTTTCTCGATGTGCATTTATTGAAAATTCTTTTGTTTTCTTTTGGAACTTTTTTGTTTCTTGTATCGATCTGTTGTTTACGTTGTGCTCACCATGACACATAATAGGGGCACATGCGCCGCTTTTGGTTCGATTGATATGTGCCGTCTGCAACTAGGCAGCCAATAGTAATTCGCCATGCATTTTCCCCCTTTCCCTTCGGGATTCCAGATGGTCGTCTGGTACAAGTTTGAGTCATTCGAATCATCAGTTGTTTGAAAGCAATTGTGCAATCCGTGTGTGTCATTTGTTGTTTACTTTAAATGTGTCCAGATCGAAATTGACGATAGATAACAACAGTATCCTTCAAGGATAATTCGAGATTGAGGAAGTTTAACTACCGCTACCCCTTTTTGACAGAAAACATGGCGCCCCAAAATATCCCAACTGTGCACTCCACGATTTGGAGAATCCTTTTTTTGATTGATTGTTTATATGTCCAATAAATAATTAAATAAAATAATTTTTAAACAAACGATTAACCCTTTTTTACTATTATGTGCCATGGGGGAAGAGGGTTAACTTTTTTTATATATGTATATGGACCTATTATTATCTTTATATTTACTACTAATAAAAAATTGTTGTTTTTTTCTTTTATATAATATTTTTCCAATTATTTGTTTTAGGTATTTAAAATTGTGTATCGTAACTGCGTATGTACGTAATTAATGAGATAATTTTTAATTAAGTTCGTGCTATGGTATAATAAAGGGCAAATACTAACTTTTTGTCAATTTTCGTTTTAGGAATCAAATAGATCAAAAGAATAACATTGGTGATACTAAGAATAGTCAGGACAGTAATAATTCTGGGGAGAAGAAGAAACCCCACATAAAGAAACCATTGAATGCCTTCATGCTTTACATGAAAGAAATGAGGGCAAAGGTGGTTGCAGAATGCACCCTCAAAGAGAGTGCGGCCATCAACCAAATTCTAGGACGAAGGGTAAGGACACATTCACTTTTTTTCTTTCCATTACTGTCTATCGTTGGTAACAAATGAAAATTCCATTCACATGCAATTATTTTTCAACAGATCATATAAAAAAAGTGCAAAATTTTTGAAAAAGACATTAATATTTTGATAATTAACAATTTTGTAAATCGTAAGTTTTCAGAAAAAGTAGTTTTAAATCTAAAATTTATCAATTTATCAATCAGAAATCATTTATTTTATTTTATAATACTTAAACAAGAAGAAAACTACTTTTTCTGATGTTAATTTGTTTCTGGTGTGTCTGTGTGTTGCGAGATTGGTTTGTTCGTTAAAAAAAAAAAAAATGAAAAAAAAAAAAAAGAAAACGGACGGATCATTCGATCTCGAAGAGTAGAGTGGTGTGACGATTGTGATTGATTGTGTTGTGTGCAGTGGCACTCGCTAAGCCGCGAGGAGCAGGCCAAGTATTACGAGAAGGCTCGGCAGGAGCGCCAACTGCACATGCAACTGTACCCGGGCTGGAGCGCGCGGGACAATTACGGTTATGGCACCAAGAAGAAGAAGCGAAAGAAAGAGCGCACATCCGTCGAAGCGGGAGGTACGCGACCGCACCCTAACATAATATCACAAACCGTTCCCACCCCCCAATTGTTTTTTCGTTTTTCTTCTATTTACCTGTCTGTCTTTTGTCACAATCAATTTCTCGAACAAATGATCTTTACTTACTTACAATTAAAAAAGTTGAAAACAATTTAACATTTTGTTTTCCTTTTAATATCTATAATAAAAAAAAAAAAAGAATTCTAGAGACGTTTCGGTTTTCTAAAGTGACGGTGGGAACAGTTTAGCTCATCTTGTAACATGCTCTGCTACTATGACTGGTCATCACTTTTATTGCTGCTATGTATTAAGTAATTATATATTAAATAACAACTCTCTATGCCCCGGGACTAACCACATACATTGGTTTTATTTTTTTGTGAACAGACACTAACGTCTCCCAGGTGTGTGTGGCCTTTTTTCTACTTAACACTTTGACTGCTCTAACGTCGTGTTTTATTTTTGTGACTAGCTGTATATTATTGTGCTGTGTTTTTGGGAGAATCAATTCATAAAAAAAAAAAAAGGATCATTTTGGGTTACTATCATTTGTTTGTTCGTTCCATTTAATTAATACATCAAAAATATTAGCTACTAACATAAAATACGTATTTAATTTTAATTTTCTAAATTTGTTTCGTCTGTTTGGTATGTACAGTGGGTTGCAAAATAAATTGACCCAGTGTTCTGAAGTGTAAAATAAAAAAAAAAAAAGGACGTGATTTTATTTCAAAGACAGCACTTTTAATTTATATGTTATTGCAATTTAAGCAGTCAAGGTGTTGAAGAATCAAAAAAAAAAAAATACATACGTGCATACGCGCCAGTAAAAATTTGAAATCGAAATTTAGAAGAGACAAAAGAAAAGGGCCCGGGTGTGGTGTGGGTGGGTTGGGTTTGAGTCGGGAGGGTGCGCGGGGGGTCGGCCAGGTCGCAGACGACGAAGACAATTTATTCTACCACTGCCAAAGAAAAATACGTAAAAAACAAAAAGAAAATAAATAATCGAAGCGCGACTTCTTGGTGCCTGCCGATGGGGTGGTGCACTGTTTTTGACTTTGTTTTGTTTAGTGGCACGCTCTGGGTCGCGAGGAGCAGGCCAAGTACTATGAGTTGGCGCGCCGTGAACGACAGCTGCACATGCAGCTCTACCCCGATTGGTCTTCACGGGCCAACGCGACCTCGCGCGGCAAGAAGAGGAAACGCAAGCAAGACCCCAACGACGGAGGTAGCAACCCGCACCACACTCACAGCTTACCAAATTTTTTCATACCAATCACTATAGATAATGTCTTTTATCTATCACTTTTTCTATTCTTAATGTTTTCACATAGCCAGCCAGCCCTCCCTAAATTGCTGCAGTAGATAAAAAAAATTTTTTACCTATTATTTCTGATGAGAGGGTGAATTTAGTAAGCTGTGAGATTTATTAATTTGTCTCCCTATTATTATTATATTTGCATGTTTGGTTGGGGGTTATTATTATATTCCTACATATATATTTATATCTGCTACATTTTTATTATTGTTATTACAATCACACTGTTATTATATTTAAAAAAAAATTCACAAAACACCACAAACAGTCTGGCCGGCCTCCCCAATCACACACTGTTGTGGAGACTTCGTATGCACGTTGTTTTCGCTGTCTCGGGGCATTTTTATAATTTTTTCCGTCTTTTCTCCCTCCCACACTATGTATGATATTTTATTATTACGTTTTGCATGATTTTAATTTTTTTTATTGTATGTAGTTAGAACTTTTCAATTTTTCGCTTATTAGTACCGATTGATTTTACTATACAATCCAGTTATAGTCTTCAAAGCATGTTACAAAATGTTACCCTATTATTATTATTTATTTTTTTTTTGTAGTTTTTATTTTTCAATCTTCAATTAATACCTTTCTTTTTACTCAGTAGTATTTTTTAGTTCTTTCAAGTAATTTTGCCTTAAAAACAATTTGTTGTAGTTGTACCCTCCCGTTACCATCGTCAATCAAGGCCCAAGTGCTAACGCGCACCGTAATTTAAAGTAGTCCAGGTAACGAACTGAATAAGTCTTGTAGCCAAAAGATTCATCGTGCAAAAATATTTTTGATAGCAGATTCTTGAAGAGACCGATCAGAACAGCATTTTTACTAATTTTTAACAGTAGCAAATAATTGTTACTATTATTTATTTAACGTTAAACTTTTGTATAATGCGTTTTTTGATCTTTCAGCGCTTACGTAGCCAAAACCGTAATATTTACGAATAAAAGTAAATAGACCTTTTTTGTAGATAATTAAATTTTATACAAAAAAGTCCCGTACAGTACCTCTATGATTTTTACAGGTAAAAAAATACAGCGCGATTAAACGTGTAAAGTGTCGCCAAACAACATTTTTGGCGCTGTATTTTCTTACCTGTAAATGTTAGAGAGCTACTATTCGGGACTTTTTTTGTATAAAATTTAATTATCTGCAAAAAAGGTTTCTTTACTATTTTTCGTATCTATCGCTGTTTTGGCTACGTAAAAATAGTAACAATATTTTTCAAAGTCAAATATTTGATTGGCAATGGTAACGACTTCCCAAAAGTATATTTTTTGTGTGTACGTATTTTTATGTTAAATCAAAATTCACAGGTAACAACATGAAGAAGTGCAGGGCAAGATACGGTTTAGACCAACAAAGTCAATGGTGTAAACCTTGCAGGTAAGTTTCAAGTAGTTTTTCTTTCATCATTATATTTTGCATGACTTGACTACTCACGTCTAAACGTATTTTTATTATTTTTCTAATTTAATTACGTAATGCAAGAAATAACATTCGGTGTCTACTCCGAGATTTGTTTATATGTAATAACACGTTAATGATAGTTGTTATCTCTTGCATTATTATTTTACAAACAGGTACACAGTTTTTTCACCATTAGTGATTATTTTTTTTATAGCTTTGCATTTTTTTATTTTTGCAAAGACTTAGCTCTCCCGGTATAACACTAGTGTGGCAAGTATGTGCATGTACAGGGTGTTTTACAACAGGAACTCACTAAATGATTAATTGGGAAAGAAATTGCAAAAAATATTCAATTGGTTTTTATATATACTGGTTGTGTTGTAAAAAAAATTGAAGATAATATACACAGATAACAATTTCTTTCCTTTTGCAACTTATCAATCAAAATAAAATAAACGAGTCGATATTATTTACCCTCTTTTAAGACCCCCTGTACATAGTCAGTTGGTGTTTCTTATCTATGTGGAAAGACTGTTTTTTATACATATTTGGATGTTTATCTCGCGACACGAGAGACGCTGTAGTCAGTCTGAGACCTTGTCTTGCCAATGAATCAGAAAATGTGTCTCTCCACTTAGAAAGGGACCCATCCATATCCAGCTTAGTTTTTGCACAAAAAAAAAAAAAAAGAAAAAAATTAGACACTGCTGCATTTAGACAATCGTTACATCTGCAAAAAGAAAGGGGCATTGGCAACTGTCGCTAAGGAAAGATAGACACATTTTCTGATTGTCCTTGCACTCTCTCTTTTTTTTTTTTATGTTCGTCTCCCTTATTATTAATTGCATTATTCGTTTGTTTTCGTTAAACATATACAACCTACATTATTAAGTGTTATGTTTTAAGTTTCTTTTTTCTATTACGTATATTATTATATCTACATACATAATTAATAATGTATCTATCTTGTTGGTTCATCTTCTTAAAAAACAAAAATAATTGGACGAGAGATGGATACGTGTATATTTGTTTGTTTGTTTGTTTGTGTATGTATGCAATTGTAACGGTGACATAAGCCTGGTGCCCCCCGTTTTGTACATATAACGATTGTTTAGCCCGGAGAGCAGTACTCACAGCGGCAGCAGTTCGACCACGGTCCACAGCAGCCTCCTGCAGGTGGCAGGCGGGGTCACTTCAGCCCAATCGCCCCAGGAACCCACCTACGTCAACCTCTAGGTGGTTGTTAGCGATTGCTCCCTAATGTTGGTGCGGTTAGTCTCTCTCTCTCTGCAGCAGTGTTGTTATTGTTATTGTTGTTGTCTTTTCGATGTTGTTGTTGTTGTTATTTTTGAGTTTTTGTTCACCGTTTTCGTTTTGTTTTTCTCTCATTTATTTATTTATTTATTTATTAATCGGATCCTTTAACATTAATAACAATTTATTGAGTTTGTTTCCTGTTTTTCCTTTTTTTTTCTTATTTCGAAAAATTGAAAATACTTCGTATGGTACGATTTCTTGAATAGGCTTAACACTTTTTTCCAAAAGTAGTTTTCAACCCCTTTTCTGGTAATTAAAACTTTAATTCTTATTCTCTATATAAATCGTTCCATTTTCAAAGTATTTTGTCTTTAGGCCAAAATACTTCTCCAATCCTTAATATTCCAAATTGGAAGTGTATTTTATTCCTGCAAAGTTTTCAAAAATTGATTTCCCATTTTTTGGTCATTTAGCGTGCAGGGAGTGATCTTTACTTTCATTTTTGGTCTTGAAAAGTGTCAATTTTTACTCCCCTTTTAGGTCTCTAAATTACACCGTTTCTACTGCAGTTAAAGAATATTTCTTCCAAACTTAATATTGTACGAAGTATTTTTTTTGATACCACTTTTGGTGCCATTATTTCCGTTTTACTTATTTATTTATATAGATAGGTTTGTGCATGCCAGATTACTGCTACTGACAATCCACCACCACCATCACCATCACCAAAAAGATCCACACCACACCGGCATGATAAATGATATCGTTTGATTTTTCTGCGTTTCCACTTAATTAATTTTGATTTCCTTATTTTGGTCGGCATGCTGCGCCTGTATCGTCCTGTCTCGCTTCCGGCGGTTTATCTAAACTCTGGCCGTATTTTTCCAGACGCAAGAAGAAGTGCATCCGGTATTTGGAATCGGGCGAGGGCAACGACGGGAACCAATCAGACGACAACCTGGGCAGTTGTGGGAGCATGGGTGACGCGACAACACCCCCCGAAGAAGACATGGAAAGCCTGAACCAGTCCATGTCGAGTCCCGGAGCATTGTCCGGTCTCAGTAGTCTTACGAGTCCCGGGGGTATCGTTCTGCCCAGTCCCTCGACGAGTATAGCGAGCCCTTCGGTCAGCGCTGCCAGCCCTTACATGTTGCAGAGTCCTTTGACGCCGCACGACGGCGGCGGCGGTTTCGATTGCAAACTGCCTCCCGCGCCGCCCCCGCCGCACTTGCAACAGCAACCCCATCGGAACCCCGTCGGCACCAACCCCCATGACATTAACAACCCTCTGAGTGTGAACCAGTTGACCGGGCAGTGTATCAAAACGGAACCTCCCGATAACAACGGCACGACGGACCCCACGAGATCCATGATAAGTGTCACGTAGCCCCGACGTTTCGGACTCACGTCCAACATCATCCTCGTCGTTTTCATTATTATTATTGTCGCCATCGTTTTTATTATCATTATTATTGCAATTGAAATTATTGTTCTCGTCGTCGTCGTCGTTGTTGTCGTGGGCTGCTGAATTTTTTAATGTGTTCTTTCCGTGGATTTTGACTGATAATAATGTTGTTGTTAAATTGACGGGACTGACTGGGTCGAGTGTTGTTTCCGGTAGGAACTCGGAAGAGTAAAAAAATCAGGGAAACTGTACCACTACCAACACCATCCAAAGAAGAAGAATATAAGCGCAAGAAATAGACGGAGAAGAGAAAAAGATTAAAAAAAAAAAAAAACGTTTTTCGTGGTACAGTGATCTCATAATATAAAAAAGAATTCAACTCGTAAGTTTTTTCTTTTTTATTTAATTTTTATTATTAAAAAAGAAAACATAACATAAATGTCATTTGCCAAATTCACCTCTATCGATTATTATTTTATCGTAATATGAAATAATTATTGTTAAGTTCTTAATAGAAGAGAACACTTTGCAACTCCATTGTTGTGGCCGTACTTAATTTATAAGTCCGTTAATTATTTTTGTTAATGCGTATTATCTTACAATTAGTAGCAATTCTCTCTTCTATAACTTGTGCCAATTCTTTTGTAATAATTCGTCGCGATAAATAATATAAATGCTGATACGGTGTAGTTGCAAGGTGATTATTGTTTTTTCTTTTACGTTTAAGGTACGTTCCTTCCTTCGAGTCACGTTTCTTCCCCTTTTCCTCCCTAATATTTTTTATTTTAATTACGACAACAAGGCTTCTTGGTTTTTGATTTACCACAAACAGGTTTTGACAATTTTATATTTTTCGCATAAAAAGTTATTATTCTTTTAGGGGTTTGTACAAATATTCGAAATTTTGACTAATTTGAGTAACCATGGAATAACACGAGTAATAATCGAATTATTGACTGGTGATTATTCGAGCTGTCGGATGATTATTCGAGTAATTATCGAAGAATTTTAATTTTCATCAAATAATTCGAATATTAATCAATCAATTAATCTATTTTTTATTTGAATTTTTCAACGATTATTCGAATAATAAACAAATATTTGAAAAATTGTTGAATAGTTGGAATAAAAATTAAACGATTTGTCAAATTACTCGCTTTTGTTCGAGTTTTCTGATGATTACTTGAATGATTTGAAAAATTGTCCAATCATTGAAATTATCAACGAATTATTAAATTATTATTCGAATTATTCAACAATAATTCAAAGGTTACTCGGAATTATTCGAATAACAATCTAATAACTGATTGATGAATATTTGAATTATTCGATGATTATTTAAATTATTCGCATAATTTGGGTAATCATTGATCAACTTGTATAATCGTCAGTCGATAATTTTATTTTTGTTTGACTTTTAGAATTGTTCAAAAATTCGAATACCCGATTTAAAATTCGAATCATCAAATCTCTATTCGCACAGCCCTAATTTTTTTGTTAATTTATTCCTTTGTGTGGCAATCGATGTATGGCAATAATAAACAAAAATTCGTGTATTTTTTTTTGTTTCGAATTGTGCAGCTTTCTTTCATTTCAAAAAAGAAAAACAAATTAAAGAAATTAAAAATGTAATTACGGTTGTACATAGAAAAAAATGCTCTATACGTTTATTATTGTAAAATTTATTTCATTATTTCTAGATTTTATTTGTTAAAGCTGTAGCGAACGAAAAATTACGTTTTTCCTTTTTTACGTTACATTATTATTACTATTTTTTTCAACAGGCTCACCATTATTTTTTTGTTATAATAATAAATATTGTTGTTGGCTCTTCAGTTGCGTTTAGGAAAAAATTCGGGTTATAACTATTATTATTATTATTAATATTACTATTACTCTAAAAAATTGACGCTGTTTAATTCGACTATCGATAGATTTTTCACGTTCTATGAAATGAAAACTTGTGATACTTTTTTATTGTATACTTTACTACTATGTTTGGACACCTCAGGTCAAAGCATTTAACTCGTGGCTCTTGTTGAACCTTCCACTTTACACCATGTTCTGTTTTTCAAAACTTCTTTTTTGCGTTTATTTAAATTAAATATAAATTAACTTTTGCTATTATAAATTAAATTTATTAGTAACTCTTTGGATAAATAATATATTTATCCAAACTGATTAAAGAAATTTGGAATAAATGTAAGATATTATTTATTCCAATCGTAATACATGATAATTTTGATAGATAATAATTTATTTATCGAAATTAAAAAAAAAACTGTTTTATTTAATTTAAGTGGATACTTATATAATACTTTGGTGATTATTTTTAAATGCAAATAGAGAAAAATAGTTTTGAATTGCTTCATTTAACCGGATGGAAGGTTCAATGAGACTGTACAGTGCGGTCGTCGTAGCCCCTCGAAAGAAGAACGCCACTGTCTTTTTTTTTATAGTATTTTGTGCCCTTCCTCCGTTACGATTATGTGCCATAAGTCCTACTTATTACTTTTTTTTTTTGTGAATCTTTCGAGGGAGACGCGACCCCATGAAGGAAAATAAAAATACTGTGACTGCATAGGTTAATTTTCTATGTTTACGTTTTTTGGAATAAGTGCAATGTGTATGTCTGTAATGATTTTTTTGTCGAGGTGTGTAAATTGAATAATCAAAAAAGAAACAAGCGAGAGCAACCAGTTTCGGTCACAACAACAAAAAAAAAATATAGTGAGGATTGACCTGACGAGGGCCCCCCCCTAATGATTTTTTTATTGTCGTCGTCATTTTTACCATTCACGACTTTGTACATTCGACAGCAGCACTGTAAATCTGCGTTTCTGTATGATTTTAGAGAGTTAATGAATGAGTATACATATATAAATAAATCGATTAGAAGATAGATGTTAATGTCTTTGTAAGTAGAAATTGTTCGTAACACCGTTTCTAGAATAGGACATTCAATACAAAACCTCATTATCAGTTGCTATCTTTTTTTTTTCTAAACTACTGACCCCAAATAAAGACTACAATTTCTAATTGTCAAAATTATTGACATCGTAACTGACGTCTTTAATGTTCCGTTACCAAATTTTGTGGAACAAGAACAAAATGTCGAAAGTGACATTTCATTACCCCTAAAATATAGTTATATTTATAGGTGCTGAAAACAGAGTTCTCAAAATTTAAGTTTTAATAATACAAAAAAATATATATATATGATCAAAATTTTCGAGGGATAGTTCGTGCCCCCTTTTCAAGTTTAAAATGTACACCAACATTGAAAATAAAAGTCGAAGGCTGCAAAGATAAGTATAAAATTCAGTTAAATAATCATTTAAGCATAGGTAATGTTCTTAAAATTAATTAAAATATAATAGATCGGAATTAATAATTCCAATTGTGTTGCGCCGCGACGTTATCTCGAAACCGAAGGTAAAAATATAATTTTACCAGTTTTTGTAATGGCGTCATTTATAGTCGAATGTACCGGAAAAAGGTTTTCCGTACAAAAAATAAAACAACAAGTAAATAAAAGAAAGATTTCGTACTATAAGTCAAATTTAACTGACAAATACAATAGTGTCAAAAGAAAAATAAATCATACACGTCAACTTAAGAACTAAATAGCTTGTGTATTTACAAGCTGTAAATGTTTTTTATTCCACTCTTCGTTTCTTAACAAGTGACCCCAACTAAAAAACGAAATAATTAAAACAAAAAAATACGTCAATGACCAAAATATTCAACACAAATGTCACTTACCAAATCGGAAATAGCCGGAAGATTATTGGTTTGATCTCCGGCCCCTGTATTTACGTTCGAATCGTTTATGGATGACTTACCACCGCTTTTAATGTTTCTGTGTTGCGGGAATGTTGGCATAAGTTTTGGATCACACGCTAAAAAAATAATGAATAAGAAATTACACCAAATGGCATATTAAAAATATGTCTGTTCGCGACACTGATGATTTAAATTACACATACATTCCCACGCATGCGTAAGCGCTAGAGTTTCTGAAATATTTTTAGATTGATAAGGAAATATAAGGTAGGTAACGTAACTGGAAAAAGAGCAAGCATTAGTCTACAAATACACAAATATTAATAGCATACGTGTCGGTGCTTCTTTAAAGTAACTGCTCTGCAAACACTCTTCGGCTGTTGCCCGCTTTCGTGGATCGTACATGAAGAGGAAGTTTAACAGTCTAAGACCAGCCGCTGAAAGCCACGGGAACCGCTGTTTCAAGTTGTTGTAAGGCTGTTGTTTTAACGTAAAGTTTTGTAGCGCTGGAAGTTTGCTGAATCCCGGCCAGATGGCGTCAGACGGTGTACCTAAAGTAACAATTTTAAACAAAATTTTCTAATGCGGACTTATTTCTTACCTAGAAGATCTACGATGAGTTCCAACTGCTGTATTTCAGATCTGCCAGGTAATAAGGGTTTGTGACCTAGGAGTTCGCCTAATATGCATCCCGCAGCCCACATGTCCACGCTGGTGGTCTGAGTGGGAGCCTGTAGCAGTAATTCCGGCGCTCTGTACCACAACGTCACTACATGGGGTGTCATTGGTTTCAATGGAACACCAAACCATCGTGCCAAACCAAAATCGGCTAAAAGTAATCGATTAATACAAATTAAATGCGACATTTTTTTGAAAAACTTACCAATTTTTACACATCCTTTGTCTGTCATAAGAAGATTGGACACTTTCAAGTCTCTATGAACTATGAAGTTGTAGTGGAGATATCTCAGTCCTCTGAGTACCTGAATCATGATACATTTAACTTGCGATTCCGTGAATGGGGTTTGCATATTGTCCAACAACGAAGCCAGATCTTGTTCACAGTATTCCATTACCAAAAAAATACTAAATCTTCGATTACGTAATTTAATAATCAAAATAACAGGCGAAATACCTTTCCAAACTGCGCCCAACGGCAACTTCTTTCAAATGAACAATATTTTCATGTCGACAGCTAAGTAATACCTGAATCTCTCTCAAGCTACTGACTGGAATTCCATCCCTTTCAAGATCCATGCGGACTTTTTTAAGGGCGACGATTTTGTCAGACGTCGTATCTTTTGCTCTATCTGTAATTGAAATTAGAGATTGATGCTTAAGAAATAGTAATATGTACCAGGTTTTGAGTTGATAACTTACAAACGATTCCATAAGTTCCTTCGCCAATACGGTTCAATTTTTCAAAGTCAGAGACAAATCTACATCTGCCCAACTAAAAACAAATGTATTTTGTACATTATTATTACATTATTAAAGCGCTATCAAAAATATAAACACTTACAACATCGGTGTCTGGTATAGACATTGGTTTTCCAGACTGAAATGACGTCAAAATACCCTTTTTTGTAATGGGTGCAGTAGGTTCAGTTCCATTTTCTTTCTCTGCTGTTTTGAATGGAGCTAAAAGAACATTTAATTTAAAGAAAACGAATGCGGCACAATTCGAAGTGCTTTTGAGGTTAGATCTTATACTTTTAAAAATATGACTAAACTTGAACAAAAAACAACGTTATTATAATAAAAACTGAAGCGTTTGACTTAATTTAAACGAACTTGAGCTTACATTTCTTTAAAACATCCACCATCGTAAGTAATTAATTATAAACGAACGTAAATATAACCGGAGCGGAACATACAAATAACAACAGAATTAAATACTTTTTGAAGAGCAAATCTGTTATTAAGATAATTAAACACTATTTCGAACAAAACTAGATCAGAAAAATGCACTTTTTTTTAAAAAAAACTTGGTGTATTTTTCTTTAACTTAAACCGACGTAACCTCACAATTTTTGTTTGTGGTTGCTGTTGTAACGCATGCGCAAACACTTTGCAATGTTGCCAATTGAGTTATTTTAGTCATATTTTACAGAAATAACCACAAAAAAATACAAAAGTGATATTTTTTATTTAAAAAATGCCTTTTAAATAACCTAATATAATGAAATTCACCTTAAAATTATTTCTTATCCTCCATGTAACGTTGATATAAAAAGTATTTTATCATTTGGTTGAATAACATAATTTATAGTGTCCTATAACAAAAATATTAATTATCTACTTTTATTAAACCAAATTTTCTAATATTACCATCAATTCCCAATCGACATCATTTACCAGAACTAAAATACCAGGGCGACTGTAAATTATTTTAACATTAGACAAACAAAAAACATAATGCTAATGTTAGTGACTGACTTACACGGAATTACCCTGTAAAAACATGTCTTCTCTTTCTTTAAGAAGATTATCTTTTATCCAAACTAATAAATGCTCAATTGTCCCTAAAAATACGTTAATTTAGACTTCAATAAACAACTGCAAATAAAAACTACTTGCATTCCTTATCCCTTTCCGGAAGGGCAACTGTGAAAGTCTTTTTGTTACCGAAAAGAAATTCAGCTCCGCCTCTACAAAAAAGAAATATACGTAATAAATAACAAAAATTAATTAGTTACGAACCCAAACTCAATAATTAACGGTAACGGAGCCATATAAATGCCTATAAAGAAGACAATTCGCGAATTTGTGGTTAGATTACTTAAAGAAGGGTAAGATTTAAGTGAGGTTACCAATTTGTTGTTGTTTACTTTTAGTGCATTTAGTGTAAGTTTAAAAAAGAAACGATGGATGATGATTATGACGATAAACCTTGGGACACTGACCATCATATGGATGACGAAGTATTGTGCTTGTACTTGTGTTTGATTTTTGTTTAATTTTTATTCTTTATAGGCCGAAGGGCTGGATGACAATGCTGAGAATCCGGAGCAGGTCCTTGCAGAATGCGCAGAGAAGTTTTCCACGCCAGACTACATTATGGAGCCGGGCATATTTTCACAACTTAAACGGTTAGTAGGGCAAAGAACCCAAGCAAGTTTAAACTATTCAATTTAATAGCTATTTTCAGTCTGGGGGCAGTCCAGTTCAAGTTATTGAGCAGCTATCACATAACTACACAGCTGTTGCTCAAATGGCTAACCTTATTGCAGAATGGTTGATAATTGGAGGTAAATTCATGGTCCATGCCTTTCAGGTATTAATAAAGTTATCCTGTAGGTGTTAAGGTTCAAGATGTACAGGCAATGGTAGAAAACCACTTGAAAGACATGATTCTTAAAACATTCGATCCAAAAAAGGCAGACACCATATTTACAGAAGAGGGTGAGACTCCGGCCTGGTTGACAGAATTAATAGAACATCCCACATGGAGGTCTCTTATTTACCGTTTAGCAGAAGAGTATCCGGACTGTTTGATGCTAAACTTCACCATAAAGGTTCATTTCTGAACAAATTCTATTCTCTTCTAATGTTATACGACTGTCATTTTTTGTTAATAGTTAATATCTGATGCTGGATTCCAAGGGGAAATCACCAGTATATCTACAGCAGCTCAGCAACTTGAAGTATTCTCCAGGGTTCTTAAAACTTCAATCACTGGATTCCTTAATAATCCGGAAGAATGGCAAACCACAAGCAGAGAATGTGCAGTAAGTGTTAAGTTATTGCTGTATATGTCTCAATACATAGTTGCCAAATACTTTCAGAAAATGGTATGTCACGGTCAACATACATACGTTTATAGCCAGATTATAATGCAGGTTCTTGCAAGGGAAGCCAAAGGTGGCAGTAGTATGAGACGATTGTCTCAAGAAATTACCAAATGCGCACAAAAGAAGTAAGCAGCTTGATTGAACGAAATAGGTTTTGCCAGCAAATAATACGCGGTTGACGTCTTCAGCGGCTAAGTAACAGAAACTTGAAAGAATCGGCCAATCAGCAACAGTCAAACGAGCCTGATGGTGCCCAACCCCGCCCCGATATCCCCACCACTTTTCACAGTATAAATATCAGAACAGTCAACTTTTCACTCTTAAGTTGCAAGTTACACTTGTTTAGCCGACGTAATTAGTTAAGAACTCAGCCGCATTTGCTGTCGAAACCTTTACGATTATAGATATTAATTAAAACAAATTGTTATTAGCGGTCACGATATTACTCCCATAACGATGGCTTTGAATGGGGCTTCGGCGCATCCGCAAGCTTGTCAAGCTTTAACGTCAATGTTGTCGAGGAACGCACTGAATCCTGCGGACATAACTGTACTATTTAGAAATTACTCATCTTCCGATCCTCCTCCGATTGATCTCATTCGAACGCCGCAATTTTTAGGTGAAGAAAAATTTTTTTTTTTTTTAACAAACACTTCACTTATTACGTTTTAGAACTCTTGGTCGATTCGCTGTTTAAATCGGGGGTAAAACTGAATCCTGAACACAAACCGAAGTACATTTATTTGCTGGCATGTGCCGCGTGCGTTTGTGAAACTCAGGCGAAAAAGGGGCAAAAGAGAACTTGGAACAAGGACGAACTAAAGGGCACCATTCACGCGATTGAAACCGTTCACAACATTTGTAACGTCAATAAAGGAAGTTCCGAATTAATGGCCGAATTGGTGACGATTTACCAATGTTTAAAGTATTCTGTCGTGGCTGTTGGTATTGTGAGGTGGGTAGAGTGCACAGTAACGGAACCGAGTTACTTTAAACTTTCCACCGAACATTGTCCTTTACATATGGCCATGTTGGACGAGGTTGTCAATTTACATCCCTTACTTCACAATCAAGTGCTTGATCTGCTTATAAGACTGTTCGAATCCAAACAGGACGAGTTGGAAATATTGGTTCAGGTATTTATGTATGTAGTTGTATTTTACACGTATGTTACATGTATATATTCCAGTTGGAAATGAGAAAAATGGTTCTTGATCGAATGGTTAATCTTCTGTGTGCGGGTTGTGTAGTTCCGGTTGTTAAATATATTAAACAGTGTTGGCAAAAAGGTGATACAGATATATCACTTATAAGATATTTTGTCACAGAGGTAAATAAAAAAGTATATTATATTATTCGTTAATTAATGAGGGTATATTTTCTATAAGGTATTAGAAGCAGTTGGGCCACCGTATAGTTCAGAATTCGTCAATTTATTTATGCCTATGGTAGAAAACGATGAAATTACAGGCACAATGAGAGGCGACGGTGAAAACGATCCTGTGTCAGAATTTATAGGTACGACGACAACACATTTTTTTGAAGTTTATTATTTATCTTTTTTTTTTTTTCAGTGTACTGTAAAGCCAATTACATACCGGTTCTATGAACGAAAACAAATAGTTCCGATATTTCATTTTTTACTGATGTTCATATTTTAATAAATGATTATTATTCTATCGTGTCGTTTTATATCACCTATAAGGTATAGGGTATAAAACAGTCATTGTGCGCCGGCGTACGTCGGATGTAAAACGTCCAGATTTAACATACCTTTCCTTTGATTATTTATTTGCTCAGAATCTTCAGGGATAAAATTTTTTTTCTTCGGACTTATGTAATATTAGACATATCCTTTTATAAAAAGCCCTCATTTGTTAGGGAATAAGGAGGGAGTGGTATTTTATCGTAATTGGATTCTTGTGTTTAATTCGTAATAAGGAATCCTAAAAACAACAAAGGAAATCAGCAAAGGAAGAGTAAAACACAAAGAGTAAACATTGACAAATGTTTACTTACTTCTAAAGATGAAAAGTGGCACTTTAAAATAAAAGTATTAAACAGTGTAACTAATTATACTGATATTAACTCTTTAAACATTTAAAAATACTTTTAATGAAAAGATTTCAAAGAATATCTAAAATAGTACCTTATATTATTTTACTTTTTCAAGTACTATTGAAAAAACTAAATGCGAAATTAAGAGATATTACTATTAGTTAGTAAAAAATGGAAAAGAAATTTTGTTCTTAAGATACTATAGTGCCTCCCGTCTTTTTTATTATTCGTCGCTTGTCGTTACTTTTTTCTTTTTCTTCTTCTTTTCAGAACTAGGAGTAGTCGATTCAACTACCGAAGATTCCCCTTCGCTCTTTTTTTTCTTCTTCTTTTTGGATTGCGGAGTGTCTTCCGGTGCTTCATCTTCGATTTCCTCTTTTATTTCTACACTTTCGTCAGCTTCTTGCCGCTGTTGCTTCTTCTTCTTTTTTTTCTTCGAGGAACCTAAAATAATATAAAATTAACGTCAATTTGGTACATCAATTGTCGTATCACAAAAAAATTACCTCCTTCAGTAACCGAAGGTTCCGTCACTGCCTCTTCATCTTCAACTTTTATTTCTTCTTGTATGTGATCACTTTTAGATTTCTTCTTTTTTTGTTTTGGCGTTGCGAATGACGTTTCGCCGTCTTCTACCTTGATTTCAGCGTTTTCTTCTTTAAACGACTTGTTTTCTTCTGAAATTGATCTCTTTCTTTTACTAGCTGGAAGTGTCGAGTCTGCAGCGGCGGAGTACTGTCTTATCTCGCTAAAATTTTAAGGAAACAAAACAGTTCATACAACACGTTTGCTCTTTATTATATATCTTATATACCTGACTCCATGGTATTTTTCAAATTGAGCTTTGGCTTTTCCAGTTCCACTAATCCTCTTTATATTCCCTTCTTCCAGTAGTCGAATTCTAGCTTCTAATTTGGCCTTATGTTCCGCTCCTAAAACGAAAGACGCCTCCTCCCCTAGAGCGTCAACGCGAGAAGCGAGGGCCGTTTTTGCTGCCAACATTCGAGACACTTTTCCTTTGTTTTTAACGCTCGTTTGACCTATCAACTGCGCGTGATAGATTAAACCGTACTTTGGAGTATCCTTTTTAGTTTTTAAAGCTCTGAAGAGAGCCTTTTCTGATCCTAAGATTTGAATAGTCGACGCCGGATATTTAGCCAAATTCATTAAAGAACCAGCATGTGCAATAAGTCTAGCTCCCACAAGGTCTCCTACCAATACGGTTACATTTGGGGCCATGGCCATCATCCTTGTCTTCAGATAATCATACAGTTGGGTACGATAATTAGATATTTCAATGACTTGATCACACAAGTGCTGAATGTTTATTATATCTTCTTCTGATATCTCAGTACCCATGGAAATTTCCGCTGCTTCCTTGACTTTCTCTTCAAGTTCCTCAGGGAGGATGTCAGACAGATCTGAGTCTGCTGTGTGTTCTCTGGTACCAATAATTTTTACAGTTTTTACAAAAGCAATGTTATCTGTAATTATTTTTCCCAACTCAGGAAAATGCCAGCCGTACCATTCTCTACATCTCATCATGTAATTATTGAGTTCCTTGTCTAAATCATCCAACAAACTCACTGCCTGAACGATCATCGTGTCTATTTTGTCAGGTGAGAATTTTAATTTGTATCGAGATAACGAATGAGCTAAACCTAAAGCCATGGCTGTCATTTCTTTTTTGGGAAGTCCTGCCAGAAGACTGTCCAGTTGACAACGAATGCATCTCATTAACTCTTGAACAGCAGTGTTCGATACACATTGCAAATTAAGTTTGTCCTTTATGGCATTTCCTAATTTTGCATCTGCTACCAACAGTTGGTCTTGTACTTCTTTGTCAACATATTTTTTCAACACCTTCTTAAGACTCTTCGACAATTTGCCCTCCACAGCAGCTGTGGTTGCAGCAAGAGCTTCAGTAGTGTCAGTGAATTTTTCAAAATGTTTTAATTTAACACTGAAAGAGACAAATTTGAAGAAATAAACCGTCTAAATTGTACACAACGAGGAAACGCTTACATCTTACTAGCCGCTTCCGGTGTTTCAAATTCCAGATATAAGTTATCCGTCTGTTTAAGTTTGTTTTCGTTAAGAAGCTAGGCATGGAAAAAGTGAGGTTAAACGAGTTAAAAATCCGAATATAAGACGTATTACCTTAAAAATAGCGTAACCCGCCGGGGTTTCAAAAAGCACCAACATTTTGAAGACACACACACACACACCAGGAATTACTTCTTAAATTAAATAAGAAACCATAAAAACAAACTTTGAATTTCAAGACACATGAACACGTAACCTAAAATTCTTCGAGTTTCGACTATTTCAAAAAATCTAGGTTAGGCGACCATAGATATTAAACGATGATCGATTATCATAGATAAACCTGAAACAAATAGAGAGTCTGGCCAACTAGTCCAGGATTAACATGAAACGCATCATTACCTCCCCAAATCTATGTATTATCCTTCACAATACGCAACACCTTCCATTTGGTCATTTTAAAATATTCTTTCTTTTGGGGCTTAATCTGTTGCCGGGAGATTCCTACATATTATACATTTCGACGACGCAAGAGATGGAAAATCTTTAGTTCTGTTCTGAGATTGAATCAGTCTTGAACACTAAAGCTTCCTTTTTTAAATTGGAATCTGATTCATCTCTTAAATGCCGTCAGGGGTAGCGTGCTAGTGGGCTCACGACACCGAGATCAGCCGACACTTCTCGCAGTGTTGCTACTTCAGGTGATCTCGTTATCTTCTATCATAGGCCAAATTACCTTGGTTTCTTGAATTGTTCGTCTCTAATTCTTCCATGCTTTTCTTAAATGTTTCTAAGACCTCATTACCATCTCCAATAGTTTGGAGGTGGTACGAATGTTTGAAAAAAAAAAAAAAGACTAACAGCGGCGTTAAAAATATAGTCTTTTTTATTTGGTGTTAAAAATATAGTCTTTTTTACTTGGTGTAAAAAAGCAAGCAAAACACTTGTTGTGTTTGCACTTGGAACAATATTATTAATTCATACCATACCATACCATACCGAAGTATTACCTATTACCTTACACTTTGTCTTCATTTCTCACTACACTAAACACTATATGCACTAGCTGAAAAGGAATTTGAAACATTTGATTAGCGGACCTACTTGGGAGGCTTCGGCTAGACCTAGCAATAGCAAGGGTTCACCGAAACCTCTTATCTGTCCAGCGTCGGGTGTCCAGGGTCTAGGGTCCAACGTCCGGAGTCCAGGATCTAACGTCCAAAGTCCAGGGTCCTCCTCTATTCGTTCCACCCCATCTCATCTCATCCCATCACACACACACACTCACTTCACTAAAAAACGCCACCAACTTTTCGCGAAAATAAAATGATAGAAAAGCACTAGAAAATACACTAACACTATTGGATGGACCTGAAACAATAGAATGAATCGTATGTTAGAACATTCGGAAATAAATCGCAACGTGGTGAAATTTACCTTTGTCCAAACCAATCCCAGCTATAATATTGTTGATCTTCTTTTGCGATGAGATAGGGGTTGGAAATGAAGAAAGAAAAATTCTGTAAAAGAAGGAGATAAAGTATGAGACAATGTCAAAAGTGTTAAATGGTGATTAAATAACCGAAGTCTTATGTGAATTTGTTAACTTGTCGTTAACAAATTCGTACCATACCTACGTTTACGTAATTACCTTAACACTTTATCTTCCTCGCTACACTTAACACTATATGCACTAGCTGAAAAGGAATTTGAAACATTTGATTAGTGGACCTACTTGGAAGGCGTCGGCTAGACCTAGCAATAGCTAGGGTTCACCGATACCTTTTATCTGTCCAGCGTTGGATGTCGAGGATCCCATACGCTATGACCAGAGTCCGTGGTCCTCTTCTATCCAGTCATATACATTTACGCTCGAAGAAACGAACACATAACACACTTGGTTGGTCCTGAAATAAAAGAGGAAATCGTATGTTAGCATGTTTGGAAATAGGTCACAGTACGGTCAAAATTACCTTTGTCCAAACCAACTCCAAGTTATTCGTAATCCAATGGCAAAATCACAGGGATTGTAGGACCCATGACTTAGTGCGTGATAGTTGTTCTTCTTTTGGTTTTGCTTAGAAGTAGTAGGGAATTGTTTCGGAATGTAATTAATTCTTAACATTTTTGGATGTTTCTGAAACGATTAAGTAAATCGTATGTCAATGTGTTTGAAAACAAGCAACAATAGCGCAAAACTTACCCATGTCCAAACCAACTCCAAGTTGTTCATAACCCGTTGGCAACGTCAAAAAGAATTCTGGATTCATGACCACTGACCAGGTCTTCAATTGTTGTTCTTGCATTGCGATGAGAAGTAGGGAAAGGTTTTCGGATATATTTTAGAAAAACAGGAGTCACGATCCCCCCGGTTATGGGTGTTGGGGGAAACCATGAGCTTGCGTGGGCAGGGTCGCTAGTCCCTGAAATAGGTCTGTCCTTCACCGGGATCGTAAAGGGGTACCTATCCGCTACCCTATTTTGATTTTCTAGAACAATCTCTCTTCGAAAGGGATGTGTTTTTGAGGTGATCGACGGCACGCTGGTTGACGCCCTCCACCACCCCCGCAAATTCATTCGCCTTTTTTGCGGTCGTCAACATACTTTCCAGTTTAAAAACTCTTTTTTCAGTTGAAATTCTGAAAAACAAAGCAATTATATGAATACAAAACAACTTAGGGGCCAGTACACATCAATCGTCAATCATACCTTTGAGTTTGAATTCAATTGGAATGTCATTTCTTTCCTTTTAATTGCCGTCAAAGGTAGCACGCTACCCCTGAGTGGGCGCACGACACCGAGATCATCCGAGACTTGTCGCAGTACCACTACTTCGAGTGATCTCGTTATCTTCCATTATAAACCAAATTACCACGGTCCTTTGAGTTGTTCATATCCTACCCTTCGATACTTCACTCCAGCATATCTAAGATCTCTTTACCATTTTCAAAAGCTTGGCGAAGGTACGAGAGTTTGAGATCAAACAAAAAAAAGATAGCGAGGTTAACAGTAGTGTTAAAAAAATTTGCCTAGTGCAAAAGCAAGCAAAACACTTGTTGTTTGCAATTGGAGCAATTTTTAATTCATACCATACCGTACCATACCATACTGTACCATACCGAAGTATTACCTATTACCTTACACTTTGTCCTCATTCCTCACTACACTAAACACTATATGCACTAGCTGAAAAGGAATTTGAAACATTTGATTAGCGGACCTACTTGGAAGGCTTCGGCTAGACCTAGCAATAGCTAGGGTTCACCGAAACCTCTCATCTGTCCAGCGTCGGGTGTCCAGGGTCTAGGGTCCAACGTCCGGAGTCCAGGAACCAACGTCCAGAGTCTAGGATCCAACGTTCAGAGTCCAGTGTCCTCCTCTATTCGTTGCGCCCCATCTCATCCCATCACACACACACACACACTCACTTCACTAAAAAACGCCACCAACATTTCGCGAAAATAAAATGATAGAAAAGCACTAGAAAATACACTAACACTATTGGATGGACCTGAAACAATGGAACGAATCGTATGTTAGAACGTTCGGAAATAAACAGCAACGTGGTCAAATTTACCTTTGTCCAAACCAATCCCAGCTATAATATTGTTGATCTTCTTTTGCGATGAGATAGGGGTTGGAAAGGAAGAAAGAAAAATTCTGTAAAAGAAGGAGATAAAGTATGAGAAAATGTCAATATTATTAAATGGTAATTAGATAACCGAAATCTTATGTGAATTTGTTAACTTGTCGTCAACAAATTCGTACCATACCTACGTTTACGTAATTACCTTAACACTTTATCTTCCTCGCTACACTTAACACTATATGCACTAGCTGAAAAAGAATTTGAAACATTTGATTAGTGGGCCTACTTGGAAGGCGTCGGCTAGACCCAGCAATAGCTAGGGTTCACCGAAACCTTTTATCTGTCCAGCGTCGGATGTCCAGAATCCAATGTGCTATGTCCAGAGTCCATGGTCCTCTTTTATCCAGTCATTGATACACGTTTACACTCGAACGAACACGTACCTAACTCATTTGGTTGATTCTGAAATAAAAGAGCAAATCATATGTTAGCATATTTGGAAATAGGTCATAATATGGTCAAAATTACCTTTGTCCAAACCAACTTCAAGTTATTCGTAATCCAATGGCAAAATTACAGGGATTCTAGGATCCATGACTACGTGTTTAAATGTTGTTCTCCTTTTGCTTTTGATTAGAAGTAGGAACTTGTTTTGGAAAGGAAATTCTTAACACCTTTAGATGAACCTGAAACTATTAAGCAAATCGTATGTTAATATATTTGGAAACAGGCAACAACGTCGTAAAATTTACCTATGTCCAGTGTCCAAACCAACTCCCAAGTTGTTTTGTTCATAACCCGCTGGCAACGTCAAAAAGAATTCTGGATTCATGGCTACTGACCAGGCATTCAATTGTTGTTCTTGCATTGCGATGGGAAGTAGGGAAAGGTTTTGGGACATGTTTTAGAAAAACAGAAGGAGATAAAGGTTGAGTGAGACACGACCCCCCCGGTTATGGGAGTTGGGGGAAATCATGAGCTTGCGTGGGCAGGGTCGCCAGGCCCTGAAATAGGTCTGTCCTTCACCGGGATCGTAAAGGAGTACCTACCCGCTACCCTATCTTAATTTTCCAGAACAATAGGATTAAGTTTTCGAAGAAATTTATGCGACGCTGGTTGACGCCCTCCACCACCCCCGCAAATAATCTATACACTTCTTTGCGGTCGTCAACATATACTATACTCAGTTTAAAAACCCTTTTTTTCAATTGAAATTCTGAAAGAGAAAACAATTCTATGAATACAAAAAATAAGAGGCCAGTACATCAAACGTCAATCATACCTTTGAGTTTGAATTAAATTGGAATGTCATTTCTTTTCATCTAAGTGCCGTCAAGGGTAGCACGCTACCCCTGAGTGGGCTCATGACACGGAGATCATCCGGGACTCCCCGCAGTGCCACTACTTCAGGTGATCTCGTTATCTTCCATGATAGACCAAATTACTATAGCTTTTTGAGTTGTTCATATCCTACCCTTCGATACTTCACATCCAAGACCTCTTTACTACTTCCAAAAACTTGGCGAAGGTACGAAAGTTTGAAAGTGAACAAAAAAAAATAGAAATGTTAACAGTGGTGTTAAAAGTATAAAGTCTTTTTCACTTGGTGTAAAAAAGCAAGCAAAACACTTGTTGTGTTTGCACATAGAACAATATTATTAATTCATACCATACCATACCATACCGAAGTATTACCTATTACCTTACACTTTGTCTTCATTCCTCACTACACTAAACACTATTTGCACTGGCTGAAAAGGAATTTGAAACATTTGATTAGCGGACCTACTTGGGAGGCTTCGGCTAGACCAAGCACTAGCAAGGGTTCACCGAAACCTCTTATCTATCCAGCGTCGGGCGTCCAGGGTCTAGGGTCCAACGTCCGGAGTCCAGGATCCAACGTCCAAAGTCCACACGGTCCTCCTCTATTCGTTCCACCCCATCTCATCCCATCACACACACACACACTCACTTCACTAAAAAACGCCACCAACTTTTCGCGAAAATAAAATGATAGAAAAGCACTAGAAAATACACTAACACTATTGGATGGACCTGAAACAATAGAACGAATCGTATGTTAGAACATTCGGAAATAAACTGTAACGTGGTTAAATTTACCTATGTCCAAACCAATCTCAGCTATAATATTGTCGATCTTCTTTTGCGATGAGATAGGGGTTGAAAAGGAAGAAAGAAAAAATCTGTAAAAGAGGGAAATAAAGAATGAGACAATGTCAAAAGTATTACATAAATGGTGATTAAATAACCGAAATCTTATGTGAATTTGTTAACTTGTCGTCAACAAATTCGTACCATACCTACGTTTACGTAATTACCTTAACACTTTATCTTCCTCGCTACACTTAACACTATATGCACTAACTGAAAAGGAATTTGAAACATTTGATTAGTGGACCTACTTGGGAGGTTTCGGCTAGACCTAGCAATAGCTAGGGTTCACCGAAACCTCTTATCTATCCAGCGTTGGATGTCCAAGGTCAGCGCTTCAAACTGCAAGGTCATTTTACGTCCCAATCGACTACCAATCGCAAACGCTTCCATCTTTTTGCACGTGCAGTGGAATGAACATAATTATAACCCATTTTCGCTTTACCTGAAACAAATAGAAAAAATTGTAGGTCAGCGGACCTGAAAACTGTATGTGTGTAGGTATATGTTATGCGCATCTACCCCTACCCCTAGCACTTTAAAGGCATGTTACGTTTAAGTGCAAGTCATCCCGATAAACAAACAATAAAATTAGTACAAAATTGATTATTTATACGCCAATGATGAGAGCTTACAATTAGAAGAACGTAATAATTATTGAAGATTTAGAGGTGTTATAAAATGGCGCCTCGTCATTGTTGAGAATGTGTCAAAAACTTTGAAACGCAAAATATAATCAAAAAATATAGTTACCAAAGAAAAAATACATTCCGAAGATGGTAAAAGTTTCGAATAAACTAATGGATGTCCAATAGTCACCAAGCCACAATTATTTTTTTGTTAATAGTAAAAATTAACACAGATCAAAAGCAAGTCTTTCGGTTACTGCGCAGATTGGAAACTGAGTAAAGTGCCACGTCACTACCAACCATTAACATTTCATTTACACCATTGTTGTTAACATTTCGTTTCTATGGGACTTTTGTATATCAATTTATAACACTTTAATGCAAAATAAGCAAAGTGGAAATTATTGATATCGAAATTTAACTACGTAATTAATAGTTATAGATAAATATCACAATGGGTCTGCATTGTTTAAACGTAAAATACAATTAAAAAATGCAGTTAGCAAAGAAAAAATGCACTCAAAGAATGGCAAATGTCCCAAAGAAACAAATGATAACAAAATTCACTAAGTCACACTCTTCTTTTTATAAAATATTTGAAACTTACACGGAACAGATGAAAGTCGTCTTAGTAAAAAAATCAATGATATTGAACGACATGGCCACCACTTCAACGGAATAGATTCAAAGAAACAACTAACACCTTTCGTAATTCGCACTACCTATTACTTTGCAACAATCACCTGATTGTAGACATCCGCTACTGTTTATCCAACTTTAACGAGAAAAATATACTTCGAAGTTCAAATAATTCGAGATGAGTTCTATTGAGTTATAATCAAACAGAACCGCATTGCATTGTCGAGGAGATGGAAGACGCCGCCATCACACGACCATACACGAGCCAATCAGTCGTTGGTAGGAGTAGAGGGGAAATCTGATGTACAGGGCGTATTAAATCTTATAACTTTTAGTTCAAAAAATTGTAATTTAAAATGAAAGGTGATGAACAGATACAAAAAACTGCTAGTTAAAAATAAGCTTTATGTTTCAGAAAACAGAAATTTAGATATTTAAATTCACCTTCAAACAATAAAAATTGATATCTTTAATAATTAGTTTTATGCTAAAAAAGTTGGTTTTTACTAATAACTTTTATTAAATTTTCTTATCTGTAGGATATCTATCAAAAGGTATTTTTTTGATTTTACAGGACAAAGGATACAATAAAAAAACCATTGTTTATATATGTACTTACAAGTTGTTTTCTTATAGATTACGAAAAGAATATTCGTAATACTAATAACCAACTTTTATGAGCGTTGAAAACCGTAAAAGTAGATACTTTAAAAACTTCTAATCTGTCATTAAAAGAGCTATTTTTATATATTTTTTGTCATGTACCTGTATACCCATCATTTGTAATATACCTATAGGTATTAAATAATAGAACCTTTCACTCAAAATCTATCTATAAGTGTTAGATATTAATTATGAATTTACATTTTGTATGTTCACGGTCGTAAAGAAAAATAACATCCTGTACAGCATTAAACGCTTTGCACTTGCCACAGTAACAGATTCGTTACCAAACAAGATCCTATTGGACGAGGCGAATCGCTCGCTCACTTTAACACATCTATAAACCTTTCTCCTCTCTTTCGCAAGAATGGAATCTTCCACTTTTTTATACCTATGTTGACCAATTTTAGAATACTTACAATTTAGATATTATTATTATTACTATACTCTCGTTTTAAAAAATATTTCAACAAAAATACAACAGACAATTTTTGCCTTTGTATCAGATGCCTAAATTAATAAACAATCAAATGGCGATCGATCGATTGTTGAAAATGCCGAAAGTTTTAATTACGTCTAACAAGCGAAAAAATAGCAACAGAAAGTAAAAAATACTGACCTCTTGTACTAAACGACCCCCAGAACACAATTAATAATAGTATTTTTTGATAACACTTAAACTTTTTAACAAAAACTGAGTTAATTTTGCAAAAATCATCAAGTACAACCTCAAGGCTACACAGTTAGAACTAGAAAGATAGACGAAGTATACGTTCTGACCAATGAGAAACAAGAACGACGCATACGTCATCGGTGAATTTCTAAGGACTCTTAGTTTTTGTGTTGCGATGTTTTAATGTTTCTGTATTAAAAATATATATTTTCACATGTTTATTTTAAATATTAAATAGACCGAATATATACAGGGTGGTTAAAATTCAGTGGCTTATTAGACATTTATGGAATATTAACGGAAGGAAATTTTTGAAAAAGATCGTGTTGTAGTTACGACGCATGGTGGTAGGTACATTTTTAAAATATTTTGAATTTTGCAGCACTTCCGGTTATACTTAGGTATTTTAAATGGAACTGTAGATGTTTTCGCGACTAATTCAAATATAACACAATTTTAAGAAAAGTTTAATAACCAATTTATCCACCTAGGATTAGATAATTTAATTTATAAAAAAAAATTCAGTATGGCAATCCAAACAATAAAAAATCATAACTTTCCCAAAAAGTGTCATAGAGTAATAAAATTTTTACCGGTTGTAGTACAGGTTTAGTACTAACATACTGCCAAAATTAAGCCTCATAATTTATACAGGGCGTTCATAAAAAAAATCCAAAGTTCAAAAACTTCAAATATGAATATCCTCGTTCTTTTTTTTTTAAACGGCACTTACAATATATTACAGTTTCATTCGATTGCTCTTTCGCTCCTCTTTCGATCCATTGAGATGTTTCCTATTATTGTATTTGCAAAATTTTTAGTAATTTTTAATTTTAATTTTGAATACCTAGCTAGTTTCCGTAATTTTGGTGTTATAAAAGTGTGCCACGGATAACTAACGCTAAAAGAAGATAAAAACGGTTCTTTGGATTAATTTATTTACAAAAATTTCTCAAAACCGAAAAATCTTTGTAATATAAATTAATGGAAAAAAAGGTACCTATTTGTTGTGATTTTGCTTTGATTGTCGTTAGTTGTCAATTGCCTAAGCTACATTTTTATTATGGCAAAATTAATGAAATTATCTACATATTTTAAAAATCCAAAATTGCTCAAATTATTTTAAATAAAACGATAGAAAATAACTTAATGGATCGAAAGAGGAGAAAAAGAGAAATCGAATGAAAAAATAAAATATAGTAGGTCCAATTTTAAAAAACGAATTAGGTTATTCATGTTCGAAGTTTTTAAACTTTGATTTTTTTATGAACGCCCTGTACAAATGATGAGGCATAGTTGCGGCAGGACGTTAGTCTTAAACCTCTACTACAATCAGTAAAAAATTCAGTACTTTTAGTCACTTTTTGGAAAAATTATGATTTTTTATTCTTTGGTTTGTGGTACCTACTTAATTTTTTTCTGTAGGTAAATTAAATTATCTCAAAAACTGATCATCCTAGGCGTACAAGTTGGTTATCGAACTCTCCTTAAAATTTAACGTTTTATTCGAATTCGTCGTAAAAAATATACCATTCCGTTTATAATAACAAAGTTCCGGTAAGTATAACCGAAAGTGCTACAAAGTTGAAAATATTTTAAAAATATAGACAACGTGTCGTGAGTATAAAATGATTTCTTTCAAAATTTTCCATAAACGTCTAATAGGCCACTGAATTTGTATCACCCTGTATGATTAGCCATTTATTATAAAATAAAAATAATGAAATTACGTACAAAACAGAGATTTTTTTTAAATATCATAACGGTACCGCATCGTTATGTTGCCTAAATAATGTTTCGATAACTTTTACCCGAAAAAATAAACCTAACTAAAAAACGCCTAGTTTTCCCATAAAGAACAAATGAATAGGAACCTAATAACAAAATCGCCAAATAAATAAAGAATCTTTAGGTATAAAAATAAAATATGTATTTAAAAATCCGAGTTCTGTCTGACGACATATTGACCTGCGCAATACGTAAAGTTTTTACACGAATTTGACTGCCATTAAAAAAGAGGTTTCGCTTTTAAACGTTAACAATAATTGTACTTATTCATTTTAATACCTTAACACATGCACTTGCACTTAACACAGCCTTATTTAGTTGCACCCTCAAAAAGATGAACGCAAAAGTCATTTAATGTTACGTGAATTTCTTTAAGGGTGCAGGCAAACCTGGCTTATAAAACCATAAGAAAATTTGAAACAATTGAAAAGTGTGCTTACTTGGAAGGGGTCGTTGGTCTGCTGGACCTGAAACAATAGAACAAATCGTACGTCAGTACATCTGAAAATAAGTACCTAACAGAGTGATCATGTTTATACCTTCGCCTGTTAGTCTCTTATTCGTCTTCTGCAGGCCGATGGGGTGACGGATACCAACTATTTTCGAGACCATCATTCTTCTATAATCACATCTACATTTGAATGAACACCTCTAACACACTTGGATAGATCTGAGAAGATAAAACCAATCGCACGTCAAAACGTTTGGAAAAGAGTTCCAACTTGGTCCAATTTACCTATGACCAAGCCAACATCTAAGTAGTCGTTTAAAAATCGCCGCTGTCAAAATGAATGATCCTGGATCGGAGGTAACGTGCCTGACTGTTGCTTCTCCTTTGTGAAGAATGGTAAGGAATGGTAGGTACTGGCAAAAAAACGCCAAGGAGAAAGGAAAATTATGGTAGAAGGAGAAAGTGAAGGTTGAGACACGATCTCCCCGGATATAGGAGGTTAGGGCGATCATGAGCTAACGTGGGCAGGGTCGCCAGGCCCTAAAATAGGTCTGTCCTTCACCGGGATCGCAAAGGAGTACCTACCCGCTACCCTCTTAGTCTTCTAGAACGGTTTTGTCTTTTTCGAATACGATTATTTTTTTCTTTAATTGCCGTCAGGGGTAGCACGCTACCCCTGAGTGGGCTTACGACACCGAAATCACCTGGGACTACTTGAAGGTAGTCCTAACGACATCAGGTGATCTCGTTACCTTCTACAATAGACCAAATAACTTTGGTTTCTTGAGATCTTCATCTTTAACCCTTCCATACTTCATTCCAGCTTATCTAAGACCTCCTTACCATTTCCAAAAACTTGGCGATGGTACGAAATTTTGAAAGTGAACAAAAGAATGTTAATAGCGGTGTTAAAGCTATAGTCTCTTTTATTTAGTGCACTAAGCAAGCAAAACACTTGTTGTGTTTGCACTTAGAACAATATTATTAATTCATACCATACCATACCATACCGAAGTATTACCTATTACCTTACACTTTGTCTTCATTCCTCACTACACTAAACACTATTTGCACTGGCTGAAAAGGAATTTGAAACATTTGATTAGCGGACCTACTTGGGAGGCTTCGGCTAGACCTAGCAATAGCTAGGGTTCACCGAAACCTCTTATCTATCCAGCGTCGGGCGTCCAGGGTCTAGGGTCCAACGTCCGGAGTCCAGGATCCAACGTCCAAAGTCCACAGGGTCCTCCTCTATTCGTTCCACCCCATCTCATCTCAACCCATCACACACACACACTCACTTCACTAAAAAACGCCACCAACTTTTCGCGAAAATAAAATGATAGAAAAGCACTAGAAAATACACTAACACTATTGGATGGACCTGAAACAATAGAACGAATCGTATGTTAGAACATTCGGAAATAAATCGCAACGTGGTCAAATTTACCTTTGCCCAATCCAATCTCAGCTATAATATTGTTGATCTTCTTTTGCGATGAGATAGGGGTTGGAAAGGAAAAAAGAAAAATTCTGTAAAAGAGGGAGATAAAGTATGAGACAACGTCAAAAGTATTAAATCGTAATTAAATAATCGAAATCTTATATGAATTTGTTGTTAACAAATTCGTCCCATACCTACGTTTACGGTATTACCTTAACACTTTATCTTCCTTCCTCAATACACTAAACACTATTTGCACTAACTGAAAAGGAATTTGAAACATTTGATTAGTGGACCTACTTGGGAGATTTCGGCTAGACCTAGCAATAGCTAGGGTTCACCGAAACCTCTTATCTATCCAGCGTCGGGTGTCCAGGATCATTGCTCTAAACTGCAAAGTCCTCTTGCTTATGCCCGAAGAACCATTGCGTCATACTATCACACAATCGATCACCAATCGCAAAAGCATCCATCTTTCCACGGGAATGAAAACTTTTGGTTTTACCTGAAACAAGCAGAAAAAAATCGTAACAACAAAATTGACAATACAGAATTTTATTCTATTAGAAAAATAGGTGGTTACGATTAAAATTACCGTCGATATTTCATTCTTTATAGGTAACAATGAGGTATATGCATAGGTTGAGAGCTCTCGATTAGAAGAATGTTGGCTTTTAACTAATTTAAAATTATAGCAAAATGGTGCCACATTATTGAGAACGTATCAAAAACTTTGAAACGTAAAATATAATTAAAAAATATAGTTACCAAAGGAAAAATACACTCCATGTATGACAAAAGTCTTAAAGAAACGAATAATAACAAAATTCAGTAAGTCACATTCATTTCTTTTATAAAATGTTAGAAATTAACACAGAACAAACGCAATTCACTGAGTAACGATTAGGAAATGTTTCCTTTATACCATTGTTGTTAACATTTTGTTTCTATGGGATCATTATAGCACTTAATAACCAAAGATGAAATTATTTACCTACATAGAAGTTTAACAACATAACTATTAGTTGTAAACGAATATAAAAACACAATTAAAACCGAAAATTTGAAACGTAAAATATAATCAAAAAATGTAGTCACTAAAGAAAAAATGCAATCAAATGATGGCAAATGTCCTAAGGAAACAAATAACAATAAAATTCACTAAGCAACACTTTTTTCTCATATAAAATATTTAAAACTTACACGGAACAGATGCAAGTCGTTTTAGTAGGAAAATCAATGATATTGGACGACATGGCCGCCACTTCAATGGAATACAATCGAAGAAACAAATTGTAAAAATACAAGGGAACTAACACCTTTCCAAATAGGTACGCACTATCACTTTGCATAAATTACTTGAGGAAAAACAACTATTTATCAAATTTTAACAAGAAAATGTAGATACTTGGAAGTTCAAAGAATTCGGTACGAGTTCTACCGAAAGATGAAATAAGCCGAAAAGTATAGCATTATTCCAGAAAAGGATGATGACGCCACCACACGACAACGCACGAGCCTATCAGTCGTTGGTAACAGTAGAGGGGAAATTTGATACACAGGGCGTATTAAATTTCTAAAAACTATTACACAAAAAAATATAACAACAAAAAGAAAAGCGTTGCTAAAAACGTACGCTATTTTCTAACGTTTAAAAGTCCAAAGGTACCTACGATAAGAGTGCGCAGGTATTAATGAAGAATTAACATTTTATATATTCGTGGCAGTAAGGAATAATAACACCCTGTACCCACTTTACTTTACACATCACTACCTTACCTCACTCTTCCTCAAGAATGGACTCTTCCATTTTTTTAGGCAGATAGTTATTTAGATATTGGAATATGGAAACTTTTAGAATATAATTTACTTTTAGCAATTTTAGACAGTCAAAAACAAGTGATTTTATAAAACATATGCGTTCGCAACATATGAGTCCCAAAAAAAAAATAGAATGCCTAGGTAACTCTACACCTCCTTTTTGTTCCAAATGTTTTCAACTACTTATCAAAAAATAAAATCGGCAAAAATAGAGGCGTAGATACCTAGTAGGTACCTATTACAAGCAATGCGATTTTTGAAAAAAAATATTTTTTTACCAAAATATACTGCGAAACACTAATGATGCTTATATCAAATAGTTAAATTACATTCGTTGCAATGACATCGGCATTTTTCACAAACGGCAAAATGGCGATCGACCGTTTGTTGAAAATGCCGAAAGCTTTAATTACCTCTAACAAGCGAAAAAATAACAACAGAAAGTAAAAAATACTGACCTTTTGTACTAAACGACCCCCTGAACATAATTCACAACAATATTTTTTGATAACACTTAAACTTTTTAAAAAAAACTGAGTTAATTTTGCAAAAATCATCAAGTAGAACCACAAGCCTACACAGTTAGAACTAGAAAGACAGACGAAGTACGTTCTGACCAATGAGAGACAAGAGCGACTCATACGTCATCGGCAAATTTCTAAGGACTCTTAGTTTTAGTTTTGCCATGTTTTAATGTTTTTATTTTAAAGATGTACATTTTCACTTGTTTATTTTATTCATGTTTTAAAAATTCTTACATATTAAAATAGAATAAACTAAAAACGCTTTTAGATGTAGCAAAAAGTTTTATTGAAACTCGATTACATCTAAAAGCGTTTTTAGTTTATTTTATTTTAATATTTAAAATATTTATAATATTTAATTTTAAATATTTAATATTTAAAAGATGTTTCACAATTTCCCGTCTATGAACTCGATTGAAAGTTTTAAAAAGTCCTCTTCATGGACCATATGAAACAACTGTATTTCTATAAGAAGAGCAACTAATAGAAGATCAATATTGTTAATTTGTTAGCAAATTTTTGGAGACAATTAAGTGCCTAGGTACTATAGAAAAATTCGTTTGAAAAAATCCATTCTTTTAGGAAAACTCATTTTTGAAAATCAGACAAGCATCATTTTCTAGTAAAAAAAATTCTTCTGAACAACGTTCTAATTTAACTTTTTTTCGCTGAAATCAAAATGAAAAAAGTTGTAGAATAAAAAAGAAAAATCGACCTTAAATTGTTTATAGAAATTTAACATTCAGACTTTTTTACAAAATTAAATGCAAAAATCAGATCTACTTAGTCTAAACTTTTACACTCAAAATTGTAATTCAACTATAGATATTATATCTGTATTCGTCATATTTAATATTTAAAACATGAATAAAATAAACAAGTGAAAATGTACATGTGATAATAAACATCACACGGTTTTAGCAGCACGTTGTTACATTTTTTTTGTTTTATTTGTCATCTATCGGATGAACACGTAAATATATGGATAAATTAATAATACTTTTGTAACGTTCAATAGGTTCCTTTAAGTTATATTTTGTTAGTTAATTTATTTCTCGTTAGAGAAAGAAATGATGAGTTTTTTTTAGATAGATAGAGAAAAGAATTTAAGGTCGAGTGGTTGAAGAAATTGAAATACCTAATTGTGCTCCATCAAGTATTTGATTTATTATTCAATTAATTATGTTTCTCTTTATGACTTAGTTTATTGTTGTTTGCAAAAGAATTTATAAAAAATCATTATCTTTTACTGAATTTCGTCATTTTCTTTGTTCATCAATTCATGTTATAAATTGCTATCTTAATTTAAACTTATTAATTATTACCTATGTGATTTTGTAAATTACACTGATTAGCTCTGATGTGTATCACTGGCTCTTTTTTTTCATGATTTTAAATCTTTTATTTAATTACGTCATATTTACATTTTTGGTATTTTTGGTTACAAGTATTTAAATATTTAATTTAGTTCTTGGTTGAACTTGCATACGATCTCATGAATGATTCTCCCTTGTTCTAGATACCTATTAACATTGTTACCCGTGCAGGATAATAAATCTGCGGAGTATTCACGAAACTGTTTTATATTTAATTATGTGTCCTTTTCGGCTTTCTCTTTTGAGATAGAAATTAATAGTGAGGCCCAGATCGTATCCTAATTTTTAACTATGGCTGGGTTGCCTCCTGTATAGGACCTCAGTACCTTCTGGCCGTGCCGGATATCTCTACTAACATGGGTTCTTCAGTTTTGTTTGAAATTTGAGTGTTGGATTTATGTGGGAAGATTAGGGATAAAGCTTGTGCTCATTTTTATTATGATATTTACGTCACTGTCTTGCTGGTTGAACACATCAGAGATGGGTCTTTATTATTATATAGGTATAAATATATATTTATGTAGTCATTTATCTTTTTTGTCACATTTTCTAATTTCTTGTTGTTTTTCATCAAGTAAAGATCAATTGTTAGTATTTTAATGACCTTTTATTTGAATGTGAGCATTCCTAAATTTTTACGCGAGTAACCGGTGCTACCGTTAGTTTTTATATAATATGTTTACCTTTTACGACGTGGGTCCGTCTCAAGTTGAAAGTAAATTTTGAAGTAGACCAACGACCCCTCCCAAGTAAACTTTTCAATTGTTTCAAATTTTCTTATGGATTTATATAGGCCTTTGTCTGCACCCTCAAAGAAATTCACGTAACATCTCGAAGAATGTTTTGCTTAATTTGGAACCAAACATAGCCAACTTGTTACCTAATTAACTTATTGGGAATGAAAAACCTTTATAGCTTTTTGTAAGAATGGCAGATCTCATTGATATGGGCTGATAGAACGTCCAATGGACCGAAATTGAAGCTGCGCTAGCGTATCATTAATGTTTTAGTGCCTTATTCCACTAATTCCGCAATTATCTCATTTCCTTGGCGTCCATTCGGAATTCTGCTTATTCCACGTGATTCTACGTCTCATTTTGCATGGGTATGGATTAAAGGAACGTTGAACGGACCGCAATTGAGGCTACGCCAGAGCAGCATTTGTGGAATATACCATTATTCTGCTAAATCCGCAATTATCTCCTTTTTTCTTCGTCATATTTCTTAGATGTTGAATGAATAGTTCATCCCCTACTCCCACACGGACAGCATTTGAGGCCATTTTATGTTGATATATAAGTAGGCGTGGGAATCATTCGACGCCATTTTGAAGCGTCTCCTCGTGGTCGTCGTAATCTGCCATTTTATTAAGTAGCTCCGTAACAACCCTTCCTGTTGGGATGAATTAGAAAGTTGTTACATTTTTAACAATATTTATTTATTAGATATGAACGTAAATGCCTATTAGGTGCGTGCGGTTAAAAAAGGGAGTGTTCAGTAGGAAAATGGACTGAAAATGCCACATTAAATAGTTTATTTTTTTTGCAATGAAAATTGAAAAGGATGAAAATTTGAAAATCAAATTTTGAAAGGAAAAAAATTATCACCTAATTTTGTTGAAGATAAAGAGGGTTAACGTTTCAATTGGGGATGAAAATGATTCAAACTCAAAATTTCAGTCTTTTATTCTTAACATGGGTAAGTAATCCATTGGCTATTTTATATTTTCCATTTTTTTTTTCTTTTGTAGTGGTCTACCTAAATTTATTTTTATTCTGTATAATTCTTGTTTTTTAATATTTAAAATATGAGTAAATAAACAAGAGAAGTTGCACATCTGGAAGATAGAAACATTAGAACAGCACAAAACAAGAACTAAGATTGATCAGAAATTTTCTTGTTTCTCATTGGTCAGGACGTTCTTCGTCTGTCTTCTAATTTGAATTTGTGTCGTTTTATGAATGTACTTCACGTTTTTTTGCAAAATTAACCTATTTTGTCTAAAAAGTTTAATTGATGTCGAAAAGTTTATTGTTAATTGTGTTCAGGGGTCATTTTTATTTTTTCAGTTGTTAAACGTAATTAAACTGTGGGCATTTTCAACAAGCGATAAACCGCCATTTTACTGTTTATTAAAAAGCGACAGTGTTAATGCAGGAATATAATTTTGGTATTTGATAAAAATATATTGTTTTATATTAACTGTAGTAATTAGTTATGATTTAATTAGTGGAAATTTTAATTTTTATCTAATTATTTTCTATTGAAACGAATTTACTTTTTATTTCTATGGATCCGTATTCATCAGTGAACTCTATAGTAACTGGAACGGATCAGCAGATGAACAGAACGCAGTAAATTTGCGTCAGGAATCTTCCTTTTTTATATTATTAATAAACTATAATTTTAGCGATTCGAATGTTCCATTTTTACTATAAATATAATGCATTAGAAAGAGATGGAAATCCCACACTTTGGCGGGTTGCATAAAAATAAATTTACCTCGCCGAGTTCATATGCCTGGTCCATTCTAGTTGCTATAGAGTTCACTGGTATTCATTGCCACTCTATGGTTTGTTTGACGTTTAGGGGAAGAAAAAGAAAATGATAGTTTTGTTATGATTTGGTTAAATTGTATTTAATTTTGGCAAAGTATTTTAAAAATAGTCAAATAATGGCAGGGTCAGCTTTAAGGCGTTTGATGGCTGAATATAAACGTAATACCGCCACCTGAGTGACATTTTATTTATAACGATGTCTTTATTTATATTTCAGAATTAACATTAAACCCTCCAGAAGGAATTATAGCAGGTCCAGTAAACGAAGAAAATTTTTTTGAGTGGGAGGCTTTAATAACGTATTATTTTATGCCTTTAACCAAAAACGATTTATTAAAATATTTAATATTTCAGGGGTCCCGAAGGTACATGTTTTGAAGGTGGAGTTTTTCCAGCTAAGTTAGTTTTTTCTCCTGATTATCCATTAAGTCCACCAAAAATGCAGTTTACGTGTGAAATGTTTCATCCAAACAGTATGTTAAATGTACTTTAAATTTGATTAATTAATTGCTTATTTGTGCGTGCACTTATTTGTGTAGTTTATTCAGACGGTAGAGTTTGTATTTCAATTCTGCATGCCCCAGGGGATGATCCAATGGGCTATGAATCGAGTGCAGAACGATGGTCACCGGTTCAAAGTGTTGAGAAAATTCTTTTATCTGTCATAAGCATGTTAGCAGGTAAGAAGAGTTAATTTTTATTTATTTTTTTACCGAAACTGTTGTAAAATAAATAATAATAATTATTTTTTTATTTTGGTTAAAAGAATTTATTGCATTTACTGTATGTATCAAATTTAGGTACTTAAAAAACGAAAAAAAAATTAGGTCCCACCGAGATTTGAACTCGGATCGCTGGATTCAAAGTCCAGAGTGCTAACCATTACACCATGGGACCTTTGTGTCAATTTTGTTTTTAAGAACAGCTGTTTAACAGAACAATAACAACTCTAACCATAGGCGTAGATAGGTTTTTCCTAGATGGAATTTTTTCGTTTTTTATTACAGAACCTAACGATGAAAGTGGTGCAAACGTCGACGCTGCAAAGATGTGGAGAGAAAATAGAGATGAATTTAACAAAATAGCTCAGAGAATTGTTAGAAGAACTTTAGGCATTCCCAATTAAATTATATCTTCGATTTTATTAGGTACCTATTTGCCGTAATTTATAAGAAAAAATTATACATTCAGGATTTTATCACGGGGTCTTCACAAGGGGCGAATATATTTATTTAGTGAAATTGTTGAAATTTTATTATTTAATCTATAAATATAAATAAAATCAGTTCTGTCTGTCTGCCTTTCTGTCTGTGCGGATTTATCTTCGAATAATTTCGATGAAACGTTACAGGCATAAACAAAAGGTTATCAGTAACCAAAACCATGTTAAATTAAAATTTATTTACGAATCGTGCGACTAATTGGTTTCGATAATACGAAAAGTGAAACACAGGAGTGGAAAAATCGGTTCTACAGTTTTTTATTTTCGTATTCTTAATAATTCTACATCGATAATGTTGCGGTCAAATAATGAAAACAATATAATTTGTTAGCGGTTTTTATATGTTCTTTTTTTGTTTTCTTGTTTTTATTGACTTTTGTTATTTTGTTCAATTTTTTTAATGTATTATTTATGCATAAAAGGGCAAGTAACTACGTATTTATTTCAAATTTATAGTTAATTAATTTTTAAAATAATTTTGATGCTACTCTCCATTAATCTTCATTCTTTGGCCAATATCCGCCATTTTAATTTTCTTAATTTATTGTTAACAGAAATTAAACATTTATTTATTACAGTTGTTCCATTATTATTGTATTTGGAATCTTAATTTTGTTCGTATGTTTTTTTTTAAAATTATCATTTGCAGATTTTTGTTTTGATTTTCCACTTTATGGGCCTAATTTCTTTTAACCCTACGATATGTCGGTCAAAATCCGCCATTCCGTTTTTTATTATTTTTCTTCTAAATTTCCCAATTTTATTATAAAATGTTGATTTAATATTACTATTATTTAATCAATTTTTTTATTTATTTGTATTCACTACTTTTGTTGTATTTCTTTTTGTTACGCCACTGGTGAGGTGGGATATCTGTTGTTTCACTGTTCTGGTAGAGGGCACAAGCTGTCGATTTTTGTGGCTAGTCGTTTTCGGTTTGATTCGGCAGATGGCCAGCAGTGCCCGATTGGTGAAATATTTAATTTCTATTTAATCAAAAATAAGGTGATTCATAAAAATAACAGCGATGTTATGCATTTTACTTAGACAGTAATTAATGTTTCAACAGTTTATTACTTTAGAATGTTAAATAACCAACTTTTATTACGCCCGCAATGTTATCTGCAATAACACGCTTTTCTAATTTTAATTAAACAAAATAATTACTCTTTGTTAATTAATTACGGTTTATTTTAACATCTATTTTCGTAAATATTTTATTAGATGCTTGTTGTAAAAATTTTGATATGAGTAGACATAATTCATTAATTAACCACGAATGGTTTTAATGAATAACGTAAATGCATGATGTAGTTTTTTTAAAACTAAATCCAAAGTAATTAGGTACTTTAGTTAAAAATATGTTTAATGTTACGTGTTTAGTTTTTGTGTTTTGTGAATAGGTAGTTGGCATTTTTAAACAGTCGGCAAATTGGTGTGCGTGTAGGATATGCGCAGAGCGAACGCAGGCTCCTCGGGAAGAATCTTCCAAGATGGCTGACACTTGTTGGTCAATTTCGCTTTGACCGAGACTTTTCGAACGAAAACAGTGCCTTAAACCGTCGTAATTATTGTGAACGTGAACGCGAGTGAATGTGAAGCGGTTATATATTATTTACACAAAAAAATTGTGCTCTGTAATGATGCATGATCGAGGAAATACGAAAAATGTGTGTTTTCGTTATCGTTGTTTGTTCTGTTTGTGTTTATTCGTGTAGTTATTTAAAATATTGTGTACATAATGGATAACACAACGCCAACAATAAATGAAAGGTAACGATATTTTGGAGTTAATGGTCTTTAAATTTATTTAAACATCTTAGTAGGTATAACGAGTAAATTGGATTAGGCATCACGATTTATCTATTATATGTGCTTACTAGACGCGTCGACCTATGTCATTGAAATTTTCTTTTTCTAATAATGCAAGAATTACGTACTCTAACATAACCGGTTTGTCCGAGATAACATCGTATGCCTGGTATTGTTTAGAATATTCAGTAGTTCATACACCAAGAATTCTGTTGTAGTTAGTGTTAAATGTGCTCTGCCTATTTATTTATTTATTGTTTACATTTTGCTATCTGATTGAAGACACAACAACCCTAATTATCTGGTTTCGTGTTAACCCAATTAATCTAGGAAATATTCTATACGCGTGTTTATCAAAGAGAAATAGCAGAAATTACGGTTATTTATAGTGTGCGTACTCAGCTACTCTTAATCTGATAAGAAAGCATCATTTTACACTTATTTCTTTGTTGAAGGCGTTTGGCATGTGGGTAGGTAGAAATTTCATGATTTCATATCTCTCAGGCATAATGCCTACACACATAAAATAGGTATCGCGTATCGCACTACAAAGATAGTTATTGTTAAAACGTTTTTTTGTTACCTATAATACTAATTAAATGTACCTAGGTACCAGTAGTTTTTCAAAAAATAGTATTTATGTCGAAATAGAAATTTTAACTAATGCTTATCCAGAAATCGATAAACCATTCCACCAAAAACTTCCTTTAAGTACATATATTATTCTGTTTATTAATCAAATTTAAAACCAGTGGCGTGTGATTTGGAGAGGCCATATTATTAGTTCTTGGATAGGTGTATTTACTAAGAAAATATCAATTTTCTAAAAAAAAATTTGTACTTCTTGAAATTCTTAGTTGAAGGGGACAGAATTTAATTATCTTTAATAATTTAATGTATCTATTTAATAGGTAAACAATCGAGGTGAAACAATGTGTGTGTGTATGTATTTACTACATAAGGAAATAATTGAAATTAATTTAAGTGTGTATTGATAATAAATGTGGGGTCTTAAAAAAATATCTCATGTACCTATTGTCTTATAATATACCTACCTATAATAAATAATGAATCACTATTTAAAAAATGAAAACTATAGGTTAAAGGGACAGTAGGTATTTGTTTTACTGTGTTTGAAAATAATTTGTCGTCTCCTGTAATATCTGTTGATAAAATTTTGGCAAGCTTTACAGAAATGCCAAAAATATTTTCAGCTACAATGAGATAATAGATTTCATGTTTAGATGTACCTACCTATCTATTTATTATTTATAGGTAGATACATGTATTGATTGTATTATGTAAACAAAGTACCCACCTGCCTAAACAATTTGTTTTTGTTTTTTATTTTTCTCACAATCCAATTTTCACAAATATTTTAGACTTCGTTGTTTAATGTTAATTTTTCTTCATGCCAACGCCTTTTAGTTTCAGCAACAGTTATTTGATAAAGTCGATAATTGTCCTATAATTGTATGTTCTCCGTTGTCTAAATTTTTAAATCAGTTTTAATTAACTCTTCACGCTTAAATTAAGATACATACTTAAAACGATTAGGGTAATTATTATAACAATTTCCCCTTTTTTATATTTTTCAATTTAATAATTTAAAGCAAGGCGAATTTACCTATTTTAATTATACTCTAAATATGTACTTAATCAATTTTTAAACATTTTTTGTATTTTTCTAAATTACCTATATTGTATTGAGTTGTTCTCGTCAATTGTACAAATCGATCAGTGGAACAGGTAAATTCCAACGTTCCAAGAATTTGTTTTTCGAAATGTAAGACATTAGGTAGGTACCTAATTGTTTCGAGGTCGAAATTTTCGCGATACATTGAGACATTGTGTCTGTCTCAATGGATTCTTCAAATTTATTGCTAAATAGTGAAATCAGCATGTTAAAATAACCGCATGTGGGACGTACTTTCGCACAAGATTCGTGGTATTGCGGTGTGTACTTTAAGCGATTTTATTACTTATCTACTTATTAATTACGGTCAGATACCAGCAAATTTTTAACTGCTCATCTTCGTGGCATTTCTAAAATTATGTTAAAAAAAAATTAGAAAAAGACGAGAAATGATTTTTTTTTATAATAATCAAAATGTACCTGTAATAAATAGTTTTCGAGATGTAATTACATTTCGAAATTCAACTTGTTTTGATTTTATTCCAGGACTTCTAATAAAAGCGTCAACGGTTCGGTGAGGCGGCCTCTTCCCGTTCATAGCGGCTCTTCTCCCTCGGGAGGCGCGACCGCAGCCACCGGGGTAAGTGGCCGTCCTCACACGTTGGACTCATCGCCGACGAACGTGCCAGTCTCAAGTCCTGGCGGTCGTTCGCAAATTGTGACGGTCGTTGTCATGAAGGACGAAAAGGGCTACGGCATGAAAGTGTCCGGCGATTATCCTGTTTATGTACAAAGCGTTAAACCAGGTAAACGAAATTGTTTTCTCTTTGTTTTTGTCCTTGACAAAAGTGACTTTTGTTTTAATGTTAAAGTAAACGATAAAAAATAATTTTTTGAGATTGACGAGATTCTCGTTCTGGTTTAGAATGGCTGGCACTGACGACGGAAAACTATTTTGTTTAAATTCTATTACCTTGCGAACTTGTTAATGGCCTGTTTTGGTTTAATAGGATGCTTTTACGTGGTTCTTATTTTTAGATGTTAACTCAAACCTGCTGGTGAATTTTATCGTACCAATACGTAGTACTTATTTACATAGGTCTAGGTACATATCTCTTATACGTATGTATGTGCATAATATAATTTAAATAAATAAGAGGCACATGAAAAAATAGAAAGAAAGAAAATTTCGCAAACGCAGAACTTATTAACTTACTTTTCAAAGTCGTATGCAATAATTGTTACAACAAAAAAAAAAAAAGATTTATGTAATAAAATTTATGGCCGTTTTCTGTAGAAGACAATCTCGGTGGGTGGGTGGGTGTACTGTTGTCTATGTATGCAGTTATTGCCTGACCAACAGACAATACACATTTAATTTCGAAGTAATTCAATTTTGTGAGGTTCACATACTTCTACCTACTACAAATACGTAATGTGACACATATTCTAAATGGGTTGAAATTGCACTCGTGTTATAAAAATATTCGGTGACGAAACCTCGACTCATTCATAATAATTATAAGAAACTGAATTCGTTGAGTATACAGGGTGGCTTGATAAAGATTGAGTCGCAGGGCAGTTGTGGACTGTTTGGGAATGTCAAAAAAGTCTGACTACGCCACTGATTTTGGTATTGACCCATAAGTGGTAAAATTGTAAAACGTATTTTAACGTTGCCATTACCATAACGCACACAGAGTTTAAATGTATCCAGTAGAGGTTGGTGAACCATGTTCTTCTTATCTTTGATACAGTCTCTTGTCATATAATAAATTTAGTAACTGTGTGTGTGTTTGATATTAACAATAAATAAATAAATTTACTAAATAGGCATAAAAGATTTCTACATATCTATGCCATAAGGGTTGGTTATTTGACTCTTATTTACTTTCGTAAATTGACGAGTGGTTTCACAATAATTGCCCATTTTGCAATCGATCTTCATTATCTTCTAACAAGATTAAACCGTTAAATCTCACCAGGCAGTCTGTCTGTCGTGTTACTGTTTATTAAATTAATTAACCATTAATCACTTTCACGGATGTTAATGAACCGAAACAATGCAGAATTAGTAAAAAATCTTTTCATGGTATTTTTGAACTTCTAAATTTTCAAAAATGTCTTGTATTTGTTATCAATGTGTATGTGTACCAACACGATAATGACATCATTAGTACTGGTATTGTTGTGTTTAATTAATCTTGCGACCATGTACTTACCGTTTATGTTAAGATGAGATTAAGGAACGATTGACGAGGAGTTGTTTATATATTTATACTGGCGTACTACGTAGGTTATACAGTGTAGGCGTGGACGTGTGCATTTACACGGACCCACTCCTACTACCGCATAACCTATGGTTCGTTATCTAATCTAAAAATAACAACCACAACATGCACCCAATATTAAAATAAATCAACAATACAAGTACTAATGATGTTATTATCGCGTTGGTGCACATACACATTGAAGACAAATGCAAGAAATTATTGAAAATTTAGTAGCTCAAAAGTCTCAACCTCTAATGGCATCAAATAATGGTTCATTTTGTACTTACTAAAGGATGAGATATATGAGGGAGACGATTTGTAAAGCCAGCTGCTCGTGCTCCAGCTCCAGGACATCCGCTTTTGGTTCTTGATAGACCTTTCAATTCACCTCCTGTATTTACCTTTCTCTAAAGCCGGAACTGATGTGTAAACTGTTTCCTCAGACATTTGTATAATATAAACTTAACGATTAGTCTGTCTACATTGATATATGTACTTACTTAAATAATTTTTGGTTAATGATAATCAAATTTAATGTTTTCAGTATTTAATAAGAGCTATAAATAGTTCTATAGACATTTGGTGATTTCCCTGATTCCTTGAAAATTTCTCGCCCTTTTTTTGGACACAACTAGACAAACTATTTATTTAGTAATTAATTTTGAGTTATTTATATTTAAATGCGATCGTTTTCCATTAACCAAAACAGAGCTAATGTGCCTAATTGATATTAATGACCAATGAATTAATGTTAAGGACCAAATAAAATTATTTCCGTCCTAATGGACGGCTATACGGTGTACAGAACGAGACAGTGGTAATGAAACTTTTGTGAACCAGGATGTTTTTGCTACTCTGTCAAATCGAAAATAAAAATAGAAAATTTATTAGACGTTGAAAGTCACAAGTGTAAGAGAAATGTGAAAAGAACATGGATTAAAACATTTTTATTAATACGTAATAATGGCTGAATAACATGTGAGGGACCAGGGACCACACGAAATTTTAATTTTTTAAAAAATTTGTCTGATCTTTAGAATTTTTATGTTGGATTTTTTCGTTATCAACCGTGTAGTTCCGTGAATCTTTCTAGACAAAAACATTTTAAAAGAAACAAAATGTTTTTTTATTATTATTGTCACCCTGACCATCAAATGCGTTACCTACAAATAGCTGACTTTGTTTCCCGTTTTGTCGTTTTATTTTTATCGTCGTTGGACTGGGTTAATCTCCTTTATAATAAAGCCATTCCAACGATCGTCACATTAGCCTTGATCACAGCATCTTTTACTCCTTTTCTGGGTTTCGAGTGTTTCTTTCGCTGTATACACAAGTAGAAAGATTATGCGGCTGACAGATTCGAAACGTCTCAATTTTACGCGTGACTTGTGTCGCGTATGTTTTTTTTTTCCGTGTCAACACAACGAATCTTTTGTATTTAGTCGGTAGACGATTTTATTTATTATATGGAGCATTTAACATTACGTGTATGTATCTGTGGTCACAGAGGGATATGTTAAAATCGCGACCGCAAATAAATTTTGAATTTTTTTTCGTAAGAAAGCGGGCTAATTCGTACTAATTCGTCTCTATTGTACCCCTTAGAGTTGTTTGTGACTAATTTTGGCTAAATAGAGCGCAAGAATTAGGAGAAACTTGGCGTTTTTCGTGAAAAATTGATTTTGTTAAAAATCGACTTTTTCTCGTATAATTTCGCTTCAGCGCCAGCTAATTCGACATTTACGGTCCTTTTGGTATCCTATAGGATCGATTCTACCCAAATTCAGCGCGATTTAGCAGAAAAAATTTAAATTTTTTTCAAAATTTTGATAGAAGGGGGGGGTATTCTGTCGATTTCGTTATAAATTTTGAATTTTTTTCGTAAGAAAGCGGGCTAATTCGTACTAATTCGTCTCTATTGTACCCCTTAGAGTTGTTTGTGACTAATTTTGGCTAAATAGAGCGCAAGAATTAGGAGAAACTTGGCGTTTTTCGTGAAAAATTGATTTTGTTAAAAATCGACTTTTTCTCGTATAATTTCGCTTCAGCGCCAGCTAATTCGACATTTACGGTCCTTTTGGTATCCTATAGGATCGATTCTACCCAAATTCAGCGCGATTTAGCAGAAAAAATTTAAATTTTTTTCAAAATTTTGATAGAAGGGGGGGGTATTCTGTCGATTTCGTTATAAATTTTGAATTTTTTTCGTAAGAAAGCGGGCTAATTCGTACTAATTCGTCTCTATTGTACCCCTTAGAGTTGTTTGTGACTAATTTTGGCTAAATAGAGCGCAAGAATTAGGAGAAACTTGGCGTTTTTCGTGAAAAATTGATTTTGTTAAAAATCGACTTTTTCTCGTATAATTTCGCTTCAGCGCCAGCTAATTCGACATTTACGGTCCTTTTGGTATCCTATAGGATCGATTCTACCCAAATTCAGCGCGATTTAGCAGAAAAAATTTAAAATTTTTTCAAAATTTTGATAGAAGGGGGGGGTATTCTGTCGATTTCGTTATAAATTTTGAATTTTTTTCGTAAGAAAGCGGGCTAATTCGTACTAATTCGTCTCTATTGTACCCATTAGAGTTGTTTGTGACCAATTTTGGCTAAATAGAGCGCAAGAATTAGGAGAAACTTGGCGTTTTTCGTGAAAAATTGATTTTGTTAAAAATCGACTTTTTCTCGTATAATTTCGCTTCAGCGCCAGCTAATTCGACATTTACGGTCCTTTTGGTATCCTATAGGATCGATTCTACCCAAATTCAGCGCGATTTAGCAGAAAAAATTTAAATTTTTTTCAAAATTTTGATAGAAGGGGGGGGTATTCTGTCGATTTCGTTATAAATTTTGAATTTTTTTCGTAAGAAAGCGGGCTAATTCGTACTAATTCGTCTCTATTGTACCCCTTAGAGTTGTTTGTGACTAATTTTGGCTAAATAGAGCGCAAGAATTAGGAGAAACTTGGCGTTTTTCGTGAAAAATTGATTTTGTTAAAAATCGACTTTTTCTCGTATAATTTCGCTTCAGCGCCAGCTAATTCGACATTTACGGTCCTTTTGGTATCCTATAGGATCGATTCTACCCAAATTCAGCGCGATTTAGCAGAAAAAATTTAAATTTTTTTCAAAATTTTGATAGAAGGGGGGGGTATTCTGTCGATTTCGTTATAAATTTTGAATTTTTTTCGTAAGAAAGCGGGCTAATTCGTACTAATTCGTCTCTATTGTACCCATTAGAGTTAATTGTGACTAATTTTGGCTAAATAGAGCGCAAGAATTAGGAGAAACTTGGCGTTTTTCGTGAAAAATTGATTTTGTTAAAAATCGACTTTTTCTCGTATAATTTCGCTTCAGCGCCAGCTAATTCGACATTTACGGTCCTTTTGGTATCCTATAGGATCGATTCTACCCAAATTCAGCGCGATTTAGCAGAAAAAATTTAAATTTTTTTCAAAATTTTGATAGAAGGGGGGGGTATTCTGTCGATTTCGTTATAAATTTTGAATTTTTTTCGTAAGAAAGCGGGCTAATTCGTACTAATTCGTCTCTATTGTACCCCTTAGAGTTGTTTGTGACTAATTTTGGCTAAATAGAGCGCAAGAATTAGGAGAAACTTGGCGTTTTTCGTGAAAAATTGATTTTGTTAAAAATCGACTTTTTCTCGTATAATTTCGCTTCAGCGCCAGCTAATTCGACATTTACGGTCCTTTTGGTATCCTATAGGATCGATTCTACCCAAATTCAGCGCGATTTAGCAGAAAAAATTTAAATTTTTTTCAAAATTTTGATAGAAGGGGGGGGTATTCTGTCGATTTCGTTATAAATTTTGAATTTTTTTCGTAAGAAAGCGGGCTAATTCGTACTAATTCGTCTCTATTGTACCCATTAGAGTTAATTGTGACTAATTTTGGCTAAATAGAGCGCAAGAATTAGGAGAAACTTGGCGTTTTTCGTGAAAAATTGATTTTGTTAAAAATCGACTTTTTCTCGTATAATTTCGCTTCAGCGCCAGCTAATTCGACATTTACGGTCCTTTTGGTATCCTATAGGATCGATTCTACCCAAATTCAGCGCGATTTAGCAGAAAAAATTTAAATTTTTTTCAAAATTTTGATAGAAGGGGGGGGTATTCTGTCGATTTCGTTATAAATTTTGAATTTTTTTCGTAAGAAAGCGGGCTAATTCGTACTAATTCGTCTCTATTGTACCCCTTAGAGTTGTTTGTGACTAATTTTGGCTAAATAGAGCGCAAGAATTAGGAGAAACTTGGCGTTTTTCGTGAAAAATTGATTTTGTTAAAAATCGACTTTTTCTCGTATAATTTCGCTTCAGCGCCAGCTAATTCGACATTTACGGTCCTTTTGGTATCCTATAGGATCGATTCTACCCAAATTCAGCGCGATTTAGCAGAAAAAATTTAAATTTTTTTCAAAATTTTGATAGAAGGGGGGGGTATTCTGTCGATTTCGTTATAAATTTTGAATTTTTTTCGTAAGAAAGCGGGCTAATTCGTACTAATTCGTCTCTATTGTACCCCTTAGAGTTGTTTGTGACTAATTTTGGCTAAATAGAGCGCAAGAATTAGGAGAAACTTGGCGTTTTTCGTGAAAAATTGATTTTGTTAAAAATCGACTTTTTCTCGTATAATTTCGCTTCAGCGCCAGCTAATTCGACATTTACGGTCCTTTTGGTATCCTATAGGATCGATTCTACCCAAATTCAGCGCGATTTAGCAGAAAAAATTTAAATTTTTTTCAAAATTTTGATAGAAGGGGGGGGTATTCTGTCGATTTCGTTATAAATTTTGAATTTTTTTCGTAAGAAAGCGGGCTAATTCGTACTAATTCGTCTCTATTGTACCCATTAGAGTTAATTGTGACTAATTTTGGCTAAATAGAGCGCAAGAATTAGGAGAAACTTGGCGTTTTTCGTGAAAAATTGATTTTGTTAAAAATCGACTTTTTCTCGTATAATTTCGCTTCAGCGCCAGCTAATTCGACATTTACGGTCCTTTTGGTATCCTATAGGATCGATTCTACCCAAATTCAGCGCGATTTAGCAGAAAAAATTTAAAATTTTTTCAAAATTTTGATAGAAGGGGGGGGTATTCTGTCGATTTCGTTATAAATTTTGAATTTTTTTCGTAAGAAAGCGGGCTAATTCGTACTAATTCGTCTCTATTGTACCCATTAGAGTTGTTTGTGACCAATTTTGGCTAAATAGAGCGCAAGAATTAGGAGAAACTTGGCGTTTTTCGTGAAAAATTGATTTTGTTAAAAATCGACTTTTTCTCGTATAATTTCGCTTCAGCGCCAGCTAATTCGACATTTACGGTCCTTTTGGTATCCTATAGGATCGATTCTACCCAAATTCAGCGCGATTTAGCAGAAAAAATTTAAAATTTTTTCAAAATTTTGATAGAAGGGGGGGGTATTCTGTCGATTTCGTTATAAATTTTGAATTTTTTTCGTAAGAAAGCGGGCTAATTCGTACTAATTCGTCTCTATTGTACCCATTAGAGTTGTTTGTGACTAATTTTGGCTAAATAGAGCGCAAGAATTAGGAGAAACTTGGCGTTTTTCGTGAAAAATTGATTTTGTTAAAAATCGACTTTTTCTCGTATAATTTCGCTTCAGCGCCAGCTAATTCGACATTTACGGTCCTTTTGGTATCCTATAGGATCGATTCTACCCAAATTCAGCGCGATTTAGCAGAAAAAATTTAAAATTTTTTCAAAATTTTGATAGAAGGGGGGGGTATTCTGTCGATTTCGTTATAAATTTTGAATTTTTTTCGTAAGAAAGCGGGCTAATTCGTACTAATTCGTCTCTATTGTACCCATTAGAGTTGTTTGTGACCAATTTTGGCTAAATAGAGCGCAAGAATTAGGAGAAACTTGGCGTTTTTCGTGAAAAATTGATTTTGTTAAAAATCGACTTTTTCTCGTATAATTTCGCTTCAGCGCCAGCTAATTCGACATTTACGGTCCTTTTGGTATCCTATAGGATCGATTCTACCCAAATTCAGCGCGATTTAGCAGAAAAAATTTAAAATTTTTTCAAAATTTTGATAGAAGGGGGGGGTATTCTGTCGATTTCGTTATAAATTTTGAATTTTTTTCGTAAGAAAGCGGGCTAATTCGTACTAATTCGTCTCTATTGTACCCATTAGAGTTAATTGTGACTAATTTTGGCTAAATAGAGCGCAAGAATTAGGAGAAACTTGGCGTTTTTCGTGAAAAATTGATTTTGTTAAAAATCGACTTTTTCTCGTATAATTTCGCTTCAGCGCCAGCTAATTCGACATTTACGGTCCTTTTGGTATCCTATAGGATCGATTCTACCCAAATTCAGCGCGATTTAGCAGAAAAAATTTAAATTTTTTTCAAAATTTTGATAGAAGGGGGGGGTATTCTGTCGATTTCGTTATAAATTTTGAATTTTTTTCGTAAGAAAGCGGGCTAATTCGTACTAATTCGTCTCTATTGTACCCCTTAGAGTTGTTTGTGACTAATTTTGGCTAAATAGAGCGCAAGAATTAGGAGAAACTTGGCGTTTTTCGTGAAAAATTGATTTTGTTAAAAATCGACTTTTTCTCGTATAATTTCGCTTCAGCGCCAGCTAATTCGACATTTACGGTCCTTTTGGTATCCTATAGGATCGATTCTACCCAAATTCAGCGCGATTTAGCAGAAAAAATTTAAATTTTTTTCAAAATTTTGATAGAAGGGGGGGGTATTCTGTCGATTTCGTTATAAATTTTGAATTTTTTTCGTAAGAAAGCGGGCTAATTCGTACTAATTCGTCTCTATTGTACCCCTTAGAGTTGTTTGTGACTAATTTTGGCTAAATAGAGCGCAAGAATTAGGAGAAACTTGGCGTTTTTCGTGAAAAATTGATTTTGTTAAAAATCGACTTTTTCTCGTATAATTTCGCTTCAGCGCCAGCTAATTCGACATTTACGGTCCTTTTGGTATCCTATAGGATCGATTCTACCCAAATTCAGCGCGATTTAGCAGAAAAAATTTAAATTTTTTTCAAAATTTTGATAGAAGGGGGGGGTATTCTGTCGATTTCGTTATAAATTTTGAATTTTTTTCGTAAGAAAGCGGGCTAATTCGTACTAATTCGTCTCTATTGTACCCATTAGAGTTGTTTGTGACCAATTTTGGCTAAATAGAGCGCAAGAATTAGGAGAAACTTGGCGTTTTTCGTGAAAAATTGATTTTGTTAAAAATCGACTTTTTCTCGTATAATTTCGCTTCAGCGCCAGCTAATTCGACATTTACGGTCCTTTTGGTATCCTATAGGATCGATTCTACCCAAATTCAGCGCGATTTAGCAGAAAAAATTTAAATTTTTTTCAAAATTTTGATAGAAGGGGGGGGTATTCTGTCGATTTCGTTATAAATTTTGAATTTTTTTCGTAAGAAAGCGGGCTAATTCGTACTAATTCGTCTCTATTGTACCCCTTAGAGTTGTTTGTGACTAATTTTGGCTAAATAGAGCGCAAGAATTAGGAGAAACTTGGCGTTTTTCGTGAAAAATTGATTTTGTTAAAAATCGACTTTTTCTCGTATAATTTCGCTTCAGCGCCAGCTAATTCGACATTTACGGTCCTTTTGGTATCCTATAGGATCGATTCTACCCAAATTCAGCGCGATTTAGCAGAAAAAATTTAAATTTTTTTCAAAATTTTGATAGAAGGGGGGGGTATTCTGTCGATTTCGTTATAAATTTTGAATTTTTTTCGTAAGAAAGCGGGCTAATTCGTACTAATTCGTCTCTATTGTACCCATTAGAGTTGTTTGTGACCAATTTTGGCTAAATAGAGCGCAAGAATTAGGAGAAACTTGGCGTTTTTCGTGAAAAATTGATTTTGTTAAAAATCGACTTTTTCTCGTATAATTTCGCTTCAGCGCCAGCTAATTCGACATTTACGGTCCTTTTGGTATCCTATAGGATCGATTCTACCCAAATTCAGCGCGATTTAGCAGAAAAAATTTAAATTTTTTTCAAAATTTTGATAGAAGGGGGGGGTATTCTGTCGATTTCGTTATAAATTTTGAATTTTTTTCGTAAGAAAGCGGGCTAATTCGTACTAATTCGTCTCTATTGTACCCCTTAGAGTTGTTTGTGACTAATTTTGGCTAAATAGAGCGCAAGAATTAGGAGAAACTTGGCGTTTTTCGTGAAAAATTGATTTTGTTAAAAATCGACTTTTTCTCGTATAATTTCGCTTCAGCGCCAGCTAATTCGACATTTACGGTCCTTTTGGTATCCTATAGGATCGATTCTACCCAAATTCAGCGCGATTTAGCAGAAAAAATTTAAAATTTTTTCAAAATTTTGATAGAAGGGGGGGGGTATTCTGTCGATTTCGTTATAAATTTTGAATTTTTTTCGTAAGAAAGCGGGCTAATTCGTACTAATTCGTCTCTATTGTACCCCTTAGAGTTGTTTGTGACTAATTTTGGCTAAATAGAGCGCAAGAATTAGGAGAAACTTGGCGTTTTTCGTGAAAAATTGATTTTGTTAAAAATCGACTTTTTCTCGTATAATTTCGCTTCAGCGCCAGCTAATTCGACATTTACGGTCCTTTTGGTATCCTATAGGATCGATTCTACCCAAATTCAGCGCGATTTAGCAGAAAAAATTTAAAATTTTTTCAAAATTTTGATAGAAGGGGGGGGTATTCTGTCGATTTCGTTATAAATTTTGAATTTTTTTCGTAAGAAAGCGGGCTAATTCGTACTAATTCGTCTCTATTGTACCCCTTAGAGTTGTTTGTGACTAATTTTGGCTAAATAGAGCGCAAGAATTAGGAGAAACTTGGCGTTTTTCGTGAAAAATTGATTTTGTTAAAAATCGACTTTTTCTCGTATAATTTCGCTTCAGCGCCAGCTAATTCGACATTTACGGTCCTTTTGGTATCCTATAGGATCGATTCTACCCAAATTCAGCGCGATTTAGCAGAAAAAATTTAAATTTTTTTCAAAATTTTGATAGAAGGGGGGGGTATTCTGTCGATTTCGTTATAAATTTTGAATTTTTTTCGTAAGAAAGCGGGCTAATTCGTACTAATTCGTCTCTATTGTACCCCTTAGAGTTGTTTGTGACTAATTTTGGCTAAATAGAGCGCAAGAATTAGGAGAAACTTGGCGTTTTTCGTGAAAAATTGATTTTGTTAAAAATCGACTTTTTCTCGTATAATTTCGCTTCAGCGCCAGCTAATTCGACATTTACGGTCCTTTTGGTATCCTATAGGATCGATTCTACCCAAATTCAGCGCGATTTAGCAGAAAAAATTTAAATTTTTTTCAAAATTTTGATAGAAGGGGGGGGTATTCTGTCGATTTCGTTATAAATTTTGAATTTTTTTCGTAAGAAAGCGGGCTAATTCGTACTAATTCGTCTCTATTGTACCCCTTAGAGTTGTTTGTGACTAATTTTGGCTAAATAGAGCGCAAGAATTAGGAGAAACTTGGCGTTTTTCGTGAAAAATTGATTTTGTTAAAAATCGACTTTTTCTCGTATAATTTCGCTTCAGCGCCAGCTAATTCGACATTTACGGTCCTTTTGGTATCCTATAGGATCGATTCTACCCAAATTCAGCGCGATTTAGCAGAAAAAATTTAAATTTTTTTCAAAATTTTGATAGAAGGGGGGGGTATTCTGTCGATTTCGTTATAAATTTTGAATTTTTTTCGTAAGAAAGCGGGCTAATTCGTACTAATTCGTCTCTATTGTACCCCTTAGAGTTGTTTGTGACTAATTTTGGCTAAATAGAGCGCAAGAATTAGGAGAAACTTGGCGTTTTTCGTGAAAAATTGATTTTGTTAAAAATCGACTTTTTCTCGTATAATTTCGCTTCAGCGCCAGCTAATTCGACATTTACGGTCCTTTTGGTATCCTATAGGATCGATTCTACCCAAATTCAGCGCGATTTAGCAGAAAAAATTTAAAATTTTTTCAAAATTTTGATAGAAGGGGGGGGTATTCTGTCGATTTCGTTATAAATTTTGAATTTTTTTCGTAAGAAAGCGGGCTAATTCGTACTAATTCGTCTCTATTGTACCCCTTAGAGTTGTTTGTGACTAATTTTGGCTAAATAGAGCGCAAGAATTAGGAGAAACTTGGCGTTTTTCGTGAAAAATTGATTTTGTTAAAAATCGACTTTTTCTCGTATAATTTCGCTTCAGCGCCAGCTAATTCGACATTTACGGTCCTTTTGGTATCCTATAGGATCGATTCTACCCAAATTCAGCGCGATTTAGCAGAAAAAATTTAAAATTTTTTCAAAATTTTGATAGAAGGGGGGGGTATTCTGTCGATTTCGTTATAAATTTTGAATTTTTTTCGTAAGAAAGCGGGCTAATTCGTACTAATTCGTCTCTATTGTACCCCTTAGAGTTGTTTGTGACTAATTTTGGCTAAATAGAGCGCAAGAATTAGGAGAAACTTGGCGTTTTTCGTGAAAAATTGATTTTGTTAAAAATCGACTTTTTCTCGTATAATTTCGCTTCAGCGCCAGCTAATTCGACATTTACGGTCCTTTTGGTATCCTATAGGATCGATTCTACCCAAATTCAGCGCGATTTAGCAGAAAAAATTTAAAATTTTTTCAAAATTTTGATAGAAGGGGGGGGTATTCTGTCGATTTCGTTATAAATTTTGAATTTTTTTCGTAAGAAAGCGGGCTAATTCGTACTAATTCGTCTCTATTGTACCCATTAGAGTTGTTTGTGACCAATTTTGGCTAAATAGAGCGCAAGAATTAGGAGAAACTTGGCGTTTTTCGTGAAAAATTGATTTTGTTAAAAATCGACTTTTTCTCGTATAATTTCGCTTCAGCGCCAGCTAATTCGACATTTACGGTCCTTTTGGTATCCTATAGGATCGATTCTACCCAAATTCAGCGCGATTTAGCAGAAAAAATTTAAAATTTTTTCAAAATTTTGATAGAAGGGGGGGGTATTCTGTCGATTTCGTTATAAATTTTGAATTTTTTTCGTAAGAAAGCGGGCTAATTCGTACTAATTCGTCTCTATTGTACCCATTAGAGTTGTTTGTGACCAATTTTGGCTAAATAGAGCGCAAGAATTAGGAGAAACTTGGCGTTTTTCGTGAAAAATTGATTTTGTTAAAAATCGACTTTTTCTCGTATAATTTCGCTTCAGCGCCAGCTAATTCGACATTTACGGTCCTTTTGGTATCCTATAGGATCGATTCTACCCAAATTCAGCGCGATTTAGCAGAAAAAATTTAAAATTTTTTCAAAATTTTGATAGAAGGGGGGGGTATTCTGTCGATTTCGTTATAAATTTTGAATTTTTTTCGTAAGAAAGCGGGCTAATTCGTACTAATTCGTCTCTATTGTACCCATTAGAGTTGTTTGTGACCAATTTTGGCTAAATAGAGCGCAAGAATTAGGAGAAACTTGGCGTTTTTCGTGAAAAATTGATTTTGTTAAAAATCGACTTTTTCTCGTATAATTTCGCTTCAGCGCCAGCTAATTCGACATTTACGGTCCTTTTGGTATCCTATAGGATCGATTCTACCCAAATTCAGCGCGATTTAGCAGAAAAAATTTAAAATTTTTTCAAAATTTTGATAGAAGGGGGGGGTATTCTGTCGATTTCGTTATAAATTTTGAATTTTTTTCGTAAGAAAGCGGGCTAATTCGTACTAATTCGTCTCTATTGTACCCATTAGAGTTGTTTGTGACCAATTTTGGCTAAATAGAGCGCAAGAATTAGGAGAAACTTGGCGTTTTTCGTGAAAAATTGATTTTGTTAAAAATCGACTTTTTCTCGTATAATTTCGCTTCAGCGCCAGCTAATTCGACATTTACGGTCCTTTTGGTATCCTATAGGATCGATTCTACCCAAATTCAGCGCGATTTAGCAGAAAAAATTTAAAATTTTTTCAAAATTTTGATAGAAGGGGGGGGTATTCTGTCGATTTCGTTATAAATTTTGAATTTTTTTCGTAAGAAAGCGGGCTAATTCGTACTAATTCGTCTCTATTGTACCCATTAGAGTTGTTTGTGACCAATTTTGGCTAAATAGAGCGCAAGAATTAGGAGAAACTTGGCGTTTTTCGTGAAAAATTGATTTTGTTAAAAATCGACTTTTTCTCGTATAATTTCGCTTCAGCGCCAGCTAATTCGACATTTACGGTCCTTTTGGTATCCTATAGGATCGATTCTACCCAAATTCAGCGCGATTTAGCAGAAAAAATTTAAAATTTTTTCAAAATTTTGATAGAAGGGGGGGGTATTCTGTCGATTTCGTTATAAATTTTGAATTTTTTTCGTAAGAAAGCGGGCTAATTCGTACTAATTCGTCTCTATTGTACCCATTAGAGTTGTTTGTGACCAATTTTGGCTAAATAGAGCGCAAGAATTAGGAGAAACTTGGCGTTTTTCGTGAAAAATTGATTTTGTTAAAAATCGACTTTTTCTCGTATAATTTCGCTTCAGCGCCAGCTAATTCGACATTTACGGTCCTTTTGGTATCCTATAGGATCGATTCTACCCAAATTCAGCGCGATTTAGCAGAAAAAATTTAAAATTTTTTCAAAATTTTGATAGAAGGGGGGGGTATTCTGTCGATTTCGTTATAAATTTTGAATTTTTTTCGTAAGAAAGCGGGCTAATTCGTACTAATTCGTCTCTATTGTACCCATTAGAGTTAATTGTGACTAATTTTGGCTAAATAGAGCGCAAGAATTAGGAGAAACTTGGCGTTTTTCGTGAAAAATTGATTTTGTTAAAAATCGACTTTTTCTCGTATAATTTCGCTTCAGCGCCAGCTAATTCGACATTTACGGTCCTTTTGGTATCCTATAGGATCGATTCTACCCAAATTCAGCGCGATTTAGCAGAAAAAATTTAAAATTTTTTCAAAATTTTGATAGAAGGGGGGGGTATTCTGTCGATTTCGTTATAAATTTTGAATTTTTTTCGTAAGAAAGCGGGCTAATTCGTACTAATTCGTCTCTATTGTACCCATTAGAGTTAATTGTGACTAATTTTGGCTAAATAGAGCGCAAGAATTAGGAGAAACTTGGCGTTTTTCGTGAAAAATTGATTTTGTTAAAAATCGACTTTTTCTCGTATAATTTCGCTTCAGCGCCAGCTAATTCGACATTTACGGTCCTTTTGGTATCCTATAGGATCGATTCTACCCAAATTCAGCGCGATTTAGCAGAAAAAATTTAAAATTTTTTCAAAATTTTGATAGAAGGGGGGGGTATTCTGTCGATTTCGTTATAAATTTTGAATTTTTTTCGTAAGAAAGCGGGCTAATTCGTACTAATTCGTCTCTATTGTACCCATTAGAGTTAATTGTGACTAATTTTGGCTAAATAGAGCGCAAGAATTAGGAGAAACTTGGCGTTTTTCGTGAAAAATTGATTTTGTTAAAAATCGACTTTTTCTCGTATAATTTCGCTTCAGCGCCAGCTAATTCGACATTTACGGTCCTTTTGGTATCCTATAGGATCGATTCTACCCAAATTCAGCGCGATTTAGCAGAAAAAATTTAAATTTTTTTCAAAATTTTGATAGAAGGGGGGGGTATTCTGTCGATTTCGTTATAAATTTTGAATTTTTTTCGTAAGAAAGCGGGCTAATTCGTACTAATTCGTCTCTATTGTACCCATTAGAGTTAATTGTGACTAATTTTGGCTAAATAGAGCGCAAGAATTAGGAGAAACTTGGCGTTTTTCGTGAAAAATTGATTTTGTTAAAAATCGACTTTTTCTCGTATAATTTCGCTTCAGCGCCAGCTAATTCGACATTTACGGTCCTTTTGGTATCCTATAGGATCGATTCTACCCAAATTCAGCGCGATTTAGCAGAAAAAATTTAAATTTTTTTCAAAATTTTGATAGAAGGGGGGGGTATTCTGTCGATTTCGTTATAAATTTTGAATTTTTTTCGTAAGAAAGCGGGCTAATTCGTACTAATTCGTCTCTATTATACCCCTTAGAGTTGTTTGTGACTAATTTTGGCTAAATAGAGCGCAAGAATTAGGAGAAACTTGGCGTTTTTCGTGAAAAATTGATTTTGTTAAAAATTTACGGTCCTTTTGGTAAATCTTATTTTTTACTAATGCGTATTTCAATTATTTTTTTGTTGCAATTAGTTTTAATGTTCGTAGTATTTATTGTTTACTGGTTGAACCCGTTCAAAACGGTTCTTGGCAGTTGTTTTTTAGAGTGTCTTTTGTTTCAGGTGGTGCGGCTGAAAAGGCTGGTTTGCGAAGAGACGACAAGATTATTAAGGTAAGTCGTATATTGTTGTTAATTTTGCTCCATTGCACTAATAATGGTACATGATGTTAAAGGTCAATGGAGTAAATGTCATGCACTCTACCCATTACGATGTCGTCGAGCTTATAAAAAGTAAGTATTATAATATCTATTACACTTGTATGTCTACTGGGTATATAATTATTAATTAATTTTTTTAGATTAGAATTTCTGAAACCTTTCTTCTTTCAGATAATTTATTTATTATTTTATTTATTTACTGTTGGCCTAATTTTTTTACGAACGCGCCTCGTACAAATAACTTCGTTAAAAAGAAAAACAATACAAAACAATCATTTGATTACTGACAATATTTCTCCAATAAAAGCATACGAAATACATGGGTCGTCACACAAGTGTAGCGTTTTAAAGTGGGGTTAATACTAAATACTAAGTATTAGTTTTTTGAAGCGTTAGTTCTACCTAACTCATTTTGGATGCGTGCTTTTTCATCCCATTTCCCCAAAATCTTTTGGGAAGTTATTTCGGCAAAATCTTGAATTCCAAATCATGGGCAAATGGAATTTTTACAAGAAGTATGTTTTAGATATTTTGGGCGCAGAAATGTGTTTTTGAGCTCCTAAAGTCTCAATAATTTTTTGTATTTGTCTTCAATGCGTACGTGTACCTACCCGATAATGACATCCTTAGTAGTTGTGTTGTTTATTTATTTTAATATCGGGTGCATGTTGTGTTTGTTATTTTTAGATTAGATAACGAACCATGCATAGGTTATGCGGTAGTAGGTGTGGGTTCGTGTAAATGCACACGTCCACACGCCTACACCATATAACCTACTCGTAGTACGCTACTATAAATATATGTACAATTCCTCGTCAACCATTCCTTAATCTCATCTTAACATAAACAGTATCTATGGTCGCAAGATTAATTAAACACAACAATACAGGTACTTAAGATGTCATTATCGTGTTGGTACACATACACGTTGAGGATAAATACAAGACATTTTTGAAAATTTAGAAGCTCAATTAATATATGCAAGATTTTAATGTCCCAGACTTATTTTTATAAAATAGGTATCTATAACTTTTGCTGAAACTTTTGATGCAACCTTCGTATTCGTATATTATTTTATATTAAGCTTTTTATGTCGTCGGATTGGGGTCCGAGCTTAAACGACTAATCGCGACTGTGTTTGGCACGCATGTTTCGATAAAATGTACATCGCACCGGGGCAGATGTTTGGACAATTTATTTGCTAAATCGAGATGTTTAAGAAATAAGAACGAACGGTGCCGGTATTATTAACCTGTAGTTTCCAAACAACGCGCTTTTATTTACAATAAGTGTCCCTTAATTTAATGTTTTGTGTTAAAATGATCTTGGAGACGTACCTACCTGCCAGTGACTGTGTACTTGTAAAAATCGATTTAAGAAAGTGATTTCTGTTACGGTTTCGATTATGATAAATAATCCATAAAGTCGATGTTTTTACACGCATATAAAGTGGAACCTAAGTATAACCTCATAAAACAAAATATTTATTGAGAAAGTTCCTTGGAAAGGATACTTCGCATTCCTGTTAGCTTTTTTACCGGTATCTATACCTACTAGGTATGTGTAATTTATTTTTAAACTTTTTGGAATCGTGAATCATAAGTAACAATTATTTACAGTAACTGTTTATGTTTCGTTTCTAATGAATATTAATATGATAGGTGCATTGTTTTGTATGTAATTAAATTATTAATTCACTAATTAATTGTAAGTACATTTTTTTTACTTTTAAATTTTTGAAAAGGATATAGGCATTTTTTTTCTAATAAAAAATTGTCTAGGTACCTATGTACGTAGGTATATACAACATAAGTAGATATACTTGTTTCGTCTTAAAATAACGATTACGTTTTTGGAATGTCAACAACATTGTTTTTTAATGTAGTTTTTTAGCTAGGAGGTAGGTCATTAATTAGCAATTCATTAAATATTGCGTTTTGCAGTGTTAATGATTTTGCTTAATATTATATATTATTGCTTATAAGCTAATGAACTAATTTGGGCCATTTTACTACCTAAAAAAATGTTTTTTTTTATTTAATTTATTTTTAATTTAATTATAATCTGAAATGTTTTCGCCCTATCCGTGCATCATTTATTTGGAAATGGTGATTTCATTTGTTTTATACCGCCTTTTGGCTGTGGTCCATGGCAATTGTTTTTTTTTTTCTGTATAGCGTAACATGCATTTATTTAGATATCCTACGACGTTCTTTTGTCTCCATCTGCGTCCGTCATTCTTTTTTTTTTTTTCTTTTAATCATTATTGAAATTGTTATTTCAGTTTCTAATTTATTAACAATTTTTAATTATCATTTATTAATAATCATATGGGATAATTTTCTCCTGTTACTTTTTCCAATTTGTACCAATAATATTCGAAGGTCGTTAGAGGTAAACCATAGCCGCACTTTTACTTGTTTAATCGTAAACCTGAATTCCACCCACCTGTAAATATACATAGGTACGTACAAGCATTTCCACATGTTGCTATAAATGCACTTTTAGATTGATGCATGTTCTTATATGCATACTTCATTTTTTATGTTTAGGTACGTACAGTAACATTGACTTGAATTTGAATTAATTTGCAAATATAGTGGTGATGTAATAAATAAAACCGCTGTAGGCAGATACAAGTTCAAATTAAAAACTAGTTTCTACAAAAACTGATGTGCTTAATTTTTAATTAAATTTTTGTTAATTAACTGGCTATAATACCCAATTTTATAATTCTAAAATGTTGTAAAAAACATTCTCGAAATGTTTGGGACATTCTAGATCATTCTCGAGCATTCCAAGTAATTCCTCAATAATCTGGAATATTCTAAATCGTTCATGAAAATATCAAATTATTGTGGAGTATTTTAGAACGTTTTCTAACATTTTTGAATATTGTCGAACATTCTAATTAACTGTAGAACGTTCCAAATAATTCTCGAACAATCTGGAAATGTTGTATAACATTCTCAATCATTATCGAACATTCTAAATAATTCTCAAGCAATTTGGGAGACTAGAACGTTCTAACAATCCAGAACAGTCACGAGTGGGGAGTAACAATACGGTCGTTAAGGAGAACAGTGAGGATCTTTAGAAAAATCCTTGTATTTTTATACCTATAATTTTATATTGGTTTCAAGATTTGAAACCCAAACAATTCTGTGTATTTCTTATGGAACCTTGATTCAACGGAAATTTTCGTTTAGGTACATATAGGTACGTGATTAAAAAAAAATTTTCGTAAAAAATTATGTGTAATATTATAAGATAACCAAATATATATATTTTTTAAATAGAACGAACTGATAGTTGTATTTGAATTTATCGTATTGATAGCTAATTATTGGGGGTGTTTTGATGTTAATTTATTTTTAAAACTAAAACTAACATGTACCTACATAACGTACACGCATATTAACGATATTTTAAATGGTGTTTAACTATTTAAAGTTACGCACTTTATTAATATGCGTGTGATTCATTTGATGTTCACCCAAATTCTTGAGCTGACTTGTGTTGGCCATTACCTACACGTGTCCTTTGTTACTAAATAATTTTAGAAAATGGAATTCGAAATTGTGTAGTTCTAGAGTTTGGATTATTTTTTGTATGCTGAAAGTTAAGGCCGGTTTTAATTTTTTTTTGTTTGTCATCGTTTAAGTCAGTTAGTTGAAAGAGAATTCTTTCTTCTTGTTATTATACTGCCCACAATAGCAGACACATTTGGGTATAAATTTGGGATCGGTTGGTAAGGATGGTATGGTTCATCATCATCATCATAATCATCAACGGCTTTCTGAAAGGAAAACTTGACAGTTGAGACTGGCTTGATGAAAGAGCTCTTGATAGAAACCTGTTTTTTTGACCAAAGGGAAACAGCCAAATAAAAAGAAAAAAAATTGTAATATCCGTGTAGGTACATAAAAGGAGGCCTTAACATTGATTTTGTGGTCAAAAAACGTGTTCCACTTAATTCATGAATGTAGCAAATCCCATGTAGGTATATGAATTTTTGTAAATGTTATTACTCAAACTTTGAAACAAAAATTTCAAATATTTCTGTTTTGTTTTTCAATATAATGGTAGGCTTTATGGAATTTTTATACAAATTTTATAAATACTGATTATAAAGCTTCTTCTTTTTGTAAATTATTAAATAAGAAGATATTTCTAAGTGCCAGGTCTGAACTATAGAGTGGATAATATAATCAGTTCTACCAAATTCATTGATTTCATTAATTCTCCAGGTTGTTACCATCGTCAATCAAGGCCTAAGTGTTATCGCACGACGTCGTCCAAAGGAGTACTCACAGGGAACTGTCTTTATAGTGCAAAAAAATTTTTAATTGGGGATATTCTTGTAGAGATCGATCAAAAAAGCATCTGTGCAAATTTTAAACATTAACAAATAATTTTTACTATTTTCTTTTTAACATTATATTTTGCAAACCGCGTTTTTTGACCTTTCGACGTTTACATAGCCAAGACGGTGATAGTTGCGAAAAAAAGAAAAGAGATCTTTTTTGTAGAGAATTGAATTTTGTACAAAAAAGTCTCGGACGATACGTCTCCAACTTTTACAAGTAAAGAATTACAGCGGTAAAGATGTAGTTTTGCGACACTTTACATGCTTTTCAGTGCTGTATATTTTTACCTGTAAAAAATAGAGGGGTGCTGCTCGAGACTTTTTTATAAAAAATTTAATTCTCTACAAAAAAGACCTCTTTACTTTTTTTCGCAACTATCACCGTCTTGGCTAGGTTAGGGTCAAAAAGTCAAAAAACTCATTTTGCAAAACGTTACGTTAAATGAATAATAGTAACAATTATTTGCTAGTGTTATAAGTTTAATCAAACGCTCTCCTAATGGACTTCTATAAGAATCCGCGATCAAAAAAAATTTTACACGATAAAATTCATTAGATGCAAGACTAAAACAGTTCGCTGCGAGGCCTTCCTTAAATTACGCCGCGCGTTAGTACTCAGGCCTTGATTGACGATTGGTAAAACTTTTCTGCTTCTCCTCGTAGACGTTTATCACCCAGTGGTTGTGTTTATTGAATGCAAGACGATGTGTTGTGATGTTACGCTGTATAATAATAGCTCTTGCAATTATAGAAACACTAGAGCTGAAATGTGGGTTTATGGGGCCTTATGTAATCTAATTGTTGCTTCACTGGCGTTCAAATCATTAGAGATATCTATATATATTACATTGGTTTAAAAAATAACAATAAATATCCAGAATATTTCATTTAAAACTTTATAAAAACAATTTCGTTGATTTTTTTATTACTTACATATATTTAAAATTGATTAATTAATGGAATTTTGTTTTTCAGTTTTTAACCGCATTCTGTCTTAATTTTTCAGTAATGTACACACTGTTATAATAGATACATGATAGGTACGTGTGGATCATTAATTAGTAGACATTTGTTATTTCTCTAATGTCATTGTCAGTCTATTCAATGATCAAACGATTCGTTTAAAACTTACTACAAGTGAATAGTAGAAGGCGCCAAAAGTTGATTTAAAATCTCGATTTTTGACGTGCTTTTGGCAATGAACGCGTTTATTATTTTGTAGTTATTTCTGTTATGCTACATGACGTTTTTCATTTCTGTATCTACCCTACTGAAAAGTACGTTCATTATGGATTTTTTTAAGCACTCATTTTCAGGTTTTGTTTTCGTTTTATTGATATTTTTTAGTACTTAAAATAAACGACAGAAAACAACATGGCAAAGCACAAGACATAAAATTGGAAATTAAATTTTATAACTTCCGCAGCTCAGGTTTATTTATTACTCTATCAATGAACTATTTTAGTTATTATTAATTAATAGACCAAAAACAACTTTTAAGATTCAGTTGATACAGTATATAGAAATATAAATATGTAATACAAAAAGTATTTAATTTTTATTTTATTAGAGAAATTATTTATTCATTTGTCTTTGAACTTGCGTGTTTTTAAATTTATTTAAAAACGTGTCTCAACATTTTTTTAAATGACGATTTTGGCACATTCTGGATACAAATACATTTGATGATCAACTGAAATTTATTTACAAGTCATAAACAGTGAGCTTTTTCTCATAATTGACACAATAGTCAAACACAAGTCAGTTTTTCTTGGACGAACATCAGTCTCTGGGGGTGTCTACAATATTAATATGTGATTAAAAAAATATTCGTTTCTTTGTACCTATGTCTGTTTGATATACAGTAGGTAGTTTATGTGTATGTTAATCGTATCACAGGCCAAGACTGATCTGATCGTTTATTTAAAATGGAACGCGGTGTGCGCCTAATTGTAAATTTAATTCGCATGTCCTAGACCTAATTGGAAAAAAAAAAATCGTAAAGTGCAAACGGTCTAACTTTGGCCCAATTCCCTTTGCTGTTTATTTAGTTTAATTTCAATTAAGAACCTATTTCAGTCGAACCAGTTTACGTTAACCCTCCTATTTAATTTTTTGTTACGTATTATACAGGGTGTTTGGTCTATAAGTACAAAAAAAAAAGAACCACATGTTCCCTGTTGCATTTCAAACATGAATTTATACACTTTTTGACTTTTGAAATAAAAAAAAAAAATTAAAAATTATTTTGATTTCTGAGGCCGGCCCTGGTTTATCGCGCTTATTCCCTAGATCAGTTACGAGAATTCGTATTTCGCCAGGCCCGTATTAAACCGAATTTCAGGGTCAAATTTTCGAACACGAATTGCGTACTTAATTGCCACTCGATTGAAAAATGCTTTTAGACTTTTGTTATTTATTGTGCAAGGAATCCATGATTCTTTTTTTTGTACTTATAGACCTAACACCCTGTATACAGGGTGATACTTAAGAACCCACCGTTTATCTGGGTTAAATGTTTAAAAGTAATTTCTTTCTCGTTACGTAAAATGGAAATTTTTAAAAAAGCACATAATAAGTACTACGTAAGTCTCGGTGTGGATACGTAATAAACAGATGGACAGATAGGTACCTAGTTCGTAATCAGCAACGTAACGTGTATTTACTTATGCAATTAGTCATTGCGGTTGTACCTACCATCGGACAAAAATAGTACCTCTTGCCCACCCACGTCCAAACACTTAATGCGAATGCAAATATTAAGTATAAAAATGTTCTTTGTCCAGAGTGTAGGTAAAACACACCACGCAAAGGTCAAGTGTGCTTTGGGGAAAAAGTCAAGGTGGACCGCAACGAACCAACTAAACACGGTTCTGCTATTATACAGAAGCTATGAGAACATCACTCATTCACAAACGTACAAAAAATGTTTACCTAACAATTATATTTTAATATTTTCATTTAGAAAAATTTCGTTTTCACTTTCATAAAACCATAAAAGCAAAATGTGGCTGCATTTTTTACAGCGAATTTATTTGTTTTTTTGGTATCAGGCAATTGTTTTGTGTTCACTATTTACTAGCGAGAAATAGAAAGGCCAGGCAGCTGACGCGTGACGTCATTGCATGTAGGCGGTGTAAGGAATACTTTTAGTTTAGTATCTAAGGGATTTTGTCTCGGATTCTTGTAAAAGTCTGGCAAATACTTAGTTGTTAACGTTTTATTTATTTTATGGTAAAGTTTCTCAAAATACGTTATGTTTTGGTCTTTCGGCAGTTACAGATACAAATAAAAGTAACATTTTAAAAACTTTTTTAATTCTGAATTGATTTACTTACACCTACATACAGTTGCTGAGAAACGTTACACTTGCATACATTTAATGTAGTGCAATTAATGGTAACGATTTCTTGGGCTTAAAAGGCGTGCCGCTTGTTGTTTTCTAGTATTTAGTTTCTATTTTTTTTTTTTTATGTATGTATTTCAAACTGTATTCGCGTTGTTCTACTACTAATCGTAAGTTGTAGTACAAAGTAGCTACATATTTGAGTTCTTTCACTTGCAGTTAGCCATTTTGCTAAACACGACACGTGTTTATCACGATTTCAAAACAATGCTACCGCGTACAACTGTAGAATTTTAATTACTAAATTATTCATAATGTGAAGATGTTGATGAGTTGGAAAATTTCACCAATAAAATTTTGCATAAACGCTTTCTACACAAATGCTGATCAAGAATACATAGATATATATGATGGGCGCGGAAAGAAGCCGTTCATGCTGTTTTTGAGCTTATAAATTTTCAAAAATATTATGTATTTGTCTTCAATGTGTATGCGTGCCAACGCGATAATGACATCTTGAGTAGGTACTTGTATTGTTGTGTTTAATTAATCTTGCGACCATGTACTTACTGTTTATGTTAAAATGAGATTAAGGAATAAACACAACATGCTGCCAATATTAAAATAATTCAACAACACCACTACAATGATGTCATTATCGCGTTGATACACATACACATTGAAGACAAATGCATTTTTGAAAATTTAGAACTTGAATCGAAAAATTGTTTTATTTTTTTGCGAAGCCATTACAGATTCTACTTTTCCTGTTCTAAATTACGTGTTGACATTGGTAATAACTAATAATTGAGTTTAATTGTTTTTATTATTTATAAATTACATATGTTTTATGGTCATTTTCCATTCAAATTAATTGTAATTACACGTTGTTTATTGTTTGTCGATCTTGACGAATTATTGTTTTCAATGATGCATGTTGTTTTGCACAACATTTCTGCATATCAAATGAGCCGCTGTTAATGTTGCTTTACGTTTCGTGTTCTATCAGCATAAACATTTGTAAAAACCATATCGGCAACTCGTGCTTCTTGTAATGTTTTACTTGCTGAAATTGTTTACATTTTTTATTCATTAAGCAACAATAATATTTAATAATAAAAATATATCTAGGTATATAAGTAACTATGTAGACTATTAAGGGTGCGTTTGGATTGCGGTATTTTTCTAAATTTGATTTAGAAAAGTTTTAAGTTGAGATTATTGTGTTAGCATTGGCCTTCCTGGTTTGAGTGACCCATTCGCATTACATTGCTAAGAAATTCCGTTCATAAATTTAAGTTTGTTGACGTGCGCTTTCGTCAGAAACACTTTATTTCCTGGATAACATTTGGATATTGTTTTAAGGATCGAATTTTCCAGACGGTGCCTACGCTTAATTTACACGTTTTCGAAGAAAAAAACGCAAATTTATTTTCCTTTGGTAAAATTCTAGTAGGTGGAGATAGGTACCTGCGTGGCGATTGAGGATAAATAAACATTTAATCACTGACTTCTTTCTTTATAAACTTATCTATGTGTAGCTGCCATAAAGTCAGCATAAGAAATAAAAAATTGTAATTACATAAACTAAAATAAAAGTAGAGCATTTTCGTTAAGAATTGGCGGTGTTTATACTTACAATTAGAAGCCATACGGAGTTGTACTTTTTAAATTCAAAAGAATAAATTACCGCCAATTTTATCTACGTCCTGAATACTGGCTAATGACAAATAATGAGACTAAATTATTTGATGTCTCTGTTGGTTTATTTTGGTGTTTTATTGTACAATTTGTTATGCGTAAGTTTATGTGCGTGACTATGACTATCACGCGTTTAAAATTGGCTACCGAATTGTAGGTCATGTATATAGGTACAGTATTTGGTTTGTCCGTTGTATAAATCAGTTATAAAGTGTCCGATTGTATGTTGATTGTTTTTGGTCATATTTTATGTCTATGGATGGACACAAGACAAGAGCTCATCGGTCACCGTCTTGTGTTCGACTAGATTTTTAAACTGGTCGACACATATTCGAAATACTGTTTCATTCTTGCTTGTCAATAGAGTAATTTGTACGAAACCAGGCCGAATATTTTTACAGATATTCACCTCATGGCGATCACTGGCCGTTAAAACGCATTTTTTCGCGTCCAAACTTTTTTATTATGTGAACAGAATGAAAAATTTTGGTTTTATGCCTACAATTTTTTGTTTCGTGTTTGTATGTTAATAATTTTCTGAAAAACTGCTAAACATATTCGAACGAGACTATTTTATTCATTTAAGGTTTTAAAGCTATACCTATAGGCTGTAAAAGTTATTTTTTAGATCTCTTTCAAATTTCTTTTTAACGTTTATTGTTCATGAAGTTACAATTAGTTTTTTTTTTTTAAATTGTAATTGTATGACGAACCTATTCCAAAAATTGCATACCTACAAATTTGTTATTTGATAAAATGATGAGCGATTAGATAAAAAAATTAGAATATAATGGTACCATTTTATTTAAATTAAAAACCAGTACTTAGTAGTTTTCATTAGTTGTGGTGGTAGTACACTTAATATTTATATTAGTCTGTTATAAGTATAATCAATGTATAAGGCTGTTAGACGTCTTATTTTTTCGTTTTCAGAATCAAACCAAGTTGTATTAACCGTACAACAGAGGGCGGGAGCTCATAAAGAGATGGGGTCTCCCAGTTTTGTGCAGACATCTCGCCCACTTACCACCCCCGCCTCTCAAAGGATCACCGGACCTCAGCCGGTTGATGTAAGGCATAAAGAAATTTAATATTGTACACCCCATATTGTTTTCGTCCCCAAAGATTTTCAAAGCTTTTTAATCGTCCCTTAATTAAATCTTAAAAAAATTAATTTTTATGTATTGGCAATATCATTATCCAAAAACCACCCTGTATACGGTCTTTGCGTAATCAAATCAACATTGGTAAATTGATTTTATTATCGTGTTGTGAATGAGTAAATAAAAAAGGTTTGTTATTTGTGATAAGGGGATTGATTTTAAATTTTATTATTCGGAAGGGTCAAGAACATTAATTTATTAACGACAGCACGGTTTTGTTACGGGTAACTTTGATGTACCCGCTTTTACGTACGTAGTAGTAAGTACATGAGATGTGTTATCAGTAAAAATTCAAATTTGCGTATTTTATTACGAGTAAGAGCAAAGATTGTGCGACCCGCCAGACTTTCTGGCTTCACAACAACTTTGATAAGAGAGATTTGTGTCGGAAAAGGTTAAACAATTATCTAAAGAACTCTGTGCAGCTGTTTGTGTGCTAGCTCGTTCCAGGAATAGGTACAGAGATAACACCGTACATTTTGATATTATTTGGCATTTGTTGCTAGAGTTAATTGAAATTTGTTGTTGCAATAAACGGTTATGACGAGTGTTAAAATGCTGGAGTTTAGTTTTGTTAGAAAACGACACAGTTTTCGATTGGAAATGAGACATAGTGATAAGAAGGTATTTTAATTTTTATTAAAAATAAATTTACAAAACAATATTTTTTTAGAAAAAATCTTGTGAAAGATTTTTAATTATTAACCAAGTTAGTGATAAGAATTTAATTTTCTCGTTGTAATTAAAATATTAGCATCTATTATCAAGTTCGTTTACTTTCTAGACGTTTTGTCAACTGATACCTCTTCCCTCCCCAACTAATCTAATTTTTATTATTTATAATAAATGTTTAATAGGTGTTAATAAATAAAACGTTGGTGTTTGGTAAGTTTTGGCTGACATTGTTGTTGCAATTTCAGCACGAAAAGCAGTATCAGTTGCAGTTGGAACGGGAACAACAAATTAGACTGATGATTGAGAAAGAGCAAAGGTTTATTGACCAATTAAGAAGCGAGATAGCGATCGCTCCGAACGAGAAGAAAGCCGAAAAATTGCTAAAGGCCGAGAGCAATCTCCAGAAGCTCCAGTCTATACTACATCCTCAAATTAAATCGCAAAATGAGGTGAGTTCCCACGGGAATCGCTCCTGTCGTACATAAGTAATTAAAATTTGTTATGATAATACATACTGTAGGTAGGTTTTGGTTCGCATAACCACAATGTATAATAAATACGTACATATAATATCTTACATCTCATTTTAATAATAAATAATTTTATTAATTAATGTCATTGTTCAGTGGTTGGCTTGAATGGTTGTTGGTTTAGTGGTTTACTTTCAGTGGCTTTTTTTTTTTCGAATTACCTACATAACGGAAGTGTTGTTCAAGTCTGTCATGAGATACATGTAGTTGTATTGTTATTATTGTCGATGTTGCAAAGATTGGAACGGCTTGTTGTTATTGTTGTTCTTTTGCTGTTATTATTTATTGATTGATGGCATGTTTTTTCTCTTCTTTATTTGCTTTTCAAACGACGAAAAAAAATTCCCTTCGTCATAACACCCAGTTTCCCAAAATGTACCTGGGGGTGAAAACAATGTTAGTTCATTTTACACAAGTAGGTGATATAAGTACCATACAGTCGACAATCGTAAATGGTGAACCAGCATGAAGTTAGTTACGTTCACGATTCATACATTGTAGTAGGAGAAAAAGAAAAGTAGAGGGGGAGAACGGCCAGCCAATAAGTGTTGCTGTTTGGCTCGTAGTCTCCTAATACCTATTGGCTGGTCTCCTGCGTCTGTATTCTTTTGTGAAGCTAATTTCATACCTGTTCACCTGATTCACTACTTATGATACTTGAGTGTAGTAGATACATTCGTATGTTAGACTTAAAGTAATAATGTTAACAGAACCGAAAACAATCTTTGCAATATCAAGTGGTGATTGTCTAATTTTCAAATCTACTGCGCTTAATTTAATTACGATGTCTTACATTTTAATTAATTAATTTATTTTTGTAAGTTATACATATGTAAGTTTTTTAATCATCAGCATTTACAGGTGTCTTTGTTTTTTTAGACTTGATAAAAGAATTAAGCGTCATAGATACCTACTGATCATTATTTTTCGCTAATTTACACCGAACTAACATTGCTTTACTATCTCTCTCTTACAGCAGTCCCCGTCAACCACTCACTCATTCAGTAAACCAGATGACACTCCCCCACCTTTGCCCAAATCGCCCCCGCCCCACCTTTTGAATCGTTCTTTTACCACCCACCCCCCTAGACTGCACAAGATGTCTCAGAGTCTCCCCCAGTCGCCCGATTTCGCGTCCGACAACGACTCGGGCGACGCGCCCCCGCCCTTACCGAAACGTAACAGTCGCCCCCCCGATTCCACCTCCCCTTTAAATTCAATTAATAACAAACGGACGTCGTATGTGAATAGTAAAGCGATGTCGAAAAGTTTAAATTCGAAAATTCCGCGTAAATCGTCGTCGAAAATGGTCAAATCGATTTCGGACCCGAGCGATGGGCTTATGGTGGAGAATCTCCTTTATTCCGTCGATCCTTCCGTCCCACCTCCCCTGCCCCCCCGAGCTCCGGTAAGCGATCCTTCCGGAACTCAGGACGCAGACGCTGCTAATTCACTTAGTAAACAAATGTTGTATCCACTTGTGGCGACATGCACTCCACTTATTAACAACTGTGTAAGTAATATTGTAAAATTTTTAAAGTTTTTCGTAGGTGACTTTTTTCTTTTGTTTTTTTTTTTTTGAATTTTCGATTTTGTTACGGTATTTGATAATGATAAGAGACACAGGTTAATTAATAATAAAAAAGAAATTATATTAAAAATGTTTCCGTTTTTGTGTTAATTATTTTTATTGATTAACTATTATTAATAGTAAGTAGTTTTTGCACATTACTACCAAATTATTTTCGCCCACGTTATTACACTGATAATGTACATATAATATTTCTGAAGGTGTTGGGAGTTTTTTTAGCGCAAGCTATCGCTACTAAAAACTGCTTCAAAGGGTACCAGGTTTTACGTTATTATTGTTTGTTTTTTTGTTTCCCTTTCAATTAATCAATTGATGAATAAAACATTATAGTTACACAGTACAACTTCATTACACTGCAAAACACGCCATCGTTTACATTCCTTTTGTTTTTTTACTGTTATTTACTTGAAAAGTTTGGCCATGTCGTAGTAGTACGTACCTGTAACTTTTAAATATTTCTATTAGTGTAACTTAAAACGTTTTGTTCCCGAATTGTGAACCGTTTTATGCTTTTTGGCAGCAAATGCTTGTTTGCACTGCACGTGATTTTGTGCAGTTCCTTCAGGAGTTTTATTAGTGTTTTTCTGTTTTCTTTTTTTTTGTGCCAAAATATCAAGACGTCGTAGTCTATGATTGCTTCGTTTAACTATTTAAATAAACTAAAATCAACGACAACTGGAAAATAAGTTGCAATTTTGTAATATTCCAGTCTTCCAATCATACACATCAACGTACAAAATCGAGTCCGGATTCGTTGTGTATGTTGTCACCAGCGGAAGCCTCAAAGCGGCTCATAGCCTCCGAGAGTATGGACAATCTTTCGAGATCGGAGGGGTGGGAGTTGGCTCCAACGCCTCCGGGGACTCCCCCACCTCCATACCCCAGTCCCCTAAACAGTAGAAAGCAGTTCTGTAGTGGTAGCAACAGAAGTTCTGCCAATACAGACGATGGAGATGTGCCATTTGAGGAGGTAATTGTTTTTTCATGAAAAATAAAAAAAAAATGTTGGTCTTTTGAACCATATCTCAAGACCAAAGGTCACGTTAAAAGCTTTCGTTATTTTAGACGACAGCTGACGTTTCGTCAACTGACGCGTCTCCTCAAAGAACGGTTGCGACCAGTCCCGGTAGTATGGGACGTGTTATCGCCAACAGTTCGCCCATCCACGCTGCAACACCCCAAACGACCCAGCAACCCATCATAAGCATGGAGGACGACGAAATATCCGACCCAGAAGTTGTAAGTTGCAGAGGTCGATCACAAAAATTTTGGTGACAGACAAACAAAATTTTGTAGGGTCATTTGGAGGACCACGGACCTTTCAAGTCCCTCTCACGTCTGTGGGAACACACGCCACATCTAGCTGTGTTCATGAACTACGTCCTTTCCAATTCGGATCCTAGTAGTCTATTGTTTTATTTGATCACCGATTTGTACAAAGAAGGCAACGCCAAAGAGATGCGCAAATGGGCATTCGAAATCCACTCCAGTTTCCTTGTGCCGGGTGCTGTAAGTTTTTTCTGTTTGTGATGTAGTTTTGGATCGATTGTAATTTTTTTTTTTTTTATAGCCACTGCGTCTTAGTAACGTAGACGAGAACATAGCGAGAGAGATAGACGAGAATTTGAGTAACGAGTTTGATAAAGAGGAGATCTTGAGGAAGATCTTTTGGAAAGCGAGAAACAGAGCCAAAGAGGAACTGACAAGACAGTTGGCTGATTTTCAGCAGAAGAGAACGGCGGGACTTGGGACCATTTTTGGTCCCAGCGATGCCGCGCTCATCGAAATCAGCCAAGACAAGACTAAAGAAATGAAGCTCTACGAAAGTATTTTGTTGGATAAATTAGAACCTTATTTGTAAGTTTACTAATTAATGGGCTTTTTGTAGGTTTAATTACGTAATTTGTTTGATTGTTTTCAGAGATGAAATAGATAGGGAAAACTACGATCCAAGACGTTATCTGATGGTAGCTGCTTTGGCAACGGTTGTCACCAGAATTTTTGGCATAAGACCACCAGGACACGCTCTTGATCGGTGCCCCACTTTTGTTAATAAGGAAAAGTCGTTTCGCACAAAATTTATAGGAAAGTATTCTCGAAAGGTGAGTTATTTTATCGTCGAATCTGTTGGTGGTCCTCATCATTAGACAGAAATGTGAAAATGTTTTTTTTTTTTTTTTTATTAATTCCTTAATATAACTTTAGTTTTATTTTAATTTATTTATTATTACTTGACAATTTTCTTTTTACTTTAATTTAGTTCATTGTGTCACGTATAATATAGCCATTGTATATTTTATTTTCTATTTTTTCCTTTTAAAAGAAGGTATTCGTGAACAAAAACAAATACTTTTTACTCTGCGGTCGTATTAGAGATTTTTTTATTGAAGTCTAGCGTCTGATAACATAATAAACACACCTTTCTTCTTGTTCTTTTTAACAGTTTGATTGATAATTTTATTTTAATTCGCTTTGAAGTCCACGTAAGTAGCAAAAAAATCCAGAACGTACGTAGGAGTCTGCTTTTTGTATCTTTGAATTGAAACATTATTTAATGCGAGTTGGTTAAAACGATGTTTTTCCTCAAAAGGAAATTTTAAATTCCACGAGATTACGTACAATTATCTCTGTTTCTCTATTTGTTGTAGACGAACGTAGAAATTTGAAAAATCTGGTGTATTCTGGAACACATTGCGTCAGTTTTGAAGTTTGAAAATCGTTTATAAAAAAATCTGAAATTTTCTAGAAAAATTTGGAACATTCCAAATCATTTTCCAAAAGTTGTACATCATTTGTCTAAGTTCCAGTTCATCCTGGAACGTTTTAAAACATTTTTGAATATTCTAGGACATTCTAGTACATTCTAAAATGTTTCAAATTATTTTCAAACTTCCAGATCACCCTGGAAGGTTACAGAACATTCTTTAACATTTTGAAGTATTCTAGATCATTCCCGGACATTTCAGATCATTTTATAAAAATTTGGAACATTCTAAATCATTCTCAAACATTCCAAATCATTCTTTAAAATGTTCCACATCATTTGCCAAAATTCCAGTTCATCCTGAAACGTTTTAAAACATTCTTGAATATTTTGGAACATTCTAGTACATTCTCGCATATTTCTAATACATACACCCCTGTTACTTTCTGAAACATAACATGTATAAGTTTCTCCTCCCCTTTTTTATCTTTCTTTTCCTTTGCAAACACACTTAATTCTATTTTTAATTTCCTAATTTAATCTTTTAAAGATTCATAACTGTCCAATCGATAAAATTGATTCGTTGGTTTGACTCGTGAATCGTGAATCGATTTTTCGGTCAGGTTTAAATTTGTAATGTAGTATAAACAGTTTACAGTTCGAGTTTGGGTGTTGTAGCGTCGTATAAACACGCAGGACGATGTAGCACATGTATTGTTGCTTGCAGGGTATGTTATGTTTGTATGTACAGATAGACGTAGTACAATAATAGAATATTGTTGGCTCTGATTCTCCTAATCTTCTGCATTAGACATCGATCACTAGGGTGTAACAAATATCTTGTAAATGCATACATATCTTCAGATGATTTTTCGTAATCTATCGCGTTATTTTCGGTTTTCGTAAGTGTAATATACAATTTTAAAAAAAATAAATTTCATGTTCACGTGCTGTAAACAAAATCACCCATCAAAGTGTACAACGAAAAAGGGGAAATAAGGCTGCGTATTTTGTCTGGTAATTGCAAGTAACTAGTAACTGGTGTTTAGTTCTAGTTTACAAATCGAACAGTGAAGACGTTTGCAGTGAGTGTCGAAACGTTGAAATAACTCTTACAGTGTGTAATATTTTTTTCTAATTTACATTAGAAATTAAAAAAAAATTATTTTTCCATCCTGTAAATTAAACAAGTTAGGATTGGAATTGTGTGATAAATTTTTTGGTTCAAATTCAGTGGCTTATTAGACGTTAATGGTGTTGTAAATTATAATTTACAAAAAGCTCGTACTTTTATCAAAATTTATGCTTCTATTTTATTTAAAAAAATTTACAATAAAGGATTTATTTCTTAAATATGTTAACTGCTTACTAATAAATAAAAATAGCTAAAGATCGCATTACGTACACTTTGTTTCTTATCAGTTACTAATGGTAATGAGCATATTATTTATTTTTAACCCGATTATGTATGTATAATTAATTATACATTATATTTTGCATATGGGTTTATTATACATATATACTTATATGGAATAATATTATTTATTTATAGGATATTAGCATCGATTTTCTCAGTAATCAGTTCTTTTGCTGATGATGTTGACCACTTTCATTACATATTTTAATTAATTCGCGTCTCGTTGTAACAATATATTGTATCTGACGTTTCGTCTTTCGCTTTTCTTGCAGTTTAATCATCAAGGACACCCGTTTGTCGCGCAACAATATTATACTGTGATAGTTTGCAATCATTGCCACCAAATAATCTATGGAATTGGACCACAAGGATATCAGTGCTCAGGTGAGAAAAAAAAAGGCAATAAAAATTTGACAATGGGCACTAATCAAAAGCCCTGTCCTTTGTAATTAACACACGTTGATCGTTAGGTATTATCGATGAATTTGGCGTATGTGTTTTCTAAAATTTCACCTAATCGTAAAATTTTATAGTCCATTTCCCGGAAATATTTTCGAAATTGAACATAAATAACTCGAACGTTAGGACATTATTTAAAGTTTGACTGAATAGTGCAGACCAAGATTATGAAAGTGTTCATTAAGTGTGTTAAAAAAATGTGTGTCAATTATTCTTTTTTTTGTTGCTAGCGTGCCTTATCAACGTACATAGACTGTGCATGAAGTTGTACGAAGATATTTGTCCTGGCCCTTTCAACAAGAAAAATCGTGGTATAGACAAGCTCATGGATCGTATTAGGCCTGATAGCAGAGAACATAGGAGGAAACAGACTTCCCAGTTCATACAAGGTGTGTAAAATAATTTGTTTGTTTGTTTGTGGTTTTCATTTGTTTAACTAATTTTTCGTTTTTTGTTGCAGCGGAAAAGGAACGACGATCAGCAGAAGAAAAAGACAGTGGCGTAGATTTAGACGCAAGTGGTGAGTGCTTTTACATTTATTTTTCTGGGCAGATTTTCGTTTGTTTCCAGCAAATTTTAGGAGGTTTATCATAGCATAAAATTTTTGGAATTTCTTTTTTATGTCGTTATTTGAAGGTTATCTACCTACTTCCTTTTTTTATTTCGTAACATTATTTTGGTTTTATTTAATGGTCGTGTCTTCTCATTTTAACCTCAATTATGAATTTCGCACCGTTTCGTCCACCATCGCGTTTGACAAACTACAGATAATGAATATAAACTTCCGATTCGTTGTTTCCTGATCAACAAATTAATCGATTATTGATTTATAGTTTGGCACGGCTTTGAACAGGATGCCATGTTTATACTCAACTCTCCCATTTTCATTCATAAGTTTGTCGTAAATATAGATGCGATCTCATCTCGTATCGTATCGTCTTTTTTTTATTGCTTTTGACCTACGCAATGATTTAATTTTTTTTTTTAAGTTCTCTCAAGAATTGTAATTTTTTTATTTTTGGCCAATTTGGTCACTTAATTTTCAATAAGTACGAAATTATTTGTGTTCAGAAATTTTTGGCTTGAGTATTATTCACGTATAAAAAGAATTTCTGGGTTATACTTCAATAAATTCCGTCCGAAAATCCACTGTAGGTGGACGTTTCTAAGGAATATTGCCAAATTGTTAATGCAATTCAATTTTACCAAACTTTGAACGGTTTATTTTTCTAATATTTAACGTTTATATTTCTTGAAATATTTTAATTTTGGACGATACGCCACTGAGTTACTCGGTCGTATACAGGGTGATTTTAATTTACTTTTTATATCAATCAACCGAATATTGTTTTTATATGAAATAGAAAGTTTTTTGTGTTCTGATTTTTTGTGAAAAAAATTAGTTTTTTGGAGTACCTACCTATTTTTAAAACGTTATTTGTAATGTGCCGCTCTTTATAAATAAAAGTCTAAGTCTGAATAAAAACCGACGAGCCCATGCGGCTGTTTTGGCATGCAGCGAATGGACGGGTCTATAACTCGTGCCAAAATATCTTTGTTTAAGGGTGAGGGTGCATTTCGTTACAGTTATGTCTACAGTCCGTTCCAAATATCGTGTCAAAATCGTTATATGTACCAATTTTTGGAGTTTCGTTATACATAAAACTTTATATTTTTGAATAAAATTTTACGAAAAATAAAAATGAGATGTGTCCGAAATCGTTAAATTTCAAAAATCAATTCCAAATTCGAAACACATTTTTTGTGTGTCGTATTGTAGGATTGGTTTCATCAAGCAACTAAATACGTAAAGGGTGGTAGTTAGATAAATGGGAGGGTAGGTAGTAGACTTTCGCCAACGATCGGTTAGCTGGGTAGCATGTAAATTACGTCCGCGTGGGGGTGGCTGGTAGTCACGACTACACTGAAGACTAAAAGTGCATTTCGCTTACGTCAAATGCAAGAGCAGTTATTGTAGCATATGGATCGGAGTACATAATACGTACCTATAAGTACATAGTGTGCATATTAATTACGCCAGTAAACATTGAAAACTGCACTAATCAAATAAACTAATGCCAAGTCGTTTTTGAAAGCCGCATGTGGGTGTAAAATGGCAAACGAGTTTTAGCAGACTCGATCTCGTTTCGTATTCTAGGTACCTACGAGTAGGTACGTAGTTATAATTTAGGTACAAACTGGGTTATTGATTGATAATAAATTATATTGCGTTGACAAAATATTGAAGTCAAAATATAAACCAAAAAAAAAAAACTTACAAGAACTTGAAACTATGAAATAACAATTGTTTTTTCGAAATTGCTTAATAAAAATTTCATAATTTGTAAATTAAACTTGTAGATATTTCAAGTTATTATAAAATTTTATCGAACTTTAAATTTTTAAAATCCGCTACAAAAATATTATGATAATTCCCCTATAGATTGAAATTTGTTTCGTGCTAGTCCAATGCTGGAGCGGTCTCGGTCTGTTAATGATGGCCGACTTGTGACGCGAATCCACATTTTTATCTATTACTAGGTATAAATCCCATGACGCGCCTAAAGAAGTTTTCACTTAAGAAATAAAAAATTTTTGATCGCAGATTCTCGTAAAATTCGACGAAAGATTTGAGCTAAGGGATCGCACTATCCAGCCAAAATCACCCTAAAAGTTTATCCAGTGTATTAATCATACACGCCTCAATATTTCTTAAGTTTTTTACCCTTGATTGATACTCGATACTGTATTTCTTGTTGATGCGGATATTTTAGGAAACAAAAAGGGTAAACGTGATTAAAGATGTATGATACGAGGGCTAGAGATGGGACAAAGGGTGCTATAAAACATAAGTACCAAAGAAAGTAGATTTTTATCTTGCATTCATTCATACGTTTCCTTCCTGCTTTAAGGGTTGAGCTCTTTAACTTACAATTGGGGAGGGGGATTATTTATTATTTCATATTAATATTTCTCTTTAGTTACTTTTAAGTGAAGTGTTTTAAACGAAAATAGTAAAAGGAAAAAGGGGATCGTTTGACGCGCCTTTTATTTCGTGTCTATATTTTGTCGGTGAATAAAGTAGATAGAGAGGGATGGAGGGGTGGAGGAGGAATAGGGGGTGTATCGTTGTCGTTGTCCCGATATTCGCTGCCGCTTCTGTTGGGAAGCACTTGGCCCTGAACTTGGCTGTTCGATTTTATTACGAGAAATGGTAGTTATGAGGGGGTGGTTCGTAGGGATTCGGGGAGAAATTGGGAACAACTATTCAGACAATTTCAGGAACCGTAAACCACAATTCCACAGTAATTTTGTCAGCATTAGAGCTTTAATTCGATGCCACAAATTAATACACATACGTAGGTGATATCGTTCCATTTAATTCCTTGTACACAGCAATACATAGATTTTTTTACACTACAAATTGAATTTGCGGTGAGTCTCCTGAAGATGTCAAGCACGCATCTTGACGAAACGTTTTTGTTTTTGTACATTTGCTTATATTTTATACTATTTTCTTGTATTTGTCCTCAATGTGTATGTGTACCAACGCGATAACAGCATAATTAGTACTTGTGTTGTTAATTTAATTTAATATTGGGTGCATGTTGTATTTGTTATTTTTAGATTAGATAACGAACTGTGCATAGGTTATGCGGTAGTAGGTGTGGGTTCGTGTAAATGCACACGTCCATGCCTATATCTTAACATAAACAGTATCTATGGTCGCAAGATTAATTAAACACAACAATACAACAAGTACTAATGATGTCATTATCGCGTTGGCACGCATACACATTGAAGACAAATACAAGACATTTTTGAAAATGTATAAGCTCAAAAACAGCATGAATAGAATCAATAAAAGTAACCTAAATCTTTCCAATAACCAATAATTAACTTTTATCGACTATACAGTTAATTTTACCCTATTTTAAAGATTAAATTTCAACATAATTGTCTAATGAAAGAGCATATGTTCCATTACATAAATAGAAATGATTATATTGGATTATATGTGTACCTATACCTGCAGATAGATAATTTTAATCTTGTTTGCACTTTAGAAAAGTGATAACTGTGCGGTATTAGTTGTATGATATTTTTTTTTAGTGTTTTATTTGTTGTGTAAGTAGAGTTAACTATAGAAATGATTCTAAAGTGACTTATTTATTTGGTGTATTATGGGTAGTTTTTATCGGTTTCGAGACGATTGCAAGCTGCGATTTAGATGGTCGTCTTTACCAAGGCTTGATCGGAATTCGGTCTTTTATGTTCAGAAATCAGGTCTGTTTTATTTTTAATAACTAGTGATATAAAAAAATTTTTTTACTCAACTGCAATTGCAAAAAAAAAATCGGAACGATTCTTTGCCACGTAATAAGTACATGAAAAGTGCCCTAGGGATCGGGGTCAAACTTGTGTAATTTTCCCGAGTGTTTGTTTCGGTTCCGGAAATTTCGCCATACGACGCGACTCGATGAGACTAATTGCAAATTACGGCCGAATTGAAAGGAATATCTTTCGTAATTTCGTCTGTCCCAAATACGAATAGGTACAATAAATGGGCTTTGTGAAGAAACTGTTTTTAGGAAACTCGAATTTGTTTTACAATTAGACATTTTAAGACTTGATTTTCTATCGTTTATTTAGTTGTAAATAATGACCTAAAACAACTGCAAAATGTAGGAATAAACCACGTAATTCTTCGCTCTTTTTGCTAAAGAAATTTATGTTCATAAGAATAGATCGACATGAAAAGCTACTTATGCAAATCTCATAAAAAAGGCCTTTTAAATTAGTTAATAACTGTTGTCACACGTTGCTTAATTAGAAAGGGGAAATTTCAACTTTTAAAATGTTTAATTTTGAATTTTGTCGCCTTAATTGATAAAAAATTATATATTTGCTTACTTAAATAAACAATGCACCTTGCACACGACTGACTGACTCATCTAGATGAGGATTCAGTTTATAAATACTTACTTTCCTCTTTGTTGATGACTTTTTCATATGTAGGTATGTTCCCAAAAATACGAAGATATAGAAATGTACCTACATCTCTCGTAAAATCGAATTTCGCCATAATTTTTGCAAATGTTTACCCACGACCGATATTTACGGGCTTGGCAACGTCGCCTTTCGACTTTAATCGTTTACATTAAATGGGCAACAGAAAGAACGTTGAACTGATCGCCAAAATAAATACATATACCAGAGGGGGGCACATCTACAGGAAATTAGCCCAATTTTCCAAAATAAAATTTAACAATCTCAAAAAAGAATAGATATTCACTAAAACCTCTTTCAGATAAACACGAGATCTTAAGAAACTGTTTTCTTAAGAGTTAATTCAAGGCCCAACAACTTACGCTTGACGTCATAGCAAGTAGGCGATTATTAAACTTTTCTAGTCTAGTAGCTAATGTAAATGTAAATCTTTTTTGTAGAGGATTGAATCTTCTACAAAAATCCACTATGAAAAACATTTTTGCACGATAATAACCCTTGATTACTAGACTAAAAGGATTGCATACAATCGCTTACTTCTTGTGACGTCAGAGCTGTTGGGCCTTGTTTTTCTTGGAAGTGATTTATGTGCCTTTTTACGAAAAAAAAATGAGGTTAGGTTAGGTTGTTAGTTGAGTTTAGGATTGTTAAATATTTTGACAATAAATTTACGAACGTTCAGAATATTTTGGGACCGTTTTCGAAGCTATTTCTTTTGTTTTTTTTTATGAAGTCAAAAAACACCAACGACTTGGCTTACTTTACCGGATAATTCAATCATCAGAAAATGACACGTAAAAATCGAGATAATTTTTATGACTTGCTATGTCATCATTACATAGATGCAGATATTAATTAAATAAAACAAATACGTAAACCATCGTCGTGACTTTTTCTTTTTTTTTATTAACGTTGAGGGATTATTTCCGACACGTTTTTGTTTTAATTATAATAATTGTCGTTCGCATATGTTTTGATGAAGTGACGGTATTTTCGTTGACCGGACCGCAGAAAATGGAGATAATTTTAACCGAATAAAATCGCAAAATTGGCAATAACTTTGTACAAAATGTGTATAGAGTAGGTATATAACTTATTTTGCCGGTTGTATTAGGCAAATGCCACGTAATTCACCGATATTTTTATGACTTGGCTTGGACCTTTACGTTTTGCTTTTTATTTACGCCGTTCAAAAATAAATGGCGACAGATAAAACAAATAAATCGTCGAAACGAATGTTGCAGTCCGCAAAATTCGAAATAATATTTTTTTTTTAAAAACAAATTTTCAGCTACCACGAATATAAAATTATCATCCATTCAATTCTGATCTCTATTGAATTCTAAGTATTTTTTTAGACTAATTTATATTGTAGCAAAATTGATTGTAAAACCAAATTGTTTTGTCCCTTTGAACTTTTTATAATTTAATTTTATTCGCTCTCTATGCATGTACTTGGTTGGTTTATAAATTTTTTATGAAGGATGGAAAAATATAGGGAAACAGAAATAAAGAGTCAAAGGTCATGGAAAATGCCGAAGGATGACACTTGACATTATAAGGGTGCAAACGTGAAAGTATATTGTATTATGTTTTATAGGGTGACTAGCGAATTTATCGCTCCAGAACATTTTATAGGATTTTCCTGTTTTTCCGGGCATATGTCAGAAGGCTTATTTGAAATTTTCCAAACCAATTTATTGTTTCAACAGGTCTGTAGGGGTGAAATTTGGTTAATATACACAAATCTACAGACGTTCTAATTAAAAATTAATGAGTGGCTTATGTTTCTTAAAGGTCATCACTATTTTAAGAAAGCCTTCTGTTTTTAACGAAGAATTAAATATTCAAAAAGTTCAAGTGTAAAGTATAGGTTAAGGGTGGGTGCTTTCAAGTATTTTTAGTGTTTGTACAATATCAATAAGAAGGCAAATTAGGGGAGGGTGTACGCCACTGGCCAGTAGGTCTTTTAGTATCTAGCTCAGGGCTTCAAATGGACGGTGGTCGGGATTTTAGCTACCCCTATTAATTATTATTCTAGTCTGCATCTCTGCAACAAAATAATGTACCATATAATGAATAATTTGCTGGTCTTGCTTTATTAAAGGCATTACATTACATAAAGGTAAATTTGTAGTATTGTGAGGAATGAAATTGTAAGAAGGGAGAAACGTTTTAAATCTGTCTTCTCAAGTACAAATCGGAAACAGGTTTAAAAATCAACCCCCTTAGAACAGCTGCTGCTGCTGCTGCTGCTGCTGCTGCTGCTGCTTCTACCACCAACATCTGTTATTTATTACCTGAGTATTTTCAGGTTTAAAATACGTCTACCAGATGAGAGTTTTCTTAAGAGTTCAATATGCCGTGATGGAATTGCAAAAAATTAACACCCTGTATTTAAAAATTGTCTATTTTGTGGACTGATACAGTTATTGTTATGCGTAATGGTTAGAGGTGTCTGCCTGTACGTGTGTTTATTGAAAGTTGTAAAACGTTGAAATGGGTGGTTACAAACAAACGCTCCAGTTTACATTAAAAAAAAAAAAGTAGATCATTTCAATCCTTGACTTGGATTTTATTTTCTAAAATTAACGTTATTACATTTCTGCGTTAACAAAACGAAAACAGTTCTAGGCTTCAAGGATCACAACGTTTTATTATTCGGGACATTGTTTTAAATTATCACACTTCTCGACCACGTAATTGACACTGAAGATGTCTCTATCGAAACGTCAGTACGATAGTTCCTAATGAAATCTGTTTGTCATCGTAAAATTTTTAGAAGTTCCTCAATACAGAGCTAAAAAACAGCTTAGTTATCGATCTGAGGGCGATAAAATGAAAATCACTGTAACTTTCGTAAAAATTGATGTCGTTACGTCTGAAATTTTCATGTTCGTATTCAAATTGGTTTATTAAAAACTAGAGCCTTTGCCAAGCAGAAGACTAGGGATTATTGGAAATGGCTAGGATGTTAGTGTTCGGGACAGATAAACTTAATCGGCTTCCACTGATGCTCTATGGGAAATTTGGTTCAAGGTTCTTTTAATAAAAATTCGCCATTTTATGGCTTCTCAACATTTTTTGCTTGATTATTTTAATAATAATAATACATGGTGTTTTTGAGCTTCTAAATTTTCAATAATTTCTTGTATTTGTCTTCAATGTGTATGTGTGCCGACGCGATAATGGCTTCATTCATGAGTAGTTGTGTTGTTGATTTATTTTAATGTTTGGTGCATGTTGTATTTGTTATTTTTAGATTAGATAACGAACCATGCATAGGTTATGCGGTAGTAGGTGTGGATTCGTGTAAATGCACACGTCCACACGCCTACACCATATAACCTAGGTACTTAGTACGCTACTATAAATATATGTACAATTCCTCGTCAACCGTTCGTTAATCTCATCTTAACATAAACAGTATCTATGGTCGCAAGATTAATTAAACACAACAATACAAGTACTCAAGATGTCATTATCGCGTTGGTACACATACACATTGAAGACAATTACAAGACGTTGTTGAGCACATTTTTATTCCCAACTTAAAATCAGAAACTAAATTCCGAGCGAAGTTTATCGGGACGCCTGGCGTCGTTGTCTTCAAAAAGTCTTATCGAATAGCGTCGTTGTGCCGCTCTCTGGTTATGCTATCCCACTGTGGGTAGATCGCTAACTTGTCAGCGACGTTGCCCGATTGCGCGTGCTTTTAACTAGCGAACTACCTAAATGCATGTAACAGTAGGTATCTGGTGTTTGTTATCCTTCGTCGGTCGCGCCCGCCGTCGAGTCACTCGCTTTCGAAGCCGAAGCGAAGGAAGCGTCTCTTCTCCGGTCGTTTGTCGCTTCCCTTCTATTTCGCTGCAGCAGACCTGCCGCGTGAGTGCCCGTGTTTATGCACCTCGGCCGTCGAATTAAAGCACTCGGTCAGTGCTTTCGTTGACGACGTCGCGATGCTCAAGTGTTGTCGTCGCTTTGCCGGGAAGTGCTCTCTTAACTTCGTTTGAGCGGATTAATTATTAATAATAAACAGTTGTGTGGTTGTTGTCATCGTTATTGTTGTTGGGAGTGCAACGGTTAAAAGTACCCCGTAAAAAGGGTAAATAAATAAATAAAGAGTTTGGTTAAAATTTTTATTTTGCATCCAAACTTAAGTGTTTTATGTACTTACGTACACAACGTTCGGTTAGTTGTCAAGGTCGTAATATGCGCGATTTTTTTCGCGTTTAATGATTTTTTCGTTTATTTGGATTCGTACTGTGTTTGTTTTCCTATGATTTTTATCGAGACTCCGCAAAAATGTTTATGAACTTGCAGCAAGACTTTTATTATTTAATAAAAATTCGATATTGTCTACTTTAATCTTGAAAAATTATTAGTAAGGACAGCGTAGAGCTTTTAAGGTCAAGGTTACTGTCATTCATAATTCCTGCTGTTGGAACTTTTTAAAGTTTTGTTACTTCGAAATCACTTTAAGTTCAAGTTGAAGTAGCGAGAATAAAAATTTTGTTATTGTACGAGTTTTCGATATCTATAAATGATTAAATTTTGTTGTACTTAATCTTCGTAGAACAGATAAAAATATTAACACAAAATTTAATGAATTTCATAAATCTTCTTCGCAAATTTTTTTTGTGGTTCGTTCAAGAAATCGATTAAATTCAACTAATGTTTTAGTTTAAGGAATTTTTTTTGTTTTTACGTATCCTAAAAATTTATTTAGATGTGGGATGAGCAGCAGCAGTTGCAAGGTCTTGATTTTTTTTATTTTTGAATGAAATATTTTTGTATGGCCAAGCAATGGAGTGCTTAATATACATACATAGATAAACGTATTGAGTAATGAGCCAAATCCCAAGTCTAGTCCTTTTAAAAATAGACGTGTAATATCTCCACTGTATTTCGCACATACATACATACATACTAATACACACACATACACAATTAGATCAAAATAACACCCATTACGTGAAGATTCCTAACGTCGCAAGCGAAATGTAAGCAATATTACGTTAGAATAAACACAGTTCAAAACATACGTAGGTACCTACAAGTATTTCACTCCACCACCTACTTACTTACCACCCGAAAAAAAAATTAAAATTAGAAAATCTGTCACATTTTTTAAAATCCGAATGTTATTTTTAATAAGAATGTAAAAAGAAAAAAACATAAAAATTTCGAAAAAGTTTGGTGGTAGGTACTTAACTTTATTAGGAACGTACAATTGTGAGATATTTTTATTTTTGGTCGCGATTTTGACAAGTGATTGTTTTGGCTACCGCATCATACCGCAGTCTCAGCCTTGGTCATGAAGTTGTCACTTTTTTGGCTCAAGAATTTTCGCGATTCTGTCGTTAAAAAAAAAAAACCAAAAATTTATCGTTCATTTGATGCTCACACCATCAGGAATTTTCCATTTAAACTGGAATTTCCAATTTAAATGCACGCGTTAAAAATCGGTTTCAGTTCTCATGTTTTACAATTAGTTAGAGTGCGTTTATATTTCGCTTCAATCAGTCTCACATTATGCTTTTTATCGTGAAAACTTGAAACATTTTCTTACGGTAAAAATAAATTAAACAGATGCTTACATAGGTCACATGCTTTCTTGCTTACGTGTCTGGGAATGTACCTACCTACCTACCTACAAGTATGTAATTACTGATTGTTTTTGGAAACACGCGTTCGTTCGTTCGTTCGTACACGATTAGGTACATGTCCATTTTTGTAGGTTAATAATGCACCTACCTCTCGAGGAGAAAGTAATCGAAATTAATTAATGTACAGCATTAAAAATGGACCAGGGCAGGTGTCATTAATAATACAAAACCGATGTAGTTATTCATTCTGGAAATAGTGTTTTTGAGCTTATTGTATTTGTATTCAATGTGTGTGTGTACCAACGCGATAATGACTTCACTAATACTTGTATTGTTGTATTTAATTAATCTTGCGACCATAGATACTGTTTATATTAAGATGAGATTAAGGAACGATTCACGAAGAATTGTTTATATTTATACTAGCGTACTACGAGTTGGGTATATGGTGTAGGCGTGGACGTGTGCATTTACACGAACCCACACCTACTACCGCATAACCTATGTATAGTTCGTTATCTAATCTAAAAATAACAAATACAACATGCTGCTAATATTAAAATAAATAAACAACACAACTACTAACGATGCCATTATCGCGTTGGTTCACATACGCATTGAAGACAAATTGTAAGAAGTTATTTGTTGCGTAAGTTTGGATGCAAAAAAAAAATATCTACCTGGATTTGTCCGTTATTAATTGGTTTTTATGATTAATTAGTATGTTTGCTGATATATAAATAAATAAAGTGCTGATAAAATTCGAGATAAGAAAGAACTTACTTGTCGTAATAATATTTTGTGGAGTAGTAGAGTTGAGTGGGTGGGGTATGCGATGTCTAGTGTTAATTCGAAAAGATGGACCTGTGACGTCCGAATAGTCGAAGGGGGTAGATGTGGTCGTCCGTTTCCATGAATTTTATGGAGGCCCCAGACTATAGCTCGAGGTCGGGCAGCCTTAAAAGATCGAGCAGTTTCAAGAAATTGCTAAAATTACCTTCTTGGGGCTCTAGTGCAGGTCAGTAACCAACCAATAACCATAAAATCGATTTCAAACAACTACCCCACTATAGATATTTTGAGACGTTCACCGAAAACAATTCATACGAATTTTCTAACAGTTTTTCTCTGCAGTGGCGTAGTCATCTAAGAGAGCTTTTAACCTAATTTGAAGAACAAACAACATTATGTCGTCGTTAGAAAAAAGTGGTAGAAAAAAAAAAAAAAAAACAAACTACGTACAGTCTTAACCAAATAATGTTAACGTGTTAATGTAGCAATCAGCGACCCTTGTAAGTAAACAATGGCGTTTTACATACACAGGTAACTAGATACGAGACTACTTTACTACGACAGACGCACCTCAACCCTCATCAGGGCTGATATCACCACTCACTTCCTTTGGCCCCGTTTCTTAGATAAACAACCACGATGTGAAATTCAACCGTAAAGTACCTATAACAGGATATGAACCAATAAACTATGAATAAAATTTTCAACGTTTCGTTATTTTGGACTAATTTTAAAAAAATGTAGATACCTATCTTAAGTGGGTTAAATCTAAAGATATTTTCTCTGCTATTTAAGGGATGAGGTGCGATTAATTAAAACATTAACCTGATTTTCTTTATTAAGGAATCGCTGTTTTTTCCTCCCTTTTTTATTACACTTTGGCGAACGATCTGATCGATCGACAGATACCTAATAAAATTCATTGGCTGCCGAGTTTTTATTTCTTTTTTGGTCGAGCGCACAGGTAATGACACTCCTCTTCATTCATGAAAATACAGGGAAAGACCCAATAAACTAATGAACTTTGGGGGAAGAAGGTCGGTCTATGTGTGTACGTGTAATTTATCGGGACTGAATGAACAGGAAACAAGAGAAAGAGGGAGAAACAAGGAGAGTTGAAAGTAACGATTTAATCGAACCTTATAACGTCCATACTTCTATAGGCACCTATAACATTTCGGAAGTAAATTAGGTTGTAAACTTAATTGATTTCATGATGTTTACAAAACCGTCCCTGTGTTATATTAAGCTCTACGAACGATCTAAGGTACGTATACTCTATGGTACCGAATGGATATTTTCAGCACCAAATTGCGCCTTAACACATTTTACGAACAGCTGGTCAGTTATTTGTTTAACAACTAGCTCGATAATTAAGTTTACTCATTCTCAGTAAATTCTGAGTTTGTGGGCTTCCGCGGCTAGTGTGTACAATCATGAGTTTTAATATTGGTACGTAGTTAAGAACCACCCTGTATATTTATACTTATAAAACGATCATTTAAGTAAGATCAGTAATCCTCAATATGTCTTAAAGTTTTATTTTAATTTATTTAACTGTAGAGCTTTTCTAAGTGATTGCTAGGGAGCTTTAAGGGCTTAATATTGATTAAATGGTCTCGGGACAAATGGGGACTCCAGATCTTCTTCTAAATTAACCTTCTTGTATTAAGAACGTTCCATTAGATCGTGTCAGTTTCTTTAACACCAGGATATCGTCCCAAGAAGTAATTTCTTTTAATTAAATGACGAAATTTAATTTTGGGGTCACTAAGAAAATAAAAATGACCTCACTGACAAAATTTATTTTATTTTTTACTAAAAACTTAATATTATAATAATTATGGGGATCATTTTCGTATTAGCGACCCTATTTTTTTTTTTAAAACAAAAAACATTTAAACCAAAAGAAAATTTTGTGGTTTTCAATGTCATAAAGAACAAATTGGTAACATATTTAAAATCCAGGGCAGGTCCCAGGGTTGATGTCGAAACTGTAATCAATCTCAAAGTGAGGGTGTAATAATCAATACAACGAAACTGCGTACCTATCTACAATTTTTCCAGATACTTATTCTGGTATGATTTTAAAACGAGTGTCGTACATACACTTTAAAGTACATAATAAAAAAAAAGTTTTTTTTTTATTGGCGTCGTTGTAGCGTCGTGACGGCTGCACGCTTGCGTTCGTTCTCTGTTCCCTGACGCAAACGATGAATGGATGGGCCAATGTGCAGGCGTCGTGTAGCTGACGTCACGACGTCGTGGTTGGGTTTGCGCACACGACGCATCCGGGCTTTATTAATCGCATTGTTACCAACCGTGCAACGAAAGAGAAGCTTCCAGACAATAAATAATGTTTCTTCTTCGGTTGAGGTGGGAGGGGTAGCTACGTGAGGATTGGGATTTGGGATTGGGAAACAGATGCAGGCGCACGGGGAAAATATGCACACCTTGCCCGCAATGTGACCGTGATTCCGTGCATGTGAACTGAAGGCACGTTGGGTGGTAACTAAAAGTCACATTGGGGTCACGTTTTCATTTGGTTTTAGTTTTGTAATGTTGGAAATTTTGAGATACATAATTAGTTTCAATTTGTTGTTTTGCTAAATGGCGTTTGATGTTTGCCGGCCAAAAATGTTATAATACTTGAGGGATTAATTTATGATGGAGAATTTAGAGCCACTTGGATCTTATTTCACGGAAATTCGTACGTACATATTAATATGTTGGCAGTGTCAGCTATAAATTAGATTGAATTAAAGCGCAACGCGTTCCCGTTTTGGCACCTCACAAATGCGATTCAGATAGGTACTCTGCAAGATTTATTTATTGCAAGTTACTTAATAATATCACGCGGTCTTCAAACAATTTACTTTTTGTGCCTTTTTTATTACCTACTTCCTTATAAGTGAGGGATGTGTAGATAAACTTCCCGAAACGTTGATATCTAAAATCACTCAAAACATGATATTTTTTTCGGTCCAAGATTTTGAGATTTGTGCCTGATAACATAGAAGTTCTTAAAGGAGCTGCCACACACTTTATTTTTCTGTAACTTTAACACCCTGTATTTTAAAACCAAAGTACTTTAGGACCTATGTTTACATGAATTTTTATTGTTTTCTTGACCCAGATAATGACGTCCTTAGGGATCACCCTGTATATGTTCGACGTATGACGATTCTTTTACAGTTTTTCTTTTGTCGTACTCTAAATGCATTTGTTTTTAAGTACTTAATTAAAATAAAAAAAACACTATATTAAAAATGTAATATACATATTTGGATAAATTTGCTAATTGAAATAGTTAGTGAATGATGTCAGAATGGAATTTTTGGAATGAAGTGGATTTTAGCACATCCTGTCGTCACAAACATTGTGATTCGTTTTAGAATGATAAAACACGTATTACGTCATTTAAATACATAAATAGTATTTTCTACTTGTTTTACGATTAGGTACATTTTTTTTTTTTACTGTTAATTTGTAATTTAGTTTTTCAAGGAAATTAAAAATTGTGGTGCATGCGTTGGGACGAATCATCGTAGTGTATTTTGCTCGTATATTATGTGCGTTTGCTACTGAACTTGAACGATCCTATGCGATGCGATGGTTATTTATTTAGAATAGCGTGCATTGCTCTTCTTGGAAAAGAGGAAGACGATGTTTTGTACCAACAAAAAAAAAAAAAAAAGAAAAACAAATGGCATATGCTTTCCATTGAGCCGTTTCAAAAACTTCAATCGGCGCCAGACATGCGAATAACGTTTAGCAGCGATACGTTTTGTTTACCCCCACGGATATTGTCTTTGTAAACAAATATGAGACAGTGGTGCACTTTCTCAGTTTCTGGGCTTGGCTGGCTTATCAAAACGAGCAAATAATCGTGCATTAGTCGATGATAACATTATCAGATTATTTGATTCAAACATTTTTGTTGTTTATTGACGACATTACGTTAAACGGAGGATCAAAGGTCTTCGAAAATGCCGCGCATTACGAACGTGGACGAAGGCATTCGCGACACACGAGAGTCGCAAAAGGACCTCGAACCCAAACAACTGCTTCACGTACGTCGCCGTTGTGTGTGTGTATGTTTGCGTTTTGTCGGTCGTCCATGGCCACATCAGGAAGAAGCAGTTCGTTCGTTCGTTCGTTCGTTTTGTTCGTTCGGTTCGGTTCAACTCTACTTTTACTTTCTCTTTCTAACTAGTAACATTCATTATACATTTAAGCGAGCAACATTGACCGTAAAATATGACTAAGCGAGCGTAGTTACTCCACCACACCGCTGCACACTGCCCTCCTCTACGATTCGTTCGTTCAGTTTAGTTTAGTTAAGTTTAGTTGCTTAAACGCGACAATGGAGACTGCTTATCATGCGCCTTTATTAGTTTAATTGTTATCGTCGTTACACTCGCGAACCCGAAGCCGAAACCGAAGCGACCTCTCAAGACGTAGGCATAGTACGCGACCGGAGCTACCACACAGCGTTGTTATTGTCAGCGATTTTTCTTTTGGATTTCTCCGAACAAGTGCAGTGACTGTGTTTTCGTTCAGGGGGACCGGACCCCTTTGTGTTTCAACCCCCAAATAGCTACCTGCCGTGCCGTCCTCACTACCTGCAACCTCCACTCGTTCGCTTTTTGGGCAGAGAGTTAATTCCGGAAAGAATTATTAGTGTTTGTTATTTTTTATTGTCTTTAAGTACATATAAAAAAAAAGATTTGTTAGCAGTTGCAAAGCTGCCCAGCTCATATTTCGTGGTAGTGCAGTCGTATGCAGTTTTGAGGTGCAATTTGACAATAAATTCGGTTTTTATTGAGACTCAGGTGTTTTTTTTTGCGAGCGGTTACGCAGCAACAACTACCTACTTAATACATAAGTAAATGTACGTTTTGTTACACGTGCGGTGTAAGTGAACCGAAAATTCGGCTTTCCCAACAATTCTTTGCCATTGCGCAAAAACGCGATCGGAATACATACATGGTGTCGTTTGCTAATTCAGATGCGAATTGTAAGAGATTTGTTCACGGATAAGTTCAATAATGTGGGCTGAAGCGTCGACGGATGTGCGGAACAAAAACATGACATCATTAAGGAACAAGATCAGCAACAGGAAACGGAAAGGCAACAAGTCGAAGAACAACCTTCAGCAAGAAGCAGAAACCCAGCAGAAGAAACCACCAAACCAGGAAGCTTCCTCCAAGAAACCCAACTACCCCCGACAGAACAGCACTGCAGACGAGAATAAAAGGGGCAAAAAACAACACGAGATCCATCTCAATAATTCCCCCAAAAACCACCCCGTTTCCAATGGAGAAAGAAGCGTGGACGTTACTGATTTTCATTCCAGTGTTGAAGTGTCTTCACCTGTCATCTTCAGAAACAATTTACAACAACAGAAGAATAACAACGGCGATATCTCAAAAAACAATAGTTCGTTCACTAGAAACTCAGCAATCAGTAGCAGCTTCAAACGCTACAGTGACAGCTTCGTAACCCAGAACAAATGTAGCGAAGCTCCTCATCCGATCTGCGACAAATCTTTCACCAGGGCTCAAAGCGAGCTTTCGGTGGTAGAAGCTAATAATGTGGAAGAAATCAAATCGGACAAGAAGTCGAGACGACTGAGCGATATCTTCAAATATGGTGGACTGAGGAGCTCCAACAGTTGCGAGAACATCAAAAGCGCTGTGAAAATGGTACAGACAGAGAACTGTCATCTGCAAACGTCAACTCACGTTGCAGCAGAAAATGGACATGTCCAAAACAATGTGATAGACATTAAGTCGACGTCCAAATCGAAAAAAGAGAAAAGCAGCAAAAGAAACACGAAACAGGTGGAAGAAAACAACACCAAAATGGTGTCGTCCAACAGCAATGGTACTATACAAAATAAAAAACCAGAAAAAGATGTTAAAGACACGAATAGTAGCAGCAGCAGCAGCAGCAACACGTCGTACCTGAAGAGGGTCAAGTCGAAGATATACAAAAACAAAAACGACAGCGTTATTGGTAACAGTGTCCTTCCGACCATGCCCAACATAGCAGAAGACGTGAAGGGCGAAAAAAAGAAAAGCAAGAAGAAGAACTCGTTGGATTCGAAACAGAGAGTTTTGACTTCGGAAGAGAAGCGACTGGATCCTGCGGTGGAACTGCGCAAATCCGCTTCCCATTTCGAGTTCCGTCTGATAAGACAAACGTCCAATTTGGAACGAATCAGGCCAAGGACGTTCGGTCTTCGTTCGGCCACCTCGAATATGGGCATTTCCGACCTTATGGACAGCACGACGAGCATATTCAACGGGTCGGGCGGTGACAAACCCAAGTTGGAAAAGTCGAAATCGAGCAGTGCCATCAATCTGAGCTTGTTAAGGACCAGAAGGAACAAGTTGATGGAACAGGCGCGAAAGAACTGCAAATCGGTGCAGAACGAGTTCGAGTTTATCGCGTTCGGTGCGCTCAGTAATACGGGGGTGAATTTGTCACGAAAGTTCGGAAACCAGAATTTAATTAGCAATTTAAGCAATGTGGATTTGACCAAGCCAGTTATTGAAGTTGAAGGTAATATTTGATTGTTTGTTTCTTTCTGTCTTTGTTTGACATCGTTCGATTGTATAAAGTCTTCCTCGTTATTTTTATGACGATACGTTAATGTTGTCAATCAAATGTGAAAGCTGGCTCAATTTTATACTTATTGATGCAATTCATGCTACGTATATTTGACTTTTGGATAGGGCTATTAAATCTGCTCTTTTTGACTGGCTCTTGTTATTTAAACAAGTTTATTTTGTACCTATACTTTCTTATTGGTAAAAGATCTCGTGTAATTACTGTTCTTGTCGATTAGAAAGTCTTCAAAAGTATTTAGCAACAATTAGTGTCTAAAAGTACTATAGGTACCTACCTACATTTGGTGTTGTTTATTATTTTCCCTGTTACATTTACGCAATCGGTTTGCCTCACGTATTTATACAGTAGTATACTGTTGTCATTTTTCTAAAAATTTAAAAAAATATTTTGTTAAAATGCCATAAGTTTTCATTATCTTATCTTACATGTCGTGTGATACGTGAAATAAATAAGTCGATACTTTATAGTGATTTTAAGCTATGATATTTTTTTTTTGTAGTACTTATCATTTATTCGAATTTGATATAAAATAAGTCATGAAAAATTTATGCAGGTCATAAAATTTTAGATAAAATTCATTACGTCTACTTCAAATTCATATTCCAAGATTTCTGAACACAAACAGGAACATTTGGATTTTTGCTTAAAAATTTCATTTCTTTTGAATTTACTTTATTTAGGGCATCACAAGCAGGTACCTACATATGTATATCTACCAAGTGTTTATTTTTTTATAGCCTTTTCCTTCACTCGTTTAAAATTTATTTACTTAACCTCTGATAAAAAAACATATGATGTCATTCATTCAAATGTTAACGCGAGAGTAAGTCAAGGTTTACCCCTTAAATAACAGACAATTTGTATTCTTTCTCGGCTTATAGATAAAAAAAATGTTGGCAATTATTGGGAAGTGGGGCTGGCTCTAGCTGAAAATTGCTCCAAAAAATTTCTTGTATATTAACAAAAATTTTTTTAGTGCATCAAGAAAGAGATCGGGAATATATATTTTTTATAAAAAAAGAAATAAAAAAAAAACCGTCGTAATAATTCCCTGTGTCTGCAATAGGTTATGGTAGAGGGTAGGTGTGTTTAAATATACATACCTCACACCCCAAAATTTTAATTTAATAGTTAATTTGGTATTTGGTTAGGTTAGGGTACGGGATGTGAGGTATGTAAACACACCTACCCTCTACCATAACCTATTGCAAGACACAGGGAATTATTATTTATTTCCTTTTTTTTATAAAAAATATATATTCCCCATCTCTTTCTTGATGCACTAAAAAAATGTTTTTAATATACAAGAAATTTTTTGGAGCAATTTTCGGCTGGAGCCAGCCCAGCCCCACTTCCCAATAATTACCAAAATTTTAACGTTTCTTTTAAATATTTCATGCGAATTTTTTAAAATATTTTTTGTTGTCCTCAGATATTAAATTATCTGTTAATATTTATGGTAGAATGTTTCCCTCAACATTTTTATACGTATCATACCCACAACGTGTTAATTTATGTATTAGCGTAATTGTAACGATAGTAATGGGCATAAGTGGGATTTGTTCCCGTAGGCGCACATTAGCGGCGTGGGTTTGACGCTAAACCAAAAAGGTCATGTAATACATATGCATGTACGTACGTTAGTAATTCAAATGCCGTCCCAAATAACTGATTACGGACCTGGAATCCCGACTATTTCTGTCGGAGGCTGAGCGGAAGTTCCTGAAATTTGTCTTTGTCGTCTTGATAGATAAATAATTATTGTTTTTTATATAAATAGATTTTATTTGGCTCTTGTCATACTCTTTGGAGAATTGGGAAATGTCGGAGAATTTAGTAATATGCAATATTATTTTGCTGTGCAACCCACGATGTTGTAAGTTTCCTAGTACATAGCATAATATACATACTTATACGGATTTGCACCCCACGCTCCTGTGGGATGTGTCGATTCCGTTTCTAGCAGCGCAGCTTTTAAAGCTTTCACCACTTTTTTTTTTTAATTCCTTCAGTAGCGCGAGTTATTTTTGGTTTCAGACGACACACCATCTGCTAGTGTGTTTGTTTTTTCTTTTACAATCCGTTTGGATACTCTGGGACTTTGCCCGCTGGTTATAATAATTTCCATGACGTCCCGTCCCATCGTTTTCTAAAATACATATTTTTATTTCTGTTCTATTTATAAATAGATAAGTAGTAGAAGTATCTATCTAGCCTTCAAATATCCGAAGTCTGTTTTTGGTATTTCTATGGTGGACAATATGCTGATGGTGTCTTTGTTTTCGTTGTTACAGGAGAGACGAAGCCTGGTCAACCAGTGTCGAGGTCTAGTTCAGATAGAAGACCGGATTCGGTGCGAGAAGAAAGCTCCAAGTCCGGATCTGAACACCAGAACCACAACGACCACGACGTCGAAAACGCCAATATTGACAGGTACGTTTTTATATCCAATATTGTCAGCTTCTTCAGAAGACATCTAATTTTATCTCGTTTTTTGTACTTGTAGTTGTTTGTGTCGTGTGTAGCAACCACATCATATAGATATAGATAATAATTGTTGTTGGTTGGTTGCACTTGGTAAAAGTTTTTGCAAAATGCTTGTGTATGTGTCACTTTCGTCCTGGTATTTCGGGAAAATTGGGTCAGTGTTTCTGTCTCGTGTCAGTTTTGATGTTGTCTCCTGCCGCAGTAATAACAAACGTGTTTCTAAACTGGAAATGGCCACACGAGTGTTCATATTTTTTGCATTCCTATGTATTACAAATGTTGGTATTTATGAGCCCATCGGTTCTGCTTGTGTTCAACTTAATTATTCAATTTGTTTCTGCTAGACAACGCGAAAAGCCCGTCAATTCCGTTTTCGCAAACTATTACTAACAACGTTTCGTATATGAGGAGAGTAAATGAATATTTGTTTGATAAGAATCCAAAATTTTTTTAACAAAACGCGAATCCACATTTTTGTCCTGTTTTCGCTTCAAAAATCAGACGTTGCTCCTGTTTACTGTGAAACATTTTTTTTTTTGCTGTTGATTCCCAGCTTGTTATCATCACTATTTCTTGCATAGTTTACTTTGATACTGTTCATCCGGTCGAGTCTTGATAACACAACAGCAGATTTATATTACAATATAGATTGTACTTGTCCTATGTACCATCATCTCGATAAGTAATGGTCCTTGCATTAAATTAATTTCAGTTTTGAAAATTGTTTTGTGAAATTGGGACTTGTTAGTTTTCTATGACTACAGCACCTGTTTTTTGATGTTATGTCGTATATGTGGTACTACATACCATAACGGGTTTATTATGGGACGTGATTGAATGTATCATGCATGGTACCTTGCACTCAATTATAAATTGATATTAGTCATAGAGGCAATTGGGTCGTTGGAAAGACCAATTACCTTTGATTAATCTGTAATAATTACCTATGTAGTTTCGATTTTGAAAGCTCTGTAGATAGATAGATAAAGAAGGCAACGATAAGAAACTTATATTTTTTTTATTTATTTATTGATAAATTGTTATTTATTGATAAACTGAAATACAAAATGAAAACGGTTCCAAAATGGTTTATATCGTTTCAAAAAGTCTGGAGAAGTTTTTCAACCCCCAAATTATTGTGTTCTATGGTATTTTTTTGGATATTTACCACTAGATGATGGTTTACAAAATTGATAATTACAAATTTATGTTGACGATATTAATTTTGTTTTATAAAATTCAGTGAAAATAACGAAAAATATTGTGGCCAAAAAAAAAAGTGTTGAGTTCTTCAGGTTCGATAAAATAAAAATATGGGTTCATATTTTTACGTAGAAGTAGAAGTAGGAGTAGATATCTACCTGCTGTTCATTGTTAAGTGTATGTGGAATGTCAATAATAATGATTATCGAAAGCTTTCATAATAACCAATTAACCGTGCAAATGACATTTAGGTCGAGTATTCTCGAGAGAATTTACAGGCTTGGACATTCCACTACTTTGGGTACCTACACTACACTGCGCCGCGCCGGTCTCTGCTACCTATTTGCTGTTGTTTTCATTTCACCTTAATAACAGTAATACATACATACTAACAATAAGTACAACACATGTGTTCCTTGGGTGCTATTAATCAATTAATCAATTAATTATTCGAAATAACACACACACTTATTATCCTGCTGTACATTAATTTATTATACCTATCTATGGTTTTGATGCTTTAATTTATTTCAAGTAGGGGTAGTATTGTAGTTAGTCACTAGTATTTTTGCAAAGATTTATTGGCATTAGTGTAGAAAATGCTGTTATGTTCTTGTTACATTTCGTAGTAAAAAATTTCTCTTATGATCTCACATTTTCGTGTACCTAATAGCAAATGTCACAGAAACTAAGTGTTTATTCACATGTAATTCTTCATAGGACTTTAGTAAATAGAAATTTCCAATAAGTCACTACTTTGTCACCTTAAAAATAAATATATGAAAACGAAGACTAAAGTGAAAAATTATGATGCAAATTCATTTTGATTAACTTTTGTAATTTTTAAATTTAATTTTATTAATTATGCACAATAGCTTGTCCCTTTTGATTTTGGTATTTTTGTCTTTAATGTGTATGTGTACCAACGCGATAATGGCATCATTCATGAGTAGTTGTGTTGTTTATTTATTTTAATATTGGCAGCATGTTGTATTTGTTATTTTTAGATTAGCTAACGAACTATGCATAGGTTATGCGGTAGTAGGTGTGGCTTCGTGTAAATGCACACGTCCACTCCTACACACCATATAACCTACTATAGGTACGCTAGTATAAATATAAACAATTCCTCGTGAACCGTTCCTTAATTTCATCTTAACATAAACAGTATCTATGGTTGTATGATTTATTAAACACAACGATACAATTACTGATGAAGTCATTATCGCGTTGGTACACATACACATTGAAATGAATTTTTGGCGATGTTGTATTGTCTGATGAGAGAAAAAGACAATGACATCGATGGTGAAAGTGATGTAGTAGGTATTGTTTGGAATGTTTGTTTACTTACCTTCCATGTCGTAACACGTAATCCGGTAAGACTTGTCTGATGTGATGTAACGAAGTGTGAGACTGCTGGGAATGTTTGGATTTTATTCCTTGTCAAGGTATCGAATCGGATCGGATCGGATCGCATCCGACGACTTCCTTATTTGTTACAAAACATTGCATACCTATACGACGACACCATAACATATAACATACTTACATTCATGCTTTTACAAACCGAGTCAGACAGACATAAACAACTTATGTAATTTTAGTATCAAAAAAATTTGCTTTTTCGAAAATTAACATTCTTTCCCTGAGTTTATCGTTTTTATTGTAAGTATGTAGTACTTATCTATTTATTATTATTTTTTTTTGATATTTCATACTTTTAATTTTTTGATTCGTTTCTAAGAATAATGAAACAATAAATGTTGACACACTACAATACGATATCTCTGAGTGTACCCACTGCTTTATGCGGACATTGTTAAGATAAAAACTAATTAGGTCATTCAGAAAATTTCATTGCACTATCTGTCACGAACATACCACAAATACTGCTGTACATCACATTAATTTGCATACACAGATAAATAATTACAATTTAATGGAAAATTATGCTGCAAGGTAAAAAAATCATCCCCTATCTTCAGATGGGTGTTCTTATTGTGCTTCATTTTACACCCCAGTTCAACATACTTATATCAAGACGTCAGTCACGTCATTAAAAAGAAATTGCAGTTTATATTTGATTTACCCTCGTACGTATTAAATTGAAGTACAAATTTTTTTGGCCTTTTGTACACAGTGAGAGTGGTGTTTTTCCGAATGTTTTTTTTTTTACAGTGAAAGCAAAATTAACTTTAGCAACAAAACAGCACTTGATAAAGCGTTATCAGAAGTTTAAGATAAAGTCTGATAACGTTTTTATGGACTGTCAAAGACTAAGTATAGTCGATCGCTGTCGCGTTGTCACGTACCTATAACGCAAATATGTCCCGAAAACGCGTGAATTTTGCATAATAAAAAAAAAAACAACAATAAGCGATGTAGTTACATGGTTAATGTGCAAGTGAGTGAAGGGTTGTTTTGTAATTATTAACGTATATGAATGTGTTTGTATACTTGTTTCTGGAACAATGGATCCCGGTTTTATGGATGTCGAAGCAGTCATTAATCTTATGCGCAAATCATGGCAGTCCCATCATAATAAAAGTCATAAGAGGGTAGTTAAAAATTGCGTGCGATTTTCTGTACCTAACACATCTGTACAACGAAAATATAGGTAATCAATTAACACAAATAATTTACCTACTTACTTCTACTAACATGTTTTTTTATTATTAAATAATTAATTGTTAAATTAAATATTATCATAATTTTAATATCCTCGTCATATTCTAATTATGTATGTATGTATTTCATTATCGTATAAGTAAGCAGTTTGAACTCGAAATAATAATTTTCATGTACGTAATAGTACCTACCTATTTCAAATTTTGCTTGTTCAAACAATTTGACGGGTAATTTACAATTTATGCAATAAAAAATTACTGTTAATAATTGCGGAGTAAAACTTAATTATCGAGGAAAAAATAAAATAAATAGGCGCCCGGGCTAGTCTAGTGTTGGAGCGGTATCGGTGTGTTGATGACGGCCAGCTGGTTACGTATTTTAGATTTAATTATTTATATAAAAATACTTTATGTATTTAAATAATTGAACAGGAACGGATTCAGTATTTTCGTCAATCCAACATATAAATATTATTATATTTTTAATTATCTGTTATAATATTAATACAGTGTTTTTAAATTACGTTTGGCCTCTAGCAATTATGTTAAGTGCGCTGTCGTACACTAATTATTATTATTTTCTAGTTTCCTTATTTATTTACATACGCGTACTTAGTTCTTATCAGTTAAATTGAATTGTTGGAAGTATTTCTAACATTATTAGATAGCCATTTTTGTTGTCTTGTTTATCAATCCAACAAAATAGATTGAACAAACAAATCCTTAATCAACAAAACCTTCTTATTCCCCTTTTTACTCCTGTTTCTGCCACTGTGGCTAATAGATACCTACTTAAATAAAAAGCATTTTTCATGCAGACGAGACGTTTCGTAATTAATTGAGTGGCAGTAGCGTATTGTGTTGCTTATCATCGTTGGTATTGTGCTGTTTTTTTTTTTTTATTAACAAGCTGAATGAGATCATCGTCGTGGACGTCTCATCACCATCATCATCATCAACGGTCGTCTTTCGTCGGTTGGTCTGGAAGAAGAAGAAGAAGTTCGGTTATTCGGTCGGTGATGGTAACAAACCTCCTGTTGTCGTCCTTGACCGCAATGACTTCTCGAGTTAAATGAATCTTCTTATTCTTGTGTTATAGGGGCACTTACATCCATATTAATAAATATCTATCTTGTTTATGATCAATCATTAATGCTAATGTGTTTTGATCATCAAGTGCTAATTAGGTCAAACACTTCTTAAAATCTCTGCTTTTCATAGAATTTGTTTTGGTTACGATCTCCAGGGTCGGATTTAGGGTTGTGAGATCTGACTGACTATCCTTTTTGAGGTGTCCACGTTGTACGTTTCGTTTTAGGAGTAAGGCTTCCTCGGGGCTTATTCTGGTCACATAGGTGTTGTGCCCAATGAAAGTGTTAATTAATTACATTATTATTAATGTTGTATTGTGAGTCATGCATTTTCTTTTTTTTTTTCAGCACGGTCAGCCTTCCTGCCTACACAGGAAACAAGAAAAAATCATCGACGAGCATAAATCGGTCGGAAAGTGTCAAAGAACAATCCGAAAAGGTAAGCCGCCCGTCCACTTGTCTATCGCTCGTTTATTTATTTATTGTTTTATTAGTTGTTATTATTACAAGTACATTTTAGTACATGTGTTTTATTATCTACATTACATGTTTGTTTAATTTGTTTGTTTGAACTTGCGTTGATATGTAAAAGAAAAAAAATTTGTTGCAGAGAAAACAGAGGAGGAATATTAGCGATCCTCTTCACAACACATCAAAGTAAGTTTCGTATATATTTTTTAAATTATTTATTCGTATAAACGCGCTGTTTTGCTGTACGACCCGTTTCGACAGTGCATGTGTCATCCTCAGTTTCTTGTAAAAGGCGCATCTGGTCGGTGGTAATTTTATTTGGCGCGTGGGAATCGATGTCCCATTTCCCATAACTAAATCAGGACAGTAGGTCCAGGAACACTCGCACGAAGTTGTATTTTTTTTTGCTGCGTTAATGGCGATTTATATGTCACCCTGTATATGTATCTATAATAATCTAGGGTTCACGTTTTCTAAAAATAGTCACACAGAAGGAAATTGACTTTTAATTAATGTTCGACTTGTGTGTTTATCGAAAGTGTTCGTTCACTCGTGATCATCCAAAAATATCAAACGTTGTGTTGTGTGTTCCCATGTGAGCTCTTTAGAGGCGGGTTAATAACAAGTCCTCGGGTATTTTGGTAGCAGAAACTTGAAAGTGGAGTCGCGCTCTCACCGGCCAACGTGAATGCATACCACGAAGATGTTTCGTGCTTTTATGGTGCATCATCATTCCTCGTCATCATTTCGTTACTTTTGTACCTTTTTTACTTAGTTGTTTTCATTTATCTGTTAATTGACAACTGTGTTGGTGATTTGTTTTTTTTTCCTTCTTGTGCGTGTAGTTCTTGTGCGAAAATATGACGCGCTGAACTTGACCCAAAAAAATCGTTCGAGTGTCAAATATAGTGATAATGACATTGTACCAGTGCGAAAATTTTCCGTTTCACAGGAATCCTTTGAAGAACCAACAATCCTTTTTAGCAGAAAAGTATGTTCTTTTTTAGGAACCTCAAAGATATTTTTTGATAAGAGGCCATATTTTTCTTAATACTTTCTCAAAATTCATAATTGAGATATCATTTTAAAAGTTATGTTCTAATCTAATGATGCTATGCAAACAAAACGTTTAAAAATATGTTTTTTTAGTTAAAAACTTGCTTTGCATGAAAACTATTTATGGCGCCATCTGTTGACCGTTTTATTTACTAAAACGAATGATACGAACCTGTAACTAGTTCGTATTTTATTCGATGGTTTTTATAAAAGTTTAATTCGTTTTTAGTGCGCATCTTTTTTACTAAAGAACTAAGTTTATTTTTTTTAATTACAGCTATATTTACGTATTTTTTTTCATCTAAATTGTGATTTTCATTCATTAAAAATTTATTAAACAGATACACGTGTACCTACTCTACAGACGTAACTATAGATAATAAATGCGGTTGGCAAATGTGAAAATATTTTTAAGCTATTTTTGTATTATCGTTTGAGGAAAATTTTGAAAAAAAAAATCAGAGGTTCGAGGAAATATAGGGGAGCGCATCGTCTTTCGATTTTTGTATTTTTAAACGACCTTAGCTAACAAAATGAACATAATTTTTTGTAGAATCGATAAAGAAAGGGGGTTACGTCACCTGCCGGCATGGTGTAGATCGGGTGTAAAAATGGGTCGACAGTTGGCTCTTCCCTATCGATTTTTAATTATTAACCTTACATGTTGACTTGTAAGTTTTATTGGGTATAAAGATGCCCGTCCCGCTTTTTACCGATAGATAGACGAGATACGTTTACAGAATTCCTTCCTCAGTTTACCAACGATACGCTGAAGAATTGGTTGTAATCGAAACTCGTTCGTTTTCGATGTCGTGCAAAAAAGTTTTGTGTTCGCAAAAAGTTTTAATTAATTTAGTGCCTGGTTTCTTTTTCTTCGGTTTAACTATCTAAAAAAATTGGTCATGACCACTTGCGAAGTTATGAAATTCTCCGATGTTCAAAATTATATGGATTTAACAATGTAAACATATTTTAGTACTTATTTTAATTTACCTTTTTAGGTTCAATTTTTGTTCCGTTTGAATATATTTTTTAAATGAGTCAGTTTCTTTTGCATTTTGGTGTCGCGAATGCATTTAAGAAGGAATTTCATCAAATCTTTGGTAACTCGTTTTTCGAGTTCTTTACCATATTCTCGTTTAGCACATGAGTCACGTGGACGATACACTTAAATTTTTTTTGCACTCGATAGGGCATTAAAACTTCTCCAATTTTTTTTTAATATTATATCTCTACCTAGGATATAGTTACGTACTTAATTAGATTTAAAAGCAATGGTTTTTTTTTTGGAGAAGGTGTAACAAAAAAATTAGAAGAAAATACGTTAGAACCAGAGGCTATTGTGTCTTTTATAAGTGTGTTAACCTGGGACGTGATTGTTTATTAAATCGTGAAGGGAAATTATGTAATCGAGACAGATTTATTATTGAACAGTCATTCGTAACCAGAAAACTCGGTATGACTAATAAATTAACCGACATTTGATGAAAATTAAAAGTAGTGTGGTTTGTGGCATAACATTTTTGAATCTTCGTGAAATAATCTTGTAAATCGTTCAAGAGCTTTTAATTTCAACTTAATAAAAATTATCGTACCTATATCCTAAAAGAATGTGTTTAAAAGTAATAAAAATGACTAATTTACCACAAAATGACTTTTTTTTTTGCATTTTACCCCCCACATCTTAACACAAGATGAGTGGTGACGTATTAGTTAGTTAATTGTAATTTAGAGCGCAATAAATATAGGTACATAAGTAAGTTAAATTTGGCGAAATGTTAAACATACCTTCCCTCATTCATCGCATGTAACTAGACTGCATTCCTGTTAAAACTGACATGCGTACCTACGTAGCAAAACAGCGCGTCCTTTTTTTTTTCTTTTTGAGTTGTAAATTGTTTTATAAACACGGCCAACGCGCGTTTATATCATTGTCCTTTTCCGAGACTTGAACAGCTTTCTTGGATATTTTTAGGGAAAACGATGACCTAGATCAACATGGACTGCCTTACAACGCTCACTCGGGCAGTTCATCAAATTCCAGTCTCTCTTCAAAGTGAGTATTAATTAAAAAAATTTTTTTTTAAACTTTGTTATGTTAAAAATACATAGATATGTATGCAAAAATATTCAACCAAATGTTCGTACATCTTTTATATTCCGTTTGTGGTAAACGAATTCAGGGTCGAATTTCAATCGTCATGCATAAAAATAGCAGCATAGATAAATAATTTATTTAATTGGTTGCTAACCAACGAAATCTTAAAAATTTATTAGTATGTTTTCTTAAATTTTGTCTTTTAAAACAGCACCAAAATTGATAGACAATTTCACATTTTTTGTGTTGTATTTCATAACAATTACATTTTTTTTTTGACTTATTGGCGACAAAAATAATGCATTCTTGCCCTGTCTGAAATAAACTCATTCATAATTCAGCGGGGAACATTTAGAATCCGACGAAAAAATGCTGTCATCGTGAGGAGTTTATGGGAATTAAAAAGCGCTTTATTTTCGTGTAAAATACTCAACAAATATATCTTTTTTTCTTTGAAACATCTTTTAAGGAATTCCTTCCAAACGTAAAAATCTGTGAAGGTGTTCTAAATACGAGTTCAACACGTGAAGTGTTTGTTTTTTTCACAAAGATTTCAAAGGATCTTCTTTAAATTTATTATTATTGGTACATAGTTTGGATAAGAATTTGATTAATTTTCGGTGTAGCAAATCGTCAGAAAGTCCAAGTACTTCTCTCGATGCCGTATCCAGGTTTCCAGAGTCCCACCCGGCTGGAACGGGATGGGATAGCGACATGGAACTGGAAGCTGACCCCCCCGACTGGCAAAGTTCAGTACCTGAAGACGAACTAGCCGGCCTACATCCTTACGAGAAAAAAAGACAAGACGTTATCAATGGTTAGTTTTCAGTATTTCCAGAACGACCGACCAGTAAATAAATAAATTTTTTTCCTTTTAGAAATTTTTCATACAGAAAGGTCACATGTGCGGAATCTCAGAGTTTTGGAACATGTATTTTGTAAGCCGCTGCATTCCTCAAAGATTCTCAAACAAGAGGAACTGAACCTCATATTTGCGAATTTGAGTGAACTTTTAGACCTCCACGTTCAGTTTAATGCCGGCATGAAGAACAAACGGAAGGAAGAATCAATTGTGGGGGAATGCGGAGACCTCCTACTCAATATGGTAATGGTTTTGAAAAATTATTAATGCCGAGTTGAGTAATTTGTTGTTTTTCGGTGCAGTTTGATGGTACGACAGGCGAAAATTTCCAAAGAGCTGCCGCCACGTTTTGCGAAAGGCAACAATTGGCGCTAGAATTTATCAAAGAGAGGCGAAAAAAGGACTCCAGGTTCGATAATTTCCTTTGCGAGTGCGAAAAAAATAATCTGTGCAGGAGGTTACCTCTGCAAGGAATTCTTCCCACCGAAATGCAAAGGTACGATTTTTTTAACACTTCTATATATATTTTATTTTATTTTATAATTTCTATTTGTTTTCAGGTTATCCAAGTACCCGCTCCTGTTGGAAAGGTTGATAGACAGCGAGGAGAAATTAAAAGACACGGATTCGGGTTACACGCAGGCCGAGCTTAACAAGCTCAGGCAAGCGCATGATCGGTCCAAAGAGATACTGAACCACGTGAACGAGGCCGCTAAAGTTGCCTTCAACAGAGCCAGGCTCGAGGACCTGCAGAGGCATTTAGACACATCGATGTTCGAAAAGACTGATCATGCTATTGTTAATGAATTTAAGGTACACACACACATACACACACGTGTTTATAAACAATAAAAGTTTTTACTCAACAGTTTTTTTTTTGTTTGTTTCAGAATTTAGATTTAACGAAATATAAATTAATTCACGAAGGGCCTATGCACCTGAGGAGACCGAACAAACAGCCGCTGGCTGTCCACGTCGTTCTCCTAGAAGAAGCTGTGATACTTCTGCAGAGAGATGCTGAACGATACGTCCTCAAGTTCTTTCAGGCGGGGACGCCCAACCAACAGTATCTCGCACCCGTCATGAAGACGTCGTCCCTTATCGTCAGAACGAACGCTGCATGTAAGCACAAACGCTTTCGTCTCTTTTTTTTTTTAATTGCTAAATGTTTTTTTTTTTGTTTCTTTCCAGCAAAAAGTTCCTTGTTTGTTGTCAACACTTCTACGCACAGTCAGATGTACGACCTTGTGGCCAAGGACTCTGTAGAAAGGGATATGTAAGTCGCACCGATTTTTTCCTTTTTTTTTTTTTTTAATGATTTACGTAATTATATTTTGTTGGTTCATTATTTATTTATTTATTTATCAAAGGTAAGTAACTTCCAATTATTTAAATAAAACGCGTTTTTTTTTTATAAATGATTAGTAGCAATGGTTATTTTTTTTATTGTTTTTTTTTTTGTGCGGTGCATGACCCAATTAAAAGTTTTAATTAATTTTTATTTGGGTTTAAAAATTTAAGTGTAATGTATATTTTGTTTTTCTCTTAGTTCCTTTTTCCTAAATGAATTTTTTACGCCTTAATGACACTTTCTGTACCAAAAAAATGAAATGCTTCTAATTTGACGTAGTATTTGAAAGTACCTTTAAAAACTAACCCTACAACACTCCCGCTACCCTAACCTATATTTCATGGTCTCATTTACGCGAATCTGGTGGATATTTTTTATGTTATTCAAATAATTATTATTATATGTATTTTTTTTTACTTGATTAATTAATTAACTTCACCTATAAACCCAGTTAATTTTCGGTGAAACAACCTAATTAAGTACCTAATCCACTTTAATTGGATATTCCCACCTATTCCTGTAACAACCAAATCGGAACCGGAAATTGGAAATCGTTATGATTGAGTGATTGAATTTCGATCCGTTTGAAGGTGATAATTTATGACACTGTCCTCCTACGTCACCTTTGGTTTCTGTTTATGTACATTCATGGCATCATCGCGGGTATTTTCCGCAATTTTCGAATTTAAAAGCGCGGGTTTAGTTTGTTTTTTCTGTTACGCGCGGTTAATTAACAGTCCCGGTTTATCCCGGAGATCGCGTATGCACGTACACCTGATCGCATTCATTGGTTACTTAACCTTGAAAATAAATAGGATTTCGAGGTGGTTGGGCAAAATAAATTTATGTGTACTAGGAGATTACGTTATACAGGGAGACGCAGGATGTTCTTATATATAATATCAAAAAATTATCTCTAATTTTTGGGTGTTTTAAATGTGAACTGTTCATAGAGATTAAGATAAAGAGAGCAATGTAGGTAGGGTAAGTAGGAGCCGATCTCTGGAAGAGAGCGAAAGTATCACTTGAGGTTTCTTCGTCTTTGTCTACTTCTTCTGATTGGCGCTTCTTGCAGCATGAGTTTTGTGGAGGGGACTCTTGCAACATAAAGGACTAATCAGAAGCTTAAACGGAGAGGGAGTAATCGATCATTTACTTCCTTAAAGAAGTTACTAAATCTTGCTCGCTCTATCTATAACTTTATCTCTATGAAATTAAATACTAAAACGATATTAATAGTGCAGGGGGTGTTTATTGATTATTAATTGATTTATTACCTCTCTTCTGCATTTTGAGACGAAGTATTTTGTATTTTTTTTATTTTTAAAATACTTATGGACTTTTTTGTATTTTGGACGGTCTGTATTTTTTTGATTTTACGATGATTTTAAATAATATTTATAGATTCGCTTTATAAGTTCAGTTCGTGTCGTATAATATCCGTTGCGTTTAAAGCCTATTAAAAAGTCAGATTTCCGCGACCGTGAAAACTCACACGTTCAAAGGCAACGACGGACGTTGGGTTAAAGTTTGGCGGAAATTGTTGTTTATTTTTTACGAAAGAAGAAAAAAATCGAAGGAGGAGAGAAGGCTAGCAGTGTTTAGATTGGCCGTAGTTTTCACCGTATCACGAGCTTTTTGCCTTCCGGGTTCAGAAAATCAAAAATATAATTCGCTGGTACCACGTATCGCGTATGTGCTTAAGATTTGTGTTCATTGCATCGCAGTTACGTTAAATCATCCCGTCGATACAGTGTTATATTTTGATCGAACAGTTTGTTGAAAAAAAAAAAAAAAATGTTACAACGAAGAAAATCGTTTACAATCGAAGGGGAGAAACGTGCGTCGTGTACTTTGGAAAGAAGGGGTAGTTTGGTACTTCCAACTCAAATAAATAAGTTCGAAAAGGAAGAAAAGAGAAGGGGTAGTCTTATATCAAGGTATAAATTATTTTTTTCTGATAGGTTTTATTTGTAGTAAAAATTTTCTCGTAATTAATATTTTTAATTATGTATTTTGAACGAATGTCGTGTAGGTATTAATTGGGATTGGGAAATGTCACACAGAAGGTTTTCAGCCCTTGATTTGTTTTTTGGTGTTGTAAATATTGGCTTATAATTGGGCCAGATTTTTTGTTCTTTGGAAATGCCAACAAAACAATAACAAAACCTCCTAAAAATAGAAGACCTTTTTAAATTCAAAAGACAAACAAAGTCTATAAGCGAAATGCGAAGTTTTTACATGATAATATTTAGATTGGATTTTTTAAAGGTAAAAAACAAAAGGTTTTGGAAGGTTGTTGTACTATAAGATTTTAAAAATATTTATAAAATAAAGATTTCAAATTCAGAATAAAGATTAGTGCATTGATCTTCGTGGGGGTCTCCTTTGAATTTTAATCGTTTTACTTTTGAGAAGTTTTGCCAAGTTTAGATCACATTATCGAATTTTTAATGGGCAAGGGCTTAGACCTTTAAAACTTTAAGAAAAGTCTTTACAAGTACGTGACAAGTATATTTTAAATGGTTAAATTATGCTTTGAAAATGCGTTTTCTATTTACGACGAAAAACGGGAAATGGAAATATGTACTAAGTACAATTTTTTTATGGTCGAGTGTTGTGACTCATTTTAATTAATTTTTATGAGCTATCGATCTATTTTTGAACGAACGACAAATGCAAAATAATTTTCTAAAAGTAAAAATAACTGTAACGCTAATTTTTTGTACACGTGATAGATGTACTTATATCCTGTAAATCCGGATGAACGTGATCATTTTAAACTTAATTTTAAGTAAAAATATAGAACGAAAAGATATTTTTAAAGTTCTCGTTGAAAAATTCGTATTTCCGTTAAATATGTGTGTGTATATCGTAATTTCTGCGATAATAAACAAACAAAATTGAAAGTTTAATGATTAAAAATGGAAATATACAATCAATCTATCCATCATTAATTAAAATATGGGTTGCAAGTTGCAATATCAATATATGGGTCGTTTTTGTTGGCTAAAGAATTAGTAAAATTATTGCCTATTAAATACAAAAAATTTAACTGAATAATTGTAAAATTAAATTTGTATGCATGATGATTTTTATTTTATTTTTTTAAATAAAACATTTATCGAATTTCAAAATAGTTTAATAATTTTTCGTTACAAAAAATCAGTTTCGCTACCTAATGGTGTAATATTAAATTTTTTGAAACTAGAAAATGTTTTCGAAATTTTTAATATAAGAACGAATTTGTTTAAATCCAATTTTAATAGACTCCATTGATTCATTCATTCAAGTCAAAGTAGAAGTAGTAAATATGTAGTTAATTTTTTAACGGAAACGAATAATTAAATAATTTTATGGTATGATGGTACGATTAGTCAGTCTTTAAAAAAGACAGAATGTTCCTTTTGCATGCAAATTATTTCAGACGTGTTTCAAGGAGAGACGGACTTTATTTTTCACCCCTCCCAAGGGGGTATATTAGATATAAAAAAAAAAATTTGAATAAAAAAAAAAAATCATTTTAATTTTCGTAAGGTATTTATCATAATTTGAATTCCAGTTTATATTTCGGTTCTGTTCGAATCTAATCGATCTCGGACCCCTGAGTCATAGGATAACAAACTATTTTTTAAATAATCACCGTTTTCTCGAAATAATATTTTGATTAGAAAGCCTTAACATTGAATTGAATGTATGTATGTACGTATGTATATGTATGTGTACCGTGTACCCATCACGGCAGTGGCAATGATTATTATAACTAAAAATATCCAACGGGAGTACAAGGAGGAGTAGGTACAATATTTATCTACTCCAAACGCACACGAGTCGACTCATTTCAATTGGAAACGTACGTTTCGTTTTAATGAAAAAGGTGCCAGTTGTGAACGGGAGCGCTCTTTTCCGCGTTTCTTATTTCTTACTCTTCAACTGGTGGTTTTGTATTTGTGGTTCTAACACCTGACATGGTTTTCTGCAGTGATTTGGCCTTTTCTATTGTTTTCCTTTTGGTCGTGCTATTACTTAAGTCAAATATGTTCAGTAGTGTGCAAAATTCGGCCACAAGGTAAATAATATGCTAACACAAAATTTATAATTCAATATCAAAAATTTAAAAAAAAAAACATTTTTAAGTGTCTAAAATATTTATAAAGCACAAGGGTCAATAAGGGTGTGTATAACAGTGAGTTTTTGTAACTTTTTTTGAATAAATATTCTAATAATTCGCTCTAATGGTACAATTTTGTTTGACTATCAAAATAATTGCAATGGTCCTAGATATATGAAAGAGAATTAATTTTCTTATTAGATGACGTTTAGACCGTCAACTTCAGGCTGGAGCAATTTATATTATGAGATCGTTTTCTGAATTATAAAAAATCCGTAATTACATATATATTTTTATTACAGAATAAAAATATGTAGTTCAGAATTACGAAGTTCTAATATAAAAAAATTTAATTTCGAAACGTCGCTAGATAAATTTTTTTTACTTAAGTGTTGGCAGTTTTTGGAAAAATTAAATTTTAGTAGTTACAAATTAATTACGTCAACAAAAAAGAAAACTTATTTATCCTAGTCCTTTGATTTTCAAATAAAATTATTATATTTCTTTGTCATTGTCTGGCAAAACAAAATTTTCATTTATTCATTTTTAGTTCTTCTCAATGTACGAGATGAGAGATGTTTGCGTCGTTTATTTCTTGACATTTTAATGAAATTCTGAGACAGGTATTTTCTTGTACAATAACAACTTTTAAAAGGCACAGAACTTTTCATATTATGCGGTGTAGGTATTTTCGTAGTAAAGAAAATAAATGTGTAAATTCGTCGTCAGATAAAACAGCTTTGATATTACATATATTCGTGAAGCTGTTTATAAAGTGGACGTCGGTCGTTAAAATAATACCCAATAAAACAGGAGAATTGTTTAGATAGAGCGCATACGATTATGTGTAATCATTAATTTTAATGTTGCGCTAAAATCATCTTTTAAAATAATTTTATGCTAGGTACATACATAATATATGTAAATATTTATAATATCGAAACTTATTTTTCAAGTCAATAACTATATTAAAATAATCGACGAAGGCATTAAGACAAGTTTTTTTTTCTGTTTTTCGTGTTTTTCGGATCTTGAGTCATACCTAAGTAATAAATGTTTTGAAATTGCAACGTTTTATATAGGTACTACAAACTACACCAGTTTTAGCATTAGCGTTAGCACACCTATAAATATACAATGATTCAGGTTTTAATGACGCCATTTAAGAGTCGACGGTAATTTATAAGACAATTAACACATTTCGTTCGAAATCGTTGCACCTGGAAGAAGAACAAAAAAATAAAAAAATAAAATACCATTGCCATTATCAAAAAAGTATTAAATTATGTTATGATGTTGTTTTCGAAAATATCGGAAAATAGTGTTCACTTTTTTGGTAGATGGTTCAAACACATATCAGACGCCGCGGAGGCGTACAACAAGAGGGAGGGTAAGTCGAAGAGGTCAGAACCAACCCCTGACGCTGATGAATCGGAAACCGTACAAGATTTACCCAGCACCAAAGATGTTGCCGAAAGAGCGGAACAAGTGTGTGCTACTGAACCGATTAATGGACATACAACCCCCGAATTGAGCCCTGAGGGTGGCGGTAGACTCGGCGAAGACGACAAGGACAAAAATCAGTCAGATACCGAAGGAGGGGTAACAGCAAATACAGGTAAAATAATTATCGATATAATCAGTAAAAAGTCTTAAAAAATAAAAAAGAGAAAATATCGGGGGAAAAACTATTTGTTTTGTTTTTAGATACTCCGATAATTAACGGGGCTTCAGTTAAATTAAGGGCTGATGACTGGCCTTTAGTGCAACCCACTGAAATACACGTTGCAGCCCCTCCAGTCCTCACAGCGGAACCTGTACTTACCCCAATTGGTAAGGGTTCCATTTGCAAATTTATTACGTATATTTTATATTTTTGGCAACTTATTTATATTTATTGTCGGTCATAATTATATTGCCAAAAAACTACTATACGTTACTTAAATTTCGTCAGTAATAACTGTGTATATGTAACAAAAAAACTCAGTTCAGTTCAACTTTAACTATCGTCTATCGAACATATTATATTTAGGTACAGTTTTTTTTTTCGCGACGAAATTATATATTTGGTACATAAAACTTAATTATTTTTTTTACTTAATGTTTCGTAAAAAAATTAGTGTGAATGAAATAAGAAAAAAATTCGAAGGTTGGTGTAAAATTCTATTATTATATTAATTTTTACCAAACGCTAAATTGACTGTAAGTATTTATTTAACGCTGCTATTTTTAATTTATTCCAAACATTTTTAAATGCACGGAATTTTCGTATTTATTGCTTACATTCCCGCCCATTACGAAATCTTAGTCGATCTTTTGCGCTCGAAAAAATAATCTTTTGGTAATTTACAATGTTATTATAAGTTGCCTGCCACATTAAGCTAAAGGCCAAGTTCGAAAAAAAAAAAAAACAAAAATCGAAATAGTATTCTAATTTCATCGATTACGTTCGTTTATATATATTATAATATAAGACAAGTGTAGTGTAACACTACTTTTTTCTGAACAGAACAAATTAGACGTAAAGATGAAGAAGTTAAAAAGGCCCTTCAAGAGAAGGAAGCCCTTGTGGCAGACCTTTTGAGCATTCCCAGGGATTCGTATTCTGTAATAGCAGACATGGCCAGTGAAGCAGCACATAAAAATACGTCTGATCCTTCTGAATTAGTCCTGGCAGCTGTTTATCAGGGTATTTATTACAATACAGTACAAAAGGAAACATTAATGAAAAATAAAAAATATTTATAGCTGGTCAACTGCTGTCAACCATCAACGATAGTCTTAATATTACGGATACAGATGTAATACTAGCGAGGGGCGGAAAACACCCTTCGTGTGCGAGCAATGAATCACTCGTCACGGAACATAAACAAACACCTCTTCCTTCAATACCTGTCGTTAAAGTGCAAGAAATTGCAACCACTCTTAGCTCTCAACTTACGGCTTTATTGGTGAGTTTTTTGGTCACTTTTTCGTTATTTTTTCCTCTTCACTTGTTTTGCTTCATTTATTTCTTTGTTTATTCTTTTATTTTTAGTAGGAGAACGTTTTGTTTTCTTTTGTTACAGAGTGTCGTAAAACAGAGGGAAGAAGAGAGAGATAGGTTAAGGAAAGAACTGCAAAGGACGAGGGAACAATTGCACGAAAAATGCTCTTTGCACGGACCAACCCTTATCGAACAAAACAGTATCACCGAAGAAGAAAACGTACAAGCCGGAGACTTGGAAAGAATTGAGGTGAGCAATCCGTATCCAATATTTACATTTTCAGAAACAACAACTGACTGACTTTTATACGACAAAAACTAACTACGTACAATAACAAATTAAAAAAAAGCTCTTCGTATGATTATAGGAAAGTCCATCCGAAAATATAATCGACTGAAGAAGCTCTGCTACTATTCGAAATTTGGACTGTTATTGACAACAAACACCATTACCATCACCAATCGACTTTGTATAAATATTTAAAAAAAAAAAAAAAAATGGAAACACGACGAAATGTCGAAACAATTGTATTAGAGTAACGTTTGTTTTATACTAAAAAAAAAACAATTGCATGTAATTTATACATTCATACATACATAAGTAACGACGATGGTACTAAAAAAAAAAAGGAACGAAAGATTGGGTATGCGAGAGTTACGTCGTTGTTGTTAATTACTATTTATTGTGGGCGTGTTTTACTCGTTTAAAAAAAAATTGTACAAGAATATTTTTGTAGAAGAAGAAGAATGAGTGCTTCCAGTAAAACACGAACACAATTTTTGTTACATGGTATTACTAAAAGTTATACATACTTATTATACATATATTGATTAAAAAATAAGTGAATTTCTACTAAGACGATGATGAAGAAGAAGAATAAGACAATTTAATTACGTGATAAAAAAAATTGAATTTTTATCGCTTGTGAAACATTAGGTGTCTGCTTACAGTGGGAGATTTTTCAACTTTTTTTTTACCGCATTGTTTTTTAGTTGTCTCTTTCCCTCTCACTGTTTGTGCAATATATCGCTTGATATCGTGAAAGGTATCGTTGCTGTTCATTATTATAAGTCGCTAAATTACGATGATAATAATAATAATAAAAAATAACGAATTCACAATATAATTTTCTTGTTACCTGAAGAATGGCCTACTATATAAATGAAACGTCGTTTATTACAAATATGTATTAAATAATTAATTATTATTATTATCAGTTTATTATTATTGTTTTTTGCTATTGCGATGATTTAAATTTGTAGCAGTTGAGTTGTACATATTATTAATGATGATGATGATGATGATAATAAAAAAAAAAGAAACGAAAGAAAGCGGCCTTTAAGTGTCCGGGAGCTTTTTTTTTAATTAATTTATTTAATTTTCTTTCGTTTTTAAATTACGGTAATTATTGGTAATATTATTATTCGTATTTATTATATTTGTATACTACATTCAGGTTTTTAATGTTACTAGTGTACAGATTTCGTTTACATCTTTCTCCCCTATTTTTTTTTTGTTTCGTTTTATTTTGGCATTCGAAACCAGTGCGGCACTTCGGCGACGTTGCCAATACTTTCGTTCAGTATCTTGTCGTAATAACGACGTACGGTAAGGAAAACTCCCTCCCCCCCTTGTGCTGTTGAAATCTCCCGCTAATTCCTCCCCCCTCCCCAAACCGAACCAAACCCTCGTAAATCTCGCGCTTTTGTATAACCGCTTTTGTACTGTTAGGCAGGCATTTCTTCTGTTTGCATTTATAGGAAGTAATTTATTTGATGATGAATACTTTATAGAGATTTTTTCTTAGCGAGTTATACATAATGAACATGGATTAATGACCTACAAATTGTTAAATGTATTTATACAGAAATAACAGTACTATTATTTAGAATAAATAAATAAAACTGCCTTCAGCCTTTTATATATTTATGTATGTATGTACTCTCTACCGGCCTTTATCCACCCCCAATTCCCTTAAAACGGGGCGTTCGCAGAAAAATATCAAACGCTTGATGCAATCAAGACCAATTTTTCTATTTTAATATGTATTTTATTATATTGAAATTAGTTTTTAGAACATTTTAGATCATTCTCGAACAATCTGGAACATTCTAGATATTTTTCGAACATCTTACATTGTTTTCTAGATTATTTTCGTACATTCGAAGTTATTTTAAAAGGTTGTACAACCTTTTCAAACGTTTTGGAACCTTTGAGATCATTTTCAAAACATTCCAAATCGTTTTCGAAAAGTGTCAAAATATTGTGTAGAATTTATTAAAGTTTGGGACATTCTTGGTGATTCCAAATCATGTTGGAATGTTGTAGAACGTTCAATAACGTCTCGAACATTGCAGAAGATTGTTGAATATTCCGTAACATTCTTAGTCATTTTCGAAACTTTGTAGATCATTCTGGAACATTTTTTGAATATTCTTTTAAGATTCTAGATCATTTTCGAACTTTTCAAATTATTGTCAAAATTTTATCAAACATTCTACAACATTCTAGATCATTTTTAAACAATCTGGAATACATAATAACATTTCCAAACAACAATAGCAAATAATTTTTAATATCTCTTTGGAAATAACGAAATTGTATCACTTTTATTGACTCATACTGTATAACATACCAATTTTGCGTTAAAAATATACCTACAAGAATATTCGTTTGTTTATCGCAGCTCATTAGTAAAAAAGAGATAGATAAACGAATATTGTGTTTTTATGATGAAGATAATCAAGGTGACTTGAGAGACAAGAACGTTCGGAAAGTCCTTCGTATTACGAGAGTAACATCGTTATAGTTCGGCTGTTTGTCTTTGCAACTTTCCATGCCAGTGTCTGTTTAGGTTTAGTAGCGGTCGTGTTGTTAGTTATTATAACGCGAGAAAAATTTATATTCGTGGTTTTTGTGAAGTGAATTACCGAATTAGTGATTATTAGACACTCTAAAAACTGACTTAAGTAACCAAATGGATATAATACAACAGTAGTTAATGGGTATAGGTAAGTTTTTTATCGCAGCTTTTGCTTTATGATTCTGTTTGTCTTAACTTAAGACAAATAGGTATTTATAAATTAAGGAGTTTGGGGTATTAAGCGTTAAATATGAAAACTAATCCATAGTTTTGATATTTAATAGAACAGTCAATGTCTAATTAATGAATAAAAGGTTTTGAGAAATAAAAATTTACTTAGAGAGAACGTGTAACGGAGAAAAGGCAAATTTTCTATCGTAAGAAATTAGATGTGGCGAAATAAATAAATATTGAACGTACGTTGAAGATTGCAATTAATTAAAATTTTCCCAATTTAATTATGAAAGTTCAACATTCTAAAAAATAGAAATTATTAGAGGTACTTATAAATAATTTATCTTTATTTTCTGGCAAAGTGGCAACGTTGCATTTAGCAGTAATTTGATGTATTTTTTTTAATTACTTGTAGGTATTGTAAAACACTTACTTACTACTTCTTTTATTTAATTACATCTTAGAGATTAATTTTATGGATTATAGGTATTAATAGAAAAAGTCGCAATTTAGTCTGTAACATATTTATTTCATAATCACGTACCTACAGCGTCCTTAAGGTAACAAAATGAATGCCATTTTATGGTAACTATTATAATGACAACAAATATTTTGTATGACCAAATTTTTTATTGAAATAAACTATACTTCTAATTCATAACATACATATGTAAGTAATAAAAAAAAACATCTAGATTCGCTACAAAAACTATAAGGCCAAACTACTTTTTCTTTAGTAACTCTTCATCTTGCATAGACAACTGTCCCAGTTTCTTTCCAATTCTTTCATGAATGTCCAGAAATTTGGCAACACAGCGATCTAAACACACTGCTTCACCCTTGGCTATTTCGGCATCATTATAAACGGGGGGTATACATTTTTTATGACACGAAGCCGTTAAACGATTGTACATATCGGCCATCATTTCGATTTCTAATTCTTGAATGAGCTGCAATTTTTGTTGCTCCGTTTGTGCCATTTCGACGGCCGCGATTCTTACTTTTTGAGGTTATAAAAAAAAAACTAATGTTCAGTTCAGTTGTTAGGAAATTTACGTGAACTAGGATCGTAATCTCCGGCGTTTGCGTTGCTCATACGTTGTCGTATTTTCATATTTTCATACCGCTTTTGGTCTATGCTTTTTTTTGAGGCATAAAAAGTATAAATTGAACCCGCCGTTAGTCCTGCCCTGAAAAGGACAAATCGTTATTAAATTATTTTGAATTAATGATTTTGTATACTTGCCAACACAGGAGTATTTTAGCGAATTTATTAAAGCGGATAACCATGCCATGAAATTTGCAAAATCACTCGGAAATCATATGGTTTTTTCGAGGTTAGGTCTCCATGGTTACATCATCTCTATGAATTTCAAGTTTTCATAGAGAGATTAATGCGACCTTTGAAATTTAGTCTCATTTAGGACGTTTGCTTTGATTTTCCATATTTTCTCTGATTTATTAATTTAGAAAACTTTTCTTTTTATTCTTTAATAATAGTTAACGATCATTTATGAACACAATTTAAATTAACATACAAAAAGAGATTTTTTATCAGTTTTACACATATACCAACATTTGAAATTCTGTAATATCTGAATACGTGACTGGTTTTTGTAAAATAAATAACCAAAAAATCAATTTTGTGGTAATTTAGCAACTTTTGAGATAGCATTTCTTTTTTTAATTTTGTATGACGAGATTTTTCGAAAGTTTGGTAGCTAATCATTATTTGTACAATGTTCCAAATCACGAAACTTTCAGACGAAATTTTAGACACACAGTTCGTTAATAAATCTCGAAAGGGGTACGTTACAGTGAAGGGTTTTACCCTCCCTGAAGCTTATAAAGAATACGTTAATGAAATTGAAAATTTTGAAGTATATGATGACGATATATGGGTCTGTACTTTTCCTAAATCAGGTAATTTAAAAATCTTGTTTGATTTAATTTTTTGCTGTAAATATCCCGTGTAGGGCCGGGTAAGAATAGCCCTACCGTCTTGTCTTTACGTGTCGTAAGAGGCGACAAAAAAGACAACACCCTGTATCTATTTAGGTAACATAGTAATTAATCAGTGAATGTTTTTTAACTTTTAATAAGAACATACAGGGTGTAAATTTAGAAAAAATTAAATTTTCAATTTTAGGAACAACATGGACCCAAGAAATGGTCTGGTTAATTGAAAATAATTTTAATTACGAAAATGCCAAAAGGCCAATTCAGGAACGATTTCCTTTTTTTGAGTAAAATACATACGATACGTATATACCTATATAATTTTTCTTCCAAAAAAATTATATTCTTTTAGATTACCGGTTTACTACGAATTAAAAAGTGCCTTTAATGAAAACCCAAACCTTAAGAAACAACCCTATTGCACGAACTCATTTGAGTATCTCAAAAATTTAAAAAGACCGCGACTAATTAAAACTCATTTACCTTTCGAGCTTCTACCTATTCAAATGAGAAGTTTTATTAAAAAACCTAAGGTAAATTATGTTAATTAATCAATAAAATAATAATTTAAAAATTTATCAGATATAATTAATTAAGGTAATTTACTAATTTTAGATAATATACGTAACGAGAAACTCTAAAGATGTTTGTGTTTCATATTACCATTTCAGTCGGGATTTTGATGTGTATACTGGCACTTTTGAGACTTATTGTAAACTTTTTTTAAAAGGAAAAGGTACAGATACAATGTCAATTAATTTTGTAATTAACCCCTAAGAACAAATAATTGTTTGTGTTGTAACTGGAGCTTTTATTAAATTTCAGTACCTTATGGGCCTTTTTGGCACCATATTTTGGGGTATTGGGTACACAGAAATAAGCCAAATTTACTTATACTTCGTTATGAAAAATTAAAAGAGAATCTTCCGTTGATAATTAAAGATGTTGCTAATTTTTTACAAAAACCAGCATTGGAGATGGATGATGTTAGGGATCTTGTAAATCATCTCAGTTTTGAAAACATGAAAAATAATAGGTTTGTCAATTATTCGTTATTTATAGCGTTTTTAAATGAGATAAATGGTTCGCAAAACCAGGGGGTTTTTATGAGGTCAGGGAAAATTGGAAATTATAAGGAAATTATGTCGAGTGAAATGGAGCATGAGTTTGACGAATGGATAGAGCGAAATATTGGGAACACTGATTTTTTCGAGTATAAACCTATTTGATATTTATTATATGTAAATTATTAAATGAAATAAAAAATAATTATTAAACTTTTTATTTACACTTGTACAATAATTGCTGGTTAGCACATCACATAAGAAAGTCATTAATAAATTAATTAATTAATAGATTGTACATTTGTAGGTACCTATAATTTATTATACCTAAATCACATATTATACAACGTACTGTACATATATTAAATTTTAGAAACATTTCAGTCATTTGTAAATTCTAAACATTAATAATAATGTTGGGAGAAAAATAATTTTCATAGATTTTTTTGTACTTTCAAAATTAAAATGTGCTTACAAAATATAATAAATACCCTGAGATCTCTATAGGGCCCATTTAGAGATTCAACAAGGCAAATATTGACTGGGCAAGAAACAAAATGCCAGATAGAATTTATTTATTTCAGTTATCAAAAATAATTTAAGTGCTTATAAAATCTAAATTAGTTTTAGTTTTTTTCCCTCACATCTTTACACATTTTTCACTTCACATATTATTACATATATGTACTTAGTACTTTTTTATTTTATTTTTTGTCTGGTAAAAAATAATTCAATTCCATCTGGCATGCAATACGTAACGTAAAAAATTTATTTAATTATAAAACAATTACAATAGATCAGTGTTTCCAACGTGTGCATGTATTATAGGCTGGGTTGCGACGGTCTCCTCGAAGACGACGTGGAGTCGATGAGGGGTGCCGTGTCGATTCCTCGAGAAACACTTTTCGTTTCTATCGACCAAGGTTCCAATAGTTGGGATCCTTGGTCGAACTTTACTGACTTTCGCTGCACTCTCGTGCACGGTGACGATTCTTCCGTTCCCACCGACGAAGCGGCCGCGGTCGAGCTGTTGTGGACGGTCGCAGGTTTGCTCTCGTGGAAATATGCGGCTGGTTTGCGAGAGACGGTGAAAGTCGTGGCAGTTGCCTGGGTACTGAAATGGATGCTCGGAATCTATGGCAATGGAAGAAAAGTAAGGATCATTTTATTTATGCGACTCATGAATCCTAATTCACATGCACGTTGCCTATCTTGACAGTGCGTTTACTTAATTAGGGAATATGGAAAGTCAGGAAAGTGCAGATTGGTTAGGGAAAGTCATGGAAGGTTACAATGGATGAGGAAAGTTAGGGAAGTTTAGAAACTTTTAAGAAAGTCATGGAAGGTTTCGAAGGTATGAAAGGCCATGGAAGGTTAGAATCTTAGAACGGTTAAGACAGGGAGATTTAAATTCGTTAGGGAAAGCCATGGACAGTTAGATCTTTAGAATGGTCAAGGAAACCTTAGAAAGGTTAGGGATTGTCATGGAAGGTTAGAATGGTTCAGGAAAATTAAGGAAGTATAGAAAGGTTTGGCAAAATCATGGAAGGTTAGAATGACTATGGAACGTCATGGAAGGTTTCGAAGGTTACTAAAGGCCATGGAAGGTTAGAATCTTAGAATAGTTAAGCCAGGAAGATTTAGATTGGTTCACGAAAGCCATGGACTGTTAGAAATTTTTAGGAAAATCAGGGGAAATTAATAATGATTAGGAAAATTCATGGAATGGTTAACGAAAATTAGAGAAATTTAGAAAGGTTTGGAAAAGCTATGGAAAGTTAGAACGATTATGGAACGTCATGGAAGGTTACAATGGTTATGAAAAGCCATGGAAGGTTAGAATCATAGAATGGTTAAGCTAGGATAGATTTAGATTCATTAGAGAAAATGGAAAGCCATGGATAGTTAGAATCTTAAAATGGCCAAGGAAACCTTAGGGATTGTCATGGAAGGTTAGAATGGTTAAGGAAACTTAAGGAATTATGGAAAGGTTTGGCAAAATCATGGAAGGTTAGAATGGTTAAGGCAAGTTAGGAAAAATTTAGTAAAGGTTAAGCAAAGTCATGGAAGGTTAGAGAGACTGTGGAACGTCATGGAAAGTTTCGAAGGTTATGAAAGGCCATGGAAGGTTAGAATCTAAGAATGGTTAAGCCAGGGAGTTTTAGATAGGTTAGGGAAAGCCATTGAGGGTTAGAATTGTTAAGGAAAATCAGAAAGTTAAGAATAGTTAGACAAAGTGTTGATAGGTTAGGTTGCGTAGGATCTTAGTACTATCGAGGAAAGCTTAGGAAGTTTGGGATGGTTAGTTAGTCTAGTAACCTACGTAAGAATGGCTATGGAAAGTGACGGAAGCTTTAGAAAAAGAAATTTATCGTCTAAGCACTCTACGTTTTTCATCCCTCAAATTCTTCGTTTTTTATTATTTACTTCACATAAATATTCTATCCCCAATTTCACATATTTACTTCGAAACAAACGTTTCCTCTTTGTAAGAATAAATACCAAAGAGATTGATGGCTTTAAAGAAATACACGAAATACATTTTAGAGGGCTGAGACAGGATTTTCTATTGTTACAGGTGGAAAAAAATATGGTCCCTTGAGGTTGGTACAAACTTACCCTTACATCCGCATCATCGCAGGCGCGCCCTCGACCGCACTTCAGCTCCTGGTATTGAGATATCACACAGAGAAGAGCGTATACCTGAAATAGTCTCTCTTGTAAGTCATTTTTTACTATTTTGTTCTTTTTTTATATTTATTATGGTGCTGACATAAGTGAAAATTATTGTACTTAAAACCACCAAGTTTTTACTCAAAATTGTTCACTGTTAGTGGTACATAGATAGCTCTTGGTCTCCTATTAATGATAATAAGTATAAGGATCCGTCTCTGGCAACTAGCGTATTAATAATAAAATATCGTAAATTTTCCGGTAATAAGCTAAATAAAAATCAAGATGACGGTTTGACAATCATCATCAATGATTGGAGATTTGGAATATAAGTGATTATATTGTCGTAAAAATCGTTCGGTTTGAGCGTCGAAAGTTCTAAAGTCGAGTTTCCGAACAAATGTGAAATTGGATGGTTTGGCAAGTTGTTTAATGAGATGTCGGGACTCGTTTATTGAATTTTCGAATTGACGTTGAATATCTTACGTCTGCCATCCTATTCGCTGATTTTATTATAAAGGGAAGGCACACAGCCTTTGTTTGTCTATTTACATATTAAACACAAACACCACACCACACAACCACTACCACTTCATTAATTAAAATTTTAACGAAGTTTGACAAATATTACTTCGGAGTCTAACCAAAATACAAACTTTTTTATACATTTCCTGCTTAACGTATCCACCTAACCTAATGTAAAAGTTTAAGGGTAAATAATATAGGTACATGAATGATAAAAACACCTGAAACCCAAAATTCTAAAAAGGTCGTAATACTTACATTCAATGTTACTATGAAAAAGTCGAAGGTAAAAAGTATGGCACTCTGAGGATTAATCTTAAGCTGTAACAAAAAATCAAAATATGTTTTACTAAAAAGCAAGGATTAATCAGTCAGCTAATAATTCTCTAAGTAATTGGTGAACATGCGTATAATGTGCTTAAAACTCTAATAGCCATTTTTACAAAAAATTGTTGTTTTCTTATGCGCGAATTTCTTCCTTAATTTATGGAGATTACTTTTGTTGCAAAGAAATATGTGTTCTTAATTTAGTGCAGATTAAAAATTATCTCGAGTTATTAATTTTAATTACACTTTCCTCAAGTTTGTTGTGTTTAGAGGAGGCGAAACGTTTAAAAACAACGATGAAATATTATCTGCGCGTCGTAAATATAATAAGACTTCTTATAAAAAAAAAATTCTGATCATCAATTTCCATTTCGTGGCTTCTTTTTCAATTTACTTTCTCTCAAGTCCATCATCTGAACAAACCTTTTACTTTATATGAAGCGAAACAATTCCTATCGATTAAATTCATTTTGATCAGAGAAAAAGTTTATAAAGTTTTATAATATGTATTAATGAAATAAAACAATTTTATTTTTTGTTGTAAAATTGTTTAATTTCTGAAATATTCAATTACTTCTTACGTTGCGGTTTCTTCAGAAATTAATAATTTGCTTGTTTACCGCGTAAAAAAATGATGAATTTTTTCGAAAGAACCAATAGCTTTTAATTACACTTCCAGAAAATTTGTTATTTATCGAACCAAAAACGAAATTACAAAGCTTACAATTAGTCAACTTCAGAAACAGACTGTAGCTAGCTGATTGATAGAAAAAAATGTTCAGTCAATAGGAAGCTTTATATACGTTAACTTTTTAATTTTCTTTTTAACTTTTCGTGAAATACTAAAAGGAAAAATTTTTGTTTATGTTTATAACGTAGAAAACTCGCCCTGACCATCTTCAGTATACTGTTTTAATGGTTATTATAAAAAAAAAAATACTGCCCACCCCAGCTAAAGCCGATGAGCATAAGGGTAAAAGTTGTACATACTTTTTTGATCCCAAATATAGATGTAAAATTCGGCATCTGATATTTTAGGAATTTAATTTTAAATAAAGCGGCCACAAAGCCCTTTGATGGACTTTACAAGTTTCTCGTAAATGCCAAGTTTTTATTTTTTGACTTGAGTAGCCAAATATACAGAGTGGTCCCTAGGTACGTTCCGATATTTGAAGAGGTGATTATTTGGGTTAGTATTGTAACTTTAACACTCTGTATTTTAAAACTGGAGCACTTCGGGACCACCCTGTATAATATAAATTTTATAATTTATTCTGGGAGTTATAGCTAAAGTAGCACTAGTTAAAATGGAGACATTGAACAATAAATTTTGTGTTTAGAGTAATGTACAGCATAAGCATGATGAGGAAGTGGGAGTGCCGGGATATCAGGTTAATTTAATTAGCAAAATACCGGCGAAATTGTTCACATTTGTTTGTTTCCTTCCTCTTATTTGTTTTTCTTTCGAAAACAAGCGACATTTGTTGCATGCCATTCGGTAGAGAAAGCTCACCGTCTATAAAAGCTTCAAATTAGCATTAATAGCACATTTTGAGGTATTTTGAAACGAATCTATTATTATCTGGGACGTTAGCTCTGTCGAATTGCGTCTACAAAATCTTGAAGTTAAAATCTAAACCGTTCATCATAGGTTAGCGTTACAGTCTCGCACTTGGTAGTCTACACTCTAGGTCCTATGTGTTCAGGCTGTAGGTATTTTCCCGACTAAATTAATTAATAAATTGAAAGGAGATCAGGTGAACGGGTCTCCGACGATGATAAACGAGTTTCTCCCGTGATACTTTTGCACTCCTGATGGATTGTTTCACTGGATTAGGGATGTTTTCGAAACAATATGTCAACCAATAAAAACACTACTACATATATATAAATTATTTATATATGTAAATAAAAGTGATAATAAAGTAGTATTTTTATTGATTGACATGATAAATTATCACAAGGTAATTGCCAACTCAATCTAATATTGGAAACAATACTTTGAGCAGCATTTACAGAAAACGCGCATTTATTCATTGCAACAGACGGTAAAACTTTATTTTAGAATTAATTAAAGGTTAACGCAGGGGTGTGCTTGTATGTGGGCAGAGTTCATCCAGTTTCAATTAAAACTTTAAAGGGTAACTTATTAAAATCAATATCACGTTAAAATAAAATTACATAATTTAACACTCCAAATGACATTTAAGTAGTAGACACTGCTCCTTTTTTTTTTTTTTTTTAATTAAGAGGAAGCATTTTCTTTTTTGCTGTTTAAACATTTATTTATGACCTTTTATCAAAGTTGTTGTTATTCCGGATTTAATTAATTTAGCGCAATAGAAAGTTTTCAGCGGACCAATTAATTCAGAAAAGTTTCATTTGTAACGCTCAAGAGAAAGAAAAGTTTTAAGATTTTATGACAGTCCCAACATTCGAGATCTTAATTTATGACGTTAAATTGTCTTTTCCAAAAATAAACAGAAGGAGTTCCTTCGTCAGGATTAAACTGGAACTGCGAGGAACAATGGGACTCTCGAATAAATTTATAGCATTAAATTAAATTTTACTTTTCGGTGTAGCTAAAGGTGTGAAGTGTTTTTTATTGGTTAAAAATTTTGAACTATAAACTCTTGTTTATGTGTGTGTAAAATATTCATAATTTTTTTTTTTAAAAAGCGTCGTATCTGAGCATCAAAACTTCCTATGAAAACAAGCGCGTATTTATTCAGTATTCAGCTTTGTTGATGGATGCTTTGATTAAAATGTGCTTTTGTTGAAATACCAACGAGTTCTTTGTTCTACGTACGTACATTTTAAATAATTTTCCTGACATATAAAATGTGTGCAAGAGATAACACAGACTAAACGAAAAGAACAAAATTTTGCATTTGCTTATTCTCCTAATGCTCACGCAGGTGTTATAATAAACACTTTACAACCCTGATCGTCTCGTAACATAATAAGATTTTTATGACACTCACCGCATATTTTACGAATGAATATATACATTGCGAAAGATCGGCTACTATACAAAAGGCCAATGTAACCACCCACGGAATTAGAAGGTAGCGTTTATCCTGGAAAAGAAGGAGAAATGCAATTAAGGCACGGGAATTTATGAATATAAGTCTATGGACTTTATGACATTCATTAAAGGGGCTTACATTAATGGAAGTTGCCACTTTTTTTTATGTATACTCCATAAACGAAGTTTTGTTGGCTCTACCGAGATTTTTTTTGTGCTTAAGAACCCTATAATGTTTACCCTTACAAACTTTGCTTACGGGAGCTTTTTTTTTTAGGCCAGCTAAACTACAACTCTTTCAGAGCGTCTCTAATTTATTTTAGTCATTATTCGGTCTTTTTTTATCACGGTCATTTTTATTTTAACTAAAAGCTCGAGTCGTAAATTTAAAATATCACTGATGAAAATTGAACTTAACGTCAAGTATATTTTGGGATAAAATAATGTAGCATAATCGAATTGAAATATTCGATAATAGATAGATAATCAGAGAGCAGTTTCGATCAAAAATAGCTGTTTTTGTACATTAAGGAAATTACATTAATAATGGTTAAGGTCTCTGGATCTGGCAGTGTGACGCATTTTGTGTAAATCATCTTTAATTTAGGGAATTACTTTTCATGATCAATACAGTTACGAGCTGCTGTTGGAAACTGTTAGATAGCCGATTATTTACGACTTATGTACACTGTGATGTCCTGTTGTTAGGATAATAATAAAAGCTAATAAAACAATTCAAGCCAACGTTTGAACAGTCAAAAGCTTCTCACCTTATAAAGGCCATAAAACAGGACGAGGGATGTGATTATTCCACAGGATGTTACAGTCAGTATGACGAATGAAAACACCAATGAAGCTGAAACACAAAATGAATAAAAACTACTGTGATCTCAGATTTTTTTTTTTTTAATTTGACGTACTCTCTGATGTAGTATCTGGATCTATGATACTGTATAGTGGTTCTTCAGTAAAATTACTCCGCAAGTAGAGAATATCTTCGTGTAGGGATTTGGACACAACTCCTGCGTTTAGTGAATAATATAACTGCAACAAAAAAATTTAGTACGGGTATTACTGTTCGATTTAAGTCGTTTTTAATTGTCCTGCAAATAAATTTAATAATTAAAAAAAAAAATGGCAGTCGTAGGGACATACAATAACAAATTGTAGGTTCAAAAATATAAATTTCATTATTTGTAAATTAAAAATATTGTGGAACACCTAGAAATGGAAATCCTCATTTTTTTTTTCACGATATTTAACGTCCGTTAATATTCATGAATTTATTTAATTCGTCGTGATTTAATTCAAACATTTTAATACAGTCAAACAAAAGGAAAACATTAAATAAATTCTTCGTATTATTCAGAAGACAAAGTTTTCTTTCAGAGAAATTTGTCATTTTGTCCCCTTTAATTCCAGTTCAAACCTTTCTATTTTTGTCTTCAACAATTCATTCAAACATTTTAAAAAGTATTCAAATAAGGGGTTGTTTTGTTCTTAAAGGTTCAAAGGTCTCATAACAATAGAGATTTCACTGCATGTGTTCAATAATATCGATTGTGAAATAAAATTGTTTATCTGATATATTTAATATAAGTGATTAGCCAAAATACAATCAGAATTATCGGTATTTTCAGGTAAAATTAGTAAATTTTGGTGAAACTCGATATGTTTAACGAAAATATAGCTTCAATTCACTTGTTCGAAAATTATTGGTGAGAATTCGCATCAATTGGTGTCTGTAGGTAGGGTCAATTAGAGTCGTATGTGAGAAAATTTGAGAAAATATGTATTGTAATTATTGTTAGATTTTCAATACTCGTTTTGCTCGTGTATATAATAATTTCTTTTTATTTCTGTAAAACAAAATAAATATTTGGACCAAATTTTCCGCCTCCTAAAACTGCCGCCCTGGGCTGTAGCCTACTCAGCCTGCTGGTAAATCCAGCACTGGTTAAAGCTTTTTGGTTCTCAATGGACCCAGAATCCACCATAGGTCTGTAGTATTCTACTGTACATAAGCTCGGTATTCCAGGCAGTCAGACTGTTTATATAAAACAGTTTTCCGGAAAACCCATAAATCTGCTTTTCCACCGCTAGCATTTCACCAATGGTCTCATAAATATCCAATGCCGTGTGTGTTTCTGACACCCTGCGGACTTGTTTCAAATTACGCGCCGTAAATTAGTCACTTAGTGTGCTCCCAGAACCGAACAACATTCAGTTTACTAGATTAATTGTGTTTTCGAAATGGGTACCTGTCTATGGCTTTTCGAAACAGATATTTCTGAGTATTTTTCTTATAATTGGGCTTACGTCTGTACCAATCAAACCAAAAAGTAAGTAATTTCGTCGTATCGTTATTTTAATAAAATTTAAAGAAAATGAACGTGGATTTATTAATGCCCCCAGGACCTGGACTCTACTATTCCATCACTAATTTAGTTTTCGTAATAAAATGTATAGTCTGCTTCAAACATGGAATATTTTCAGAATTCTTAATCCGGCCCTGTATTTATGTAGTTATAGTTCTCTTCGTAACTTTCAACCTTTTGTTTCTTAATTCACAATTCTTCGTGGAATTTGATGAAATTTCTTACATTGCATTTTCAAAAAGTCAAATTAATTTAAGATTCAATTGTAGTTTAATGTTTTGCAGCATCACATTTTTTTAAAGCCTTCATTGTTTCAATGTAAATTAATTGAAAACATTTCGTCATAAAAGCGAACAATTTTCAATCCAGAATGCCACAACAACAACAACAACAAAAATTATTAATTACGAACACATTTTAATTTTGTGTTGGAATGGTTTCCATCAATTCTAGTTTTCTTGTTGGATAAACGTTCATATTAAAATGTATTTTCGTGTGTTCAATCGTTTTGGTTTTTTGTCATTAATGTATAAAATATTCAGCAATGTTGTTTTTGACTTTTTAACAATACGTAAATAAATTATTATATAATTCAGCAAATTGGCCTTCGTATGTATGTGTTCTAAATGTTGTAACTGTTGTGGAAATAAGTTAATAGTAACTGATTGAGTTTCTTCTTGTTTAATGTGGTTAAGAGGAAGTTAAACGGAAGATGCCAAATATAATATTACTGTAGAAACTTCGGATTAATTGCTTTTGCTGTTCCGAATTCCGAAACGTAATTTTTATAATTTCTAATAGGGCTAAATTTTTATGTTCGTATAAAAGACGATAAGGCAAGGTTTTGATTGAACATCGTGGACGTGACTTAGAAGTTCATTAACGTTTCTGTTTGACAAACGAAAGCCGTTGAGGGGTTTATATAGCGATCGTTAATGAAATCCAAAATGATCTTCTCTGTTTTTATTACTCACCCAAAAGCATGCACGACGGTAGGTCCTGAGGGTATTTTTTCCCAATTGGTAGGTCGAAACCGTCTACTGAACGAAAGTGCTATCATTTGAAAAGGGGTGTCTTAATGGACACCTATTTTTCTACACTACGCTCAGCTATTCTCTCTGTTCAGGACAATCATTTCTCAGTAGCACGAATGGAGTCATCTAAATCGTTTCATTTTTTTAACAGTCACAAATGATTTAGTGACTAAAATCATTAATTTTTTTTGTCCTATTTGTGGCCATAAGAGCAGTAATAATCTGCAGATGACAACTAAATTCTACCCCTTTAATCCAGTTATGGAATTCAACCCCTAAAAGTTGTACATATCACCGATAGATAATATTCTAAAGTTCTTTTCAATTTTCGTTTGATAGAGTTCCACGGTTAAATAGTCAATTTTGTGATTTATAATTGACCTTTCGATTTGCACTTATGGTTCAAAATTGAGGAGGAGATACGTACGTGTTTCAGTGTAGAACTTTTCTAATCAAAAATTTATGGATATGCTGCAAGCTATCCAAACGTAACTTGGTCACATATTGGTTTTGTGACACTGAGAGATGTAATATCCAAACATGAGATTCTCGATTACTATACAAATACTTTTAATCGCAAACGAAACAATCGTAATTCCAATTTCCTAGTAATTTGTACTGTTATAATTTTTTTTTTTTTTTGAGAAAACAAATGACAATTACTTATTTCCTCATCTCGATTTTTAAGACTAATAGATACAGGAAAACTTGTACGAAGTCTGTGGTTGTTTTCTTTTATTTAAATTTAATTTTTATAGTCAACATAATTTTAGTAATGTATTTGTATGATAAATTTCTTACTTTTCCCTCTTAGAAAATAAAATAAGGGTTGCAAATGTTCTAGTCCTAAACATATTTTGGAGGGTTTAGTGTAACATAAAGCTTTTCACTAGTCTCGTATGCAAACCCACAGATATGTAGATACATATATCGTGTCAGTGCTTTGATGATTTACGATGCGAGAAAAATCTGCAAACGAAAAACCGAAGCGAGTATTTCTTCTGTCGTGTTAAAGGGACACCTATTCATCCGTCGTCAAAGGGTAGAATAGAATTATGCGATACTTTTTTTTTTTGTACTTTTTTTTTTTTTTGTAAAATAAAAATTCCTATAAAGTTAAAATAAGATCGAAATAAATTCGTCTTTTGTGTCAAGGTAACGCTAGCTTTTTGTACGTATGTTTTTATTAGATATACCTACGTCCATTAAACGCCCATGTCAAAGGACATTATTATAAAAGTCTGAAGTTTGAAAAGAATAGCCGAGAATATTTCGGTTAATTCCGAGAAAGCTTTTATAGAGAGGATCTGATTTCTAATTTTCTGTCTGACATTTTCCGTGGAAATTTTCGAGATATATGTAAATATAAGTTCTACGGGGTGAAGAATTAAGAATAGGTTAAGAATTTCCACTGAGATTTTTTTCGTACAAAAATATCATTTACAACGAATATTACTTTAAAAGGGAACTGAAAATGAAAAAGGACTCGAGGAATTAACATCGTAATCTCTAGAGAGAAGATTTTTTTTAAATTTAATAATCTTATACGTAGATGTACGGGTTTAAGTGGTAGAGTAGTTTTTTTTTTTTAATAATTCGTCATAAGATATTTATGCAATAACATCATATAAAATGCGGCGCAAGGGTGAAAAACGTGAAGGGTGGAAAAGTTAAGAGCGTTCAAAAAGTGACGTTATGATAACATAATTTAGAAGAAATAATACCAGAAAGATGACTAAGGCCTAGCAAATATACGTAAAGTAACGAAACGTTGTTGTTTTATAATTTGCTCTTCCTTTTTCCATCCTGTTCCTTTGTGTTTTATTAAATTGGATTACATTAAATTACATTACTTTTGCCGGTTCCTGCATGCATGCATTTATAAAAAAGGGTACCTACTTCAAACTGGCTTTGATCTATTTTTGGCATGAAAATTAAGTTACGCTGTTTGAATTAAAACCTGATTAGGGGTAGGTACGAGGTAATTAAAACAGGAATTTGTTTATTACATCCTGTTCCAGAAGTCCTTTATTGAATCCTTACGACAATGGGCAACTTAATCAAGGCATTTCACAGTTATTTACCCTGTTATTGGAGGGGACATGGACTTGGAAATTCCGTTTCTAATTAATCCAAAACACGTGTTTTCGTCTTATATATCTTCGATATATACAAAGTAAACACTATGACTATGACTATGACTATGATACGAATTCTGTCTGACTGTATAAAAGCACGGGGTTAATTTAAGATATCAGGATTAAATCTATCAGCTAAAATATTTTGCAATAGACGATAATCCGATTAATGGAAACTGATGCTTTAAATTTATTTTAGAGTAGCTACGAGCGGAGCTTTTTGTTTTTAAAGATGATTAAGAAACAAAACTTTTAAAGTTTGCTTTTCCTAATTAACTCTACATTTTCCATTTTAACTTATTTATCACTTAAAAAGATTTATCTTACGAAATTAATTTTAAACGAATAATAATTCTTACAACCGAACATTGAATGAACATTTTTCCTAAACGTTGATATCAGAAAAGTTTTTGATGAAATTTATTTCCAATTACAATTTAAAAAGTTTTATTCGAGATGCCCTTTGACACTTATGTATTTTTTACATCTCCTACTTTTTTAAAATTTAATTTCGTTAGAAACTTCCGCAATTAAACGAAATATTTTTATTTCTTTTAAGTGTCACCCTATTCCTCCCATCGACCCTTTTCATAAAATTCCAAGAAGAAATATTAACTTTACGTTTTGAGTTCTCCATCAGCTTCGACAGGAACGAGATTTTCGATAATAAAAAAAAAAAAGACGTAGCACTAAAAAAGGTAACGGCTATGTTTTAATTTTAAGTTAATCGCCGGTAAAAAAAAACACGCTCCGAGTTTATCTTCGAACAGCAGACACCCTTTTTATGGGCAATTTCAGATGGATAGATGTCCTGCGTATCCCATAGAGCTGTGTATGATGGCTCTGGGGCGAGACGCGAAACGTAGAATTTCTATTATCCTTAATAGCATCGCAAACACAATTTCTTTCCCTATTATCACTCCATTCGTTCAATTAAGGGTTGCAGGTTCTGGAACTTTTATAAACGACACATATCTATATATGTAGTTATGTACATATGGGGTGGTAAAACGATTCTAATGTACAATATATTTAAAAGGAGTCGCAAATGTAAATTGCATTTTGTTCTCTTTTGCGTTGTCTCACAGAATAACGTCCGTGTTACAGGAAACTTAAAGCCCTAGTCGACCAAGTTGAGGAAGAGTTGCGTTAAAAAGACAATGTAGAGTAGAGCTTTTGACATTGTAAAGAGCTTTTCAGCTTAAATCGTTCATGCCATTTCTCCTGTTCACACAGTGCTTTAAAAAGTCACTTTAAAAGCGCTTTGTTACCGAGAAGCGTTGCAATATTCGGTTGCTTTAAAATCAAATATTGTCAGTATTTTTTAAGTACGTGTGACATAATTAAATTTTGATTGTATTTGTAAAAATTTTTAACTGTAGCATTTCGTTGGTTGAACCGTTCGCGAAACATTCCAGATCGAACAACAAAACGCTATTTTCGTCTAAAAAAATAAACACAATTGTGGGAAATGTGTTTTCGATGCCTCTATGAATCATTATGACAACAATCTGCTGCTTTAAATTGATTCTATCGAACATTGGTCAGTTTTTAATTCAAACTAAATCGAAGCAATTAAGGAATAATATAATATTTGAACAACCAACAGATATTTCTTCTACAATTCTTTATTTAACGTACCTACATACAATAAATAACAAGAAACCATTTAATTTTAGAAAATCGATTTTGGCTTTTAACCAATCGATTCGATGTTTGTTTCGCGTAGGGAAGTCGAGATTCATTCACGTACAAAACTCTATATACTAATATGTAATATTCACGAAGTTGTTATTGCATTATATACGGATGAAGCACTTCAGTTGTTAGAATACAGATTTTATAAACAGGAGACATTTTCGTGTTGTATCCGGGAAAACAAGGTAAAAGTGGAGCTTTAAATTTATGGCTAGTGTACGGATCGATATCAAAAACATTTCCTTTTACAATCGGGATTTTTTGTGATCGTTCAGGATAGTGTAACAAAGTAAAATATGGAAAATAAGTGCAAAAAAGAAAAGTTATTTATTGACCAGTTCTTGATCAGTCTGAAACCAATTTCCGTTTCGTTTGTCCGTAAAAGTATTTCTGGATAAATAAAAGTTTCTAAAATCGAACCAGTAAATTTATAAATTAAAAAATTTTTTAATACTCTATGTAAAAAGGGAATTTTGAAATATATGTACTTGATAAATAATTTTATTTATGGAGGAATTAATTTAATATTACGTTATTAAAGTTAAAGAAGGACTTCAGAGGAAAATTTACAATATTTAATTAGTTCTGCTAAGTTCCTGTAGGCTTTGGGCGAAAAATTATTACGGATATTGAACTTTTGATAAATTTGATAAACAACAAACAAGTTTAACAAAAAGTTTGTACTTACAGCTGAATATCGCAGTAACAAACGGTCTTTTAAAATATTAGACAAACGTTTCTCAAATTGGATAAAAAAATGTATATCTAATAAAAAATCGATTCCTTAAAAATGTTTACATATATTTTACTATGTATGACCACACCAAGAAAAACTAATATAATATTATTTGCCATGATTTTCAAGTTGAACATTACGCATTTTTCTTTTTCTTTTTGTAAATAAAATATTCGCCTTGGACGAGAATACAAAAAAAATTCTCCGAAAATCCCACGTCGAACAAAGAAAAGTAATTTCATGATTTACACCCATTTGTTTTTCGAAATGAGAAAACTAAAAAAAAAAATAAGAGCTGAAACATTTTCTTTGAAATTAACTACTTACGTTTAATACGGATTGAACCGAGGACTACACTACCAGAATACAAAATGTAATCTCGCTTTTTTTAGAAACGAAAGACAATTCTACTGCTTTCAAAATGATTTATTTATTCCAGAAAATTAAGTTTTTATTTTTTATTTTAATAATACCACGTATTTTATTTTTCGCAGACTGAGGCTTATAAAATAATTAAATATTCAATTACATTTGATTTATTTTCGTAGCAAAAATAAAAAATGGACCTTGATTTATTTGGCAAAAATATAAAAGAACTTTATTAATCTTTCAACGTCTGAAATTAACCGTTTTCCAAATACGAACTTTCTTTTCCTCTTTAATGTCTTATTATTGATAGAAACCTACGAAAATATAGAATTCAGAGAAAAAACATTTCTTCTGTCTATAAAAGACAATAACAAAAGAATATTTTTGTAAACAAAAATTACAATTAGAACCCACAAATATTAGAGCGGAGAAATTCAAGACTGACTGCAACATTAATTAGTCTGAATAAATATTCGACAGTGTAATTAAGTTGTTTAAATAAATATTTAGAATTAGAATATTTAGAAAAGTTAAAAAAAAATTAGGAGAACAAAAGGGACATGAAAACACTTCGAAATATAAAAGACTAGTTAGATGCAGGAGTAAATAGGGGTAGAAAGATGAAAGAATTTTATGTATTTTTTATGAAGAGAATTTAGGAACGAGTATTACTTATCTCGAAATAATTTACCAGTTTTGCAGGAAGTTAAAATGTACTCAATTTTATGAACTGCTTTTGATTATAATTAGTCCCAAGTTAACCACTTGAAGATAACGAAACCGCTTTCAATTTAAGGGTGTCCTTGGGCGGCACCACTGACCCTACAACATCCCTAGACACGCAAAATTAACTGGGGGACTTAAATTAAATTAACCAGACGTATATTCTACATACGGATGCCTTTTGGGCTTACCCTTTGAACAATTATTGTCGTTCCTTTTCAATAATGAACTTGAACGGAACAGTACCTACTTTAATGAAAAGAAATTAGATATTTAATTTTTTTTAACAATTTCAGTCATAATTTGATTTTTTTCTCTATTAGTTTTCCTGATGTAGGTACATTAGTAAAACATACGTCATATTAACTGGGGTTTGTTCAAGATAATTAATATGTGTAGATTAATGTGGATTGTTTTCCCAGCATTACACTGGATGTATCTGAAGTTCATGAGTTCATTAGTTTACGAGTGCTCTTAACATCGTGATCCTGCACTCAGAAATGAGTGCTCTCAAATGGTGTAGCCAAATAAATTTTCCAAGTTGTTCATAGCTATGGGAATCTCGTGGGGAATTAGGAAAAACATGTTACGCGTGAGAGGGAAACGTGTATGAAGTGTTACCGCGTGGTAACTCAGAAACACCCTTTTGCACTTGATTTCGAATTTGAAAGGGAATAAGTCACTCTAATGCGAGATTATTGATCTTCCTTCAACTAAACTGAAAATTAACTTGATAAAAAATTTTATTTTGTGTAGATGCTTACCCTTATATTAATGATAAGCTTAGATGTGATGGTGTATTTTGTCCTTGTTCAGGGGTTTCTCGACTGTAAGCACTTCAAAGAACTGAGATAAGTAAGAGAAAACCTTTGATCGTTCTTACATCCAACTCTGCTACTAAACGTGAAATGAATGAAAAAGAGCGTGCTCTCTTTATTAACCATTAAAGTAAGCAAAGCGTGTAAACAAAGACCCACTAAAATTAAAATTAATAAATTTAAGTTTCGTACGTAAATTCTCCTATTATTATTTTTATTAAATACCAGCAAATATACGGCTAGAAAAAACTTCAACTAGGGAAAAATTTCGGGAATTTTGAGGTCAATTTAATTGGTGCTTTCAAATTACCCGTAGGTCTTTTCGTTTTAAAAATACATATTGGCGAAAATGTATTCTTTGCCAAATTTTTAATTAGGACACTTCATTTGTTTTTGACAAAATTCTTATTTCTTATTAGAAAAAGATTTTTTTTTCTCTCTCTCTCTCTTCAGTCATATGTATTTATATAACAACCCTATTTAAAATCGGAGTACCTACTTTGAGACGAATGTTTACATGATCTTTAATCCCAGATAATCACCTCGTTAAATATGAGAACGTAATTAGGATCCACCCGGTATAGAATTGTTCTGTTAGGACGTTTTTGTTATAGGAGACAAGTTAACGAAGTAGGTCTTTGTTTCGTGACTAAGACGAGCTTTAATAGTGCATCCATTGAACAGAATGTCGTCTGAGAACGGATTTGCAGAAAGTCGGATGTTTAATAGTTTTCCTTTTAGAAATAGCGAGAAACTCGAGCAAACTTTAAATGGAATGAAACATAAACTGTACCGAACCCGAGTTGAAAAACTTTATACAGGAGTCGATCAAATATTGTCTCTGCCTTTTTACCGTCCAAGAATTTCATAACGTTTTATTGATTTTTCAAAATTTATAACTTTAATGAATTTCTACAACAACTTAGTATGTGAAAAATGAAAACCACACCCTTGTGTTACATTAATTGCTACAGTTATTTCTACCCTTAAAAATGTTTGTTCTCAAGGAAAGTGAGAAAATTTATATAATTCAACTGTTGTAGGTCGATTTATTTCTTTATACGCTTATTTTTCTTGAGTCGGTCGTACAATAAAAAAGAAAGCTCTCTAATGTAAGGAAAATGAACGTGTTTGTATAGTGCAAATACCTTCCAAAGAACTTGTTATTGTTTAAATTTAATTTTCGTCCTGGAAAAATTGACGTCGTTATTTGTCGGAATATAAGAGAAAAACAAGAGAAAAAACTTTTGAAATTTATGTTTCATAACAGACGTCCATTTTTTACGGCTTTTATATTTGATTACTGTAGGATATTTTGTTAAACGTGATGTACCTACGTTCCCTTCTGCATTAGTCAGTCGTTCGTTATTGATCACACTGTATATAAACATTTGTTTCACCACGTTATTCTAAAGTAAAATGTTGTAGCTCAAATAAATAAATTAATAGTTAGAAGTTTCCATTATACATATTTTGAAATTGTGGAAAATTTTATTAGCCAATCAAAATAAATAATGCAATTCATGAAACGCAATACGAGATTATGTACTTCCGGAATAGAGTTTTAAATAGAAAATTCCATATTTCATGAAGTAAATGTGTACATATTTTGGTGGAAATTTAGTTTATTTTCACTAGTTCCCGTGCTTTGAAAAATAGAGCAATTACACACATCACGAAACGTGCTAAAGCAGGCAAGCAACACTTCAATAAAATAAATGTCGGAAAATACACACGAATTTGACGTATTCTAGATGTTATTTTTACAATAGTTTTTGCGTTCCTTCTTTCTCATGAGAAATCATTAATTTCATTAATTAGTGGAGAGATGCTAAAAGTCATCTACATAGATATGGAGAATTTATTGTTTGACCAAGAGAAACATGTGATTTATTAATTACGCCAGGTTAAGGGTGTAGTTGGGTAATATGGATTTTATTTTATTTTTTTGGGACAGACTTAAAGAATTCTTATATATTGATATATATACCCCATATATCTTTTTTAGGAACAAAAAAGTAATATTTTGTTGGATTTCTCTGTCGACAGTTTTGCGACTCATTTTTAATAACTAGGACTCTTTTTCGGCGAATTCTATCACGTGGAAAAAGGAGTCAATCCTTTCCCTTAAAGGAAATCCAATAATTCCGTTTCCCAAGGGTTAAAGGATATATTGAGTTTTCTGTGGGCCTTCTGCTTTTGTCTTAGTATGGATTTGCTTCATCATAATGAAAGCGTCTAAACGGTCAGTCGTTTGAAGTTTCTATCGAAAAGACTCGGGAATCATTTCAGTTTGCTTTCCTTTCTATTCACCCCATCCATCCGATATCGGATGCGTTATAAAACCGAATTGTAAATAAATGTGAAATTATTGTCAAATTTACCATCCATCAAATTGTCTACTAAAAAAAAAGTTTCAGTTCAAGTCCTTCTGCTTGCTTATTGTCTTTTTGCAAATTCGAATATCGTTTAGAATGTTGAAATTCATGCCACGAAAGTGCAGTTTAATTACATTAGTTGACATAAACGAGACTCTAGACGTCGTCACTTTAGGTACGTACCTACCCCTAATATTTAACGATGAACGTATCTTAACAATAATTACATACCATTTGTATCCACGTGTATCTATGGAAAGTAGTTTCGTAAACGTACATAAACGTAGGCATGGTGTGTGTGTATCTATCGCTTTGCTATTTCCAGTACCTATCCATGCTCTTGCCATAAATGGATGTTCAAACAAGCCTTTGTCGTCAGGATAATCGAGTTCCATGGCTTCTTATTATATTGTAATATGGCTAAATAAACCACTAAGTGATTTTGTGTGACAAATGAAGATCAAAATGTCTCACAGTCAGAAACAAAATTGACATAACAAAAAAACAAGTGTTACATTTGACACCAAAAAAAAAAACAAAATTCTTACTTAAACGCTATAGGAGTTATCCTCGGTCAGATATTTTGGTTCAGTTTTTTTGCACGTATTTTTCTTTATAAATATAACGATAAATCTTACCAAAGTATATATTCCACTTGCGAAGCTGCCTTTTCTCACGGATCTCCAACAACAACACGAATGAAGTATCGCCATATTGAACACTAATTTTCGTATTGTATTTTTTTTTTTTTCACGACACGATAAAATTTTATTTTGTGCTATTATGGACACTCATATCGAAAAAGTTTTATTGCGTTTTATTTTTACATTGCACACCATATCGAACGAAAATTTAAGAATTTACTTAAAGAACCTAAACAAACAAACAAAATATACGACTAAAATAATTTTTTCCAAATATGAATTTTCTATCAAATTCCGTTTGAGTGGTCCCTTTTCTTCAAAACGTATTTTGTGTCAGTTTCACAGCCCATTCAAATCTTCTTAACAATTTTATGTTTACAAATTCTCTGTGTCAGAAAAGAATGAAACCACCGTCAGTGATCCACCCTTATTTTTATAATACGATAAAATATAACAATAAAAAAAATACGTGTTCCTCATGCCAAAATAAAAAGAATATTATGTGAATTTCTGGTTTGGTTTTTTTATATTTTGTTTGCTCGTTGTTGCATCTTAATAATCTGATAACGTTAATTTTCCAATTAGATATAATGAACGAGTTTAAGTAGCATACCTGTAGGTGGGTGGGTATCATAATTACATATTCGCGTAGTTAATTAATAAACATCATAGGCGATTGACTGTTAATTGGATTGTGTATTATTAGTAATTGAAATACCACTTGTGCCTAAATTGGTGTACTAAATTTAACCGAAGCAACAAATGTGTGCTCAACAGTCTCTTACTGTTTAATAAATTTGCTCGAAGAGAAATTTAAGTTCTATGATAAAGAATAACATTTTCAACATTTGGAACTACTTTAAATTGACGTTAATTTAACTTTGTTTTCTTTGTTAATTAATTATAAATTCACATGTTTCAACGGAAGAAGAAGGTTCGTAGCTAATTAGTCAAGTGCAGGAACCCATCTAACTTAAAATTAATTAATACCTAAGAAAGATTAATAATGTTGAGCTTCTCGTTGCTTTTAACACATTTTAAAAATTAAAAGTCAACAACATTTAAATGATTATAATTAATAGAATTTCCCTGCCTTTCCTGTTTACAGTACAGGTATAAATTATAATTACTAAATTTCTAATGTTTTTTTTTTAAATTTAATTCATAGAATTTATAATGTTTAAATAATTTCCCAACGTTTCCATTTTAATGTATTGGCACTAATTATATCTTCACCATTAGCCTTGACCATGAAAGGGATGATTTGAGTTTATGCGTACACATTGGCAGTAAAAAGGAAAACTTTGTCGTCTGAAGGGTAGCAAAAGTAGGGGTCGGTCGCATGTACGTGAAAGGTGCGGCGTGGCATTCCGGAAAAGTAGTTGCCGTGAAAATCACATTATTAGTGTACCACAAGGTTCCCTTAATGACTTGATTTCCACATTATCGAAGCGGAATATTCACGTGGGGATGAAATGAATTTATTTTGTCTCATGATTGTTATATTATACGTATGAAACTACCCTTTTATATCCGGTCATTAAATGTTAATGTTCGACTATTACGTTTACTTCGCGCGCTCTCTCATCAAATTTAATCATTCGGGAAGGTTAAGTTTTACACATACACGTATCACATTCGTATTATTTCGTGCCCTCAACAATTATGAAGATTATATCACACAACAGGATCGATTTATTTTTTATTTGCCAACGGAATTTCACTAGAAAGGGTTCAAGCGTTTATTTATTTTATTTTTTTTTCATAGCAGAGGGTAAAAAAAATATGTAATTATATTAATTTGAAATGTATTTTACTTAATACGTATGAGCCTGTTGTCTAGCAAGTAAACTCGTGGGTGTACATTCAATTATCGTAAATTTGAGTGCGGTTTACCGCCAGGAACAGGACTAATTAAACAATGCATTAGCGAGGTTTGTCGTCATAATTATCAAATATTCGTAGCTACGTAAACTTCACTTGAATCCTCGGACCTCATTAAGTAAAATGTCCTTCGACAACATTCCTCCTCTAATTATTCCAACTGGAATGTTACTCATAACTCAGATCTCAAAATCAGTTGCCTTCTTACAGGTCGATTATTTTTGAACATGGGGCACTGTATATAACAATCCAATAGCCAAATGATGTACAGCAAAAAAAAAAAAAAAAACAGTCGAAAAGCTCTGTCGAAAGAAGGAATAAGACCATAAGACGATTGTAACCACTTTCTGTGATCTCGTTCTATTCGATATCTAAATCCTTTTCGAACGAATTTGTGTACCTAATCACACACAAATGTTAAGTTTGTAGCTCGAGTATTAAAGTTTATCCTAATCCTATAAGGAGCTTAGAACATGCAGAAAAAAGACCACAAAAACTGCCTTTTTGTAAGGGTAGTAAAAATACAATTTTCTTTTTCAAAAATCCTTTGATAACATTTTGTGGTAAGAGTTGTACCTTTGAGGTATTGAAATTAACCGTCACAAAGAAACCCTTTGTTGGTGTACGTATATAGGTATAGGTACGTCTATTGAACGTCTACCATATGATTTATTATTACATTAATATGAATTAAATTCGAGAACGTTCTACAAATTACCTCATTACTAAATATTTCTCGATATTTCATTGTTAGTAGATATTAATGATTTATTAATTTTGCGAAATTGGTTATCGTGAATAAAAATTGTTTTTGTTGAATGTCCGTTGTAGCAAACATCCAATTTGTATTCGTTCTCAAACGAATATTGGATCTGCAGGTACCAAAATAGCTTTAATTTCGTCGGAATTTTATGAAAAACAAAATTTCTCTTCTAATAAAAAGCTGTAGATGTATGTATTTTTCTAAACGCCCTGTACAAATTATGAAACTTACCTAAAAATTTCTCATTTTAACGTTGATTTAGAATAAAGCGACCTACAGTTGAAAATCTTTTGGTTAAAAAGACATTTTCTACTGCAAATTTTTTAAAATTTCTTACACGCTTATATTTTTTAAATTGAATGACTTTATATATTCCTTTTTTTACTTTATATTTTAGGAATTAATTTTACATCGATAAATAAATTCAAAATTCCTTGAGCTTAATACTGACCTATTGACCTTTCGAAAGCTCCAACACATATATTACTATTATATCAGCATCTCAAGTTAGTGCTACTTACAGGGACGAATAATAGTCGCATATTTTGTTTATTTTTTAAATAATTCACTCAATTAACTTTTGCAAACAAATTTTTCTCCGAAGAAACAACGACAACGGAAAACAACTTTTATATAAGTCATTTACGTTTTAACTACATAATTTATATAATTTTCGATATTGTCTTTGGAACACGTGGTTAGTAAGTAAAGTTCGAATCGGGAAAATCGCGATGCAAGCTGCGGAAGAAAGGAAAGCACACTGGCGAGAGTTTTCCGTTTAAAGCGTCCCGACGCCCGACGTCGTTTAGCAACAATACACTTGGTTAATACACATGCGCATCCGAAACACATATAGGTTTGTAGGTAAAAGAAAAGTTAATAGCTATACAGTTTCCACCAGAAACAATGGCTAATTAACTATTAACGCCTTAATCGCAAATTAATCGATTTTGATTACAGTAATTATGTAGTTCAGATCGCAGAACTTTTTATTGAGACTCGGCACAAAAATTTCTGTGTTAATTGTAACGTAATAAGTTAAAAATTATATAATTAAAAATCATAATAAAATGAAATTAAAACTAAACTTTGAATAGTCAAAAGTTTCTACAATTTTAATTTATTTCAAATATTTGTGTACGTAGGTGCCTAATGAATTTTTGAACACAATACTAAACATTATAAAGAATCCCTTTGAAGTATAAAGCCCATTCAGAAATTGAAATGAAATTCTAATTTATGATAAACCGCTGAGTGCCCGTTTTTTTCGGGTTCACTTTATATTTAAAACGTTTTAGCTTGTTACATGTAAATGATTTATCGAATAGAATTTTTTATTGATTTCGAATCAGTCAACGCCATAGTCAGCATAAAAGCATATATATTTTATATATACTTACATAAGTAGATATATTATATATATACATATGTATGTATCTACATAAAATTCCTTGTTCGACATTTGAAGTTTTTACAAACGACATCCCTTTTGGGATAAATATGTAATTGATATAATACATAATAAATGGTTAAAAAGTCAAATACAGGGTGGTCGCTAAATATCGCTATAACACTGTAACTTTGACGTGGATATAGGTACATATTTGAAAAAGGTGTAAGTAAGATTCAATTACATTTTGAGTGTGAAGGAAGGGGTGGCATTGACAATAGACAATGACATGAAAAAATTCGTGATTTGCTTTCGGAATTCAAAATTTATTTGCCTCGTCGAATTTCAAAAGTAAATCGCACGTCTGACTAAAACATATATTTATTTATTGTGTACCTACGTGTGTTTCAGCTTCGTATATACGTCTGTCTATCCATAATACATGAGAGAAGCTCGTATTTCGACGAAAATATCAAATTGATAGCTGCTATCAAACTTGTTCGTTCACGTATTTATTTGAATACTTCGAAATTGTACAATACGACGATAGGCTGCTGTCGATACACTAAATTACGAGTCGTTTTTCATTTATGATCGACTTTATCGGACGTTCCTGTTAAATTACCTGTCTAATAAATTGATACCTTTACGCCAAAATTAATTACCGTTGTAAATTAGATACTTTCGTCTCGTTAATATATTCCAAATCCAAATAGGGCATCAATCAGTAGCATCGTTTAGCAACAAGTTTCATGTCGATAAACTCTAATTAATTATGTGAGAAGTAGAAGTTTGAAAACACTTTTTTTGGCCTTTTGTGTGTGTGTAGGTAGCACTCCAAACGCACCCTTAAAAGTCAAGCATAGACATAGATGTTCAAAGATTTTTATTTTATTTTTTTACCACAACTTTCTTTATGTGCTGTTTATTAGTTAGTTGAACATTTGCTCAATTTACACTTACAAAACAAATAAAATTTCTGGTTTATTTTTATTGTAACAAATCGTTAAATTGTGTAACTTTTAAACAAATGTTTTATTTACCAGTAAATTGTTTTTATGAAACGAAACGAAAATAAATGGGCTCATTAGTTAGATTTACGCCATTCTCTAAACGGTTGGCAAGAAACATTCATGATGGATGTCCCGGTTTAAATATGATCGATCCTTAGATTTAATGCAAACGATATTGGAGACAGCAATCAAGGATAATTGAAAATAATTGAACATGATTGCTTTGTCTACGATTATTCTAATTTGAAATTCAATTTTGTGTAATTTATCAAACGAATTACATTATATAGCAACAGCAATTTAAACTAAAAAAAAGTTATTGTTGCTATGTGGATACATATCTATAGAACTAATGTTATGAATTGGATTAGGTACAAAACAAATTTACATGCAAAACCATAAACCGCTGATTTACATCCAAAAGCTTTTTACTCGAGCTAAAAAGTAAGAGATACATAGTACCTATACGTAGGCCATGCTAATGGTTTGTCTCCTTATATTTTTAAATCGTGTTTTTTTGTCGAGAGTCAGTCGAGTCGGTGTGGTCAGGTGCGATAAAGCGCACGTATCAAAACGAAACTTTCACCCGAGAGGATATTTGGATTGACGAAAATCCTGACAACTTTTCCTGCGGGAGAAATGAGAACGGGATACGGACGTGGGGATACCTATACACCTCTGCAGTCTCGGAAATGAAATATGGGAACGGAATATTAAAATTTAAGGAATAGCTCGTTCGGTTTACGACAGCTCCTGAATTACGAATTCTTACGGAATCCTCGGGAAATAAAACACTTTGTACAAGAATAATCATTGAATAATATACATCGTTTGCGGACTGAAAAAGTTTAAAAAAAAAATTTTCCGATTTTTTTTCCGTTTGAAAATCTGTAACCCCAGTAATTTCTAAGGATCGTTCGTGCTCCATGTTCCGGTAAACAAACCATAAAAAGCTGATGGCTTTCTGAGCTCGTTAGGCACAACCAACTTTCATCAGGACAGTACGTGTGTGTGTGTGTCTATTTATCTGGGAGAAACAATGGCTACATATTAAATTAAATACACTTAGGGGATGATCGATAGGCTTATAAAATCTTGTGTATCCATCTTAGTTATGGTGGATGATACATCGATCATCTGATACCAAACATCCGATATTTTTGAAGTAACTAATAGAATTTAATTTAGAGAAATTTGGAATATATGTATACTTATAGATACTTTAAACTTTAAATTCAGAATTCAAATTAGGCTTTAATATAATGTACGTAGCATAAATAAGGATGGAGGCAAAGCAGCGTAAAATAGTGGCCCCGGGGCTCTAACAAAGTAGGATGGCCTTTTTTTGTTGTGTAGATTTTATAAAGAAATAAGATTAGATAGATTGTAATTTAACGCCCCTTCAAACTCGTCTTTTTCATTCCAAGCAACTCGCAGCTCGCCCTTTCTATCGCCCTTATTTACGAGCATCTAAGTTATTTTATCAACAACCCCAGTTAATCTACTTCTTCTACCGCAACAATTTTCTTATACATATTATTTATAAGATTAAATAAATAGACAATGTTACTGTTCTAAAAATATTCGTTAGATATTACAAAAGTTTATGTTTTGCAGTTGGAAAATTCTGTTCTGTCGTAATTTTTCTTAATTAGCAGACATTATTAAAAGCAGTAGGTGCCTACGATTGGTATTTTCTTGTCTAACTTGAGGGCAGATGTTACATAATACGTACTTAGTTTCCGGAAATATAACAAGGAAGGATCCCAGATAACAAGGAAATGTTTCCTTGAACATATTTCCGGAAGACATAATTTAGAAAATCGCATTTTACTCGCGATATATGCAGGAGAGAAAACGTTTTCTCTGTAGACTTAGTCATGTACCGCTTAAAATTTAAAATACTGTTCGTCTTTGAAGTCACAAAAACTCTTTATGGATATTATTCTACCATACTGTAGCTTCCCTACTTAAGTATTATGTGGTTTTGATTTTGTTTTTTTTTTTTTACTATCAAAAGCAAATCATTGATCGTTATACTAAATAACATCTAAAGATAATTTCAAAAAATGATTTTGCAATTTTGTTCGGAAACCGTTTAAGTACATGTCATTTTTCCTTGTCTTGTCCTTATTTTTATCCAAAACGTAGGTATACGTAGTTAGTTAGGAAGCCATGCGTCCAATTCCATTTGCAGACGCATTAAGGGCTTCACCTTCGACTCGAACTTTTTACAACTTGTTTGTCAGTGATTGATCGGCTAAAGTGATGGATTGCTGTCTAATCAGCGCCATTCTTCAACTATATTTGATTCGGATCCGTTCGCGCCACAAACTTTTTCTATCTGTCTTCACCATTCAAAAGAATCGCATTCGTTCTTTCATGGGCTTTTTATTGCTCTGCCAAAAAGTCACATCGATAAAATTTTTGATTTATCCATCCGTCTCATTGACACGGTGAATATAAAAGTCATCTGCTATAGTGTTGATTTTAAAGAAGGTTAAGCAATGGTACTAAAACACCCGGTATATTCAGCAACGTTGAAAATGATAATAAAAGTGGGGCAATTTTCTTTTTAAATATGAACAGAGGGAAGTAAGTATCATCTACATAAATGGAGACAGTTTGAAGATCCAAAATTGGATCGGATAGTAGCAACAGTGGACAATTCCGTTGTGGAAATCGTCGACTTATCTTGAAATTCATTGGAGTTTTATGTAATTTGTACTTCTCGAGGAGAATCTAATTTAACCCCCGCCCCGGTCGCGCTCGTCGCGTTTGCCTGACAAATACTTACTCTTTGCATAAGTTTCGACAGGCATTCGTTCGCCGGTGTACAATTGTCTGTCTCAGTACGAACGGGGTGATTCCGGATTGATAACGGGGTAATGACGTACCATAAAGGGAAACGTCCCTTTAATGAAATTTCCCTGTTTACTTACTTACTAACAGTAACCTTAAGGTACTTTGACTTTGGATAAAGCTACATACTTGCTCCTGTAGGTACATTTATACTTAAACTTTTGTTTATTTAGCAAAATATTTTTAAGGGTGTTATTAGAATATTTAAATGAAAAATTCAAATCTAAAATTATTTTTATATTATTAGTGATCATGAGGTTAGCAAAAAACATATCTATCTTAATATCTATTATCTTCGTCCTCGCTTTTATTGTTTCTAAGGCGTTGTTTTTCGTACGTGGTCGTGATTGTATCCAGAATTTTATATTTTTTAGGTACATTTTGGACCAGATTGAAAAATAAATTTTATAATTAGAAATATTTTACGTTTAGGTACATGTGTTCAATAATAATAATAAAATAATTGATCGGTTATTGTAAATAACCAGTGAAATGGATGGTTGAGTCTGTGGAAAATTTCCATCATTTTCCACAAAGAAGGTAGGAGCTTTTTTGAAACATACTACCACATTGGATGATAATTAATTTATTGGTGGAAAAAGGTTGCATTTATAATAAATGAGCATTTTAAGGATTAATAATATTTTTTTTATATGTAGATATACTCAGGATTTTATTTTAAAATATGTATAAGTACATAAATAGAAATTATAAAATGTAAAGTTTTACCTCATAGGCATTTTTCTGCTTCATGGTCAATTTCTTTGTTTCAGAAGCTCCTAAAAAGATGGATGACGTAGTGATGTTAGAGAAGCAGCTACAGCAGAGGAATTAATTCCACAAGAGTAAGTCTCTTTATTTGTTATTTAGCATTGATTAAATGAGTGGTTTCTGCTTTTAATGAATGATATTTTTTACATAAAATAAAATTAAACTCCAAAATTGTTTCGACAGATGTTTCAATTTTCACAGGGTACTTTTTGTTCACCCCTTAGTAAAGACAGATTTGTTAAACTTTTTTAATACATTGTGTTTAAATTTATTTTCGTTTAATTTTGTTAGTCGACAACGTATTCATTGCAAATTTTTTTATCAGGTCCTGGAGTATGGTAGACTTTTTGAAATTCGAGTAGATCCTTTACGCAGAACAGTTTGAACACATTTATTGAGTCTTGATTTTTTTAAATTCATTGTATAACGTTTTAAATCGTAAAAGTGGTTTCACTAAACAAAATTTTAATTTTTTTCTGTCTGTAATTTATTTATTTTTCTTGTAATGTTTAACCATAAATTTTTTGATGCTTTTTTAACATTGAATTTATGTACTAAAGAGAATATTTAATATTTACTACTTTAATTGTTTATATTTTATTTAGAAGGAATTTCTTACTTACCATTTAACATGTTTTTACATCAATTATGCTTTCACTTTAAAACGATAATTCCGTTTGATTTTCATTTTATAAAAATTCAAATCACTTATTTTTGTATTTAAATCTTCAATAGTTTAGTTTCTTTTTTACACAAAATTAGTAAATCCCCTTTTAAAATTAAAACAACTTTTAATAAAATATTTAAGAGATACTTTATCAATTTTACGATATAGTATATTAGAACACATTCATTTATTTATTAGATTTTATTCAATAATTATTTAAACTGTAGGGAGTAACAGACTTCAAATTAATTTGTTTGTTTTAGGATAATTTTAATTATTATTTAAATTGTATTACAAAATTATTTTGTGCATGTGAAATATTTATAATATTTATTATGTAATGTATGTATGTATAATCACTGTAGTAAAATATTGGGGATTGTGCATTTATTGTGGGGAGAGACTGGGGGTGTGTGTGAAAGAGGGAACTTGGTTAGAATGACGGTGAATGATTAACGAATATAAGGGTAGTAGAAAGAAAGAGTGTGAGTAAAAATGAGAGGGAAATTGGAAATTCTTGAGTGAATGATAATGAAGAGAAGGGTGGCTGAAGAGTGAGAATTAAGTGTATGAGCGCAACAGGGGGTAAAATGGTAGTATCTACGAATAAGTTTGATAGCGAATATGTGTGAGGGTGAATTGGAGCAAATGAGGGATTGTTTGTTAAGGTGCGAATGTGTGTCAGAAAGAGAAGGGAGAGATTATAGAGCGTGAGAGAAGAGGAGGCGTGAGGGTGAATGCGGGAGAAAGAGGGTGAAAGAATGTGTGAAAGAGTGGATGGTTTGAATGAGGGAAAAAAAGTGAGAGACGGAGGAGGGTGTGCTTATGAGATTTTTTTTACACTTCTCATGTACACACCCTATTTTACTCTCACATTTCTTTTCTCATTCGGAGAATAAGGGTGGCAGTTAAATGAATTTTTGTGACAATGTATGTAACCGCGTATGTGCGAAAATAATGAATGGGGGCAAGTGCGAGATGGCAAGTGCGAGATGGTAAGGGTGTGTGAATTTGCGTGAAAATTAGAGAGAGAGAGGTAGAGGGAATTTGTGTGTGACAGGATGTAAGGGTGACGAAAGATCCGTGTGAGAGTGAGGGTAGAATGAGGGTGGAAGTGTGAGAGTGATGGATGGAGGGTGTGTTAATTCCATACACTCCCTCCTCTTTTACTCTCACATTATTCAGTGAAGAAGGGTGGTAGTGAGAATGAGTTTGTGTGAGAATGTTAGCGTGTATGCGTGAGAATGGGGGCAAATGAGAGATGGTTGGGGTGTGAATGTGCGTGAAAGAGGGAGAGAGAGGGGGAATTTGCGTGTGAGAGGGTGTAAGTAAGGGTGGTGAGGGTGAGAATGAATGCAAGAATGGGAGCGAGAGATTGTGTGAGAGTGAGGGTAGAATGGGGGAGGAAATGTGAGAGTGATGGAGGGTGTGTTAATTACATACACACCCCCTTTTTATTCTCACATTCCCTCCCTCATTCAACCCTTCACCCCGTCACACATTCTATCGTTTTCTCCTTCTTGTTATTCATTCGCACCCCTTACAACCCTTACTTTCCCTTTCTCACACGTAATTTTTTCTCTCTGTCTCTTTTTTCACGCATATTCTCACTTTAATCATCCCTCATTTGCTTTGTAAGGGGGCAAGTGGGGCGTACGTCCCACGGGAAGGGACATGTCTTCCCGTGGGACGTACGCCACACTTGAGGGGCGAGGGGCAGGGGGGTGGTGGGCGGGGGGGGGGAGGGCCGGGGGGCAAAGGAGGAAGGAAGGAAATACAATAAGGAAATACAATAAAAGTCTTATAAACGTTAAAATGTGTTTTATTTTTTAAAAACTTATGCATTAAAGTGACAAAAATGAATTTTTCACGCCTACCAGGTCTAGTATGAAATAATTTCTAATTCGAAGACCGACCGGGGCCGAGCCCAACGACTGGTGCCCCCGAATTCGAACTAAGAAGTCCCCAACGCGCGGAATTTCGGAACTTCCGTGACACTGAGTTTTGAAAATTTCGAAATATCGAAATTCCCAAGACCCAGCATCACGGAAATTCCAATATTCCGCGCGTTGGGGACTTACCAGTTCCAATCCGGGAGCACCAGGACACTCCCGGAACACTCCCGACGCGACTCACCGCACTTCCTCCTCGATGGACGGTGAAGACCCCCATGTCCAGATGTGGCAGCTTCCAATGGTGCTGATGGTCCCGCTGAAAAAAAATTATAACTGTAAACCTAAATAAAAACTAAATAAAAATTTGTCGTGTCCTTTTTTAATTTGAGGGTGACTTCGTATATTTTTCATCGAGTATTTTTTTCTTGTTAGTCGCATATAAATTTATGGATTCATATTAATATTTAATATTGAAAAAATTCTTTATTTTAAAGCAACTTTTCCTTAAATTCTTTTATTCTTTTTTTCTCTTGGCGTCTTTTATATTTTTTAACTGTGTAGATCTAATAATTATATGTTTATATTTTTTCTTGCTTTGTTTTTCGCACTTATTTTAACTTCATGGTGTTCTCGACTTTTGATTTTAATTGTTTATTCCGTACCTAATTGTTTTTTATTTTTGAGATTTAAATTAATTTCTTCAACGAATATTTTCTTTTTTTAATATAACTTCGATTAATCTCGATTTTTAGTGTAGAACAATTGCCCACTATTACTTTGATATTATATTTTCTACTGTTATTTATTTGTAATTATTGTTTTTCTTATTTTTAAAGTTTTGTTTAAATTTATAGGATTAAATTAACACATTTTAAGTAAAGTTAACTATCGTAAAGTATCATTATCCTCAGTTATCCTTTTTTTACTTTAAGGATTTTTTCCTAGTTGTCTAAAAAATCCCTAAAGTGATAAACGGATAACTAAAGTTAATAATAATTTACATTAACTAAGCTTAAAATGTGTTAATTTAATCCTATAAATGTAAACAAAAATAAAAATAAAAAACATAATAATTACAAATAAATAACAGTAAAAAAGTTAATTACCTTAGACTAAAAAAAGAACAATCGAAATAAATCAGTTACATTAGACAAAGAAAACGTTTGATTTGAATAAAATTAATTCAAATCTTTCAAAACTAGACTAAAAAAACAAACGCAATCAACAATTAAAATGAAAGATGAAAAAGTCAAACGTCGAAAATTCCATAAAGTTTAAATAAGTGCGAAAAACAAAGCAAGAAAAATATAAAGACATAATTATTGTATCTACAGTTAAAAAGTAAAAAAAAAGTAAGTGTAAAAGACGCTAAGAGTGAAAAAGAACAAAAGAATTTAACGAAAAGTTGCTTTAAAATAAAGAATTGTATTAATATTAAATATTAAAATGAATCCATACATTTAAATGCCACTAACAAGAAAAAAAGGTACCATTACGAATAAAGAAAAAAATACTCGATGAAAAATATGCCAAGTCAATCTCAAATTAACAAAAGACACGAAAAACTAATTAAAAGTTATACTAAAGGTAGGTATGAAAAGATAAAATTAAAGGAAACCTACGTTAAAATAAATGAAAGTAAAAGATTGTTTAGTTACGATACAATATAAACGAAAATTAATGAGTCAAATGTTGTAAAAATAAAAACAATAAAGTTAAAACAAATCTTTAAAGTTGATCTAAAATAAAAAAATTAAATACAATTTTAATGGTGTTACGTTAATTAAAAAAAAAATTGTTAACTCAATCCTATAAATTTATTTCTCTATGGAGAATATAAAGAAAAATATATTTAAAAATTAAAATCAAGTCACAAGAAAATGTTTTGGACTGATTGTGAGCCAAAATGAAAAAAAGAATAAGAAAGTTTAATAAAAAGTTACTTTAAAATAAATAAGGAAAATCATTCGTTGAAAAATATTACCCGTCCTAAAATGAAAAAAGGAGACGATAAATTAAAAGTTAAGTTGCCCTAATATAAGAAAGAGAATGTCTTAAGTAATCGTTAAAATAGAAAAAAAAGATAACATACAATAAGGACAATATTAATAAAAATTAAAAAGGTAAAGAAGGAAATGTGAAGAAGAAATTAAATTTAATGAAAAGAGTAAAATCAGAAAGTATTGTTAAGATATAAAACCGATAACGAAATGAAAAAGTGATGTGGACAGTAAGTTAAAGAAAAAGCACTCACCGAAGTATGTTGCTCCAATCATGGTGACTTTGGAATCACGAACACAGGCGCCCCTTGAAAATTTCCTTATTTCTTCTGGACGAAGACAAAATAGAACTGCAACAATAATAAGTATTAATTTTTGAAAGCCACAAAATCTTTTTGTTTGATTAACAATAATTTACTTTCGTATGTTTTTGAATTCTCAAAAGAAAAGTTAATATCATTTTTTAAATTCACGTCTTCTAAATTGCTATACTAATGTTGAAAATTAAATATTAAGTCCGGTTGGTAGATATGAATTAATTTTTAATGCATTTTAAAGTTGGTAAGTAATCACAAATTTTTGAATCAAATTTCAATACTTCTAAATAAAATAAATTTAAATCTATAGGATAAATATGAAGAAATTATTATATATTTAACCATTTAAAAACAGATAAAAAAATCAATGAAGTTATGGTGAATTAATGAGCTGCATTAAATTAAATTTCTCGAATAAATATTATGTTTAGATATAAAACCGATAACAAAATGAAAAAAAAGTAATGTATATATGTAGTTAGTTATAAAAGCTCCTTACCGAAGTTGCTCCATTCTTAGCGACTTTGGAACCACGAATCAGGTGCCCTTAAAACATTTCCCAGTTGCCTCTGAACGGAAGACATAAAGAAACTGTAACAATAAATACCAAGTATTAATTTTTGAAACTCAAAAATCTTCCTTTTTGTTTGGTTAATAATAATTTAATTTTATATGTTTTTAAATTCTTAAGAAAAACAAGTAACAATTTTTATTGTTAAAATTCACCTCTTGTTTCTGTCCTACACTGCGATACTAATTTAAAAAAATCAGTTTTAAGTCCGATTTGTAGCGATTTTAAAGTTCGAAAATTTGTCACCAATTTTCGATTTCAAAATTAAAATATTTAGATTTAATTGCAAAATACTTCCAAATAAAATAAATTTAAATGTATAGGAAATATTAAGAAATTATGTATTATTTTAGTATTTAATTTTTATATTAAAATAATGAATATATTAATTAATTTGTTGCAATTAATTTAAATTGCTCAAATAAACAACAGTAATAAATAACATTAGAATCAAAGAAAATTGAAAACAATGTATCTTAAACACTGAAAGTGGATCGAGTATCAGATTAATATGATAAGCTACATTAAAATGTGTTAACATGACCCAACATGTATCAGGAACTATAATATATAATTAAAAAAAAATGTCAAAATTAAATGATAAAAGTTACGTGAATTTAAAAAAAAAATTATTAATTTTGATTAAAAAAAAAAGAGGCGTTAGTTTGAATATAACAAAATAAATATTTAAAAAGTGAATTGAATATAGTTGATACTTTAAAAGTGAATAAAATCGTTTTAATATTCATGAAACTAAAGTTCAAAAAATATCAGAACTGTAGTTCTCATGAATCATTAAAAAGCAAAGAGAGAAATGTAAAAAAGAAATTAAATTCCATGAAAAGAGTACAATTAGTCAGTTGGATTCAGATATAAAACCGATAACGAAATTAAAAGCTAATGCGGACAGTAAATTAAAAAAAGCCCTCACCGAAGTAAGTTGCTTCAATCTTGCTGACTTTGGAAGCACGAACACAGACGGCCCTTGAAAATTTCCCCATTTCTTCTGAACGGAAGGCAAAATAAAACTGCAACAATAACAAGTATTAACTTTTTTGTTTGGATAACAATAATTTACTTTCGTTTATGTTTGTGTGATTTTTAAGGATCAAATTTCGAAAATACAGATACCTCACGAATGTTTGGTTTCTAATAAATAATTTAAGATAGTTATTTTCTTACGTTGTAGTTCCGCACACGAAATTTAAATTTTAGCCAAATTAAACCTAAAAGAAAAGACTTTAAATCCCGCTAAAAATTGGAACCTCCTGTAAAAATTTAATTTAAAAAAATCGATGTATATCAAATTCGTTTTCGAAAAGTACAAAAACCCACTTTCAAGCCTACGTTCCACCTAGAAGTAAGTTTCAACACCGGGATCCTTGGAACAGGGAGGAATGAATGTAGTACCAAATGAGGGGTTAGTAAAGGAGCCTAGGTTGTCAGCATCCTTTTCCGACGAGAAATTACTAAATTTTGAAGTCTTAGAACCTACATTCCCTTATTATCAATATTTTGTATAAATTATTATAGTATTTTGTATAAGTAACAAGTAAATCAATGAGAAAAAATACACTAAGTCTGTGCAGATCAACATGCAAAGAATGTTATTAGTAAATGGTAAACAAACTCACCGAAAGAAATTATATAATAATCACAAGTGGAAATAATTTCGACACAAAATCGTACAATTTTCGTGGAAAACCTACAAACTTTTCCTACAGCTGACCGCGCAACTAAGTCCACCGTCTACTAAGCAACTAATAACTTACGAGTACAAAGCACCAAAGTCTGCTACCGCCATCGAGACCGTTAGTACGACGAGTTATTAAACTAATACCTGAACAAGACGAACTTTAAATTAATAAAATTAATATTAAAAATATTAACTGCTTACGAATTGACATCAATTTGTTACTAAATTAACTAATAACATTACCGTATCAATAATAACGAAAATTTGTTTTATTTTTGCATATAAATTTTGCGTTTCATTCAAAGTGTTAATATAAGTAGTTCTGATTGCTTAATAAAAAATTCCTTCTACAAATCTCTTCTAAATATGTATTAAAGTACGTTTAGTTATAAACAAAATTCAAAATTTAAATTATTATTCCCAAAATATTAATTCACGCGGAGCTGTTTGACGCGGAAAGGATCTACCTGCTGAGTACATAAGCCGGGCCCGACCGTCAGCTTGGCGGTAATACAGTCGTTCGATGAAGGCTGTCCCGCTAGACGTGAAATGAGGGTACCTTTAAGTTTGTGTCTTGGGGCAGGCTGGATAAACGACTGGTAAGTCCGGCGGTTATTACCACCGTGTTCTATTCACTCTATATCGTTCATCGGTTTGATTGTCGGGTCGACTTCTCAGGTCTTCTTCTCCACTACGAGGTGGTGGAGGAGCTGGGAAGGCGCGATAGCTCGGCGATTAATATCGGTGATACGGTAGAGTGCGTAAAATGCGGGTTTTTGCACTTTTTTGCAATAAATTTTTTACAAAGTGATTTTGATCTCTTTTGTCTTGTACGATAAATACAAAATTTACAAAAGGAAAGCATTTGAATATATTAAATTTTAATAAAAAGTAAAACATTCTCGTTTCTTTAAAAATTTGTACAACAGATTTTATGAAAAAATTAGTAAGCTGATAAAATATTTTTTTTTAAAATTACGAATGATTACTAAATTTTGAATTAAGTAACAAGTAAATCTATGACAAAAATATCTTAAGTCTGTGCAGATCAATATGCAAATGATGTTATGTTATGAGTAAACAAACTCACCGAAAGAAATTATAATTGAGAGATTGATTATCTCATTGTAATGGTACACTAACTGCAATTTTGATTATTCCATAAATAGTCCCGAAATTTTGAAAATAATTTCGACACAAAACCGTACGATTTTCTTGGAAAACTCACAATTTTTCCCGTAGCTGACCGCGCATCTGAGTCCACCGTCTACTAAGCAACTAACTTACAAAGCCGGACGTATAACACAAAAGACTGCTGGCGCCATCGAAAGCATTAGTACGACGAGTTATTAAAATAATATTTGGACAAACAACGAACTTTAAAATAATAAAATTAATACTAAAAGTATTAATTAATATCAGCACGTATCAACAATAACGGAAAGTGTATTAATTAATAAATAATTAAGTGAGTCATCAACACCCCAAACAAAAGAAGAGAACAAATTCATATTTTATAGATTTTTTCTACTAACTCAAAATTTCTAAACCTTCTCCCAATTTCTACATCTGAATAGCTATGAAATTATTATCCATGTACAGTTACAAACAAAATTTTCGGTAATAAAAACCATTAGCAGCTCTTCCCTCATCTTTATATTCAAAAATGTATTCATGGTAATCTAAAAGCATATTCTACCGACGAGTAATTTTTGAATATACAATTGCGACTTCCGTTTTGCCAATAAGACATCTTCTAAAGTGCTCATTTACGCGTCTTTTATATTCCCTTTTATTTGCTTCATTCCTTGGAAAATCGAGGCAACTTAATAACATCTTTTCTTTCTTTAGTCAAATTTTCCAGCCCTCGTTTCTCTCGCGGTCTTTGTCAAAATTCGAAAACAACGCCTCCGGTATTCGAATGAGTTTTTCGTCAATTTGTCGCGCATAATGGCTACGAGAAACGGTTTATTGCGCAAAATTTTTCATCCCAAACGGCGAAAAAGCAATAAAGTCCCGTCCCGGAGGAATAAAAGGTACGAACATAGATCACGCTGCATTTTGGAATTAACCTACTAGATAAGATATATGTAGGGGGTGTATAGGGAGTAGGGCACCCTATAAAAGGTACAGACAGACGACTCTGCTGCGTTCGTGAGAAATAACAGACCAAACTTTTAACTGAAATAGTCAATAATCTTTAATGTTTATGAAACGTAAAATTCCTTTTAAGTTTAAAGTCGAAATAATTATTACACCCTGCAACCCTACATAGACCAATTACGCATACCTACGTATCATAATATGTAACTTTATTATGATGTGGTAGATAATAGGTATCTGTATTGCTACGAACAACCGGAAGGCTTCGCAAATTAGAGGCTTTCGAGTTCATCATCAGTAAAATAAAACAGGGTAGGTAGGTAACACTAACAAGCCGAAACAGGGGGGTGAGTGAGAGAAGGATATCAAACTCATCGAACCAACTAAACGTTAATAATCGATCAGTGTTCATGCATATAAATGCATGTATTTACGAAGTTACAAAGGAGCGATAATTAATTTAGTTATTTCTACCTGTTTATTTAAAACCCTCCTACACTGAATTAAAAAAAAAAAGAAAAAAAAAAAGAGAAAGATAAAACAGATGCATAAGTAGATACAAAAATAAACTTGAATATCGATAAGAATTAAAGTGACAAAATTGATAAGACTTTAACAACGCTACATTGACATACAGTTAATTCCATGAACTCTTGCTTAAGAATACTTCAGAAAATTTTCTTTTTGACTCTATCTATCCCCTTCCCACATTTTAAAAATAGAATCCCTTAATTTTTTGAAATTGTAGAATTGCATTAGAATATGCATTTATATAAAACTTTTAACCCCCTTGATCGATAAATACATTTAGGGTTTGAATCTTCAAAATTTCAATATTAGTACATAATTGCGTTGGACAGGGATCTCTACCATAAAAATTAAAAATAACTTCCCTCCTTCTCCCTGGCTAATTATCTTAAGGATATTATTAGTACTGTTAATTCCAAGGATTTCCAAAACAAAAGCAATTGATCCTCATCATTAAGTTTCTTATTGCCTAAGATAATTATTCCCTATAAATTCCTGCCTGAACCTTATTTATGAGGCGTATACAAATATATATATATGTATCTGTACTTCCTGTTGTGTTTGTGTTAATAGCAAATCAATACATTTAACTCCCTGGAAACTTAATTATTAAACTACATAACTCCAGGCAGGTTCAATTATAAATAAAAAAAGTTGTAAAATGCTGCTAGCTATTTTTATTTTGTAAAAATTTTACTACGGAAACTATTTCACAAAATCTACTTGTGCTAAGTTTTTTCAAAACACGTCTTTTCCATATTTTTTAGAGAGATTAAGTTAAAAGGATAATAAGCTACAATACAACCAACCCGGAAGTTTAAAAAAACAAATAAGCAATTCAATTCTGATACGTTTCTTAAAAGATACGTATTCGTTGAAGACACAATCAATTTATTTTATTTACAATTCAACCCTACCTACACCCACCCTTCCTACTGTTCTGTACGAATGTGCATGACATGTTTATCCTTTTACGCGATTCCTTCAACCCTCTAAAAGATGCGATGTACTTATGGTTCAACAACGAACGTAATTTTTACCATAAATTTCGCTTCAATATTTCGCAAGTTTTTCATGTTAAAATATTTATATAAGAACTGAAGTGTGAGAGTTTTACTTTTATCACATAAAAAATACGGAGCATTATGAGTTCATCAATCATACATGAATGTTTCTTTTACACATATAAAAATAAAAAATATATAAAATGCATTATCATCATGATAAAAGACAACAACTATAATTTGGATCGTTTAATAAAATCCTTTTGTGCAATAACATATTAAATTAAATCAGAATAATAAGAAAGAATGTGGTTCTCTTACGGAGTTAATCAATTAATTCGTTTAGGAGATTTAGAATTATCAGTTAATAGTAATGAAAGTGCCTATCATTAATTTTTCGTTACCGATTATTTTTTATTTCGAATCTAAATATACTACAGACGACATCTTGTGAAAATATGGAAAGCTTGCGGAAATTCGTCCTGGGAAACTGTTAACGATTTCTTCTGAAGTAAACTGCGTTTTCGCTAAATGTTTTTTTCAAATAGAAACAAAAAACAATTTTGAAAATCCTTACTAATTTTAGTTTATAAATAGCTAGAGTGAAATACTTCGATTTTAAAACAGATGTAGGATTCTACACAAAGGATAAGCTAAGCTGCATTACAGATTTAGTCAACTTTAGAGAAAAGCAGGAAATTTTACGTGCTTCAAAAATATTATTTAAAAAGCTTTCCTGTAAACATTCCACATGAATATTAAAAAATTGAAATAAAATAAATTGCTTTGCAAATATTTTTTTGATATTACTTTATATCAATTTATTTCGAAGAAGATGAGATAAGCTTCTGGTTTCGTTTTGTCTATCGCAATAACTCATTAATAACACTTTAGAGATATAAAAGACAAAAACTCTTCAGTTACTAAGTAGCTATCAATCATAGCGATAGTTTATCACCAACTAATATTTATAAAAGGACATTAAGACAATGAATTTACGTAGTAGGTGATTTTTATTGAAACGGTAAGTCTCTACACGTCTTTTGATGACGTTTGTACTTTTTACTTTTCGAAGCAATGAACTTGTTCAATTCAACTTTTAAGTATATGAGATATTTATATTTTTCGCAAAATACAAAAAAAAAAATGAAAATCCTAATCATTTTTTCTCTTTCTTAAAAAGATGTTGCGCCTTCTACTCGTTGCGTTCCTGGCAGTATTGCCACTGTCGGAACAAGTCGCCAGATTTGACAATTACAAAGTCTACAGGGTTATTCCCAGCAATGAAGAACAACTAAACATTCTCGCCGAATTAGAATCATTAAGCGGATACTCCATTTGGAGTTTAGGACGCGATGGAAGACCTGTCGACATAATGGTACCACCACATTTGGACGACGACTTCACAGGACTCGTCAAGTCTCAAGGAATGGAGGCTTCCGTTTATATTGAAAACGTGCAAGAAAGAATTGATAATGAAAATCCTCCTCATGCGAATACCAAAGCAAGCGAACTGGGATGGACTTCCTATCATCGCATCGATGCAGTATGTTTTACCTTTATACACGTATTATAAACTAACACGGACGGCAAGTGAAACGCCATCTGTGGCAGTTTTTTACACATTGTAATTAACCCCGAAAGAAATAATTTTTATTTTTAAGATTTACAGTTGGTTGAGAGAATTGGCACGGGATCATCCAAATACTGTACAGCTGATTAACGCGGGATCTACTTATGAAGGACGTCAAATTTTAGGAGTGTACGTCTCGTTTTCTTCAGCTAACAGAAACCGGGGAGTCGTTTTAGAAGGCGGTATTCACGCACGTGAATGGTAAAAATTTATAAAACAAACGGCACGACTGACTTGTATACATTTTATGTAAATTACCTGATTTTAGGATTGCTCCAGCAACCGCCACTTACATTATCAACGAGCTTTTAACAAGTACCGACTCTTCAGTACGGAGCCTTGCCGAAAGTTACGACTGGTACATCTTTCCCAGTGTAAATCCAGACGGTTACGAATACACACATACCAATGTAAGAATATTTATTGAAAAAAAAAAAAAAAACGAAAATTTTAATTATTTATATTCCAAACAGAACAGGCTATGGAGAAAGACCCGTACGCCATACTCAATTTTATGCTACGGCGCTGACCCTAATCGTAATTGGTCTTATCTATGGAATAGAGGAGGCACCAGTGATTCCCCATGTTCTGAGACATACAGAGGACCCAGGGCCTTTTCCGAAATCGAGACGGAAACTTTTTCCCGATACATCAGCACCATAGCCAGCCGTGTAACGGCCTATATAAGTATCCATTCCTATTCTCAACTGATTTTGATTCCCTACGGAGTTGACGGTGTTTCAAGACCATCCAATTACAATGTTATGGTTAATATTTTATTTTTTCTCTTACTTATTTTAGAAAAATATAAACATAATCCTAATTTTAGCTCGCTGCCGGTAATAGAGCTGCAACAGCTATAAGAAGGAGATATGGGACAGCATACACTGTCGGTAACATCGTCGACGTCTTATGTAAGTACATACGAATAATTCAAATTTATTACAGCAATCAATGGATTTAAAAAATAGTGAAAATATGTAAAAGGGTGACTAACACTCTTTTAATTTTTGCAGACACTGCAAGTGGAAGCACTATCGACTACATGAAAGGCGTTTACAATGTTAATTTGACGTACACATTTGAACTCAGAGATACTGGGCTTTACGGATTCGTTTTACCAGCCTCACAAATCATCCCTACTGCCCAAGAAACTTTGGACGGTTTTGTTGCACTTCTCAGTTAAATAAAATAATTAATACGTGACAATGTATCAATAGCAATTAAGTGAAACAGAATAAAGATGATTTACAATTACTTTTGTTTATATTTCAACAGTAAAAACCTCTTTTTTAAATGTTTAAAAATAATTAATCACTTGAATTTATAGAAACGCTACGATATTTTTCCATCATTTTGATACTGAATTACAACCCCTAAACGATTTCGGGCTTTCGAATTGGACCAAATACAATTTGGTGCAGCTATTGTAAAAAATTAAAGCCAAAATATTCCGGTTCATTTCCTACTTTAACTTACTGGGTTAAAGATAAAGGACTACATAATTCGTACGACTTCATTTGAATAATATCAATGTTTTTTTAACGAATGTTTCAATTCCTGATACATAATAAAATTTTAAAGAGATACGCGAAATACAAAATATAATTGAGACAGTGAAAGTTCAGCCGCCAGTGAGTGCTTTCTGTGATTTAAAACCAATAAAGGCCAGTCCCTGCGGACTTGGCTTCCAACCGATTCAATTTATGTACTTCGTAACCATTACCATTAGCAACCCCTATATCTTTTTTAGCAAACGTTAATAAGTTGTTATCATCAAATGCATTTCACGTGAGATAACTTCAAACTTTCTTTGGTATAATTTAATTTAGTCACCCCCCCTAGAGTTATTTAATATATGTATAAGAATTTAAAATGTAATCTACATTTACGTTACCCTTGGGGGAGTCTAAGAATTGGGTCAAAACGTTACAAAGGAAATTTTGGTTATATCTACAGTGTCATTAGAACTTCCGATGCTTATATAAATACGAATTACATTAACACATTCTTGTGCGTCGTGATACCAATTTGTAAACTAAATCGCCACTTACAGTAAGTATAAAAAATAGTATTTACTATCCATATCTAGTTTATCTAAACTAAATAACTTTTCTAGTCTATGCACTTAAACTGTTAACGAGAAAGAGACTTAAAAAATCGGTTATCGTGTAAGAAAATTTTTATAGAATGCTATAGCTCAATTGATAAATAAATAACAGAAAAAAATTATTAACAACTCCAGGACTTTAATAGATAAATATATTTACTAACTGTCTATCAACAACGCACAAGAGTTTGTCCTTTTGTTAAAAAGAAAACACTAACTTGTATGATTAACAAACCAGCCAGGGTTCAAATGCTCAAACTTAACACTGACTGATCAGTAATCAGTAAATTATTGGTGTAGCACCACCACGAAAGAACAGATTAGTAATAAACTAAACCCTTTTAACAATTTTAAAAGATGTACGGCCTCCTGATCGTTGCCCTTTTGGCAGCCCTTTCACATTCGGAACAGGTCTCCACTTTTGACAACTACAAGGTATACAGGATAACTCCTGAAACCGAACAACAAATCCAGTCTCTTTCCGAACTCGAAAATACTAATTCTGGATACGACTTTTGGAGTTTTGGACGCAATGGACATCCCATTGACGTAATGGTAGCGCCCTATATGGAAGATCAGTTTGCCGAAATCGTTCAATCCAATAGATTAAGAACTGAAGTATTTATTGAAAACGTCCAAGAAATAATTGACAACGAAACTCCTTCAGTTTTTGAGAGGGCGAGCACCGGATTTGGTTGGAACGCTTACCATACCCTTGATGAGGTAGGTACCTACCTACAACCTAATAATTTTTTTTTTATTCAGTTTCTATTTTCTTTTTTATTATCATTAAAAGATTAATGATTGGCTAAAGTCTTTGGTCCAAAAATATCGTAACACAGTCAGTCTAATAAAAGGGGGCAGTTCGTACGAAGGACGAGATATTTTAGGAGTATACGTGTCATTTTCGTCAAATAACACTAACAGGGGGGTGTTTCTTGAAGGTGGGATCCATGCTCGAGAATGGTACCTAACTGTCATCCAAACAATTTTTGTTCGTCTAATTAATTCTATCATTCAAGGATTTCCCCAGCAACCGTCACATATATTCTCAGCGAACTTCTAACCAGTACCGACTCCGGCGTTCGTCAAATTGCTGATAGTCATGACTGGTACGTCTTCCCATCCGTCAATCCTGATGGGTTTGTTTATACACATACCAACGTAAGGACTTGTTTTTATAATATTTCGTTTAGGATAATTTTTAATAAATGACAGATTCGTTTGTGGAGAAAAACTCGCAAACCGTACTCAGCGGGATGCTACGGTTCTGATCCTAATCGTAATTGGGGGTTCCAATGGAATAAAGGGGGTGTTAGTAACCAGCCTTGTTCGGATACGTACGCTGGAAGCAGCGCCTTTTCTGACGTCGAAACGAAAACTTTATCCGAATACATAACGAACATTGCTCCTCGTTTGAGAGCCTACATCAGCTTTCATTCCTATTCTCAGTTCATACTGATTCCTTATGGAGTTACAGGAATTGGTAGACCGAATAATTACGACGATTTAGTAAGTGTTTTAATCCACATCCGTTTTGCTATAGATAGACGACTTATCAATCAATCATTTTACTTATCAAACATAAATTCTTACAAAAACGATAATATAATATGCACTTGAGGTACTTTTAATTTTTTTTTTCCCGTTTCTGATCAAAAAAGATAATCATATACCTGCAAGTGTTTTTTTTTTTCCGACGACCTTCATCAGGGATGATTAACAAGTACTTCCCGTTAAAATTGGAAATTGCATTAATGTAACGATTAAATTCGTCGGTTTGACCGAGCGTAAAGATGAGAACACATCGATTAAGTTCCATCGATCCAACCACCCTAACGCTAGACCAATTATTTCGCACGACAGATGTAAACAATTCGATAGTTAGTTACTTTAACGACTTCTTCATTAATTTCTCCGAGGTTAAAGGTCATATAATATAATCGAACTCATTGAAAGTACGCAAAACGGTCTAAAAAGAATACCTACTTAATAAAAAACCGAATTCAAAGTTTAAAGTCTACAATATTTTATCTAAAAATACGAACAAAATAATATAGCATTTGCTTTATGTACATATGTATATAGGTACTTATTTAAATGGATAGACCATAAAGGAAACGGCAAAAGCAAAGTACAAGGAAAAAAAAAAAAAAAGAATGTCGACGAGTTTCTTAAAGGCCATTGCCTTTCGAAAACAAAAAAAGAAAGCTGTTAAAGATTCTATCTCGCCAAAGGATAATAGGAAACATCAAAAGTTTGAAACATAAACAATCCTACGTGCTTATCGTACGTATTATAGACATAAACGATGCGGTAGTGTTTCGGTTGTTGAACTAACTCAAAAAAGGGTGGTGTCTATTTAAAATAGAAACAAAAAAATAACAACGGTCATTGAGACGAGGAATCTAAACGGAGGGTGTATATCACCCTTTAATTGCGTAGGCTCAGAGAGTAAACAAAAGGTAACCTGCTTATGAATTATTTACGTAAGTCGTTGCGATTTTTAATTCTAAATTTTAACACAAAACAATAAAAAAATTGTGAGATAGACTAATGTGTCATTAAAACCCAATTTAGGCGCTGTTCTTCGATTTTTGTTTTTTGTTACCAAAACATTGAATACGTATTAGGTATTCAAAAACTTATATTGATACTCATCCTATCAAAAAGCCTGATTTTTTAAATTTGGAATATTTGTTTTTCTTGATAAAGAAGATTTTTATTATTAACTCACTGAATCTCGTTTAATTAAAGAAACGAATTTTAATAATAAAAAGGACATATTCGTTATTGTGCTTTTTGTTAAAGTTCGCCCGTGGTAACCGTGCAGCAACAGCATTAAGTTCGAGATATGGAACGCAATACGTCGTTGGTAATATTGTCGATGCCTTGTGTAAGTAATTTTTTTGTTTTTAATTTGTTATTTAATCAAAAGTCACCCTCAAAGAAAATAAATTTGTAGACGTTGCCAGCGGTAGCAGCGTCGATTGGATAAAAGGGGTTCATGACGTCGAATTGGCTTTTGTCTACGAATTGAGAGATAATGGACGTTATGGCTTTATGTTGCCAGCCGATCAAATTATTCCAACTGGCGAAGAAACGCTGGATTCTGTTATAGAACTTCTTAAAGCCTAAAAGGACATGATTTTTTGAAGTGTATATAAAAATAAAAATTTCAAAACACGACACTAATTCGTTCTTTTATATTTTCCTTTACAATAGCGGTTATTAATCCCTCTTTGTGTTTCAAACGAATTTTTATTTCGTCGTTAGATCTAAAAAAAGACTAATTTTCACGTTATCGAATCTCTATAGCTACCCACACGCGCAAGGGGATCGAGTTTTTTTTTTTTTTTTTTTTAATTTACATTTTCATTGGACCGAATTCGATGGATTCCTTTAGAAAATCGTAAATCAAACATTTGCCTAACAAATTGCTTTTACCTATGATGGAGACCTTCTAAATGTACGTAATTCTCGAATGAATAAAAACGACCAATTGAACTGACTAGGTATTTACTCATGGCACTTGAAGAAAATTTTACTCACAGTCACGTATATATCTGCACGTCGTGCCAAATAAATTATAAAATTTTAAATTACGTATGAATTGGAATTTACCTATTGAGATGCCATGTTATCGCGCATTATACGTACCTACCCATCTCTAATACATAAATTGAATTTTTACATTTTAATATGAAAACTTAAATTCAAAAATTCAAACTCATTTTAGCCATCACTGCACGTATTATTTAACGAAGTCTACATATGTACGTACCTATATAGGACAGACTGGACGTGGTTTTGAAATAAGATTAAGAGAACGTAAAAAGACACATTTAGTAATAGTCACGTACGTATCATCCCTCTGAATTCATTAAAAGATCAGTGGCGTAACTAAGAGGTTGAGCTGAGATCTATTTTTTCTTTTAAAAAGCCAAAACAGGCTTTAAAGACTTTGAAAAGTAAAAATTCAACAAAAGTTTCACTTTAGATTTTTACCACTTCCCCCTAAATAGAAACGATTTATCTAAATAAATCAAAAAGGTTAAGTATTAAGTGAAACCAAAGACGTTTTTGTCTTTATTTGGAATAATTTACAACCCTTCGATTTTTTTTTTTGGTAATTGGTAAAGTCCGTCAGTTTCCTAATCATTCAGGCACACATTTACAAACAAACAAACAAACAAACAAACGCGTACAGCGTACACGGTTCTCTTAAACTTGCTTTCCCCAATTTGGCGTTCAGCCGCTAACACGAAAGGGGACAACAACAGTTAATTAAAGGGTGGGAACAACCGGCGTATATGCAAATGAAAAAATTTTTTAGAAGAACTTCTTCACGCTTCGAACGGTCGTACGTACCACACCCTTAAAATAAATTTGTTTAAAAAAAAGCTTTCAATTTGTTTTAATTAATAGCTTATAGTTCGTTACCATCCTGTTAACTAACAGAGGGCGTTAATTTAATAAAAAATAAAAGCCGATTTTATTAAAATATTAATTACTTTTTGTCGTCTACGAGAAACGAATATTCCATTAACGAATGAAGCGCAGGTGCTAACTCTATAATGAAAATTTAAATTTTACAAAAACAAAACGCTTAAGAATCAACAACAACGAGAGTACCTACCCCTACAAGGGTTCTTAACTATGTAGATAAAATACAATATCTAACTGGTTTTGATAGACAAACTCGTAATTCAAAAGAAAATGAAACTTCAACATGGGCTCGTAAGTTAAAGCTCCTCGAAACTCATTTATTTTTAAGATCGAAAAGGAGTCAACAATGGCATATGAGAAAAATAGCATCATTCATCTGAAAAGAGGTCGAGAACACTTTGCGACAATTCGTTTTATCGCCAACTCCAGCTATGCTTGTTAACTTCCAACATTTATTTCAAAAGCTATAAAGCAAAGGTGTCAAAGGTAATCTTTTTCAACTGTGACGTCTTAACACCTACAACATTCATTGACACCCGAAAACGTAAATATGCTATTAAACTTTATGACAAATATTTCATAATTCAATTACATAGGTATATACTATGGGGTCAAAATTTGGTTTAAAACTTAAGGGCATATTTTTTTACGATGAAATTCGAACCTATAAAACAGTTTTTGAAGGTGTTCCTATTGGTATGAAACGTATTTATAAGTACCGATACTAAATTTTTTAATTTCCCATATTTTAGAAATGAAATTTAACGAAGCAAATATGTTTAAAAATAATAACTAGGTAACTTTTTTCTTAAATTGCATCCGTAAAGTTTTAAAACCGAAAACATTTAACATTCTGTCTGTCGACTTCTCACAAGATTTTTCCTATATATACTTTAAATAGCCATTTACAAGAAAGAAAAAAAAAAGTTGTTATTAACTGGCAACGATTTTTTCGTTGTCGACGCGCTGATTATGATGAAAAAAAAAAAAAAATGCGAACGTTATTTCCTTCCCACGTGTAGCGTGATTTCCTTTGTATGTTGTTTGAATTCTGAAAAAGGCTTTGGCATTATGGAAATTGTCTATTATCAACAAGAAAAAGTTCTGTGGAAATAACGAGCGCAAGCCTTAATTTAAAGAAAACAAAAAACATTTACGAACAACAGTTATTACCATTCGTTATTTGTTTAACGAACTACAAACAATGCGTTAGTTTAATGGACTTGAATTTCTTTTTAGAAATAATCATAAAATTGTTTTTGAGTTTTTTTTTTCGATTAAAACGTAATATACAGGGTGAGTGATTTATTGAGATGATTATCTCGGCCAAGATCATGTAAACATGCGTCCCATGGTATCTACAGGGTGTTAAAGTTATTACATAAAAAAATTTAATTACTTAAATATCGGAACATACTTGCTTAATGACCGCCCTGTATAGGTAATAAATTTATTGTGGGAGGACTAAGTACATTTTCTCTTCGGTAAATTATATCTTGTTCTTTATAACAAACTACGATACGGTTTTAAGGAAAGCCGTTTGCTGTCGGCGTATCAAAATTTATACGCGACATTACAGCGTGGGGGAAAGATCTTGGTCTACTTGTGTGTTTTGGGGTGGTTGTAATTAGAGAAAACCGTTTTATAATTTATCTAATTTCACACACGACTTCAACAACAGGAGTTTGTAACATACAAGACCTTAATCTCAACGAATTTACTGAGTTTGCAATGTATCATTTGATTAAAATATTAATCAGATTTTCTCTCCCTGAGAGCTTTCGAATACATTTTGAATTTTTGGAAAACTGAGAGGAAAATTATGAATTATATGTTAATAAGACCCAGTTTCCATCTCAACGGTTAAAATTGTCGTTCATGATGAGAAGTTAAAATCACGACCACGTAGTCCTTAAAAATCCTGTAAATGAAACACCCGGTACAGTAGAGAGATTTCAAAAAAAAGTTCGACCTTAATTTTGTTTTAAATGTCCGCGTCTATTTAAAGAAATTGGTGGATTAATTTAATAAATTTCCCTTTGGAAGCTGTTGAATGTATTCGTGATGGAGATCAAATTGAACGTTACATCCATTCAAAGGATTATGAGACGGGACGTCTCTCACTTTCAAGGAAGTCCTTACGGATTCTACAAACGCCTTAATGGAAAGCCCTCTTAAATCCAGATTCCTTAAGTATTAATAGTCCGCACTTTGAACCCTATCGAGGTCATTGAATCATCGTCACATTCGCTAAATATTTCAACATCTTATCTTGTTGTTCGCCATCGAATAAATAATATCTTTAAAAATTTACGATTAATAAAATAATCTACCAACGAGAAAAAAGTTATTAAATAAATATTTTTCGTTTTTGCCTGGAACATGCGAGATAGTTCTACAAGACATTAGAATGAATCGTTTATGTAAATATCTAATAGGTACATATGTATGTACACAATACTTGAAATTCAATTATTTACGTTATTTAAAAATATTCTAGTCGTTTTTTGGTAAATTCATTTTTAGTATTCAGGAAATAAATCTTCTTAAAAAAAAATGATCGGTTCAGCAATTCTTTAATAAATATGATAATGCTAAGTTTATTTCGAGCTCAGAATTAGAAGAACGCATTGTAAACACAAATTCTCAGAAGACGAACTAAAATTGGCGAAACGAAATAGAATATTTTATTCGAACGACAATACCTAAAAGAAAAAATCTGCCCTTTAAGATCTAAAAAATAAATGACACAAAAAACGCAATTATGATTAATTTAAAATAAATTTAGGTAGGACTTATGTAACATTTCAATTTAAATTTCAATTAAAATGGTATTTAGAAGTTCTTAGACGACTTACATAATTTACATTAGAAACTTATGTGTTGGTCTGACCATCACCCACCCAACATCTAAACGGTTTATGATACAAACTTGCAAAGTAATTAGACACGCCACTAATCTGCCTTAACAAAGGTCTAAGAAGTGATTAAACAGTTTCAAAACAAATGTAACTTCGTTGATTGTGTAAAAGATTTACTAACAACGTTTCGTCTTTAGTATAGTAATGAGGTTAATCTGTTGGAAAAAATGTCGATATTACTTATAATACCCTCGAACGGACTTAAGGGACGTTTGGAAATTGATTAGATACTTATTAACGATTAGTTAGGGGTGACTTAGACACTTATCTACCTACAGAAAAAAGTTGTTTTTTGTAAACTCTCATATTCGACCGACAAAAATAATGTTCGTTCAAAATTTTATAGTCCTGTGAAAGGTGGCAGTTATTATTGGCCATTTCACTTACTCCACCTTCGATTGATTTGATCGAAGTTATACGGATCATATAAACGCCCACTCGAATCACGACTTTAACTTCCGTAAAATCTGTTTACTATCGTTTAATAAAAAAAAATGACGAAAGAAAGTAATTTTTTATTGCTTCGCATAAAATTGACGAAGATAATTTATTTCTTCTACACTACCTACGTCGTCTGAGACACCGTAATTTTAGCCAGAAATATCAAGCACAAAAGAAGCTTAATTTGATATAGAAGTGGACGAACAAATGTTCATTCAATTTTGATCGGTAGTGACAGTATAAAAGGTTCCTTTATTTCTTTCCTTTTTTCTTCTTTTTTTCCAGACGTAACGCCATTTCGGTATAATGGACAGTGGAATATAGGAGGAATATATCGTATTTAGTGGGGAAAATTTGTTGAATTGAAAAACAAGCTTCTACACCATTAAAAATTATACTTTTTGGAAAGATAAAAAAAAAGAAAATTAACAATAATGGAAAACAAATTGTTGTTAAGGAAATAACAAAAAGTTGCAATTAACGTACTTGACTAAGAAAGAAAAAAAATCAGCAGTGTTTCATTATTATTTTGGTACAAAAGGGGAATTTCCTGGACGCTGGAGAAATTGAAAAAGTTCTGCTTCTAAAACTTTGTTGTGATTTTGATAAATATTGAGCTTTGTTTTCCTTCTGCTGACATTAATTAACTTAGACAAGTTCAAGTTAGTAATTTTAACTTTTAACGAAAAAAAGGGAACAAAAAACAATCAAATTTTAAAAGCACAAAATTCGATAGTAATATGGTCAGTTCTATCCACAAAGTGCTATAGCACAGAGATTATGTCGATGACGTCAACGAAATCTATCAATGGACGTATGTACAATAGATAAGTAGAAGAAATTTTAAATAAACTACCTAAGTATCTTGTGTGATAGCGAGTTATATGTGTTTAGAAACGAGATAAAGTGAGCGTCGTGACGCTAGTAGAATGACCTGCGCGAGCCAATCTAACTGCCAAAAGCACTGACTTGAACTTTAGTCGCGCTTTAGGTACGCAGTTCACCGCCAAACGTGCACTCCGGAAGCTGCCAAAAGCTCTCACTCCGGAACCGGACCATTTGACGCGCGCACTTTTTAAACAGCTGACGGTAAGTTTAATGTTTCTTATTTAGATTTTTAAATCAAACGAATTCTACCAAAAATAATAAAAAAAATATGATTAATAATTTATTTTATTTTAAATTAGAAAGAAATTTTTAGATAACTTTCAATTTCGTTGAATATTTTCAAATTAATTAGAAATAAATAAATAAATATTTTTTTTTTTTGTGGTGATAAAATGACGTTTGATATCCGAGAAACGTACAATGAACCGAAAAACTAGTGTCATGTGTGTAGTGTAAAAGAAAGATCGATAGAAACAGTTTTAATTACAGCCAATGATGGCATGAGTGGCACTTACACAGCATTAATTAAAAGTAAGTGAGTGGCCATTTGTACCAAATAAGGCCGTAAAGAATATTGTCAACATTCAATTATTATCCTGCTTGTTTAGTGGAGTTTTTTCTTCTGAAATATAAACATTTCCATCCCGAAATTATTATGTTTGTAATTTTTCAAAAAGGGACTGATATACCTATCTTCTAATCCTTACATTTTTACTGTAGGGCCAGACTTAACAAAGGGATAGTGGGCTCATATCCCCGGCGCCTCTACTGAATCACGAATCGAAACAAAAAAAATTTTTATAAAAAAAAATACAAAAACCAGGAAATTATATGCTTATTATCTCTGTGGTTCCTCCGAAATGGAACCTACAGAGATGTCATTTTTTCCGAATAGTTGCCACTGCGACAGCAGATAGATTTCGGTACGACAGAAAAAGTGCGAAAAACCTCTCGGGCTCTTTTCGCTTGCATCAGTTGTTGCCTGGAAACTGGCTCGGCTCTTCCTTCATTCAACTTTTCCCATCCATCATTGTTCCTTTCATTCTCATGGCCATCGTCTCCATCCGAAACGTCTGGCTAATTCACGCAACTACCGAGTGGATATACTACTCATTAAACTTGTTTCGACGAAATTTATTTCCTGCTTGTCTCGGTCATTACAGAAACGTGATACAAGATCTATCAAATCTTGCTAATGTATATACGTTTGGATTAGAGATTTATTATAAACGATTAGAACCCCGAGCAACCACTAATTAAAGAAGGGGTGAAATTGTTTATTTAATTAAAAGTTTCCAATAACTTTGTTCGATAAAATCCAAAAGCTAACAGAAGGGCAAAAAATTTGGAATATCCAAACTTTTAATTCTACAATATTACAAAGTAAAATTGGTTGACGAAGGGTAAAACAAACAATTCCTGTGAATTCTTCCCTTAGATATAAACCTACTGTTTTGTCTCGTTTTGTTTTTTCAATAGGGGTTGCTTACGCATAATTTATAAAAAAAAAAAGGCAAAGCCTGTTTCTAAGAAAGACGATGTCATATTGAAAAGTTACAAAGAAATCTGTTTGACGCAAGTATAATTAATATAATTTTTTTTGTAAAAGAAAAAAATTTCTTCTTTAATAAAAATTGGACGCCGTTTTCTTTTTAGCATCTATTATCTGAAGAGAAGATGATATCGTATTATAAATTACGTTAGTAGTTGTTTTCCCTGAGTTAGAGGTACCTTCCGATTTAACGGCGTCTTTTTATGGACACGTAGATAAGTAGTCATAAAGTTGCCTTAAGAAAATGAATACGAACCATAACTTTTTTAGTACAAATTGAAAGAGCTGCCACAATGAATTACAGAAATGATCTGCTTCTGTTCTGTTTTCTTCTCTTATAAATAAAGTTAAACGACCATAATTTTGAGAAAAGAAAATTTAAAAAAAAAAATGACAGGTTTGGGATAACGAAGCGTTAAATTAAATTTATTTCGGTTTTAAATTAATTGCACGAAATAGGATGAGATTTTGAAAACTCATGTTTTAGACTTTGAGGGTGGAAAGAAACGATTTAAATTCTGCGCGATGCATCAATTTTCCACTTGTTTCAACCCTATAATGTTTCAAAAGAAACATCGTTAAAATAATACGTATTTCATAGCAACGACGAGCACGAACGCGTTTAGATGCAAAAAGGATGAACCAACACACAAGTGAATGCATTTTCAAATGGCGAACACAAACAAGTAATGGAAATATTAATCATAAAGTCTAGACGTGACTGTTTGCTTTATTGTTTTTCTAAGAACAAAACGGTTTTCCATCCCCTCATATACATAAATCTATCATTCTATACTAATTTAATTATGTATTTTATCTCCTAAGGTGAATTCCATTCCAAAAAATTATATTTACTTGTATTAAAAACAGATAACGGATTGGTTCGGTTGGATTATATGTATTTCAATGTCGATCTGCCCACGATGATACAAAAACAACCCCTAAGAATATATTAATTGAAGTTAAAGTGATCAAACATATCTAGAAAAAATTAATTTTTGTACTTATATTAATTAAACGATTCTTCTAATATTATTATCACACTGTTAGCTAAAATTAAAATTTCTGTTAAGCTGAAAATAAAACAGTGTCAATTTTGCGAGCAAACTGTTTCTCAAGTTTATCGTCCGTTAAAATTTGCGAGAAAACTCGCCTCTCACGTTTCAAAGCTTTCCGTGAATTACAAAGGGCTTTTCTATATTTTAAGAACATTGAACCCTAACTAACAACTCTTGTCATTAAAATTTAATATCGCCATTTATTAGTTATTTTGCCAAATCATACACAATGAAATATGTAGCTACCTTTACTTTACAAGGAATTAATTCAATGTTTCGCCTTTTTAATTTGAAAGTCGCTTGCACAAACGATACGCGGCTGTCGCTTACTTTACAATGATCTACATTTATATTGCAATTGTGAAACCTAATTTGATTTTAATTTTTGATAATGAAAACGTTTCATGGTTGTGGAGGTCATACTTTTCTAATCAATCTGGCTGTTACACCCCTTCGATTTTTTTATATTCCCTTGGTCGTTTATTTTGTCTTATCGTTAACCCATAAACTCCTTATGGTAGTTGATCCTGATATAATTGCAGGTTACCGAACTATATGAACTAAACCTTTTAATTCGAAAATCCCGACTGGAAATTACTTCAGGTTTGGATCCGATTTGAATCAGATTTACCTGAAATACGTCCAGAGACGGGTTAGGTTTTTCAATCAGCATATGGTTGCACGCATTCATAAATATTGGTTGCCCTTTTCCTTCTTTCAAATAAATAATGGCCAATCAATTTGAATACTGAAGAAGGCTATTAAGAAATTGAAATACGTCCAAAAGATTAGAGATAAAAAGAAAAATATTGTCATTGTCGATAGAATAAGAGAACAGCCGCCACAAGCGAAGTTTATTAGTCTTCTTGAGAAATTCAATTCTGAGTACGACTTTTTGAGAGATCCCGAGAGGTAATGATAAAAAGTAACATGAATACTGAGACCGATGAAATTCCCTTTTCCTTTATTATTGTCACAAAAGTGCTTGTAAAATTTCACGTTTAATAAAATAAACTGTTTTCTCTTAAAAAGTAGACTTGCAATTTGTTTTTGAGTGGTAGAAAGAACAGTAGGTATTTACTTTAATCTTGAAAATGCAAAGCGTCAACAAAAGCCAAATGATTTAAGGAAATTTAAAACTAATAGTTAAATAATTAAAAGGCAAATCCTTGACCATTTGCCTAAACTAAACATTTTTTGAACAGTATTTTTCGTAAAAACAGACGCCAAAGATTCGAAGATCCTCTCGGCAATCTCCTGTATTAATACATTTTAAACGAAGCCTCATAAATAAATATCTGCTTTGTAGAAACTTAATGGACTTTTTTTGTTTTATTGGAGACGCGACGTATTTAAAAAACGTTCCAAAAAAAATTAAAGCTCTTCCAGGGACGGGACGTGGATGAAAAAGAATATCGTTTAGCAAAAGAGTTTGGCGTAAGAAATAAAAACAAGCGGCCTATAAGTATTGTAATCGCCTGAAAGCTATTAATAAGATGACTGATCGAAAGGAATCAAAAAGATCAATATCCTGCTACATTTTTATAACAATATTTTGCATCAAAAAATTTAATTTCCATAGAGTTCAGTTGAAAATACAAAATAAAAGAACTTTAAAGGGTAGGTCTTATAATATGACCTTTTAGAAAATTCTTCCATACATTAAGTAGATTTTGTAAAAATCTTTAAGAGACCCAATACAAAATAAATATTATTCTTATCCACAAGCCAAAAGAAAATTAGTTTTCTCAAGCATTCGTAGTAAATATTTTCTACCACTACAAAAATATTACGTGAAAAGAAACGAAGACCGATATTTAATTTTACCCAACGATCGAGGTATGAAGGTAAATGTTTGGCTTCATTGGGAAAGTTTTCCTTCTCTCATAAGGTTGTCGACCCTTGTACAATATACTGAAATAAATCGAAGGATAACCCTACACACAAATGACCGCAGAATGATTCCGAGTTGACAAAATATTCCGAACATACACTAAGTAATTGCTTTACGTTGTCCCTTCCAAATTTAATTGTAAACAAAAAGGAAGTTTTTGTTAGAAAAGAAAATCTGATTACTTAACTTGAATTTGATTTAAAACTTAAATAATAATTCATTAAAGATCAAAATCTGTCTATTGGGGGAGTCCCTGTATTTTAAATCTGTCACATCTGTCAAATCCAAATTAGGTAATTTTTATTCATAATGTCCAACCCGACCGACCGACCTTTCCTTTCTTATATCCACGTATGTCATCAAAAATTCAAGTTGTCATCTGTGTCTTTTCCGCCACCCTTAGGACAAGACATGGTTCGCTAGGTCCTCTGTCAAAACAAATTTCATTTTCCAAACAATTTGCTCTGATTGAAGAAAATTACATACATATATGTAAAACACGTACGTCCGCCCGGACATGAATACGATTTATTAAAAATCGATTTCAGATTTTATCTTCACGGCCATAAATTGTACATTGTAATGGATTTTCTACAATATTACTCAAAATTTCAAATTTGTATTATCAGCTTAAAATATGACGATCCCTATAGATCAATGTACTCCGTTAAAATAGTTATGACTATTTTTATTATGACACTGCTTTTTGAGTCTAAAGAACAGAGAACCAAAAAAAAAAATTAATTATATCGTTAACAAGAATAACTGTACAAATGAAAACACTAGCAAGAGAAACTAATATTTTGTAATATCTATACCGATTTTCTTTGTTTTAGGTCTAGAAAATATCCATTACGGCGTTTTTGTGTTTTAATTAGTAACTACAAAATTAAATTAGTAAAATGTCTTTGTTATATTCGAGCGATTCGCCGGGTAATTTGCTATGTTGGAACTCGAGCGAATGGAGTTGCACGATCTGCCCCTGGCTAAATGACACAACATGGCATGAAGAGCCGCATATCGAAATACTAAGACGATATTCTTACGGTATCGTATTGCCAACGATTTGTTGTTTGGGAATTTTTGGAAACATCCTCAACTTGGTCGTACTAACCAGAAGAAATATGAGAGGAACCGCCTACATTTATATGAGGGGTAAGTAACCCTTATTTATACAAAAGTATATCGAAATTATTTTAACTAATGAAAAAAAAGGAAAGTGGTGTTGATTATAAACAGAGGTTGTAAAATAATTCACACAGGGAAACTTTCTAGAAAATTAGTTGAGAAAATTCAAGACTTAATCGCGAAATTAATAAAATTTCTCGGCTTAATTTTGATTCAGAGCTCTCTCTCCGAAACTTTTAATGATCAGCACGAACCATTTACATTGTTAATGTTTCCATTAAAGCTATTCAATGTCATATTTCCAGTCGTAAATCGTTCAATTGTGTTGGAAAAAGTTTCATCTCTACCTAAAACCAATAATTATCTACCATAATTATTACAGCGTATTTTTTTGTTAAAATATTAATAAAAAAGGTGAAAGAACTAGCAATTACTAAAAAAAAAAAAAACAATTAATTAACCGAAATAGAAATAACGATTTCTTTGTAGTAAGTCTCAAGAGATACGTAAAGAACAGCTCAATTTGGTTGATTAAAAGCTCAACTGTATTTAGTGGCAAAATCAATTAAATTGCGCTTTTAGAGCCAGTGGAATTTCCGTTGTCAAACATATATTTGGTGATTTTATTAAAAGTCAAATGTTACTAAATATATCGCATACTTTGATGAGATCTTCAAATATTCAAAATCATTCTAGAAAAATTTAGTGAAATATTCTGCAAAACAAAAGAACATCCTAGAACAAATTCTAAAGGTTTCTGGAAAATTCTACGACTATATACATCAGTGTTACTTCTGACACTAAACGCAGCTTAAAACTTTTTGGGCTCGATTTATCGTGTCTTTGAAAATGATTACATAGAGTACATAGGGCGCTTTACTACTACGTATTCTAGGTAGGTAGGTAGGTAGGTAGGTATATAAAATTCAAGTAAAACTTCGTCAGTATCAATGTCGAATTAATTATTGTTGAAGAGAACTTGATTCACAAGTCCGTATTTCTTTGGTGCTAACAAACAAAAGGGGTGGCCCTGTCGCTGACAAGGACGCTGAACCTCTTCAAACTTTCAACAAGTTTGGCGGGTGCACCTAATTCGAAAGGTCTCGTGGACTCGTGGAAGTCATTTTTCGTGCTATCTTACATATGCTAATAGGAGAAAATGGGTCTAAAAACAACTTGGAAACTTTCTCTCTCTCTCAAAAAGTTTAAGTTGGCAAAAACCACCGGACCCGCAAAAACTTTTCTCTTTAGAGAAAGTTGATCACTTATATTGTGTAGAGAAAAACTAAAATAAACGCTACAATGATCAGCATTCGCGTTAGAAAAGTTACGTATTTTCAGAATATGTTGTGAAATGAAAAGTAAAAATTTAAGGGTCCGATAGAAATGGAAGTTCGTTGTCACCCGTGGCACAAGCCATTTTCGGCTTTTAATACGGAAACATGTTACACGTGACGTAAATCTCTGTTAAGGCAAAGTTATTGCTTCGCGTATTTTTCCTAAAATGCACTGAATTATCCTGTCCACCGACACTAAATTACTTTAACAGCAAAGCATTACTGATGGTCTTTTCAACCCTCGAAAAATCGTCTCCACCGCCATATACCTACGAGTTTGAAATTTGAAATTATTACAGACACGTCACTCGTATGTAAATACATAAAATGTAATTTAACATAGGTACCAATTTTTCGTCTTGATTTACTATTTCACATGCATCGCCATCACGTTACAGAAAACAAATTTGGATAAATTGCTGTGTATATTTCAAATTAGCCTTTAAAAAAATCATCAAAATATACCTATCTTACATCTCAAGGAATTTTTGGCTAAAGTGTAATTTGAATTTTCGTGACTTATTTTTTGTGTCTTTTATTTAGACACAAGATGAATGTCACGCTTCTATCTATTTATATAAGCTATTTTAACAAATAAAAATTCCAATTCAAACATTATTACGATTTATATGGAATCCGTGAATAAATATCGTATTTCAAGCAGACTTTTAATTATTATTAAATCTAATGCTTGTTGCCCTCTGTTACTCTTATCAACTACAAAACATTAATTTATTGCTGCTCGTTTTTGTTTAGAGGGGTAAAACATGGTGCCTTTGATTTATGACGAAAAAGGAAGAGAGAAGTGGTAATAAGCCAATATATCTCGCGCTTAACAAGCAACAAATTTCCTCTAGACACGCATATTATTTTCAAGTTCATGGACAGGCGCTTTTTTTAATAACAACTAATTTACAAGAAAAAAAAAAGAGAAATAAGACTGCAAGTTATCTATATCCATACCATTTGAAAATTTAAATTGTAATAATTATTCAAATGGTTTATAAACAAAATTATACAGGGTGTCTCTACATGTTGCTTAAAACCAATATTGTACAGGGTGTCTCTACATGTTGCTTAAAACCAATATTGTAGCGAACACGAGCATGCTTGTGTACGATCGGGTACACTTGCATGTGTTGCAGGCCGTCGGCTCAACTAGCCGCGGGCAGTTTTCGGCAGTGTATGCGTGTGTTTGTAGGCGTATGTCTCGTACCTGCCTTCCAAGAAAGTAATTAGGCGGTTCGCCGAAAATGTAAACAATCTTTCGAATATTTCAGACTTTTCCCGACTGTTCTATGATGCAATAAAAGTGAAACGAGACGTTCGCCGAGTGAATTAGTAACAAATTGACCGTGACAGTGGTAACATCGGAAATAAATCGACAGTAGTGAGAATAAAATAAATTGAAAAAAGTGCATATAAGTAAATCGTTTGAATAAACAGTAATCTAAGTGTATATAAATTGTATTCCTGTACTTTAGTCTTGTAAATAAAATTTTATTAAACCCACCAAAAATACAATATGCTACCCTTTTTAGTGTTTTTATCTTATTTGATCATCATTAGTTAAAAACGCTGAGACAATCTTTGTTAGGATTTTGTAAAACTAAAAAGAACCACTAGGTAGGTACTTCTTTGGAAATCTAGATTACGTATTAGGTATATTCTATGAGTTTACTCGGTTTGTTTTATTTGTTTGCCCGAACTCTATTGGATCGCGGTAATTCCATGTATATATGTATATTTATTTAGCCTCCGTCTCTTCCCGAATCGTAGCGTAGCAATCCGGATTCGCATTTGATTTATCGTGAAAGGGCCGTTTTGTCTGGATAAAGCAACCATTTGTCTAATTCAGAAATACGTATACGTATAAGGGAAAATGGGCGCAGGTGGAAACAGCATCGATTCTCCCGTGGTAATAATGGCAACCTTGAAATCAGCTTTCAGGGACTTTCGGGAAATCCCTTCATTCGACCGTCATTTAGGGTGAAAACTTTCGCTCAAATAAATTACAAATGGAAAATCTTTCACGACGTACGAATACCATTTCTATTTGCTAATACGTAATTAAATAAAAACAAGAAGAAAAAAAAAAATATTGTAACTAGAAACGTTCAAATAATAATAATTTCATTTCGTGTAGGTATCAATACAATCAATAAACATTATATTGATTTGTAGTGCAAAAGCTTTTACAATTTCTCGATAAATCAGAATTTGTATTCTTCAAAATAGTCTTAAATCGCCTGAGTCGTCTCTCGAGGAAAATACAATTTCCTGATCCACTTAAGCGAATTTACACATGCACGCGGTATACAAGGGCTGAATAGTGAACACCCGAGTGCCGCGGTGGCTTTTTATGATAACCACAACGCCACACCACCACAACCAACCACTACCGTATTGATGAGGACGAAAAATATCGCCGAAGTAAAACTTGCTGATCTCTCACCTACTTACAATGCAGGCAGACTCGCAATTTAGAGGTTACGAACCCCAAAAATATGTGAGAGACAAAAGGGAATAAGAAAATACACCCTAGGAAATTTCAAAAACTAACCTAGGAAAAATATTGAATACGTTGAGAAGATAATATCTACAATTTAGCATATAAGAGGTAGAAACAGGAATAAAGAGGGGCAGAAAGGGATTATTAGTATTATTATTAGCAAATAGTGAAGGATTTTAGAGATGAATGGGAAAATTCGTTCAGCAAATGTGGAAGTATATAAATATATCCAACTAGTGTTTGGATTGAATTTCCTGACGATAAACCTTTTACGAGGGTTCTGATGAATAGACCAGCAGATTTGTAAATGTACGGGCGAGGCGATGCCCTACGGGCGTTCACTTCACGCTTCATTAATAATCAATTCATGAAAAAAATATTAACGATCAAGTAACTGGGAACATTAGGTAGATATTTTAGAATGCCACTCAAAATAAAGTAAATCGCTTGAAAACATTTTAAAAGAAATGTCTTTTTCTTACCAACACGTTTCGTAACAAATTTTTCGTTGAATACCTACGTAAGAAAAAGGAAACATGTCACAGCCGGAAGTAGGTATACTTATGTATAACCACAGCTAATAAAAATACGTAACGCAATTGTGTCAGCAGCTTCATTCAAATAGGTATATCTCGACGATGAGTGTGCAAATCCAGAAGGAAGAAAAACGGCGGTACATAAAACACCCTCCTATTACCCATCTACCACTACCATTACTTACTTCTACATACTTATCTTCCTAAATTAAGTTTCATCGATTGGGCTGCCGTTTAGAAAAACGTGCAATGATAAATGGATTCATTAAAAGAAAAATACGACACGTAAATTAACTTTCAATTTATAATGTTTTTCATGTTTCGAAAAAGAATGTGGTAAAACGTTGTTCGCTGTAATAAATTAACTTCAAAAACATTCACGAATCAGAAATAAAGCGGACGGTACGGCAGCAAATTCATTAATCAAACAGCGAAATGTATTTAAATAAAAATAAAATTAATGGAAAGGCGTGTAGGATCGATAGTCGATCAGACAGGAAATTTTCTTTAGGATCATTGTCGTAATTAGCTTTATAACTCAGATTTCATTCCCGAACATTGAAAAGCATCTTAGAATGCTGTAGAACATTCTCTAACCTTTTTGAACATTCTACAATATTTAAGGACTATATATTGTCATGATATGGGGATGGTCACAATACAATTTTAAAAATATTAACAAATTTAGAAATTGAAACAAAGTTCCAAAATATTTAAAAAAAAATATTGTAAAGAATAAATGTATTATTATTATTAGTTATGTATTATAATTGTTTATTTATAGTTTAAAATTGTAACAAAGAAAATTTAATTTTAAAATGTTTTGAAATGACTGATGCATTTCAAAATTATTATATCATTCTTGATTGTTTAAAAAAGAAAATTAAATTTTTTTTGAAAGATCAAGACACTAGAGAATTTGTTATTGTTACTAAGGGTTGAGACTTAAAATGATTATTGAGTACAGAAATTTAGAAATTTAAAGAAAAAAAATAAACTAAACGAAAAGAACATTATCAATTTCAATTGAAGATTTTTAAAGTGAAGAAGAATTATAAACAATATTATGAAGAGAGTCACAGTGTATAGAAAGTTCGAGATTATTTAAAAGGCAGCATTGATAGAACCATACCTGAAGAAGAATAAGTACAAGAAGAAAATAAAGATGAAGAGCCACTACAAAAGAAAAAAAATAGAAAACTAATGTGGATGTGGAGTTGGAGTTTTGGTGAAGGCTGATTTTCAATTGACATCGTGACAGTGTGAGAATATGTCTAAATAATTTAATAGAAAAACTTTTGACTTTATTAATTTAAACTTTTCATATTTTTAAAACAATTGTTTATAGTTCTAATTAGATTTAGTTATATAGTAGAATTTTTGAATTTAATTTAGTTTTAAGAAATTTGTAATTTTTTATATTTTTGGAACTTACTCCGAGTAAGAATTTTCATGCTCTTGAATTCAGTAAATTAAATTAAGATTTTATTTTAAAAATTGTTTTATCATCAGATCATTACTTATTTTATTAGCCCCCACATCCATCTCATATCATAACAATATATATGTACCATCATAGTCGTGAGTGGATGATAGTAAGTGAAGATCCATAGAAAACTTCCTGTTTTTTTTTTATATTTAAATAAGTATTAGTTTTACCCCGTATTTGCGAATTACCTATATTCAAGTCAACAAAAACATATACCTAGCTGCTACCCGTTATCGTGTTAAGGAGTGTCGCATATGAGATAGTATATTCGCTTTATAGAAATACTCCCTCGACGGACATTTTTGGCAAATTTGCATAATAAGTTCAAATTTGGGGCACATTATCAACCCTCTCACATACGCGCGTTCAATTTAACCTTATACAGATTTTGTAATAAGGACAGCCCCGGAAGACGGTAAAGAGATGGAAAGACTTTTTTCTTCTTTATTATTTAAAATTGAAGTTTAAGGGTATGCCGAGGGTGGTATTTACGTTCACTCCCACGATTGTTTTCAAAAAACATAAAAAAAAGAGAAAACCTATGGTACAAGTTTATCTTTATTCTGTGTCCCTAATTTTTTTCCTACAAAAGTTCTATTTTAACGATAAATGCAAACATTATATCGAAGTATTTGCAACGTTTCTTTTGTGAAACTGCTTTTTACTTTTAAAAAATTCAGTACAATGGAGAATGCGAGAGGGAGTAGGTACAAGGAATTGCTTCATTATTTTCCCGTTACCTTTGAAAAATGTCGTTGCTCGTTTTTAAAAGCAAACAAGACTTCTGAATTCTCAATCAAGGGACTTTTTCCCCTTTGAATCACATTTTCGCGGTTCGTTGGTCTGCAAGTTCAATGCCTTTCTATGTAAATACCTATTTCAACTCTAACTCAAACTGAAATGATAAAATAAAATGGCACAGACAAACAGGTGGACATCAAACGTGTGGGAAGTTGGGACGTTAAATTTTGCAAAATTTTCATCCAAAAGGGAATTTTTATTAAAACGATAACAATCATTGTCTATTCCATCGTCAGTCAAGTAAAAGTAACTTTTGAAGTTCATTTTATTATTTAATATTTAGATGCATCAAAATAATTCATATAAACTTTAGAAACTTGTTTTTTTTTTTTTTTTTGTTTTAAAAATACTTGGAACGAATTTAGTATTGGAATTTCATTAAAAGAACGACAAGAATTTGAATGGCGGTAGCAAATATAAATTCCAAACATTTTCGCCTTGAACTTGAACCCCAACGTGATAAAGACACCACCCTCACCACCTCCCTATAACAAGAAGACATCGCCCACGGCAGGAATAAAGACACTAAACACCTTGTCAAACGATCGAACGAACGAACGAACGAACGTTGGCCCGTGACTTACGTGACAACAGAAACTACACGAAATATATATTAGATCTGTTCCGTTTCGTATACCTACCCATATAATAAATTAAGTTCATTTAAAGGGTCTAATTGCAAAAAGTTTCAGTCGGAAATAACGAAGAAATGAAAAAAGAAACGAAATTTATTAAGGTTGCTAGGAACGCAAAAAAAAAGGACCGAATAGTAATACAAGTCACGTTTAATTACGAATTTGTAGGGTCCTTATAATAACAGGACCTAACCTAATCTAATCTAATCTAATCTAATCTAATCTAATCAACTTTCTTATAGCAATTTCACACTCATTATTGATGAGAAACGCATAAAGATGCAGCGGTACAGCGAATGTTTTATTCATTCGGTTTAGTGAACCTAAAAGTTTACCAAAGTTACTGCAGCAACTATAAAGGGTATAAGAGGGCGAATGTCTGGATTAAGTTTCATGAAAGTTAGACGTCATTCCTGTGCCATAGCAAGTCTTATTTACCCCATTGTTACAGCCAGACGACCCAAACGTAATAGGACCATTTCACCGTCAATCTTTCGGTCATTTTCTTTATCTACTAGGAAAATTCAACCACGATACATGCATATGGGTACATAATTTCTATGTGGTAAACATAAACCATGATGGTCAGATGGTCAGAATCCCTAATTTTATATATCTACTTATTGTTGGTGGTTTTTATACCGTAGTACATATATTGTGCAACAAATTTAAATTTAGTGATGTTACAAACAAAACGATTTTGCTTTTCTTTATTCTTCCATCCTGTTTCGTTATACACGATTTTCTATATGTATATTACGAGAAAATAAATCGAAGTCATTTCCCAAAGTTATTGCTTCGAGGAATTTTGAAAGTATGATGATAGATGGTCCTTAAAAAAAATGAATAACGGTTCGTTCCACGGCCATAAATTCTTTTTCGCGAATCGCTTGCGAATTTTAATATTTTCCAAAACGCTAGCCCTAAATTTAAACAAGTCCTATACAACGCCCTTATGTTTCATTTTTGGAAAAAATTGTTAAACATAAAACTCGTTAATTACAATGTTACGTTTTTTAAACGACGACCCTTATTTTTTCAAGTACTTATTACATCCGATTCTCAATCAATTTACTAATCTTTATAATGGATCGATGCAAATCAAAAAAGAAGAGAAAATACCTATTAAATACACACAAGAATACCGTACAGCGTACACCATCCCGGAGATGTTTTACATGCAATCTCAGGGATGAGAAAAATTGAGAATTACTACCGGCGACGCGTTATCTACCGACGAGGTCAGAGACCTTTCCCGAGAGTTACGGTGGTTGACGAAAACGTTTAACAATTTAAATAAAAAAAGAAAGTAATCCACAATTTAAACTACATATTTTTAAAAGTAGGTAGGTAATAGACGTCAATAAATTCTGGAGCTTTTAAACCAACGTTACATTCGTCAATCTCTTATAAGTACGACTACTAAATTGATTTTCCTAATGTAATTCTCGTGTAAAGTAGTTTCCATTTTCTTGCATCGGAAAATTAGAGCCTATAAACGAGAATCTAGGAAGCTTTAACCCGATATGTAGCTAAATGGCGAAGTAATAAACAATATTATGACCGACGTACCTATTAAAACAACCCCTGTGATGTTGGTTATAATGACGTAATGATGTAACATGAAAGGGTATTATTAATCCCCATTAGAAGATAAAATAAATCAATAATTGCTACATTTGTAGTAACATGTTCTTAAGTACAGAAAAAGAAAAGAAGATAAGTACGAATAAATAGAAATTTGCAATTTAATCAGAGAAAAGTATTAGAGCGCCACGAAATTATCTTATTTTAGCAGCACAGTATCTAAAGAATTTTTGTTAAAACTTGTAGCTGACTTACAAAAAAAAAAACAAAAATAATCAGCCAGAAAAATTAATGAAGAAAATCAGTCAAAATTTTTTTTGTGGGTTGGTACTTTAAATATATTCAAAACACCCAGGTGAATTTTAAATAATTTCTAGCTACGTCAGACGTACTTGATACAGGGTGGCTCCAAAGTACCTTCAGATTATTTGAGTCAAGAAAAATTAAATAATTGACAAATTATCAAAACGCAATTTTGTTTTCTGTATTTCAAAACCGGAACACTTTGAGACTCCTATATGTTAACATCAACATTTATTCTTATCTTGACCCACGTAATCACCACCTTGAATAACAGGAAGTACTTAGGGACCACTATGTACCTACCACCTATGTCAGCATCAAAAATTTGAAAAAAAAATTCCTAAACCTAGATACTATTTCTTCGTCGTGTATTAATTCAAGCTAACACTCACTTTAAGATTACATTTACATAGATACACATTACTGGTTCCTTCGGATATAATTCCAACGACATGAAACTCATTAATAATTCGCGGTACGTTCCAAAACAAATCCGTCAAAATGTATTCAATCAAAATGCAAATTTAGGGCACAATCGCGACGTAAATTGTAGTAGAAGATGACAGTCAGCGAGCAATGCCGCCAGATCCGCCCTTGTCAACAATAGGCTAATTGGGCAGTTAAGTAATCTTACGAAAACAACCCCCTCAAAGTGAAAAATAAAATGCAAATCGCTAAACAAACAAACTGTTAATTATTAAGTTGAGTCAGTTATTAATGTGAGCTGATCTTTAAAATACCCAAACATTAGTACTTTTTGTAAGTATGTACATGAAAAAAATAAATAAATTTTAGGAAAGTATGTAGGTGACTACAGAAATTGTATTTTTTTCTGTTTGTGTTTCCGACTTCCATTTGCGTCACGTGCCAACCCAGTTTAATTGAACATAATGGTGTCCTCACGCTACTTATTTATTGTCCTATGTACTCGTCAAAGGTGTAAATATCTGTCGACAAATAGATCGAATATCATGATGGACTGGCTAAAAAATTGCAATTTGATTAATTTTATGTAACAGTCATCCGATAAAAATAGAGGAAAAAGTGCTGCTCCTACTCCTAGTGTGGAGTAAACAAACAACTGAACAAACATTGAGCCATAAAAGTGACATAAAGCGCACCTTGGCAACGGGGGAAAAAATAATTCCAACACGGTTGCGAAAATACCGGAAGTATGCCCTTGGGACTAATCGACTAATTGTGTGTTTTCCTTCTTTTGTAATAACTAAATAAACATTAGAATTACTTAAATTTCATAAATTCCCTTCCCCGTTACTAGTTCGGTAATAATGCACAATAACTTACCCCCTTTCGATTTTCTTGAAAAAAAAAAAAAAAGTATGTTGCACGCGGAAATGTGCCGTTCGTGGTGTTTTTGAGCTTCCAAATTTTCAATAATTTCTTGTACTTGTCTGTCCCTGAAAAAAAAATGCTTCCATAGTCTAAATTAAAGTTTTAGACTAGAGCATGATTAGTTTCCCTCATTTACAATCATTGGGAAACAGCTTGATCCAAGAGCCATTCCAACCTCGACCGGAAAGTATTTTGGATCATGAAGATCAGATTATGAGTAAATAGTTTTTATTAGAGCACGGTACAAAATTTTGTTTCCGTAATCGATAGGGAGTAAGCTATTGTGCATAATTATTACTATTCAACCCTTGTAATATTTTTTTTTTCCCTCTAATTTTTCATTAATTCGACACTAATTGCGGTCAATTGTATACCTAAGTACTTTTAGTGGAAATGCAAAAACCGCAACTAATAAAACTCTTATCTTTTTGTCGCTTTAAGTACTTAATAATTAACAAATAACTGCATAGGATACACACTTCATGTCAGTAGAAATATTTTTTTTCAATGAATTAGTGTGTTATTTTGATAACACACTTTATGTACGTATTAGTAATGAAAGTGTGAGAAATTAATGCCGACCGATGGCACAGTTATAATTATTATTCTAGGTAAAAGTTGAATTTTGGCATAGAACTAGCGACTTCCAAGCAGGCTACACACTGTAAAGTGTGACGTAACTGAAAGTGCACCACTGTTTTGTTGTTAATAATCTCGATTAATAGTCAGTCAGTCAGTCATAAACACGTACGTAGATATAACGAGACCGATATTGTTTATGTTTATGAACACGAGCTGAGGTTGCATTTGTTGCTTTATTTTCTTTCTATAACTGTGAAAAAATCAAAACCAAAAACAAAACTAATCTGACAGAATGTTCAACCAAGTTAGAAAATCGATTATTTTCATTTCTGTGTTAACATTGTAAGTACCTACCTATCTATTAATTTTACATGCACTGTTAATTATCGATTTTTTTTTTGCTTTTGCAATTTTCAAACGTAAATATTTTGAAAATCTTTCCGAAGATAATTTATTTCATAATAGTAATAGTTCAAGCACCTGTACGTAATTGATGTGATAATTTTAAAAAACAGAATAAAATAATTGAAATAAGGCATTATTAAGCCTGTTAATTAAAACAAACCCAATTAAAATGAATTACAATTTTTTAAATATTTCCTTATTCATTTAAGAGAATGATGAGCCTATGCATGTATATACGTTTTCTATTTTTGGATAATTTCTGATTTCAGTATGCTATTTTTGCTTCTAAACCGGAAACTTTTTTTAGAAATGGTGCGTCACATCTACTCGATTCTCTGTAACTTTCTATCAAACAATTCTTTACTTTTGCTATACAACATTTGCAATATTTGCATAATTTTATCGTACCTGCTTCACGAGAAACTTCTTATCAAAATTTCATATTTATTTTCAGTCAGCAGACAGCAAAACGTATTATTGAAATTAAATATTTTTCTTTTTATAGAAGATCTTTGATCACAATTTAATTTTAGAGCACAGTTAGGTAGTCAGTTATAGTTTTCTTCTCAATGTCATGGTTGTTTACCGAACAATTTGAAAATTCGTACCAATTTACATCGAAATTGTCTTTAATTAAGACCGTAGCGTTTCGAATAAATTTTCAACGGCTGATTATATTCGTTAAAGACTCTTGATTGCCAGTATAAATTTTCCCTGCCGTTACGGAAAAAATTATACCAATTAGGGAAGAAAATTTCACAATTCCCAAATGGCGCCAGCAGGCCTCTCCCCATTTAAATTTCAAATGTAGAAATAAGTGCGAATATCATTTATATCGTTTTCCCTCCCTTAATTTATTAAAATATAATACGTTAGGTTAGCCAACCTAACCAGACGCACCCCATTTTACTTTAAAATTTCTTCTCTACGCAAACAAAATAAATCGATACATATAAAACTAAAATAAGTAAGTATAGATAATAGAATTGTATCGAAACCCCTATTTCCGTTCCAGTTTACTGTTACCAAAATGCGAAGCGGGTTTCCTGGAGGGGGCCCCGTGCAGCATTCGAAACACAGCCTATTTAGAAGCCACCGGGCTATGGCGTCTGCCACCTGTTGCGGTTCATTGCGTCGATATCACCAGCATGGGAAACAGAACCTCTCTTCCCTTCATAACCGAAATAAAGAACGCAACCACCCTCTATGCCGATCACATGAAGCTCATCACGTTTCCAAAATTTGCAACGTATCGACTACCTAATCTCCAAATGATCGACCTGAGCGGCAACAAAATCCGCAAACTGAGCAGTAAAAGTCTACGGTTTACTCCGAAAATTGAGACGCTTCTACTGACTGACAACAACGTTTACATCCCCAAGAGACGTCCTCTCTTGGTCTCATCATCGTTGAGCACTCTTTCGTTAAGTAACAACCAAATTCGAAGATTGACGAAAGAGACGTTTTCAAAATTACTTAAATTAAGAGTTCTCTACCTGGATGGCAACTTCTTGAAAAATTTAAGACCGGAAGCTATCGCACCTCTCACGAACCTAAAGTATCTTCACGTAGGAAAAAATAACCTTACTAAAATACCACCCAAATCTTTACTACCCCATTCTTTGAAGATACTCATAACCAAAGGAAATCCACTGGAAACAGCCCCTCCGAAAATTATTACGTAGGACAAACATATTAATTTGTGTAAAAAAAAAGGGAAAGCGGAGAAGAAACAGAGTAAAGACTTGAAGGAAATGTTACTGAATAAAATAACTAACAATTTTACATACCTATGTAATATTTATATTTACGACTTAGAGGAGATTTTGAAAAATTTCAGCAACACAACTGGTTCAAATAAACAGTACGTTGTGATGAAATAATGAAGAAAAATACATACAATAAGTATGCTGTATTTTTTTATTGTAAATTGAAATAAACTGTTAATTTTAAAATCAAAGATGAAGCAATTAAGTAATTAAAATATGATTACTTATTAAAAATTTATTTTAAGAAAAACAACTTCTGTATGTATAAATTAAATTAAATTTCAAGTCGATGACCTCATTCAAAGCTTAACGTGGTTTTAACGGCTTTGTTTGGCACCCTGTGTAGAATATTAAGTGAGGACAAAAAAAGGAAGTTCCACGACAACGAAAAAGGAAACTGTCTGAATTATTCATTTGGGAAATATGTTTTCCCAAACGTTATTGTACAAAACAATCGCGAACAATTCTATCAACATTTCGTGTGGATCACTTCAATTTTCTTACACATGTGCAGTTATATCTATTAGAAATATTAAACAAAGGGAAAATTTATGGAATAGGTATTGTTTCAAATGTGTCGCTGTTACCGCCGAAGAAGCAAGCAATCAACGAAACGTTTAGAGTAAAAAATTCTTTCCAAAGAAAAAGTTTAGAGAATCGAAATTCATGAGTTGAAGAACAATTAATTTGGCGTGTATATACTTAGAGGTAGGTAGAAAAAGACCCTCAAAAGAGACACTTGGTCTTAATTGCAAACAGGGTAGAAAATAGGTTAATGACCTCATCTTCAGCTAATTTCGTCGACATTTTAAGAAGTGGAAAAGAAAATTCCGCTTGTGGCGCATCATTAGTCATTATCACAGCGGATTCGCGTTCTCGAACACTCCCCACGTTCGGCAAATTGTTGACGTTACATATTTTTCATACTGACTGACATATCATATTTCTTTAATTCCTACTTTTGTCGATTTGTTTGATCAATCTTTTTTCTTGCGGTCGAACATATAGGTACAGGGCGTCTCGAATAATAAAATTTTGTAGCTAAGTTATGTATTTAATTTATTTTCATTTTAAGAAATGCAGCAGTGTTTTACGAAACAAGACATTTCAATTGAAGAGATACCGTTACCGTTGGCCGAAACTTTTTACGTTTGATACTAAGAAAGACGTCTGCCTGCTTGTATCACGTCAGCAATTTCTCATCGTTTTTCTGCCATTCGAGTTGCGTTTTTATTATCGGATGGACGGAATAAAAAGTGAGCGAACGACGAACGACTCTTGGGCATACTTAGAAACGGACCGTAGTCTGCAAACGAGACGTTTCCTGACTGGTCGTGAGACTAGGACGAAAATAAAGGCGTTTATATGATCTTTGAACATCCGAACAAATTAAACTGACGCAGGACCGAAAGAACCAATTACCGTAGGAGCCGGAACTGGTCATTTACTCGTGAACATGACAAGAAAATTGGTTTTCCCAGGACTTGACAAGAAAATATTTAATAATAGAGTAAATACTTGTCATAATTTCTTAAAATATTATACATACATACAATAATTATTACGCGCATAAAATAACTGGAAGTAGAGTAGGCTTATTTTTTTCTGATAAATTAGAAATTATTAAATATATGATTGTTTTCCCTCTTTGGTTTGTTTACTAAATAAATTAGATATTGTTTTCGAACATTAAAACTAAAAATAAATTTTCTCGACAAAAGAAAATTAGGGCTTTGTTAAGAGATGAAGAAAACTCTATTATTCAACAAGTGAAGACTTTAGCTAGCGAGAGCCTGCACGTTTGTAGTATTAGGGCGGAAAATGATTTCCAGGAGTGCTGGCTGGTACGTAGGTCTGTATTATCATATAAATTAGTCTGCTCTAACATGGGTCTCTAATGTTATGTCCTGATAACACGGTTTGTATGCAAACCCTGTCGAACTGAACGATAATTAACTTCAATCGGTCGACCGCAAAAAAGGCACCACGTAACCAAAAAAACTCATTTTCGAAAATAAATGAATGCCCATAAAACTCATTAACCTAGTGTCATAAATTTCCTTCCCTAACAACGATTTATAACTTCGATTTTCCCGGTGCATAACGTTTTTGCTCGAACGATGATGATGATTATTGTTTTTCTTTTCTAGGATATTCGGCGGCTGCCCTTTTGGCAATCCTTTTCGCAATCCCGTTTGCTTGGCGAGTGCTGATTCATAGAGACCGAGGACGATGGGAGAATATTTCTTTAGCTTTCTACCATGCCCATTTGGAACTTTTTCTGGGCAACGGTTGCCTGGGGGTGGGCGTCATTATGCTTTTAGCATTAACCGTCGAAAGATACGTCAGCGTGTGTCATCCAGGTCACGCACGACCCGTTCTCGGATCGCCCCGCAGGGCAGTTGCCATCATCCCCATTGCAACATTTATACTCTATCTTCCAGCAATATTTAGAAGTCGCGTCATATCATGTCGGTAAGTTAGATATTAATAATTAGACAGTATTAGATTGATATAGGTACGTAATTATTATTATAATTTTTTTTTAATGATGCAGTGTTTATCCGACTGGCCAATCGTTATATCAACGTCAAGACGTGCCCGAAATAGTGGAGCATCCGTTGTACAGCGCGTACACTGTCGTGCTAGAATTGCTGTTCAAAGTGGTCCCTATCGTTCTGTTGGCCATATTAAATTTGCGTATTCTAATCGTGTACCGTCGTTCGTGTGAAAAAAGACGAAGAATGACATTAAGTCGGGCCAGTAATGGGGAGGATGACTCTAGAAAATTCGCAGAAGAACGACGCCTGGTCATGCTATTGGGGTCAACCAGCGTCCTCTTCCTCGTCTGCGTTTCGCCCATGGTCATATTAAACATTACCCTTTCCGACTCAAATTTAACGAGATACCCCTACCAGGTAAAAACAACAAACTAATATCTAAGTCAATAATCAAATTTAAATTTGTGTTTCGTCACAGGTTTTCCGAGCTTTGGCTAATTTATTAGAGATCACAAACTATTCGATCACGTTTTATATCTACTGCATGTTTTCGGAAGATTTCCGAAATACTTTGCTCAGAACGTTACGCTGCGCCGAAAATCGTCCCCGACGGGGTTTCATTATGGTCCCGGCCTCTACAGGAACAACCACTATCACTCATCACAAAAGCATGGTGTGATATAAACCGTCGGTAATATCGTTTTCAGCACCTCTATCAACTCCAGTTTAAAAACGAACAAAAACAGAAGAATCAAAAGCGCTCGAAATACACCCCCTAAAAAATGGCGACTGATATTGTACTTTTACACAAAGATAATAATAATTATTATTAAGTATTATCTATCTATAAGTATAGGTATTACTGATGAGGGAAAAAGACGCTATATCCGTAAAAAGAATCAAATTATACGATATTACCTATAATAATAAAAAATACCTACACTCAACTAATAATACAAAATGTCCTATTTGTACGTTCAACTACATATAGTATTTTACTACATACATATCTCGATCCGTTTAACTTTGCTATTATAGCAGATAACGACCGACGTTGCTCACCTTTAACATAAACGCGATATCCTAAAAACTTTTAACAAATCGTTCCTTAGAAACAATCAACTTCTGAAATCAACTAAATAGACTGAATATCATTTATAATAATGTAGAATTTTACTAAAGTATGATATTAATATTGTCGTGTACCTAATTATTAGAAAAAGTTATTGTAATTTAATTGGGTACGTACTTGACTAGGTATTAATAATTAATAGATAGATACACAAAACCTAAATTTGATTTTTTTTTTTTTTTTAAAAATGACTATACCTAAAGCCGGCCACAATACAGTTTTTCAAAATATGTACAAATATGGGCACAGTTAGGGGTAGGATGTGACTACTCTACAAAATTCATTGCCCATCCTAAAAAATTAGCTTATCAACTGGTCGGTTACCTACTCCAGGAAAACACCCTAGAGACACCAATGTATAGAGTGTCGACCAATAGTGCGTGGATGGAATATTGTGACGTTATTACTGATTTTACGAAAATAATTTAAATAAAAGTTTCACCCAATGAACTTGTTCATATTCTAAAATTATTTTAGATTATATACATAGGGTGTATCATTTTCCCTGAGTGTTTGCCTAACTTTTTTTTTTAAATGAGAGCAAAAAATATTCTTTCATTACAAAAACATAAGTTAGTTAGTGTACAGACGAAACGGTACACCCTGTACAATCGAAAATAATTTTAGAATATTGAAAAGTTCATTCCGAGAAACTGAATCATATTTTTGAAAAGACAGAATCTTCCATCCACACTCTAATTGACCCACCCTGAATACAAGAAATAATAGGTAAGTATTTCCGAAAATATGTTACCATTTTACGTATTTTAAATTGAATTCAGTCAAGTACTTTTTTCTTTAGTAAAATATGTAGATACGTGTACAAAACTAATAATTAATTGATCAAAAATTAATTAATCAAATGGATATTAAAAAACAAAACTCGATTAATTTTACCTAAGACACACGCATGTGTAACTCAAAATCTAAACGCCCAATCCTACACATATAAATGTGAATATATTATGTATGTACCTATATGTAAAATACATGGTAGGTATTTTAAAAACGTAAGATGATGTCTAATATCGATGGACAATATGTACAATAGGTATTCACTTTTCTATTAATTTAAGCTAATACTGTACATACGTTATAAAAACATACGCATTTGTATTAAATCGTTACGATTAAATTCGCCAAACAACCGCCCCTTCGCCCCAACTCTAAAATGTAATGTAATAACGATGTTAACTAAAAACTTATTATTGTAATCGTCAATCTGATGAAAATAAATGTTTTTACCATTTTGAGCTTGTTTCTATTTTACTTTCGTGAAAAATTATAATATACCTACAACAAATTAATGATCACGAACAACGCACGTACAACGTTCAAAATTATTTTCAATAAAAATAACTACAACAGGTACGTGTGTGTGTGTGTGTGTAATCAATGGTGATTACTGATTACAAGATAGACAAACATACAAATAACTTACATTTCCATGTTTTCTTCGCATTCTTGGATACATTTCCAATAAGTATAAATTAACAACCACTTAATGTCCCATGAAAAACAATTTAAAGTAAAAACCGGCACGATCTCTGTCCTAAACAAACTCTACGACGAACGAAACGAAACTATTTTACTCTAATCTAATGGCGAGTTAACGACAACGAAAACACCGTGACGTAATATAACTTTATCACAACAGCCACCTTCGTTGAAGGTGAAGCTGTCTTTTATTCGTGGCCTTGGTTTTATATCCATTTTAAAAGAACGTATATATTAATGTTCTTTTTAAATAAAATACCTACGAAAGAGGCACCCTAAAATATTTAAAAAAAGGCAATAAATAATTACAAACGTTTCGCGCTGCTCTTGAAAAAGTACCCCTACAATTTAGTTGTTTGTAAAAATATCTATCTAATGTTTTTTTTTTGTTTTGTTTCTGACTATTTGCTTTCTTTCTATAAAAACAGTTATTAAAATGAAACTAAAATACGTATTTCCCAGATTTTTATATCTACCTACACAAGTTATTATTATTCTCAAAATTAATGTTTTATTTAAAAAACAATTTAAAAGATTTGCCTGCCATTAGTTGTGTGAAAAATATTTTCAAATCAATACAATCATAGGTTTTGCATCATAAATGTAAGTTCTATTTCAATTTTTGACGTTCCTTCTGGCTCCCTAGGGTTCATTCCCAATACCCTCGTTTTAAATATTTTCCGATTTGTTGAACCCACGTATGCTTCAACGTTTAACTCATGTGTAATATAAGTTGCATACGTAAAACACTTTTATACTTCAATAAGATATTCTATAATTACAGTATGTCACTAACGAAGTGCCCAAACATTTTTTTCTGTTTTTAAGGTAAAGATTTTCTAATTGTTAAAACAATTGAACTATTTAATTAATATAAAATAATCATTTTTCTTAAATCTTAACATTAATAAATGTTTTAAATAATGAAATGAAAATAATAACAGATTGATTAAAAAATGCGAACTTTAAAAACAGAAAAGTTACCCATCTAACTATTTCGTCTTTTGAAGGCAGCTTCAGGAGTTTAATATACTTAAAGTAATCGTATGTTACACAATCTAAGTTATTAATGCTCCTGAAGATGCCCTAAAAATACAAAATGCGTACAGAATTAAGTAAACAAAATACAGGGTGGTTCTGATATAAATACGGGTTTTTGGAGGGTGTCAACTAGATGCAATATGTAATCGAATGGTCACTACAGCAGTGCGGTGAAGAAACAAAAAAAATTTCAAAATTTTTGAAAAACATCTTAACATGAATTAATTTGAATACGGTCCTGTGCGTTTTCGCTTTGACTTAAGCAACACATTTGGCAACTATCACAAAATTCTGATGAACTAAACGCCATTTTCGAACACACTTGTTTACGTTACAGTAACCGAGTAACCTCATTCACGGTCAGCTGATTGAAGACAGCGTTGCCACTACACACGACCAGGTCAATCGAGGACACGTTTTACACAGGACCGTACTCGGTTTTGCCTGTATTTTCACATACGTTTTTCTCGAAAACGGTAAACTTTAGGACCTGCGAAGTTTTGCTTAATTTTCTTATTTTCTACTGCCCATCACCTCCTTGCAATATCCGCAGTTATATCAGAAACACCCTGTATTGACATTTCTAAATGTTTTTATTTTTAAAGTACGCATTGATTAAAAGCTAAATACTCCACCGATTAGGTTTAATTAATCAATCCATTTTCCTTTTTAATTTATTTCTTTCTTATTTATTTATTCAAGAAAAAACAGTTTATTTATTATTGAAATAATAAAATAATTTCAATAATTAGAAAATCTTTACCAAAAAAAATTATGATCAGTAAATAGTTAAATAAATAAAACACTAATTTTCACTTTGAATTCATTTATTGGATCCTGACAATTGGTTCGCCCTACTAGGGACAATTGTCAGGATACAATAGATTCAAAGTAAAAATTAGTGTTTTATTTATTTAATTTTTATTAATCATCATGAATTTCAATTTTCACAAAGTAAAGGCTGAAACAATCAATTATTTCAAAAAAATTAACCGCTCTGCGTCTGGAAAATTCTTTAGTGACATACTGTAAATACAATAGCTCTTACGTATGCAGCCCATATTACACGTTTGTTACACACTGAAGCCTACATAAAGACAATAAAATCGAAAAAATATCAATTTAAAATTAAAAAGCAGACAAGAGAGCTGGAGAACCACTAGAGGAGTCAGAGGGGTTGTAAAAAATTTAAATAAAAATTAAATTTATAAAGGGAAATCCAATTTTAAAATATAATCAATGACAAAGTGTCTATAAAGACGTAATGTAACTTAAGACACAAAAAATAAAATATCTTACTGTCAAAAACAGCTGTTTCAAAGATTAAATAGGTTAGGTTAAAGGGGCGCAAAATATATATAAATAAAAGATAATAATCCGCAAAATGGTCGAAGATTTAAAGAAAGATATTCTTCAAATAATACAAAAAGTACCGGGTATTTACTCCGTTCTTATAACCGACCGAGAGGGGGTGCAGGTACTCAAGGTGAATACCGACAAGGCCCCCGAAATCCCCATGCGTCCCGGATTTTTATCAACATTCACTTTAGCAGTGGACCAAGGGGGAAAACTTGGTCTGGGTAAAACAAAGACACTCATCTGTTCTTACCCTCAATACTTGCTTGTTCAAATGAACAAGTTGCCCTTAGTGGTCAGCTTTATAGCAAACAACACTTGCAATGTGGGGCACATTTTGGCCTTGGAAAAACAAATAGAACCCACCCTTAATATCTTAAGTTTAGCTGTAGGAGAAACATAATGTATCATAATATGTATTTAACTTTTTATAAGTTTTTTTTGTACCTCTTTGATATCCAATAACTAACTTACAACTTAAATATATATACATAATGTTAAAATGTATGATAGGAGTTAAAATAAACAAGCATAAAAAAGAGTATGTATTTTTATAGTTTATCTATACCAGGCTTACCTCTATATTCAATATAAGTTTAAAATTAAAGCTCCCTAGTTAAAATAATTGGAAAGTTTTCAGTGACCAAATGGTCATTGTAGAAAACAATAACGATATTAACTTCAAATTCTGAAAAACAAAAAGATTGATAATTAACAAATTAATTTTTTAATTCCATTACCTATTTTAAAATTCGGCGTAAGTAATGTAGGACACGTAAACAACCGAGGGAATATCATATAGATGGGAATGGGGACATTACGCGGAATATTTCCGTCCCCAATCTGAATATTTTGAATTTCAGTGGCTAAAATAGATAGTAGATGTAACATTAATATAAGAAACAGAAAATATTGTCCCACCATCTCTGGCATATCCTTCAGCACATCCACAAGTCTCAACCCTTACCAACTGCAATTCCAAAGACCTTATTGGAACTTCACATCTCTCTAAGATAAGGTGGCCTGTAAAAGGTTTGGAAACACTGCACTGTGCAGAGTCCAATTTACCCTTAAGGAGAAAATCGGGGGCTCCTGCACCACCAACAGCTAAAGTAGCCGGGCTAATACTAAAACTGATGGGATGGGGAGCTTCTGGCTTCTTAGGTTTATATTGTACTAAAAATTGCTGTCCTTTAAGTAAATCTTTTGATAGAAACGGTCGTTTAATCTCGCAACGAATACTATATATGATGTTCACATAAACACCATGATATGTTTCATAAAGAGTCCGATTGGGACGCGGTAGCAGTGGTAACTCAAACGGGATTTCTGTACAGCCATTAGGGAGGCGACCGGGGCCTGATACTTCACAAACGACGTGCAAAAGTTGTATTGGCTTAAAATGGATCATGTTATGGGATTTAACATGGGCCAGTAGATACAACAAACCTTTACAGCATTATAAAATGCTTCCAGTATTCCCACATTCTTCGAACTGACCTGCAAATTTACAGCTCCTTCCATAGTTAACGTAATTCCGTCATGTTTCATGTTATTATTAGATTGTATTATTATAAGACCAGTGACATTTTCCTGAAAGAAAATGTATTATTAAAAATTTAAAAAAGGTAGTTTGGTACCACCTACCCCTTCCTGGTACACTTTATCTACTCTTTTAAATTTTATTTCCAAAGACAAAGACATTCTTAAATATAGTTTACAGAGGCTTCATAAGCAATAGGGAGATGGGACTCTGAGTTGGGACAAGTCATCTAGGGGGACAAGGGACAGGGAACAAATGGGAGGAGCTTCGAACAATAACAGAATATTCTAACGATTCTAACCTCACATTATATAATTGAAAGATAGTAAACTGAAAAACAAAAATAAACCGTAATAATTATTATCTAATTAACTAAAATAAGAGCAACACTAATGTAGAACTAATTAGATAAATAAAAGTTACTCAGATTTGCAAAATCATGAATAAGAAAAGAATTAATTTTGGAAAAATAAGTTGTAATTTCGGACAAAATGCGGAGGTCGTTGAACCTACTGGAAGCATTGGCACTATTGACAAGATTCCCCAGCAGAAACCCATTCAGATTGAGTCTCTCGATGATGATCATGAACAACAAACCATGAAGGAGGTTATGGGAATAACAACATTTGGAAAGAAAGCCAAAAGTTTTGATGTTCAGGTAAAATTAGCTGTTATTTTTTAAAAAAACTACATAATGTAATATTAGCTCTTTCAATACATTAGGAAATGATGGTGCAAGTTACAAAAACTGCAAGAGAAATTACCAAAGTTCCTGAGACATCAGAAAGTAAAGAACCAGTTAGCAGTGAAAGTGATGATGATGAAGAACTTATAGGACCGCCAATACCAAAATGTAAACAATTTCGATTTAATTTGCGTATAAATAAATAAGAAAACGTCTTTTCAGTCCTTGATGTAGAACCAGAAAAGGAAACCAAAAAGAAATCTAAAGCCAAATCAAGTGACAACACTGATGAAGATGAAGATACAGATAATGAAAATGAAGAACAAAAAGGTTTTATACCTACCACTCACAAAGCTCAAATGACACATGGAAATAAAGCTGTGACGGCTTTAAGTACTGATCCAAGTGGGGCACGATTAGCTTCAGGTAGAAAAAAAAATCTATTTGAATAGGTAGCTAAAATAATTCACTTTCTCTTATTTGAAGGTTCTGTGGATTATGATGTCAGTTTTTGGGACTTTGCTGGAATGGACTCTACAATGCGCAGCTTCAGGACCCTGCAACCCTGTGACAACCATCCCATTAGGGTGCTTCGATATTCAGTCACCGGCGATCTTCTGTTGGTTATTTCCGGAGCAGCTCAAGCTAAAATTTTAGACCGAGATGGCTTTGAACAATTAGAGACTGTAAAAGGGGACATGTACATTACCGATCAAGCAAAAACCAAAGGACACACTGCGGGGTTGTTAAGTGGCGCGTGGAATCCTGTAAACAGACAAGTAATTAATTCTATAGCAAAAAAACTAATTGTCAATAAATACTTAACTTTTGTGTGAATATTTAGGAATTTTTGACGACCAGTGCAGATGGGACAGCGAGAGTATGGGACCTCAATAGCAGTAAACATCATAAAACACTTGTGAAACTTCGCTCTCAAAATGGTCTCAAAACATTCCCTACGGCATGTTCCTTTAGCAGGGACGGTCGTATCCTTGCTTGTGGTTGTTCAGATGGGTCTCTCCAACTTTGGGACATGCGGAAGAGTATCGTTTCGCCAACAAGTTTGGTTCGGAATGCTCATCTGCAGTCTGAGTTCACGTGTATTTCGTATGCCCACATAGGTAAGTACTCCTGAAAAATGAAAGACAAGTTATAATTTGTCTTAATTTTTTTTGCAGCGTCCCTTATTTTAACCCGCAGTTGTGACGATACTTTGAAGGTTTGGGACCAACGGAACCTGAAGCAACCGATTCACAAAGAAGAAGATCTTTATACACGATATGACACAACCGACTGCCTTTTCAGTCCGGACGATTCGGTAGATAAACTGATGCGTCTTTAAATGTGTGTATTATTAAATTAACTTTAACTTTTTTATAGGTGTTTGTAACAGGAACATCGGCAAATAAGGGAGAAGCAGACGGAAAGCTGGTTTTCTACGATACAGAAACGTTCACACTGAAACGCTCGATTCCTTCAACAAATTCACATGTCATCAAAATCATTTGGCACCCCAAACTGAACCAAATTTTCGTCGGTACTGGAAGCGGAGTTATAGATTGTTATTATGATGACAAAGTTAGTTTGAGGGGAATTACTCTTTGTGCCGCAAAAATACATCGACGAGTCAAACATGCGGAAGTGGTCAGTACTCAGCAGGTCATCACTCCCCACGCGCTTCCTTTATTCCGCCAGGAACGGCGAAAAACAAGTCGCAAGCAGATGGAGAAAGATCGACTTGATCCCGTTAAATCCCGAAGACCTGATTTGCCTATAACGTCCGGCCAGGGGGGTCGTTTGGCTTCGAGTGGAGGCACATTGAGCAGCTACGTTATTCGAAATTTGGGTTTAAGTAAACGCGTAGACGACGATCAAGATCCACGGGAGGCCATCCTAAAGTATGCGAAGGAAGCAGAGGAGAATCCTTATTGGATTGCACCCGCGTATGCGAAAACTCAGCCGAAACCTATCCTGGAAGGACTGGAAGAGGGCGAAACGTCGGCCAAAAGGCAAAAAACAGATTAAACTTTGTAACTAGTGTGTGTAATTGTATTGTTTAGTAATTAAAGTAATAAATAGTAATAGAAAAGTGTAGTAGTTTATTATTAGCAGCGCATATTACCTTTTAAAAGAACACATTTTAGAAATAAAAAAATATAAATGTTCTAATTATTCACGAAAAAGATCCAAGCAACATAATAACTAAATTTAAGGTTTGACATTTCTCATATGAATTTTACTAATTTAAAAATATACATCAAAGTATAATGTGATTTGAAAACTTAATAGAACTTTACAGTTTCGCTACATTGTAAAAATGGGGGACGGACCGGATCTTTCTGGTTCATCAAATTTTATGAAAGATTTTTTAGCCGGAGGCATTTCAGCAGCAGTCGCGAAAACAGCGGTAGCACCAATTGAAAGAGTAAAGTTAATTTTGCAAGTTCAAGCATCATCAAAACAAATATCTGAAGACCAACGTTATAAAGGCAATGATACCTATAAGCAGGCTCATAAAAAAATAACTATAATAAAGCTTTAATTATTTTTTAAAGGTATTATGGACTGTTTTGTAAGAATACCAAAAGAGCAAGGGTTCTGGGCTTTATGGAGAGGAAACTTGGCCAACGTAATTAGATATTTCCCAACTCAAGCGTTAAATTTCGCTTTTAAAGACCACTATAAAAAAATATTTCTGGGTGGTGTTGATAAAAAGAAACAATTCTGGAGATACTTTGCGGGTAATTTAGCGTCAGGGGGTGCAGCTGGTGCTACTTCGTTGTGTTTCGTGTACCCCTTGGATTATGCCAGAACAAGGTACCAATAATACGACTTAATCTACAGATTCGTAACATATTACCATTAATATAAATATTACAGACTTGGTGCTGATGTAGGCCGGAGTGCCGGAGAAAGAGAATTCACTGGTTTAATAGACTGTATTTCGAAGACAGTAAAAAGTGACGGGGTTGTGGGTTTATATAGGGGGTTTAATGTGTCTGTACAAGGCATTATAGTGTATCGTGGGGCGTATTTTGGTTTTTTTGATACAATTAAAGCTTTCTTGCCGGACCCGAAAAACACCCCTATCATTGTATCATTCATAATTGCGCAGGTACCTAATATCTATCTAAAAAAGTAAAAACAAATATGTAAGAGCATATTTCCAGGTAGTCACAAATACAGCAGGAATTATATCGTATCCGTTTGATACTATACGAAGACGAATGATGATGCAATCGGGACGAGCCGAAAAAGAATACAAAAATACGTTGGATTGCTGGGCTAAACTGATAAAAAACGAGGGCATGGGCACTCTTTTCAAGGGTGCTTTTTCGAATATCATTCGAGGTACAGGAGCCGCGCTAGTGCTTGTATTTTACGACAGACTTAAAGAAGTACTGTAATGACAATGTTAATTTTTCTTGCTAATTACGTTGTTATATACAAAAGTTTATCTTTAAAATATCATTTCTATAGTAAAAATGTATTTTATAGATTCGCGTATAAAAAAAATTCGGGTAAATTCCAAAACTGCGAAAACATTCTAAAACGTTCTTAGATATTAAAGAATGTTCACGAATATTAGTTTTTTTGTTTTTTTTCAATTCACATTTAATGTTTTAATAACTTTATTTCTAGAAGATTGCACATAATACATAAACAATTAAACTTAATTTAACATTGTGTGCTTATCATAAATGTTTTTCCTCTGTTCTTTCACTTGTCTCTTCCATTTATCTTGCTGATGTCCAACCCTATTAAGAACGTTACCCCTCACGCTCATATTATGTGAGGAAGGACCCCCCATTCCTGATACAGTTTCATCCTAAAACAGTTAAATTAAACATACAAATTTTGAAAAAATAACAGTTACACCCACGTCTTCATTGGTATGTTCCTGGTAACTACCATCGACTTTTTTATTAAGAAGTGGATCCAAAATAATCAAAAATACCATATATACTACCAATACTGATATAATCCAAATAACAAAAATTACAACATACTGTATCGTTTTTACGTTTCTGTTCTCATATTTACATTCACAGCGAGGACAGAATTCTTGTTCCTTTCCTTTTATTTGTTCAGAAATTCTTGGCAGCACAACTTCATCGCAATTACTAAAAAAAAAAACACCCTAATATAAGATCAGTTGACTGTCATTATCAACACTAACCATTTAATTGGAGGTCCATTTCCTATATACAAAATTCTAGCTGTATGAGACGATTCTGTGCTACTGTTTATAACTGAACTAAACTTTGGACAAACACACTTACAACGTGTGTTCTCATATGACTGTCCCTATTGAAAATATAGCTAATTAACAGTTTTAAAAACAAATTTGTCTATTAATGAAACAAACCTCTACTGTTGTCAGTAAAAATATGCACGAACATATAATTGCTGGTAAAAACATTTTTTTCCTTACACAATCTGCAAGACAAACATTTGATATTGAACATATTGAACTTTTTAAAAAAACTACTTTACGTTGCTTATAAAAAAAATTAAAATAATGCAATTTTGTTGTGTGTGAGTAAGCGATAAGATTTAATTAAATCAAAAACAGAGATAAGGAATTGAATGAAACAGACGAAAAATAAAATGTAGAATACACCTTTCAACAGTAGTGGTCGATATATCCGGACGTATAAAGCACAAAAAATGGCTAACAGCTATGAAAAAAAGGTTGCACTAATTACGGGCATTACTGGACAGGCAAGTAATATCCACAAAATCACTAAAATATTAAATTATTTCTAATTTTACGATTCACTTTCACTATTTTTAACAATTTATTGTGGTTTGACGTTTAACTCTAACCTAACAAAATCTTGTGGCTAAACATACGAGTTTTCAACAGTTCTGTCTAAATAACCAACATACGTAGACTATTGTTTAAAAATTTGCCGCCTTCACACTATTTGGTATCAATAGTTGTACAAAAACGGCCTAACTTAAAAAAAAAATAAATTCAATTATGTCAATATATTTTAGTGTACTTAATAAATAAAAACCATAACATTTATATGGATGATAAAAATAAATGCCTTTCGTAATTATTTTACAATTTAATTTGACAATTTTCGTTAATATAATTAATTGTATCTACATTTACTTGGTGGAAACGCATTTTAACTATTCAGAAATCAAAAAACTTGTAATTTCCACAATTTATTTAACAAACACTTAACATATGTTTCACCACTTTGTGGCTTCTTCAGAAGAATATAAGTATATATATAAGTATACATACTTCTGAAGAAGCCACAAAGTGGTGAAACATATGGTAAGTGTTTGTTAAATAAATTGTGGAAATTACAAGTTTTTTGATTTCTGAATAATTTTCGTTAAAATAAAGCATTTGTTGATGCATTAAGGAGTTTTTCATAAACAGCAATGGGTTATATCTCCTGTTGAGCAAGATGAGTTGAATAAAACATTTTTTTATTTATGAAAAACATTTAAATGCATTAAAAAATGATCTACATATTTAAAAATAGGTAAACTTAAACATGTCATATTTTTAAAAAATGATAAGGGCATTAATTTTTAACATTTACAAAAAGGTAGCGATCGTGGTCCCCTATTAAGTGCACTAAAATTTAATAACATGATTAAATTTAATGTTTTTTTTTAATTAGGATGATTTTGTATGACTATTGGTACTACTGCCTACTGTTCCTTTAAAAGTAATTTTTTTTATAATTATTAATTCCTCTGATGTACTTTTTTTTAATTTTTGTCAGGATGGTTCCTATTTGGCTGAGTTTTTATTAGATAAGGGCTACGAAATATACGGAATAATAAGAAGATCTAGCACATTCAACACATCTAGGATAGAACACTTATATGCCGATAAATACAGGCACAAAGGGGGTAGAATGCATCTTAGGTAAAGAAAGCTTACACACACTTCATCCAAAAATGAAATTGGCAAATACTGAATAAACTATAAATTGTAATTAATAGATATGGGGATATGACAGACTCAAGTTACTTAGTAAAACTCGTGGGTGAAGTGAAACCCGATGAAATCTATAATTTGGCTGCCCAAAGTCACGTTAAAGTTTCCTTCGATTTGAGCGAATATACAGCTGAAGTGGATGCAGTTGGAACTTTGAGATTATTGGATGCTGTTCGTACGTGCGGTCTCGAAAAGACTACCAAATTTTACCAAGCTTCCACTTCAGAGTTGTATGGTAAAGTTCAAGAAAATCCACAGACAGAAAAGACACCGTTTTACCCTCGATCCCCATATGGTAAATTTTTATATAACAATAATTAATTAAATTAGAATCAAGGTTTCTATCATTTTTTTCGACCCAAGTTTTTATAAAAAAACGAATGGAAGATATTTTTTATACGCGTTAAGAAATATTAAAACAGAATTGTTAATAACATAAATAAATAGGAAGTGATTATTCTATTCGAAATAATATTAGGTATATTTTGATAGAATAGCACAGACAGTATTAATCAATTTTAATATATTTTAAGCTAACCAAGGATTTAGCATTGAATTAAATTCATATCTTATCAAAAATAGCAGGTACTTATTATGTATTTACTATATATGCTGATATTTTATTTCAAGATTAACAAAACAAAAGTTTCTCATGTTATTAAAATTATTATACAATTTTTTTAATCTTGAGTAATACTGTATCAATTGCGAAATATAGTCAGTGTTATAATGGGGTTATTATAGCCCCAACCAATTTCCTGATTACTAATGTAGCCTTAAATGATCGGTTATTGTAACATGGTGATCATAAACCTAAAACTATTTGGACAACTTTGCCTACCCTAAGACAATCTTTGTATCCTCAAAAAGTTAAAACATCTAACATCCCATCCTTGATTATTTGCGAACTAAGTACTTAGTATAATCTAATCTAAAGCTGCACCTTATCATGCCCCTCTTTACTCCTGTTTCTTTATCTAATGTGCCAATAACTGTCCCTTTATGAAGGGAATGAATGAATGATAGAAGGCATTTACTACCACATATCTTTATTTTAGCTTTCTCACGTTCTTTTTCTACTAAAACTTTTTGTAACATTACTACTCGATTTCTAAGTTTTTCTATCAGAAATTTTTGAATTTAATTTAAAATTGTTCCTACTATGTACCAATATCGTCTACAAAGCAACATGTAGAACAGTTTGAACATCAACCCAGGCAGCATCATTAAATTGTCTTGAGAAAAATTGGTTCTAGAGGCGTGTACTAACACTTATAGAGGCGTGTGCAAAGGCAGTGCTATAAAAGATTATGTACACATTGCTAATGTAATCAAAATTCTCTATTTTATATGCAACATGTAAAGATCTGCGCCAAAAAAATGAATGAATTTCAAATATTCGACTTAATTAAATTCTCAAAATATGAAATAGGTACTTATGATTTTTTTTAGCATGTGCTAAGTTGTATGCATATTGGGTGGTTGTAAACTACAGGGAAGCATATGGGATGTTTGCATGCAACGGTATTCTTTTCAATCACGAAAGTCCAAGAAGGGGTGAAACATTCGTAACCAGGAAAATAACCAGAGAAGTTGCTAAAATACATTTAGGTTTGTCAGAAAATCTGGTTTTAGGTAATATCGATTCTAAAAGAGATTGGGGACATGCAAAAGATTACGTGGAGGTAGGTACTTAATAAATCAATACGTAATCAACATTAGGTAGATATATTGCGAATTCACAGCAATTAAAATATCTACCCACAATCAGTAAATAATGATTTATAATTAGATAATAATTTTTAGGCAATGTGGTTAATGCTCCAACAAGATTTCCCCGACGATTTTGTAATAGCTTCAGAAGAAACAAGAAGCGTCAGGGAGTTTGTAGAAGTATCATTTAAGTTTATAGGGAAAGAAATTGTTTGGGAGGGTGAAGGACTCGAAGAAGTCGGAAAGGAAAAAGATACTGGGATAATAAGGATCAGAATAAACAAACGATATTTTAGACCCACAGAAGTTGTAAGTTTTAGGAAGATTTAAATTTATATTTTGAGTTTTGAAGTCAAGTATGTAAGTACCTAATATGTAGTTGTCTCCTTCGTTAAGGACATTTTGCTTGGCGACGCAACCAAAGCTAAGAAAAAATTGGGGTGGACCCCGAAGATAAGTTTTGATGAACTTGTAAAAGACATGATGACTTCAGATATCGAGTTAATGAAGAGGAATCCTCAAGCTTAATTGTGTCATCCATGATTACTTACTTATACCTAAATTGCTTATTTTCGCAAGTTGTATACATTATACATTCATTTATATTATAATTTATACAGTATTAGTGTAATTATGGCTTTTATAAGACATGAAAAATGATAAGTAGTTGGAGTTATAGATATAAAAAAATATTGTTTCTAATAAAATTTTAAGTAGGTATTATGTACGTGGTTTAAATCAAAATTAGGATGAAAAGAGAATATGTATTAAAAATTGAAAAAATGCAGGATGTTAATAAATCTGAAGAATTAAATTAATTATTTCAAAATTCGTTGAATTTTTAATTCAAATTTATTTTCAAATAAAATTTTCTTTTAACTTAAAAATCTTAGCTGTATAAACAGGAGTAATGACGGCAGAAGGGAAAGAGACCTACATTAGATTATTCTGCAAATATTTTGTATTATTATTAACAAATTTATGTAACTCGTTGAAGTGCCTATTATTTAAATCCTTATGTAATGTGTCGAAGTAATATCTAAATCCATACGAATACGATTTTGCAGTTAACAAGTATAGAAAGTAAATTAAATGTCGGAAAAACTTGTCTGGAAACTGAAAATCGTTACAAATGGTTATCTGTTATTTGTAACTGTTTAACAATTAAAACAATGAAATAATTTCAACAATTCCTAAAGTTTTTATTATGATTTACTTTCGATTCGTAAAGTCGTTATTGGGGTTTCCCCATGTATTACCTGTGTACTACATAGTTATTTTTCGTTATAATTACTAAATAACTAAGTAAATACTATATTTAATAGTTATATTAGACAGAGCAATTAGTGAGCTGATTTTTAAACTTTATATTGATGAAAGTCAAAAATTAATTTCCGCGCTAATAACTTTATTCTACTGTTAAACAATCGTCATGAGATTAATTTTTGTTTTTCGTTTATAATAACAATTGTACATCATTGATACGTAGTTGTTAGATAAGTAGGTACCGTTGGTTTGTGTTTGTCGAACGTACGTGTACGTGTCTCGCAAAATTTATTACATTTCCCCGAAAACGAAACGTTCGCGTCCGTCATCAACGTTGAAGAAACGAAATAAAACCGTGCTTATGCGTTTTCCGTTTCAAATGTGCTTAGAATCAACAAACAGGAGCGTTTCTTTAAAAGATCATAATTACCGATGCCGCGCTACCGCCACCACATGCCAGTTAACGACTGCGAGAGCAACCAACACCGGCGCTTTGACGACTCGCTCTTTGAGTAGCCTGTGCGGTCCCGGACGAATGGCCTGTAAATCAACGCCGCGCCTCGCCGATGAGATGTTTGACTTTTGACTCGTTTAATAATCGCACCCGTCATTGAAGATCCGATTCCGATCGGCAGCTTCTGTTTGTTCTGTTTGGACATTAAATTTTCGAAAGAACAACCGTTTCATGGAGTGGACCGTTAAATATTTGTCTTTCGCATTCAAAACTCACACATACATAATGATTATTCGATTTTAATTCTTGCCCCTACCAAACTCAATCCGTTTCGTTACCCTGTACTAATAAATGATACACAAACATGGGCAGTGCTCACCCTATAAAATTCATTGCCCACCCTACAAAAATAAGCAGTACGATATTTTGATGATTGTCATTAAAAAAAAAAAAATAGATTACAAAAATTGAAACCTTAAACTCTCCAATAATGCGTAGGTACACCAATTTTTAACCACATTCAGTATTGTTACTTTTTTCTATTATCTTACTTCGTACCTAAGTGTTTTTTTGTAGGTTTGTCATATGTACCAACATTAGTATTGTCCTTATTTTTAATTCTTCAGCTTCACATAAACTTTTCAACATTCACTTGAGTTTCACCGTTTGACATTTGATGTTTACTTAACGAAATTGCCGAGTTGAGACTGTAGATCATCAGCCTTTGCATACAAAGTGTGTTTGGTTTTACGACAACGGCGAAGTATAAAAGCTGCTTATTAAATATTTGAATTTTGCGTGAAACATTTTCAAATACATATTTCCGTGATGTTTGATTAATAGTTTTTAGTTACTACAGCGAGTAAGTACATAAAGATGTCCAGGTACATCTGTCTTTCAGAATAAAATTATAATGTGCCTACTCTATATCCACTAGTGGGGACATCCATTAATTGTGGGAGCTTAAACGGGAAAGGGGGGTCAGCAAAAAAGTCTCATTTCAACTTTCTAAAATTAAATTTAATTATTTATTTAAAAATTTTATCAGGAAAGATCTCACGTGAGAGGAAGGTAAATCTGTGTAGCTTAAAAGAAAAATTATTATTGGATGTCCCCTTAGTTTTATATCCTGGCTTAAAGTTATTTTTAAATTATACGACGTCCTTCGTGATTCCTATACATATTTTCTATTGTTTCGATTATTTTTTTCTATTTTTTTTTTGACCTCATACTTATCAAATTTCACCAACTGTTTTATAACAACTAACCACCTTACTATTTTTAATGCCTTCCTAGTCATAAAAGTTATTCTTGCGTTCTGAAAAGTGAATTGAAATAGACGAAAACATTCTTTGTAGTTCTCGACTTTACTTTTTCAAAAGTCATTTAGGGGTGTAAAATTCTATCGACAGTACGAATTGGCAGTGTTTGTAATCATACGTTAATGAACAAATGAACCATAAGTGTTTGTATAGCTGTTCTGGGGTGTGGTTATATACATTAAATAAAAAAGAATTTGGTTTTGATTAGTTATCGTCATAAAATGTGCGAATGAATGAATAAAGGACAAACCTAAAAATAAATGTTGCAGAAAAAAGTAATGTACATATTTCATAAAACAAGCGGATGGTTTAGTAGTTTATCCACGCATCTACCTACACGACAGATCAAAAGCAAATCGCGCGGTAATAAAAGTATGACGAAAAGCACATAAATTGGTGTTGTTAGCTTTAGCCCGACCGTTAGCCAGCTTTTGTATCGCCGTTCGATACCACACTATGTTTGTGTGATGTTAAATGTTCACATACATTTACAAATAAACACTCGCCACGTTTCGAGAAATATCTCCAACATTGACTTACTACTTTGGCCTTTACGATCATCCGACCAATGGGTCGTTCATGAGGCTTGTACCGACCACGCCGCCAAAATCTTCTAGGGTGGTCTTTTACCTACGTAGGTACTTATTCTGGTCAGCTTTTTGTCTAACATGATAACGGTTTGTTACAAAACAAATTAAAAAATTAAACCTTCGTAATCGTAATAGGTAGGGGTAGATGTGTTTTCGTGGGGTGAGCATCAGTTGACCAGTTGACCAACCAATGCAAGGCTACAGTTTCAGTACCTAATCTTTTTTATTTTTGGTGAAAACTATAGGTATGGTGTATATTTTTTTAGGGTGAGCAAAAAATTTTGTAGGGTGGGTAGTGCCCATCTCTGTTCCCTTTATCTACGCCCATGAAGAAATGTATGTAGATTCTACAACATAGAGAAAGGCTCTCGAGTGGTGAATACCCCGAGCCAAGTCCCTATATTTTTCAAAATATCTACTCAGTTCTACACTATTTTCCAGAACGTAACTCACAATCAGGTCCTAGAATAATTTTTATATTTTGTGTCAATAATAAGTTTATTTACCAAGATTTTGTTTGGCCATCGAGAGATTTATTTTTGGTGCTGAATGTATGTATTTATAACTAAATAAATAATTTAATTATATTTTAATCGGTTAGGAAGTTATAAATCCGTATAGTATTTTATTTTTCTTGGTATTTTAAGACTTGAGAAATGCGCAACGCAATGTGCATTTATTTGTAGTCGGTTCAGCGAATGATTGTTTCGACGCTTTGCTAAATAAAACGCTTTTGGCTAAACAAAGGGTGTTCTGTTTGCTTTCTGATGCTCTTTATGGCGGTTTTTATTATTGAACGAATCGGATCACCCACGAAAGCTCTCTCTGCTTTATGATCCTAACAAGATCTGCGTAAACTTACAATATAAAAAAAAAAAAAAATGATTAAGAAAAATTAAAAATTTCTGCAAATAGACTAGATTTTCTCTTTAATCTATAGATTTTTAGATGCTTCTTTAATGATGTGTCCCAAATATGTAGATAAATTTATGCAGTAGGTAAATAAAAAACAGAATTATGATTATTTAAGGGGGTGTTTAAAATATTTTTTGGAAGTAAATAAGTAATAGTGAAAACAACAAAACCTAAAGGCTATTAATTTCTTTTGGATGTTCCAACTGTTTTTATACAATATGTAAACAAGGAACATCCAATTGTCTGTAAAATCCCCTTTTCCTTCGTCACACTCTTTTACCTTACTTTATTAATTCCCTCTTTTCTTTCTCGTATGTCCTTGATAGTTGATCTTTAACCCTCAACTGTTATTATCGCATTTATTAAACTAGAGCGTATTGATGAAGGTAAAACGTAACCCCCTTAAAAAATATGAATCATTAATGACCATATCAGCTGAGGGTTGAAGATCAACTTCAACGATGAACTTATAAAAAAAAATGTATCGACAGAATTTCTATCTTTTTTTTAAATTTTATTGTGGGGATTGTTAAGTAGACATGTCGTAGTGCGTGTAATTCGATGTTAATTCGAGTTGTCTTCACTTTATCTGTGGTAAGTTTCGTGTGTGGCCCGCGAACAAAACACCTATTAATAATATGTATCATTTCGAACGCGTTCAAAGCGACCGCAGTAAATATGTCGTCCGCAAGTTTTACTGCATGGAACGGGTGCGTAATTCATGGCTTCCTTGACTCCATTAGCGCCCGAATTAGCTTACTTCATATATTTGTATTTTTTTGCAGTCTTTTGATCTTTTATGAACAACATCTTATGATAAATAAACACGAGGGTTAGAGATGCACATTAAAACATAAATTAGGGTTAATAAGAAATAAAATAGCCAACGCTTGAGCTCGTCTTTTTAATGCCAAAGCGCGTTTCCGTGTAAAGGAAGCAATCAGTTTTTCAGTCAAATAATTTTAAACACTTTTCTTTTGAAACTTCATTTAATGTCATGTTTTGCAACAATCTCGATGATTTAACGTTACAAAATAACATAAAAACTGCTAACATTGTGTTTCTCTTCCAATAAATTTGTATGATAAAAAATTACTTTTCATTATAGAGTGGAAAAGTAATTAAAACCTATGGGATAATTGCGATTGCACTATAATTTTGCTAATTTCTGCAAAAACATTATGTATTCATCTTGCCCCTTTAAAATAAGTGGTAACGGTAATAAAGTGTCAAAATTTATTTAATTGCAAGTAAGTTTTACCTTTTAAAACCTATCGCTGTTATAATAAACATGTACTTAATATTTAACGATCCTTTCTAATAAACAGTCTAAAAAATTTTTGAATCAGGTAATACTCGCATCTGATGGGTGGGTATTTATGTCATTATTTGTTTGTTTATAAGAAATTAGAATACACGTAGGTACAACACTAATAATATGCACTTTACATTAAATCAAATTACCAAACTTCAAACAGTGTACGTTGTCACGTAGGTCAAAACGCGTGCATCTGAACACATAATTTTCACTTCAACTGTAATAAGTTTTTAAAAAATTCCTTATTATGAGATAATTATAAATTTGTTTGTTTTGTTTTCCTATTTCTATGCTTAATTACTTATTATTTGTTTATATATAATTCTAATTAATTATACAGCTTTTCACAGAAAGCCACTATAATTCAACCTCGAAAAGAAAAAGTAAACAACCCCCCTTTTCATAGAATAAAAGAAAAACAAATGAAATCCCTTAACGATGTCACATTAGGAGCCAAAGTCAGTAAAAGGAGTCCGATTCACTGTAGGGGTTGTTTACAAAATATCGCGATCGTTATATCTATGGGTGTTTGTGTATGTTTTGTCAACATTTAAAATTTAAACACATGTTCGACGTGTTAGACAGTAAGGCGTCCTCTATTCCACATCGGACGGGAATTTTTAATGGAAGGGGAGCTGGAAGTGACTTAAACCACAGGATTCGCTGTGAAACATTTAGTAACCGAAGTGCGATGGATAAAGTTTTTTCTGAATTTTTCAAATAGGTATTCGAATACGTCATTCGTCATCCCTCTCGGAAGTGTGTATCGTTTTGCGGATAAAAGATAACCGAAACTAATCAAAGAGGTTTGTAAAATTTGTGATGTCTCATAATTTTGGGGAAGATACGTAATTTATAAAATTACACTTATTTTTTTGTAATTTGTAATATGATATTGCAAGTGTTTATAGTATTTATTATTATTATTGTATAAACAATTCGCGATAGCTTATGTGTACGTAAAGATTTATAAATATGTATTGAATTCAACAAAAAACGACACATTACATTATGTTATGCAGTTAATAGTTTGTTCGTTTTCAAATTTTATTGAATGTCACCTATATAGAAATAAACAATTGTCGCCTTTGTTAATTACTTGTAATAATAATTTTGTTGTTAATCAACAAATAATTATCGAGAAGTCGCTTAATAATAATTAATTACAGAAAAACAGCCGATCGTTGGGTTCTAGAGACCAAAAAAGAAGAAAAAAAAAACTTCAAAGGAAAAACGTTCCACTAAAAGCAGTCAAATGTTTTCTCCGCTTTCCCTCGAGACGTTAAACAGTTACAGTAGCCTAGATAATTTGACGGATTGTTTTTCTTGCGACTGGCTACATCACCCGTGCTACAACCCTTATTTCGGCCAAAGACACATGTACCCCTATTGTTCACATCTTTGGTTTCCGATCCCGGTCAAACTTCAGCAACCACGTCCCGAAAAACCCCCCTATTCTTACATCGCCCTCATAGCGATGGCAATCAGTTCATCCCCCAAACAAAGGCTCACATTAAGTGGAATTTACAGGTTAGTAATCGAACTAAAATACATACGAAAGCTTAATTAAGAATAAGCAGTAAACTTTGCTTTTAGATTTATAATGGACAATTTTCCTTACTATAGAGAAAACAAACAGGGTTGGCAAAATTCAATTCGACACAATTTAAGTTTGAACGATTGTTTCGTAAAAGTTCCCAGAGATAGGGTGTCTCCTGGTGGACCGGAACAAGCCGGGGGTAAGGGTAGTTATTGGATGCTGGACCCTACAGCGATTAACATGTTCGAGAAGGGAAATTACAGGAGACGGAAGACCAGGCGACAGAGGATAGCCGAATGTACGGCTAGTTTGTTTCAGGTAGATATCTAATCAATAAATAATTAATTAATTGTTGTGGGTACATTGTTTTAAGGATCAGCCGTTGCCGTTGCCGTTGCTGAGTAAAAGTTGTAGTACTCCAAGTCTATCATCGTCGTCGACGACAGAACAAATCGAAGAAACGAAATCACCGAGACCTTATCAAAAAACGAAATCAAAAAAGTCTCACTTGTTTACCATCGACAGTTTGATCAGTTCGAACGCGAACAACCAACAGCCAAATCATAAAGACGACGATTAAATTAAATAAATACAGATATTTACTTATACGTAGTTTAAGCTTTGAAGTTGAAGTTTCCTACGCTCTACCTACTACGTACATTTTGTGATCCGTGTGTAAATTATTTCTTGTAAAAATAAAGTAACAATATTCGAACTGGAAATTTTATTGCATTTCGTGTATTTTTATTACTTGTCGATGTTTGTTTACCCAATAACTCATCTATTGCCTCGTACTAATTCTAAAGAGAACTCTACAAACACTATTAAAATAAGCAAAATCGCCTTTGAAAAGGTAAATTCTAACTGCAAAGAGCCGAATTTGAAATGATACATTACATTACAACGGCAGATAATTATTTATCTAATAGTTCCGGTTTACAAAAGGTTTTCGTCTGATGGACTATAAAAGTTATTTTCATTTAAAAAAATCTTTAATTATTATTTTTATTTAATTTTATATTCTCATCGATTATTACACGATATTTTTGAGAAAGTAAGGTACATATAATTTTACTACTTTAAATCAAAAATTTTATGTAATCTGTATTTTAAATTACGAAACAATCAAATTGAGCGGTAAAAATTATTTTAAATTGAGAAAGTAAATTCTAGTGACATCTAGCAACAACGAACAATAAAGAACGTTAGATAAAACACCATCTGTAATCAAGTCATTAAAGTTTTCACTAAAGTTATTAATTTTCTTCCTAGAGGGAACCGCTATGAAGTATTCGACGGTATTGTAAATTGATTAATTAACTGTATTACCGCAGTAATTAAAAAATTATTATTAATTATTATACCACAGTGTAGAAAAAAAAAATAAATACAAAATTGCCCCTTACTGAACTGATTTTTTTATAGTTACATATTAGCCTCAGATATTAATCTACGAGACAAATTTTTTTCCGAAATAAAAGCTGCTAACAAAAAAAATATTTAATTTTGCTTCTAGCAGTAAAAAAAAAAGAAACGATTTGGCGAAATCGTGCTAAATTTTTTCTCGGTCGCAATAACGGTAACAGTAAAGTGTCACAGGCAGTATCATTTCGTCCGGCATGATTTCCCCAACCCAGGGGATGAGTCCGGCTACCATAAAGATAAAATTAATCTTGGCAAAGGGACGGGAACTGTGCGGTTTCTAATCCAACTCCCCTAATAACATTACGACGCGGCAATTGGTGCTTTTAAATATACAGGGTGTCGATAAAAAATTTAGAAAAAATATAACTATATCGCGAATCACAATTTACAATATAAATTAGGTACCTACTCGTTTCACATAAAAAATAACCAATAATCGTTCGAGTTAATTTTAAAACTCATTGTTAATTTTACGTATTAATTAGTAAATATGATCGGTTTATTGATTTACAAATAAATATTCGTGTTATTTAAAAAGCACGAGGGAAGTAGTTAGTTAGTTAGTAGTTATTCTTTTTGACGATGCCTCGTAGATTGTGTGTTTTAAACGAAGGGTCGAGAACATCGCCCTATAGTTGCTCTGACGTCTAAATCCTGGAACAATCGCACCCTTTTAATTAATTGCTTTCACTTGTAGGCCAGTACGATTGTGTTCATTTTTTATCGGTGCCTGTTCAGAACACTGCAGTGACGGCTTCAGTAAAAAGCGATAGTTCTCAGTTGAATAGCAAACCGAAAGGAAGCTTTCAGATTAGACGTATCAATTAATCAAAACTTTACTTCCTCATTAGCTATACCTACTCATTGTTGAAAGTTTTTGGTAGAATACATAGTTAAATTTTTAATTTCATTTAATTATATTTGAGGTGGTGATTTCAAATTAAAATTATTACAAGTTTGACAAAAAATAGCTAGTAGATAAATAAGTAAGTTTCATTCTGGTAGAAGTCAAATCGATTTTTATACGAAAGTTGATTCAGTAGTTGCGATAAGTACATAAATAGTGTGAGTCAGACGATGATGGTACACGGCACTGCATTCAACCCTTTATTTTTAATATTCACCCTTCGCTGTGTCGCACGACGCAAAACAAAATATTCTCATTTCCGCGAATTTTGATAGTGCAAGCGAGCATGTTTCCGTTACGACGGAGATGTTGGTCCCAAGACACCGACAACCGTAAACGTTATCTGCCTAAACGAAAAATGTAATTACTTTTTTTTTTTCTCTTCGCTAAAAAGAAATTTCCCGAATTTTCCGTCTTTTTCACATCTAAAAAATAAACTTACATAGATATAACTACTTGTAACTTGTCGTTGATTTAGGTTTAATATTTGAATACTATAGCAGTAGTTTAGGAAATTAATATCAGCTGCAGATGCCTATTTATTGTCCGTCAAAATTGGAAATTGTTCTTAAGAATTGTTTCGTACCATTTCGTCCGTTCGTGCTTCAGTCGAAAGGGTAGGTAATTATTATTGTTTAGAAAGTGCGGAAAGCCTAATGTTTACGTCGTTTCAACTTGCTCAGAACTAGAGATATTTCGACAATCGACCGTCAAATTGTTGTTGTTCTAATTAGTGTTTACTGCAATCAGACATGCAATCACCGACGTTTTGCCGATATAATACCTAAACACTTCTTGCTGATCGAAACAATCGTTCCTGCATCGTTGCGTTTGTAAAAACATCCCTTCCTCGAAAAATTATTACAACTGAGATTAACCATTAACGATATTTGAGATAGGTAGGTAGTATTAGGTAGGTATTTGAAAAGGCCATAAATATAATATGTATAAGGTGGGTAAATGTAGGTAGCTATTTTTCACTGTTGATTCGCAATTCGATTTGTATTCCGTTTGCGATGAGAATGATCGATGACACGGCGATAAACTTAAAGTTTACGGAGGTCAAACGTCATGAGTAAAAATGCTTCCGCTTGACATTCCAATTTCTTAGACCATGATTTACCGTTTTCGGGATAAAATTCAAAGAATAATAAATTTTAATACTTATTGTTTATTTTCCCACTAGCTTCTTTTTATAAAATGTGATTACACTTATAATACCTAACATTTGTTTAATTTATTTAATAACCTCGAAGATATTCTTGAAGATATCACAAAAATATTTGTATATTAAATTAAAATCATTTTTAATGCATCGACGACCACAAATCATCCCTGCAAAACAATGGATTTTACGTACACTGAAACGTCTCTGCAGACAAAATGGTTCGTTCGTCGAGAGCCTTATAATTTGTTGGTCCCAAACGTCATTGGGACGGTAACGACGCGACGTACCGCAGTTACTAAATCCGGCTATGATAGCTTTATGACGGTCTTGAGGGGTCAACTAATAGCTAATATCTTACTCGAAGACAACAGCAAATATAAAAAAATACCTATATAAAGGACTTCGGATTTCGTCCTCAGGGAAGACAGTTGGAAAACCGACTAACTGTGCTATTTCTGAGAAATATTTCGATTATGTACCTTTTAGAGAATAGCCTCAAGTGTTGGAAAAGAATTTTGTTGGGGAACGACAAACGGCCAGGAAGATATATGTACCTAAAGGCGTCAACTGAATTATAGGCCCTTAAAGGACTAATTTACTGGGGCGCGATAAATCGAAAACCCATCAATTTAAACGGTCTCTTCAAGATATAGGTACCTATACATAGATACCTACCCATACTACTCTACGTTTAGGTATATACTACTTTCTTCAGGGACTTAAGAAGAAGGTAACTTTGTTACCGAAAAGTACTTGGGGCGTTTAGTGGGCTACAACCCCGGTCTTCCCCTTTTAAAATCCGGTCCTGTGTTGTTTAATCAAAATTATTTTAGCGTTTTATTGTTACTTCGTAGGTATGCTTTTAATATTTGGTGGTGGTGTTTACAACAACACATGGTAACGGCGTTTTAGGCGTCCCACCCCCGTCCGTCCGTGCCACCCCGGTTCTCGGACCGTTGTTGCTAACAGTCTCGACTCGAAATATACGATCCTTGGCATATACTCATAACGTGAGTCTGCTCGGCGACGAACATGCAATGCAGCCATAACATTTTATGTCGACTGCCTCCGGTTCTTACGTAGAAGAGAACGAATGGACGCATGCAACAGCAGCACACGACCGGGACGCCGCGCCGCACCGCGCAGCGACGCTTCGCGTCCGCAGGGGATCAAACGACGTCGTCGCCACAACTGTTAAGCTCTCAATGAAAATCTGAGGCAACAGGAAATATTCCTGTTTAGCTACTGGTTGTTGTTAGCGTTTATATGTCGATGTTGTCGCTCTCGCGCTAGCGTCGCTTTTCTACTCGATGGACTCGATTATTTATCAGTCGTGTCGACACGATTATCCGTAAATATAAGAAAACAAAAAAAAAATAAAAAAGAGATTGGAATTAACCTATCGTTAGTGGTAGTATTTTGCAGATGGTCGTTAAAAATATCGACGTGATTAAAACCAAGAGTGAGAAATTCATGTTGGAATGAGGAGAGTAAAAATGTTTTAATTTTAGATATAACGACGACTAGTAAGTCGAAAGCGGGATCTGCAGTAATAAATATGTAGATTACCATTGTTAGGGGCGCACTTACCCACCTAGTTCGGGTACACCGTGTGAAAAGTGCTTAATTATAAAGTTCTAAATCGGTACGAACACGTTTCGTTAATTTAAATGAATTTCCATTCCAATTTAATCGGTCGTTCGTTAATTTTCCGCCAAGAGACCCGGCCCGGCCTGCTGCTGGTGCTGGGTGCAAATAAGTGGAAAAATTGTTTTTGTCGATTTTTTGAGCACATTCGAGCATTTTTAATTAAACACGTTACCTACCTACCCGAATCTTTCTCTCCCTTTCTTTCTCGCACCCTGCTTCTCTCTTACCTATTACAAGCTAAAAGTATCTACTGATAACGGGTTAAGCTATGTAGATAAAGCACTTGATCCAGAACTTCATTCGAGTAGGTACCAGTCTCGTTTCAACTTACAACTTGCATCCCCGTACCGCCCTCAATCGTACGAAACTTAAACTGAAATCATCTCTCGACCTTTTCGCTCGTAGCTCACGGTTTCTTTTTACTTTTCTAAAACTTCTTCATACGTTGTAGAGAAATTACGAAACCAATTAGGTAAGTAAGGCAAGACAGGGCAAATAAGGTCTGCCTTTATTTATATCGTCTCCTCTCAGAATTTTTAAGAAATTCGTAAACAGTACAGTACCACTCATAAAATTTCAGAGTTCCTATATTTTTATAGCTCAAACAAAACGAAATATACTCAAAAAAAGTCCTTTCACTTTCAAAAAACGTTTAATTTTCAGCTCCCGTGAAAGAAATTCATGCAGTTGAGGTAATAAAACGTGTAATGAGAAGGTAGGTAGTAAAGATGTAGACGGTAACTTTATGTTTAGCTCAATATAAAATATCCTAACGAGAGATAAGAGAATCCACCGTTGTCGTTTCAACTTCGTGATAAAAATTTTAGTGTCTGTATTAGCGTCAATAAAGTCTATCATGATCAACATGCTCATCAATTTTCAATAAAACCTTAAATACGAACCGTTTAGCAATTGTAAAACGGTTCTTCTAGTTCGACGTTGACTTGTACAATATTTGAAAAATTTTTGGCTATAAACAAAGTTTTCGGCTCTCAGACGGTTTTATGACCCTTTTAACGACTTCAGTAACATCGGCAATAAATAACAAAAAATATTTCTACAAGTTTACAATGATTAAATTTTAAGAAAGAATCGTAATAACAAACAAATTCAATTCGTTTGTTTATTACGTTTGGTGTTTGTTTTACAAATTGAGGGACGATAAACAACCTGTTAAGCTGCGGTTATAGTTCTACTTCTAGGATATCAAATATTCAGAAGAAGCTCAATCGTGTATTAAACAAAATTGCCAAAAGATGATGGCCCATTTGTTTATAAACTTTAGTAGGGGTTGGGGTTAGATATTGTAGCGAACGCGAGCGTGCTTGTGTGCGACCGGGTACGCTTGTATGCGTTGCCGGCCGGCTCGACTAGCCAAGGCCGGTATCGGCAGTGTGCGCTGTATTTGTGTACGTGTGTTCCGTACCTGTCTTCTAGGAAAGTAAATGATTAAGCGGTTCGCTGAAAACGTAAACAATGTAAACAGACTTTTCAAGATTGTTCCATGATGCTATAAAAGTGGAAAGACGTTCGACAGTGAGTCTGTAATAAATTGACAGTGACAGTGACAGTGGTAACATCGGAAATAAGTCGACAGTGTTAAAAGTGAAGAGACAAATAAATAGAGACGCGCATATAAGTGAGAGTTGCAAATAAATGGAAATCTAAGTATATATAAATTGTGTTCCTGTACTTAAATCTTGTAAATAAAAATTTAATAAACCCACGAACATTACAATATGGAAAGCTACAAGTAACAGTGATAAAACTATCGCATATATGTAAGATAAAGAAAACGAATTGGGATAGCACCTTTTTCCGATTTTTCATCCAAATGGCACTATTGCGTGTTAAAGTGGAACAACAACACAACACGACGAGGTAAACAGTCGACAGAGAGCAGAGGTAGAGCCTTCAACAGGGCGCACTTGTAACTTACTTTCACTAGGTAGGTAAACATTTTAATTGTTTTACAGCTCCCGATGATTCCGGAAGATTATCGGACATGGACATGTAAAATAATAATTAAGTTTTGCAATGCAAATGGGCAGTGATTTATAATGCGATCTATAATTAAAAAAAGTTACGAAATGGCATGGTTCCCTTAACGACTTAATGCCCCGATTGCGATTCAGATAAAAATAATTAGACCGACTCCAAGCACCAAATTACACCTTTTACGGCCGCTTTATGTCCTCTCTAATTTTTTATTCAAATAAGAAAACGAATCGCTGCCCATGCTGGTACCGCTAACGAAAACACATTAATGCTGACATTGACATGAGCCCTTGTTAATCAAATGCTACACTCGCACCAGGGGTGTACAATATTTCAGCTTCCTTAACAAACAGCTTCCAGAACAGAAAACCTAGTGGAAATTAGGACAACTTTTAGGTCAAAATAAGAACAATTTTTAGGTCATTGATTGAGTCGGGAAATTACTGAAAATGGTCCTGGTGGTCCAAGTCCAAAAGATCAAAAGTCTTTTTGTATGCTGTGACTATAGACCACGTGGGTAATCTGTTTCTTTAGTAGGAAAAGAGAGGAATACTTTTCCCATTCGTTCCCCAGGACGTTGATATACACTCATACGGGCGGGGTGTAGCACGTAAGTAAGTCGGTAACACTATTCTCGTACGTAAGAAGATGGAGGAGGAGGAGGAGGAGGGTGGACGACGAGTGCATAGGGCAAAGAAGAAGAAGAAGAAGAAGAAGGAAGTAAATGAAGAGCCCGGCAGTAAACACGTTAAGCTAGTGCTGTCATCATAAATTCCGCAAGGTAAGAAAACGCTAATCTAGCGGACAAATTTATGGCGACTGTAGAGTCGCCTGAAGGACTAATATATCAGACGCGTGTATAGACATGTAAATACAATGCACGAGTGCATGTATTTTCCTCATTTCCATGACAATCGGGACCGATGTTGTTCGACGCCGTGGACATAATGGAACGAACATCTGCATTTTGCATATAAGCACACACACACACACACGTTCACGCCGAATCGAATGAGGAAAACTCTTGTCTGCCGAATGCGGCACTGGCGCGACGCGACACGACGCGACGCGTGATAAAAAGCACGTCAAACATTTCAATTTCCTCGAAAACGGATTTTTATTCCGTCCTTACCGCGACCAAAACGAACAGCTAACTACGTAAGTACATGTATTACCTACACCACGTACTACATACGTACCTGTATAATAGACGAGCAACAACAGAGATAATTTTTGAGGAAAGAAAAATAACAAGATTCTGATGGAGTGTGTTATGCACGGATAGAAAGGAAAACAGAGCCGCTGACGTGCGAGGCCCTCAAGCCGCCCTACACTGGCTCTAATTTATGCAAGGAAATTGTACCTTTTCAGTGACAGCAAAGGAAGCCTTGACAGTAAATTAATTTCCACATTCGGTACCGCTGGGACGTCCCCAACAACTTAAAACCCAACTTATGCTAATGCTCGCGTGCAAAAAAGTTTTCTGATTTACTTGACACTTGTATCATTCATTCCGTCGAGTGACAGGCTCCAGATTCGGTTCCTGTCTATGTCTACTACCACACTACTACCGACTACCATATTTTCAACAGATTTTTATAAATCAAACCGATATATTTTTTTTTATACCTAATCAGGAGAGGAGAAAGTGTTTCAATTTGTATTTTTCTTTTTAATTAACGCCCTATATTCTCATCATTTGGCTTTATGTGTTCATTATTAGCCTCGTCTTCCCTAATGCAATTTTTTATAAATAAACAAAATCGGTTAGCATCTAATATTAGTTATAATCATCTCTATCGGTTCAAGTAGGTAGAGACGATTAAGATTGACGTTCATTGTGTATCATAAGTGTTAAATCAATGGGGTGTGTAACAACATTTAACGACTCCCAAGTACAGATACTTGCAACAACGACGATAACAGTCTGCACTGCACTGCTGCTGGCATGTAATGTAGGTAGGGTAGCTTTAGTGGTGGAAAGCATAACAGTGTTACCGATCGGGGCGATTTAACTTTTCATACTTGTGCTTTAAGCAGGATTTACGGGGCGCAAAGGGTAATTTAATAAGCAATTATTGGCTAAAGCATCGCCTAACTGCCTTTATCGCACCTAATCCCGAGAGCGGCTGCCTCTATAATACCTATACCTATTCGAGGGGGTGGGTGGTTTTTGGTATTCTTTGACGATCCCGCGACCTGTTTTATTTTCAAAAACCATTAAGTAGGGACATTGTCAGAAAACCATTTTGCTGAAAATGCGCCTTTGAATTATTATTACTAACACACTCTGTTTGCAGATTAGGTACTTCTCAACAAGTATTAAAGGTTGTTGGCTGCCCTCAAAGTTGGGAAAGATTTTTCCCTTTTTTCCTTTCATATTTTGTCATCTGTATTTGTATTTTCATTTTCATCTCAACATCTGCGTCCTAGTTTATTGGTCACATCGGTGTTACAGAGTTTTAGTTACGTAACAGATCGAGCAATAAATTTTGGTTGGTGGGTATTTGCCCGAGAACATTTAATAATCTGTGTGTACCCATGTTTTATTGCACGGATCAGTAAACAGGGGTAAGTCCTATTTCGCTGGCCATTGTATCGCCGTTGTTTCGGTGACCGCAGTGCGCATTTTGAGACATTGCATTTGCTTTAATTGCGCGCAATAAGCAGTTGTTACAATCGTCATGGCTATCGCCTACCTACACTCGTGTGCTTGTTAATATGTATTCCGCCAATATTGGGATGTTACAGACGCCAAATCGAACCATTACGGCCGTTAAATTGCCTCGTACTAACCAATAACTGTTGATCAAATTATCCTACAAGTGCGTTTAATATTCCCACAATAGGTAACGTGATGGTCTTTTAAAAATCCATTATTAAAAAAGTATTCTATTGATTTAAACGTTTGACTAAAAATAATAAGCCAAAGATAATCTGGATTCGATTACGTGAATGGAAGCGAAACTGGATTATTTATTATCCTTGATTATCCATAATTTAGTTTTTTGATATTTATATGATTCAGTTTCAGTTTTGAATTTCTATAATAATTCCCATGATAATTTAAAATTTCGATACTTTTTAGAGTTTTGAGTTAGTGGACTTGTTGAAAGTTGTGCCGGAAAAGTGGCGCATGTTGAACGTCGCGTAGCGTCGAGTGAAAGAATCGTTTCTAGTCGTTTAATGTAGCTTCATTCGCGTCGTCGTCCCTTAGCCATCAAAAGCAGTTCCACGCCACACTACGCCACGCCACCAGTACCGGAACTTCACCCCAAACGGAAACTGGCTCCCAGCCATTCCATGCATCTTCTGTCCGTTTTGCTTTTATTCCTCTCTTACATGCATTAAGAAGTTGGACGTGGTCGTATCACGTATACTCTCAACTCACGACATTATCAGACTCCCGAATCCCGAATCCCGAGTCCCGGCTCATGCCGCTCTCAATGGATCGGATAAATGGTTGCCATTAATGACAAAGCGTTAATTGCACATTTAAGAGAAGCACTTTATAAAGATCCGCCAACCACTTGGTTTAATTACGAAACGTTAAAAGAAATACAACTACGTTTGCCATCGTTGTTACTAAGTCCACTTTTACCATACATCTTTCTATTTCTTGGGGGGTAAAAACATTCACTAAAACGATATCAATTTTTGAAACTAATTATTTTATTTTAAATGAGTTACTTCAATAATTACAATTTTTTTGGAAAAATTTTAATTTCGAATGTTCCTCTAAAGGTGAAATAATTTAAGCATGTTTTAAAATCCGGGTTAAAAGTTGTGTAGTTTTTATTAATTAACCTGCTTCACAATTACCCCATTACTACTGTAGCGAACGCGATCGTGCTTGTGTGCGACCGGGTACACTTGTATGCGTTGCCGGCCGGCTCGACGAGCCAAGGCCGGTGTCGGCAGTGTGCGTTGTATTTGTGTACGTGTGTCCCGTACCTGCTTCCTAAGAAAGCAATTAGCCGTTCGCCGAAAATGTAAACAATCTTTCGAATATTCCAGACTTTTTCTCGATTGTTTTATGATTCTATAAAAGTGGGAAGACGTTCGACAGTTAGTTAGTAATAAACTGACAGTGACAGTGGTAACATCGGAAATAAATCGACAGTATTAGAAGTGAAGAGACAAATAAATAGAGACGCGCATTTAAGTAAGTGTTGTAAATAAATAGTTACCTAAGTGTATATAAATTGTATTCCTGTACTTAGTCTTATAAATAAAATTTTAATAAACCCACGAACACTACACTACATTAGCCCTGCATTACCCTATTTTTTTTCGAATTTTTATTAAGTATTATCTATACTTTTAGGTTTATAGCCGGTTTAAATTCGAGAATGAGTTATAAAAACGATATCATCATTTAATGATACATTTTTATTAGTAAGTGATACCTACCTACCCGCTAAATGTTTAGTAGCTTATTTAGGGGCAGTTAACGTACATTTATGATGAACAAAATAAAATAAAATAACATTTCGTTTGTACGATAAATGTAGACGAGCAAATTTGGGCTTTTCAACAATTTTCTGTTTTTGAGAACTATGAACAACTGCAATGAGAGACGTAGAGGAAGATACAGAACACAAGGAAAATCGTTATCACTTAAATAATGTAGAAACGCTAAGCTGCGTTTAATAGGAAGGAAGCCTGTTCTGCTACAATTTACGATAATGGTCCCTTGTATCTAGTGTAATTAAATTCCAACAATTTAGATAAGGTTTTCAACGGAGTGTATGGTTTTTTAACACGGTTAATAATTGCGAAAATGCACCGGGTTATAGTTATCTCGACGAATGCATTCGATGCACTTTAAATGAAATAGTACGTATATAGGTACCTAGTTAATTTTGCGAAATCTTATCCGAAAACAAAATGAATAAATAATACAATTTTTTTTTGTACAATAATTAAATAGAAATAAAAAAGAAACAAAACTTTATAAATAATATTTTCAAATACCTAACTTATCATTACAATATTGTTCTAGAAAAGCGGTAAGTATCTATTAAAAAAATTCTCTCGTTTTAATTTCTATTTAATAATTTGATATGTATAATGCTCACATCTATTGAGAAATTAATTCAATTTTGTTTATTTAAAGTGTTTTCTAACTTGACTTTTTGAATAATTGCGTCAATGCGTATTTGTTATTATTTATATGCATTTACAGTTACGTATTTACTTGATAAAAAACAGTAAGTCCCCATTCGTGACCTTAAGTCATTTATATAGTTGTTGTTTATTGTGTTAGACACTTTTGTCTCTTATTATTATTACATATGTTAACATGACTACATACCGAAGTGATGTGTAGTTGATTTACAAAACAAATAACGATTATAAATAAATTCATTTTCACAGTGCTTCTTTTTAGTAACAAACAAAGACTTAATAGAGGTAAGCTAAACAAAATTATTATTTATTTTTTTTAGAAAATATGAACTAATTCGGATAATTGCAGTGTATTTTAATAAAAATGAAATACTCTAACCAAGAAAACTATCGACATGGGAATATAAATTGTCAGTGCAACAAAGGTCAACCTGTTATATCCAAGATTTTTGCCTCACGAGGTTTGTAAATTGCCTACAGATATCGAAAATATTAAAATAATATTCAATTAATTAACATACATACATACTGTAATTAATTTTTCGAAAAGTCAATACCTATATAATATGAAGGCATTCTGAAAGAATTTATATTTTCAGAAAATGGTGGCCAAAATAATCATTATTTACCCAAGTTATTTTCAAAAAAAAAACAATAATATTGGGATACTTTTTAACCTTTGGCTTGCTAGTGGCAATTCTTTTATTTACGATTCATACCATGATAACGGTCCAGAATATTGATTTGTACGTGAAAGGACACAACAAAACCCAAACAACACCCCCGAAGAAGATGGAATCAAATGCTGACGCAGAATACAAACACACAACCGAAATGATACAAAGTATTTTTTACTTTTAATTTTAATTAATTGTATAAAAATCGCGGTTACTAACTATTTAACGGCGAGATTAGTAAACGACTCCGAGTAACTAGTGAACGCCACCTGTGGACATTTGCTAGTAATCGTATGTTTGTTACGCAATGAAATTTTCACAGATGGCGCTAACTGGTAGTTATCTGTTCTTATTAAAAATTCTATTAGCAATAATGTACTAAGTTTCAGATAATATGCCTACTTCAATAATAGTTAAAAGATATGCCCTGAAGATGGTTCCTCGTCAAATATGGAATGCCGAATTCCCAAAACATTCTACTCAACTTACCACTCCAGTAAATACGATAATAATTTCACACACAGCCACCCAAAATTGCAATACTTCCGCAGCTTGTGAAAAACTAATCAAATCTATACAAAGATACCACATGGAAGACAGACAGTGGTTCGATATCGGGTACAATTTTATTGTCGGAGGTGACGGTAAAGTTTATGAAGGCAGAGGATGGACCTCCGTTGGATCCCATACATTCAGGTACAACCAAAGATCGTTGGGGGTAGCGTTAACAGGCGATTTTCAAAACAAAATTCCGTACATAGGACAAATAGAAGCATGTAAGGAATTAATTAAGACGGGTGTGACGTTGGGATACGTAGAAAACAATTATACATTGTTCGGCGCTAGTCAACTTATACCTACTTTATCTCCTGGAAAAGCTTTGTTGGATGAGATGAAAACGTGGCCACACTTTTCCACAACCTTGTAATTTATACGATTGTATTCTGCTTCATTATCTCTAGTAAATTATTATTTGTAAATATGTTTCTCAAATTATTTTTAATCGACCTAACAATTTCCTTCCTGTGTAAAAATATCTTCTTTTGAGATTTTTTTTTTAATTTTCTTGCGATTCTCGGTTCAGGATAGTGCGTATGTGTATGTAGACTCACGCGTGTTATCTGTGAGTATAGAAACCAGCTAATTCCGGGTAAAAGCTTCTCAATATTTACCCAGAAAGTCGTATAAGAGACCCAGCAAATGGTTGTTCAGTGCCGGCGAAAGCAGAATGTCGTTAATGTACGAAAACATGTCGAGCGAACAATCCACGATTCAAGTTTCGATTGCGCTCAGGGTGATGCTGAGTCAGGCCGACGCCGGAGACGCCGACGCCATCAGCCACCACCCTCTATCTGCCCGTCGACGCCGCTCTCCGCGCCACCGTCGTCACGATAACAAGCTCCTTCTACGGCTGGAGATGTTTGAGATAGAATTTTCGAGTATTTGCCACTTCAGACTATTTATCATTGCCATTGGTTCGTTGGAGCAGTTTCCTATATGTACACGTACATATATACAGGGTGTCCCTTTACTGGTGGATAATAACCTTTCGACTGATGCGTCTGGGAGACTCGAGCGACATCCAGAATCAACGGCGGTTTCAGTCTTGGCATTGGGTTACTTAAACGACACCCTGTTTGTATCCTCAATTTTTAGCCTCAACATCAGGAATGTTTGTTACCGTATGAATACAAAACAGACTTTCTTCTAGACCCATTTCTAATAATATCTTTTTCCTTTGTAAAGTGCAGCAAATTCGAAATTGGGTTTCTAATTCTCTCTCTGTGCCCAATTTACGATAGAGCTGTTGGAGGATGGGAACAATGAAAGCAACAACAAGTGTCTGGATTGATGCGATGCTGTGTAGATAGAACGTATGCAAAATGTGTCTCATTGGTATCGAATCTTGTGTAAATTTAGCTGCCGCGCCGTAAAGTGATTGAATGAGTCGTTAGCAACGCAAGCAACAACAATCCCGTTCGGTCTTGTATGCAGTTTGTATAATAAATTAAACATCCGCACTCAAACTATTTATTCCAAGAGACAATGCGGGGGTGAGTTATGAAGATATGAAGATATCCAAAGAGGGTGGTGCACCCCAAGTCGCATGAAATAGTTCATGAAGAATATTAGACAATGTATCAATCTATTTTTAAGAATTTCCCAGAAAGTTATTCAATTTCCTTAACAGTTTCAGCATAAATTTTCCCAGTGAAATTCTGCTAGTTTTTCATATAAAAAATTGTTAATTCCTGAGTTTACATTACTGCATAAAGTGCTTTCCTGTCGATTGAGTTTATTATTTAGATAAGGATAGTATTTTATCCTAAGGAAACATTTCGAGTAGTCCTTTTCGTCATCGTAAAGGGGCCTTGCTTCATCCTCGTCCTTAATGGGATTGTATTCGAAAAACGTAACATAAATACACTTTTTTTTTGGGTCTTCTCGCCGACACAGGCTGAAGCAGTAGCAGCATCAGCCAGTAGTATCATCGTAATTCCAACGCTACGTTAAACAACAACAACAGAGTCGTTGCCGCCCGTAAAGCTGCGGTCTTTTATTATGTCAGCGCAAACAAGAAATAGTGGCTGGCCTAATGCGCCCTTATCCAGCAGTTTCGGGAAATATTTGCTTTGATGTTATGCCCTTCTAACCGAAATTCTTGGCTGACTTGTCGTTTTTTTCTCTTTTTTTCAAATGAAATTACGAGACAATGTAGCCATACAATCAAAGGCGGTCGTCTTTCGAAATGGTTTTTTGAACAAAAGAAAACCTAAATCACAAGAAACGAGGTGACAATATGAAGACTAAAATAACTAGTAATAATAGGGGGACGGATAAAAGCCGGAAGCGGTCCGGGCAAAAAAAAAATAAGGACAATGTTTTTTTATGTTGTTAATACTCGTTCGCGACAAAATTTAAAGTTATGAACTAAATACAATTAGGGCGACGAAGGTGGAAAACTGGAAAGATAAGTGAAGTGTACACCAAAGAGCAGAAGGGTTTGCCATTTAATTACATAATTAAACAATTCTTTTTAGTTTTAAAAAACTTTAATGTGAAAATTAACCCCTTGACATGCGCATTGTAACTTAAACTATAGATACGTATAAAAACGTCTGTAGATATTATAGAGTCGTATATTTCACCCTAATCAATTCGGTTCCAGCTTGGTGTGGTGGAGTATAACGTAATATGTTGGCATGTGTGCGATACGCATCTAAGCAAACGGTCATAAATTCTCAAGTCCATCTCTGTACTGATTCACCACCCGCCGGCCATCAATTCCACCGCCAACCGATAAAATTTAATCTAAAACCGAAAATTGTGCCGTTTCGACCCTTGTCGGGGGCGGCGACGCGACGCGGGGACGGCGCGGCGGTCGTAAAATTTGCCGTCGCGCATAACTCAGAGATGTAAACTTTATTACTTTTCGTGTTTTATGTATCTATACGTACTACGTTGTACACAACATCATCATCTCTGTATTCTAATAAAAGACACTATTTTCTGCACTAACGATAAGATAACCTTATCATTTTCACGACAAAACAACTATCACGATTTTTTAATTTATAAAAAAAATATTAAAGGTGCATAGGTACCTTTTACATACGGTGTGTTCTTCTTTATGTTTATTTGCAATAAATTTAAACGATAACAATTTATCTACTTGGCAACCTTTTATTTATGTTATGGTTCGCTCCAAGATTTTTTACCATCTCGAAATGCGAGCTGCATCTCGTATATATTCGGTATATGGATGGATGGATGCATTCGAGTAGGTGACTTTTTGTCATGTCTAAAGTTTGTAAACATGTTGTTGAAGGAAAATGCTGGTACATGGGATGTTATTTGTTGTGTTACTTTTTCCATGCTAGACAGTGACCATGTGCCATGGATCTGGATGAAGAAATGGAAAGAAGAGGAAGTCGAAATAGATCGATATTTTAAGATAAAGAACTTGCACCAACTCGACTTTCCTCTTCCATAAAACTGTGGGCAACAAAATCTCCCCTAAAGTTCTTTCGAATGAGAATAACCAACAGAAAACGTTCGGCTTTTGTTCTATTCAAATAAAAGAATTTAGTATTGAGAATAATTAATGATTTTCGAAATACAATTTTAGAAATATAAAATAATAATCATTTTTATAGGCTGTTTTTTTCCTGCCATATAGTTAACGGGTGTGCATGTATTGTCAGGACGCAAGGTCGAGAAGAAAAAAATGTGTTCGCTGTCGCCACGACAGAGGCAATCAAAAAGAGAGAAAAGAAAAAATCCCGGACTTGTAGCTCATCATCCATCACTTTCTGTCTCGATTGTAATCGTTGCGGTGAGAACAAGGGACCGGGAAACAACCAATATTCTCGAATATTAATCAGGATGACTGGAAATTTTTAAAGAGAGCGTACAAATTGTTCGATAAGTTCTCGATTTAATATCAGTGAAAAGGCGAAGTTTGCGTGGCTTATATTTTCGACTAAAATTTCTTTTTCGACGTGCTATGAAAAGATTGTTATTCTAACTTTTAAAAAACCGTTACGTAGAAGATAACAATTAATTATTTTTAAAGTTTTAATGTCTTAAAACAAGAATCTTTAATAGATACGAGTAAATAAGTAATAAAGTACAAAAGGAAGTGGAGGGTGGTGTTTTTATTTCGAAGTCGTTTATGCCTTTTCTCTAGAGTAAGCTACAGTTTGCATTTATCATTTGGTAAAGCGGTATAGTGCGGTGCGGCGCGTCGCGGCGCTGAGAGCGTGTTACGAAAAGTGAACGAGCGAAAAGGACGCCGCGCCGCGCCGCGCCGCGTTACGCCACGCCAGCCAGAGCAAAAGCAGGAGCAGCAGCAACTCCGCCTCCCGCGCTATACCCAACACGTATAAGGGAAGAAAAATAAAGTGTAATTTTCACGAGAAGATAAATACGGGTAGAAAGAAAAAGAGCTGCAACAAGAGCGCGACGGCCTAATCCGGCGTAAGACGCGGGCGCAATTTATTTAAGCACTTGTCGCGTATTAAAGCTCTTTGCTGTTTCGTGAGAACGGACGTGCTACACGACCATTATCGACCTGGAACACGCACGAATGCTCGAAAAATAATATAATGTACGACCAAACATCGGGGATTTACCCCATTTATTTATTTCGTACACTAGTATAAGATGCGAAACGAAAAAAAGCGTTTGTTAATGTAATGTAATTAGCAGCTAGTCATTAATATGATCATTCATAAGACAATTTCTTAAAGCTACCCGAAAATTATTTACATATTTATAGATACATGAATTCTATGGATTTCTGTATTTTGGCCCAGAAAAGATTTTTGTCGTTTTCTAAAAGTCATTTAGAAAAAGATTTCAATTTCCAATACGTGCGTGAGGTAGGTAGAATTGCCTGGTTGTCTCGTTAACCGTTTGTTGAATTGTCGCCGTAGTCGTTGATTAGAGGGAAGCTCGAGTGCAAGCTCGTGCCCGTGCTACGATCACTAATCGTCGCTAATCATTTTCGACTGATGCCGTCGAAGCGTACCGAACCGAACACGTCAAACGAACCGTACATCAACGTCCCTTTAGCTCCTGCACTTGTCAAACTTATTCAATGATAATAACAAACTATATGTCGTCTACATCTATGTTACATCATTCCAAAATAAATTCAGAAAAAATATGGAATGTCATTCTGAAAACTGTACCTATCTAGTTTTGTTTCCTATAAAAGTATTGTAATGCGAATTTGGGACAGCTTGTGTAGACGTTTAACGTAGTGAAAACGACGGGAGTTCTCGTATTCCCACGGGGATTCAGCGGGACAGTGGGAGCCATTTCCCCACCCACAAATCGAAAAATGAGCTGTTGCTCTTAGAGGGAATACGAGAAGCGAAACAGAGAGCAGTCGCTGACGGTATGGATGGTATCGAATCGTCGAAGAATTCATAAAAGGGGTAATTGTGGCTGACAAACTACTTATACCCGGATAAATTTTAAATATGAATAAACAACTTTGTCATCAGAAAAATATTACTTAATAAATTGACTTGATAGGTACCAATAGATTATACCTACAGGAAGAAACAACAGGAGAAGTAAGGATTCGTGTTGAGGTTGATTATTTCGTTTTTGACAAATTTGCTCAATTGATGGAAGACAATGATTGAGAAAAATTAAGTTTAGAAAATAAATGGATGTGAGATTTTTCATATGAGCCTTTTTGGACCTTTCGATTAATAGACTGACGTAACATTGATCGTGGACAATCTGAAAATAAATGCTTCCATAGCCTGGATTAAAACGTCAGGCTAGAGCATGATTATCTTCCCTCATTTACAATCACTGGGAAGATCCCTAAAATCTCTGACGTTGAAAGAGATTTTGTGATTTTTACGAATAAGTTTTTGAAAATTCTTTCGTTCAAATCGTATAGTAAATAGATAATAAAGGAGAAAGGAAAGTAGGGACGTACGTAAATGTGATGTGACCAAAAGATTATCAAGTACCTAAATCCAACCGCATCGGCTTAGCTGATATACGTACCGGTTATGGAAACAATGCATCCCTTAATAAGCATAGAGGCTGACGTTTCCGATATACCGACACGCACGCGTTCGCGATAGATATTCCCATACACGGATGTGTGTTCCGTTACAATAGGGTTCTGCCCCATTTACTTCCACATACGCAATACAATTGATCCGACCAAAGATTAGCCATCGGCGTTATCTACATAATGAACTACTGGCACCGTGAATTGTGCACCGTACACCCGTACACATTCGACCTCATCCACGCCAGGCGTATCTTGTTGTGCTTATCTATGACGTAATTAGCACGTCCCAACCAACAATGCCCTTTGCAAAGGTAGGCGGAGTACTAATTAACACTTGCCGATGTTTTAAAGCACCCCCTGGTGCAATTCTGATACCTACCTACCTATAATACGTGTATGTCGATCTTCATAATTATTATCGTCAAACCACCACCTCCACTCTTGCCGTTCGTCCCTTCAATAAATTCAATCGATGACGATGGCGTGATAAAAAATATAAGAAGTAGGTACATAAGTCGAATTAATTAATTAATTAATGAATAATTGTTGTTCTACTTTGTAACAATCTCTGAGGATGTCTTCCACAACTGTCGATGAAACGTTGGATTGAAAGGCAAGAGTCATCAACTTATTTATTAATTATAATGAGAAGTAATTTTTTGTGTTTAGTAAAAAGAAAATCAATTTGTAACGACGTTGACGATAACGCTGGCGTTGGAAAGCGTTTAAAACGGGGCGAAGGACATAAAGGGTAAATTGTTATTTATCTAAACTAATTAGTGTTAAACTAACGTGGACAGTGGAGAGTGGAGAGTGTTAGTGGGTGACGGGAATGTGTGTGACGGACGTTGGCAAACTCATTACCGTCCGGTTACGATCACCCAATAATGCGACAATTGCAATCCGTGAGCATTAACGATTTTATCGCTGATAAGTTTCACCTGCGGCCTGCCGGTCCGCTCTAATTTCGTATTAATAATGGGATTTAATGAGGTTTTGCTAATGGTCTATTCAAATCGCCAGTTTTCGCGTCAATCACTACACAACGTACATCCATAGATTATGGCTAGTATTCGGTAAAATAATAATCGAAAAATTACTTCTTCAGCAAAATGCGCAACAACTAAATTGCCATTACGAAACAAAGGAACATTTTTTTTTAAAAATGCATTGTAATTTGAATTTGAATATGTGTAGATTTTTGCGTGTTAGGTAATAAATAACAAAAACTTCTTTTTTTTTTTTGTTTAAAAGTCATTAAACTTCAACTTGTGGACTTCCCAATGTTGAATTTGCGTTTAATAATCGTCTTTAACGTGCCACCACCGTCATAATCGCCGTCTCTTCGCATCCCATTAGAAGACAATTAACACGAGACACCGGTTGTATTAGTGACAATCGCGAATAGAGTACAATATAATAGTCGACACCGGTGGAGTACACTCGATCTTCCTACTCTATTTCTCTTCCTCTATCTACCGTCTTCCCTGCTTATGTACCGTACGTAATATGTATAGCGAATGCGGTAACGTTCTGGTCTTGTTATAAATTATGAGAAATAATAGCAATTAGCTTAAAATTCAGCAGTCGCTTCCGTAACAGTCTTTGTAATTTAATGAACCACTTGATGTAAAACAGATGCAGCGTTCGTTCGGTCGTTCACGTTTGTTCGTTAAACGTCTCTATCGATTTCTATCGTGAACTGAACTCAACTCTGTGAGGTACAAGTATAATTTCACCAGATTCTATTAAAACACTAATAGTCAACTAAAATTTCGACCAAACTCCTTATTTGACGACATCCAAAAAAGCCCAAGAACGATGACTCTGAAGGCTGAAAATACGAACAAGTTTTGGTTCCTAAGGAATAATAGTAAAATCTGTTTTGCTGAAGGAGTGAAGGTAACGTAATAACGTAGGAAGATAATTGAAAAAAGAGCATAAGAAATAAGGAGTGACGTAAATAGAGCGAGATCAGAGATATATGTACATAGGTGAGGTACACGATTGCCACTTGGATTTTCTTATATGGAGCACTCTAGCGAAGATGTCTAATCCCCTCGAATTCTATTTGCTGTCAGGAGCAACAGTTTACATCCAAGTCGCCTGCCTGCCTGCCTGCCTGCCTTGCCGTCTCGTCTGTGTAATCCCCAGCAAGTTGTTAGCGCCCGACAAGAAAATCCTTTCGAATTTCACGTGTCCGACACTTTCTATGATAGGGTTTAATCTGAAAGAAACTTATCCGGCAATCCGAAACCAACCACCGGGGAACTGCACTACCTAACAAGTATCACAAAAAATCAACTTGTTGAACGTTAGCCAAGTATAATCAGTAAATCAGCGTTTTCAAACAGAAGTACATATTAGGTAGGTACATCAAAATGAACTGTTATCAGTTTTATAAACCTTGATCTGCACATATTAGCAAAGTAAAACTTCAGCTCAAGTCAGCTATGACACGTTTGCCTTTTTGTAGAAAAATCTATCCTTGGCAAAAGGGCTTTTACGTCTTTGTTAAGCTTCCTACAAGTAAACACACTCTTACATATATGTATGTATATAATACGATCCAGAAAAAGTGATGATATCGAGAAAACGCTTTGATGAACGACGTGCTCTTAGAAAGTTATATTGTTCAGAAAGTTGCTTCGATAGGTATACGAAATCCTTTTGATGCGCCGAGGAGTACCTATTACCGCTCCCTCAATTACCCATCGTAAGGGCTGATTCGAACAAAATTTCCATCCCTAAACGTAAATATATTTATTTTTCGATCTTTCTTTCAAATTACCCTTGTTTTTTATTTATAGTAATCAATGTTATGAAATAAATTGATAACGATCGTCGCTAAAAGTATTCGGTTAAGTAATATTTTTTCAAACCATGACCCTTTCATGAAAACCGATTATTCCCCTCGCCGAAAGAAGCAGCAACAATGACGCGTGTGTATTTTCTTGTGTGGCGTCGCGACGCCGAGAGATGGATGGCCCTTTTGTTGCGCCCTATTGCCGAAGAGGATTTATCTGCAGGAGGCGATCATCCCTTTGGCGTCCGTGGGGCGATTGTTCGCGTCGAGCGTGTCGAATCCGCAATTTTTCTTGCTTTAATTAAACGTCTTCGGCACTTTTGTTTCCTGCTTGCGTCGTTGTCGTTAACAAAAGAGAAGCTTTTTACTATCCGACAAAAGAACCGAAATTATCAATTTCATTCTCAATATGTACCTACCTACCTACCCAGTCATAATTGAATCGTTTCTGAATACTCGTCATCGTAGCAATATTTGCAGTTTTTGGTCGTCGATACGTAATTCAATTATTGACGTGAAACTGACCTGCTGCTGGCTATCGACTTCGTATTCTCTCAAGAAAATTCGACCGTTCGCTCTTTAGATGGTTAATTTAATTGGATAGTTTGCTAGCTAGTGCGCTTCATGCAATCGTAGTTGTATCAGTTGAAGCGCTTTTCTCAAGTTCACGTCTTGTTGGCCAACCGACCCTATTTCATCCTGTTCGAAATCGAAAATGGTCCTTATGGTTCATCTACCATTCGACTTGTAGACGGCAGGATTATTAAGGAACATATGTATACTGCTCATTACAATAATTTTTTATTCGTTTTATAAAAACAAGAGCGTAAAACTTTAATAGGTACACTTGAGTTTTGTTCCTTCAGAACTTTAGATAAGGCTCTTTAAGCTACCATGTGGTTCCTTCTTGTCCAGGAGGCAGGAAGGGTGAGTTGTTGACGATGCCGTTGCTGCTGCGGTCGACTTCCCGAATAAATGGGCAAAGTTTTAAGTGAATAACGAATATAATAGAGGTCCGTTGCCGACGACCTGGAGCGGGCAACTTCGAGGCCGGGGTGAATAATAGACAAGTTTAGGATTCCGCCACAGTTTAGCACAACAAAATGCCACAGGTTGGGTTAAAGTATGGAAATGGACTAGAGCTTTTGGAAAGTAAGTATATTTGAAAAAGTGTAGAAAACTTTAAAGTTCTTCCTGTTCTGCTCCTGATATTCCATTAGGTACCTACTCTATAAATATATGTATGATAAAGCCGTTTAGGTGTGAAAGAGATAAAAAAAAAGAAAAACAAATTTCGTTTCGTTAATATTTTAGACGAGACACTTCATTTTCAAACAGTTTTCTAACCGTCTTAACGCAAAGCCTCTGGGATAAGATATAATGGTGCATTTCAAACAATTTTATTCGCGTAGACGTAGACGTAGCAGATGGAAAAGAAAACAGTTGGATGATACGTACTTAGTCAGTCGCGGCGTATTCTTGCGACTGCAAAGCGCGAGGTTGCTCTGAAATCTTTATTAAAGAAGCTCCCTAAGTCCCGCTTGGATCGGCTCTTCGAATACGATACGGACGAGGATCTAGCGAACGAAATGCGCCTTGCAAAAACACAATGAAAAATTGAAATCATCCCTCCGTTAAAACTCGCTCGCTTTTTTCGTTTCACCGCATCTTTATCAAAAATGCATTCGTATTATAAATTACGTTGTCGAAAATTTACCATTTTCTTTAGTTCAGGGGTATTCCGGATTATGATCGGATCTTGATCAAATATTCCTTATTAGAATCTAGCATCCATTTTGATCATACTTCAAGTAAATCTAATCCAAATCGGTTCCAAATTAATTTAAGTTAAGACATATTTTTTGTATTTTTTTTTAAGTTTCTATGATAAGGGCAAAAAGCTTTTGTTAATTTGAACATTCCAGTAGGTATTATTTTCCATAATGACAGTTCCCTTTTCTTCGATTTGACGTAGTGGAAACAAACATTGACGATGACGGAGGCGCCCTTAGCGTCGGATTATTTCCGTGGCACGTAACGTACTCTTTTTTCGTCGAAAGAAAGTTCGTTAGGAAACGTTAGCCATAGCATCGTACTTGTGTACGTGCTGGCGAATGCCACAAATTAACATACAACAGTCGCCCATACACGTTCCTGATGCATCAAACATTAGACTGCATCCGGGAACTGCACCGCAAAATCCCTTTTAAAATTCAGACGAGTTCGAGTTTGTCGCAAGACGACCGTGACTGTCTTTTGAACAAGCAAACGTAACGAATAGAGAGTGTGAAAGGGAAAAATTTCTGCCTACACTGCACTTTTTAATAAATTTTTGCAACCAACTTTTCACCGCATCGTGAACAGAAAGACAATACGATATTATGACTGAATAAAGTCAAAATACGATAAAATAAAATAATTTTATATGTGGTCATTATGGGGATAAACAATCAATTTTGTTATATGAGTCGTAAAACTTTTGGTTCATTTAAAACCCTACATACAATGTCATATATATTACGCAGAGCCGCCGCTCAATTTACATATAAGCATTCACGAATGCAATTTATTTTGGCAACGGGACATATTCGTCACTTGCATATCCGGAGGGTCGGTACATTTTTTTTTACACGTCACGTACGATGATAACGTGATAAAGGGCCACGTTTGGTAGTCAACAACGACCAAAAAAAAAAAAAAAATAGGTACCTAACGAATGAATACCAATGCGTCACAATTTCCGGAAAACTGTATGTAAATATGAATTTTTATTTACAGTAGGAACGCGATCAGAAAAAAATTGTCATTAGATTAAAATGGCCTGGATTAGTGAAATGACACGTAAGCACTTAGGCCTTCTATTCTCGATTAGACAATTAGTTTCCCAAAAATGACCGCCCTGTAGGATACGGAATTCTCAGTCAATTCTCTATGTCTTTGATTGAATCCCTTTTCACTGTAAGATACCTCAATGTCTTCGTTATGACGTCATTGTAAACACTGGACGTTTGTAACTGTACAGGAAATATTAGGCAAATATTATCCCATTTTAGTTAACACATAAATCTAATCTAAAGAGAATCATCGTCTTTCGAGTGCATCGCCTTAGTGCACACACAGTAGATAAATCCGGCGTTCGATTAACATAAGGAGCTTTTGTCTAAAGCCGTTAATGTCTTCATTTCAAACAGACGAAGCTCTGGATCGCGAACAGCCAGGGGAACGGGAAACAGACACAGAGAGTGGAGGGAAGAAGGGAATAGAAGGAATAAGAGATCGGTTTAAACTGCGAGAAGCTCAACGTGCACCGCCCACCCTCTCTCTCGCGACCCCAACCCAATGATGGGAAATAAAAAGATTGCTTCTTACTGAGATAAAGCCTTCGGACGTCTCATTTCATGAACGCTATCTTTCTTTCTTTTGCTCTCCTTCTCTCTCTCTCTCTATTTCTATCATTCGCATTCCTTTCTTCGTCTATTAAAGGACGTTTGTTTAATTTATAAATGGTAATGTGTCGCTCTCTGTCCCTTATCCTGCTCGTGACGTTATGTTAGATTATTTTGACTTTGAATTAAGGGTCTGCATGGAGAGGACAAGCTGACGGGTGACAAATGGTAATTTATTTTGCATAACGAGCATTCGCAAGAATTTTAAACATCACCAGATTTTAATCAATACTTTTACACTCGAACTTCCATCTGTGCAAAATCGATTAAACAAGACAAGAATTAATAAAGAAATACAATAACTAGAAAGTATGTATATTGTGGTCAAATATTTGTTTTCAACAGGAGAAGAACAACGAGAATTATAAAGCATCAAATGAAGTAACTGTTTTGTTAAAGGTTGCGAAATTAGATTTGTTTCGTAGAGCAATAGAAGCTAACAACGAACCAGACTTCTTTGTACACTGTAGATTAAGTGGATTCAACGTTAATTACAAGCTTTCAATTTGACGGTGTTTCTGTCTAATAGACGGATTTAAAGGATAAAACTACACTTTCAATGAGAAAGTGGATGAATAACAACTTGACGCTTTACAAAATCTTTTTAGAAAAGTCGCTTATAAAACAATAAATAAATACATATAGGTATTAACATATTAAATGTTAAGTTAGATAAGAACGTTATTCGTTTTGGAATTTACTTTGTCTGAAGCTTTATGGTTTATCGCCCCGTTTTCCTTTGCGTCGAGTAAATCGCTCGCTTTTTCCATTCATTTGTATGAAAGCTTCTTTGTGCACCCTGAGCCCAGCTACCAGCTGGACCGCCTAACTTTCGCGGGATAAGCCCCGTCGGATTCTCCTTTTCGAAAGCGGTTACTTTTGGGATAGGTACCTACTTGAATGAAATGCGACCATTCCATTCCATTCCATTCCCTTTATTTCTTCACTTAGGGCGTCCACAAAGGGAAACTTTTTCATTTACTCAAATTTTCCTTTTCCACTTCACGTTGCTTTGATTAGGTGAATTTTAGGATTAGGTACGTGCTTCAAAAAGAAAACGAAGCCCTTTATATGTAGATATTGTACATATAGATAGGTACCTACGATGCGAAACTGAAAACTATTTTTAAAATAATTTTCAATACAATTAATTCCTACTTTGATAAAATGCAACGAAGCTTCTTCTAGTGACGAGATATTAGTTTGGTTATTGAATCGGTTCGTTAGTAGATCCGCATTTCCGTCACAAACTACACAGTGTTTATATGACTGATGGAAAGGATATTATCGATGATGTTGGCGTGTTCCGTATGTACGAGTATATGCAAATGTTCGACGTCTAAGTTTGGAATTAGTGATCTGTTTCTTGGAAGGATTAGGGTACGCGGGCGGGCGTGCTAGACGCGATAAGAACAACGGGAAAGGACGTAATTTGCACACGTACGGGGAGACTAGACTCCCTGATCCCTGCTCCCTGTTCCCTGCTAACAGATACATACACTGATTTGGGGTTTTAATAGGAAGTTCGATCTTTCCTTCGTGAAAGGTTAGAGAGCGTTCTCGGAAACTTGGCCCAACGATAATAATTAAACGACCGTACTAACTATAGGCACCTACACAAACAGAACTGTTAAGTACCTACAGCAGTTGATTTTTTATTCATTTATTGAAAGTCTTGTGTAGATTTGTATAAACAGGCATGTTTTTGTGCAGGTGGAGTTCGACGTCCTTTTTCGACAAAACCCGTTGAAATTTTAATCCAAGAAGGATGACGATAAAAGGACGAAAAGGTTTTGAAGGACATTGTTATTGTGTGAAAAGATTGAAGGGTCGAAATAAGTGATACAATACCCATGAGAATCGAGCAAAGGTGGCGAAGTAGCCCCTACTTCACTCACTTACCAAAATCGAATTAACTTTCAAAGACTTGCGATAAAAATAATTTGCTTCCGTACAATACAAAGAAACGGAATTGTAGCTCCGTAACATTTCTGTTCCAAGTGGTTTTTAAATTTTGAAAATAAAATAGTCGAAAAATATATACTTATATTAAATCTCAAAAATTACCAAATGTAGTAAAAGCCGTCAGTCTCTACTTATTTATGTTCCTGTACCTATACGATCGAGCAACAGAGCAAAGTATTTTCTCCTCTTTAAAAGTACGGCGAATGTTCCGAATCAGCAGTTTTATTTTCGCTCGGAATTTTCGCAGTTTATTTAACAGGTTGGGCAAACAGCACCAGCGGCAGAGTTGTTCAAGTTAACTCATCTTTTACATGGATTCGTCGAGAGCTAACGAGAGCGAACGAGCGCAGGTAGCTACATTGAAAAATTCGCGGCTTAATTCGTTACGTAAACAGCGTAATCTGCAGCAATAAAAGTACACAAGAAGTCTCGCAGTTGGTACCGCTAACGCCGAAACGCTATAGCGTCGAGTCGACGCGAGTCGAATCGCGTCGCGTCGCGTTGCGCCGCGCAGCGCCGTCTCACGTCACGTCGTTTCTCCACAAGTCAGTTCCTTTTAAATGAGCCAATACTTTTGACTTTTGGCTGAGCTGACTCTGAACGAGAAGTGAAATAAATTAAAGCACTTGACGAATAGGGAGCTCTTGGGTAAACGTGATTGTTTACTCAACACCCACTCTATACCTACATACATTAGATTTAAAATAGATCGGTCCTTTTGTCCCTTTAGACTGGACCTTTCCAATGCACACAAAAGGAGCGAAGGGACCAGGACGATTTTGCAAGAAATGCGTTCACGAAACACCTTTTTAATGATGTACCAAACGTGACGACATGTTTAGTTTCTTCTTTTACGTGTATTTTTTCCCTTTTCTTTTGTTGAACTCGGTTACGATGACGTAAAAAAAGACGACGCAATATACCTAATTTTATTACTGAGAGATAAAGAACCTTTTATAATTATTACCGAATAATAAAACAGCATTAAAGAGCCAGGGCACACGTTATTTAACCAACTTTATTTATTTAAATAAAAACAAATAATTCTAGTATGTAATTCGATTCGGAAAACTATAAATTATCTTCTCCGGTCTTGTCGTTTTATTCAAATTACCTAGTCAAATAAAATAAATGTTTATCGATATTTTCGTTGGTGGTGCAGCATCACGTCGCATCGCGTCGCGCCCTGTTCTAAATCGGTCGTTCCTTTTTCCCGAACAAACCTGACAGCAATCAACGACAACAAACGAACGAACAAACGAGCGTTCCCTAACGAATGAAAATTTCTTTTCCATATTACGAATGCGACGCACGTAATTTTCAAATTTGCATTGTGTTGATGTGGTCTACGGTCTACCAATGTACCTACCCACCCACCTACCTACCTACCTACCCAGTAGTTACGGTAGCTACCACACTACGGTTCGGTATACGAGTCGTAAATTAGGACCTGAACAAGGACTAGTGGGGTTGACGGGAAAGAGAGAGAAGAGCGAAAGGGTGGATTCTGATGTGGAATACACGACAGGGAACAATACGACGCGATGCGATATGATGCGAACGAGCAAGCGGCAAGATTAGCTCTCGCGAGATATGACAGTTTATAAGGATAAGCACTTAATAGTCTGTGGCATGAGAGAAATGACGAAGCCTGGGATAAAGCGGCCCGTACTTGGCACGGAAATTAAAAATGTACTACGTAACATCTACATTCGTATATTCACGTGCATATACCTACGTAAATACACCTAAACATTCAGAGGGTGAACAGTAAAATTAAACAAAGGATGTCACCTGCGGACGAACAAAAGAAAAGAAAGCGTCACTTACGAGTGCATGAAGGAGGACGTTATCTTAGGGTGAATAAAATTAAAATTAAAACTGGTATTTTATGTTTTATACCAAAGAAAAATTAAAGTGCGTTTCGTAGACTACCCAAAAGAAAGAAGGTTTTAAATAATGGCGGCAGCTCCTGTGGGATTATCCTTCGATATTCCATCAAGCTGATGCGATCCAAAGCCAACGGCAATGGCAATGGCGACAAAACTGCAAAGGAACGGTTCCAATTAATCTCGACGGCATCGGCAGCTGAGAAGTTTCAGACTTCGTTTTATCATCGAAAAGTTTTAAAATGGCTCGAGCGATGTCGAAAAGGAAATATTTTTTCCTTTTGCTGCGCGCAAAGTTCTCGCCAAATAGCCCTTCCTTCCATTTCTCCCCCATCCGTTCGCTCGGCGCTGTGGAACGAAAATATTGTTCGATCAACTTTTAAGAGTTCCAATTGCGGCGAACTTGTTGATAGCAGAGACGCAGCCAGACTCGACCAGTCCTCGGGTATTATAAGGCGACTTGAGCACCTTTCAAATTGATCTTGATCGCTAATCCCGACGTAATAGCGATGTCGTTCAATCTAAAAACTTCCATCGAATGCACTTTTCCAGAGTTAGAGTTAGTTCTCTCGGCACGGTTGCTGATGCTGGTTCTTGCCATCAGAGTTTTCAAACTGACCCCTGTCGAACTTTCAACAACTTATTGCTGGATACCTACTATTAAAATCGATTAACTAACTGTTGTATTGGACTTACAACAGGCAAAATATTCTCTCTTTCTTTGGTCGCAGCTATCGATTGATTGTTTCGGGTACGGATAAGCAGAGTAACTAGCGAACGAAAAGCCCCCCATTAGAAATCTAAATCCAACAAATTTCGTCCCGCTTTCAAGAATAACAATGGCTCCAGACGACAGGAGCTTGCATACCTCCAGGAGTTTCGAGGCGAGCACGCTCGTCCGGACCATTGTTCCCCCTATTCCTGTCGGAGACGGGGGAAATGACGACCCTGCTGGCTCTGCTGCTGCACAGGACTGGTAGGTACGGTACGTCTTTTGAATAATACAACTAACTGACTGCTTCTAAAGGCATTCAACAAGTCTACGACGTCCGGAAGAGCTACAGAATGGAACGATCGTTGCTTGGAGTGAGAGAAGGAGTAAGCGAGACAGCGTCTTCTCATTCCTACTACTGACTGTTGAACTGAACAAGGCGCGCCGTGATAACAAAACCGGAAACTCGAGTCAACGAAGAAATTCCTGGGGAGCTATTGCTATCGTCAGCGCGACCGACGCGTTCCCTTTCGTTCCATTCAATGCCAAATGTCTACTTGATGCTTTGTTAGAAAGGATTATTATGCAAGGGTGGTCGTTTCCTTATTTAATCACCAACATTTTCCACTTGGCCAATCACCAACACCATTACTGTTACTAATTACCAAAACTTCACAACAGGGCATTCCTCACTAACTAATGATAGATATTTGTACACACTTCTGAGATTTCTTCAATTGTTTAACATATTTTAATGTTTTCTATCGTTCATTCAGAAGTAGGTACAGTCCCCCATTATTGAATATTACATATAAATACACTTAATGTTCGTGACAGGTATATGAAAATGGATAGAAATTGTTTTTTGATAAATTGGCTTCAAGGATTTGAATGAGGAAAGGGTTGAAATTTAAAAAAAAAAAAGGAATAAGACAGGAGAATGTCACGGTTCAGTCGAAAGCCAGAATTGTAATTCAGAAAGCCATTAATCAGGTTAAGAAATCCCAGGAATGTCTAAACATTCGCTCCTGAATAGATTGTAGCTGAGCCCCAGGATAATGCTTAGTCATTGGAGGTAATTATCGTTGGAATTTACTCCCCGACAATTCTAAAGTTTAATTACTATGATAATGGAAAGCTACAAACTATGGCACTTTATACATACATACGTAGGTATATGTAATGCAAATAGGTACCTATACCAACGTAGATATATAGAAATAAGTAAATCCAGATTGGTTTTCCATAAAACAACTATAGGTATGTACTTTAGGTCTGTGTATATAGAGATTCAAAGTTTCTACGAATAGCAGTGGCAACGTTAAAGATAAATGTTCGTCTTTTAGAACAATTATTTAACTTTATTTATAGTGATTTGGGCCCTTTTCCGAAAATGCGTTTCGTACATTTCAATTAGGTCGAGATTTATAGTCACCAGGTCGTTTAAATTAAGAATCTCATCAAAAGATGCCGCGATAAATTTGAACGGAGCGTCGCAGTTTCGACGTAATTCGTTCGTATAGAGCAATAAAATTCGGTCGTTCCGCGGAGAAACAAAGGAACGACTGCCATAGTTTTCTACATGAAATAAGAAACAACAGGAAAACTCAACTTTTAAATATGCACACACATATATGTATGTATGTATATAATTTTTCGTTACAATGTTTACAAAGACACAGTAATTTTAATATTTCTCGCTTCACTACTGGATCCGGTTTAATTTACAATCCGAATTCGCATCGCATCCAAAAATTTACATGCAAATCGCAAAACTTGTTTCGAGAAAAACATGCAGTCATCTAATGGCCTGCTTTATTTCTGTTTCCGAACTTGTATATTGTTTTCCGGATACGAAAATTGTTTACCGGTTCCTACCGAACTTGTTTATGGCTCTTTTAAACTACACAACTTCTTAATAGCACAACGCTACGTCTTTAGTCCTCTATTACTCCACCAAACTTTTTAACAAGTTCTATTTCTCTAACTCTTTAATAATAATAAGACATACGAAACTAATCATCAATGCACATGTCGGAAGTGAAACTTATTTTGTCGCTCGCGTAAATCATACGCGTCTATCATTGACTTTACGATGAGGCAGCAGTAGAATTTTTCTTTCGCTCACCCCTTCACTCAGTGGTGTCAAGAAAACGATCATCATTGAAGTAATCTTTGTCATAAACGTGAAAAAAAGTCTTTATATTTTTAATAACCTGATATTCAATGGTTATATCCTGATAATTTTTAATGCAGATAAAGACCAAGTGATCCAAGTATAATACTCAAAATGCAGAAAGATCAAGGAATGATTGTTATGTACCTATTTGATATTTTGAATTAAGTAATAAAATTAACTTTGAATGTGGTAAAGTGTAGAGAGAAAAAGTTAAGCCATTTTGTGTTATATTTCCAACAATGAAAGAACGTGAAATAACTGGATGATTTCAAAGGATCGCGATCGTAGCGATAGCAGTTGATGTTCGACAAGGAGAGAGGCTTAGAAAATCCCATAAAAGAACAATCGTTTGAGAATGAAATTTTATTGAAACTGCGTGCCTTAAATCCTCTCGGAATGGTAATAGTTCGTTCTTATACTGCCGTTCCCTTTCCGTTACAAGTTTGCATAAGAAAATTCCGATTGTCGACAAAGAACAAGTCGAACCAACTACTGCTGAGAGGAAGGTAACTTTATAACCACGAGAAGCGAAATATCGCATAAAATACAGCATTCACATTCAATGTCGAAGGCATAATAATAACACACGAATCGTATCTATAGTCGCGTAGGTAGGTAGGTACGTACACCAACATACATAGGTACATTCAAAGTTATTTAATTTTAAAGAATTCATAAAACCGAATATACGAGAACTGCTTTATTTTAACGTTACTGGCAATAAAGTTAACATTTTATCATCGTGTTCATGTTTACAATCTCAGTTTGTAAGTTACGACAACTCACGTCCTTGTCTATTTCATTTTTCTCTGGTGGACCATCAAAGTTTACTTTGATTAATACGTTACTTTCGATGTGTAATTTAATTCAAACGGTTACCGCATTACACAATACTAGACAACCTCCCGACAGTATGTACGTAGCTGGTAACTATGACGGATAAAGAGAGCTCTTGTGCTTTTTTGGTCTCCGCGTCTACCACTCACGGTTCAACTTTTTTGACTTTGGTCCGTCCATACGTGTTTAGAATGAAATGAAATTTTGATGTTTAACCGGAAGGAATGTAGGTATGTATGTTGCAAAAGCATCATTCCTAAAGTCCAATTACTGCCTGGCTGTGTTTCCAAGTTCTGTTAAGCACACACAATATTGCCGAGTTTATTGTTGGAGAAGTAATTCGAGGTGTACATACCTCTCGTTTAGGGAAGATCGTTTGCGACGATAGGACCCGCATGGGGGGCGCACGGAAACGACAAGTGCTCGGGCCCTTGGGACCTCAACTGCCGCAAACTTGCCACGGGCAGAGGCGCCAACAAAGAAACGACCTCTCAAGATCTAGTACCCATTGGACTTGGTCGGATCATCGAATGGAACAATACCGCGCGCTACTACCACTGTCCCACGTGTACTATAATAAGCGCAAAGAGCGCTCTTAGGCCACAAGTTTTCCGTATCCGGTGACACCAAATTATCTATCTCAACCCCTAAACCATCCCCTCCACGTTTGTTTCCCTTCTCGTTCCCGTCCAGTTACATTGTCCCACAGCATTTCTCACGTATTGTTTAATTAACTACGTGCAAATTACGAGAACCATGTACCGGGTCCTCAAAAATGATTTACTTTATCGACTTTTTAGAAAAAACAATTTCAACCACCCTGTAGGTATGTTTTTTTAGTTCCCTTTACAACCGTCATTCCTGTAGATATTTGAGTTAAGTTTATGATTGAACAGCCAATTGAAAACTAGACTATGCCAGGAAAAAGACGTATCTACCCTTTAAAAAACTTATTAAAGCGAACAGGGTCATACCTGTGTGCTAAAAACAGTGAGTGGAGTAATATCTACAGAACAGAACATCAGACTTGATTAAAAAACAGCTTCAAAAGCTCTGTGCTTTTCTCTCGCATATGGGCATTATACGAGAGTAAACATGTTATTTTCATTTTGTTTATTGCTGTTTCTGCAATAAAAATCGCCAAAGTACCTACTTTTATTTATTTTATGAAAAAAAAATAATAAACAATGAATTATGATTTGTTTACTTGGAACGTGTTAAATTATATGGCAACAAGTTCTTTCATTAAACCGTTCATTTAATTCGGTATTCTGAAATTCTTAATAATAACTAATGTCTATGTGGCACAAGGTGGATGATAGAAATGGCGTCGCGTTGGCACCACAATCGCTGCCAACCTTAAATCATTGAAATTACCGAGTTGCAGATGCAAAAACCACTGTACCGCATATCTTGCCGAGCAGTCTCTCTCTTACGAATGGGATGACTGTCATGGAAAAATGCGAGGGTGTAATTCTCGCCCCAACGATTACACAAACATTCTAGAAATCGCATAGTTTACCCTCTTTTGATATCAACTATTATGATTTACTGTTAATCCTGAAGGTAACCTCATTTCATTCATATTTCTTTATCTCCTTTTATGGACACATGTAGAAGGTAATTCTTTTGTATAAAATTTACAATTCGAAACAACAACAACATAGCATTGGTTGGTTCGATTTCGTCATTATTGAATTAGGTAAGTAGATTTGTTATGATTATTTGAAATGTTGTGAGAGAGATCGATTTGGAACGGGTAGAAGAAAAATATAACGGTGCAGGAATAGATATGGGCGTTTAAGTGCTAGGGGTCTTTACTAGCAATTGTCGGGACAAATTTATTCGAACGGGAGAAATTTACGGCCAAAAATACAGACGAGGTAGGCAGTTAAGGATACTCGAAACCAGTTGCCATACACTAGTTTACGACGTATAAATTTTATTCGTGAGCCGTAAAAACATAATATCATCGCTCGTATTTTACATTGCGTTTCGACAGAGGTCGAAATGGGCAATATTTGCTATTTCCTCAAAGGTTATTAAAATCTGATGCAAGCCTCTCCCTCCCCTCCCTCTTCCTACCTTCCTTCCCTTTTGCCAAACGACTCTCTCTGCCTACGGGCGATAGGTGCTTTGACCATTTTTATACGATCCTATATCAGACATAACGCACAAATCCTTTGCGAATTTCTCAATATCCTTTCAAACGAAGAGCCGATCGGAAAATAACACAAATTGCAATTTAGTCTACCCTATGTTTTTTTAAGTTTTTTTTTTTATAAAAAAATGTAATATAATAGGTGCTATTCACTTTCTAGAAAGTTTTATTGACAATTTTCTGCCCATTACTTTTGGGTTTTGGGTAGGTACTATAGAGGTATTTCTTCTCTGCGTTTCATGGAGAAGCTTATAAACAATAGATTGACTCAATAGATATTTTTGAGTTGCTAGTGTTCTCCAAAAAATAGAAAATAGGTTTAAATTTTCTTGGGAAAAAGTTCTACTTGGTTATTTATCGGTTTTTATTTAACTTCAGACGCGTTTCCGTAATAAGTACAATTCTTGCATGAACAAAGAAGTTTCTCTGTTCAGCCATTTTATCTGATTTAGTGGCTTTTATCGTTTTAGGTGCTATAATTCGTAAAAATTAAGGGATCTTTTACCGTTGAAAAGATGCATTTTCAGCGAAATTTATCGCCAGGAGCGGCCGTAAATAGCAGACTATGCGCGGCCTCGTGTTCTAAATCTTGAAACAATTTGGAATACATACAAAGAGAACGTTCCCGAGCAATAAATTAACTTTTATTTTTCAATATGCCGTAATTTTCTGAATAGAACATTCGACTATGACGTTATCTTTATTGCTTAATGCAATTTTGAATTCCCTACGTTCACTACTGCATCTCGAGCTTGATACTGTTTTAGTAGATATCTAATTCCGATTGCTAATGCAACAAATATTAACTATTAATTTTAAAATTCATCACTTCATTGTAATTCTACTTATCCGTATATTAGGTACTCGGACGAATATGTAGGTAGATACCAGGCAGAAACAAAAGGGAATTAAAATTCTTGTCCTTTTCCCAAAGGTGTCTTCGTGTCGTTTCAAGATACGAATTTGATTAATTATCTAATTAGGATCTGTTAATTTACCACCGCTACACCGCCATTGTGTTTTTCTTAACAATTGCGAGAATAAAAGCCACTGCGTCGCTTTTTGTCTGGGTTCATTAAAACCACACCATAAATCCTGTAGGAAGAGTGACGGAGTCGCGATTTTACGGCGCCATACTCGGCAAGGCATTCGTCCTTCCTGCTTCTGCTCCCCATTCTGACTATCCTTTATCGTTATTTCCTACTCTTTTGTTTTCTTTTAGTATGAAGTGCCTATCCCTTTCTTGTTCTATTCATTCCTATCACACGTCCTATCTTAATTCGTACATGCATTTTAATTGAAACATAATTAGTTCAGGTATTCCGGATTATGATTGGATCCTGATCAAATATTCCTTAGTCTGATTAGTTCCCCATGAGAATCTAGTATCGACTAAAACCCTATTACGATTCCAATACGTTGTTATCTGTGATGTGTGATGTCCTGAATTGAATCGGTAGACATTGAACGCTTAGTCTCTTTAAAATGATAATTATAATGATATGGACGTGATACCTTTCAAAAATAATTTTATCGTCGTATTATACAAATGTAAAGTGTTCTTTGTGTATGTATAATTTACACGTCAATTTGCCAAATAAATGTTGATAAGGGTTGAATGATATGTATGTATGTATGGTATATGTGATGGAATTGGCCTGAAACGGTCACGTCCTGTTCGCCTCGGTGAAGAGCAACAGCAGCAGAAGAGAAGAGAAGAGAGAAAAGTTTCGCTTTGTGATATTGTGCTGAATCGTTTCATTCGTTAATTGCGCGATCGTTACAAATGCAATTATCTCGAGCCGAGCTCTCGCTCGTTCGCTCCGTCTCTCTCATTTGTTTGCAGAACAAATAGGGAGCGATCGTCGCCAACGCTGATGCTCGACACTCTCTGTGTACTTTATGTGATTTCAATTTGAATAGCTTTCCAAATTGTTGCTGTTGATTCGGGCGACAATGCGCCGGCAGATGCCAGCGACCGACCGACCGACGACGACGTCGCCGTTACGTTGCTGCCGTCCGACGCTACAACACGACGCCGACGACGACGCTAACGCTCCCGATTAGTCGTGCAGCAAGAAGGATGCATGCACGGACCAGCGGACATAAGGGAACGTTCACTTGACAGCACTAAACAACTTCATTATGACTTTATCCCATTTTATTAATTTGGGACGGACGTCAAAGAAAAGCTCATCTGTCATTAAAACAGAGCTGCTGATGTGCAGGTTTCCATGCAAAATATAGGTCAGAGACTGGCTGGCGATGTTTATAAATGCAACGGACGCCTCCTGTAACGTATTATATTCGCCTACAATTTGAAAAACCTCGTCGTTATATGGTTTGCATACACGAACACGTAGCTCCATCTATGTGTCTAATTCATGTCTCAGCTTTGTTACTTTCGTCGTGTGCTTCCCCGTTTAATTTTTCCAAAATTGCTTTCGGTAGGTATTTAGCCTTCGCCAAGCGAAAATTCATCATCCCTTTTGCCAACAAGTAATTTAGCAAATCAAGCAAATTTTTGACAACTACTATTAATAAAACATTAGACACAAGACGCGAACGAACATTACGTACATGCATGTGCTAATACGTTCATACACGGATACGTAGACAGTGGAGATTGTGTGTATGTAGACTAATGTCAAACACAACAAAACTGCCGATGCTTGCAGAATGGAGGCATAGACTGCACAGCTTGCTTTAATCAGCGATTCGCTTCTCTCTCAGACAATCTAATTTGAATGTCATTATGATTTATAGTGGTTCCATCCTGTAATTAAAGACAACGTATGCTAATCTAATAATACGAAACGCCGCCACCCCAGCGATGTCTATGTCGGTTATTAAGGTGATAAAGAGAAAATCGTGTCATTTACATAAGATTTTCTTTTGAAATTGTTTCGTTTTTGCTATAAGTATTAATTTACCTAAAAGTTATTATTTTTTTTTTGTTGCATGCGTTGGTTTTGCAAATCGGCTCGAAGATTTTCAACAGCTATTTAGAAGTTTTGTAATTAAATGCATCGTAGTGAGTATGCGGTAATGTTGCCAGTTTTCAGGAAAAGTTCGACTTAGTTTGCTAGCCACAACTACCTGGAAACTGTTGCATCCTGGTTCCTGAGAGTATACATATGTAACTTCGTACATAATCCCGTAATTATCTGCAATTAAACTTTCCTTTTCGAGAGATGCCGGAAGTCACTACTAGATATATATTTTTTTTAAAAGTCATAAGACATAAAATCGAATTAAGTATTGCAAAACTTTCCTTTTTTATGTACAACTACTTCTTGGTTTTAAAATTAAGAACCAAATATAGTTCTATAATACGTATTATTAGGTAGTAAGAAGGAATTGTTAGTAAAAAAAAGTTGCATAATTGGTAGAAAGGAAAGTTCCGAGCATGTCGAGTAGGTTAGCGTAGAAGTTGATGATCACGAAACGAGATTATACCCGCGGGCTTATCCTTTTTACAAGGAACATAAAGCAGTGCAATAAAACTTTGTAGCTGACAAAATGCAAGAATGTAGACGAGAACGCTGAAATATTGAAGGAAGCATTTCGCAACTAGCACACGACTGACTGCATACCTTCTCTTTCGTATACGTATTGGGGTAGTAAGTACCCTACACCCTACTAAGTACGTACCTACTACCTACCGTCACTCCACGCTTCACTTCGTTCCCTTTGGTCCGACAGTAATAAAATTTTAAGCCGGCTAACTTTGATGCATCTTTTATTAGCTCTGCAAACTTTACATCCGCGTGATTCGACTCGGTCGACTCACGACGAGCCGCAAACTGTACACCCTAGACCCTACCCTGACTAGGACGAGGATATTCTATAATAAATAATAATTTTTAAAATTTTAAAACCGATATATGTAAATCCCATCTAACAAATATATTAGACGATACCCTTAAGACGCAGAGGGAGAATATACATAAAGAAGTTCGAGGAGAAGGTATATGTATAAGGAGTTATTATTCCTTTCAACGTAACTCCTAATCTGTTACTAAGTAGGCTGTAGCATTGGCCGGGGATTACCCTACCATTCTCTCACAGTATAATGTTCAATAACTATAAATTTCAGCTTTCCCCACTAGAGTTTCGGTTTAACTTAAAAATGCATCCCTAAGTCTAACAAAATCTTTACCCCTTAAACATATCTCAACATATTCATTCATTCAAGTTGTTATTCTCAACATTCCATGTTTGTACCTATACCTATCAATATTGCTTTAACATTTCAACCTACGTACCTAATTAGAGTTTAAATGTTAAGAAGAAACTTGCAGAAACCGCCTAACGCCTACATAAAACTTTGCAATGAAAACGATCATTTTACAATTGATCAGGATTTATTACATTGGAAAAGAAAAAAAAAAAAAACTAGCCACTACTTCAACTCAACGACCTCGTGCATATATGCATATTTATGTACCTATGCTAACCACCACCGACCACTAAGCTATTTCATAATAAAGGGAACTGGTTGCATGTGATATAGAGTACGTCCAACTATCCAAAGTTCTAAATAACTTGCGTCATTAGAAATTGATAAGGTAAGTAAAAATTCAAAAAATCTGAAGCAAACCGGATCCAAACCTGATGTAATTTCCACTCGGATTTACAACCCTTTCTTGGAACACATATACCGACTGATTGTGAGGCAGACTATAAAGTTAAACTTGTAGGACGCAGTCTAGCTGAGGCAACTGAGGCTGTTTTAGCTTATCTACTTGAGCATACTTTTAAAGCTCAAAGTACCTTACAATCAAAGGATTTTATAATCTAAAAAGACAGGTAAAATTCCTGTAACGTCTAAACAATTAAGGATTACAAATCCCACATTTGGAACGCGTTCTATACAATAGACACAACGAACCATAAGCCATATCCTACAACCGGTTTCGACCTATTGGGTCTCATCAGGTAGGCGCTGGCAAACACAAACCACAAGGTTCACATGAATAACGAATAAGTTTCTTTAGTTTTTAGTCAGTCTCGTTAAAGGATTTTATGATTACGTCTGCCTCAGCTAGTGGCATCCCTTAGCAATAAAACCTCCTAACCATCTTATAGTCGATAGTATTTTAAAGGGTATCTATATCTATCGCCTGGGCCTCAGTTGGTATAAGCCCTTTTTGGACACGCTGTAACTTTGAGTGACCGTAAACAATTGAAAGCGAATTATATTTATCGGTTTACTTTATGGTGTTTTCCTTTTCATTCACACAAACGAAGGTTAATATAAAACGGCACCTTTAGCAAGTTAATCTTAATAAGTAATTGTGTAACACGTCAAGCGGTACAGCAGTGAAACGGATAAGAATTAAGCGATGAATTTTGTACTAATTTTGTGTGTCATTGGACTATTTGCCAGTGCCAAGGTAGGACGATATCTATAATTACTTTAATAAATTAATTCAATACAAAGTGAAAACCTAAATTTAATTTTTGCAGGCACATTTGCCTGAAGAACTACGGAATCAATTAAGGACAATTTATTCGAGCTGCGAGGAGAAAACCAAAGTCGACAAAGAGCTAATTAAAATGTCGCACGATGGCAAGAGAACAGAAGATCCCAAGTTGAGTCAGTATTATTACTGTGTCTTGACCAAACTTGGCGTTATTGACGAACACAGCAAACTATTATTCGAGGTCGTGGACATGGACCTCTCCAAGGAACAAAAAGATAACTTACAGAAAATCGTAGACAAATGCAAAAACGAAAGGGGAAAAGACAAATACGACACTGCAAAATTACTTTTCGAATGCTATTGGAAAACCACCAGCGTTCACACTGCCGTTAAATAAACGGATCTTTTTATAAACTTGTTTACTTCTTTGAATTATATTAGATATTATTATTTAGAAAACCATTCTAACAGAACAACATTAAAATAAAATGTTAAATATGTATTATTAACGCAACAAAGTAATAAAAAAATTGTTAATGTAATTATTCAATCGATTTCTATAAAATACCTAATTATAATTTATAATAAGTATATCTATCTATGTATACAGTAGTTTATATAACAACAGATTGTTTAAAAATGTGTAAAAAAGAAACCTATCTGATTATATAAAATATATATGTAATACAGTTTTTATTTCACTCACGCATTAACGATTGTGCAAATAAGCAATTACATAAATATTTGTGTCAATTAGCCTTTCCTTTAACAACTTCCAATTGCGGTGTAATTATTTATAAAATGGCAATCCACTCGCCATTAATCAAAATAAGTCGTTTTAAACACAATACCACCATTAATATTAAAAAGTAAAAAACCTACAAATGATCAATTTAAAGAGTTCCATATTATAAGTTAATGCCTCTATTATAAAATTATATTATGACCTAGGTAATGATTTATGGCAAGTAGATTAAAACACATTTTTTTAATTTTAACTAGATGCAAAATCCACGTTACCCACCCTTCATGAAGTCAAGATGTTTCCGACTTCAACATACGCAGATATCAAACCTCTAACATTTTTAATTATTCTCGAACATTCTAAATTGTAAAACCTTTCGGGATCATCCTCGAGTTTCAATTTATTCTTTGATAAATCTCTAACAATCTGCATCTGTTAACGACTTTAGTTCTTGTACGTAACTTTTTTATATTCCATTTACGATCACTTATTGGAAATATTTAAGAAATAAATCATTGATAAAAAAAAAACGATTTTTTATAAACCGCATTCGTTTCATACCACCCCAGCGAGTCTCTTCTAACATTTGCATCGAAGTAATCGAAGTCGAGAACCATAACGGGTGTAAGGGAAGAAAAAGCTTATTTCTTTTATCTTCTTTTTGCACAGTCATCTTTGACTCTCCCTATAGCGCAATGGTTGTACTTTCGTCGGCGATTCTCGAGGGTGGATTTATGTTGCCGTTACTGCCAGGAACTATTTCGGGAATCGGGATTCGGGATTGGCGACGACGTCGATGCCGCATCGCTACACGACCACGTCCCCGAGGTGCCGTGATCCTCAAATTACAATCGAACCGTCTATGACTTGTTAAGATCGCGATCGATAAAGGGGGATGCAGGACAACTGACCAGAATAAGCACCGCAGGAAGACGATAAATAATAAGTAGTCGTTGGTCATCAATGTGACTTTATTTGGAATAAAGACTCATCTTTTTATTTCACGATTACACACACACACCGTTAGGCTTATGTTTTATTAAAAAAAAAAATATTGAACATCAAGATTTTTTTCTAGAAATCTCAGAATTTTCAACAAAAAAGTAGATACCATTAGTACATTTTTGCCACCCAGTTAATGGGCCTATTTTAAAAAATTTCTGAACAATCTTCAATCTTTTCACAGTAATTTCAACAATTTATTGTAATTTGTTTGTTCGTTGTGCCAAAAAGTTTTGAACGAATTGAAATATAGCATGAGCATTGCGATTTATTAAAATTTTCAACGATTAATTTTGTGTGTGTCACTGTAACTTTGTAAATTTTAAAATTGCATTGTATTCTTTGACTGACCGAGGGTGCGTTTGAATTATCTATGGAGCACAATTTATGTGGAAATTTAGTAAACGACCAACAGACAACCCTCGACGCGATACGGATAACAATTAATCTATAAAAGAGATAGACGTACCTACGTGCGGATAAATATATTTTCATTTGGATCTGTTTCCTAACAATCAAATTTGCCGCTCTGTCAAGTCCGTTATCTATTCCACTTTGACCGTTTTTAATTATAATCACTATTTACGAGACTATGAATCTTTTGATAAAATTTGCTAACCAAATGGATCATTGCATTTGCCATGTACGTGTAATACATTCGTAAATGTTGAAAATTCAAAACAAATAAATTACACGAAACACAGAACCCAAACATTATATTGTATAGAGGTGAGGGAGGGAACAATTTATTGAACCAAAATCCTCTTAATATGGACGCAGACAAATAAATATTTCATATTATAGGTACATATTTTAAGTACGGTACTGGAAAAGCTTGTTGGTAATAAGTTAATCTGTGCGATATGTAACCGCAATGTACCTAGACCTAGAAGGGGTAGTTGCGTCGCCGTAACCAATAGGTTTCATCTATATTTATCGGAAGGTATAATAAATAGAAGAAAACTGTCACCGTGGGCGACGCCATAGTCATAAGGTAGCAGTTAATCCGGTTCAATTACAAGTATTGTTCCACTCGTTCTAATTCTTTACCGCTAAGTGGATTAGCTACGAGCAACGTCAGACCTTGTGGTTTCCGATCTTGCACCAGAGAGAATCAACCACCTGCCACCTACTGCAGGAAATGGCCCGCTATTAACCGCTGATGGATGGCCAGGAAATGAAGCCAATCTCGCCAAAACTGCCCGCCACTACCACCTCGCTCGCGCTTACTCTAACCAACAACCCTTTATCCGTCTATCCCTTGAATCTTTGAAATTAAGACAAATTTTACATTCGATAAATAATCATTAATCGAATATCGCCAACGTCATATCAAAAACAATCTTTCAAAGTCATAAAAAGATGAGCGATTTGAATGACGTACCTATATAACCTACCCACCTCTGGAAAGGGTAGTTCGTCGTGTACGTCTACCTACGTTTATGTACGTAAATTCGATGACATACATCTCTCACGTCATTGTTTTTCGTATGTTTCATTTTCACGAGTGCCCTTCACGTCGCTATAATGTCACCATAATGTCATGACATTTTTTAAATAAACACACGCTACCACGAAAGGGACAATCAGGGACAATATTCAAAACCTAACCTAACCTTTTATGTTAATTTCGTGACATCCCTTAAGGGAATCAACCGTTTTTAAAGCGTGAACTTTACTCAAAAACACATGAGATGAGAAGTAACTATTGTTGTCTTCTCTTTTAATAAAATAAAATATAACGTTCCCACTTTCAACCCCCTTTACGATACATCTATAACTACAAAAGATCATCAGTGATAAAAAGTGGATGATTTATTTTGAAAGTTGTGGTCCTTCAACTCCAGCGACTGTAAAAAATTGCGGTTTCTTAGTCCTTGAGTAGTCGGCATTCGGAGCCGTCGACTACGATCTTTAATATAAATTATGAATGACTTGGCGGCGCAATAGCGGAACTTAAATGTTGCATGAGTAACGCCGGTTGCCGAGCAGAACAAATTAATGAAATATAAATATCGTACACTCGGAATTTAAGGGCCCAGGAACTAAGCAGAGAGCTGAACGAACAAGAAAGGAAAAGAACCATGTTAAAGAGACTTTTTACTAAGTATCAAATAAAAAACTTTCTCATCGTAAGTATCCACAATAAAATTTTCTTTTCGCGAAAACTTTAGGTACCTACTACATATTTCTATCTGATTCAGTAAATTACTTCGCCTATAGAATGTGTGAAAGAGTAACTACGAAAGGTGGTGTGATAATGTGAGAGAAAGAGAAAAACCAATAAGTTAATTTCCATATTTGTAGCGCAGTATTTCTTTAACAAATTAATCAAATGTAGAAAGGCAGTTTGAGTCGGGAAATTTCTTGACTTATTGTTAGCGACGACAGGAAAGAGTGAAAAAAGAATCATGATAATTGACTACAGTAAAAAAAAAAAAAAAACTAAAACATCGACTTAACTGTTTAAACGAATCATATAAAAAGCATCGTGCTAACCCTTCCATCAAACAAAATAATAAGGTACCTACAATAATATTTCTTTAACCGTACAAAAACTAACAAGGAATCGTTTCTAGTTTAAAAATGATTTGGTACAACTTTTTTCTTTTTGGCCGAAAAACAGTTTATAAGCACAACTAAAATTAGAGCGTTGTTAAATCCACATAATTTCCGAAATCAAGCAACAGTTTGTTTGCGAGTTAGAAATGACAGTCAGTCAGTCAGTCAGTCACAAGAGAAATTTAAACGAGAAAATGACTATGGAGAAGCTTATACACACATAGAAACAAACATGCAAGCAAGTTAAACACGCTCCAGACAGAGAGCAGTAATTTTTTATGAGTTGAGAGGGAGTTTGATGCATAGAAAAGAATCATCTGCCACCCTCTTGTCGTTTCACTGTTTCGAAGGGGAGAATTTTACAGTGGGTAATAATTTAAAAAATACAATACGTAGGTAGGTACATGAGAATAACAGTTCATTTAGTTAATGTTTTCTTGACAAGAAACCAATTTCGACTAACGATAATAATAAGTACATACCTACATATTTAAAATAAATTTTGTCTTGTCGCGATAGAATTATTAATGGAATCGGATCATAGATAAGCAAAGGAAGAAGGGTGTTAATAACGGAATCCCCGCAGTCTCCTTCAACCACTCCCTCACTCCCATCTCTTCTGGCAATATATACGGTCGTTTTACTCTCTGTAAATGACAAGTCTTCGACGCTATCAGTGCAGTCTGCTGGGGCAGCAACAGTTCGACGTTCGTGTGCTGTGGCATAACATCAGCCCTTCTGCCACCTACATGCTTCTCATAAGTGAATTACTGTTTGCTATTGCACTTGGTGGCAGCAATAATTCATGGATATGCCGGCACACGGGAGTGGTGGCGAAATGTGGTGGTGTGGCGTGGCGACTGAGAACTTGCGACAAACGAAAGGAATACCAAATACACTATCGTATTATACCTACATACATGAAAAAACTGGGAGGTGCCGATTTATTGGCTTAAAATATTCAACTTTACTACAGGAATTTACGTCATGCAATTTTTTTTTCAACTTTTATTCAAAACTTTATCGCGTTGGAGTAAGCAGTTACTAACTTGTCTTTCCCCATGATAGAAACACTCGTGTAAATAATCCTTTGACGATCATTTTAAATAAAAACAAAACGTTCCTGTTTTTGGAAGATACATGTGTAAGTAGATAGCCACGGAATTTGGAGGGGAAACGGAATATCCATCCGCCATTATTTCCCGCATCCGACGACAATCTCGGATCCCGAAATCCGGCCGCTCGTTCATGAGGCATTAGAGAAAAACTTGTAGGAATGCAGCCGTAACATATTGCTTCCGATAAGGAACGATAAAAAATAAAGAGCCACCGCCGAGCCGAGCCGAGCCGAGCCAATGAATCGCGATGAGATAGCGCGCGACACGCCAGCCACCACGTCTTCAAATCTTTTTCTTCGTCTTATTACTTTTCTTCATCTTATTCTTCCCGTTCGCGTTCATTCCCTTTCGCGCTCGCGCTACCACCACATACGGGTGTAATCTAGGGACATTACGGATCGCTCCTAATGCGCCTACTTGATTCCCACACACGAAATGAGACCACGTTATCTCCTAACGAGCACTACGAGCCGGCTTGAGATCAATCTGTGGCAATCAACAGTGTATTCCGACACGAATAGGACCTGGGTGGCAGGCTGGCTGGGTGGAGGATAGTCGAATGGGGGTTCTTCTGGTTAGGGGCGGGACATTTTTCTGCCTTCTTACTCACTACGGAGGCCTTAGCACAAACAGCAACGATTTTCCTCTATCGACCGTTATTTTAATGCTCACCGCGAGTTAATGGAAAGGAACTCTTAATTACACCGGAATTTACTGAGACCACTTACTGACTTTAAATCACCGACGCAACGCCATGACGTCAAAAAAGTTTTCGCGAAATTTATCACTTACTTGCCCATTTAAAACGGGCATAACTTTTCAAAGGGGCTAAGTAACGCTCATCTCTAGAATCATTACCCTTAAATTTTTATTTTGAAAGAGCTCTTCAAATTCTTATGCCGAACAGTTTCTACAGTACGTACCTACTTTTTTACTAAATTAATTAATTTAACGTTATATATATCTCTTAGTTGACAAAATTATAAATAGAAGGAAAACGACTTTAATCCAATATTTTCTTCGTTCTTCGTTTGAAATCATTAATACGTAACTATAATTATCCGCAATATTTTTCCTCAATAATAAAATTACCCAAGTTTTGCTATTACGCCTGGACTTTTACCATAAAATCGGTTGCTTCACTTGTACGACTTAATACTTGACGATGAATAATAATTACAAGTAAATTACCTATATCAGAATAAGAAAAGGGTTAAAGGTTTACATGACAATCCTGACTTGGCGCAATTTTCAAGGAAACTAGTACAATATAATTAACAGAGTTGCGTTCATTCCGTAACCTCTGACATGGAAACTTAAATTGCAGGATTTTGCCGTTGCAAAAGAGCACGAGATGCGAGGTCTCTCTTGGCGTACTACCAACTTGCTGTTCCGGACGTTTTTGCCTGCTCCCTGCTCCCAACCCACCCTTTCTCTCTCCCTGTTCACTCTCTTGTCCCTGTCATTTCGTTCGTTCCCGTTTACGCTGCGACATTCAGTGGAATGTTTAATTCGGTATAAACGTTTTTGTTAAACATTTACTACAATGCATCTCTATGTATGTACCCTACATTTGAACACACTGAACACTTGCTTTTCAAGTCGACTAAATTGTAATAAGTACCTACGTAAAAATTGATGGTTTGACCCAATTTTCTCATCTTTTTTCTTTTATTTCCGAAAATCAAAAACGTACAATAACTTAAAACATCGGGTAGTGAATTTGTTTAATAAGAGTGACAACTTATAATGTGTACATGTTTGTTTATTTTTTTATAGGTAATCTGTTGCAATAGATATGTATGTTGATATGTAGGACAACTTGACAATGCAATGAAATGTAATTTTTATTTACTGAGAAAGAGGCACTCAGGTAATGTATGTATAAGAACTGGGTCAAAGCATATCGATTCGAAATTGATGCTTATGTAAGTTATTGTAATGCATTTACATTAAAATAGAAACTTATTATCTTATTATTAGAAAAGTACGAACGAATTACAAGTGTAAAGTGTAAAAATTCAATTTATAGATATTAAAAAACCGTTCCGTTCAAAATTGACTTTCTATCATTACAAAAATTATTTTAATATTGTTGCAATTTGAAAATTAAAACCCGTTCGGTTTTCGATAAAATTCATCGATGTTAATTTTTAGAACGTTAGAATCGATATCAAAGAACTTTACGTTATCCTTTATGTGTGTTCCGAGGGATATTTTCGAAAGTTTTTCATACTTTTGCGCCCTTCGGCAAACAAGTTTCTACCGCTATCGATTGGAAATATTTCGCTGAAAGGAACAAAAGCGCATCGGTTATTTATTTATTTTTTTTTTTTTTTTCGCATTCTTCTTTCTATCTTTCGCTCTCTATTTCAATAACCGGCAATATATCACCCACTGTCAGTTATTGAACGTTTGAATGAATTAAGATTATTTCAAGATGAATAGTTTACGGATGCCAAAGAATTGGGGGACGGAACGAGAGAGCAGAAAAAACGAAAGGATCATCGAAATATATTTTTTACCGTAGTTTGAATATATCGGTTAAATCAGATGTATGCGCACCAATCATGTGTTAAAAAAGAAGATAATCAAATTGTCAACTCCCATCTGTGATATTATTTCTTTCGAGTTGAAATAATTCACAAAACCTTAATCAATGCTACGAAACTATGATTAAATAGGTACACGTGTTAATTTTTCATTTCACTAAAAATCAATTGAATCGGTTAATCGTTTCCTCCGAGAATTTATAAATCCCAGAAACGGTTAATTTAAAAAGGAATCTCTCAAGTCAGAAATTCCATTATAGGAGAACATTAGCAGAGGGCATGCAAAATTTGTTTTCGATTAGAAATTGAACGGAACTCAGTGACTCAGCCGGGTTCTCGTGTCGTTCTTCGTGACAAAAAAAACTTTTATCAAAATGAATCTCTTATTTAATTTGAACGACGCAACAATACGCCCTAAATGGATCGCCACTATTACTTAATAAATACCCGCAACCTGCCGCCATAATTGAGAAAATTAGAGTAAGTCGTTCGTGAATAGCTCACGTCATCATTTCGGCTTCCCTTAAATAAATAGGTACGATCTGTTACACCCAATACTTCTACTTGCTTAGGGAGTCATCCATAAAGTACGTCACACTAATTTCGTGATTTTTTTAAAGCCTCCTCCGTCCTTGTCACGCACTTGATCACACTTATAAACCCCACTCCTAGTGTGACATCACATATTTTGTAATTTTACAAATAGACATATTTTTAAGTTTTTCGTTAATAGTTTAAATTTAACATTTTTAAACTTAAATTTAGGTATGTATTAGATTTTCAAATGTGACGTATGGAAACTTAGGAGCCCTCTCACCCTTTGTCACACTTCGTCGACCCCCTCCCCCCTTAATGTCTGACGAATTTTATGGATGGTCCCTAAATAGAAAACTATAACACAATCGAATTGTTTTCTAAAACCACTTGTACGGAGTGACCCAAAATGAACCTGTGCAATATGTAAATCCTGACCAAAAAAGTTATAAAAGAAAGTCGTTCAAACTCCCAAAATATGGGCATATACAAAAAATCGCGAGGTTATAATTAAATAGCCAAAAAAGTTTGAAATTTGATCGATGTGTTAAAAGTGTAACTCGTTATCAAAAAATTTTTTAAACAAGTCTTCCTGTTAAAACTTTAGACGTATGCAAAAGACAAATAAAACTTACTATGCAGTGCCAATAACCAACAAAAATATTGAAAAATCATCTTAATTATAAAACATCTCGAGCATCAATTTCGGTCATCATCAAGCTAACAACTAATATCAATAACTTAATAATTGTGACATAAGGATACTAATATGTTATTTGTATCATAATTATTAAGTTATTGCTACCTATTATTGTAGTTGTTACCCTGATGATGACCGAGATTAATGGTCGAAATGTTGCATAATTAAAGTGACTTTAATTAAAAATTGTTTGGCAAGATTAGCTTTCATGGACTTTACCTACATATGTAGTAGGAAATGTTAAAATGTTTAAGATCACTAAAAGCTAATCTTGCCAATAACCAACGACTGTTGATGAGTCTTATTTTAATTAAGGAACGTTTCGACCGTCAATTTCGGTCTTCGTCAGGCTAATATATACATATAACACTAATAACTGTCAAAATTATTAATGTTATTATATTATGTTAGCATGACGATGACCGAAATTGACGGTCGAAACGTTGCTTAATAAAGATAAAGCTCATCAGGAGTTGCTGGTAATTGGCAAATTTAGTCTTTCTCGATTGATCATAGAATAATTTATTCATACCAACAAAATTAAAATCATAAACCTAATTGAAAGTTGAAATTTTTCTTTAAAAATTTAGTAATATCCAGTTAAATGTTATCACCCTTTTTGAAAATTGTAACCTATATATTGCAGATACATATATTTTTTGCCACCATAAAAATGAAAAAAGAAATAAATAAATAATATTTCACCCAATAAAAGTTACAAAGTTATAAAAATTTAAAAGGTTGTAAAAAGTTCCTGTTGAAGTCTAAATTATAAATAGGAGGTAATAAGAAATACATAGGGTACATGTAATAAATGTATACAAGCACATACAATACCAGTAAACGCAAGAAAAACAAAAAAATAAATCATTTGCAAAAATATTTCATAATACCTATAAAAATTATATATGTACTTATACAGATACATATTAAAAAAAGTGTAACAAATAAATAACATCTTTATAAAATGCAACTAAATCGCGATATTTGTAAATTTGTATGTATGTAAAAGTTTAATTTTGTATACAAGCATATACAAAACTAAATTTTATAAAGTATGAAATTTATGTGTGTGTGTGTGTGTGTATATATGAATTATGTATTTAGTTCTGTATACAAGCATATACAAAACTTAGTAAACCCAAGTCAAAATGTAGATGTAAAAATGTATGTAAAATTGGTGTTTAGTTCTGTATACAAGCATATACAAAACTATTGTAAAGTCTAGTAAGGGTAAAATTGTGTGTAAGTATTTGAATAATGTGTACGTATGTATGTATACGTTGTAGTTACCTGAAAAAAATAATAAATACTTCTAATTAAACCAAGTATTAATACTTTTATATACCTGTACGTAATTAAATTTGTTTGGCAAAATTGTTCAACTACCTACTTCGCCATTTTGGTTCTAAATACGTACATATACCATATATCAACTCAATATTACGAAATGAAATAACTTTGATAATTATACAAATTATACCACAAAAATAGTTGATATTACCGAACAATACGAACAAAATTAAAAGTTTAATCTTACCCAAATTGTGAATAAATAAATTAGCATCTTAAAATGGATGCAAAACCACAAACAAGATGCAGGAACGAACCTGTTCGTAAATATGACTTGCAACAACGACAAAGTAATGTCTACGTAGTAGTTGCCCATAGATATTGGAAAAATGCCTATTACAAAATTTGTAAAAATCACTCAAACAATTATTTTGGCTTAGTAAAACGATAAATTATTTCGATTTATATCCATTTTAGTTGCAATCGTTATCAGAAATAGTATATTAACAAAGATATCAACGATTAAAGACGCGGCCTCTATACGTTCTCTATGATTAAAGTACGACGTCATCATCAAGTCCACTCGGTTAGCAACAGCGCATTGTACGTGTCATTCTGTGTCGTCCTCGAAGGTGTTTGTTGGTTGTTCTGTGTTTGCCGTTATTAATACTCAAAATACTGAGTTTTAAATATTAATTGCAACAAAATAAGGTAAAAGTACATTATTTTATAATACGAACACTTTACAGTTGTGATTTAAATCTTTGTATTATCGTTAACAAAATTAGTCGAATCAATTGGTTTTCGTGCTCACCAACATGCACAAAAGCCGTGTATTGACGCCATTTTAATGTAAAGTCAATTTATTTCGAGAAATTAATAATTTCCGTACTTTTGCTAATAAAATGACTTTTACATTGGTTTTGTTGAAGTTTGTTGTCGATTTTTCGATAAATATTAGGTAAATGTGTTAAATTTTACATTACCTACGCTTGAGTACAGATATTTTACAGAAATTTTATTTAATTGCAATAACTCTAAATACTTACATGCATATAATTACGTGATTTATGTTTCTAATTGGTATTTTTAGTTCAGTTTTCTCAATATTTCTGTGAGAAAAAATTATATGCGTATTTGTGTCTATACGTGTATTTGTTATGTTATCCAAAACTTTATTTATTCATAGGTTTGTTTTATAGTAATTACCTACACACTTAAGTATTGGGTTTTGATTAGGCATAATAGCCCTAACTTTATTACTCACAAAATGTTTTTATTTCAGGTGTGGTAATTTGGAGTTGGAATATTTCGTAAATGATTCCGATTATTCAAAATATTTAAACATTTAATTTGTACCCTATTTTATACTTATTGTCTTGATATTTTTTTTTTGTTTTTTTTTTTTTTGTTTAATTATACATTATATCAGTTTTGTATACCACTTGTATATAAAACTTATCACACATTTATTTATACAACTTTCACATACATTTACACACAAAGCACACAAGTTTTGTATATGCTTGTATACAGAACTACATATTTTACATGCACTTAATAATTGTATCAGTTTTGTATACCTCTTGTATATAGAACTTGATGCAGTTATCCACATACGACACATTTATTCAAAGGCTTTTACATAAAACTTACAAGAGTTAGTAATAACTTTTGTATATGCTTTTATACAGAAGTACTTACATACTATAAGTTTTGTGTACAACATGTACGAATATAGGTACTTAAAACACATTTTTTGTAATACACCTAAGAATCAGTCACATGTTTTGTAAAATTATATAATATAAAAGGTATTGATTGGAAAGCAAGAGGCTTTCAAGTCTTGTAATTCCATCACAAACCTAACCTAACCTTACCAAACGCCAATTTTAATTAAGTACGTACTCATTTATCATTGGTTACTTCTAAGGCCCCTCAGAAAACTTTATTTTGAACTTGTATTTTTTAAACGTAAACTTTTGAAAACCCGAGCTCTAGTGTTCATAAAATAGGGGTTGGAATGTGGTGAGGGAGGGCGTTACTGTTCTTTTATCAGCTATTTAGTGAATCTCGATTCCAAAAATGATGGTTTAAGATTCCATGGTATTTACACAAAGGAAACACTAAAACCCAAAATTCTACAAAGACGGTTTAGAGACTTAAAACACGTCTCAACGCCCAGGGTGCCGTCCTCAGAGTTAGTTTCCACTTGAGGATGATACCTTGGGTATCGAAACGTATTTTAGGTTCTTATATCGCTTTTTTTTGGAATTTCAAGTTTCAGTGTTTACTTAGTTTCGTTCCACAATACAGCACTTCTAATTTTTTTGATATTGCATTAAAAAATATTTTGTTGACATGTTAAATTTCTTTTTAACATGTCTACTATTACCAAACACGTTCATACACGGAGTAGATATATATTTACGACAATTTTGAAAAGAGAACCGAGCCATTGAGTTGTCGAATAATAGCGACAGGCGTCTGCGTCCCCTCCCCCGTATAGTTATAAATAAAAAGAGACTCCCTAACGTTCCCTTGATTCTAACTTAACGAACTGCAGGAACGATTCAGTCCAAAGTAATGAGTTTGCTTTAGAAGTAACGTTGATGAATACGCGCCAGATCTACGCGTGTGCTTCGTTTACAGCTTTTAGCTATTCATGCGTCCGACCGTCTCTGTCGCGTCACTTGATTCGCGTTTACGGATATAAAGGGAACTTCCGGAATGCATCTGCAAGTACGTTCGCTATCTATAAAGACTTCGGCGGGCGTCGCGACGCACCTAAGTCTAACTGTTTTGAGCTTTCAACGGAATTACTCGTATGACAATTAATTTCATTTACAAATGATCAGAATTTTACTAAAGTCAAAATTTATCAGATTTGTTGCAAGTTGCATGAGGTAATGTGCGCACATGGATATGCATTTTGACTTGTTCGTCTTTCCATTTTTCGATAACTGTCTTCCTGCTTGAAATTCATGGAATAATTTACGTTTTCGGTTCGAAATCCTTTATTGGTGAATAGAATGCACTCACGTCTATATTCTAAATGTAGACGTCTTTCTAATAGAATATATTTACAAGGCATGACTTTCGTTGAAAGTGCCAGTTTGTGTCATTCCAGATAGAAAATAGCCAACAGTTTAACAACCAAGTACCACTCGTTTGCAATCAAGATATTCATAAATGGAACGCGATTGATTGTCATTCAAAAAACTGTTGCTTACGGTAGCATTTTCGACCGCGTAAATTCTCGTCGTTCCAAACGGGTCGAGTCAAGTCGTGGTGACTATTGATTTTAATGCAGTAATTCAGCCCATTCAGAAGTTTAGCTGACATCAGCTGGCAGTACGTTGTTCGATATTGACATGTGAAATGCCAATTTAACGACAACGTGTTGGATTCCCTTTCCATGTTTTAGTACTTTACTTACGGTTGTTACATTTAATTAATTTTTTTTTCATGTCTTTGTTTTTAAAAGGGATATCATCCAGCGTTTACTCAATTATTCCATTTGTTGTTTTACTACATATTATCTACACTAGATTCTCTCTTTCTCTGGTCTACAATCACTCACTATGAAGCGTTGTCGGTATACACGCACATTGTGACTTTATTTTGCGTTACATTCCGTGATAAGTGAGTTAAAAATTCCACGCGAATAATTAATCGCGCGTTAGATGGGAAAGCGATGTATCCTTTCCCCCTTATCCTGCACGATCTTTAAATGGAAAAGTCCTAACTGATAAACATTTGCATAAACCAATTAGACTTCCCCGTGATTCTTAACGATCAAATCTACATCGTATAATAAGAAGGAAACCACCGCAATTCATATTTAAATGCACACTTATAGTATGGACTCTGTAGAGGTTATTATTTAGTTTAATGAAACCTTGATAACATTTACTTAGTTAAAACTAACTAAAAGAATTAGGTTTACCGTAATGGTCAGTTATGATTGGGGTGACCACTTTTATTTTAACAATGCCATAAATTAATTAGGCCTCACAACCAGTTAAATTATGTATTTGGAATAGGAACAGTTCACTTTCAAATCACTAGGAGGTTTAAAAAGTGTAGGTCAAATCTGGTTAGCAAATTAAATTAATGCAGTGGCGCAGCACCCTAACCTAACCTAAAAGTCCTTAGATTTGCTATGTCCTTCAGAAAGCGTTCTTATAATAAATAAGCAAATGTACTTTAGTGTTAACCAAAATCGACGGCAATCGTTATTTTTTACGAAATCTGCATCATGTCTAAAGATAGATTGATGGTAAACCTTGAAAGTGTCTGAACTTGTAGGGCGATTTGTTCGATACACTCTTTTTGTTTGCGTTGTGTGATTGATGGGGTTGCCGTTTTCGGTGTTATGTTCGAAATAATTCGGGGATGACACATGGGCTATCTATAAACGACTTACCTTGATACTGCGCTGCCAAAATTTACGGCACCTCATTTGTCCACTTCCTGATAGGCGACACGCGTCCCGTGGTAGGACTGTGATTACGAAAATTATGAATTTTTATCAAGGACACACCCGCGATACAATCACTGCCTCCTGTTTTCATTACCGCTAATCGTCACAAACAGAAAAACGCACTTAATAAAATGATTCACTATATTTTCGGTAGCTTGAGAACCAACTAAATTTGTTGTTGTTGCTTATTTTGAGAAAATTTCAATATTTACAAAATACGATTCTAATAAATTTGAGGATCTGTTGGTAACTAACTGATAACACTATCTCTCAATAATATATGTACGTGTATTACCTATATAGGTTTATGCACGTATAAATCACGGTTTGAGTGGTAGCAATAATGCCTTTAATGCATCGGGGGAAATACCGGCTTTCGGAGTGTCATCGCGCTCCCTTTCACTTCCTTTTAGTGATTGACAACCACTTAGATGCCTGAAAAAAAAATTACCAGCGTTGCGCATTTAGATTTCGTCTCTTTAATTTAAACTTGAATTTGTTAAATGGAATTTCAACATTGACGTTTAAAATTTTTTAATTGCTCATTTTTAGTGTTCATATTTAACCTAACCTAACCAAGTTTAAAGAAAAACTTTAGTATCTATCTATATTTTATGGATCTAAACGCGGCAGCAGACCAAACGACTGCACTATGTAAATATAAAACATAATCCGCAGGAAGAGAGAATTTTTTATTATAATTTCTTCTTCTATCTTTCGGTGGCATTTTAATAAATAATAATATGTAATATCTATGAAATACGTTCGTCATCGCTGACAAACTATTCGCTCGCGTCATCGAGATGGCTTTTGCTTTGACGACAGGGCTAAAATTAACGACGAAATCACGCGAATTCTCCAATATTATTAGGGCTCGGAACTCCAATCATTAATTTTGTGCAAAGAATGTCAGCCGCAGCAGCTTCCTCTGTCCTTGGAATTGTAGCGTATTCCATAATTAATGCGGTCGGAATTATGGTCGTTCGAGACCGTTCCCCGCACAGTCCACCCCGGCCCGACCCGACCCGACCCCTGTCTTTTCTCCTGTCAACAATATAAATTTTCAACCAACTGCCGAAAACTTGAAGTATTTTCAATGTAGCTCAGCGCGTCTTGTTTTGCTTGCCTCGTTGTTATTGCGGCGCGAAATCGACGATCGCCGCGACGTCGATGTCGACGTCACGAGTGACGACGGAAAGTACTTCAATTCCCTTTTGTCTTGTGCTTAATGTAGTTGGAACTATGCGAGGTCTCCGCACCCCCGACGACTCGAAGTTTAAATGGGGCGGTGACATTCTCCGCTGCCTGCGTTCGGAAATACCAAGTGATTAATAAGTGCTCTGTTTACGGTCTCTTCCGAGGCTTTTGTGCTGATTTATTGGCGGCACCGAGGTCGCTTTTCAACCAAATTAAAAGGCTTCGATCAACAGTTTGTCCTAAACGAATCCTCGCGTTACTCATAGTCAAACCTTTTTAAATTTCCACTCAATTACTTAATCATAATTGTCACTTCGACCTTGCCATTTATAATCTGTTGTCAGTTCTGATCTTTCGATTTCCACAAGTGAAATTCGAAAAGATTTAAGAATTTATTGTGGATCGACATCAGGTGTCTGTTAATTTTTGCAAAAAAGAAACTTTGTGTGTACAGGCTTGCAAATTAGCAACAAAAGGGTATAAGCGTTCGTCTGTTGCAGTTTATCGTCGTCCCAATTTACATTTCGCCAGTTTACGTCCACCATAATCCACATCCTCGGCAACAGATTGTACCGTATGAGGGCGCAGTCAATCATTCCAAAACGACCTTTCCAACTTATGCATACATGGAAGCTGTTCGTGAATGTTTCATAAACAAACTCTACTTTCTTGTAGGTATATAAATATATACAAGGCGACACACGACCGTTTAAATTTCCTCAAATCTTTCGCCCGATAGTATGTAAATAATTTCTTTGTCATCAAAACTCATTGAAGATATACTTTAATTGGTATTTAATTTAGTTAATAGTTGATATCGGTTGTTTGACTTGAATTGCATTGTGTAAATAATTTCTTGTGGTAACGAGGAATGATTTATTCTTAAAGGAATTTTGGTTCTTCTTGTAAAATGTTTGTGTGTCACTCTGTATGTATTCGTCGACTGCTTCACCATCGACGGCATTACTGCCACCTATTGCTCTTTATTTTCCCAATTTCGGCGTTCGTCGTGACTGGTTGCTCCCGACGGCGAAGATGGGGCCAATAAAGTTCCGACGTGATCCCAATGCGATCCCGCGGACTCGCCAGGAATTCTAAACGGCAACAGGTCTCGTCGCGTTCTCACACCGCGCCGCGCCGCGCCGCACCACGCCGCGTCGTTTCTGCTTTTCTGCCGTAGTCGTCGTAGGTATTGTAGCTGATATTTGCCACGCGCTATCCGCAATGAATTTAGATTGTAATTTTCTTTAACCGTCCTCAGTAGGTACCTACTGCTGCAACCTACTTCCCCTATCACCTCTTCTGTTACCCTTTACTGCCTCTAATCTCCCTTCGTTGCAACATACGAGTAAGTATAGATAGGTAAACATTTCGAATTCGAAAAACGGAACTCGTTTCGAACTAATATTACTTTCACAATAATTTCCCACTCTCTATACAATTCGTTATTTTCCTTTCGAAAAGAATTGCTAAGAAACCAATAAAGACGATAGAGATTAGTAGCGCTACGTACCTAATAAATAAAAAAAAAATTGTAGAATGTTACACACGACGCGACTTTGACACAGAAAACTCTCTGCTTGACTTCAAAAACAACACTTGGCGTTTCCAAATAAGACGTCGCGAAGTCTCTTTTTAATGAAAATGTGCCCTTTGAAGGAAGAGAGTGAGAATTAAACGGAACGATCGGAAATTTAAAATACTCGCCAGACTGGCGAAGTCAACGTTTTAATAATGTCACCTCTGAAGTAGTAATTGTTTTTGGATTGCGTTTCCGTGTTTGTCTTGTGCTAATTTAAGGCTATTCCAAGTGGCGTTTCACTTCACATCAAGACACTGAGGCAATAAGAGCCGGAGAATGTGAAAGCAATCGATTGGAAAATTGCACACTCGCACAAATCTTTTCCAAGTACTACTACCACCGATGGATATAGTAGTTTTAAATTTTAGTTTTTAATGGTTTCTATCGATTGTTAGTTACTGTTAGGTAATAGACGAAATCAGTCGATTAAGTTTGCCAAAAGAAATTATTTAATTCGTCCCTAAGGCAGCTCCATTGATATACTTATACCTATTTCCAGTGGATGAGGATGCAGTTAACGTTTCTAATCGTGTGACCAACGTCGTACGGGCGTCGTGACGGCGCGCCGATGCCGAACGCTACCGTTGTTATTTAGCTTGGTATTATAGTTCGTTGAGGTCGCCAAATTGAGTCGTAAAATAATTTCGAGAATTCGTGTTTGCAATTTTACTACTTGCCCGTGTACGTTGTTGTAAACATGCAATACAAAAAAAAACGGAAAAAATCATACTCAGCCGTCGTTGCAGTTCATTACTGACCACGTACATAAATAAGTAACCGATCGTTTAGCATGTCCTCAGTTACCTACCTATTAGTTATACCGATTGGTTTAAAAAAAGGTTTGTTTGAAAAAGAGGAGAGTGTAATTTGTGTATTTGCTTTTATAATTGAATCGTTAAATGATGGAATTGTTTTGCGGAAACCAAACGAACATTTTAATGACTATAAATGCGTAAAATTTTAATCCCTTCGAATATCGTAGACCACACGATCGGTTTAACTAAATGATGACTAGTCAGTCGACCCTAATTTAATTATACGACATATTTTTGTATCACGAAATCGAACAGTTGTCCGTTAGCATCTGTTAAATGCTCGCTTTCCCAGGATTATCTAACCGTCAAAATATGGATGTATGTGAACGCGCAACTTTTGATTATTATGTATATTATTATATTATATATACATGTAGATTTCATCTCCAAAAAGCCTACGCAAATATGTTTTTAAGGCCAATTAAGTCAATTTTTCTAAATTTATTTTAGTACAAAGTCGATTATTTTAGGCTATAGTATTTATGAATTCTTGAATTTACTAACGATCAGACAACAAACCATAAGCAAACATTAAAATTATGTTTTGTAAAGTAATAGTATAATTACAACTTATACTACTTACTTTTATTGTTTAACAACAGTGTTAATTTAGAAAGAAAAGAACAAATTAACACTTGAAACATTCTCGCCAAATCTTCTTTTGGATTAAGTACGAGTCCAACTGAAATCGGGCCGATGTGTTGAGAAAGTTCATTTAATTTGATAGAATGTGTATAGGTATGTGTGGTAGCAATTTGCTGGAATTGTGTAGAATTAGTAGAACACAAGTCCGAACAACGATTTCGTTAGCGCCATTCTCTCATTTATTTATTCTTTAACTGAAGAACCAAAAGAGAAATAAAACAAATACCACTAAAATATATAGATAGGTGTATCTTGTACTTATAATATCAGGTATAAATTGGCGGTGTTCCCTATTGCGAAATAGAGGGATGAAGTTACATATTTTGTCTTTTTTACAAAATTCTTAAATATTGTTTCTTAAAAACCCTGTAGGTACCTACATTTATTTTATTTGAAGATTAATGAAAGAGAAAAGAAAGCTAGAAATAAATGCAAGTCTTCTGGTACAAAACGACAATTAACTGAGAAAATTCGCAAATTAGTGGCGGAGCAGCAAGACGCGCGATCGTTTCATGTAAATAAGACGACGAACTCCTCGCGCCGCCTGCGAAATTAAACGAAAACTTACCATTAATGAAGAAATATGCATACTACTCTTGAATATGGAGCGAGCTTCTCTTACTTACTTGTAAATGCTTTTCCTTCGTTCGCTACCAACCTAACCCTAACAAATTTTACGATAAGCGATCTTTTCTTAACAAAATCGATAGTAGGTAATCTTGACATTGCAAAATGATAATACCTAATTATTATTTCTCCATCTAAAAGTAGATAACTCAACATAGTTATTGTATCTGTTCAGGAGTTTGACTTGTCGTTTTAAATGACACGAAATAAAAGAGGGGAAAGGGCTATGCTAATTTTGACCCTTTCGTTTAATACAGATTTGACACCTTTCGAGGCTCCGAACTAACGATAACCGAGTGTTCGGAGTTGTAAGTTGCTAAACTCGGTCTCTCCTCAATTTATTAAACCCCGAAATTAATTGGACGCTTAACTGTGTTTTGGAAAGGCAGGTGTTGTAGAGGATAAAATTAGCCGAGATAGTACGTACCCACGTACCCCGAGCACTGTGACAAATGTTTCGATATTAATTTCTTCTCCCTAACCAACTTCAACGCTTTAACGGTGCTCGACGTTTCCTTTACTATATGTACGTTGTATGTATCCGCTATTTTCGACCTAAATTATAAAATCGTTAGGTATTGACCACCGACAATAGTATTGATTATTAATTGCCTTTTTAGAAACATTTCTTTGGATAACGTTTAAATAACTACAAATAGAAAGAGTTTGTGCTTACTAAATGGATGTTTTATGTTTTCTCAATATCAGATTTTGTTTTTATCGCTAAATTATCGCTAAAGGAATGTATTTATTTAAAAGCGTCACGTCGCATGGGATACCTACATCGACACATTCACGAATGTCTGCCACACAGCCGTATTTACGTGAAGCGTTTTGTGATAAGAAAATCGCTAGGAAAACTACTTCGCATTTTTCCGCTTTTCGCAAAGCTTCTTCTCCCTCAGAGATTCGTTTCTCAAGAAATTCGCATATCGTAAACCGGAATCTGGAAATACAATTTCCTCATGCAGTCGTCAAGGCGTCAAAACTCGCAGAACAATCGCTCGAAATGCCGTACATGTCGTGATGTACCGATGTCTGACAGTTGCGGATTTAAAACTATCTCACGATGCCGATTCGTTTTTATTCTTATTTAAAAGAAATGTATAGGAATACCCGAATGCCATAACTTACACGCGCAATCTCGAAATTTCCTAACGGAACCGACACAGTTAGCTGCATATTTAGATGTAGATACCTATCACTATTTCAAAAAAATACTCCTTATACTCTCCTACTTATTTTAGAATGTCAGATTTAACAATTTCCATGTTCTCGTAAGAAAAGTTAAATAAAATTGAAAAAAAAAAAAAAATCGTCATTCTAAGAAAAGAATCTTTTACGGCTGCAAACTTGCAATTTTTCTTTTCTGACGTCCCGCTCAGTAGTTTATGGCGTCATCTCCTTCCGGTCCATTTAGTGACATTCGCCCTTAGGGTCTATTCTCTGGCGGCATTTTTATGGTTTTAATGCTGCAACGTCGCAAAGAACTGTTACTCGCTCCATGATTTAGCTGCATCAGCAACTGGCTCCTGGTGCAATAAACTGCAGAGGGTGTCAATAGCAGCAAAATCCTTCGCATTTTCGCGTACATTCCATGTATATACAAAAAAAAAAGAATAATTTCCAATTTTTCCACTTAATTGTTAATCGATTAACAGTGAAATAAACACATTTACACTTTTTCTATTTCTATAATGTTGCACGTAAATTAAACTACGTGATAATTGTCGAAAAAGTTTAAGCTATTTCGGTTGATGAAGGTTTTTGCATGTCTACCGCACTATATAACCCACAGCTAAAAAGATAAAGGAGAGAACGAGCTCCGAGGGCTTTTTAAAATTGTTTTATAACCGCGTTAACACAGAGAAAGGCGTAACTCCAAAGAAGTTAATTAAAAGCAAATATTTCTTCGCGAATTACCCTAGCACCTCTTCAACTATTCTATTTTTATTTAATGCTATCTCCCTCAAGTGTTGGGTAAAGACAGATTTATGTGTTTACGTACTTAGATAGCTGTTGAAAATTTTTTTAAAATAAATTATTTATGTTATATATGAGTAGAACTTTCGGTCTGTATGGAACTGCTGTTAACATCCATCAATTACTTTTGCATTTTCCTTTCTTGAATTCGACAAGAAGTTCGCAAACTGGGTCATTTGTTTGTTTGAACTAGTCAAAGTTACATTTATGTTACCCGAGTTAAAAGAATACTGATTAGGTAGCTAGGTATGGGTTTGAGTGAAGCAGCCGGCAGCTTCACTCAAACATTCCGAGTGAATATTAAAAGAATTTTCTAGAAACTAATGGACAGACTTGCAGATTTACCCTATCTATGTTAGATGAATACTCAAATAATAGGGAATACGGTTAGCAAGCGTAAGATGATTGTGAAAAAAAATTACGTATTACAATTTTCGAAAAAAAAAAAAAGAAAAAAGGTTGTGAGTAAATGAGTCAGTGGTGGTAGTTTATGGATTGCGTAAAAAATAGAGAGAAAGAAAATGGGACAGGGAAAGAAAGAGAGAGGTGTACCTACGTATGTATGTATGTATATACGTAGGTAGGTCCTCTCGTGGTCAGCAATGACCCTCGAAACGCGGCTCACAATGGATACAGACGCGCGGCAACGTGACAATCTGAGGGTTGTTATAACGACCAAGTGTCTGTCGCGGGGGTTGCTGCTTTGCAACCCGTGTGCACCCAGTTTGCACCACGACAGCCACAAGTGGGCTCGAGTGCCTGGAGTCTACGTCAGACGCAGAAAAGAGGAGCCATTGTTACCCTAGCGAACGTGACTGTCAACTGTCAGCAGGATTTTACATACAAACGATGAGAGAAACTAGCGCAAATATCTGCCACGATACATACTTAGATTTTTTTTATACCTATCCCAGTCAGTAAAAATGAAAATTAGTTTTAGCAATGTATAAAGACTTATGTAATGGGGTTGATAAGGCATCTTATTGTTTCTTAAAACGTCTTTTTCTGTGATTTATCCAAAGAGAGATTTGCCAAACTTCTATGCATGTCCTTTGCTTGTGGATTAAATTGTCGATCGTATTGATAAGTTGGCATAAAAGCCAAAAAAGTATGATAGTTAATAGACGAATACTTTGAGCCCAAACATACATACGATACATTCGATTTGTTACGGTAATCGGGTGTATTAGATGTTGTACGTACGAGGCGAAAAGAATCGAAACGGGCAGTAGAAAACGTGTCGACTAATCGTCGAACCATTAGCGAGGGCATTAGTAGGTAATTTAAAACAACAGGTTCAGCTAATGAACCCCGTGCGCTTCCTGCCCCTCATGGCCGCCACCATCAGGGGATGGTCATATTCGTACACGTAGGTAGTAGGTATATCTGATAAAGAAATAGTTGTTCGCCGGAGCCGTTGGCGTTCCGTTGCCGTCGTCGCCATCTTAGATGATAAATTCTATTTACACACGTCATTTACACGTAAATGTGAAGGCAATAAATCATCATTCTCACGCTCCCTAATATGACAATATTGTGCGGCACGAGCTGCCGTTGTAATAATGTTTACCTAATAAGCTTACACGTCGATAAACCTTAAGCGTTCTCCCATAAATTTCGGCAAAACGGGGATAACGTCTCCGTTTATATTTATATAAAATGTAGGTATGTAGGTATGTAATAATGCGAATAATAACAAAGAAACTGAAAATGCGAAAAAAATAAACACGAAATACCTACATTAGCCCGACATTTATCAATATCTCCTCGTAATTTATTATATTCGTCATTACATTCCCTCTAAAATATAATTGCAGCGTATTATCTCAACTTGACACACATTATGCGTAGTGTGTACATCTTTTATCGTCGTTTTACAAAAATTTCATTTCAATAAATACGTACATTCGATACTTTATCTTAAAAATTTTTCAACTAAATATAGCTGTGTAGGGTAACAGGTCAAACAAGCAGACATTTACTCGTATTCTGATGATCAGTTGTTAGTTTAGTAAAATCGACTCATCATACCTAAGTGCATTATGGTGAGGGAATTTTCTGTTTTCGTTTGCATGTCTCTATGCGGTTTTCTACTTTTAGAGTCTTTACATATTTAATTATATCGTTTTATTCGTCGTTATTGGTCACACGTACGGTTGTTCTTCCTCCTGTTCGTCATGTACAATTCCGACATCGAATTGCTGTCAACAAGCATGTCGAACTTCTTGTATAGATACAGTTTGTTCTACAGAAACGCAAGGTGAGGTTTATTTTTTGCGCAACTTACGAAAACGGCATCTACTTACACATAACTTTTAGGCACACCAGAACCCAAACAGATTGTCGAGGAACGTAAAGAATCTGTTGAATCTGGAATGCCATCTAACTCAAATCCGATCAACGTAACGTCCATAATGGATGTAAAAAATGAAATACACAACACCAATGAGATACATGTTCCAATAAATATAACAAATATCAACACTAATAGTGTAAATAATTTAGGAGGACGTACTACTGAATCTTGCAAAGGGAACTGTACTTCAGTAGACCATCCTGTTCCTCGTGACCGCCTTGTTCCTGTACCACATCCAGTTCCCGTTCCCGTGCCAATTCCTATTAAACACACTGTTCCTGTTCCTCAACCATATCCCATGCCCATTGCGTTCCCAAGGTATATTCCTATTCCTCCACCTTGTACATCACCTTGCAATCCATATCCTTTAACTTTTGGTTCAAACTGTTGTGGTACAGGAGGCTCGTTCAACCCTCTACCACCGTTTTTCCCTTTTAATATGTTTAGTAATAAAATGCCTAACTATTAACAGTACTTAATTATTTTTCTAATTTTAGTTATTAATTGGTTAATTCTGTTGATTAAGTACATCATCAGTCATTCTAATAGAATTATTGTACACACATGTACATGTAAATAAATAAAGGATGAAATGTTTGATAAAATTTTAAGCAAATGTCGAAAATTGTGGAGGTTTAAAATCGACGAACTCAGTCGAAGAGAATCTCATTTTTATATATGTATTTTATATCCAGACCGATTCAGCGGGCAATCGTTGCAGCGGCAACTTTTCCAATTTCTTTTGTATTTTAATAGAAATCTCGTATCAGAACAAAGGGAACTTTTCATAAATCCATATTGAATATAGCGGGGATCCTATTCGAGTCGTCAACTTGAAATAATATCGTAGAATCGACCGTAATAAGAAGGTGGTTGTTCGTGTGCAACTTTCCATTTAAAAATAACGGCATGAAAAACTTTAATAATTTTGATTAATTATGAGATTTTTTTGATGAATTAATATTATGTACTCGTCTATTTTCATGATTGGTTTCTATTGGCACAAAGGGAACTTGTTGCATCTTTATTACCAGCAACGGTAAATTTTCAGCTGTTACCGAATTCGGTGATTCAAACATGTTTGTCTATCGCACCTGGCGTTCGAAGGGGCGCAACACCCCGAAACAGCTGACAGTCTAAACATCTGGGTTAAAACCCATAGCGTTCTCTACTTAATAACATTGCTGTCTTTTTAACAGTTTCAATTAATATTAATATACATAGTTAATTATATATTAAACGTTTCCTTTCAACTTGATTAGTGGTTAACTGGCAAATAAGTATTAAAAGTAATACCTACGTATGAAGAATATAAAACCTTATTTATACGTTTTGAAAACTAATGTGTAACGTAAACTGTTTTCTTATAATTTCGTTTGCAATTGCGAAAAAGTCGCAAATAGGGAATTTCTTGACCAAACAGAATAGTAGGTACGTACCTATTTTCCTTTGTGTTGGTTTTCATATCGGCGCATTGCATTTGTTTTTCTTGCAAAAATAGTCTTGTTTTGATTCCGTTAATGGTGCTTTGACAAGCGATATTCTTTTTTCTATAGAACATATTCTTCTATGTATGTGTTTATTACAATGTCTTATCTGGCGGTGATAAACTAATAAATTAGTTCAATTGAACTTACCAATTTTATGATCTATTGAGTAAATAGATATGACCGTGGTTGTTTACGAAATGAACAGAAGAAAAATGATATGAAATGAAAGGCATCGATGCAATTGCAGTCGCCCGTTTCGATAGCGCGGATCAATTTCGTCTAATTAATTAAATGGACTGCAAAAATACATCACATCGATATACGCGATATGTCCGCAGTGTTTCCATTTCATCATCCACATCTATAGGTCGTATGCTCGAATGTACATCTATCTATCCATCCATCCATCCACATAGATGGATACTTCGTTATAGGTTAAGTATAACGTATCTGTATCTCTATGTATGTATGTTTGTTGGTGCAACAAATACGATACAGGAACGCATCGATACAGAAATATTTTTTGGTCGGCCAATTTCGTTATAGGTATCGACGAGATGGATGCAGGCAGAAGGCAACCAACCAGCTCGCTCTTTCTCTCACTCTCTCCAAACATGCACCCCGTTGATGTATGTTCCATAATTGAATGCTTAAATCCAATAATTCTGGTAATGGATTTTCCTCTTCTCTATCCTCTTTAGTGATATTGCCAATATGGCTTCCGTTCATCTACCTACGTATTTTCTCCAACGTACGTACATCCACAACCACCACCTACTTACCAACTCCTGCATCACTTCACTAAGCTGAAAGGACAATTATTCCATTCACTAATCCCCAATGTATAATAGAACATGAAAATCAACAATAACTATCGAATTAATGTCGATTCCTTTTGAAATTACGGGGTGCTGTGTATATCTTTCGTAATTAATGTGACAGTTAAAAAATGGCTCTGTTACTGTACAAATAATTGTAACACTTGGAAAATAAACTGATGCCAACTGGGGTTGCAAGTTGGAAGTTGAAAAAAGGTTATAGTTGGTTAGCTCGATGCAGATATTTTATGTGAGGCCAATCGAACACGTCGTCTGTGGTGTCGTTGATGTGCTCTCAATTTGCTGCGAGTCGAGTTTCTCTCCCTTATTCTCGCAGTGCGCTATCGACAATGGCCAGGAGTAAGGCGAATTCGTCTTCATTTTAAAAATTACATTACTTAAACGCTAAATTACGACCAGACCAGTTGGCTGGAGGAATAGGGGAATCAGGGAGTCGAAGAGAACATGCAGGAGTTACTTTTCAACGGGGCTTTATTTATGGTCCCGTGTTCGGAACATAAATACTGAAAATGCTGTACGGAGCAATTTAGGTCACCGCCTGGAAAGTTTCACAAATGGACGCTAACCGGGCACTTAGTCGGCGACACCATTACGAAGGAGAAGAGAAAAGGATGTCTGTCTGATGGCTGCAGATAGATATTCGTCGGGCAAGTCCCGATGGCGATCGCGATGGAGGTCGGCGGTAGCGGTTCTCGATGTTGAATTATCATTCAGGAAGCCATTAGCCAAATGACGTGACGAGGTGGTGTCTACTGATTACTTCCACTCCCCAGGAAAATCCTGGCCCGAAACGAACCTCGAACGTCGCAGACACTAAGGGGTGGCTTTGGCACGGCCCTGTAGTAGCTGCAACGGAAATATCGAACATGATAGTATCCATCCATCCTCCCGTTAATGTTTTCGATAAGCACGGCGTTTCGTCAAGCCGTCCCCCCTTAATCGATTGAATGACAATTGATATCTCGAATCGGATTTCTCTTATTGAATGTTCAACTTTAAGAAAATCTATCTATCTAGGTATCCGTTTGAACAAAATTAATTCCTATATGTACTAAACTTGTCGTTCGAGTGTCTCGTCCGTGTCACCCTGCAAGGTGTGTTTCAGTCAGTCAGTCAGTCAGTCCTGTCGTTGTGCTCGTCAGCCGTATGATATATTTCAGTTTCGAAATTTAATTATTATACTCATACAACACATTAATATGACTAACCCGTCGCTATAATAGGCGCTTTCGATGTGAGGCAGCTGCTACCCGACCCCAAAAGCAGCAACAGCAGTAGCTACAGCATCTATCTAATAGCAGTCTGCTACTGCTTACTTGTCTTCTCGTGCCCGAGTGGCTGCCTCTGTACAACCACCGCCCGCCCCGTGGTGGCGGTTGTGCTCGAAGCAGATGGCAAATTAAATAATCAAATGTAGACCCTCGGAGTTAAAGCGCACGCGAATGTTACAGAAATGCAAAAGCAACAGCACGTGCTAATTCGGATGATGAATGTTGTTACCCCGTCATCATTGTTGTTCCTCTAGTTCTAGTTGTTGCCGTTGTTGTTGTTGTTGTTACATAAATCTCAAACATCGGGAAATTGCAGGATTGATGTGACTTGTTTGAATGTTGTTATTCGGATTGTCTATCATCATATGGCTCTACTTTTTGATACATTTAAGAGCCTAATTAAATGACATTATGTTTTATAAAATTAGGAAATTAGATTCTGCAAAGCAGAAATCATAGATAGGTAAATGTAGTTTGTTAATCTCATTAGGTTTACACAATATGTACAGAGTATCCAAAGCTGTCGCGTTAGTGTATGTCGTATGATCCATTTATGATTTGTGATGTTGACTCCATTCTGTCCGTGTGTAGAGACAAGCTCGTAAATTTCTACCTCTTCCATGCTCAAATTAATCAATCAGCCCTCGACCACCGCCTTCAATTAATCAACACCCCGTTCTCTCTCTCTCTCTCTCGTAGCAAACCCTTGCTTTCCTATTACCCACTAGTTTAGGCACTTTTTGTAGTTGAAATGTATCGCCTGCACTACACAACAATCTTCTAATAATAATTAAACACGTTACAATGAAATTTTTTATTATGCCTCTTGATAAGAAAATATTAAATAAGCTGGCGGTATTTTTATTTTATAAACTACTTTTTTGAAAACTTTTTGAATCTTTTAAACATGTAGGATTTTAATTCTTCGCCAGCACGCGAGCTGACGGAATCTTAAGTTTTCGGACTCGACACGAACACAGGCGGCTGGTGGTATAAACTTGTTGTAAGTCTTCTTAAACAACTTTTAAAAGTTTAATGATGACGGCATTAGCGGTAGCCGCGGCCTTTGCTTTGAATTTAAGAGACATTTATTTAAGCGGAGTGTAACAAGCAGCGAAAAACTTTCCTCCCTTTGAGATCTTAAATACTTACCATTTTTATTATTCTTTAATACACAATTGTTTATACGCCGCGCCATTAAGAAGGCGTCTCAGCTCAACTTTTCAACTATGTTACAGAGACGAGGTATCAAAGTCAACCTTCTTCTATTATATAATAAAAATTATTTTCGTTGTTTGTACAGGGTTTAAATTCTTCAATTAGTTTTCTTGTGAAAATCTTTTGTTGTGAGAAACTATAGCCACACATATTCTAGTTTTGCATTTTTTTCTTTTTCGATTTACCACAACGGACAGTCAACAAAATTTATAAAAAATATAACTACCAAAATCATCTATTTTATGAAATTGAAATATTATTAATTGCTTCCACGATATTGTTGAATGAGTTGCGTTTTTCATGAGCGAAAAATAAATGGAATCTGAATGCTTTGGAGTATGAGACTTCCTGTGGGATAGCAGGAATACAAAAACATACGTGGATATGTATGTAGGTTGTATGCGTAGGTAAATGTGTATAGAAATTACTCCATGAAAACGCTGATTTATCTTTCCAAGTCGTAGAACTTGGTGGATGTAACACACGTTTTAGCGTTAGCCACAGAGATGACATTCTTGAAAAATTGAACCACATCCATGTAAACAAATTATACGTGTGTACCTATGTACTGATGTAGCCACAAGTACGTACATATTTACCTTATAAACAATTAGTAACGTAATAAATAAAATAAGACGTGAACATTTTATCTACAGTTTATTATGAAAATATAATACAAAACTTACTATAATGTAATGTTACAATTGCTGTCATAATTATAGTATTAATTAAATATTGTGGTCAAATACTGGACTGCAATAATATTGTAGGTACATGTTTTATAAAATCTGTTTGACAAATTCACAAACTGAATGCGATTCAGTTCATTAACATTTAAATTTACATTTGTATTATCTACCAAAAATATTTCATTTTGTTATTATTTATCATTTCTTTCTTTTTTTTTGTTGTTGCATAATTTCCAAGAGTATTACAGTATTAAGACAGTTGTAGATGTGAATTTTCAAATTAAACGACACATAGAAAAAGCACGTACGCTAAAATAAATAATTTCAAAATAATTTAGACAATAAATACTTATATTTAAATAAATAAGTTTACATAATTACTTACAAAAATAAATTTGACTAGATTCTAAAAAAATTGATTAATTAATTATTAAATATTAAGTAATTAATGTAACGCCTATACATATACATACGTATCTATTCTTTGGTATTGCTAGAACAGAATTTGTCGTATATATTTAACGAACAATAATGGACTAAACGAAAGTAAACATTTTGTGACTAGAAAATAGATACAAAAAATTTAATAGAGATCTTCAACCCTGTAAAAAACATTTTTTTTTTTTTTCGAAATATTTTAGCGGTTTATAGAGATGTCAGAGAGAGAATAATTCATTAATAATTTGACCAACAATAATAAAAACCTGCAAGTTTTCCTAAAATAGATTTCACCAGCAATATTTGCAACTGCCCAAGTCTTATATAATCGCCGGCTAGAACAATAAATGGTTTTGGTAAAATCGAACTAATTGTTATTTTTCTAAATACTGAATATTAGCTAGCGATCGTAAAGGATTCGTAGAAGACTTCGAAAGTGTTATGAATTTATTATGTCTTATATAAAACTTGGACAGTTAGTGATATTGAACAACTGCTGACACGCTAAAACGCTATTCACTTTGGATTTATATATTTCTACTCATCTATATATGTAAATGACTGCCTAGGGCAGCTCTAGTATTTTTTATGCGGTACATTGTTATGCTCGATTATTAAATAGGTATATTATTATTAATAATAATATCTTAAAACGGATGCAAAAACTATTGCTGACGCTATTGCTATTATAATATTATAAATTGGAGGCAGGTTATGCTACGATGAACGGGTGGCCAGTTACTCACAATAACCCATTCGTTGTACAAATTTATATTATGAAAATTTATGTTAGCTACTTTAAAAGTCCCTGTTCATTCTACAAACACAAAAAAAAAAATTAAGTAATTGCGATGAGAGAATTTTGATAAACAATTATTTTTTTGTGGATTTTTCTATCGTTTTGCGAAAATCTTGTTAAACGTTAATGAAGTCGCCGACATTGAAGACTAATTTTAGCCGCTGCAAGTTCCCTAAGGACGACTTAAAGCCGTTTACAATCCAGTTTATTTCTATTTAATTAATTTTTGTTCACGTAATAAATCTTGTCAGTGCCCTTTCACGGAACATGCCAGATAAAACACCAGCATAAATCTTCACGTTGTTTCCAAAAGATAAGCACGATATAGTCAACGAAAAAAATTAAATAAAAGCTGCATTTGGGTAGGTGTTGTAGTAGTTTTTGTCAAGATTAATAATTAATCGAAGTTTAATGGATTTGAAATTATAATAGTGCAGACGAATAAAATTGGTTGCAACGGTTACAAAGTTTTACATTCATTGAAATTAAAATTTAATCAAGATGTAAGGTAGGAGGTACGTCTACAATTTTGTGGAATTTAATGACAAAAAGTTAATTACTTTCCAGTTCGACGGTACTGCTTTCGTTAGGAGAATAAAGTTACTAAAACTCAATTTATACAAATGGAACCTACAAAATCCTATTTCGAAGTACAACGTCTGGAAAAGTTCCAAACTTGAACAAAATTAAGATGTAAAGCAAACTGGACGTCGATCTTATAACTTATTCTTAAATTCATTTCTTATTCGCGCTGCACAAACAATCGCATTTAAATTGGTCAAAACTATTGTTATCTTGACGACTTTCGAAAATAAATCCACGATAATCATGCTCCAGGCCATTGAGTCCTTTCTGTTATCCATTATTTTTTCCAAAAATTATTCAGATTAGAAATTACTTAAGTATTAGGCAACTAAAATCAACATTAATTTTATGAAAAGACCTTTGGAAAGATAACAGTAGGTAGGTACGTACTGACAAGTACGTATTCAAAAACGAGGAAAAGTGGATTTTGTGATGTGATGTTCCTTCCTACTGTCAACAATTGCGACAAAGAAGAACAACAAACAGATCAGAAAACAATGGCATGATGATACATGTGAATTGTTTACCCGAGAAAAGTTCACGTGACACATAATTGAATCTACGTACCTACGAGATATAATATGTACCCACCTACGTTGTACGTAGATATATCGTACGTTACGTTTTGTTTGCACACCCTGCAAAGTTTAAAGATATTATAGAGAACGAGGTTTTTGAGTAAACAGATGAAAACTCGGAATGTTATTAGTTTTGTACTGCAACTGTATAAACCGTACTAACAGTAGATACCTATATTTGGTAAAAATGGAACCCCATTTGTGCACTCGAAATTTACAAGTTGAAAAGTTTTCCCTTTTATCAATTGGGATATAGGTAATTAATATAATTTTTTGTTGAGGGAAACTGTAAACTGGTCCCCGTTCACTAAGCTTTTATAACTCTAACGCTATCGTCGTTATAAACTAACTTAAGAATAAGTGTTCGTTAACTTCTATATTGCTATGGTTTCTGGGGCAAAGGCTGTGCCCTCGACCCGCTACTTTGGTTATTGCTTTTGAATACCCGGCGCATTCGGAGAGATGCTGATCCCTTTTTTCACAAAGATTTTCGTTTCGTTATATTTAAATTTTATTGCTTTAAACTTTGACTTAATTTATCGTTATATAACAAACACACATTTTTATGGTAGATACTAATCATTATAATATTGACTGTGTTTAAATTCTTTAAATGTAATCGTTAATTTATTATTTTAAGTATCTACTTGATTCACTCTTTTATTAAATATCGTATAAAAAATGAGTGTAAATGTATATGTATTGCTTTTTCATAACATGTACATAGTACATATATTATTATAAAGTTTATTGCTCATTTGAAACATTTAATTTATTAGAATTTTGAGCTTACGAAGATCCGTGTGAAAAGTAACCAGCATCGTCATCCGCCATGACGGCCAGAACGTTTTACAAACTATATTTTTATAGAGAAAATAAGACCCCTATTCCTATCGTTTATGTCATCTCTATATTTCAGCTACTTCACTTTTTATGCGCTCGGTTAGTTATACTTGATTCAGCAAAAAACTATGAGATATTTATTTATTTTTCTATTCTTTAAATTTTGAACATTTGCTGAAACAAATTTAACTAAACAACAAGGTATACCTATAGCGTTTGCTTATCTCGTTCAACAAGAGTTCGAAGGGCGCATGAGCGTTTTTTTTTTTTTTTCGTTTTGGTGTTACCGTGACTTAAGTTCGTTGTGAGCGTGAGAAAAACCCCGCGTTGATCGTTGTTCCGAATATTCTTTTTTTTTTTTTTACTAAGGCACCGACTCGCGAAACTCTTGTTCGAATCCATACACTATATAATGTAATTATTGGCTTCTAATAAAGGCCCGGCACTACTCTAGCAAATGCGACAGGAAACACGTCCATCACGGATTTTCCTTAGTGGTCGCTTTTTTCTTTGAAACCGAAAAAAAATATATAAAACGAGAATTGTTTCGGATAATTACCTATATAGTCTAATCAGTTGGGATTACTATGTACCTATAATCATTGTATTTTTGATACTAGTCGTAAAATTACCACTAAAAATGTAAACAAGAATTAAATGACCACCAAAATCGCATTGTCGAAGTGTTCCTATCGATTTCGTTATCTAATCAATGACTAGATTCACACTCGCCTGGCTCAGTGCTCGGGCCCATTGCACTGGCCCATTCAACTCTAATTTTTTTAACATTCGTACCCACGCACTCGACTCGATCCTAACTGCCTACCTACACTATTTTAATGTCTAAATAAATCTGTTGTCTGCTTCTCCATAACGAAAAAGTTCGGTAAATTCAAAAAAAAAAAAAAAACAAAATTGCTAACATTCAGTAAAAATGTTCAACATGTTCTAGAGCTAGAGGGTATTCGAGTCGAGTGCAAACTATCTATCCACTACATGTATATGTTAACAGACGCGACCCTATTTTTCTTTCTGTTTGTATAATATGTCATGTTACATGCTAGACTACGTAACATGTATTGCTATCATTATTGTTATATTATTAATAGATAATATATATTGTAGTAATATAACTCGTTAAAAATCTGTATATAGGTACATTTGCAAAAATACTGCCAAAACTATGCTCTTGTTATCATTATTATTATTATTATTATTAGATAATATAATAGTTGTTATGTATAATTTACAATTTGCGGTAGATATCATACAACTGGAATGTAGGAGTACGTTGTTTCTGAGCTCGGAGCCCGATTTAATGAGTAAAATAAAACATACCAAACAATTGCTTAATTGACTATCTATTAAACGAGACTAGAGTTATTCTACGGACTTTGCCTCCTCGGGAGGCTGACTAGATTCGATCACAGATGGCAAAAATTAGCCAGGAAATTAGGGCAGATCTGAAAATTTTAACCTAGTTCGAAACAAATAAATAACGGAAATTGGCACGAACGAACAGTTTGTATAATCTATTAAGTAATTGAAACTGTGGTAGGTACCTACTTTTCTTTATTCTAAGTACGATACATGTTTTCTTTGGGCAACTTAATTTTGGAAAAAAAAAAAAAAACAGAAAAGAAACAGCAATTCCGTGCTATATAATTGCCAGTCTGGAAACCGAACTGAGAACCTATTTAGAGTAGGTAGGTATCTGTATTTAATTAATTAAGACTAATTCTTTGCAAGATTTCGTTGCTCGAGAAACGTTGCATCGTTCGTGAAGAACATTTAAAAACATTTTCTGGCACTCTAATTAAGTATAAGTCAGTGAGGGTGCCGATAAACATAATAATCTATCTTTGCCTGAAGACGCAGCCAGTGGCGGCGCGCTTGCCCTTACACCTAAGCACTAAATTAATGGACGTGTTACGATGTGTTATCTTGTTGGGAGGGATATTTACAAGGGGCTCCAGTCCTGCGAATAAATCATCACTAATCTAGACGCCCTGGCAGGGCTGAAATACCGCTCGAACGTGCGACGAGTCGACTAGAAGCTCTCTGACTAGCATTCTTGTAAGCCGAACGAGAACCGAGAAGTCATCATCATTTTTCTCTAATCGTAAATAAAATAAAAACCGATTATTAGTAGCTATAGGTACGTACCTACTCATCGTGGCAACAAAATTATGTCTTTCTCTATAGGCGAATTATTTACTATGATAGGTATCTACTAATTGTGTAAGAAATAAAAATATTATCTACGCTTACAAGAATATTTTGAAGTCGTCAACTATCGTACAACTAAATAAACGACCACTGACTAGAACTACAAAAATATTTTTATTTAACTCTTAAGATTATAACCTCGGATTCTTCGTGGGTACCATACATATAAGTTGAGTAGGTTTTTGTAAAACTGTTTTATAGATTTAGGTATAAGTAGAACTTTTAATTTTTTTTACGTAACTTTTTGAAAATCAAATATAGGTAGTTTTTAATACTTAGATATATCAATGGCATAACTTTCTTCCCATAAATAATATCTACCAAATATAATATTCTCATCGTTAAATCAATCGTTTTTCGTCTACTGACCGATACGTAACTAAAAGTTTAACTTTAACCTGCATGTACACGTATAGTTACCACCGGCGATTCCGCAGACCGATTACCTTCATCGGACTCGTCCTTAAGGCACGCGGACTCCAGGTGTTTGTTAAGATACGACTTGAGAGCGAAAGATTTGTGACACCTGGGACACTCGAAATTCTTATCGGCCGAATGGGTCTGCATATGAGCACGTAGATTCGATCGGTCAGCGAATGCTTTGCCACAATGAGCGCAACCGTAAGGTTTCTCGCCAGTGTGGGACCTCAAATGGCCCTGCAACAGCCAAGGGCGCGAGAACTGTTTTCCGCACACGCCGCACTTATGCTGAAGCTTGTGCGTCAGCACGTGCATCGCCAACGCCGGCATACTGACGTACGCCTTACCGCATGTCATGCACTTTTTAGCCGCCTGCGAATCTAAACTTCGATGCGTTTGTTTGTGCCGCGAAAGATTGCTAGACGTGGCGTATTGCTTTCCGCATTCGCCGCAAGTGTATTTCGGTTTCTCGCCGACCGCTGGTTTTTGTACAATTCCGGGATTCTCCTCCGGAGGAGGCATTCGCTTCTTCGACCGGCCGTCACTGACAAAAAATGCTTCGTAAGTGTACGCCACTGTTTTACTGGGCGGCACGGTGATGATAGTTGCGGTATTGGGCGCAGTTTGAGACGATTGTACTATCACCTGGTGATGCTCCTGCGGATACTCCTTTTGACCGTGCTCTACTATAATCGGTTGCGGTTGCGGCGGCGGGGGAAGAAAAACTGTTGTGGAAGCGCTGAGATCTAAGATCGCGTGTGCCGCATGCAAATCTTCTTCGGCGGGTACGCGAGGAACCGAAGCCGGAGCTGGAGCCAGAGCCGGAGTCGGAGTCGGAGCCGGAGCCGGCCTGTCATCCAGGGAGTAAGGACGATATATGTCCTTTTTTTTCGGAGGCAACGACAAGGCCGCCCCTGTACTCGTGAAACACATTGAAAGGGACTTACGAGAACGGTTGACATTATTGGGAGCCGATGCAGAATCGTATTCACTTCTTAGTTCGTGACTCTCCGTTACCGTTCTCAGTGTTGCATAGGACGGTTGTTGCTGGTTCGTTGAAGGAACTGGAGGATCAGTTCTCGAAATAAAAGAGGAAGTGTACGCTGCAGGGGGATAGTCTTGAAGATAGCCTGTAACAATAAAATAACTAAATGAACACACCTGGAAATTACTAGATAATATTTGATTAAAAAAACAAAACTTCAAAGCATAACGTACCACGTACCAAAACCTAACAGAAATTGCTAAATTTAACAAAGCAATTATGTACTTGATTTTTTCTCAAGGAAATTCTCTTTTTATTATTGTACCTATTTAGTTCGGGTGATTACTGATTACCCGGTTCATATAAGTATAAAGAATATGTAGGTACCGAAATAGGCATCTTGTTAATATGACTCAAACTCAAACTAAAATATGATAAGAAGAAGAACAAGAGGGTACATAATGTTCGATATCGAAAGCAAGTCATGGTCACGTCCGAGAAGGGGAATTACAATGCGGCTTCGAACTGCAAATATTGAAAGATGTCAAATGTTATCGACTGGAGGGTTGCTAGATAGAACAGCGACTGAAACGAAAGCTTTTATGCTACCTACTTTAACCAATTGATTTTTCGAGTTGGCTATATCGTCAAAGCATAAAAATAGAAAGCTGTTATTCTTATAAAATCGTAAGTCGTTCTCAGATTTCGGATAGGTATAGACGTACATATTTGTGACATTTAACAATATTAAATAATGAAATGATTTATTTTTCACATGAAATTATTTCGAATTGACTTATACAAAGAGAAAAATGCCAGTCTTTAAAATTTTGATTCTATTAAAGGACTCGACTCGGTATTCTGGCAGATATTTCTCTCTTTCCACTAAACCTCTAAGATGATAAAGTGAGCCAATTACCAATTTCAAAGGAAAGCGGTATTTTTAGTTCTTTCCTTTTTTTCTCTCGGCAACCGTAACGAAACGCGTTACAAACTTTTCAGTTTTTCTTCAGAAAAGGAATCATTTGTTCTTTTGGGGTAACGCCCGAGGAAAGAACCTGCTTATTATGTTTTCAAGAAAAATACCTGCTGTTTAAATTGTGGCCATTAGTTGTAGCAATTTCTTAGCCACGCGGCAACCAATTTATAAAGACGCTACGAACGAAGAGAGAATTTAGTTTTCCCTCTTAGATGTTTTTACATTTGTTTTCCTTTTCTCTAACTGATTATTTTACTGGCTTAATCTACGATGTAGTATACACAGACATACCATACATATATCATTTGAGTCTGATAATAATTTTTTCCCAACAGAATTTATTGTGTAAACTTTTCATGAAAACGCAGAAACGAATTTTTATGGTACTTACTACATCTCATTTATTGCTTATACTTATTACACTTATACGATCTTTTTATCAGTCGTATCGAAAATAATGTTCAACAAGTTTGATTTACCCATCATTTCAGTGCCTTAAATATCATTGAAGTGTACCTTTTCTAAATAAACAAATTAAAACAATGGATTTATCGCAACTACAACTGTTTTTTTTTTTTGTTATTTCGTTTCGATAAAGATACACGTCAGCGTTTGTTACTTACCGTTATAAAGAATAGTGGTACCATGAGGTGAAGTTGGCGGAGGACTTGGAGCAGTAGCTCCAGCAGTAGGACTGGACGGGCCCCAGCACGAGACTCCGGAAGAATCGCCCACCACGTCTATTTCTTCCTCTTCTTCCTCCTGCTGCGGCTCGGACCTTTCTGGCCACGGATACGCCTTCCACTTCTTGGCCATGAGACAACGTGGCATCTCGCTATCGCTGCCTCCAGGTCGGCCACGAAGACTTCTTCCGATAAGAGCAACAGTTCCGACGTAGCACTATCAGTAACACCGCGTACTTCATGTCACACCAAAAACCCGCACAACTTTACCATTATTATCGGCATTAATCAGCAACAACCAAACAAGAAGGGATTAATTAGTTAGTGTTTTGTTTTAATAGTTAGTGGTCGCCTTTATCGGTTAATTAGTTACAATTGTTACAATGTTGGTCCAAAGTTGAAGAGTACACACGAATGGAATTAATTAAGCGTTTGTTACCGGCAACTATGACAACGGATTTAATGGGCGAACGTGTAATTAGTTGGTAATAAATAGTAATGATAGTTAGTAAGTTAGTATATGTGTGTATGTACAGGGAAAGAGGCAAGAGAGAAGTGGACAGCTAGCAGCGGTAGTAGTACGAAACGAACTAAGTCAGCGCACCCCTCGTGTCTTCGCGGCCAGCGCGCACCCTCCGGCGCTTTTATATGTCGGTGGTGCTTTGGTCGCGATGCTGGTGGGGCATATATGAACCCCTCCGTCGAGTTTGGCGCACGAGCGTCGCCGATGCCGTTCCATACCATACCATACTATACCATGCCATGCCATGCCCGCCACCGCCCGAGATTACGGATAATAATAAGGGTGATAGTGGTGCAAGCGAGTTTTCGTTACGATTCGCGACGCATACGATGACACCATTTCGACGCTAGCAAGTGGTTGTATGTTGTTTGCCGAAGTTTAGAATATTTTTAAGCCAATTATTATTAAAATGAATGATTATTTGGTCGGTAAAGTACCTACCTACCTACCTACTTCATTAACCACACGTTGACAAACACATACTCTTTTAATTGTTATACTTATTAAGTTAACCTACATATTTAAAACATTCTTATTTGTGAAGACGTTTATTCATTCATTCATTCATTCATTCATTCACTGAATCCTTATCAGCCATTCCCTTTTTTTGTTTTGTTTTGTTTTGTTTTCCCCTTCCGACAAACGGTGAATCAGTAATAAACCAAACCATCAGCGCCTTTCAAACAACAAACAATCAGACACAAATCCACCCACCCGTAATTGTTAAAGAACATCCTTCCTTGCGGCGAACAGTGGTAGACATAGTCGCTCTCAAATTACAACAAAGATAGGCATCATTAACACCAGCTGAAACCTTATAAAGTTACCCTTCCTTTTTCCCTGGGTAAATTAGGTAGGTAGGTATACGTTACATTTTTCTGTCACATCTGCAACTTAAAAATGTGCTTTACGACATTAAATTCTTCTAAAAAGATCGTCAGATCTAACGATACCTACCTTAAAAGTTACATTTACGTCGTAGGTGTTCATTTAAATATGGCTATAAGTCTTAACGCCAGCCGTTAAAAAGAAAGTTATTACCACCTACCAATGAATGCATACGAACGAGTCATGATAGACCGGGACTTCCTCTCTCACCGAACGGATCAAATTTCCTTTGCACAGTTGCAACGGTGAGCGGATAGATAGCACAGCACCGATGGATATGCCTACATGATATCCATTGTTCGCCGTGTCATCAGGTGGCCGAGAGGCAAGCGAGAGTGGCAAAGTAATAATAAGCAAGAGCGGACGTAACCTTTGGAAAGGCTGCCGACCAGCTGAGAGAGAATGAGACGCGTGGCGGCTGCCAAAAAAGATGTTTGAGAACGAACACGTGCCATAGTCGTACACAAACTCAGCTGGAAATATGCGAGGAAACAACAGGACGGGACGATGTAACGCCCGCGCCCGAAAAATGGATCTCTACGTGCATTTGTCGTAGTTAAAGGGACGTTTAAATATTTTTTAGGTGTTAATAGAAAAAATATTACTCTGTAACTGATTGTCGTTCGGTGTGTCAGCTTCTGAGATGTTTTTTTTTTTTTGTAATTCGCTTGCTTCGTTCCTTTTTTATGGTAGGCACTATGGAAAGTGATTAATTAATCCCATTTGTTGCTTTGACGCTAACCTCCGCTGAAGATTGAACGGTTAAATAACAAGTGTAATAAGTTAGACGCCACATCGTGTTGCCACCCTACGTCTCCCTCGCCTACGCCTTAAATGGGACAAATTTGGATCAGAATTTAACTTTCTTTTTAATAAAAATTCTGTGAAAATTGGTGAGAGGTTAACCGTACATTTTTTAATTCATCAGCTGTCATTAATATTATTACAATAACTCTATTATTCTTACCAATATGTAAATTTACTATTAACAAAAAAAAAGAATTATTTTATTCCCCTCACTCCGGATTTTTTGTAATATCGTGCTTGATGTCAACGACTGGATGGTAACGAAATGTTACCATCATGTCCACCCCTCTTTAGTAACCAAACTGTTAATGGAATTAGAAACGCTCACCTGGTCTAGAATATAAACAGATGGCTAGTTTTATTCAAAAAAAAAAAAACCTGGATGAATGACTTTATTTGTTTGTTCCCTTTTGCTTGTAGTCTATTCATAATAATGTTGAAGTAAAAATTTTACATTTTGAGGTAAAAACTTTTACTTTTATTTTCCATTTGTTTCCTAAATAAAAACCGAAAAGGAACTCTCTTAACAAAAAAGGCCAATAGTAATTAAGAAAATGACAAATGATGAGAGCCGTTTCTGTTTCAGTTGCGGTTCCCAAAACAATGCAATCAAAAAAGTAATTACTACGAAATTGCATTTTGCGGCCTTTGGAATGTTTGCCGCTTCGAACACCACGAGAGAGCAATGATGAGATTTTAAATAGTTTATATACTTTAGTTCGTTGATTGTTTGGTTCTGGGCTATGATATTTGTTGCTGCAATACAAATGCAAAAAGGGTAATTAATTCCGTTAACTTGCGTTAAATATTACACGCGGCGCCGTTTGTTTTGCATTTGAATTTTAATTGCTATTATGAACAAAAGTAAAACTTGCCCCCTTAAAATAAATTAATTATTCAAACTATTTTACGTTTGAATATCTGTTTGGTTTCTGGCATTTTTTTTAAATTTTTGTTGGAAATGCACATTATCGATAAAACGATTGCCTGTCTGGAGCTCTTGTATCGAACAAACTTATTCGACTCAACAAGTATGTGGTACGGACTATTACTCCTATCGTTCAATTTATCTTTATGAATAGAACTGACTTCGTATGGTTAGTTGTACATATATATATATGTACAAGTTTAGCTCTGTGAGCAACATACAGCACCCTTTTCTATTGTGGTGTCGGCCGTATCTTTAACCCCAACCCTTCATAACTTGTTGTGTTGGTACCTATACTTGGATTAAATTAAAATCGATATATAAAACGTATCCACAATGGGTTCACATCTTATTGTAAAATCCTTTGCTAACGCACTATTTAACAGTTTTGAATTATTCAAATGATTGCAACCCATCCATTCACTCACCCTCTTTCTTGAGAAACTTGGAACTTGCAACAACTCACGATTTCGTCCTCGTCTAGCCAGATTTTCGAGGAGACGATGAATAAACATCTTGTGCATTTTTGAAAACACTATTTAAAACTTGTTTCGTTGATTGTTCACAACTTGAGAGGCGACGTAAAGTTGAGCATGTGATATGCTTTGACGAATAAGAAAAGAACTCGTCAATTTTTAAGACAGTTATGACGGTACCTACCTGAATCTTCAGCTAATCGATTTTTCTTTCAATGGTAAAAGACGAAAACGGTTTTCGGTTTGCTGGTTGATGAAGGAGAGTAGGTAGGGTGTAAAAATAAAGTACGCAACGTGTATCAGCAAACAAATACATGTATGTATGTATGTCTAAGCTGTAGTGTATATATAGGTACGTATAGGCAGGCACATGATGGCCCTGCTTGCTGTACTGGAGATGGATTTGAATCATCAATTTGCCGTGACAAACTACCGTCCATAGAAAAGCAGCGTCGCTTAAGCCCGTGCTCGAGAGCGACTCCCTTGTCGTAAAATCCTTCATAAACGTACGGCATTAGAGTCTGGCTGACATATTAATGGTCGCTAGCGAAAGCAAATTGAGGCCTCGCACGGTCCATTTAAACTGTCCTGCTTCGTTGCTCCAAGAACCAAGGATCAGCCGAGGATAACGATGCTCTTGCTCTCTTATTATCTTAATAAATAGATCAATAGCCACATCTAAAACCGCCAGTTAAAAATAAAAAGATACCTAATTTACTTATAGATAAGTAATACCTACTTCTTCTTTAGCTCTATTATGTACCGCTATTTATATTTTGATAACTTTATAAAGATGTACGTAAATAGAACAAAATATGTTCTCGGTCCGTATTCCGTCGAAACCACCAGACACGGATCGCGATTTCGAGCTGGTTGGCTCTCATCAGCGTGTCGCAGGTGGTTCCGACAGAATACCGACACGCTGATGAGAGCCAACCAGCTCGAAATCGCGATCCGTGTCTGGTGATTTCGACGGAATACGGACCGAGAACATATTTTGTTCTTTTTAGGTATGCGTGCATTTCACGCAGTCGTAGCTATGCGGAGGTCTGATTCAACAAGCATTGCCCTAATGAAAAAGGTATATTGTTGAACACTACAGTACCTGTTCTTATATAGCGTTTACCATAGATGGCGTTCTAGTGACATCTTTGGTCTTTATTAAATGTACGTAAATGTTCTTCTTCTGCGTTGCTTTCTTTCCGTTCTCTGTTTGCCGAAATTTCAAGAATGAGTAGAAACGGCAGAGAAACAGACCGAAAGTTCATTAAATTTATTTCAAATTAAAGCGTAAGCAAATAAGTGGCAAATGAGACGTTGTTATTCTTGTTTTCGAAAAGACTACTACCGAACTCCTGTTAAAACGAAAATAATTATTCTCGGCGAGCAGCGTACACCATCAGCATCACCATCTCGTTCACTTCGTCTTCATTAACCTGTTTGTTCACAATCTTCTTATCTAATAAACGCTTTATATTCCGACATCTGAATTGACAAGGTCGTTTTTAAAGGAACGTCTTTTATGAACACAAGAAATTACGGATGATGATTCGTTTCTTAATTGAATTTCGTAAATAAAATAATAATAGATCGAAGGAAGAATAACTTCTAATAAATATGTAATTAGGTACTTATTGATTCTATTAAACATCGATCATTACTGATGGTATAGATAGGTACCTACCTATTGTTTATGTAAATTTATATAATAGTAGAAGTTTTAGAATAGAATATTTTTAAAATTTGTAAAATTCCCGTCACATTTTTCAAAGATGTGCAATTTTGCGCTCGACTCGGTCGGAAAATTACTGTTAATTAATTCCCTTTCATTACCTAATAAGTTGGCAGACTAGCGAGAGCCTTTGAAAGGAGTTCATCGAGAGGCATTCCTTGTAAAAATGTTAGTACCGGTTAAACGTCTTTTGTCTCCGATATGAAAAGCCTTTAAAAATTCCCTCGTAGAGCCAAGCCAGATAACTCGCAAGAATAATTTCGTTGCTTTGGCGGACTGGCAGCTAAATTACCGACCCGTTCCAAGTTAGTGTCCAATTAAATTATGCCATCCTTTGCAGACGATTCAGAAAAAAAATTACTAAGACGACTCACGTTCTGAACGAATGGACGTATAGTAGCAGTAGCACAACTCTACGTCTTTCTTCTTCGTGAAAAAGAAAAATCACTGGTTGCTTCATTAGAACTTTCCAACTTCATTAGGGGAAGTTAAATGTTGTAATTAGGGTTATTCCTCTTAATTCCAAAAAGAAATTCACTTCAAATCAAACTCGTAGATGTACTTATAATTCAAAGTAATGTGCGATTCGTGCAATTACGTTATGCGATGGTTACAGTAAGAAGTGATAAATAATTTCTTAAATTCTTTCTGGTTACAAATAATTTGCGATAGTAAAATTGTTTGGGTCACCGCAAAAGTGCTATAGTTGTACTGCCTCTATTAACTTTTTTAATTATAATTAATCGTTGTTGTCTTTAGCTGTCGCTGTCGTATATGTAGTGTAGTTTGACATAGCGTCGCCGCGCCGTCCGTCGTTTCGTTTGTCATCATCGTCTACGGCGACGAAATCGTTTAGGAACACGAATACCGTTTTATTTCCTTCGCCACGTACATCTTCATCCATCATAAATGTTCCACGGGACTCCCCGTTAATAGCTATTAAATGCCATCAAAACGTCACGTCACCGAAACTTGTTGGCCTTGCCTTGTCGCAGGTGAATTTATCTCGGAGCTGATATTAAGAAAATTAATACGACCATAAATCAATCTCGAATCTTTTGTCCATCAAACAAAACTATTGATTCGATGAAATTTAGATATTTAGTAGGTATATTCTTTCTGTAAAATAGCTATTAAACGTATTGCGGTGAAATCCCTTTATTATTTACCAAGTTTGTTTCTCGAAGCTTTTAAAAGATATTGATCGGTACGTGTGACTTAAAGGCTCGGGAAATCCTTGAGTAAACAGATTACAAATCCGGAAAGTGACGTATTACCTGCCTTAGCGCGCTACTAACTCACTGACGATGCTGATCTGACGCAATGGGATTGGAGAACCTGCTTGCGCCTCTGGTTATTAATTTCCTTTCCATCCATCATTTTTAATAACGATCCTTTAATTAACTAAATCAGCGTTTGTTCGTTCAGTCTTGACGTGATTTTTCATACAATTTTACAACCCCTACTTAATTCGACTAACCAGATCAAAAACTACTAATACCAAAAGGCTTCGTCGTCTTATTTCTACAGAATTGTTTAATTAGGTATTGAATTTTAGGTACGTTTTGATCGCAATTAGTCTGGATAAGTTTTGTCAAGTGAAGTGTGAAGTCTTTTTTTTTACCGATAGATATATTTTCATTCCAATGTCTCTTAGTTTCTTGGAAGAATTTTAATTAGAATTTCCTACAACTATAGATAGCTATCATTAATAAGAGATGTATACATATATATAGTCGCCAACAAACTTTAAATCTTCTGGCTTTATTGATGACCCATAGCGGTGGAGAGGACCTTAGAAACTGTGGATCCCTACTTGAAAGACAAAATAGAGTTCCAGATTCCAGACTTGATAATTACGGATGATGTTGAGATTTTACGTTACGCCACTGGTCATTCTTCCACTATCCCGTCCATTGCAACACAACATTTCTGGAAGATACGCGCGAGTTGCTGTGATTTATGCAGTATAAGAGGGATGAGGCGCTGTGGTCGTGGAGGCATGTGAAATTGCTGTTCGTTGTTGTTGGACGAGAGGGTGTGTAGTTATGGCCTCATAAACTTAAACCTCAGAATGACGATTATTAGCGCAACCACGTTAAAGTTGTGTCATAAGGTACGAATACGAAACCTGCACATTTGCGGACTTGAATGCACTGACAGTTCAGAAAGTGTTAATATGCATATTAACTCGACTTTCTTCTACTTCCCTGTACAATAGGAGTGTTTTTTTTAAATTCTGACAATGCAGCGTAAAAATACGGGATTTGGTCACGTCGCGGCGCCCTCGTCGTGCGCTGCAACGCCACCAGCGACGTCGGGATGCACCCGCCGCGCCGTCCGATCGCCAGAGGTCGGCGTCGACGAGCAAACGACGCTTTGGGGTAACAGGTGTCGGCGGCGTGCGCGATCGATTCGTGTGCACACGAGGGGTGCGCTCATGCGCAGTGAAATGGCAACCACCCCGCCCGTGCCTGGCGTCGAGACGCCAGCAAGCATTGCGACTCGCGAACGAGGGAGTGGTGCGAAACAAGAAAATAAACGTAGGTACATCATCTATGAGCGAAAAAACAACAAAATCCGCCATTTCCTCGAATGTTGCTCGTCGCTTTATTATCTACAAGCATTGCTTATAATCAGTGCGTCATTCCCTTGTTAGTGCGTCTAGTCTAGTGCGGAAAGAGTGACGACATCATAAGTGAGGGAGGAAGCGCAGTACCAATACTCGAAACCGTCCATGTTTACAAGGTACACACCACACCATTCTCCTTTTGCCAACTCGCTATTTCGACCAAAATCTTCTAGCAACAACAAGACCTGTTTACCTGTTGGATAAGTTTGTGACGTGTGCTTCTGCTACTTGTTGCTCTCTCACCTATACACGGTCACCGACGCCATCATCGCCTACCCCTCCTGACAACCACCTGACGCGCTTTACATTCCCAAACATATCATAAAAGACAATACTCGTCGTTATAATTAGCTACTAATTAAATATCTACGGACTGTCCTGTCATTTGCGTAATTCCAAGTTTGACGTCGATGCGTATACGTAATTTTCCGGTGTCACCGTAGTGATTTGTTACGCATTCATATATTACATCATGCCCCGTTGCTACATGGTCAAAAAACAAAGCAACAAGTACCAATCTGCCATGAGGGATAACTGGGACGAAGAACCCGCAAGTACGAATGCTCCCGAGAGTCCCATCGAAGCTTGCGTTGCGCCGCCTTGTTACACTCCTCTAACCAATCGTTCCGGTAAGTTCCTGACGCAAACAAAAAACTTTTCTTCACTTAACATGGAAATAATTATGTACAATCCACCCCTATCCCACTTCATTCCCTCCAACAAAAAAAAATCCCCTACGTTTATGCTACATATCGTATGTATGTTAGGATGTTCTCTATTTTACGGCGAATTAAGGCGCTTTGGTAGCTCGTTTAGTCGATACGTTTCAACATGTAAAATCGCAGTTTGCGTGTCAATCGACGTCTACGTAAACCTTTTTCCCCAATTATCCCACGTTTGAGCTCGTGAACAGGGCAAATAAAAATGCGCGCTCTGATTGTATATGTCTATCTGTGTATACGTAATGTGAAATACACGTCACACTCGGCGTGTGCTGTGGGAGAATATCATAATGAAAGAGTGGCGTGTGTGACGTTCCGGGCACGCAATCTCGAAAAATGCAGAGTCAGGACCAGTGCCACTGCCACTGCCACGTCCACGTCCACATCCACCCTGCGCGTACACACGCACCAGGAAACGAATACCCTACACCACCAATCAAGTTCGTTTTGTCCGAAATTAATTGATTGATGCCATTAAGGCCACGTGTAATTAAAAAGCACAAAGCGAATTGATTGCGGACTGAAAATTCATTCCATCGTGCGATCAAGTACAAGAAATTGACGACGTAATTGGGATTATGAATCCTCTATGTACTAGTAGATACATATAAAATAATTACTACAAATGAGTGAGTACCTCATAAATGAAAAATGTTAAATTTGCTGCTTCAGATAGAACGTTTTATTCAAATAGAATTTGAATTTTACTTAGGACGTAAGTACTGGTTCATTAGAAAGCGGCAGCATCAACTACATATATGTGGTTATACTTGAAAATATAATAATGTCAATGTAAACTCATGTTGAAAGCTCGACGTTAAAGTGCAGTGGTAGATTTTGTCTGGATGGTAGGTAGGTACGTAGGTATACGAATTACGGTAACCCAATATTCGGGAACTTTGACGCGGTCTCAAACGTTTATGACGGCACGGACATTAACCGAAATCGATTTCCCATAAGTCGACGAGAGTGTACGTAGATATGGTGGCTTTTAAAGTAACTCCGTTAACTTGGAAAATAATATAGAAAAGGTTTTCGTTTTTTCGTTTAGGTAATACCTACCTACCACACGATAGAATGTGTATGGGAAATTGGAAATAAGAAGACGATACCTACGAGTATGTATGTTCTGTTGTCATTTGATAGACGGAAACTTTTTCATTCAAATTTAATTTCCTTTTTAAGTAACTGAGTAGGTATAATAGACAGTATCAAAATGCACGCAATTGTGTACAACATGCGTATCCTGTTAGGGCGCATTTCCACACACACTCCAAAGCCACAATTGTCTGCGTGCGTGAGTCATCATCGGTAGTACTAAATATCTTTATTCTCATTTCTGGGTCTTCATCCGGAAGCCTTACGCCTTATGCACATTTGTCGCGTGTCCCATCACAGCTGCGCTATTCTTTCGCCTACACAATGACAATGAACTTATTTTTTAACACCTTTTAAAGGCCACCTCTATTCGAACAGAACGAGATTCAAATAGATCAAAATCAGAATCGAAGGATTAAAACGAGATCATTTAGGTACTGTTTTAGTGGACGGGGGGTACCTACTTAGGAATGTCTTTAGTTATTCCGGGGTACAGCTCCACGTTTCATAAAATACAAATAGGTATTGTATTGTAATCCTTCTTTACTGAAGGTGTTGAAGAAGTCTTACAATTCATACAGGAGGAATTTGTTCTAATCTAAATATAATGGATTATGTATAGGTAATAGTTAGTTATAGAAATTTATAACGAAGAATCTAAAGGAGTCCTAGTTTTGACATGAATTTGATTACAATTTTACTGCTGAAAACTTTGAAAACTATTCAAACTGCAATACTTGTTCCTGGATCGACTTGATGGTGGACGTTCATGGACAAACGCTGAAAACAATTTGTTAATTCAAATAGTTTCAGTTTTACTGCATATTGGACTCGGATGGAAACAGAAACCAATTATAGAAGTAGATTCGTCGGACGCGGCTAACGTAGTAGGTACCTACTCATCGAAACTATCGATAAACTACAAAACGATGAAAGAGAATCGACGAAAAATAAATAAAAAAAGAAAAATACAATGAAACAGTATTCATGCAATGGCGTGTACGCCCTAATAAGCTGATGCTTGTTACGTAACATCGTAGAATGTACACAGAAATGTGAATAATTGAAGAAAATCTGCATTGCGCGGAAAGGACGGAACAAAAACTGTACAGGAAAATTGTGCGCGTCTAGATGGTGTTGGTAATACATCGGGAGGAAAGAAAAGCAAGCACAGAACATTTTTTGCTGTTCTAATTATGCTTTTGCAGTAAGAACACTTGTAATTCACGTTGTTTGCGTACAGAAAAGAAAAAACAATAAAAACGAAATGAAAGGAAAACATACTAAAGAAACAGAAAGGCAGGTCTTTTTCGTAAATACATAAAGCATAAACTCCTCCCTCAGGTTATCTTTATTCATTTATGGGAAACCAAGTAAAAGCAATACATTGACGTAATTTATTTATCAGCAACTGTCGAAGACGAGATCTAAAAGTTAATCGCATAAACTTTTACACTTTTTACCTAACTAATCAATCTGACATACGTATAAAAGAGAGAATCGTAAAAAGAAAATGAAAATAAACAATAAAGAGTGAGAGTGATGAGTTTTTCGGTGATAAAAGAAAGCACTATATCGAGGATTCCTTTTTGTTGACCGTCACAAGAATTTGTTTCGTTCTGTTTGTTTTTGAAGTAAATAAAAGCGGACGGACTACATATAGACCAAGATTTTGAAGAAAAATAGGAAACGGTCGGGGAGTATCTTCTATTATTTTCAAAAGACGTAAGAACTTGTAAAACTGGCACTCGCCGAACAACAAAACATATCCCGCTGCGACAAAAACTTCAACGCTGTGTTGGCGTCGTCGCTGTACTTGAACGCAGTTCTGGATCTGGACTTTTCGTTCTGTTCTTTTTGAAAGAGACCACTTGTCATAATTGGCCCTTTCGGTCTGCGGAAAATGTTGTGAAAAATCTATTTATCACACATTTATTGTAGTATGTTATTTAAAACAGAAAGAAAAAGCAAAAATAAAATAGTACGAATTTGTAAGAACCCCATTTTTCGATCACGTACAAAACCATTGTCCGCAAATGCAATAGGCGGACTCTCCGCCCTCTCGTTTGATTTCATTTGATGCAAGCAGTATTTCCGTCCAATTTACTCGCTCGAAATGTTCTGCAGTGCACTTTCCTTGTCACATTTTCTTTTGACACGGTTTTCACAGACAACCCTTTCGTAATAACCTAACCGCACATATCTACACACACATGACACTCCACATTTATCGATTATTTAAGAAAAAAGCCAATCCTTCTTACAATAAAATAAAACAAATCAGATATTTATTTTTCTGATATGTTTTTTTTTTATTTATTTTGGGGGTAGGTGCTTGTCCTTTCATGCGTAATTATAAACAATATCGTTTCTGCTAATTTTTTTTGTACTGTAATTTTATTGGCAATCATGTCGTTCTTTTATGAAACACGTAGTCAGCATACAGACATTTATAATTGAGCTATTACAAAAGTGTATTACTAAGTATAAAGAATTTCTCTTGCAAGAGGCTTTCCTTCTTTCTTTATTTCTAAGAAATGTTAAAAGTTCTTTTTTATTATTTCCTAACGATAAATTTTAAAAATCTGCAGCGAAAGATACGAAACGATATCACGACCGCAACAATTGGAAACGGTCCAAGAGTAAAGCTTCCAAATCTTATGCTTCTAGAGTTTTATGAACAAAGGCTAGGAAATAGAAAATCGTAAAAGCCATGAATTGTGTGTGTGTGTATGTAAGAATAGGGATCGGAGAAGTAAACGTTTAAGAGGTTTTCTCTTAAAGAAAAGGATGTAAAAACTTTGACGTTTTCTAAAGAACGAAATCAACTGAAAACTTGGTTAATTCTAACAAAGTTTATAATCGACAACTAACGTATGTTTGAGAAATAATTTATACTTAGAAATTTATTTAATCGTAAAACATAAAAATTAATCGTTTTCTTTCTCTTAAAATCTAAAAATTAAAGTAGGTACATCAACGATATACCCCCTTTCCTAGCATATAAATACATATATAGTAAGTACTTCCCACTACCCTATAAATTCTTTCCTCTGCCACAAAAATGATTAAAATGTAGTAGTAGGTAACATTTTATTACAATGAAAAGAAATTGACTTCACTGTTCGTCAATTCGAATCGAATTTTGTTGCAGATTATAGCCAAGAATTGAGTAATATTAATCGAAATGGAGATAATTATTCCGATCAAAACAAAAGCATTCCTCAATTTCGAACACGAAGCGCCGAAGAAACGGAAGCAGCTCACGACTTATTATCGCTGTCCCAAAGTCTTCCGCCTTTACCAGCTCCCGGTGCGGTAACAATCTCAATTCCCCAAAACGAACCTCCACCCTCATGTATACAGTCATACCGATCACCGAGTCCCGAACAATCTTCTACGATAAATTATAAAAACGCATCACCAATACCCGTTTCCATTCCATGTTATCATCCCTCTATAGTTTATGTGGTACAAGTGCCCGGCGTACCTACCCCACCTACATCAGAATGCTCTTCCGATACCGAAAATCCTCTGAACCAACACACCGTGGTAAAACACGAGGTACAAACCCTCAACGAAGCCAGCGACATTATTATTCTTCCCTTATCACCGGCCGCCGATGATCACGTAAAAGTTGGAAAGAAAGAATTAAGCTCGAACGTAAGAACAACAGACATACCGACAGTCATAGTTAGTCCTTCTATCGTTACAAAAGTACCCGTGAGACAGCAATCTGTTATAACGTCGACGGCATCGATACCCGATCGACGTATGAGAAGAAGCGGAAATTGCAGGGCGAACAAGAGTATCAAAAGTCGAGATAACAATAACGATAGTGCCATAACGAACAATAATACCTACGCAAATAACGGAGAACAAAAAAATAAGAGGGTAAGAAATATACGTACATTTACACACACACACATATATAATACATTATAGTATTGTTTCAGAAATTCTATGCGGTTCTAGATGCATCATCAGATTCGAATTGTTCAGCATCATCGGTACCAAACAATAGCACATCGGATCCTGCGGCAGAACCCGCAGCCTCGAAACCTTCGTCTCGTTACGTGTGCAGCGAGTGCGGTAAACAATACGCGACATCGAGCAATCTTTCGCGACACAAACAGACGCATCGCAGCCTTGATTCGCAATCGGCAAAGAAGTGCATGACATGCGGAAAGGCGTACGTGAGCATGCCAGCCTTGGCCATGCACGTTCTCACGCACAAGCTCGCGCACGGCTGCGGCGTCTGCGGTAAGCAATTCTCGCGTCCGTGGCTGCTGCAGGGCCATCTGCGGTCGCATACCGGCGAAAAGCCTTACGGCTGCGCGCACTGCGGCAAGGCCTTTGCCGACCGGTCGAATCTGCGGGCGCATATGCAGACGCACTCCGCCGACAAAAATTACCGCTGTCCCAAGTGTAAGAAAACTTTCGCTCTCAAATCGTACCTCAATAAGCATCAGGAGAGCGCGTGTTGGGATTTCGGAAAGCACAGGGAGGATAACGTGTTTGGTAACGGGGATCCGGATGAGCCCGTCGACGATATGATAGAAGAGATCGTTGTAGACGAGTAAGGTGATAGATAGATAAGTCATTGTAAGATAAAAACAGTCTTAGGAAACAAGAAAGTGCACAGAACATTAATTTTAAATGTTTATTTACTTTTTGTGCACTTTATTGAACGAAGCTTAAAAGCATAAAAAAAAGAGTAAGTACAGTAGAAACCAGGTATAAAAGCAATACTTTAAAAATTTACAAGTTACCGATAAGACTTTTAGTAAGTAAAAAAAAATGGTTATCAAAAAGCAACGAAAAATTAGAATACGTGTAAAAATTAGGAATTCGTTCATTTTTCCGACTTACATTAAAACCGCTTTATGCTTTCAATAAACTTGCATTTTAGATTTGTTAATTAGTTTTAAATGAAAAACTTTTTACATTCGTACAATGTATTAATTACAACGAAAGCAGGCCAGCAAAACAAAACTTTACGCCTTCAATGGTCACAGTATCAACTGTCGTAAACTGAAGTATTAAATACTTATTATAAATAACAAAAAAAAAGTAATTGTTAAAATGGTCTGACAACCATCGAAGTAGCGCAGAAAAGAGAAGTAGCAAAAGTCGACAAAAATATGTTCTATATTTCAACGTCAAAATATAAGTTTCGGACATCTGCTCCTGACAAAAATGGCGGTGGCATAAATCCCGAAGATTCAATAAAGGAAAATACTATAAAGTACCTCCTGGTCCTGTCACAGACAAAACGCGTCATGTTTGTAACCTTTCACCACCACTAATGAAAGATTTTTATTCATATCTATTATCAAATCAAATAAAAAAACAAATAAGGAGGCCAGGGACATTTCGAACGTAGGAAGGAGATTTTAATCATATGGATGATAGACCATTTAAGGGTCGAGTTTTGTCAAATTTTGTAACTGTACAGATTTAATAATGCATAAGTAGAAATCGTTGAAATGTACGGTGTATTTTTCAAGTAAAAGTAAAACTCGATGCTTCGACTTGCGATGCCAGCAAGGCTTATTAGACATTTCCTAAAAAGGAAAAATTCGAAACTTAAATATATTTAGGATTGTCACCAAAGTTTTTGCCAATTTTCGAAAAGTGACATTAGGACAGGTCTGATTAGGTCTTTAACGATAATTACTTAGTTTATTAGAAAATATATTCGTACAAATTTTTGAAAATCCTTATCTCATTTGATAGTTTACGTATATTAATCGATTGTGAAAGGAATTTATGGGCTACATACATGTTTAAGAACAACAAAAAATTGTATGTAAACCTAACCCAACCTCATCACCTCTTCGAACATGTAGGTACACAAGTTCTTTGTTTTTCTATGTAATCTTGATAAATCAGATTTGTTCTAATGCAAATTACTGACAATTCGACAAAAAATTTCCGGACAGCCTTACAAATACTTGAAAATGTATTACTTAGGCAGATAGCAAATGCCTGTTCAAATGTTTATTTAGGTACATATGTGCTTAAAATCGTTTTACCGTTTTTAGTAACGTAACTATGATAGATCGTAGAAATATACCTACCTTTCCAGTATAATCGGAGCAAATCAATAATAAAATAGATTGATTCAGATGTAGGCTTTCACGGCCAGCGTCATCAATATAACAAGAATTTTCCGGGATTGATTTCAAAGATTGTTGTTATATTCAGATGTAAGCTTTTACTTTTTTTTTTTAATTAAGTTTTGAACAACTGCTTAGAATATAAATAAAAAGAACAAATTATTGTTGGTTAACATTGAGCGTGAATTGTATCGTAGTTGTTCCCCGCAGATGATGTTAACAAATATTTATTATACTTAGGATATCAAAATTAGGATTGGATGTTTTTCTAATTAATTAAAATCATTTGCTCGGATTATACGGTAACGGCGCGACCAAATTAAAAGACAAAACATAAACAGTTGTCGCAGCCTTAACATTTGCACCAATTAATTGTATAGGATGTGAACCTAGTGAAGCAGTATAGAGTAGTAAGGTCGTTGGTTAAAAACGAGCGACAACCAAAGAAAAATTAAAAATAAAAAAACAAAAAAACGAAACTTTCATCCGGATTTTTAGTAAGTATTGCTATAAGTAAGTATTTTCGTAGGAATTTTTGCTTATACAAGGATGGCTTTTGTATTGGATGGAAGTTTCCGGTAACAGACTGACTGACTCGGATATTACGTTTTTTGCATAGAACGTAGGTATCTTTAAAAATATAATTTTTTAGTGAACTGACGAATGTGTGCAATTTTTCGAAAAAAAAAAAAGAAATACAGAAAAAAATACTCATCGTTGAACAGAGAAAGCAATAATAATATACATATAATAATAATGTACCTATTGAAATTGAAAGTCAATACCAGAAATATTGTAATAAATAACTCGATCAGTTTGATGATACATACGTTGTTCTCTCTGAATTGAAAACTTGTACGTTATATTTTACATAAGTATGATATGTACAGTCGTGTTTCTCAGAATTGATGCAATACAACGTAATTATTATTTATTGAGTAAAATTAATTATTTTGGACTCGAAAATGAATTTTTTAAACAATATTTTCGAATCCAAAATTACCTTTTCCTTCGCTCAATCGGATTGATTTAGATACATACACGGATCACTCGCGGTTTCGGAATGGAGAGAACATTTTTAGAGGGCATAAATATTTTGTAATCTACCTACTAGTAAATAGCTGTAGAATGTTTAAGTGATGCATGGATTACGTCTAGTCATTAAGTATTTATATATATATTTATTATATTTATTATGTTACCCCAGAAAGCAATAAAGCATTTTTCACTTAATAAATTGCAATGATACGTACCGTATATTCCTACCTTACAGCTTGTTTTTTTTTTTTTTGAGTTCAAAATAAAAATGTAAGTACCTAGTACGGATGGATAATTGATTCTAAGTATCTACTCAATTACTTTTAATGTTCGATGACACATACGTACTGTACGTAAAATACGTAGGTAAAGGTAATGCAAAAAAGGTTTCTTCATACGTACAAGTGCGAATATGTGGGGTCGGAAAATGGGGGGCTGGGTTGATCGTATGGGGTTCGTTGGGTTGGATGTGGATGGTTGGAACAGGTCATCTGATAGAGGTTGGCACGCGTTATCCGGATAGCGGTCGTGATTTACAGCCTACTATTTCCTCGCCAGTCCATCACGTTCTGCCTGCCACACCCTTCTCTTCTTTTCCCCCGAATTGTGCTGCCAGCAAACCATTAATGCCCTCTTCCCTGTTCCCCTTCTAAATTCGCTTTGCTACAACGATTGATGTTTTTACGTAGGTACCTACATGCACAAATGTAGATACGTATGTAGGTACGTATCTGGGTTTCAATCTGTTGCATGTATTTACTCAACTTTTAAGACCACCACTACCTAAATATCAATAACAGTTTTTCATAGATATGAATGAATGTATCAAAAGTCGTTGCTTCTAAGTATCTGATATTCTATTCGTCTTCGAACGATGACAGTAGTCGCGGCCGGCGCTCGATGGTCGACATCAACCAAAGCCAAATTTGCATAGTCGACTGAATAATCTACGGCCGATTTAACGAGTTCGAGCGCTACCAGTTTTGTTCGTTCAACCTGCACGAAATTGAATAGATTAGCTCCGGGATTATACTATTCATAAAATATAATTGAATTTTTGTTCCACCGGTGGCAACGGTTCGACAGAGAACGGAAAAATTAACGATCATGCACCAGTTAACCCGATACGGATCGTATAAATTCCACCAACACACCATCAATCATTTGATCAATCGACTTCCTAGTACATACCTATGTTAATAATAGAATATTCTGGAACATCCTAGAGCTCTTTTGGAAACTCCAACACTTTGTCGTGTAATTTTTTTTGCCATCATTTTCAAACTTTACGAAATAGAGAATTAAATATCACATGTATGGGGGATTTGAGTGTGAGTGTGGGTGTGGAATCCAACCTGTGCCCTTTGACGTGCTAACGAATTAATTGCAGTCGCATAATTTTGTGTGCTATATTTGTCCGTTCGTTGTTTAAACTTCCCGTTAGCGATGGCCGAACTTTTCGACGCACAATGGCCATCGGTGAATTATTGTTCTTCATAAATTAAGTGTATAAATAAAATTCATTGTGTTTACTCGATGTATTTTGCACACGAATGCATTTTAAACGAGAAATTTTATTGTGTAACCGAGTTTATTATGCAGTTTAAATCTATTATGCGAACCGAATGGTCGAAATTATGCTAATCCTCGTGCCGACTGGCGAGTGTTGTTCATTTCGACATTTGATTTCCAATTTTAGACACGACAACAGAACAAGATCTTTTATGCAATTAAAATTTAAGGGTTTTCTTTGGTCCTCCTCCTTACGAGACTTAAAATTTAAATGAGAAAAAACTGATGGAAAAATTTTAATTGCAAATGGGATTTCGGGGCCATCCTAGCCAGCACGTTGCTTATCTTATCAGAATTTTATCTCTTAAGCTAGCGATGCATATAAATGGCCGTTTACAGATGCCATTTTCAGTTCGAGTCCCTACACACGCGGATGACTCCACCGTTTGCTCCACAAATTCCAAAGTGGAAACGAATAATGCATGAAGTGGTTTTAATACATCCCCTCCATGTGTTGCCACAAAAAAAAAAAAAATGAAAAAGACAACACCACACGAATCTTTACATTTCTTGAATATATCAAATACCTACTTACATTAACAATAAAATAGATAATTTAAATAATAAAAAGAATGAAGTAGATCTTCTTGTTAAAAGTTATCACGTAAAGCTTCTTCTTTTAAATAATGATTTTCTCTGATAATAAATTCGCTTGAATCTCTCGGATCTAAACATACGGTTTTTAAATCCAAACGTAGATCTTTTTTATGCTGGCATATTCTTATAAATATCGGATGTTAAAGGTTCTCTGGAGAAATTAATTTCAGGATCTATAGACCTATTACCTAACCTTCCACCAAGGTTTTTTTCCCAGGAAGATACACGAGAGCTTGTAAAACAAATTGAATTGTGTACCTTCCATTTTTTTCAAATCTTATAGTAAAAAAATGTATTATAGTACCTACGTAAATTTATTAGTTTAAACGACCCAAGTTTGTTTTTTTTTATAGGTCGTTATGGTAGTTGATAAAGAAAGGGAATTAGTCATAGGACGGTAGGATACTTTCTGAGACATGGGTATTAGAGGTGAAATCAGGAGTAAAAAGGGACAGATCAGATTTTAGTTGTCGCTAATATTTAAAGATTGGAAACAGAACTTGACGTGTAGGTAGTCATTTTGAAGGTGGCTTATTCGTATTTAATACATATCTATCTACTTGTAACAAAAGTAACCCGAAACTTTCATTATGTACGACACAATTCACCGTCACATTTATCCTTTCGTTATTATACTGGCGTATGCACTTTTCTGGCGGTGCAAGATAAATGTCAGCCTGGTTTTTATTAAAAGAGAACAGCAGCAAGGCGGACACACACAGTCACGGATATAAAATATTTACATTCAAATTCGTTCATGACAGTGGCGTTTCGTTTTTCTTATTTAAAATAAAACTATTAGGTACGTAAATTAGGTTCTGACTTGTTTCTTAAAAATTATTTGTTGTTACATCTCTTAGGGATTATCGTGTTTGCTTTATAAATTTCCTGACTGTAAGAGGGATAGATTCTGATTATAAATATTCAAAATTAGGTTGTATCTATTCCATTCAGCTAATATTTACCTATGTTTGATGGGAAATAGAACATTTTCGTGTCTTGCAAAAGTATGTAGTAGTTAGTTAAAAGGCGTTTATTATGTAGGTGGTCTATGTTATAAAATAGCGTCAAGACTTTTCTTGAAAAACAACAGTTAATTTTTTCGAGTGTAAAATTAAAATCTGATACACCACTGGCGTTGACAGTCAGTGGCACTTGCACTTGTGGAGGAATAGAAGGTGAATTTCCGTTTTTCACATGTTCATTACGGCAGGCACAGTGAAATCCAACATCCCTGGCATTACGACGCCGAAGCTTATGGTTTAATTTAAAATGCAAAGCGAAAATTGCAGAGGACATGCCATGTGCGCTGTAATAACATTTACATAAATTACGTGCCGGCCGCATAAACTGCCAGTTAAGGCGTAAGTGTTTTTGTGTTCTCGATTTTATATCGCTATTAAGAGACCGTATTATTAGCGGCGGCCGTTTTAAATTTAATGGAGTATAAAGGGACAACAATGCTACGTAGGTAGGTAATAAGTATTAAAAAAAGCCGCCGTCATATTTTATTGTTTATCCCGTTTCTTTCGTTTTTTAATGAAAAATTCAACTACACACGATTTTATTGTCCTTTTTATCGCTGATGGTGAGCTGCTACTTAAAAACATATTACCTATAGAAAGGAAGGTAGAGAAATAGTTGGTATCTAGTTACATATTAATTTTATTGGACCGCAAACGCTAAATTATATTGACTAGCAAAATTGTTTATATGATTGGTATAAGTATCTACCTAATCTTAATAACCTGACCAATAGTTAAATTTTAAAACAAAGACGTTTATTATAAAATAATTCGCATAGGTACCTACGTAGGTACACCTATAATACGTCTTCGTCCGTTGCTCTAAAATATGGTTAAAGTTTCTTCGTGTTTTGCCGTTTAAGCGATAAATTCCAAAACAAAGTTGTAGCTGACAAACTTTTCGAATACTTATGCTTCCTTCTTCCCCCTTCTAACGAAAGGCATCGCTTATCATTTCATTGCAGTTTAATAGAGAAAACAACTTTAGATGTTATAATGTTAGAGCAGCAAATTTTTAGAAATTCAATATTTTACTTACAAAAAAAATATGTATCTATCAGTAACACAGTTGTAAACTCGTTAAAATCAAATAGATATAGTTTTACAGCATATTTTAAAGTAAAAATTCTTCAGTTTCGCGCACCTTGATGATATTATTGTGATTATGACACGCGATCAAGAGGAAATTGCAGAGAAAATGTAAGATAAAGGTGCACTTGTACATACGTTTATATATATTTGATTTTTCATTAGAAGCAAACTCTAGTGAAATACATAGCTTTACTCAAGAAATTGCTCTCTTTTATTAAAATTGTACCCTATCACGCAACACTATTGCATTTCTATATTGCGCATTCGTGCAGTTAACAAATTATTAAACTTTCATAAAGTCTGCAAAACGACACGTTTCCTTTAAAAATAACACAGTCTAATTAGCCGAAGAAGGTAAAAGATAAAGAAAATTTTTCCACATTAAATAATACATACATTCTTGAAAATCAGAGGATTTTAAAGTACTTATGTCAAACCTGGAGAAATTAGACATAATTTTTCCCAATGATTGTAAAATGAGGGAAAATAATCATGCTCTGGCCTGACGGTTTAATCCAGGCTATAGAAGCATTTCTTTTCAGGTTTCGTTCGGTCTACATATGTAACCCGACTTCATTTATAACAGTTACCTATGTACAATAGATTGAATTCTCCTAAAAATATATGGTTATTGTGATTATAAAATTATTTATCTTCGTTAATGTTCTTTAGTTCGTAGGTAGACGTAAGTTGCGCTCGATATAATAATAACCGACGTTTGTAGGTCCAATTTGGAGTCAGCAATCGTAACGAGCAGATCAATAGCACCTGTAAACGTAATCATGCGAAACTTTGAACCGAAATTAAATTACACGGTCGCCTGCCATTCACTAACTAGCTGTCTCTATATTCGATTTCTCGTTGCAAATTTTGGACTCCAAAGCGCATCCTCAAAACCCACATAGGTACAGGGTGTTTACCACTCTCACTCTGACTCTGATCAATTTTCGAAATTTTAACGTTACAATCAATTATTGGGTAGATACAATATCTAAATATGTAACAAACGGGTTTTGTTCGTATTAGGTTAAAACTTTTAATTTTTTTTTGGTCTTGTCGTCTAATCGCAAGAGATGATGAGTTTCAGCAAACTATCCCTCAGAATGATAGGGTGTCTAAATTCAGTTTTGTCTTTATGCCTTTGATGTCGAAAACGGTACATTATATCTACGTAGTGCACGTAAACGTTCATGAAACCTTTTAAAGAGTAGCTTTCAGCAGCTCCTTTACTCCATCAAATTTAATTTCTTCTGATTGTTATACGTACCTATAGGTTCTTACATCAGCTTTTCATCAAAGTATCTGCACATGAACATGAACGCAATATTTTATTTTTAAATTTCAATGTTGAAATAAAAACAGATATCATACATGATATGACAGAACTTAAAATGAAATTTACTGACCAGTGACCAATAGAGAATACAGTGGTGCAAATTGGAATGAACCAACTTCGACGGCCAGAAGACCAGAAGAAGATGCCGGTCGGTCCCGTCAGAGATTATTAGTATTTCCGGACGAGTGACAACCCTTTATAGTTTGAAGCGAGGGGCCGGGAGCGAGGCCGCGTCCCGTGGGACAAATTCGCGAGCGACAGGGAAGAGGAAAAGCGACGCGACGCGACGCGACCCGACGCCATAGCACCGGCCCCGTCCATTCGACCATTTTACCCGTAATCTATCAGACGCTAATTCGACAAAGCAACAGCTTGACGCAACGTACCTAACCGCTCTCGAAACAGGAGCGAATAAACAATTATTGTTAATTTTAAATAAATATGTACCGAACAAGAAAAAAATGCAAATCAATTTAGGTACCTAAAAGAAAAAACTCAAGACTCTGTGAATACAAATTGTTTAATTTTTTTTTTTTGGATACGTATACAAGTGTATCCTGTATCATGTCCCATCTGTTGCTTCTGGATTGGATGCAACATGTCTCGTAGAAAGTAACGATTTTTCGATATTCCCTCATAACATACACTACGAGCAACTGGTTCGTATACTTTGGTTGTTGCACTCGTGCGAATCTCCCGACTTATTTATAGGACAAAGTTTCCGGGAGGCAAAGGGAGCATAAATAAAAAATTGAGCAATATAGAGCAGATTGCCTGAGGTAGTAAGCGGTGCAGTACGGGGGCATGGGGTGGTTGGTTGGTTGGTTGGTAGGAGAAGAAGGAGAGAGAAAATGGTCGGTACCTACCGATTCATAATAGATAGGCCACCTGTGCTGCGACCAGGTCGTCGCACATACCACTTCCTGAAATCCCGACGGACAAATATTCCCGTTTCCTCCGTTTCACTGCGAAACTTTGAATTGAATTTCCGTTCGCTTATGTTGTACAACGAATTCCCATCAGTTTTGCAATGCAAACAAGAACTCGAAGATAAATAAACAAACTAAGGAACGAATTAATTTATTAGGGATATCTATCAGAACTTTATGATGAGTGCGGAATCCATTTTTTAATACATAAGCAAAATCATGAGGAAGGACCGAATAGATGTTATAAGCAGCTTCTTCTACTTTTTTTTTTTTTTATTAAGTACCCATGTAATATTTTTTTTTGTAAATTTTTTGTTCTTAAATACATATAATTTACTGTATTAAAATGTTTTTTTTTTTCTACAAAATCGGTCAAATTTTGTAACTCTTTCGCTGTTCACTGCTCTAAAAACAAACTCGTTTTCAGCAAAAAGTTGAAAACTTGTTAACGCTTTGTTTTTGGTGATTCGTAGGTAGAAATTGTGCGGTATGAGTTTAATAATCGGTATACTTATCTGGCAGTCCGCAAAGGGCTTACGAAGTATTTAACAAACCGGAGTGAAAATTTCATTAAAACTTTTTGAAACTGATCTTCATGCAAATGTCTCGTGTTTTTGACGGTTGCGAACTTCAGTCGGCCTATAAGCGGGGTAAACTGAGGTAATAATGAGGCTGTTGTAAAAATTCATAAAGTTTCATATACTTATGTATTACCAATTGGCGCACAAAACATTTAAAGTTGTACTTATTGCAAAACTATTTATTATATTAAGCAGACATACGTAATGATATAATTATTTATTTCATTGTTTTTTATCTTTAATAAATTGTTCTAAATTCGCTTACTAACGATAAATACTTTGACGATTTCGTTCCGCTCCATATTTTTTATGACTAGCTGACCGTTCTATGTCGCGACCCCGTTAGGAATTATTTTACGACAAGGGTGTTGTTTTTTATGCGGCAATACTCAACAGGCAATAGCGATATCCTCTTTATTTTTACAACCCCAATCACTCCCGCACCCCTTATATACATAACGTATGTCTATATATGTGCCTATAACGCCGTATGTATCTATGTACATAGGTATATGGCAGAAGGCAACCCCGACTGCTGTTGCTTTCGAACCTTTCCTTCCTTCTCCTTTCGCTCGATTACTTTTGAACGCCGCGTGAAGCCAAACAAATTGAGTTGTAGAAAAAGCAACAGTAGACAATAATTTTTACTTTCTAGTTAAGTACCTACTAAAAAAATTTTATTCGCGGCTTACTTTGTTTTCGCTACGTATTAGTAGAAAAATTAAAAAGGGCATTTAGTAAGTAAACTTTATTGAGTAATAATTTCATGTAATATCGATGGCTACTTTGGGGTAGGAATTTATATCTATCTAATTCTAATTCTTGAGCTGTTCTCTTGGAAGACTTTTTTTTTTGTAATTAACTACCAATAGTGCCAATTGACCATGGTGCAAGGGTAAGAGTAAGGTGAGCACTCAATAATATATCACATGAACTCAGTTACTGAGTCCTATAATATAGTATAGGCCAATCCATTGTGTACGCGAATCTGAAAACTCAAACATTTACCGGAGATCGGGTTGATTTGCCGACGTGGGGCGGTTTCTGTGTTGGCGGTAACGCGCGTTTTATGTATGTACCTATGTACATTGTTCTGCTTCCCAACTTCCCATGTTTTGTTTGGCTTTAATCAAGCCCTAATGAAAATCATATGCCGATAAAAACGGCCGTCCCAAATGAGTTCGTACCTACTACACCCACCCACCATCGCACCGGTTCACCAAAAAACCCATTGTACGGATACGTACCCTTTTATTTTGTGACCTATCTACTGTTTATGGTTATCGCACTAAAGTGACAACGTTTTTGTTGTTAGCTCATTTAATCTATGAACGGACGCATCCATATTATTTTGTACTAAAATCGAGACGGTTTTTTAGTCATATTAATAAATCATCTACAAACACCAAATGATTTATTTTGGTATTATTAACTACATTATACCCTTTTGAATCGTTTTTATTTGATTCTGTTAGTTAACAGTCAATTTTGCCCCATGTTTAAGTAGGTATTCCGTATCACCTATTCTTTTTTTATGTTTAAATTTTCTCGTTGCATTATTGTAAATTAGCTTTCTATTTAGTACTAACCACCTTTCGTGCATGGGGATGAAGTTTTAAAGGAATAGAGAAAAACGGACTGTAAAATGTGCAAACGAATCGTAAAATATTTTATGTTCTGACACAAATTAAAAACGAAGAAACATAAAACTGACGAATGCCATAAGTTAAATCATAAACCTTCGATAAAGAAAGTTGTTCGCGAATTTCCTTCTACCTTGTTAAAATTTAGAAAAACAGTTTGAAATAAATTTCGTTTGCATAGGCTGAAAAGGATTGGGGGAATTTTTGCAAGTGACGTGACTCTGGCGAAGCAGATAACTGTTTCGGTTGTTTCGAAATGAACTGTGGTGGTTGGGAGGTTAGTGATGGGTGGTCGGTGGTGGTCGAAAACGACGCAAAGGTGCGCGGTGCGGTTGTTTGTTGTACGCGTTTCGGGCATACTAAAACAGTCCAATCAAACAAAATCAATGCTACGATTTGCATGCCGTTAGCCAATTTGCCTCGATCTTACGCAAAGTTGACACTCAAAAAATTCCCGTTCATTTCGTCCAGTAAATCGTCATTTGTCAACTTTACAAGTTATCGATTTTTTTTTTTTAAAGTATCGCGTTTATACATTTTTTTTACGTAACGAAAAACAATCTGAATGTATTTTTTTGCGCGCAGTTTTCAATAACAAAAGGCAAAAGACGTGCCAGTGTCCTTCCTGTACGTACGCTCCTTCTCAATCAAGTACAAATTAGCGAACTAGGTTTTACATGAATGACCAGAATGTCTGAACGTTAATTTACATGGACAATCACAATCGAGTTACTCGAATTACACGTAGGGGTTTACCTTGTTATGCTGCGGCACAATTTGTAATTATAACCAAGATTATCTAAATCGGTTCACGTCCACAACGGACTGTTGTTCGTAACTCGCTATGTCCCCCGAGAAAAGAGAAGAACGTGCTTGTGAAGCACGACACGCAAAATTCCAGTAATTTCCACAGCTACCTACCTACCTACGTACTCCTTTACTACTAACGCTTTTGCCACTATTATTAATCATAATTTACATATTCTCCAATAATACTTATTTTTGAATTTTCTCACACCTGTTTATACTTAACGACAAATAAGAGAAAATGGAACACTAAACAAATGTCATTTTTCTTATGTAATTAACCACTTTAAATGAAACTACATAATTATTGTAAATTGAATTGTATATTATAGTACCTAAATAGTAGATACTGTAATCAAGCGATACAGTTTGCAACAGTTTTGATAAGTTTTTGTTTTGAAAGTGGAAAGCGTGGAAATTACAAGCACGCACCAGAATAGCGGATAGAGGGATAGGGAGCGACCGCTGTTATCTCACTAATACAAACTCCATAACTCTGGGACGTTAATCAACTTGGAAATCCTCAAGTAGAACAACTTACAACTCACTTACCAGGATAGCAGAATTATGCAGATTCGGGCAACTTCCACAAGATTAAGAACCGCGTCAGCATCGTAATGCGTTCAAAGTACAATGGTCGTCTTCGTACCTTTTCTCTCAAATGTCCCATTTCTCATAAACGACGCCATTAGCCGGCATATTATTACTTTTAATAACTAAATTAAACACAGTCAATGAACAATATTAGATATCTTATAATCGTCCGGCTCGAAGGATCATTTATGTTATGTTAATCGCGAGTCGCGCGTTGCCATCTAAACTTAATTAGTTTTGGTCACTTAAGATAGTTAGTTACCTATGCGTATTTGTAAGATGAGGTGATACGTATGTTTTTGTAGTACCTAAATAGTATGGACGAATAGAACGTTAAAGTAACGTTAGTTACGGAACTGCTATCGGCAATTGTGCTTGTTCCACGCGGTTCTGCGTCCCATATTGCTATTTTTATTTTTTTCTTTGGTATATCTGACTAAAAATCTCAGGTAACAAAAAAGAAATCCAATAAAAACAAATCTTCTGTCGATTCTTTCGACGAGGACGTATGTACGTGAAATATGTGCGTCAGACGGCCAGGACAGAAACAAACGGTGACATTTGGTGAACATACAACATCCATCGTATTTGACGTTTCAATTTCGTCCCCAATTACTGCAACTGCCTGTCTTTCTGATTGATTTTTTTTTTCTTTTTTCGTACTACCTCGAAGGGTTAAGATCATTCGGTAGTGAAAAATTCAATGGAGTAAACAATCAAACTTTTTAAAACTTATTATGTAATGTTTAATATTTTTATTCGTTTGTGTCATTTTTATTACAAAATTAAATAGTTAATTAAATTAAAAAAACTGTCTTGCATATAGGCAATCCAAAGTACACTTTGAATATTCATGTTGCATATAGCAAAAAAATTAAAACGAATGGAAATTTAGAATAATGATGTTTTTTTAGACTTTTCCGTGTATAACATTAAATAAGTCTGATTTCAAAAATTCGCTAAATCCTGTCGAAAAATTTGCACAAGAAAACGCTCTTATAAAAATTAAATACGATTTATTTACACAATATTTCAATAACAAATAAGCTTCTATCGCGCGAAATAAAAGACTTAACGGTAAATAATTTTTTAAGTTTCATTTACTAACAAAAAAAAATGTATTAATGAAGTTTTCTTTAAATCGGTTGAGTTTCCGGTTCTTTTTTCGACGGCGGCTCTCGTTCCTTGTTCCATTCTTTGAGTCCTTCGGGTAAAGTAGTGTCTTCTTCAAGTGATCCAGTTCCTTCAACGAATTCCTCGTATGTAGATTTTTCTGGAAAAGGTCTTTTACCAAGCAATTCTATCATGTCGTCTCGACTAAGAATTTCCTGTTTCAGAAGTCTTTCGGCCACTTTACGAATATCTTCTTTGTGTTCTGTGAGAAGTTCGTGGGTCCTCTTATGAGCTGAATTAATTAAGTTTCTCACTTCCGTGTCGATTATTTGAGCCGTGTTCTCCGAATACGGCTTATCCAATACCATTTCCCCTTCGCGAGGCAAATCGAAACTTACGTTTCCTACCTGAAAATTATCCAACAAATCAAATCAAATCAAAACCGACAGCAATGTTTCTATTATTATTTTTCTATTTCTCACCTTTTCGTTCATTCCAAATTGTACGACTTGCGCGTAGGCACTTTGCGTCACCTTCTTCAAGTCATCTTGGGCCCCGGTAGTGATTCGTCCGAAAAACAATTCTTCTGATACCCTTCCTCCTAATGTCATGCACATCCGGTCGAAAAGTTGTTCCTTCGAGTACAAATACTGGTCCTTTGGCAAGTATTGGGCATATCCCAGGCCTTTGCCTCTCGGTATAATCGAAACTTTCAATAACGGATCGGCATATTGCAAAAACCATCCGGCTATGGCATGTCCTGCTTCATGGTACGCTACAGTTTTCTTTTCTTCCGGAGATAAAACGTTCGTCTTCTTCTCCATTCCGGCAACGACACGCTCGATGGCTTGCTCAAAGTGTTTCATGTTAATAAAATCGTTTAGATCTCTGGCTGCTATTAAAGCTGCCTCGTTGCAAACGTTGGCTATGTCTGCACCTGTGAAACCGGGAGTGAGGGCGGCCATCTTTCGTGCCAAATCGCTCTTGTTCAAGTTCGTCTTCAGAGGACCCAAGTGAACCTTAAACGAATAATTTTTAGAGTTAGAGTAACGTGATATTTTTTAAAACTTTCAACACTTACCTTAAATATACTGGCTCTGCCTTTAATGTCAGGTGCAGGTACAAATATTTGCCTGTCAAATCTTCCAGGTCTTAGTAAAGCTTTATCTAAAATATCAACTCTGTTGGTGGCGGCCAATACAACCACATTTGTAGTCGTATTAAAACCGTCCATTTCAACTAGGAGTTGGTTGAGAGTGTTCTCTTGTTCGGAATGACCCCCAAAACTTCGGCCGCCCCTCTTTCTTCCAACGGCATCTATTTCGTCTATAAATAAGATGCAAGGAGCATGTTTCCGAGCCATCGCAAATAGATCCCGTACTCTTGACGGTCCCACGCCCACAAACATTTCCAGAAATTCCGATCCGGAAACGGTTATGAAGGGTACGTTTGCTTCTCCAGCGGTCGCTTTAGCTAGTAACGTTTTTCCAGTACCGGGAGGTCCTGTTAGCATTGCCCCTTTAGGTATTTTAGCACCTAAATCGATATACTGTTGAGGATTCTTTAAGAAATTAACAAATTCCATTATTTCGATTTTAGCTTCTTCGCAACCTGCTACATCTTTAAACCTAACGCCGATATCGCTAGAATTGATCAGTTTGGCAGTACTTTCCATAACACCACCAAAGAGGCCCCCTCCTTTACGTCCTTTGCGACCTCCCATCATTTCAGCTGATCTTCTCATCATATAAATGAGAAAACCAATTACAATAACGGTAGGAAGAAGGCCAGAAAGGCTGGAAGCTTCCAGTTCTGATTTGTAAATTACAGGCACAAAATTTGAAGGTTCAATATTCATTTCAACTTGTGCATTTTCTAAATTTCTCTCAAACGAATCCACACTTCCAATGTTAAACCATAATGTATTCTGAAAATTATTATAATTAAAATTCCTTGTTTAAGCCCTGAATGCCATTATACTATACCGATCCATCCACTGTATTTCCAGGTGTCAGCTTCACTCTAACCCACTTCTTATTAACAACTTCTAATTTTTCAACTACTCCTTTAGCAAGGTAACTTTAAAAATGAAACATCAATTTATTTATCTCAGAAAATCCGAAAAAAAAAAACTAACTTACTTGTGAACAAAGTCCTTCCATCCAATCTCTTTGCTTCCCATTTCCCACAAGGCAAGGGTCGCTAGGAAAGCTACAGCCCCTGCAGCTCCTAACAAATACCACTTTTCTTTGTCACCTTCACCAAATGGCTTACCACCACTGCCCCTAGAAAAACTTCTTTGAGTACCAGAAATTGCAACAATCACAATAAATCTATCTACCTGCTACCAGTTCCTCCAAATAATCCAAATGACCATTGGTCAAAAGGTTTTTGTCCTGGTGACGTTGGGCTTCTTGAAGGAGGCGGTTTTGGCTGTTCATGTTTTTTTGGCTCTTTCTCCTTAGCATCCTTGGCTTCTTTTCCAGATTTCTTATCTACTTCATTCGGTGTTTGTTTTCCTCCCGGTTTAAAATATTTTTCAAAACCTTTGGGTGGTTTCTGACAAAATAGTTTATACTTCTGTATAACCGCTTCTAAAGCGTTTGGAGTCTGCTGATTAAAAAAAAATACATATTGGCATTGCTGATTTCACAACACTACAATGTTTTACATAACTTCTACACTTCGATAAATATATTTGTTTAATTTTAGGAGAAAGCAGTTAGGGGAAATATCATATCAATATTAAGCACTAGAATATAACACAATAAATTTAGCTGTACCTTTACGGTAGCCGAGCTGTACCCAACACTTTGCCATAGCAATTTTTCTACCTTTCGACTGATACTTAAGATTCTGTGTGCCATATCAGAATGAGTTTAAGATTTGATTGAAAATGAAATTTATTATAATGAAACTTTGCATAATTGCGGGTTTCTTAAACCCTTACAATCATAACCCAAATTTTGAAGTGAATTATTTTTGGTTATGTCAGTTATTAGTCTTTGGTTGTATGTTTAGCACTTGTCTGTGGTTTAACAACTGTCAAATGTATAGATATATTTACAACAATGGTATTTGAAAGAAACATCGAAGTTATAATTACTTTAGTTTTTGAAAAGAATATGATTTGAATATAAATATTGATTTAAATTAATTTATTACTTGAGAAATGCAAAATCTTAAACCGCCTTGCGTTACTTCTAGACACCATGTATCGTACATCATTCGTACATAGACAGGCTATTCATGTAGATCATAGAAAAATTAATTTAGGTTATGTTTAGGTTAGAAGAAAGTGTAAATTGTTGAACTTTTGAAATAAGCGGGACTGTTCTCGACAATTAATTTATTAAATATTAAAGTGATTGTGATTAAACATATCTTCGAGTGAAAAGAAGAAAAACAGCAGAATGAATGTCGGTGTGTTACAAGTCTTAGATAAATTAGAAAATGAAGAAATTATTGGGTTAGCAAATACAGTCACCCAAGGTCTACTTAAAAACAAAATAGAAAGTCGAAAAGGTGATTAGAAAAATCACTTTTAGCGATGTATCGTAAATTATTGTACCTATTATATGTTTAAGATGCTGTTGAAGCAATTTTAAAACATTCTCCTAGTAAAGTGAGCATTTTAAGAAGAAAATGTATAACCAAAGAAGTGTTATTTGAATATGCCCATCAAAACAACATACCAATAAGTTTACCAATTACAAAAGCAGAGCTAATTGACTTGATTTGTGCTTTTTGGGAAAGTGGGGCCAACAAAGATGATTCAAATGACCAACATAATTCTGTCACAACAATCTCGCCACAAGACAATAACATTAATAAAATGGCAGAGCAATTCTCAGCATGGTTTTATGAAATGCTAAACAAGTCTCAGCCAATGGGAAGTGAACACTTTTGGAGTGATGCAAAATTAACTGTTAACATTCTAAGTGATGCAGACAGTCAGTGTCAAGAGGTGGACGGGGACACCACAGAAATCGTTAATTTATTATTCAGATTGAGACAGGAGTATAATCTGATGTTCAACCCAAATCTATTTAAAGATGGTGTTGCTGGAAGACTAGATCCACACGGTCTTGTACTTGTGTTGGCATGTGGAACATTGCATATGAGCAGTGACTGTGTTGGTGTTTTTGAACAAGTGTTTGTGTTAGTCAGAGATCCCTGTGCAGAAAACAACTGGAAAATAAAAAAAACTGATTTAAACTTGTGGAGGAAGAGTGTAACTGCCACCCCAAGATTATCTGATGGTACACTTACCCGAGGCTTGTTGGAGTTGCCTTTGAGTTAGCTGTTTCTAATAATTTGGTAATGTATATAATGTACACTTGTTTTCGTCAATAAATAGTTGTTTCTTTCATGTTTAGTATAAATATTTGATTACTTGTTTTTTAAATGCAAAGGAACCCTTGCTCTGTTTCAATAAAAGTACATTAAGCAAATTCCTTTGTATCATTTTTTCTCTGGAATTCAGCTTAATTAAATTAGAATCTTGGTTAGGAGGGGTGGGATTTAATTTGTTATTATAATTTCTTGATACTTATGTCAGTATACACCCTGTATATGCGGCAAAAGTCCTATTTTTAGACGTATGTATGTCTGCCTTTGTGCGCTTGCGTCATCGGTAAGTAAGTAAATCCGGATGATGCTGATGCCGATGCCCGGATTGGTCCGGAAATAGATTAAGTTTGTGTTTTTCTTTTACTCATTTAAATGTCTTTTTCAGCCTTTTTTGATAGGAAATAATAGTAAGTAGGTCTATTAGAAAGCAATAAATTAAACCATCAAAAATGTACATTCACAATAAGTGATTTTGTTGGTTCTATTAATTTTATTTGTGTTTTTTTATTATTTTTTTTTTTATTAATATTATAAATATGATTTGTTCCTGTTTATTATATTCCAGAAATAATGGCTCCAACTGAACAGTTTTCTCTTAGATGGAACAATTTTTATTCTAACCTTATATCTGGTTTTCATGACCTTTTAGAGGAACATGAAATGGTTGATGTAACTATAGCTGTTGAAGGACATTTTTTACAAGCTCATAAAATTGTCCTTTCAATCTGTAGTCCTTTTTTCAAACAACTATTCAAGATAAATCCTTGTAAGCACCCCATAGTGATATTGAATGACATTACATTTGAAAATTTAAAAGATATCCTTGAATTTATGTATTTGGGTGAAGTGAATGTGTTGAGAGATAATCTCACTTCATTCCTAAGAACTGCACAACTTTTACAAGTAAAAGGATTAACTGGAGATGATACTGTATGTTATTAAACATTTATTTATTATCTTTCATTTCTGGTAGTGTTGATGTTATAGGATGATACAGGCACTAAAAACAATGACAAAGTAGTTTGTGAACAACAACAGAATGACAAAATAGAAGATTCAACTAAATTTTCTTTATTACCAAACAATGAAGCAAAATCATACACTAAAAGATCAAATAATACAGAAAATGTCTCTATAAAAAAGCCTAAACAAGAAGTAATTTTGTCTCAACAGTCCTTACTACTTACAAGTTTTGATAATCATATGGTATTTTTTTAAATTCATTTTTGTTAACTAATTAACTAAATTATTTCAGAATGCCTTTGACTTGAGTAATGATGAAGGTAATTATGTAGAAGCTCCAAACATTGAACATCATTCTAAACTGAACTCTTCCATCCAAGACAGGAAAGAACATTTTACTTTTAATAAAAAATTAGTTGATGGAGTTTTAGATTTGAACACACCAAATTCACTATCCCCACAAGATAATGAACACGCCGTTGGTAAGTGATACAGTAAAGTAACAGATTTCTTGTAATCTCCTGACTTTACCGTTTCTAACTTATTCTACTGCTACTTGTATGTGCTACAAAAAAATCTTATTTTAAAATTTAATAAAAAATTGTAGACGAGCACTCTGCTTAACTATTATGCATGATTGGTTGCAGCAACACCTGTTTAACTGACGTGTATAATTTTTATATTTAAATTTTTTTAATAAATTCCGATAACGAACTACGCAACTAATCTATCACAAGATAAACTGACATATAGAATAATCACACGGATGGTGCGCTACCAATAATATATATAAAAATAGATGTATTTTTATAATAAATATAATTAACTACCTGAACCCTCTTTTTCTGACTAATCTTTGCATGATTAAGCTTTTTAGGGGTCAAATACATAATTAAACACGTATTTTTCAAACGTTATTTATTTATTTTTAATATACTTAAATAAATTCGGTTTAGGAAAAAATCCCGTTTTATCTACCAACAACAAACACCCATTTCAGTGTGTGAAATGTACAAAACGATTTTCAAGAAGGGATCATCTTCGCACTCACGAAAAGAACATTCATGGGGAAGACGCAGGCCCTTTCACCTGCGTCATTTGCTCTCAACTGTATAAAAATTCTGAGAGTTTACGAAAACACATCGCCAAATTTCATTACCCCAAACTAATTGACGGGCAACAGAAAACGCCATAAACAATATCGCATGTATAATACGCTAAGCGGACGGTTCTTTTAATATTTTTAGATGTTATTTATATTATGCGTTTATAAAATTAGAACTTATTACGTTATAAACACAAGTTTTTTTTACCGAAGTAAACCGTACGTTTGAACTTCAATTTGTTAAATTAATTTTTATTTTTATTTGTATCTGTAGATAAGCAAGAAAGAATACGGGACATATCATGTTGTACATAAAATTTTGATTTATATTTATATATTATTGTGTGCGATTAATTTGAAGACTGGTTTTACCTAAGACTTGCTTTAGTTGTTATCTTTTCTTTTTTATATTTAATTATTAACGTTAAGCCAAAGATACACAACTGATTTGTTAGTCATAAAGAGATACAGAATATTGGTCTCTGAAACGTTTTCATTTTTGTTTTCGTTTTATTGAACATATTTTTCAAGTGTGAATTGTGATATAATGTGCCTCATAAAATTTCGCCATGAATACATGAGTAGGGAAATTTTTGAAATACTCGCATTCATCCCCTTGATGAGTACGAGTTTTTATTCTTATTATTATTTAATGAATGCCTTTTCAAAATAAATATTTTTAATTATGGTTGATTACGAATAATATATATATATCACTGTTCACCAGATATTTTATAGTCGATTAATTAATTGCTTCTTTTTTATTTAGTTTGCAAATTGTTAAAAATATATTTTGTTTCTGGATTTATTTGGTACTTTACATCTTATTTACATTTTCCTCCAGTTAAATCTTACTCACTCAAATACGTGGGTTTTATTCCTTTTTATTTTTATTTTTTAATATGTTAAACTAATTTTATGCGAATATTAGTTATTCTGAACAACTACTTCTTGACCGCGTCAAAGATGGTTCATCGGAAGTAAAACTTCTTCTTTTACTTAGCATTTTTTTTAAAATATCAGCAACTCCAGTTGATAACAATGCATTGAGGTAACTGTTACTGGAATAAATAGGTTTTTTGATCATTTGCTGTCGTCGTTTCTGTTCGAAACTGAAGGGGCACGTTCTTGATTTGTCTAAATCAGCATTAATCTATAAGATACACATCAGTTATTATTATATTATTAAATACGTTTGCTTTAGATTTCAGTTAAGTTGTCAAAAGATGACGATTATTTACATACATTTTCTCTTGATGATCCTAAAGTTCTATCGGCAGTATCGTCGTTTCGTTTCAAAGCAGCTTGTAATATTTCGGTAACTTTTTGACAACATTGGATTGCTTCAGTCACTTCTTCGCGGGAAAGTAAAACCTACACATAAAGCGCATTGAATTATAGCTGTTATGAAACACTGTACACTTCATTGATGTACCTTATCTTCTAAGAGTTCTTGTTCTTTGGTCAAAGTGTCCTTATGAACACTGCAGTTGCTCTTGCAATCAGAAGAGCATTCTTCTAATTTTTCCTCATTGCACGTCGTAAAACAACTGAGATGTTTGTTTGATGGATTTGTATACTGAGACCAAAAACTGTTCCATTCCCCATCCAGGGATTCCATCGTACCAAACGTGCTTTCCATTATGTCCTGGCTTACATTTTCTAACCAGCTCGCATAATTTGAGGACGCCGTGCTTATTATTGTTGTATCTCGTATAGAATCTGTAGTACTCTACAAAAAAAATGTTTTTTATTTAAAACAATCGAATTAAAATTATTGACTAGGAGTATAATACTTACCGATCGATGCTGAGTGTAATCGGTATAGTCGGATGAAGATGAATCGATCGAACTACATTCTCTACTGGAACTGGGTACTAAACAGCTTGAAAATGATCTTCTTGGTTTATATTCCGAAATTGAATCTAAACTTCTTCTGTACGTGGCATCTAATGATCTACGATACCTTTCCCTCCTCGTGCTTCCACTAAGTTTTTCAGGACTTTTGAAACATTCGGGAACACATTGATTCAGATCCTCAATATTTTTATCAGTCAAAGAAAATCTTCCACCTGTTCTTTTCACTGTACCAGTTCTACCGAGCCTATGCGAGGGTGAACATTGGGGGCTGAAATCATCTTTATCTTTTCTAAACATCAAAATGGTCTGATTATTAGACCCACTTGATGATTCGGAACTGAAACTTATGCTTTCTTCCGACATAATAATTTTGTATCTTTTATTATTAAAATTCCATTCTTAATTTTTTATGTAAAAAAACTTTTTCTAATTTACGACACAACTTCTTTCACATTTTGATGTATACTAACAATAAAGCGAAAAGTAGACGGTTATTCGGTTCTCGCATTAACTCGGCACCTAAGTATTCGTATCCAGGACGATGTGTAATTAAATGTAAATTTACGAACCACTGGGCACATCCTCAGCACACAACGATTTTTTGTTAAAGGGTTTAAACAGGGTTGGAAGGTCAAGGTAAAATAAACAATAAATCAAATTTGAATCAACAATTTTAAATATCAAATGTGCAAATTAAATTATACTTTACCAAATTTTTTTTAAATTTAAAGACTTAAAATTAGGTTGATAAGTTGATATCTATCTCATATATATGTAGTCGAAACTCTTGGAGCATATTTAAGACAACTAGGTATTTCGTAAATAAGTACATATAATTACAGTCGTTATTTTTTTTGAAATAAATTAAAAAGCCTTTAATTTTCTAAATATCATTTATTTTACATCTTGATGTCACATACAGATCAAATGCATGAGGATATTGAATTGGAGTAATATCTACAGGTGACAGATTGAAGTTACATGTTGAAGGCACCGCTGAAAGAAGACGGGATAAAAATACGAAGTAGCAACGACAATAATAAAATTATTGCAACAATTTTTAAATCAGAGACAATTTTTCCTAACGCGAAATAGTTTATTTTCGATTTAACGATTAGCATTTCCTTTGTTTATGACGTTTGTGCTAATACTTTATTTATTATTATTACCTATTTATTTACATGCATTTATAGTTTTTTCATACATTGGGTTTGTATGTACAATTGGTAGCAAATGTTTTGCTCTATTTTTGTCTTACGATTAATTTTGAATCCCAAAGATCTTATGATCTTATTTTTGCGCGCACCTGTCGCATCTCTTGAACATTAATTAATCCAATAATATTAATTTAATACTAATTGAACTAACGATTAGAGATATTTAGCAAACCTTTTGCGTAAGCGCCTATCTTTATTACTTTTAATACTTAGATAATACAACTCGCGAAGGGAACACCTCAGATTTTAGGAAGGTACAGAGTTTTGCACTTGGATAACTTACTATAAACATGTAGTAACAAATTATATGTAAGTTTCGGTGTCAAAGAAACAAATTTTCACCTTTATAGCACAATCGAATTTCACATAAGATCGAAAACAAAGTAATTATTAAAATTAGTTTTTATAAACAAATATGAAGGAAATTTAAAAAAAAATTGATTTACTACTTACAACTAATTTTATAATCAATAACTGCTAGTATTTTGACGAATTTGCCATCTTTTATCAAATACTAAACGATATAATTTTCTTTTTGAGTTGTTTTAATTTACTCATTTTTCATGAATTATAATCTGATACGAATACTTAAATGTCGTCTTTTTATCCTTGTTCTCCTAACATTATCATCAATTATTTTAATTAGATAGCAATCGTAAAATTTGTTAAACGTACTCTAACTGAACACGGTTATTTTTATTCATTTTTTTTTCTATAGAAATAGTATTTTAATAACTTTTTGTGCTTATAACTTCATTACATATTTCCATATTCTCTTTACATATTAAATTTAATCCCGTTTACAAAATTTTACTAATTGGAATTGATTTGTTTAATTAAATACACAAGTAACTATGTATAATAATAATTTTTGAAAGCGTAAACGTTATATAGACTGTAAAATTTCAATTTTTAGAAATTTTTATTTTTCCGAATTTGACTCATTCATAAAAACAAAAATGATCTTTTAATGTGCAGATAATTTTTTAAAGTGATAGGTACGTATGTGTTTTTTTTTTTAAATAAAGACGATGTACCTAATTTTAAGTTACTTAAACCTAAAAAGCGTAGAAATTGTACTAAATAAGAGGTCGGAAGGTATAATTTGATTTGCAGTTTTATCAAGTCTGCTAATATAAAACATTAATTATTATATGTACAAAAAAGAGTGAATATTAAAGTAAAAAATATATCGCAATTTTACAATGTTAATTTAAGTGGCCTATTATGGTATGGTACATTTAAACAGCAAACGAATTTTTTATAATTTCCTACTTATTAGTCAAGTACATAGTAGTTCCCTTTTAAACCAAGCATTAGGTAATTAAATCATTTTATCTCCGTATAAGTGTTTGTTTCGTTTTAAACAATTCTATTTATATCTAAACTAACGTTTTTTTACATTCATGGATGTACATAATTGCAGTAGGTAGGTACGTAAAAATTATTGTATTTATTATGACGAGCTACGAGTAGGTGTTTTATAAACTTTTATAAACAAATAAGCAATCAATTGGTTCTACTAAAATTTCTATCGCCGAAGTTCTGTCCGCATTAATTATCTTTATGTTTATTTCAATTGCCTTTTATATATAAAATCGTACGAAACGAAACTGCTACGTATACATCATACGTTTAAATTCTGCCATCAGAACGGGTCGTTTCTACGCATTTGACTCTTTAAGGTCTTGTAATCTTGCTAATTGATGGGGTTCGAGTTCGTCAGGTATACTTGCCCTTCCGCCAACGACTTGTTTTGGGGCATCCACTTCCACTCCTTCGACGTCGGTGTAGGATACGTGACTTACAGAGTTCTCAGCGGTGCTCGGCCCTGTGGTTTCACCGTCACTGGTACTACTACTGACGACCAACGGACCCGATTCTGTTTGTTTTTCTTCAAGTGCAGATCCTTGTTCTTCCGGGATCTCTTTTAATTCCTTTTTTTCTACATGATGTTTCTCGTTTTCTTCCTCCTCCTCCTCTTCATCAGGTTCTTCTACAATCACGTGATTAGTGAAATGTTCTTCTATCGGATCTCTCGCTTGTTTTGACTGCCTATGTTCTATTTCGCTTTCGTCTTCGTCGTCTTCCTCTGCGTTTTCTTCGACGGGCGGAAACGAAGTGTCCGCTTCTTCGGTCATCGGGGTTGCTGCTGTTATCACTATTTGGGCCACACCCAAGTTAAAATCTGCCGCTGCTTTCTTCTTTTTCGATTCAGTTTCCACTGCTGATCCCGCCATCCCATTTTCCTGAATTAATTGTACAATCAATTAAATATTAGGAAATTATGTAAGTACACAAAAAAGGAAATACTGTAAGAATTTTTTTCCAAATACATACATAGAATATATCAGAGAGGTTAATTTTAATGTTTTACCTGATCGTCCACTTCAATACCGATTGCTTAGAATTAATAAAAATAATTATCAATGGAAACTTTTCAAAAAAAAAAAAAAAAATTCTAATTTACTTACTTGGTATTTCTTTTCCTTCCTGAAATTGTGCGCCATACTGTTTGTGTTGTCCTTTACTGAGATTAATCGAAAAACCATCGGTGCTAGTTGTCGTAGTATCGTCATCAGCCATCGATGTTTCGATTGTACCATTTACTACTGGAACCTCATTAATTTCTGGGGTTTCATTTAAATCATCGGATTCCTCCTCATCGGCTATCGGACTTGCATCAGTGATGATTGGTTCAGAAGGTGGAATTAGGTGCTCCGGTATTTCGGGGGGTGTAAACACCGGCGGTGCCGAACAGGGCGGCGTTTCGTCCCATTGATTAGTCAGCGGTTCCCCATTTTCGTCACACTCTTCGACTACTAATGACGGGAAGTTTCCTATTTTACCATCCAATTCGCCCTTCCACCAACCGTCATCCACACCATGAGCACATTTACTAATTACCTGTAAAATACAACGAATCAATTAGTCTTCCCTCCAGTCTCCTAATTGTACATAATCACTTTAATTATTTGTCCTTCTTCCAATGTCAAATCTTCGTCTCCTTCTCCTTCGTAGTCATATAGGGCTGCACAATATGACACTGTCGGTTCTGGAATGGCTTCTGTCATGTGTATAACAGAAATTTGTTCTGGGGATTGATTAGTCGTTTCGGACTGTTGGGCCAATTCATCTTCATTGTCCACTGTATAGTCGACGGAAGAGAATGAAATTTGATTTACAAGACCTGTCGTCGGTCCGGAGGGTTCCTTTTCGATATCGAGATAGTTTTGCGGTACGTATCCTTCTTCCCCACGATAGTTTCGAGCTCTCAACCAACCGTCTCCGTCCCCTTCACCAACCACTTCCAACTGTTCGTTTTCTACTATGGAAAGTTCGTCAGCGTTTTGAGCCTACGCAAATACATAATTAGAAGAAACCCATTCATTCTCTCTTTACCTATTCCTTTATGATATGTCGTCTTGAGTAAAACTTACGGTATATGAATATAACGCGGTACATTTAAACGTTGGTCCTTCCATGGATGTCGTTTCTTCCACCGCTCCTTCTACAGGCTCTTGAGACTCCTCGGCTCCCCAATCCACTCGAGTAGGATCGTCCCATCCTACCGTCAGTTCCTCTATTCGTTGTCGTTCTTGTTCTAACATTACTGAAAATGAAGGCAATAAAAATTAAAATTGTAACAAAAAGGCTCTTTAACGTACCATCAACTTCGGGGGCTTCGTACGGTTCTTGCTGGGCATCTTCTAACGATAACGATTTGTCTCCCTTTTCAAGAACCGATGGCTGAACTTCGCCGTCAGCAAAATCACTATCATAAAACGAATCGGAACTCGGATGATCCTATACAAAAATTACTTTTTTACTCTAGCAAACAAATGTATATTCATAGTATAGTAAAATAGTAAAAGTTAGGCTTTCACGGCCGGAATTGATGTTTTTCAATTTTACATTACAATCTATGTATACATATACATATGTAATTTCACTTAGGTACCGATAAAGAACTTGCAGAACGTTGAATATCTTGGACTGTCAAAGTTTCTGCTTCTTTCAACCATTCGTCAACATTTACGCCGCCTTTTCTGAGGACTTCGATTCGTGCCTCGGCTTTCACTTTCGCAGTTTCTGCTCTTCGAATATTTTGTTTCATTTCTTCGATTTTTGTCTCCAAATCGGGACTGTTTGGATCATTAGGGTCCGTCTAAAACGGGCAAAAAAATCCTACAATTTTACGTTAGTGACCAAGTCAATTTTTTGACCACTTTCGATACAGTAATCAATTTTTGAACGTATAAATTACCTAAGTGTAGGTACATAATTAATAGCAAACCTTTTGTCCCGATTCCCTTAGAGAGTTGTACATTTGCAACTTCCTGACGCAGTCTTTAACGTTATTGGATTCACGTGCTATTTTCGTTGCCCATCGGCGAGCCTCTTTGCTCAATTGTGCTGCTGCGGATTCGTGTTCGGCCGTGATATGATCCACGGGATCACCCTCGCACGGTTCGAACTCGTACTGGATGTGCTGTTTGAGAACGGGGAAAAACAAGTAGACGCATTGTAAATTGTACTCTCGAGTCAACTGTTTCGACTGATTGAGAACAGTGCTAAAAGAATTTTGCATAGCGGAACATGTCAAAAGTTCGGTACGTGCCAGTAACGATAAGTATTCCGCCACTTTATCGAACACGTTGCTTTCCATCGATTGCATCGTTAACTGAAGATCCACCACAAAGTACCTGAAAATTTTTGAATGGCTGGCACCCTTTTATTTGAAATATATTTATGCCTAAATGGTATTTTTAGTATTGACTAAATGGGTACTAAATTCTTAACATTTAGATTTAGATTTAGACTTAGACGATAACTAGGTACCTATTTTGATGAGCGTTTGAGGCAGCAAGACATAAAATGTAATCGTTACGTGCACCGCTGGATTTTTCTTCCAGTTGTTCCCTTTTTGATGTTACTTTAGCGCTATTTTTTTGAAGGGACGTTATCGATTGAAAAAAGGAACCTTTCTTCTTTTTTAATCTGCATCGGAAAATAAAAAAAAACAATATTAGGTACCTACTTAACAATATCGAAAAAAAAAAATATCACAAAGTATATTTACTTTTCCTCTATGTCCCTCGCCTTGTCTCGTACATCGTGGGCGGTATGTTCTTCGTCGAAATACAATTTTTTCGTTTTATCTAAATCCTGTACGCAAGTCTGTAATTCCTTCTGGACTGTTGCAATATGCTCGGCGCACTAAAAAAGAATAATAATTACAGGTATTTCGAAAAAATAATATAAAAAAAATTTATACAATTTGAATGGTGGTTCTGTTTATTTTTTAATTTAAATTTTCTACCTTTCTAGCCGTTTGTAGTTTATGCATTCGAAGAGTTTTCGCTTCATCTGCGATCTGCTGCTGAAAGATTTCTACAGCAGCCAAACGCGCCCTTGCCAATTTTTCATGTTCTTCCAGAACAGTCCTCCACACGTTCCACATATTCCTAAACAATAAAACTTGCGATCTTTTAAAAACCCTTAAAACTAAGCAGTAAGAAACATTCAAAAATAATTTTTCTGTCATAAAAACTTTAATAGTTTTTTCTGAACTTTTTAAAAGTTTGAATTCGAGTAAAATTTGGGTCAGCCCTCAGCATATCTACGACGAATTCTTTATATTAGGCCAAAAAACTGTTAAGACAACTTTAGTTTATCAAAATGAAAATTATTGTTTACGTGTACGATATGTTGCCCTGTAGGTACCTGTAGAGCCGTGAAATTTAATCACTGTAACGCAATCGGCAAAACCAATGATCAATAAACGATGAACATTGAATGGATTTAATTTAACTAAATTTTCATTAATCTCCTTCTATGTAAGTATGTATATTATAAAAGTAGCTAAGTAATATTCAATTTGTTTTACAATCATTGATGATGCCCATTGATTTTATTGATACTTAATAAAGGTTTATTACTCCTCATCCTTTAAACAAGAATTAAATCATGAAAATGAAAAATATTTTTAGCAACAATTGTTTTAGGTATAGAGTGTGTAGGCTCACCATTTTTCTTCACTTCCTTCGACTTTTATATCCGGTATATTAGGAATTTTCTTGTTCAAATATGCCGACGAAATTTTGAGCAGTGCCTAAAAGATTATAGTCACTGAATGCTTTTCTTTTTTAATAAATTGTAAAACATTTTTTAATTTGTGAAAAACTTACTTCGGAATACGACTTTTCAATCGCAGACTTTTTTATCACAAATGTTCTTATATCTTCTAATAAATCACATTCGTGCTGATTCTTCGCTAGTAATTTTGCTATTTGTTCTGAGTGCAAATTTTTTAGAAATTTCGCGTAATTTCCCTGTAACAAATTATAAACAACAATTTAAATTATATATAGATACATATATTGCTACTGTTTGAATAGGTCCTATTTACGAAAAACTAAAAATTCAATTTATTAATTATAAAATTAGTCGATTTTTAATAGTTTTTAATTTTACTAATTGCCACCTATAAAATTCTAATAATTTTTTCAGTCTAGTCATTGGCAAAGATTCATTTTGCAATCACTTTTAAAAGGTCATGACATGCGTGTTATATAATACGGTTTATTACAGTTGTATATTTATTTATTTATTTATTAGGTCCTACATACATTGATTTTTGTATTAAAAAAATCAAAAAATGTTCTTTTATAACATTATATTGATACTTCTTAATGATTCCCAAAAATACTTAATACTGAACCCTTTGTAAATTAGCGCGGAATAAACCTCGTATCTTCTACGATTATCGTAAATCAAATGAATTCAAACAACGACTGGCGAGGGTTCGTTCTGCTATTTATTATTTCTGTTATAATTTGGAATGATTGAAATTTTTTAAATATTATCCACATGTCTCCTATTCGTGACACAGTTAAATTATGTGTGAGGGAAATTAAATTTATTTAATTGGGTGAAGATGTAGGGATTGATTCGCACCTTCCTTGGGGGTGGCTGCATGATTGAAATGAGTAAGAGGTGATAGTAGGTACCACCACCATCAGCGGCACTCTCATTCACTATCACCACCGTACGGTACACCGCGATCGTTGTCCGAAAAGCACTAACGAAATCCAAATCCCGCTCCCTTATCGATTACGACGCCCACCGACGTCGACGACGACGCCGACGACGTGAACGCGCATGATGGTAGACGCCGAACGTCGCCTCTACCACCGACATATTGATATTTAACGTTAAACAACCAGACAATGTTGAACGCACTTAATAACTTCCTAATCAAACTACTACGACTAAGTACGTTCGTTACCTTGAAAACGTAATTACAGAAATTAAAATGCTATACGTACTTGTAAAAAAATCTAATTAATACCTAAATCAATCGTTATAATAAAAGTACATAATTCGAATAGCCATTAAAATTACCTCTTTTATTTTTCCAAGTTTTACCCTTTTCTCGGGTCCGCCGTTGAAACTAAAATTTAAAGCGTCCATATTTTTCTTGTTGTTGTTATATAATTAATATTTACATATTATCGCGAATAACATTTTTACAACATTACAAAATCAATAAAAGACTTAGTAATAAATAATTTCTTGAAAATCGATTGTTACACATTTGATGATTGTGAACTACTGCTGAAGTAGGTAAATGTGTACATATTTTAATTTAATTTATAAGTTGTAAATTAGATTTAAAAAAAAGTAAACCTATCACAGATACTGAAATAATCAAAAATTGCAAATAACTCTTATCGGTTTTTTTACGGATATTGTAGAGATAAATTGATTTTTTGATTTAATGAAATATGTTACGTCCAGTGGCGTAACTACATACGTAAGACAAATAAGAACCGGGCTCCCGGAGATCGAGTGGCCTTTACTTTATCCGGGCCAATTCTTAGATATTAGAAATGCTTTTTTAAATGCGTAAACATAAATTTAATATTTCAAAATATTATTTATTTGAAACATTGTGGGTATTCTACTTACGGGGTTGTTCCTAAAATGTCGTCGATACAGCGGAAACATTTTTTAAGCTCTAAATCACACTCTAAAGTAACAAAAAAATATTTCGATGTAATAAAACGCGAGCAAATGTCAATGTCAATTTATAAACATGAAAATTTCAGCGATTATCTTGTAGATTTCTTAAATAATTAATTTTATAAACGTCACCCTTTTTATTTATTCATTCTTATATGTGGGGTATTCTTTAAAAGGAATTGCTATGAGAAATAGAAAAAGATTTTTTCAAACCTATCAAAACGTTGATATATTAATATTTAATTTTCTATTTTTGTACTTACCTAATGCATTTGTCAAGATCACATCCTATGTGTTATTTACTTACTTACTTACTTTCGTTTGCTACCATCATAGGCAAGAATAACAGTAAATAATTATTAGTTATTATTTTGTACTATTTATTGATGTTTTGCGTGTTATGTATTACATTATTTTTTTGTACAAACCAGTTCCAATGACAAAAATTATAGACAGTATGTATTATATGAGGTATATATACATAATATTATCATCGAGTAGCAATCCCTCACTCATCCCCATTTTACAAAGTTTATATAAGTATATTTTTATTTAATTAAAAGAAAGAAAAAAACATGTAGTTATTAAATATCACTCATTATCAATCAGCAGTACGTACATACACTAGATATTGTATGATAAACTTGGAATTTATCGAAAAAATTATGTCAATATTGTCCGCAGTCGCAAGCGTCGATACCACCTTCGCCTCCCATCGGGGACACACCGCCGTCCGGATACACGCTCGAATAAGTATTCTTTAAGAAGTTTACGTGCGCCTGCAAATTCTTGATACGCATCTGAGCGTCTTCGAAGTTTTCGTTCAAATTCGTTATTTGCGCCTGCATCTTTTGCCTTATTTCGTCCCTGTCTTTCTGCGCCTGTCGCGCTTGAGCCCGGCTCTGCGCCAACTGACGTTCCAAATCAGCTATCTGATTTTGCATCGATCTCCTCACCGTTTCGCATCTAAAACATTTAATTATTGTTGCTTATCTTTAACTTATCGACAATCATTTTTTTTTCACCTAAACACTATCGAGACGACTACATTATCGATAACATGACGATAATAACAAATTGAATTACGAATGACAAAATTAATTGAACAAAACTTTTGATAAACTTGTGCTTTATAACAGATGATTTTATATAAGTAGTCAGAGTCAGTCACCTGTCTTTCGTTCGCGCCACTTGTCTCGCAGATTCTTCCCTTACCGAATCCAACTGAGCAACGAGCTGAGTAATTTCGTGCAATTTTTCTTGTACTCGCTTCTCCGCCTGGTCGTAAGCTTCCTCGAGTCGTATCATATCCATTTTGACTTTATCGTTCTCTTCTTCGAGTTCCTGAACTTTAGCGGTAAGTTCGCCAATTTTCTGCTCGAGAACGGCATGCTCGTCCGCTCCAAGTTGCTGGTCGCTGCGCACTTTCTCCATATCTGCAGCCATAGCAGCTGCCTAATAAAATAAGTAATTTAAATAATAAAACCTAACCTAACCTAACCGTTAATAATAGGTATACAAAGTGTTTCTTACTCTATCTTTATATTGTTGTAATTCTCGGGAAATTGCTTCGTTGTTCCTTTCGGCGAGAAGATGCATCTGTTGGGCTTCTTGCAACTTGATCTGCGTGGCTTTGAGAATGTCCGGTAGCGGAGTTAATTCTTGCAATTTTTCCTGAAATTGATTCTTCACCCTTTGGATTTCGAGATTTACTTGCTCGGTTATTCGATTATTCTCGATTTCCATTAAATCGATTTGACGCCGTTGTTCTTCTACAGTCTGCTGCGCTTGTAAATACTAAAAATTGCCAACCGTCGATGACAATAATTGTTAACAAAATGTCTTTTCCACTTGAAGAAAGTTCTAAGTATGTTATGTTAGGTAGGTTAGGTTAGGTTACCTTATTCCGGTAATCGTCCATTTGAGTCTGTTGGTCCTGAATCAGGGCTCTGAGCTCTTCCAGCTCGTCTTGGGCGTCACGAAATCTTTGTTTCGCTACAGTCAGTTGCGATTCCAACTCGACCATTTGTTGTTTCATATTTTCACTCTGCAAACGATCGGATAGAAACGCAACCACCACCAACCAAATAAGAAGAAGAAGAAGAAGAAAAACTAACCTTCTCGAGTTCCATCTTCAAGCACCGAACTTCTCGTTCTAGATCCTTCATCTTTTGTTCGTAAGCTTTCCTGAACTCGTCAATGTCACCACCGCTTCTCTTCATCTTTTCATTTTCCGCTCGAAGACTGGCCACTTCCGTTAGTTTCGCCTTAAAGTCGTCTTGAAGTCTACAATATTGCTCTTTCAGTTGGCTCAGTTGTTGCTCTATCGTTCCACACTGACAATTAAACACAAGAAATATTTTAATACCAAAAATAATTAATTGTGTAGGTATGTAGGTATATTATATGTATTATTTGTCTTACTGGAGCTCTAGGTTGTGGTCCACAGGGTGGTGGACAGGGCGGCGGACACTGAAATGATTTAATATAAAGATTATAAAAAAAAAAAAAAATTTTACTTTTATCAAGTTTTACTAACTGGTTTGCATGGGGGTGTACATATCATACGTCGATGGTGTTCTAAATGTTGTCGTTCTTTCTGCACTTCCACCAGTTCGCATTGCATATGTCTCACTTCGCTTTCCATATCGTTTAGCTGCTTTTCCTGCAAATAAAAAGAAAAAGTCACAAAATATTTAATTTAATTTAATTAGAAACTAATATATTTTACAAGAGCGTGTGTTGTTTCGACATATTCCTGGAGACGGCTTTCCATCTCCGCGGGACAAGGACCTTTTCCTTTTCCGCACGGCATTCTTTTTTCTCCGCCCGTTCTACAAGACGACGCTTCTCTCGGTTCTTGCTAAATTTCAAAAAATAAACAGAAAATAATTTTTAATTTGTTTCTATCTTCTTTCTACTTTTTTAAAATTCAAATTCATTATGAATACATTGTCGCTCTATTAAATTACATTTTTATTTTTCGCTTTATAAAGAACAAATTCGATTGCTTACCCCTTGTCCTTTGAGTCTTTGGTTGAGTGCGTTGTTCTCTTTGCAGACGAGTTTCAGTTCCTGCTCGAGACTGCACAACTTCCTCTGCAGGTTCTCAACGAATTGATCTCTAGATAACAAATCTTCTTGCAATTGATATCTACCACACAAACAAGTAAGGAATTGTTTGAAACAATTAACAAGATCGGAACTGGTCGGTTAGTTTAGTTAATGATTACAAAAAAATTAAATGGATTTTATGAAAATGACAAAAACACTAACAATTTTTGACATTGCTAGGTGTTTAGAAACATTCCCAAAAAAAAGACGCCGACACTTGATCATTTTATTCTGCAATTTTGACACTGATTGATGATTTTTTTTTTAGTACCTACCCTACGTTTGTTTTCAATTTATCTATCGTATATTACGTACGTACCTTGTTCCTTCCAATTGTGCGTTTTCAGCAGCCAATTTTTCCTGCATGGTATACGATTCGCTTAATCTTTTCGCAAATTTCGGTACGACGCCACCCTTTAAAAGACATTTATCATTTAAATTTTGCAAAAAATATAAACGTTCATTTCAAAAATTAAAGCGATTCGAATGTCACTTAAATATCAAATTAGATTTATTTTTTTATGAGTAAAACAAACAAAAAATTAATGTAAGATCAATAATTTATTATTGGCAAGATTAGATTTAATTGATCTTACAATATTTTATTCACATCAACAAAATTAATGTTTTGCTCAAAATTTTAGTCAAGTCAAGCAAAAAATATTCAAGCTTCGTTAAAAAAAAAAAATTATAAACATACCGGCGATGAAGGCGCCGCATCTGATGGTGGACAAGGCGGTTTCGATCTTCGTTTCTTATCTTTATCATCGCAAACAATAATTTTGGGCATGTTATTTTCAGTAAGACCACAAATGACCACTTTTGGTAACATGTCCTCCGGTCGCTTGTATTGCGTGCTGGGCTTCAGTGGCGTCATTTTATCAAAAAGATTCGTTTGAGCAATCAGCTGTTGAATCCTTTTAGTTTTCTCTTCGAAAAGTTGCATTTGCTCTTTTAATAAACGATTTTTTTCCTCTAATTCTTTACCTGATTTGAATAAATTATATAATGTTATACAGGGTGCTTCCTAAGTAGGTACCTAGGTACGTTCCGATAATTAAAGAGGTGATTATATCTGGATTTTGTACACGTAGGTCCTAAAGTGCTCCGATTTTAAAATATCTACAGAGTGTTTTGATGATATTTTAAAAATCGGAACGTACTTAGGGATCATCCTGTTCATCTAAAGATAATTTACCATCTACCCCTTAGTGCTAGATAAACAAACCTTCGGCTTCAGTCATTTTCGTTTTGCAAAGGAGTTCCCCGACCCTCTGTTTCAATTCGTAAATGATTTTAGCCGTTTCCATGGCTTGTCGTTCGGCATCTTCCAATTCCGCGAGAACGGCCGCATCTATCGTAGGATCGTATTGGAAGAACGATCCTCCGCCTCCGCCGGCACCACCTGGTGCACATGGAAGTCCTGCAGCTTGTGCTCCTACTGCGCCCTTCCTCGGATCGCATTGTTTATCTGACAACAAATTATTCACATTCTCGTCCATGGCACCTTTCAGATCCGGATTTTCGTCCATCACCTGATCCAATTCCTGATCCGCTTGCTTCACCAAGTTTTCGATCTCTTGCAAATCATCGTCTGCTATCGTTTCCGTTTGCAAGTCGTCCGTTACGGTATCCTTGAAAAAAGATTGTTTTTGGTAAAATAAAATAACGTGGCTTCTAGGACTTGAAGTATTTTGCGTCTTCAGACATTTGTTCACGGAATCCCCGGCAGTCACTTGACTAATATCAGTTAGGTCTCGGGCAAGTTAGCAAAGAACATCGAAACGTACGTACCTCGATGCCGATTTCTTCTGCTGTCGTATCTTCAGCCATTTCGGTTTGTTTCGATTTCAATTCGTGGTTCTTTTCAGATCCAACGTGTTCGTAGGATTTCGCTGTAGTAGTCGGTACGTTATCGATTTCTTCTTCCTCTGTTATTTCTTCTTCTAGTTCATTTACGTGAACTGCTTCTCGTGTATTATAATCTTTGACCTCTTCTTTTACTGTTGCTGCTGCTGCTTCTTTTTCGTTTTGGTAATGCTCTTCCTCTTCCTCTTCCTCCTTTAATTCGTCTCTTTCTAATGCTCCTTCACTGCTGGGAGAAAAAAACAAATCTAGATCCTCCTCCTGTAAATCTGTTTCTTCTTTATTTTTTTCAGATTTTCCAATATCTTCCTCCTCCTCTTCTTCTTCTTCTCTTTCCTCGTCGCTATCGAATTTAATTTCTTCAACTGTTCTTGCGTATTTTTTTCCTCTATCGATTGATAACGGTTCGCCTTCGAACGGTTGCTTTAATGAATATTTATGTCTGAATCTTTCTTTTTTACGGCTTGTAACAAGTTCAGGTAAACTTCCCCTAAATAAAGGGAGTGAGTTTTGCCCTTTGATTTGGCGTGGTTTTAATTTATCGTCAGATTTCCTGTCTCCAGCTCCTCCTTTGTGTGAATAAATCGACACAGATTTCGCAACTGAATTTATTGAAATTGAAGTTTTCGCCGAATGACAACTCCGTCTCTCCTGAAAATTAAACGTTTGGAATTCGTCTTATATTTAGTACTGGGGTAGGTACAACTCAAGTTTCAGTTCTATTTTTTCTTTTTTTGGTGTTTTTCGAATGTTTTGTACATTGGGCAAAAATGAGGGGTGTACTCGTGAACATCATTAATTATTAATTATATTTTTTGTTACCGATTTAATAGATTCAGTAGATTGAACGCCGCGTAACGTAGTCCACCTTGGAGTCCTGCTAAACTTTAGATCGTCCCAATTTCTCAATGACTTCCTAAAATAGGAATCGGCGTCGTCTCCTTGATTAAAAATGGGTCCTTTTAAAAAAGGTTGGCAACTTTTTATAATTTCAGAGGTGCGTTCTGCAAATGCCGTGCTGCTTGGTCCCCTTTTGCGCTTTTCTCTTAATTCACTTTGTGTTTTAATCTCAAAGTCAGAGTCTTTTAGTAGTGACACTGGTGTAGTTTTCCGCTTCACCTACAAATTTGTGTTTATTTTTTTATTTTTTTGAATCACAAGTATTTTCGCTGGACGTCTTTCGACGCGCTCGCGCTTTCCTTGTATGCGCTTCTTACCGGATTTTGAGAAACTTTCATTTCATTCTTTATTCGATGCGAGAGAAAATTTTATTCTGTTAAGGTTGATATCATTTCACTGAAAGTAAAAAGTAAATCAAAATAATGTAAACTGTTTAAAAAATAACAGAAGTTCACTACCAAAAATATTGATTTATTTTTTCCGATGCGAAAAAGTTTTTATACATGTCATTTGTCTCGACACACTATATATTTTTTTATAAAATTTTAATGAAAATTCTGTTTTACAAAAAAAAAATATTGGAATTGTTTGCGTTATTGGTTTTCCGTTTTTTTTTTTCCCTTTTTTTTTTCTCATATCTACATCGTACCGTACATATTGCAGTCATTTACTCTCCTCCATTGCATTTTCAATGTTAATTTATTCCTACGTTTTGAAAATTTAAAAACGCGATGGTGGAATGCAAATACATATATTAGATCATCATTTATCAAAAAGAATGTTTCTTTGCGAAAGTTAATATTAATTGGGATCAGAATCTGGATCGTTGTGTATGTGATTAATAAATTAATAAAAAAGAAACTGGTAAACGATGCGTATTCGAATAAGATCGCGAGTTGTGTATCATTATTTGAATGTTTTTACTCCTATTTCACACAAGTTCATTAAACATCATACTTTCATTGAAGATGTTTATTGAACTTCTGTGAAATATCATTAAAACAGAAAAATATCGATGCGCTCATCTGGATTTGCCGCCGTAGAGAAATACAACACCAACAGATGGCAGGCAGCAGGTTGCCAAAGTTTACGGACTTTAGCATAGAAATAGATAAGAGACTAGTATAGATGGAAAACTCGAACCTGGCGCCTCTATGGAAGCTAGTGAGAACTAACGGAGAAGGCGGGGAATTTAAATGTACGAGTCACTTGTTTTGTAAGTTTCATTTGTTTCATTACGCGAATGTGAGAATTTGCAAGAAACAAACATCTTCTAAACAAAAGAAGATGTATGACTTTGTACGACATTGGGCATGTAATCAAATATAATACATGCTGGAAATGGAAAGAGATGAGCACTGTGAATGTACCTTTACTTTCTGTCTCTTTCTATTGGCGCACAATTAGCTTGCCTACTCTATGAGTTTACATCTACAGAGTGCCAATTTTTCTTTAGTATATTCCCTTGTCTATGGGGTATATTCTTTGGATCGGAAATCGGAAGATCTATGAGACGAGTTGAGTCAGATGAAAGAAACTATTTTTAAGGTAAAATATTTATTAAAAATTTCATTTATTCTCAAATTTGTCAATTATAAAATAGGTTTAATCTGATTACGTTTTAATAGGATGTCAATATATAATGAGACATTCTACATAATTTCGTTAGAGAATTTTTGGTTCATTGGTTATTTTAACACGAATAATAATCTTATTTCAATTTCAGGAAAAACATGTACCTGAAATGAATGTTATAAGGACTAAAATGGACTGTAGAGGCAGAAAAAAAAGCGTTACTTATTTTTGTATATGACATACTTGAATTTTGCTGCAACAGTACAATTTCTTTCTAATTAATGTAAAAATGGCTGAGTGGTTTATGCAATTAGATTCAAACGATCCCCACACAGTTGAAGAAGTCAAACAAAAATTTCATGAACAATTTAATATAGGTAGGAAATAGTGAAAATGTGTCGTTCAGATAAAACAATTGCCTGTTTTAGTGCAAGATTCCTGGTTATTGAATGGACTGTACGACTATTATTTGAATTCAAATTCAGCACGCAGTATGGAAATTCTTGTTAATATTAAAGAACCTCACCATAATTATTTATTTAGCAAGTGAGTTATGTTATTGTTATTTATAGTAATTGCTAACTATTGGTTTATTATAATGTACTTTTGTTAATCAGAATATCAGATTCTATTCGAGGCTCAAAAACTGACACTAAGGTACAAGCTTTAACTCTCTTAGGACACGTTTTAAGAAAACAGCCGCCATGGTTATTTAAAATTACAGAGCATCAACTTCTAAGAGACCTCTTGAAATTGCTTAAGGTTAGTAATTCTTTATTTAATGATTTTATTGTGCATTTATTATCGTTGTAATTTTATTCTTTATTCATTTTCAGACTGAAACAGATATTGTTCTACTGTTAAGTGCTTTATTAGTACTAATAGTTCTTCTACCTATTGTTCCAGCCCTTATGGGCCAATATCTGCATGATGTTTTTGAAATATTTAGGTATGAGCATAAATTACAATATTTGTATAGCATTAGCATTATTAATACCACTACACATTGCCCATTTAACTAATAAAATTTGTTTATGTTTTTTAGTCGATTAGCTGCCTGGAACAACATTAGTCCTACAAAACTGGTAGAAGATCAATTGGTACACATGCAAGTGGCCCATTATGCACTTTTTCAAAGGCTGTATGGAATGTATCCCTGCAATTTTCTGGCATACTTGCGAAACCAATACAGAAATAAAGACCAAATTCCTATTTTTATGCATACAATCAAGGTAAAAAACGATTGTCCACCGACAAAATTAATTAACAACTGAAATTCTGTATTTTTTTTAGCCAATGTTGGACACAGTTAAAATGCATCCGTGTCTAGTAACTGCTTCAAAAGATAAAGAAACAACAACAGACAGGTTATTTAACCTTTCGGTCGACGATCCTCCCTCCATATTCTCATACATATTTTTAATTGTTATAGATGGAAATGTATGGAGGCCCACGACGTTATAGTGGAGTGCGAGAAACTATCTTTGGACGTTTCTGATAGATGTTCTCAAGATTCATGTTACTCAACAACCACATACAGATCAAGGTCCGGTACAATGAATTCAGGGTCAGGGGGATACGGTAAGTTTCCTGCCTCCAGTCTGCTTGCAGCTTGAATTAATAAATTGTTTCCTTTTTGTTTCAGACAATGCGTTCCAATTTTCGTTAAAAAATACTCCAATAGCAAGTCTTATAAATGAACAGAAAGATTTCTTTAGTCCAAGTTTAGTTTTCCAACCACAGACACCCCCCATACCAGACCTTACAACTGGAAACGTTTCACTTAATCAGGTATATTTCTGTGTTATATTGCCGCCGTATCACCCTTTAAAACTTTGCCAAAATTAATGATTGATATAGGTATCATCTTGAAGATTATCTTTCATGCTATTGACAGAAAGTAAACAAAATAAAGTAAAATAAATAAAATCGATGCTTCTATTATAAAAACAAATAATTTTAAAATTGTTCAATCAAAACGTAAGGTAATTTGTTTAACTGATGTAGATTGTATAATTATGTTGTCTTGTGTACTTTAAAATTCAAAATTAAAAACGAAACCTAGCAAAAGTGATCTTTACAACTTATACTATCAAAATTTTTTTATGCCAGGCCGCAAGCGAAGTTATATATTATAAGTATTTTATATGTGACTTACAATGTACCTGGTAATAAATAAATAAATCAATTTTTTCTTAAGTGTTAAAACGAACGACGTCGTTTATGCTTTAATGTATCGACTAACGTTTTGCATGGCTTAATAGGGTGCGGGGCAAAGCTTGGTCGGGAGTGCGGGGCCTTCTAAAGAGGGATCATCGCCGCCAGAAGCAGCCATTGAGGCGACCCCAGAAACTACACCCATTAAGGTATTCTAAGTTAGTCGGGTTCTAAGTTTCTCATAATATTTACCCTATACACATACGATCGTTTATGTAAAGAAAAATGACTAATAAGTTGCAATTAATTTTTATTTTAAGGATGTTAGAATGCGCCATACGGCATCGCTGCCGCAAAATTCAAACGTTGTGCGCGCGTTAAATTCGTTCGGCACCAAAAGCAGATCGATGGGATCGTCGACGACCACTCCCAGTCATTCGCAACCTTCGTCCCCCATGAGGAAAGAAGCGTCACCGTTTAACTTCGACAATCGTCATTCGGCTTTCGGACACCCGAAAAAGGATCACGCTGCCATAAAAGTGCAGAAACTCATGCACGAACGTAACGTCGGCATGGTATTATTTTTAGTTCAATAAACACGAATTGCAAATTAATATGTGTTAGGATGATTCTTTTTTTTTTTTTTTCTATTGTAATAGATCGACAGCACGTTGGAGTCGGTGATACCACGAAAAACACCCACGAGTCCGCTAAGGTTTATTCCTTCAGTGAGTGACAATAACTTTTTCAGTAACATCCACCAAAGAATCGAATCACCGATTAGTGTAGAAGACGAGGAGGTTCTGGAAATTGTTCAGCAAGGAAAAATGGAAAATTATCCTGGGATAAGGCAATGCGATAGTGTTTTACAAGAAATCGAAGGCTGTAAAAGTAAATTCGAATCGATAATTACAACATTATTAAACATGAACGATCTTATTTAATATTTTTAGTAAACGAGGAAGACTTGGAAGACCAGGAACATGGTTCTCCGTGCACGGAAGGGGGATTACATATGGCTGATTCTCGGTCCATGAACATACTCATTAAACGTCTACGTTATCACAGCCAATGCGGTCCGGACAGAGATCTCCCAGAAATATCGACCGAAAGTAGTCCCGGAAAATGTAAATACGTATCATATACTGTTACAAATCGCCTGTTGTTTAACGATTAATTCTGATACTAGATACTGCTTCCTATCCTAACAATGCAGTAGTGCGTCGTGCAAATTCCTGTCCAGAAATGAAAAAAAGTCAATCTGTTTCAACAAAGGAAAGTATAAGTAAAACACTGTTAGAAGCCGACGAAGAGGGTACTTAATAAACAAAAAAATACAACGTGTAAACTCGAGCTAATAAATAAAATTTCAGTCGGTACAAAAGATAATCAGAACGATGGAATTTCCCTCACCAACGGATTATGGCCAAGAGAAGAGGAGATGAGAGAAGAGAAACGTCAATTGGCGATAGCTGAGACTCAGACGGAAAATTTTTGGCCTATGCCTTACGAACACCTGTTTCTGGGCATTTTCCCTTCGCTAGAAAACAACAGCAATTCCGACGTTAAAGTCAGTCCCGCGCCCAGTCCCGCACCATACAATGTACAACAAGATAAGTGTTCGACTGCATCTCCTTATGAGATTTTAGATAGGTACTTACTTAATAAGATAAGAGCAAAACGAACGCAAGACCCCGTTCTTTATTGTTTGTAATATTTTTCATTTTTAGGTACTTAGAAGTAGCCATTAATAGTAACAGTAACGACAGAGACGTAATACGCCATCTTAGAGAGCAGCTGCAGTTATTACATCAACAGTTGTTGTTTGAGAGGCACCGACGCGAAACACATGCGCTTAGGAACAGACGTCTTCTGGCCGATGCGAGGTGCATTAGGGCGTTAGAAGAACATAATTCTGCCCTTGCAAGTTCCAAATTTTTTTTCTTTCTTCCATCGATAACCTACCGTTTTATTTTTTAGAGAGACCAAATACAACTTCAACAGAAGGAGATAGACACACTCAGGCAAGAGCTAAACGACCGTATAAAAGATGGTTGTGTAAACCCGAATCTTACTTGCGAAACCGCTGATTTTTTGACATGTCAGGTGATGATTTAATTTCTTTATGATAATATTCTAATAATAACAACAAGTGTTTTGAATTTATAGTGCGCCAGCTTACGTAGCGAACTAAAGACATTAACGAAAGAAAACGATGAACTGAAATGGCAACTAGAAAAGGCCAAAAGCCGCTGTGTAGAATTGAACGCAAAGTGGCAACAAGCTGAAAAAGCCGTTTTTGATGCATCTGCTGAAGCCAAGGTATTTATTTAGTAAAAGTATGTAATATACTTTCTGCTGGTCTTTATTTATTACATTTCAAGATTGCCAAGGAGCATGCGTGGGCTGGAGAAAAGGACAAAGCTGAATTGGAAATAGTTAGTCGAGATCTTCTTCTTGCGGGTGAGCTACAGATGAAATATAGAGAAAAATTATCCGAAATTATTCTTTACAAAAGATCCGAATATGAACTGCAACAACTGAACGAAGCGTACAATGCTGAAATTAAAGGTAAGATTTGTTTCTTATTATTATTTTTATTTATTATGTACTCGACGCCAAATGAAAAATAATATTTTTTAAAGGTCTCAATCAGCAACTGGAAACAAAGACCGTCAATCTAGAAGCTTACAGGAGCAGAATGATCGAATTAGAGCAGGCCGTCAATCACAGCGAAGAAACGTTAGGTTTTCACAAACGACTGACTAACCAAGTGAAAGAAGAATACGATGAGCAGTTGAAAGTAAATTAATTACTTAAAAACATTCTAATATCTTATTTATTTGCTACTTCCTTTTTAGGCTGTTGAAAGTAAATATCAGACTCAATTAACTATTAATCGATCGTTAGAGGAGCGCGTTTTAGAGCTACAACAGCGTGTCGATTTGTCGTCGCGTCGAGGCGGAGGATCAATCAATTCGCCGGACACGAGTAGTTGTCATGAAGTCCATGCGACCGCAACGGATCGTACGAGCGTCGCAACGGGTATCAGTCCTCATTCGTCACCGTTGTCCGCATCGCTCGCATCGTCCGAGGGTAGCGTAGCATTTGCGGCACACGCTGACTCCAAAGAGGTCAAAAATCTTCAGGTAATTTTCAAATTTTTAGCGGTTAACGAGCCACAACTCTAGAAACGATGCTCTAAACTTACCTATTTTATATCGGTATCGGTTATAATTTACACTGTATTTACAAAAAAAGGTGCTGTTTCAGAACTTTAAAAAAGAATATTATTTAAAAGCGGTTTTAGTCTAAATATAAATGTGTGTGTTTTACACCGAAGAAACGCGTAAAACGTATGTATATTGGAAAAAGGTATTCGAGCAACATGCAAAAAAGTTATTTAAAGAAAGGGAAAATCGGGCAATATTTGTCGTACTTTGAAAACAATATTTTGCAGGTGTTAATGGATCAAAAGGAACCAGTCCAACAAACTGTTTCAACAAAATTAGATGAAATGAATTTAAAAGAGGCCGAGTCGTCTTCGTCAACGACGACGCAATTTTAATTAGTTTTATGCCATCAGTTGATACGTTTACATTACAAACAAAACAAAAGTGAGAACCATTTACTGCAAAATGAACACGATTGTTAGATAAATGACATGAAAGTTTAAATATAATTTTTTTTTTTCTTAGATGAATTTTAGCTATTCGATGGAAATGTTTTTTTTATATGTTTTGAAATTGAAAAAAGTCGTGTTTGTTTTGTATTACTGATAGTTTTGAACTTATTTTTGGATTATTAAGAACTTTTTTGTAACGTATCAAATTGAATATAAAATAATTACCCAAATCGATGTTAACGGTACCAATTGGTTGACCATAGTGAGAAATTATTAATCGAATCGGCTGATAATTTTATCCATGTTATCAATGGAACTTGTTGTAAGATAAAATATTCATTGTTATAAGAGCTCATTTATCAGAAATTTTTATTAAATGTGCTTAAAAGATTTTTTTTTACTTTCGACGCTTTTATATTGCACCTTTCGCCCTTTAATTAAAATTCATAGATCACACAGATTAGTGTCAGTTGAAAAAAATTGTCAACAATACTGAGCGAGTTTACTTTTTAATTGTTTTTTAACAAAAGTCCATGGTTAACTTTTTATTGTTTGTTTTGAAATTTGTTCATCGTTTTGATTCCAGCATTATTTTTATGGGTTTCTAATTAAAAAAAAATACTTTTTTAACTTTTTTATTGAACAAGTGGTTCCTTATACAAAACTATTTATGTGTAGCCTGTGCTTTACGCATTTGTGTTAAGATATTGGATAGTTCTTCTCTCTTCCTCTTAGCACGAATGTGTGTGCCCAAGCGTCTTTTTAAGAATTTAAGAGCCCGCTTGTCCTTGGACACTTTAAGTAACTCCATTGCCCTTTTTTCATACGGAGCGTGACCACAAACTTCTCTAATTAGATCGCGAACGAATTTGGTATGTTTTGTTTGGATCCCCTTCAACCTGCACACAATAGACTCGAAATGACGAAACATAGCGATTAAAAAACTTTTAATGCCTTACCTTGCAGGTCGAATTTTATCGGCCTTTGTTTTTCCCGAAGGGATCTTTGTTGTTTTACGACCTCTTTGAAGTCCCACAGCTATATCGTAACGTGGGGCCATGCTGAAAAAAGTTTGGTTATGTGTAGAAAAAATAGCGAGTTCAAAAATATTTTTATTTCTAATATACAGAGCGTAAACAATATTTTCGGATTATTTTTTGATACTCACATATTAAATTAATTCCTTTTTATGTGATTTTGACCGCAACTTCTACGTATCTTGCTACCTCAAATTGGTTTTTAAGGTGAAAGATTGACACGAAGTTAACAATAAATTACCTTCACTTCACCAACACCAAAAAGAAATAATCCCCTACATGGAACTAAATATCACTAAATTGACTCTTATCTATGGATCTGCTATGATTTGTCTATGGCAATACTCACATTCCATAGATAGTGTAGTTGTTGCACTTTTGTGTTATTTGCAAAATTAATCGATTATTTTTGTCAAAAACAGTTAAAAAGTTTCAGTATCATCAAAGAAAAGATGCTATTGTGAAATGTGTTGAGAAGGTAATTCGATGTGCTCTTGCTTTTTTCCGTTTCTAGATATAATAAACGTTAATAAAAATTCGGCACTTTCATCTGTTAGGTTAGGTTAATCTCAAAAATTAAAAAATGCAAAGAATATACAAGCAATATTATTGTTTTTGATTTATATTACGCTTCATTTGTGTAGGAGTCGCAATTTTAAGTTTTACTTTTTAACTTTCTTTCGGGATGCCTGTATTATTTTGTGTTATGTTTATTTAGTAGTGTGGTTAATTAGTTTTTCTTGGCATTCTTTGCTATTACAGTTTGACCAAGCAACGAAGTGCACATCACATGGAATTATATTTCCATCGTAATACTGGAACAATTGGAAGATGGTATTTTTTCTGCAGTTCGCTTTTGGTTCTTCCCTTCTCTACCTTGGAACATTTTGCAACAAATCAAGGTTATAAAACATGCTCTAATTTATATTATACTATTGAATTATAAACAGGAATAGTATTCATTATCAATTTATTTGTTCTTTCCTGTTTATTTAAGTAGGTTGTTTGATGAATGAAAAAAGCAAAAAGGAGATCCCAAGTTATCTCTATCATACTACAGTAAAGAAAAAGAACTTCTAATTTATTTTAATTATAATTTGATTTTAGTTTACCTTTAGTAACTTCAAAATTATATTATATATAACTTTTTTTTATTTCCATTTACCTCTATTTTAATTAAAGTTTTTTTTAGAACATCGGAACCATAGGGACAACGAGACGCCGCATCAGCGGTCCTCGGAGTTGAAAGACATCGTGATATCTCCATAAAGAAATACTTCGAGTATGGAAGATCACGGGGTGTGAAGACGTCGAGAATTGGTAAGTCTACTAAGTTCAATGACTCCAGGATGAAAAGTCAACCCCAATTTTTTAAGAACATGAGATCGTAAAAAAAAATAATTTCATCCCTCTTAAAGAACTGGGGAATTTAGAATTTAATAAAATTAGTGCTAGTGATGTTTTGTTTTTCTCTTTACCTATTTTAAGACTTTTTTTCTTTTCTTTAATATAATTCATGTTATTTATTTTTATAAACTTTTCTCACGAACCATTATTTATTTTAGGTGTATTTTGATTTCTGTTTTCGTCCTATTTACTTTAAAAGTATGGTGAGGACTTTTCTTTATTTTTCTTAACTTGTGTTTTATTTAAGCCTTTTCCTTACTTCATGATTTTTTTTAGAACATCGGAGGCAGTCGCACCTTCTTGCAGCACAGGTGCCTAAGACCACCAGTAGTTGGACATTGGGACAACAAAAAGAACCAGGGGCCGCACCAGTGAGTGGTCTTCAGAGTTAGGAGACAACGGGATCTCAGGATCCCTAAAGACATGGGGAATCAGTAAGTCTGCGGGATTCGAAGACTTTAGTATAAGTCGTCTATGTACTTCGAAGTCTTCGGGGTTCGAAAATCTCGGAATTGGGAACACTAGGGCCCCTTTGGTAGTTTCTTAGAAATTTTCGAACTCGGGAAACTTCGAAGTATTGTAGATGATGGTGTTCAACCCTTGTTTTCTTAACATATTTTAACCTTGTTTTAAGAAGATATGTGTATATTTCGTGTTTAATCGTGGACTAAATCAATCACTGTTTTTATTTAATTTATTATTTACCAATTGCTTTTTGTTAATATAATACAAATTGCTCTGTTAAATATTTAATTTAATTTATTAACTAGATTAATTTATGACATGTATTGTTCATTGATATTTTTGATCTTTAGTTTTATTTATTTAATATAAAATTGTATATTCGAATGTATCTAGTTTCCTAGTAGTTGTTTCAATAAATAGAATAACGTAAAAAAGTTATTTTATTTTATCCTTAGTCAATTTTTACGTCAAATTATTTGTCGATCAGACCTCGTATTTTTTGAAAAATTAAAAATTTGTAATCCATGTATCAGGAGAGCATAAGTTGCTTGGGAAATATGTCCGATTATTTGTTGATCAGACCTCGTATATATTCGAAAAATTTTAAAATTTCGATATTTGTATCAGGAGAGCATAAGTTGCTTGGGAAATATGTCCAATTATTTGTTGATCAGACCTCGTATATATTCGAAAAATTTAAAAATTTCGATATTTGTATCAGGAGAGCATAAGTTGCATGGGAAATTTGTCAAATTATTTGTTGATCAGACCTCGTATTTTTCGAAAAATTTAAAAATTCCGAAATTTGTATTAGGAGAGCATAAGTGGGATTTATACGAGGTCTGATCAACAAATAATCGGACATATTTCCCAAGCAACTTATGCTCTCCTAATACAAATATCGAAATTTTTAAATTTTTCGAAAAATACGAGGTCTGATCAACAAATAATTTGACAATCAAAATTTTTTTAAATTTCCTTATTTTCTACCAGGAGAGCATAAGTTATAGCAGGTATTTGAATTAAAATCTTTAATTTAAGTTCTCATTTGTAGTTTTAAAAAAATAAAACATAAGAAAACACGTATTTATTATTTTATCATATTTATTAAATTAATATACAATTTTGGATAAACAATAAATACATTTTAGTTAATATAATTTAGAGCAATTACAAAATACTTAATTGATTTAACACATTATACGCTCCATTGGGTCTACGATATTACAAACATTATTAGCAAATTAGGCACATTAATTTCGTTCATAATACGCTGTTTAAAAGTAATATCTGTTGGTAATATGGTTGTTTAAAATTAAAATAGTATATTATGAACGAAAACGACGATATTACGAACATTAAAAGTAATTTATGTCAATAATAAACTAAAAATAAAAGTAGTATGCTCGTTTTCCATCATAATACGTTGTTTAATAGTAATTTATATCAATAATACGCCAATAAACAATGTATTATGAACGAAAACTGTGATATAATCCACATTATTATTATTATTATTTGCTATTAGTTTATTAATTACATAAATTACTTTTTAACAAACGTAATATGATCGAAAACGAGCTAATTACGAACATTATTGGCCTACAATTGACATAAATTAAATTTAAACAAAGTAATATTATCGAAAACGACCATATTACGAACATTATGGGCCAATAATCGACTTAAAATAATTTTAAACAGCCTAATATGATCGAAAACGACCATATTACGAACTAAATGTACTTATTATTGACTCAAATTAATTTTAAACAACATAATATTATCGAAAACGATCATATTACGAACATTATTGGCCTACAATTGACTTAATTTAATTTTAAACAAAGTAATATTATCGAAAACGACCATATTACGAACATTATGGACCAATAATTGAGTTAAAATAATTTTAAACAGCCTAATATGATCGAAAACGAGCATATTACGCACATTATGGGCCAATAATTGACTTAAATTAATTTTAAACTGCCTAATATGATCGAAAACGAGCATATTACGAACATTATTGGCCTACAATTGACTTAAATTAAATTTAAACAAAGTAATATTATCGAAAACGACCATATTACGAACATTATGGGCCAATAATCGACTTAAAATAATTTTAAACAGCCTAATATGATCGAAAACGAGCATATTACGAACTAAATGTACTTATTATTGACTTAAATTAATTTTAAACAACATAATATTATCGAAAACGATCATATTACGAACATTATTGGCCTACAATTGACTTAATTTAATTTTAAACAAAGTAATATTATCGAAAACGACCATATTACGAACATTATGGACCAATAATTGAGTTAAAATAATTTTAAACAGCCTAATATGATCGAAAACGACCATATTACGAACTAAATGTACTTATTATTGACTCAAATTAATTTTAAACAACATAATATTATCGAAAACGATCATATTACGAACATTATTGGCCTACAATTGACTTAATTTAATTTTAAACAAAGTAATATTATCGAAAACGACCATATTACGAACATTATGGACCAATAATTGAGTTAAAATAATTTTTAAACAGCCTAATATGATCGAAAACGAGCATATTACGCACATTATGGGCCAATAATTGACTTAAATTAATTTTAAACAGCCTAATATGATCGAAAACGAGCATATTACGAACATTATTGGCCAATAATTGACTTAAATTAATTTTAAACTGCCTAATATGATCGAAAACGAGCATATTACGCACATTATGGGCCAATAATTGACTTAAATTAATTTTAAACTGCCTAATATGATCGAAAACGAGCATATTACGAACATTATTGGCCTACAATTGACTTAAATTAAATTTAAACAAAGTAATATTATCGAAAACGACCATATTACGAACATTATGGGCCAATAATCGACTTAAAATAATTTTAAACAGCCTAATATGATCGAAAACGAGCATATTACGAACATTATTGGCCTACAATTGACTTAAATTAAATTTAAACAAAGTAATATTATCGAAAACGACCATATTACGAACATAATGGGCCAATAATCGACTTAAAATAATTTTAAACAGCCTAATATGATCGAAAACGAGCATATTACGAACTAAATGTACTTATTATTGACTTAAATTAATTTTAAACAACATAATATTATCGAAAACGATCATATTACGAACATTATTGGCCTACAATTGACTTAATTTAATTTTAAACAAAGTAATATTATCGAAAACGACCATATTACGAACATTATGGACCAATAATTGAGTTAAAATAATTTTAAACAGCCTAATATGATCGAAAACGACCATATTACGAACTAAATGTACTTATTATTGACTCAAATTAATTTTAAACAACATAATATTATCGAAAACGATCATATTACGAACATTATTGGCCTACAATTGACTTAATTTAATTTTAAACAAAGTAATATTATCGAAAACGACCATATTACGAACATTATGGACCAATAATTGAGTTAAAATAATTTTTAAACAGCCTAATATGATCGAAAACGAGCATATTACGCACATTATGGGCCAATAATTGACTTAAATTAATTTTAAACAGCCTAATATGATCGAAAACGAGCATATTACGAACATTATTGGCCAATAATTGACTTAAATTAATTTTAAACAAAGTAATATTATCGAAGACGACCATATTACGAACATTATTGGCTTATTATTAACATAAATTACTTTTAATTATCGTAATAATGTTGTTTTCGTTCATAATGCTGTGTCTATTGGCTTATTATTGATATAAATTACTTTTAAATAGCGTGTTATGATCGAAAACGAGCATATTACGAACATTATTGGCATACAATTGACTTAAATTAAATTTAAACAAAGTAATATTATCGAAAACGACCATATTACGAACATAATGGGCCAATAATCGACTTAAAATAATTTTAAACAGCCTAATATGATCGAAAACGAGCATATTACGAACTAAATGTACTTATTATTGACTTAAACTAATTTTAAACAACATAATATTATCGAAAACGATCATATTACGAACATTATTGGCCTACAATTGACTTAATTTAATTTTAAACAAAGTAATATTATCGAAAACGACCATATTACGAACATTATGGACCAATAATTGAGTTAAAATAATTTTAAACAGCCTAATATGACCGAAAACGAGCATATTACGCACATTATGGGCCAATAATTGACTTAAATTAATTTTAAACAGCCTAATATGATCGAAAACGAGCATATTACGAACATTATGGGCCAATAATTGACTTAAATTAATTTTAAACAAAGTAATATTGTTTGAAGTAATATTATCGAAGACGACCATATTACGAACATTATTGGCTTATTATTAACATAAATTACTTTTAATTATCGTAATAATGTTGTTTTCGTTCATAATGCTGTCTATTGTCTTATTATTGATATAAATTACTTTTAAATAGCGTGTTATGATTGAAAACGAGCATATTACGAACATTATTAACTTATTATTAATAGATATTACTGTTAAACAGCGTAATATGGACGAAAACGAGGATATTACAAACATTATTGGCTTAATATTAACATAAATTACTTTTAATGATCGTAATATTGTCGTTTTCGTTCATAATACAATGTCTATTGGCTTATTATTGGCATAAAATACTTTTAAACAGCGTATTATTGTCGAAAACAAGCATAATACACTGTTTAAAAGTAATTTATGTTAATATTAAACCATTATTGTTCGTAATATCCCAGTTTTCGTTCATAATACACTGTTTATTGGCTTAGTATTGACATAAAATACTTTTATACGCTATGGTATTAACGAAAACGTCTATATTACGAGCATTAAAAGTAATTCTACTTTTTTATTTCAATTTTACAAAGACTAATTATCGTTAATCATGATTGTCATACCATTTTGACTGCAGCAGCTCCTAACGAACCAAGGGTTTGTCTGATTGCAGACCGTTTTTTGATTATCTACGAAATGTCCTGCAATGCCAGAGGGCTGCTATGATCAATGCCTCATAAGATATGGTGTCCAATGTTTTTGTATCCTGTGAATCAGATTTTTGTGTTAAATAATGTATAAATAAATATTTTTTCATTTACTATCAAAAAAATAGGCTTTTACAAAAGAATGCCAAACCAAAATTGATCATATCATTCAATTTTAAACACTATATACTTCTCGTTCAACATGACGTTCATAAAGAAATAGGAATTCAGCAAAACCGAAAAACTTTAACGGTGGTGTCGAACGTAGTAACGAGTACAAACCCCTATGCCAAAACCTAGACAATGGCGTTCGAAGCACATTTCGGCAACAAGGTTACCGTCTTTAGGAACTTAAACAAACTTGAAGATGGTAACATTAAATGCTTCGAGCGCTTTCTGTCTGAATTTTGGTGTTAGGGATTAAGTGAGCTCTCTAGTACGTTCTAAAATCGCGGTTGAAAATCACATAAAATGATAAATGAAATTAGAATCTATAGGTTTTTGGTAAGTCTAAAGGTACCTATATGAAAATAAATAAAAGGCATGAATTATGTGAAATAAAAGTCTTGAGGAAAAAGTAAATAAGTAATAAAAACCTACTATGTAGTCCTTCCTTGAAGTGTAAATCCGACCATTCTGGCATTGGCTAATTGCAAATCAAAAGTGACTCTGCTGGAAGACATATCTGAAAATATAAAGGTATGATGAGAGAGGAATTAACTACAAATTAAAAAAATTAAATAAAAAATTTTAAACTTCTTGAATTAATAAATACCTAAATATACGAATTTACTTAATATTAATAATACTATTAGTGGTGCAATCTTGATGAAACATTTTTAATAAGAATGAATAATAGAGTATTTGAATGCTTCAACTATTTATTTATTATCACTCTGGCAATTGTTTCGACCTGGCGGTCATTTAAGAAGAGTAATTACAAATATACTTAAGATTGACTTCTGAAGAAATATAATGAAAATAGAAATGTACTTTTAAATATCCATGAAAATAAAAACTGCATTACATTCAAATCTTGGAATTGCCTGAATATGAAGAGCTTTTTCTCAAAACTATATACAGTAAACCCTCTCTTTAGCGGACATCGGCGGGACCTGGCAAAATGTCCGTTGTTGGGAGGTGTCCGTAGTTAAGAGGGATAGTTAAATAATATGTATAAAATCAAAAAATATTTTTATTGAAAATACAGAAGTCGGGCAAACATTATAAACAAACAAATACGTGCAATTACAGCAAAAGTTCTTTTATTCGCAGCCATGTTAATCGGACAAACTCGGAACAACTGACAACTGAACGAACGAAATATTATTTCAAGAGCAGGTACATACATAATTGAAATTATTGGGAATAAACAAAATTGTACATTGTATTAGGGGTTTATGGTTACCGATCCCCAGGTATTTCCGACGATAAACGCATTCTGTGAATCACCAGCGGCGAGCAGCCACACAAAAGAAAACGGCAAAGTTCTTAGATGATTATAAAACATCTGGTCATATCGTCGGGTCTAGTAAAGTTGTCCGTTATAACGAGGTGTTTTCACAAATACACAAATATATTTGTACCAAAACCGACTGTCCGTGTCCGTTTTTTAGAGGGTCCGTTGTCAAGAGGTTAGAAAGTGTACAAAGTGAGTACTACATATTTGGGGATTTAAATTAGCTCCGTTATGTAGAGGTGTCCGCTTTTAAGAGGTGTCCGCTTTTAAGAGGTGTCCGTTATCAGAGGTTTTACTGTAGTTCTATAAGATGAATGAATTATCACGAAGTAACCCCAATATTTAAAAATTGTTAACAAATATTTCCCAAAATCCTTCACAGGTTTAAAAAAATAAGTAGGTACTTTTTCTGTTTATAAATAAATAATTTTATAACAATCATTCTCACCTTGAGTATATGCCAGATGATAAGGAGAACAGAGCTTACTGTTCCATTCCATTTAATATTCTTTGTTTCGTTGCTGTGTGCTGGTGTTCATCAGCGACCTGCCTAAATAGGCAGGGAAATACAAATAACAAATTAATAATGAATACTATTCCTGTTTATTATGATTAATATATCAATTATAGAACGTATTTTTACCTCAGTCTGCTGCACAAGCACAATACTGTAAGGTAGAAAATGGAAGAACGGAAAACGAACTGCAGAATAAAATATCATCTTCGAGTTGTTCCTCCAATAGGATAGAAAATATCTATAATCTATCTATCTATATGCTCTCGTTCGGCAGTCAAACTGTAGAAATGGATAAGAGAAACTAATTAACCACATTACGCACATTACCTACTAAATTAATAAAATACGTAATAAAACAAAAGCATGCTGAAAGCAAGTTAAAAAGTAAGCTTTAAACATTAGAACGGTTACACACAAGTCTCACAAATTATAAATTTTGAAATTTACCCTTCGATAAATAACACTTAACTTATGTATGAACAGCACAGCTGATGATGACTCAGGATGAACTTCCATCTGCCTCTAGCCTTCAAGTCGTATATGCAACCACACATACAGCTGTGCATACGTTTGTTAAAACTCACCTTAAAACTTTGTTTATGTATTAATTTAAATAATGTGAAGCAGTTATTTGATGTAAAAATGTATGGATTTATGTTTTTCATTGTTTAATAATTACAATTTGAGTGTAGTATTTGTTAATTTACAATTTTCATTGGGATGGATGATAAGCCAGAAACTTTTCAGAAAACCATTGAATTTGTTAAAAAATACATTAGTATCCTTGAAAATCAAATAGCGTTTTTTAATACAATTCCGGATAATTTTCTAAAAAATATTCCTTCATTTGAATACTCAAAATATATGAAATTAAATTACTTAAGCAGAAAGTACAGAAATACTTACAAAGAAAAATACAAGCATCACTTATCGTTAGATTCTTTCAAAATATACCAAAATTCCAACAAAAGGTGTAATAATGATATTCCTGATATAAACAATGTAGTAAATAGTTGTCTTGCAAATCAAAATCAGGAATATGCAACAGTGAATGATGAAATAAACCTAGAAGATTTTGTATCACCGGAGTTACTGGCTTATTTTAATACAGAAAAAAACATTAAAAATTCTTCAAATTGTGACTCACTTGGCTCTTTTAATTCTCAAAAATGTGTGGATTTAGCAACAAACAATCAATGTTCTTTGCTCCCATTTATATCTTCAAATAGTGATAGTTCACCAATTTCTACTTCTCCTGTAAATAAACGTGATCAACTTGATTGTTCAACTCAACTCATAAAAAATAATGATGCAGTGACAATGAGCAGTTCAAGTGATTTGCTGTTAAATACAACACTAGATGATTCTAAAGCAAGTTGCAGTTACAAGACAATGAGTTCAAATGATTCCTTAGGAAATACAACATTAAATCAATCTAAAGCATGTTACAGTTATGAAAGTGAACTTGAAGGTATTGATATGTCTACTTTTGAAGAAGAGAATGAGTTAGAAGCTAATAACAAGTTCTCCACATTTGAATTGCATCAAGTATTCAGAGACTGCACAGGTAATAACAGTAAAATCAATTGTAGTCAATGTTAAATAAGTACAACTATTTTCAGTGGAATTTCAAAAGGTTTACCCTCATACTGACGCATTACATGAAACCTTACATAATATTTTTGGAATACAATCATTCAGACAAACACAAGAGGAAGCAATCAATGCTTGTTTGAACCAAAAAGATTGCTTTATGCTGATGCCAACTGGGAGTGGAAAAAGTTTATGTTACCAATTACCTAGCATTTTAACACCTGGAGTAACTATCATAATTTCACCCTTGAGAGCTTTAGTGGCAGATCAGACTGAAAAACTAAATGGTTTGGGTGTAAGTTAATAATAATTACAATTTACTGCTACCTATAATGAATGATAAGTGCTAAGTCTGTTTTTTTTTCTGTTGACAGATTCCTACAGCACATTTATGCCCCAATTTGAAAAAGAATGACGATGAATTATCAGTAATAAGTAAATTAAACGAAATAGAGCCCCACATAAAACTGTTATATTTGACTCCAGAACGACTATGTTCAGCGAATATGACAAATACTCTACAAAAACTTTATGAAAGAGGGAAAATTGCCCGTTTCGTAGTCGATGAGGTTCACTGTGTAAGCCAGTGGGGGCACGATTTTAGACCAAGTTACAAAAAACTTTCTCAATTGAGATATTTGTACCCGAAAGTTCCTATAATGTGTTTAACTGCAACCGTAACAAAATTAGTCAGGAATGACGTGATTCAAACATTAGCACTAGGAGATGTTAAATGTTTTATCCAGAGTTTGAACAGACCCAACATTAAATACCATGTACTTCACAAAGACAAAAACACAGTGGCACAGGATATTGCGGATATAATTTATAAAAATTTCCGCGATAAAACCGGAATAATATATTGCCTTTTTCGTCAAAACTGCGAAGAAATCGCTGAACAGTTAAAGAGCGCTAACATTAAGGCAGAGGCGTATCATGCAGGTACGTATGAGTATTACGTAAAACGTATAGGTAAATTAAAATGTTTCAAAAACAAATCTAATTTATCACAGGCATGAAAAATAGCGTTCGCCAAACAATACAAACAGAGTGGATGCAAAATAAAATCAAAGTTATTGTTGCAACGATAGCTTTCGGATTAGGGGTTGATAAACCTGACGTTCGTTTTGTAATCCACCACTCGTTACCCTCTTCAGTTGAAGAGTATTATCAAGAATCTGGCAGAGCAGGAAGAGATGGTGATCTTGCGTATTCGTATCTTTTCTACAGTTACGCAGACTTTCGAAAGTTAAAAATTTTTTTGAAAGGAAGTGAGTAAACCTTTTTGAGTGGCTCTGCCCCTAATTTCTAGACCGTAATTATTTTTTTAAATTGATATGTATTAAAGTCTCATTATAAATATGTCTGCAATAATAAATAAATGGGAGAGAAAAACGAAATACAAAAATATATTTTAACGTTTAAATAATAATCATTAGTATTTTAATTTTATGTAATAATTGCTATTTCTTTTACCTTTGATTTCGTAATCAGTGTATCAAACAAAAAGAAGATTGTTAAAAGCATAATTAAAGTAATTTTTAATGTTTCGAGTCAAATACGAGATCCCTTACTAGAACATTAGGAGCAGATCACTTTAAAATGGGTTTTAATGTAATTATTTTTAATTTTTATAGCCCATAAATCACGACCAACGACTCTTCCGGGTTGTTTGAACAACTTAGCGCATGTTCAAGCCTTTTGTGAAAATAACATTGACTGTCGACGATTTTTACTATTAACACATTTAAGCGAAGCTTTCGATCGCAAAAACTGCATTGAAAATTATCAGGCGATTTGTGACAACTGCTTAAACTACCGAAGGAATTCTATCGTCGAAGATTTTACTCAGCATGCTGAAAATTTGGTGAAAATAATTAAATATTTGACGTTAACCGATTATAAATGGACCCTAGTAGAAATTTCAGAAATATATAGAGGCGTATACTACAACAACGAATACAAACAATTTAGTAAAACACACGCTTTGTTTGGACAAGGACAGAATCTGTCATTATCTAATGTTCATAGAATTTTAAAAGAACTTGTGCAAAAACAAATCCTTGAAGAGGTGGCACTGAGTACTGGCCAGTTTCCTATACCGTATATCAATATTAAAGATGACAAACCCTTTGGAAGTAAGCACAATTTTTTTTTTTTTTTACTTTTTAATTGCTATCATAATTATTAATATTTAAATATGGATTCTTTTTTTATTTTCAAACAAATAAACTGTTATTAATTAGGGTGTTATTTTGCAAATAGCAAAGATCATGTTGCCGATTTACAACGGACCCGATCTCACGTCTGCAAAGGATTTAGAATTTTTCGAAAAAAATACAAAAAGAATTGGAAATCCGTCAGAACTCTCACCGAATATTCTATTAAAATATAAACAGGAATGCCACGAAGCTTTGTTGGATGTTTGTCAACGATTAGCCGCTGAAGCTGGTGTTAGACTGTCAGCCATCATGAACCTATCGGCGATAAAACAAATGGCTGAAACAATTCCGACAACCAAAGAAGAATTTATAAAAATTGAACACGTCACTGAAAACTTATTTGGCAAATATGGTGAAAAGTTTTTGGAAGTTTGTAAAATGTACGATAATAAAATTAAACAAGTAAAACAAGCAAGTGGTAAAAGGGCAAATGACGAAGCACCAACGGTTGCGCCGCCGGTTAAAAGAAAAAAATTCCCACGGTAAATTTTCAGACACAATCACTTTTTTTTTTAATTAAATTGATTCTGGTTATTCCACGTTTTTTAATATATGTTCTTGTGTGTTTGAAATGCAGAAAGAAGAAAAAGCCATCGCTGAAAACAAAGAAGGTCGCAAAGATAAGTAGAGCTAGCAGAAAAACAAAAAAGAATCAGAAAACAAATTTCCCTATTCTTCATATCACATGAAATGTAATTCACAATGTATTTCATTTAAGTGCCTTTATGACTAAACACAATATTTAAAAGTTTTACTTTTTTGTGTTTTGTACATAATTCTTATTATTTTAAGTTTCGTACTTTTTTATGGCGTTGTACTAAATCATTAATTTTAATTATAAACTGTGAAAACCCCAAAACTGATTTAAATTAAAGATCCTTAATTAATAAAAAAAAAAAAAAAAACAAACGTTTATTTAATACTGAATTAAAAAAATTAGATTAATAATTTATTTTTAATTACTCCGATACTGTTAATTAAAATTTATCTTCTTTTAATTCTAAATATGCAATTAAATTTTATTTTTTGTTTTGCTGGAGCAATCGCTAACCATTAAATGCTTTCAACTGCTGCAACCAATCATACATGCAAGAAAAGCAGTTTGCCAATAGTTTTTTGCGTAATTTGCCGGAAACATAAAGTTAACATTTAAATCAATCGTTGCTAATAAGTTTTAAGGCAAACACGGCATCCTTAAGAAAACTTTTAAAAATAATCACTGTCGGTTAAAAGCAAATTAATTAATAATTATAAAGGAAATGAAAATACCAATAAAATTTATTTCAAAATATTTAAAATTGATCGGTTTTTCAGCATTATTAATATTTCATCTTTTTTTATCAAAAGATGAAATATATAAAAAAACAAGGTGTAAATAAATGCAATTTAAAAGATATGGTTGGTTTTTTTTTTGAAATAATTATTAAAAAGTAAAATAAGTTATTTATGCAATTTAAAAAATCACACTATTTAAACGTAAAAAAACACTTGGTACTTTCACTAATTTATAGTTTATTTTTGACTTCCTTTAAAAACCGAAACGGATTCGTCAAGAATTAACTATGAATTTGTGAAACAACGTATATAGGTACCAAGCGTTTTTCTTTTAGCTAACTCTCTTTTCCTCTTATCTTAGATACCGTAGGTATCGATAATTAATTTATTTAAATTACTTATACTTTCTTTAATTTCGAGTAGTTCCACATATTTCGAACCGGACCTTGCCCAATGTGAAGTATAATTATAAATAAATAGGTAAATATAAAATTAATTGTACGTTCTTAAAGTCATTGTGGAAAAGTGACGGAATGGAATTGTTTATGGTTCGTTCTATTGTAATAATAAATTATAGGAATTTTTATTTATTTTCTATTTTAATAAGTCGCAAAATTTAAAAGACGAATAGTCCAAGGCTTTTAGCTTTACTTAACCAGTCTGCTCTTGATACGTAACATCCACCTAATATTCTCTCACCAGTAAAGGCTTCCCTTCCATGCATTACCCTCCAATTATCGATCAAAATAATTGTACCGGGTGTCAATTTTATACGTAATTCGCTATTTTTATTAACAATTTCTTCAGCAAATGCTCTGTACGCTTTGTAAAAATGCATTATTTTTTCGGAAGGAAGCGTTTTTAGTACCGCTCTATCATAAACATTAAATCTAAAAATGTTTAAATTATGATAAGAATTTAACAAAAAAACACCTATACCTAAAAGAAAAATAAATTAATGTATGTACATACAATTTAAATATATAGAAGGGGGGGGGGTATTCTCTCGATTTCGTTATAAATTTTGAAATTTTTTCGTAAGAAAGCGGGCTAATTCGTACTAATTCGTCTCTATTGTACCCATTAGAGTTAATTGTGACTAATTTTGGCTAAATAGAGCGCAAGAATTAGGAGAAACTTGGCGTTTTTCGGTAAAAATTGATTTTGTTAAAAATCGACTTTTTCTCGTATAAGTTCGCTTAAGCGCCAGCTAATTCGACATTTACGGTCCTATTGGCATCTTATAGGATCGATTCTACCCAAATTCAGCGCGATTTAGCAGAAAAATTTTTAATTTTTTTCAAAATTTTGATAGAAGGGGGGGGTATTCTCTCGATTTCGTTATAAATTTTGAAATTTTTTCGTAAGAAAGCGGGCTAATTCGTACTAATTCGTCTCTATTGTACCCATTAGAGTTAATTGTGACTAATTTTGGCTAAATAGAGCGCGAGAATTAGGAGAAACTTGGCGTTTTTCGGTAAAAATTGATTTTGTTAAAAATCGACTTTTTCTCGTATAAGTTCGCTTAAGCGCCAGCTAATTCGACATTTACGGTCCTATTGGTATCTTATAGGATCGATTCTACCCGAATTCAACGCGATTTAGCAGAAAAAATTTTAATTTTTTTCAAAATTTTGATAGAAGGGGGGGGTATTCTGTCGATTTTGTTATAAATTTTGAAAATTTTTCGTAAGAAAGCGGGCTAATTCGTACTAATTCGTCTCTATTGTACCCATTAGAGTTAATTGTGACTAATTTTGGCTAAATAGAGCGCAAGAATTAGGAGAAACATGGCGTTTTTCGGTAAAAATTGATTTTGTTAAAAATCGACTTTTTCTCGTATAAGTTCGCTTAAGCGCCAGCTAATTCGACATTTACGGTCCTATTGGCATCTTATAGGATCGATTCTACCCAAATTCAGCGCGATTTAGCAGAAAAATTTTTAATTTTTTTCAAAATTTTGATAGAAGGGGGGGGTATTCTCTCGATTTCGTTATAAATTTTGAAATTTTTTCGTAAGAAAGCGGGCTAATTCGTACTAATTCGTCTCTATTGTACCCATTAGAGTTAATTGTGACTAATTTTGGCTAAATAGAGCGCGAGAATTAGGAGAAACTTGGCGTTTTTCGGTAAAAATTGATTTTGTTAAAAATCGACTTTTTCTCGTATAAGTTCGCTTAAGCGCCAGCTAATTCGACATTTACGGTCCTATTGGCATCTTATAGGATCGATTCTACCCAAATTCAGCGCGATTTAGCAGAAAAATTTTTAATTTTTTTCAAAATTTTGATAGAAGGGGGGGGTATTCTCTCGATTTCGTTATAAATTTTGAAATTTTTTCGTAAGAAAGCGGGCTAATTCGTACTAATTCGTCTCTATTGTACCCATTAGAGTTAATTGTGACTAATTTTGGCTAAATAGAGCGCAAGAATTAGGAGAAACTTGGCGTTTTTCGGTAAAAATTGATTTTGTTAAAAATCGACTTTTTCTCGTATAATTTCGCTTAAGCGCCAGAAATCGACTGAATACCCCCCCACCCTTCTATATATTTAAATTGTATGTACATACATTAATTTATTTTTTTTTTAAGTTTCTTACCGAATTTGCCATAGATCATTTGTTAATGGATGATGTTTAATTATATAATCAATATTACTGAAATGAACGCCTTCTTCCACATATTCACATTCGTGTAAACTTTTTGTTAAGATATCGTAAAAGTGTGGACTTTTGTTTTTTAAATTAGTTGCAGCGTTAAATCCGTCCACTAGCAGAGTACTTCCTCCGGTACCATTGTACGAAAGCATATGAAATGCTATGAGACTGGAAGATTTTAATAAGTAGGTACTTAAAATAAATTACTAGATATTTATAAGTTAAAAAAATATATTAGGTACGTGAAAATTTGTACTTAGGTATATGGATGTAAATTCTCACCCAGACGCTTCTGTCCAGTAAGTGTTGTCGGTGTGTGTCGTCAAAAAAGTATTAGTGTATGCTGTATCTTTATGAAAGAAATTATCCGTTACTTGCCACATTTCACCAAAATGTGTCTTGTATATAGGAAAAAATGTCGATATGGCATTTTCGGTGGCATTCAGAGAAGGCTCGATCTAACACATAATATGTTACAAAGACTGATTGATGACTGACAATGAGTGTTGAAAAATATGTAGATAGGTATTATGTGCATTTGTATGTGGATGTAGTCTTCTATACTATAGTGTGTGAAAATTAGGGAAAATACAAGGAAAAAAACTCGTTCTAACTCGTTGACTCGTTGACTTTTAACGTGTGCCCTATTTTTCACGTAACTAAGTATGTAATTGTATTCTCATTCACATATTGCATTCCACTGATGACTGACACTGACGGTACGATAATTGCGTTAATGAAGAAAATCATATGTCAACATTACTTATCTACTTTAAAAATACATATTACTACCCTTACCCCTGTAATAAAAGCAAATCCATATTTTAAAAGAGATTTAAGTAATTTTATTTGGCATTTCGTTTTATTTTTTCTAATTTCGCTTAAAGTAACTGAATTATTTGAAATACTACTTCCCGAATCTCTATTCCAAAACAAGTATTCCCTCTGACCTTTAAATGATTGTTGTACACTTTTAAGCCATTTTAGTGAAAAGACAGAACTATGACCGTCGTTCCCTGAAAAATAAAGTCGAAATGTTTAATTTCGATCCTACAATTCGGCTTACGCTTTTTTTATATGTATAATACAATTAATCGATAAATTCTTTTCCTTAATCTCATATTGAATGGGTTTGATGTCGAATGGAATATCCAATATATGATAAGATTTTTGAAGTGTTATCCTATTGATGCATTCTCCACACCTGTAGTAAATGTATCATTTAAACAGGCACGTAAACAAAAATAAAGAATAAAAAAGGAAATTACCCGCAATGATCTCTCAACCAGAAATAATAAAGCAAGTGCGAATAATTCCCACTATTTATAAATGTTATTTTGAAATGATCGTCAAATGATTTTATCGAAAGACGCCCTTAAAAAACATGTAGGTATTTAACATATACATATAACGTAAATTGCATTTACTTACTTAATTCCGTAATTTTAAAACGAGATTTGGTTAATTTAAGTAATTGTTTGGTCATTTTTAGCATGTTAAATTAAACTTTCAAACTGTAAATCTCTCAATCCACTTATGTAGGTATTAAGTATTGTATTATAATGAAAATGTCACATACTACTTAATGTTAAACTAACTATCCAAGAGAAGAGTTTATCATCATTAGGGTCAATTTAACTTTTATTTCTTGATAACAAAATAAAATTGTCGTCTTATCAAAGAATGCTAACAATATAAATGTATGTAGGTACATAAATCATCGCGTGCTGTACGTATTTATAACGAATTACATAAATGATTAAAAGCAATAAATATCTACATAATGCGGCATTAATTGTTTCGGTGGTTGTGATCATTACATAACCGAGGTAGCAACGAAAGGTCATTTGGCGAATCCTGAATCGTATAGGAAACTAAATGGATGAACAGAAAATACCTATCTCTACATAGGTACATAAATAAATAGGTACTTACCTATATACCTATTTAATTTGTTTGTACCTACGCGAGATGGTCGTGAGTTCGTTCATACCGTTTGTAATTTTACTACGTATCTACACTGTTATGTTATACATATTATATAATAATATTCTTCTCCTATCTCGTCTACGACCTTGATTAATGTCAACAGCTAGGTAGTTTGTTGACCGTAAGTAGATTCATTTTGGATTCATTCATTCATTCATTCAATTCTATTATTCGTTTCACAATAATTACTAGCATTTTGGTAGGTACCTGCACCAGTACCCAAAGGTTACACAAACCCTGACCCACCTAAGTGCTGACCAAAAAGCCATCATTTTCATTTACGACTTTTTCGTCAGCACCAAGCGGTCTTAGATTGATGAAGAACATAGGTACCTACGCTTACGATTAGCCGTACAATAGACCTTTAGCTTTAGTTCTCGGATTTTTAACAAAATCAGTCACGTTTCGGCGATCAGATCGTTGCCTTCTTCAGAAGCAGACTGAATGTGGTTATTTACTTACAGAAGTGTCACAAATGTTTGGTACATACCTACAAAAATGAAAATTAATTTTTAATATTTTTTGACTAACGGAGGATGTGTAAGGTACTTCGGTAGGCACGTCAATAAGTTTTTAGTTTATTTCATAGGTACCTATCTATACTTAATACGTAATACCTATTTGGAAACCGCCTAATACCTCCTGTCCTTCCACGTCTACGGTTCTATGTACATAGTTATTAGATAAAAATACATATTTTAAATAATTCACGTCTACCTATAGGTGAAACATAGTGTAACTGTGTAACGTTAGTCGAAATAGTAATAGTCAAATGCAATGGCACAGTGTGGTAGACACGGTGACTGCGTCCCGTCCCGTCCCGTTGTATGTATTCCGTGTTACGGCTTACAAGTGAAAGTTCTTCCTCAGGGCCTACCATTGCTAGGTGGTAGAAGCTGTGTGAACGGCGCGACGCGGCGCACCGATCTTGTCTTTGCGGTCACCGGTCAGTAGTACGCACACCTCCAGTCGATCCATTCATTCATTTCCAAACTATTTTTTTTTTATTAGCAAAAAAATTGACGATTCAGTTCACGCGTACGCGAAAACGCTACCGTTAATAAATTTCGATTCGTACGCGCGTTGTCGCGAAGTGTGACGTTAGTTAAGAACAAAACAGCTCTCCTCTCCTAGACAAAAACTGAAGTGATCGTACCATTTTTTATTTAGGTACTCAAGTGAACTTTTAGTGAAGGATAGCCCCTTAAACATTTTTTCACTCCAGTAGGTACGTACCTATCAGCCCGCCTAACCCCCTCACCCTATTATTCTGCCAATTCACAATTTATGTAATACCTACGATAGGCATTACCTGTGCGAATACAGAAAACATCGTCTCACGAAATGCAAAAGTTAAAGATAATGATAGGTATTTTCTCGTTTGAGATTTTCTACGCACTCACTCATGCAATAAATAAAATGTAATATATATAAAAGAAAGAAAATACATTATCAATTTATAATTTGTCCACTTAAATTCCATTCATATTATTAAAAAAGAGTATGTACCTATACCATTTCGATGTTTGTGTTTGTATAGTGGCACTCGCTAACCGTAAAAGATAAATACAAAAAACTAAATAGCGCACTCTCGATTTCTCTTTTTGAGACAAATTTGTTGGTGTTTTCAAAAGAATTCTCGCTATCGTTTTATTTATTTTTGAAGTACTTTTATAAACAAAAGTTGATATTTTTGAAGTTTTCGAGATTCGTCCATATCTTGATAATTTGTTTAATGAAAACAAATACTAAGTATGTGAAAAGATTTTATTTTTGTAGCTCTAACTTTCTTGCAGATAGCAAAAGCGATTCCGCATACTTATTAGGTGGATGGGTATCTATATATATTTCAAGAGAAAAAAAAGGCCTTTTTATGTGAAGCATAATCAACTTTGATTCGCTTTTAAAAACCCAACTTTAATATCTATATAATTCGAAAATTTTAAATTTTTATATTCTACGTAAAAAGATTTCTTGCAAAACGTGAAAGTAATTGTTTTCTAATTCTAAATTAATAAATAAACAGCCAAGATATGTACGTGTTACTGAACTCAAAAGTTTAACTTTTTTTTATAACTCTTACTTAAATAAAAGGCGATAAAATTATTTAAAAAAAAAGAGATCAAGGGTGCGCCATTAATTTACCCTATACTATAGAAACGTCCAAACCGGTGTGCTCATTCTGTACTTATTTACTGATATTGTTTTAAATACATACGTCTTGGTATTTTTACTACGTTTTTGTTTACGAAAAAAGATATTGTTTTTGTAGTTTGATTGATTAAATTCATATTGTAATTTATATATAAAATCATGCGGGGACATGATGGCCACAATAGCTTTTTCCTCATTAATTTGTGGTAATTTATAGATAATTCACATTAATGTACATATTTAAAATCACTACTACTAAATATTTCTCGATATAAGTACTTATAAAGAAAAAATTTAAATTTGAAAAATTCAATTGCAAATAACTATTACATCTACAAAAGAAAAAAAACTGTTCAACAGATTACCTACTTTTTAGGCTGCTGTTCTTATTTAATTTCTCCAAATAAATTTAAAAAACAGATAAATTATTCACAATTCGTAACACTCAGATACCTAGGCACTTAATGAGTTTTTTTTTCTAATACTTTCATGCTAACGCTTTTTGCCGAGATCTCGAGATTCGTTTCAACAAAATAAAATACAAAGAGTGGGTGCGTGGTACGGTAGATACTTCTATCAAACAGGTTCAATTAACTACTTTCTATTAATAGGTTTATCAGTGGACAGTTAATGAAGTGAGAACTGTCTCATTTCTTAATTGGAGTCGTCATAGAAGTGACCATGAGGGGTACCGCGTGGTGCCTGCTCGTGGCAATAGCAATGGGGTTGACGATGAGAAGTTCGTCATCCCTTTCAGCTCAACTTCCGAAAACGAGCGCTAGTCAGATGGCACTTAACAGAACAATGATGAAAGCGAAGACGAGTACGGCGAAATCGTTACTTCAAAGTGGACCGACACCTTTAAAAGCAGAACCGAGCAACAATAACAACAACAGGTACCTACATAAAATTAATTAATTAATTAATTGATTCCCAAAATTAAATGAATGCTTAATTTGTATATCTAATAACATGAGAAATCGGTGTTTTAATTTAATTATTTCCAAATTTTATCAAACAGTTCATCAGAACTAGCACTTAGGTATAAATAGTTAGGTACCTAGTAGGTACATATGTATATTAATTAGTGTATGTAGTTATAGTTATTTAATGGAATTTAAAAGCATAATATGTATTTCGCTGCACATGCACCACATACATAATTCTGTATGTGTTACATCATGGAACGATAAGAAAGGTGTGTCTGCTGAAATATCCTTTTGCCGGACTGTTTTGATCATTAAAAAAAAAAAAAAGAAAAAAGAAGAAAAGAGCGAGTTACGTGCTTGGAGAGAATGTCTCTAATTGTAAGATACCTATACACACGTACAAACATACGTAATATGGTTATGGTTATGGTTATGGTTATGGTACCTACATACCTACCAAAATGAAGGTACATAATACACATGTACCTACTTTATATATCGTTTTCTGTTGACCGCAACTACGGTGTCGTAATCTCGTAATACACATTTATTCTGCTATTATGCAGTATCGAATACGTGCGTGTATGCCATGCCTACTTCTACGATAGGTAGCAAGCAGTAAGCTCAGAGTGGCTGGTCCAGGTCCATTTGCCCGTTTTCTTTAAATTCGCATTCTCTTTTGTGATCAACCGCACCGTACCGCACCGTGGCTAGTCGCAAGTTTATTTAATTGTAGTACGTAGGTAGGTAGGTAGGTACTTATAAAAATGTCTCGATCTAGGTATGCCTCTGAATGCGAACGGTCAGGAGGAAGTTATTGTTAGTTCTGCTCGAACAATTTGTAATCAAATCGGACAGTCATTACGCAAGAATGAACTATTGCAAAGTTTTACAATTAGTTAGCGTTAGTTTTCTGGTTCTTTCCCATCGATAAGTAAATGACATTTGGATAAAAGTTGTCGTGTTGTCGAGACGGTTCGTTTAACTTTAACTTGATCTAATCTTCGCCGTTATTAAAGTTTTAAAAACCTGTTACAACTTAGAGAACATGTCGTTATTCAATATTCAATTGACTTCGATGTTTGCAGACTACATTTGTAGGTACTTACGTATGTATGTATGTACCTAGCTATGATTCAGGTATTTCATCTTTGACGTAACTTTTTTTTTCTTTTTTTTTTTTTTTTGACGAAAATAATGACCAAACCGAAGTAGCAGGTAAACATCATGTCAGTAAGATATAAAACGTTGCTCTAAAAGTACAATGTACGAGTAGGTATATGTATAGGTACGTATTACGTATATGCGAGAGACGTAGATAGATCTACATAGGTACAATATTTCTTCATTTTGATATTGAGAGTATTGGTGAGCAGCGGGAGGTTTATTGTTTTTATATCCTTAGGTGGAATAGAAAGTGAATGCGAAAAAAAAAATACTTTAAAACATATAGGTATCAAGGACATATTGATCTATTATGATTATGATATTATGATAATGGTGTAGGTACACGTATATGTAGATAGACACACTATTATAGTTTATGTAGATAGGTAGGTACATACGTAGATAGATTTTGTCTTCTACCTACTTATGTACAGATGTAACGAAACACGCTAAACAGATTAACCTACCTATTTACCTATTCTCTCTCATAGGTACATAAATGAACATACGTACTTATTTATTTATATTGGTATTAAGTACGTACGTACCTATTATAGACAATTTTTACACGTCACTAAATTTAGTTTAAATAGTTTTTACGAATTACTTAAACCGTAATTTCGTTTCGATATCAAAATGAATGAATTCTACCTAGGTACATAAATATGTAAGTACTATATATAGAGTAGGTAGGTACCTACCTAAAGGTAAAGGTACTTACGTGTCTAAGTAGGTATGAATTTTTGTGTAATTAAAATCAATGAACTACGTACGTACCTATATGTACTTAGGTACCTATGTACTTATATAAATTCGATTCGTAACCGTTGGTAGGTAGGTACATACAATACAACATGTGCGTACACAGTTAAATACATATTTAAAAATAAATAGCTGCAGGTACTTACGAGTATGTACCTACATACATATCTATTTGTTATGTACGACATATGTAGATATTATGCATGTTTGTACCTATAGATATGTTGCATACCTATTTCGAATTTGACACAGACCGTTGCCTTTTTTCTCAAAGAAATAGCCAAATGGTTTAGTAAGTAGGTAACCTTACCTTAGCTTGTTGACATGTGAAAATAGAATTTGCATAACAATGTTACACGCACCTTTATTTAAACAAGCGTTCGGCAAGTCATTTTACTTATAGGTAAGGTAATTCGTTTGGGCACAAGTTTCTGTCTCTGATAGATAAATACCTACGTGGTAGGTAGGTAGGTAGGTAGGTACACATTTAGATATACCTATGTACCTACTCGAGTTCCATTTGTTGTTATTATTTAGCGAAATAACCGAATAATTTTGTTTTTTCTATTTTTTTTGTAAAATTTTCTCTTGTTTCCCTCCCTAATAAGTACTTGCACGCGCGATTATTGAAAGTACAGGAAGTTATGTATCTATGTAGCTACTACATACATAGTTACATGCACTAACTATGGTTATTCACGATATTTTTGCCAATTAAACAAGATATTTTAAAATATGTAATTCGCGAATGCAGATAAACTATCGTGAATGACCTCCGAGAGACCAAAGAAATTGCTAGCGGATAATTATCGCAACGACGAAGAATACGGACCAGATCTATTCTGCTAGGCTGTGAACAAGGTCGTAGGTAGTAGGTACGGTACGCACACTAAATAAAGACCAAACAGTTTTTTTTCTTACGCAAGCTACAACAACGATTTAAAAGAAAGAAAAAAAAAAACTATAGTTATTATAGTATAATACAATCAATATGCGTTCGATCGATACTATCGATCAGAAACACAATAATCGGTTAGGTACCTAGGTATACTTAATCGTTAAAACCTATTGGAATTACACCTGTGTATACCGACCTACATACTAATAAAAATATTATACCTATTATGCAATTGTAAAGTATTAAAAATTTTGAACAAATTTTTACGATGGCCATTTTGAAAACAGATTATAAATCTGTAAATGCTAAATACTAGTTAGTACCTATAGATATGTATGTATAACTTCAGTATTAGATACATATTTTACGATCAAACAATAAAATATTATCATAAAAATAAGCAAAAGTTATTTACATAAAATCTAATAATCGGTAGGTACTTGCTGGCAATTAAATTATGAGTTAATTATGCATTTTATTCTGCAATAAGTAAGTAATTAATTATTACCTACTAAAAAGAACATTGCATTTAATCAATTTACTCACGTCAGATACAGATATGTACATGATACATATATGTATGTATCTATAGGTACCAATCGTAATAAATGCAAAGACGTACTTTTTTTTTTGGAAATTATTGAACTACGTATTGTCGTTTGTCAATTTACCTAATCATAGGTAGCTACATAATTAAAACGATAATATTGCGTCGTTACATTTTAAAATGAATGACAATGTTTATTTGATTAGCAATCATGGTCGTTAAATATTATAACATTCAAAGGCAAAAACGGACCTTTTACTTTTTTTTGTCGTTTCCAACTTCTTAGAAACAGACGATTGCATTCGAAAATTATTTTGTACCTACCTAATATTTCTACTTGAAATTCGTCGCAGATAGGTAAAGTTAACCTTGTTTGTAAATAAAATACAATTATCGCCACACACGAAAATTCAATTGATAAAAAATTTACCTACTTCATTCAAGATTATTATCTACGTTAACTACCTGCCTACCTACCTACCTATCTACTCTATCATAGGATAAAATAAAAATTATTAGACAATTAGCCTTCGGATTTATTGTTCGTGATTCCGGTATTTATTTACACAAATTATTCATTTTTCGTAAATTTCGTAGCGTGAAAATATACGCTTTTCTTATGGTTAATTAATTACTTATTGTAATAATGTTCTTAAAATAAGTTCTGTTCCTTATTACATATGTACATTGTTACTTAGGTATTATTACTATACCTAAAATGCGTATCCATTTTATGTATGAAGCTCAAATGTGAGTCATGGGTCATGGGCAATAATAACGGCAATTAATTTAAGACATTGTTTAAAAAAAAAATACAAAAATTATCATACAATTCCACTGTCCATCAAAAATAATTTTCACGTCCTCCTAATTACCTATAAGTATGTACTTATATGACTAATAGTTTTCAACACGAGGCGATTCTATTGCTAACGGGTATCTACCTAATACTAGTGGAAGGTTAATTAACAATAAGTGACCATAAAATATCAGTCCATTTTCTCTAGTTATTTTACAAAAAAAAAAAAAATGCGTTAACATGTGCTTACCTACGTACCTACACACAAGTCAGAAGTCAATTAGAAAACGCCTCAGTTACCACCTACTTACACCTGATTTTTCTCAATTGGACATGTTAATTTTTATATTTACCTAATATTCGCAGGTATAAACTAACCTTCTCCCCTATTATCTAAAGCCAGATTGGTAATTTCTTCTATTTACCTATACGAAAATTGACAAAATATGGTCAAACCATTTAACATAATTTACTGTTTTAGGGTTAAAAGGATTATGGACCATGAGGACAAAGGCAGTCGGTAAGTCAACATCTTTTTTTCTTATTTAATAATTTAATTATAAAGACTTAGATACATTACCTAGGTAGATAGGTACCTATATAGAAGAAAACACGTACCTACCAAGACAAGTGGACAGTTTTAGTAATTTATTATTAGCTGTCAATTCGATAAAGTAACTTATAATAAGTACGAACTACCTAGGTAGGTTAGGTAGGTACATGTAGGGTACATGTAGAGTGAGGTGCATATGTATGTACCTAGGTAGATAGGTAGGTAGGTATGTATTTAAAATTTAAAAAGACGAATTATCACTACACCTATGTAATTATCTTTTATCGTTAGTAATTTTATTTATAACGAGACACACTTCATTTTATATATCTAGATATAGATAATATTGCTATTAGGTACATAACACATAACAGGGGTATTTAGGTACCTAAGTATGTAGTTACAGCAGCAATGGTACCTACCTAGCTAAACCGAAAAAGCTGGTGTGGTGACGTTAGAAAGAACAAATTAATGATCGATCGATCACGCATATTCTTGTGAGAGCAGCCTGGATAAGCAGCCCTTAAAAACGCCGAAAAGTAATAAGTACATACATATTGTCAATTTTTGGTCTACAACATAATCATAAGTGTCACAACCGCAACATTATTTAATGCACAGATGTGTGCGTCATTTATTGCAACTTGGCTGTGAATAAGTCAGGAAAATTGCAAGCAGTAAACAATAAAACTGTTGTCGCTAATTATTTATCGTATTGCGTATTGTATTCAAAACCTTGATCTCATAAAATGGACAAAACAATGGATCATATGATATGATGCTTACACAAGAAGAATATTATTTATCGTTAACAATTAAACATTAACAGTCATCGCTAATATAGGTAGGTACCTATCTCTATTAGATACCTACATAAACGGTGCTTCATGGGAACAAACTCACGAGTCCGTAGACAAGAAAAAAAAATTCACGTTAACTTTAATGGCATAGGTATTAGGCATTTTTTTAAACAAACACAAAGCTATGACAAAGATTTCAATGTTAAAGGCAGATATTTAAAATTTTCTGATACACGAACATTTTTGCATTAAATTCAAATTGTATTTTTACCGTAGTGACACGAAAAGAGGAAACGAAAAACGAATAGACTTAACGGTTCTTTCCCTGATTGTGAGTTTTGGTTGTAATGTAATCGGTTCGTCGGTCGGTCGGTCACGACGCGACGTTCGCACTCGCGATCATACTCGCACTCGTTTGTGGTGAGGTGAGAGATAAGCTGTGGCTGGCTGTGAGGCTGTGAGCTGATCGAAAATTATTACAGTCAAGTTTCTTTTTGCCAGATCTGTAGCGCTGCCGTGCTGCCTGCCTGCCTGCCTGCCTGCAGTCTATTACATTACATAACAACCCATTCGCCTTCATTAATCACAACCAAGGCTACTTTCAGCAACAAATAAAATCGGACAGAGTTCCACATTTCAGTGCAACCGATTCGATATTAATTACCTACATACGATACGTACATACATTTGTATACATAAGTATTTCTTTTTTAAAGATTCTAAAATAAATTCCTAATTGCCAGTTTTTTTCTACGTAGGTACGTAGGTACCTACCTAACTATGTACATACATGTAACGACCATCAAAAAAGTACATATGTAATTGTAATTTATTCTAAAAAAAAAAAAACAAATAATAATAACTAAGTAAACCATTTCAAAATCGTAACTTGGAAACCAAAAATAAGGAACTGATGATACTAATCGAAGCAAGCTATCTATTTATTTATGTATTGTACCTACCTACTATAGTCATGTAAAATCGGCTTATTTTGGTTGATGTTATTCAACAACCTTCCAAGGATGCGTGATATCTAAACGCCAAATTTCGATAACATATTACATTTTTTTGTTATTAAAATTAAAGCCTTCACGGCGATCTCTTTGACTGAACTGGGTCAAAATGTTAGGTAGGTAGGTATTATACCTCTATCTATCTATCTATCTATCTATACATACACGTTTGCACTGTAGGTACCTATCTAAATCGCGAAAGTGCAGTCAAGTTTCGACCTTTATTCTTTCACATTGTCAGTCATAAACGACTCGACAAAACGAAAACAAACACAAAAAGGAACCTTAAGCTAATAGCTCAGAGTAGGTACCTACTTTTAAATAATGATTTAACAGCTTTTCATGCTTACCTACCTACATTAGAATTAATTCGTAAAATGCTACCTATAATTTAACGAGTCTATCGCAAATTGTGTTTTACTTGACTGCTTACCAAATAAAAAACCAAGAAAAAGTAGCTATAATATGTGGGAAAAACTGATCCAGTTGTTATCAATACTGTTTAGTATAAAGAAGAAATTCGTCTGATTGATCGTAACGTAAACTCGAAAAATTCAGTTAACTTTACTTGTAATAAACATACGGCTTATTCTTATTATAATCAATGAATATACCTAAATAAATTAACGAAAAAGCTGATTTTTTTTTTTTTTTAACAATTTCTACATGTAGATACATAAGTAAGTAGGTACATATTTCTATAGGAACCTACAGGTTTATGTATTAACTTTCTCCTTTTGTGTTTCACTTATTATCAGATGGATGGTTCTACGACAACTTTCTTTATAAATACATACCTACATATCGGGTAGACAATATAAACTGTTCTAGTCTTAGACTATTATGCACACACATACCTACTATGACAGTTTAAAGAACTAATCGTAAAATCGAATGAGAATGAAGTTGATCTTTTTTAATAAATAAAACGTCTCTTTAATGTTAATTATTAGACTAGGTATTATAGAAAGTGTCGTGTTTAAAGCAGACGGTAAATTTCTTTGGCGAATTATTTAATTTGATTAATACTATTCCAACTTTCTTGACATAGGCAACAAAGATAAAAAAAAAAAGACAAATAGGTAGGTAATCCGTAGAATTTTCCGTTTAATTAATTTATTAATTGGCTATTTTTTTTCGAAAGTAGGTAGATAGGTACAGATACGCGATTAAGGAAATACCTACCTAGATTCGTTCGTATTATATTAAGATTAAACGGTTTAATTGCAATTAGTAGGTACATACGCATGTATAGGTATATCTAGGTACATATATAATCTATGTTTTCCTTAATCTGAAATAGGTGAATTCGTGTATATAATGTGCCTAATATACCTAATAATATAATACGACTACGTTATAATTACGAAAACACTACAATAAAAAGATGCATATGTGTTTTTTTTTGCACAGAAAGCTTATCTAGCATCCTTTCCCTAATTTCATAGTTTTACTTTATTTATGCACTTACATGTAAGTACGTATGTATGTATGTATGTATTTATTTATTACTTAATATGCAATTGCAACAATTAGGTAGGTACGTGTACAAACAATTATTATGGATTGGAACTAATATTACAAGTCCATTAAATTATTAAATACCGAAATTTGCGATTGCATTATTTATTAGATATAAGAAATCGATACACCGTGAAGAGTAAATAGATAATGTGTAGGTAGGTATCTATGTATGTACCTACTAATGCACTTGCGGTCTATTTGGTTACTGATCCATAAATATAAACTTGCAACATAGGTTGGTACATAAATTAATATAATAGGTACCTACCTAGGTACTTTTAATTTAAAACCTTTTAAAAACATGCTATGTACCTATATGTTCCGTTAAAAATCATCATTTTTTTATTATTGCAAAATTAAAATCTCCTTGTGGTTAAAGTTTGACCATTGAATCGAAATTTAAAAGCAGTACCTATTAGGTTTTTTTCAGAGCTAAACAATAATTACATTAGTAGAATTATGTACCATTATATATTCCTACCTATATCTACAAGATACCTATTACCTAATACACTTAGGTACTAAAAATATATAGCATCTCCGACAATTTTTATGTTCATTACATTTTCCTCAACAAGTCAAATTCAAATTGAACTAGATAATTTTTAATATCTGTGATTAATTAATTAATTAATTAATTATGATCTAATAAAACAAAATTAATACCTGGTATTATTATTATTTTTTTTTTTTTTAATGTAGAGAAGAATACCTATTCTCGGTATTCGAAGCAATTGTATCAACTCTAGAATCAAAATTACAAAGGATAGAAAACCTGGATAAAGCTGTGGAGCATTTAATGAGACGAGTCGAAGGGTTAGATTCGAGAGTGAACGATAACATAGGCAAAACCGAGTCAATAATTGCCAAACTCGGTAATCTGGATGTAAAACTTTTTCAAGCCCCTACTAATAACTTGAACAACGAACCGAGGCCGTTCTCGCTTGGACCCGAAGAAAACAAACAAAGACTAAACGATCGCCTAATGTCGTTGGATACGAAAGTCGAAGAAATCGACAAGAAACTTAACAATTTAAAAAATCAATTAGACAGCAATAATCTTCCGGGGGAAGACATAAACGCAGAGGCAAGCGAAAAGAAGCCGGTCAGCATGAACGTTGTGGAAATAACTAAAGCGCTCAACAGCGAAGTGATGAATCACATAAGTAAAGAGCTTAATCAATTACGAACGGTCACCACTAACGTCGATCGAAAACTCCAATTTCACATAAATTTAGTTTCTGATAATCTTGGAAAAGTGGTGAGGATGATGTCCGAAGTACACGAAGCAGTTGTCGAGCCCGAAGAATCCAACAACGATGCATCAGACGGACGAATGTATTGGAATAATAAAACTACAACAACGATACCCATAACTAATTCTCATCCTCCATCAATAATTAAGAATAGTAAAATTGACTCGTTGGTTAAGCAAATGCGTCCTATTATGAGCGTTTCGGAAAAAATGGACGAGGTGTGGGACGTGGTGACCGGAACCAAGAGTTCAGTCGATAATCTTGTACCAAAAACGGGAGAATTGTTAACCCACACGCAAAGACAAGAGAGAGCTATCGGAGAAATACATAACGATCTACGTGTCAAAACGAATAAAATTATCCAAAATTTGGATATGGTGGAGAGGAGATTGAAAAAGCAAGAAGACAATGTCGCAACGTTAGCTCAAAGACCCGTTCCGGCAGAACTTCTTTTGGATCCGACAATAGACAGACTGGTCGAATACGATGCCAGCAGGTATACAAGCGAAGATTATACTCAGGTAAAAAATAAAAAATAGAGCGTAAACATGAATTAAAAAAAAAAAAAAAAAATTGGTAAATATGTAAGTATTCGATATAAATAATGTCCTTTTTATTCCTCGTCGTCAGCCAATAGAGACGACGACAACGCCGGTATCAACGTTCACAACTTTACCACCATTATCATCCTCATCAACACCGTCCCTTTCAACTTTGTTAATAATAAACCAAACAATGTACAGCTCGATAGCGTCTTCTACACAACAAGCGACATCGACTAGTTCGGAAAAACGACCGGAAAAGCGGAAAGGGGGGATAATTTTCCCCAGTGTGAAGAATAAACCCTCACCTCCGAATACAACATTCACGACCGATACGGTCACCAACATTAAGGACGTGAGAGTAAGTTTTGGATCTGCATGTTAAATATCTACATATGTATGAATGAATGAATACATAATTATGTATTTGAAAAAAAGTTATTTTTTTACTGTTAACATTTCATTGTACATAATCGTTTTCGTATTAAATCGTAATATGTAATATGTATAAATAGTACCTAGGTACACATGTGTATTGTACGTACATACAATAATACGAAACGTGTACACACACGCAGCATATACTTAATTATTAATGACTTGCATTATGATTTTTTAATGTTGCGAATTTTTTAAATGTTTTGTTTTTGAAAACAGCACCGCTTTAGCTAAGAATGGAAAATTTTCGAATACAAAAATTTATGGCAACTAAAAATATTTGCCATTTATAGATTATTAATTACCTACGTACTTATTAAACTTAATAAGTATAAGTACCTACTTCAATCGATATTTAATTCGGATTTTTGTTAAATGACTAACTACAAATTTTAAAAGTAGATAAGTATGTATAGGTAGTAAGTAGGCATGGCATGCATGCATGTATGTATGTGGGTGGGTCTGGTCTCGATGTTGATGGTTTTCATTTAATTTTTTATTTGATCTTATTTAAATTATCAATATGTATTATGTATTACAAAATTGCCATTGCATTTTCTTTGCACGTTTAATACTAAAAAAATTAGTTCTTACAATAAGATGAAAAAAAAAAAAAAAACTAAAATTAGTCACTAATAAATTACGTAACTACATTTAACGAACTGTGTTTAGTGGTAATTAGGGTGACTCTTTTAAGTTTCCACTTTTTTTTCTTTTTTACTTAGGGTTACTCTTGTATCGATTTCTTAAACGGAGGCATGAAGGACTCCGGTGTGTATTATCTCCAAATAAGAGGTACGACTTACTGGTTTCTGAAGGTTTATTGCGAACAGGAAATTTCCGACGGAGGATGGACGGTAAGTAAATATGTACCTAAATACCTATTGTAAAATTTCACTTTTATTTCTTTCGTTTCTCGCTCGCCTGCCTGTTTGACAATCCGATATAAATAAAAATAAAAATAAAAAACAAATTGTCACTTTGTCATATTTTCGGCGGTTATTATAGGTTATTTTTCAACTACCGAAATTTATATTACCTACGTAATATAATTATTAATGGGAGACGATAAATCGAAGGCAGTCACGTACAAAGTACCATCGTCCAGATCTTGCGAAAAAATAACTATCGAAATTCTCGTGGACAACAGCGGCAAGCGAAATGAAACAATGGTCCCTACATACAGGGCCACTAACGGCGGGGATGCTACTTCATCGGAACAACAAGATCATGAGGAATACCAATATTTGAACTTGATCCGTCATATCATGAACAAAGGAATAAAAAGAACGGACAGGACCGGTGTAATTACATATGGAATATTTGGTACTCAAATGCGTTTCTCCCTTAAAAATAACGTGTTCCCCCTTTTAACGACGCGTCGGGTCTTTTGGCGTGGCGTAGTAGAGGAGATGCTTTGGTTGATAAAAGGAAGCACGAATGCTAAAGAACTTTCCAACAGAAATGTAAAAATATGGGATGTCAACAGTTCCCGAGAATATTTGGATAGAATGGGGTTTGCGGATAGAGAAGAGGGTGACTTGGGTCCTATATACGGGTTTCAATGGCGTCACTTTGGAGCCGAGTATAGAGGCATGAGAGCCAATTACACACACGAAGGTATCGATCAACTTAGTCAAGTGATCGATACAATCAAAACCTATCCAAACGACAGAAGAATAATATTATGCTCTTGGAACCCTGTCGATATACCGCAAATGGCTCTTCCGCCCTGCCACTGTCTCATCCAATTTTTCGTAAATAACGACGAATTGTCTTCGTTATTATATCAAAGATCGGCCGACGTGGGACTGGGAGTACCCTTCAATATTGCAAGCTATGCCCTCCTAACGGTCATGGTAGCTCACGTAACCGGTTTAAAACCGAGCGAATTTATACACACTATTGGCGATAGTCACATATTCCAAAATCACACGGAAGCTTTGAAAGATCAGCTACGAAGAGTTCCAAACACGTTTCCAACGTTACACATTCGAAGGAATGTCACTAATGTGGAGGACTTTGTGTTTTCCGATTTTGACCTAAGAGATTACCATCCTCATTCTAGAATTAACAGTAATTTTGCGGTTGGATAACGTGATTTTTCGCTTTTTTTTTTTTTTTTTTAATCAATAAATTTTAACGATTCATCGTTGTTTATTTACTTCTCCATCCACATGTACATACTTTTCTGTATGCTGTACCTAATTGCAAAAAAAAATTGAGTTTACGTGATTTTCTGTAGAGATTGCTGGATGACATTACATACTTGTACGTCCTAATAATAATTGACTCGCATAATAACATCAGAGAACGATACCGAAGTAAAACATTATCCATACATAGCTACAATTTTCCCATAAACAGTCGCTTAATATCGCAAATGGAAAGCTCGTATGCTCGTATTACCCACCTAGCTATGTATTGTGTAGGGAATAGATAGATACATGTATACATTAATTTAATTGATTTTTTCGTTATCATTTAAGGTTATTCAAAGAAGAGACGATTTCGGAGATCCGAGAGAAAATTTTAACAGAGACTGGAATGATTACAAAAACGGCTTTGGAGATCCAGCAAAAGAATTTTGGTTGGGAAACGAAAATATTTTTATGTTGACTAACAATGAAGAATATATGCTGCGAGTAGAATTAGAAGATTTTGAAGGGAATAAAAGGTAGCGGTTATTCTAACAGGCAAATAAATATGGGTACCTACACAGTGTTGTAAAAAAATATTATAAAATTACAGATACGCGCAGTACTCCCATTTTAAAATATATTCCGAATCAGAATATTACAAGTTAGAGATAGATGGATACGAAGGCAACGCTGGGGATTCCCTCAATGATCCCTGGTACGGAAGTAATCATAGCCCTTTTTCAACATACAATAGGTACATGTGTATCAATCATACCTACATATACATATCTACACAAGAACATTTTTAAAAATTGTTTACCTACATACGTATTGTATAATATTAATTACCTACCTACCGATGCAAAAAAAAGTTATTATTTTTTTTTTTGTTTTTAGAGATAACGATCGATCAAGTTTGAATTGTGCATCGATGTTAAAAGGTGGTTGGTGGTGGAAATCATGTGGACGCGGTTTAAACGGGCTATACTTGAACGATCCACAAGATCTTACGGCAAGACAAGGTAAAATTATTAATCATCTGTTAATGAACATATACATATAAATAAGTATCTATACATATATGAATAAACAATTACGTCTACTTATTTAGGAATAGTATGGTTTCGTTGGAGAGGATGGGATTATACTCTAAAAAGAGCAATGATGATGATCAAACCTAAAGGATTTACTGCACAAACATCATAGTGATAGGAATCATAACAACACTAGCCAATTTAAAATTATATAAGTACCAATGTATAATAATTGACGGATACATATTTCCATATTTATTACTTCGTACACACACTTCGTCACAAAGTCATATTTTCTGTATTACCCCTTCCAATCCCAATTCATCATCGCCTGTACATAAATCATTTTCTATTATTTATTAGATCTTGGGAAAAGATACTGTCGTTTCGTCCAATATTGTTAACACTATAAATAGCGTTCGTCTATACTTTTATACATATTATGTATATACTACTACATAGTACATATTAACAACAACTTACTGCGAGTGCAAGTGCAAGTACCAATACAATGTTTCAGTATTTTGAAAAATAATTTAGGTTCCATGCCATTTCGGACGTAATTTAACACTAGAAGTTGAAAATATAATGTGGCGTCATATTTGCAAAAACTAATTTCACTATGTATATATGTATAGTATGTATGCATATATTACTATACATACATATAATCATTACGAAAAATAAACGTGAACGATTTCTAACAGTAAAGTTACGTTTGAAATAGCATCTGGCTTCAAGGCCTAAGTGCTGTATCTTTATAATAAGTAGGTAGCCAAAGAAATCGATAAATTAATTTTAATATTAAGGAGGACTTGGCAAAAGGACGTTTAAAAATTAAAAGATATTTAATTCATGCGAGTATTTTAACCATTTTCGAAATTAAAAAGTGAATTTTGCCATTGAACAGAATGTGCCACACACCTTGCCTGATTGCATTTTACTCCACGGTTTCATAAATAAATATTTTGCGAATTAAAAATTAAATAATCTGCTCTCACGAATGTTTTGACGATTAAAAATACATACATCTAGTAAGCACGTTTCTTGCAAGTAAATATAATAATTTAAATAATTATTATAAAGAAACGTAATTAAGTAAGAGAGCAACAAAGACTACTGCTCTTTCATTTCACGATAAAATAAATTATTTTATTTACATCTTGTCTTTCCGTTGAAAAATTGTTAATGAAACCCAATTTAAAATTCTGACTTATGGGGACGAAGAATGCAACTGTGTAATACACACACACACACACTTGTACAAAATCAATGTTGATTTGTAGGTATGTTATGTAATGCTAAAGAAACAAAAATAAAAAATGTACATAATTAATGTTACTACTGTAACTACATTGTAAAAAATATTTAAAGCGATTAAACTTAATTTTGTAATAAGTGTTTCATTAATACATACTTGAATAAAATTATTTTAAGTGTTCAATAAAAACCGTTTATAGACAATCTGTTTAACTAACGCGCACGATTGGTTGCGGTAATTTACAGTCTTATACAGATAGTATGCAACATAAGAATGTGACGACGCGCGGTGTACAAAATACATATTTACACGCGTAGGTACGCTAAACGCTAGCTAGTAATATGAAAAAGGTTGAAAATAAAAAGTATTAAATTTCAAAATATGTAATACATACAAGTATAATATATCAATAACTAGTACCTAAACTTTTTAACGTTATTACCGTTTTTACATGTTGATAATTAATAAATTACCTTGTAAAGTTTTTCTTTGCCAATTATAAATATGTAATACTTCAATATAAAAGGATCAGTGAGTAATTAGTATAAATGTGTTTCATATAGAAACATACATATATACAGTGGCTTGATGGATCAAAACAAAATCCTAAGCAGAAGGATTAGTCTTCATTAACTCTATATCGGAGCTCATCATATTTTCAACCAATTGCAAAAAAGAGACTTTTGGTGACCAGCCCAATTTATTTCTGGCTTTTGAGGAATTTCCCAAAAGAGTATCCTAAAACACGTTTTTTATTATATCTACACATCTTATCTGTATACTGTAAGACTAAGTAATTAGAATAAAAATAAAAAATACTCCTTACTACTTCTGTTGGTCGAAAATATTTTGGGTTTATCTTTACCCTTATAATCCCACTTCCTTTTTCTTTACCAACTTCATTTAAACCTACCCCTTCCCATAAAATTTCTTTACCAACAAAATTAAATGCAGCTTCTACAAATTCACGTACACTGTGAGATTCTCCAGAAGCAATTACCAAATCTTCAGGAACTTGTTGTTGTAACATTAACCACATTGCCTTTAAAATATGCTTGTTATAAATTAATGTATATAAATATGCAAATAAATACACAGATAAGTTACAAAAAAGTTATATTGTGCCACAATATAGCTTTTTTGTGAATTAGGCTTTATCTACTAAGTATGTTAATATGTCTCCTTCATCTAGTTTTTTTGAGTGCAAATTCACTAAATAATAAAAACCTCCACATAATCTTGGGCATGTCCCCAGTCCCTTTTGGAATCCAAATTTCCCAATTCAAAAAAGTCAGACAAACCCAAATGAATTTTTGCAACTTCTCTAGTAATTTTTCTAGTGACAAATGTTTCACCTCTTCTTGGACTTTCATGATTGAATAGTATACCATTGCATGCAAACATACTGTAAGCTTCTCGGTAATTAATTACTGTCCAGTATGCATACAATTTGGCACATGCTTAAAGACATTTAACCATTATTAAAACAGTAGTAATGAATGCAGGTGGTATTATGTATTATTTATTACCATAGGGTGATCTGGGATAAAATGGTGTAGTTTCTGACTGTGGTATTTCTTGCACCTTACCATACAATTCTGAGGTGGATGCCTGGTAAAATTTAACATGTTTTTCCAAGCCACATGTTCTAATAGCATCTAACAATCTAAGTGTTCCCACAGCATCAACTTCTGCTGTGTATTCACTCAAGTCAAAAGAAACTTTGACATGACTTTGTGCAGCTAAATTGTAAATTTCAGTAGGTTTTATTTCAGAAATAATCTTTACTAAACTACTTGAATCTGTCATATCTCCATAGTGAAGTTTCATTTTACCACCTTTGTGAGTAAACTTGTCGGCATAGAGATGTTCTATTCTAGAAGTGTTGAATGTGCTAGCTCGTCGAATAATTCCGTGAACATGATACCCTTTTTCTAGGAGAAATTCAGCTAGATAAGAACCGTCCTGCATATTAGAAAAATAATCCTTATTTTAACTGTCTAATTTCTTTTCATTTTTATAAACATACTTGTCCTGTAATTCCTGTAATGAGAGCTACATTCAAATTATTATCGCCACTTGACATTTTTTGTTGAAAGCTTTACTCAATATTTCTTTTTTTTCTTTTACTGAAATTATCACCATTTAGTACTTTCGATTATTCTTTCTATATATCTAATTAATTACACCTCACCACCCCTAACTACACGGACGTACAATCAATAAATGGAATATGGCTGTCGCACATCTTTACTACGACAACCCACATTACATCTGTGTATCTACGAGCATATGATGTACTTCTCTTTCGAAACTCATTTATTTGAATTACATTTTACGGTCATTGATATATATATTATTGATAAAAGAGGCAATAGTGCAATACGATGCTAAAGATAAACGTATAACTTTAAATTTCCCATTGAAATCTGTTTACAAAAAGAGAAGGTTTGAATTAATAACATCATATGAAAGTAGTGATTCTGTTTTTATTAAAACAAAAAAAAAAACACACAGAAACTGTATGCAGATATTGAAAATTAAAAAAACCAAGCAGGTACATGTAATACCTTACTATTAGGTCAATAATAATTAGTTATTAAATAATTTTTGAATACATAGATACATGTAATAATTAAATAGGGAATATTAGACAGTAGCATTGTTCATTACCTATGCAGTTTAATTATTTTAATTGTATTGTTGGCGCCTACGAGCTCTCTGTTTATCAAAACGCATTTCCATTTCCTCAAGTACCTTGGGAGTGTATCTAACAACTAATTTAACTGAACCATGAGCTTGTTTGAGAAGTTCCACTGCTTTTTCATGATTTTCCCCTTCAACTGACTTAAAAAAAAAAAAAAAACAAGATGAATACCTAAGTAGGAATATTATGTTAAATAAATAAGAATGACAATACACTTATTTCCTTACAACTCCATTAACACTAAGCAGTTGATCGCCTCTTTTTAAACCTCCATGCCTATCTGCAACACCGCCTGGTATTATTCTTGAAATATAAATAGGAGAGTTTTGTTCTTTTCCCCCCATTACATTGAAGCCCAACCCTTCTTCAGTTTTAGGTAATTCAACAACTCTTGGATGTGCATGCCCTTCACTGGCAGCAAAAGCAGCCACAGTGGCTTTTGCTGTAGCAGAAGCTCTCACATCTTGAGAGCCCTGGATATCAACTGTCTCATAGACATGTTCATATACTTCACGAACAGCATTCAAAAAGTCACTTTGTAAAACTTTCTGCAAAGCTGCTAACTTTGTGACTGGTACTTCACCATTTTTTTGGAGTTTTTCCAAGAGCTCAACACATCGTTTAATGTCTATTAAAATATGAGATTAACATATGTTAACCTGTAATCAACTTTATTTAGGCACCCTTACCTCGATTTAGAGTTAAAGGTTCTCCGATTTGGCTCATTTCCTTCCGTGTAATATATTAACAATATATTATTTGTTTGTAATTTTACTGGTTTATCCGATCTGTCATTAATTATTGTATTATTGTATTAATAATTGTATTATTGCTCTATTTACATCATTAGACACGTTACTATATATCGAATGATTACTATAGGAGAACCGTTTGCTGCTGACGTAAAAGTTATAAACAAATGGCCAATAGTTACAAATGAAAACAAATAGGCGGCACTTCGTTTTGGTCAATAAAATATATTTTATGAATTTATAGGTTGAGCGTAATGCTGCCTAATTGTAATTTTTTATTTGCAAAGGCATAGACGTGATAATTCATGAGAAGTATTCTATTGATTGGCCGAAAGAAAGTACCTGTCAGTAATATTGCCGCATATTCATAGTTTTTATTTATGGCCTTGTCGCAAACATTGAACGGTTCATCTGTAGATTTGTAAATATTACCAGTCCGCATGTTCCTGGGTTCGGTGTCTAAATTACACCATCGCCATCTACCATCCTTCATACGTACCACTGCCACCATGCTACTGAACAAAAGTTGGCGCGAAAATTTGTTTTCGACTTTCAGAGTTTTAAAACAGCTCCTCAAATGTCCTTTCAGTGTTAACAATTATATCAATATAAATAATAAATTATAAAAGAACGTATTAAAGCCAAATGATTGCATTATCTTAACCAAACTTTAAACATTCGATTTGTTTAATAATTTATTGATTTTAACTAAATGAAACGTAACATCTAGTAAAAAAATTATTAATTTAAAATTCTGAAATTAAATTGATAATCTAGAACAAAACTACAAAAAAAAAAAAGGGAATAGCAGTTTTGCATTATAATTAACGAATAACTGAACAAATCGTATATTTAATGCTTGGTTTAAAAAGAGCAATTAATTAGGGAGGAGCATTTTGGCTATATTTTCATTAAAAATGTGTGATTTACAATTATATATAGTTGATAACTTCTAACTATTTTTAATTGAACCTTAACTTTTTTACTAGAGCGATTTTTTAAACTTCATTTCTGTGCCAACTGTATTTAGCAGTGCATTGGAAAGTTTATATTTGGGTTACAGTTTTACTTTTTATCGATTACACCGGCCGAAATATTTTATTATTAATTATTAATGCCTTTTTACTTGCAATGTCGAAAAAAACACTTGTTGCGGGCCTTAACTTTAAATAATCTTGTTTTCAAAAAGGGACATTTAACCTTAGATCGTACATAGAATGCTGTACCCAAAAATTTGGTTCAACACTAAGTCGGTCTATAGTCGAAACTCGAAAGTTATATTACAATGTAAAATATAACGTGATCCAAATTGACACGAACGTTTTTAGAAAGCGCATGTTAAATAACAGCACTGATTAAATTGAAGTAATATATTTTCATTCAGTTGCTGATTTCACTTCTGTATAGAATACCTCAAACAAAGGACAATGAAATAACTAAGGACCACTCACGTCAATAAGTTTAATTAACACACAAGCAAACGAGAACAAATATCTAATGCCTTAAATTACTTCATCCTTCTCTGTTTGATGAGGTAGTTTCTCAATGCAACCTGTTTCTCTTTGAAACTTTTCTTTGTTTTATGTCGTTCTTTCAATCTAATCATTTGAAAGTTTTTTGACTTTCTTTTCTCCTTGTTGGTTTTGCTACATTTGGGGTTCACCCTTCCATCCTTATATCCATACTTTTCTCTATCAATTTGTCCTTTCCTAACACTTTCAAGTCTCGTCTGTTTATCATGTTTCTTTTTCTTATAAACGTTCTCGATGTCGCCGATTTTAACTAATTCTGCTGGCTCCTTTAGAGCTTCTTCGAATTTTCTCTTTTCACCCCTAGTAACTTTCTGAATATGCTTGCGTATATTGGCTGCGTCTATCTTTTTAAAGTCTTCGTCTGTAAGAATTCGGTCGAGAGAAATTTTTTGCGCTAATTCCTTCCTGGACTCTTTTTCATTTAGATTAGGTTTAGCAATGTGAACCTTTCTTTCGGCTTTTCTATCGTTAGATATTTCGTCATTTTCAGAGTTTTCTAATTTTTCACCAGATACTTCATCTAAATAGAAGAATCGACGGATATTAAGATTTTAATTTCAAATCATAAACTTACCGTCGCTGCACATTTCCATAAAATCTTCATCTGACTGAGGAATATCGACCCATTCTTCGTCGTCAGTATCGGACGACGAGTCAATTTCAATCTTTTTATCGTCAGACTTCAATAGAATTTCTGCTCCAGAAATGTAATCTTTAGCATCGATTTGAGCATACCTAGGGGTAACCATAATTAATTTTAATTACATGTCAAATATCAAATAGAAAGATTCCGTTTAAATTTTCAATATTATAACGTTTTTACTTTTTTTCTGACATCTCCAAGGTTGCATCTGTGGGTTTCCCTCTATCTTTTTTATGAAGTAATTCAGGGCGCATGGCTCGGAATAGTTGAATTAAGGAACGAGCAGCCATCATGACTGGTCTTTCCCTATAAGTTTTATATGTGGTCAAATCTTTCAGGAGATCTTCATCCATGGCAAGGGGACATCGGGCACATATTTCTCGAGTTGCGTTTAGACCTTCATTCAGATTAATAATTCAATTAATTACACTACATTAGCAAAAAGAAGCCAAAACGTAAAAATATCGTAATACAAATACACTCTTACCAATAGCCATTACATCAGCCGAATTTCTTTCAGTAATAAAATTATTAGCTATTGTTTTTATTAGGGGTTCAACAACGTCAGGAGGAACCAGTTCGTGACTTGCTTGAGCCGCAAATTGTAATATCCTTATAACTTCCCTCTGATGAGGTTGGATAAAACGTTGGATGTAGGGATAGAAATTAAAAAGGAACAAATTATGCAATCCAACCAAACGAGAAATAACATCCAATGTCATTAGCCTTACTTCAAATCTCTTAGTAGTAGTTTCCAATTGTTTAAAAAGTTTTTCTGCCATTCCTGTAAAAATCTGATTGTAATTAATAATACTTGGAACATTTCCTGACTCAATTTATTTATAACTTTTTGATTTGTTATGTTATCAAACAAAAATAACGAAGAGCAATATCAATACTGACCTTGTGGATCATGAATCAAATGTATAGCAGAAAAATTAAATGCCGGCGCCGATGATTTCTTTTTCTGAGTTTTTACGACTAACTTTTTGATTTTATTTAAATGTTTAGTTCTTTTTCTAGTTTTTTTATTAACTTTATTAGCCATGATGATTTCCTTGGGATTTATTTCATCTTCTGAACTAGAATCCTCTAAATTCTCCTCAGAATCTTTACCCAAAAAAAATTTTAGACACGCGACCATCACCTACCCAAAAGTTTTAACTTTATGACAAGTGCAACAAATTAAGAAACTCTTATAGGTATCAAATTTACCTTTGTTACTTGTGAAAAACATCCCGAGGCTATTACATTTACTGTTTTGGCATCTTTCCATATATTTTTATTATAAAGTTCTATCATAATGTTTACTGACATTTTTGCTGCTTTTGCATTTGTCTCTTTCAACATGGTAAACATAAAATTCTGCAAAGATGTATTCAACTTTGCATTTTTATGTTTTACATTCATATTTTTTATATCATTAATTATGTGTGACTGTAAAAATGCTCTAAGTGTCTTATCTTGACACCTTAACAGTCTAAAAAATAACTCAAGAAGGTCTGTTGGTGTTAACAAATTCTTACTACGTAGTAAAATTAATGCCCGGCAAAATTGTAGACGCACAGAACTGTCCAAAACAGTGTTATGCTTCTCTAAAAGATCTATAATTGTTTGCGGCAAGTCTGAAAGTTCATTGGGGTAACAATGTGCTATTTGAGCCATAAACATTGTTAACTCGTCTAGTAACTTGCTTGGTTGTTCTGGTGACAGCTCAAATATTTCAATAACATTTTTAAAATGCTGATATTGTTGACAAAATTCTTCGTGATAAGATATCGGGTCCCTCTTTATTAAATTTTGCAATTGTGGCAAATTTTCCGGGAGTTGGTTATTGTGTCTTCGAACCATGATGATGATGATGATATCACGTCACAAGTCACAATGTAATTAACGTTATCCACTTCAGTGGAACTGGACTGAACGTCCGTTTAAAATAATTTCCTATTATTTACGTACCGACTGCATGCGAGCCGTTGAACCAACCACACATAATAACATCAGTTTCGATTAATATAGCTCATACAGGCACACGGGGCACCACGGAATAAGTTAGGTTATGTTTTCTTTGGTTGTGGTTATGTCTTGTTCAGTCGTCATCAAGGTCACGCAAGGCCTTGAATCTATAGAACTAGAAGCGCTTTTATATTAAAGACGATCGATAAGCAGTAAACGCACCAAATAAGGGAGCAGGGACGGAAGTAAGCCCGATTCAAATTTGGTTTTTTGACCAGAAACTTACTTCCAAAGGTTGTGCTAGGTAAATTATCTATTATGTACCTAATAATTATTCTTCTGAAGAGAGAAGAGAAAGGAAGATGTTCCGTAAAAGGCTGAAAAAAAAAAGTAAAACTTCCACATTGAAGCTAATTATTAACTTCTTCTAAGTTTTTAATAAACAAGCCATTTTGAGCCATTATCCAAAAGGAAAATAGGTAAAAATAACACTTGGATGGACCTGAAACAATAGAACAAATCGTTTGTCACTTTGTCAGTAGGTACACAACTTGGTCAAATTTACCCAATGTTCATGTCCATGTCCTGAAGGGTAGTTAAGTAGGTAAAGGGTGAATTGTCTTGATCGCATGCCAACTTTAGCTCCTCCTACCAGTTGGTGCCCCTTCCATTCCGTTATGTCTTCTCCGCCCCTGCCAATCCCACTAAGTATTAAACGTTAAACGTTTTGAGAGTTTAGTTATCAATTTTTAGTGAGCTTTCTACATACGAAACAGAAAAGAAAACGACATTAGTACGTAATTAGTAGATAGTAAACATTTAACAAGTTTTTAAAACAATGACAAAAATGGTGTTACAGTCCTTTTTATTAATAGATACCTACTGCTAACGTATCTAGGTATTGGGGAGGAATAAATAATATTAACTCCTGTTTAACTTAAAACTTATAAAAATCTAATTTTGTTCGTAAATTGATATAGATATTTATAATCAATACAAGCTAATATCGCCAATACAGGAAGATTGTCAGAAAAGCCATAAATAAAACCAATAAATAGGCGGCAATATTAATGACAGGCACCCTCTCTTCGGCCAATAGAATGCATCTCCTGAATTTCCAGGTACCTATAATACCTATATGTAGGTATAATCAGGCACCATTGCACCCAACCTACAAATTCGTAAGATGCATTTTATTGGCCAAATAAATGAACTCTGTCTGTTATCAATATTACTAGGTACCTATCGTACCTATTAATCGTTTCTATTTATGTTTTTTTTTCGTCAATACCAAAAGTTCCCCTATACCTACCTACGCAGAAGTCATTTAATCTCACCTTAAAAGTTGCCAAATAGAAACCAAAAATGAAAAGCGATTTAGAATTAGAAAATGAACTAAAGTCAACAAACATTAAAAATTTAACTAATTTATCAATAACAAATTATAGGTATCCGTCATTTGGACAAAAAGTTATTAAAGTTTTTCATTCGAAATAAGTCAATTAGGTAACGAATTGACTATGTTTGGTTTCAAATTGGCAAAACATTCTTCGAGTGGTTATACATGAATTTCTTTAAGGGTGATGCGGACACACCTCGCCTATAAAACCATAAGAAAATTTGAAACAATTGAAAAGTGGGCTTACTTTATTGGGAGGGGTCGTTGGTCTACTGGACCTGAAACAAAGGAACAAATCGTACGTCAGTACATTTAAAAATAAGTACCTAACAGAGTGATCATGTTTATACCTTCGCCTGTTCGTCTCTCATTCGTCTCCTGCAGGCTGATTGGCTGATGGAAACCAACAATAGCTTTTCGAGGGATATGTTTCCGAGGTGACCGAGTTGACGCCCTCCACCACCCCCGCAAATTCATACACTTTATACTATAGGTACTCAGTTTAAAAACCCTTTTTTCCAGTTGAAATTCTGAAAGACAAAACAATTATATGATGAATACAAAACAACCTACGGGGGCAGTCAATCACACCTTTATGTTTGAACTGAATTGGAATGTCACTTCTTTTCTTCTAAGTGCCGTCAAGGGTAGCACGCTACCCCTGAGCGGGCTCACGACACCGGGATTAAATGTGAACAAAGAAAAAAATAGAAATATTAATAGCGGCGTTAAAAGAGTATAAAGTCGTCTCTTTTACTTAGTGCACTAAGCATCAAGCAAAACACTTGTTGTGTTTGCAATTGGAACAATTATTAATTCATACCATACCATACCATACCATACCATACCATACCGAAGTATGTATTATACCTACTACCTTACACTTCACTTTGTCTTCATTCCTCACTACACTAAACACTATATGCACTAGCTGAAAAGGAATTTAAAACATTTGATTAGCGGACCTACTTGGGAGATTCGGCTAGACCTAGCAATAGCAAGGGTTCACCGAAACCTCTAATCTATCCAGCGTCGGGCGTCCAGGGTCTAGGGTCCAACGTCCGGAGTCCAGGGTCTAACGTCCAGAGTCCAGTGTCCTCCTCTATTCGTTCCACCCCATCTCATCCCATCACACACACACACTCACTTCACTAAAAAACGCCACCAACATTTCGCGAAAATAAAATGATAGAAAAGCACTAGAAAATACACTAACACTATTGGATGGACCTGAAACAATAGAATGAATCGTATGTTAGAACGTTCGGAAATAAACAGCAACGTGGTCAAATTTACCTTTGTCCAAACCAATCCCAGCTATAATATTGTTGATCTTCTTTTGCGATGAGATAGGGGTTGGAAAGGAAGACAGAAAAATTCTGTAAAAGAAGGAAATAAAGAATGAGACAACGTCAAAAGTATTAAATCGTAATTAAATAACCGAAATCTTATGTGAATTTGTTAACTTGTTAACAAATTCGTACCATACCTACGTTTACGCAATTACCTTAACACTTTATCTTCCTCACTACACTTAACACTATATGCACTACCTGAAAAGGAATTTGAAACATTTAATTAGCGGACCTACTTGGGAGGTTACGGCTAGACCTAGCAATAGCAAGGGTTCACCGAAACCTTTTATCTGTCCAGCGTCGGATGTCCAGGATCCAATGTGCTATGTCCAGAGTCCATGGTCCTCTTTTATCCAGTCATTGGTACACGTTTACGCTCGAACGAACACATAACAAACTTGGTTGATCCTGAAATAAAAGAACAAATCATATGTTATCATATTGGGAAATAGGTCACAATATGGTCAAAATTACCTTTGTCCAAACCAACTCCAAGTTATTCGTAATCCAATGGCAAAATCACAGGGATTCTAGGATCCATGATTTAGTGCTTGATTGTTGTTCTTCTTTTGCTTTTGATTACAAGTAGGGAATTGTTTTGGAAAGGTAGGTAATTCTTAATACCTTTAGATGGACCTGAAACTATTAAGCAAATCGTATGTTAATATATTTGGAAACAGGCAATAACGTCGTAAAATTTACCTATGTCCAGTGTCCAAACCAACTCCCAAGTTGTTTTGTTCATAACCCGCTGGCAACGTCAAAAAGAATTCTGGATTCATGACTACTGACCAGGCATTCAATTGTTGTTCTTGCATTGCGATGGGAAGTAGGGAAAGGTTTTGGGACATGTTTTAGAAAAACAGAAGGAGATAAAGGTTGAGACACGACCCCCCCGGTTATGGGAGTTGGGGGAAATCACGAGCTTGCGTGGGCAGGGTCGCCAGGCCCTGAAATAGGTCTGTCCTTCACCAGGATCGCAAAGGAGTACCTACCCGCTACCCTATCTTGATTTTCCAGAACAATAGGATTAAGTTTTCGAAGTAATCTATGCGACGCTGGTTGACGCCCTCCACCACCCCCGCAAATAATCTATACACTTCTTTGCGGTCGTCAACATATACTATACTCAGTTTAAAACCCTTTTTTTCAATTGAAATTCTGAAAGACAAAACAATTATGAGAATACAAAATAATTTAGAGGTCATTACATCAATCCTCAATCATACCTTTGAGTTTGAATTAAATTGGAATGTCATTTCTTTTCATCTAAGTGCCGTCAAGGGTAGCACGCTACCCCTGAGTGGGCTCATGACACCGAGATCATCCGGTACTTCCCGCAGTTCCACTACCTAGTTCGGGTGATCTCGTTATCTTCCATGATAGACCAAATTACCATAGCTTTTTGAGTTGTTCATATCCTACTCTTCGTTACTTCACTCCAGCATATCTAAGACCTCTTTACCACTTCCAAAAGCTTAGCGAAGGTACGAGAGTTTGAGATCAAACAAAAAAAAAAGATAGGGAGGTTAACAGTGGTGTTAAAAGAAATTGCCTAGCGCAAAAAGCAAGCAAAACACTTGTTGTGTTTGCAATTGGAGCAATTATTAATTCATACCATACCATACCATACCGAAGTATGTATTATACCTACTACCTTATACTTCACTTTGTCTTCATTCCTCACTACACTAAACACTATATGCACTAGCTGAAAAGGAATTTAAAACATTTGATTAGCGGACCTACTTGGGAGATTCGGCTAGACCTGGCACTAGCAAGGGTTCATCGAAACCTCTTATCTATCCAGCGTCGGGTGTCCAGGGTCTAGGGTCCAACGTCCGAAGTCCAGGGTCCTCCTCTATTCGTTGCACCCCATCTCATCCCAACAAACACACACACACACTCACTTCATTAAAAAACGCCACCAACATTTCGCGAAAATAAAATGATAGAAAAGCACTAGAAAATACACTAACACTATTGGATGGACCTGAAACAATAGAATGAATCGTATGTTAGAACATTCGGAAATAAACTGTAACGTGGTTAAATTTACCTATGTCCAAACCAATCTCAGCTATAATATTGTCGATCTTCTTTTGCGATGAGATAGGGGTTGAAAAGGAAGAAAGAAAAAATCTGTAAAAGAGGGAAATAAAGAATGAGACAATGTCAAAAGTATTACATAAATGGTGATTAAATAACCGAAATCTTATGTGAATTTGTTAACTTGTCGTCAACAAATTCGTACCATACCTACGTTTACGTAATTACCTTAACACTTTATCTTCCTCGCTACACTTAACACTATATGCACTAACTGAAAAGAAATTTGAAACATTTGATTAGTGGACCTACTTGGGAGACTTCGGCTAGACCTAGCAATAGCTAGGGTTCACCGAAACCTCTTATCTATCCAGCGTTGGATGTCCAAGGTCAGCGCTTCAAACTGCAAGGTCATTTTACGTCCCAATCGACTACCAATCGCAAACGCTTCCATCTTTTTGCACGTGCAGTGGAATGAACATTATTATACTTAACCCATTTTCGCTTTACCTGAAACAAATAGAAAAAATTGTAGGTGAGCGGACCTGAAAACTGTATGTGTGGGTATGTTATGCGCATCTACCCCTACCCCTAGCACTTTAAAGGCATGTTAAGTATAAGTACAAGTCATTACGACAAACAAACAACAAAATTAGCACAAAAGTGATTATTTATACGACAATGATTAGATCTTACAATTAGAAGAACGTAATAATTATTGAAGATTTAGAGGTGTTATAAAATGGCGCCTCGTCATTGTTGAGAATGTGTCAAAAACTTTGAAACGCAAAATATAATCAAAAAATATAGTTACCAAAGAAAAAATACATTCCGAAGATGGTAAAAGTTTCGAATAAACTAATGGATGTCCAATAGTCACCAAGCCACAATTATTTTTTTGTTAATAGTAAAAATTAACACAGATCAAAAGCAAGTCTTTCGGTTACTGCGCAGATTGGAAACTGAGTAAAGTGCCACGTCACTACCAACCATTAACATTTCATTTACACCATTGTTGTTAACATTTCGTTTCTATGGGACTTTTGTAGGTATATCAATTTATAACACTTTAATGCAAAATAAGCAAAGTGGAAATTATTGATATCGAAATTTAACTACGTAATTAATAGTTATAGATAAATATCACAATGGGTCTGCATTGTTTAAACGTAAAATACAATTAAAAAATGCAGTTAGCAAAGAAAAAATGCACTCAAAGAATGGCAAATGTCCCAAAGAAACAAATGATAACAAAATTCACTAAGCAACACTCTTTTTTCTTATATAAAATATTTGAAACTTACACGGAACAGATGAAAGTCGTCTTAGTAAAAAAATCAATGATATTGAACGACATGGCCACCACTTCAACGGAATAGATTCAAAGAAACAACTAACACCTTTCGTAATTCGCACTACCTACTATTACTTCGCAAAAATCACTTGAGTAAAGACATCCGCAACTGTTTATCCAACTTTAACGAGAAAAATATACTTCGAAGTTCAAATAATTCGAGATGAGTTCTATTGAAAGTTATAATCAAACAGAACCGCATTGCATTGTCGAGGAGATGGAAGACGCCGCCATCACACGACCATACACGAGCCAATCAGTCGTTGGTAGGAGTAGAGGGGAAATTTGATGTACAGGGCGTATTAAATCTTATAACTTTTAGTTCAAAAAATTGTAATTTAAAAAGAAAGGCGCGGAACAGATACAAAAAACTTGTAGGTAAAAATAAGCTTTATGTTTCAGAAAACAGAAATTTAGATATTTAAATTCACCTTCAAACAATAAAAATTGATATCTTTAATAATTAGTTTTATGCTAAAAAAGTTGGTTTTTACTAATAACTTTTATTAAATTTTCTTGTTATCTGTAGGATATCTACCAAAAGGTATTTTTTTTTGATTTTACAGGACAAAGGATACAATAAAAAAACCATTTTTTATATACTACTTACTATTTAAAATACCTAACGTTTCTAAGTTGTTTTCTTAAAGATTACGAAAAGAATATTCGTAATAACCAACTTTTATGAGCGTTGAAAACGGTAAAAGTAAATACTTTAAAAACTTCTAATCTGTCATTGAAAGAGCTATTTTTATATATTTTTTGTCATGTACCTGTATACCCATCATTTGTAATATACCTATAGGTATTAAATAATAGAACCTTTCACTCAAAATCTATCTATGAGTGTTAGATATTAGTTAAGAATTAACATTTTGTATGTTCACGGTCGTAAAGAAAAATAACACCCTGTACAGCATTAAACGCTTTGCACTTGCCACAGTAACAGATTCGTTACCAAACAAGATCCTATTGGACGAGGCGAATCGCTCGCTCACTTTAACACATCTATAAACCTTTCTCCTCTCTTTCGCAAGAATGGAATCTTCCACTTTTTTATACCTATGTTGACCAATTTTAGAATACTTACAATTTACATATTATTATTATTACTATACTCTCGTTTTAAAAAATATTTCAACAAAAATACAACAGACAATTTTTGCCTTTGTATCAGATGCCTAAATTAATAAACAATCAAATGGCCATCGATCGATTGTTGAAAATGCAGAAAGTTTTAATTACGTCTAACAAGAGAAAAAATAGCAACAGAAAGTAAAAATTACTGACCTCTTGAACTCAACGACCCCCTGAACACAATTAACAATAATATTTTTTGATAACACTTAAACTTTTTAACAAAAACTGAGTTAATTTTGCAAAAATCATCAAGTACAACCTCAAGGCTACACAGTTAGAACTAGAAAGATAGACGAAGTATACGTTCTGACCAATGAGAAACAAGAACGACGCATACGTCATCGGTGAATTTCTAAGGACTCTTAGTTTTTGTGTTGCGATGTTTTAATGTTTCTGTATTAAAAATATATATTTTCACATGTTTATTTTAAATATTAAATAGACCGAATATATACAGGGTGGTTCAAATTCAGTGGCTTATTAGACATTTATGGAATATTAACGGAAGGAAATTTTTGAAAAAGATCGTGTTGTAGTTACGACGCATTGTGGTAGGTACATTTTTAAAATATTTTGAATTTTGCAGCACTTCCGGTTATACTTAGGTATTTTAAATGGAACTAAGTACCTATAGATGTTTTCGCGACTAATTCAAATATAACACAATTTTAAGAAAAGTTTAATAACCAATTTATCCACCTAGGATTAGATAATTTAATTTATAAAAAAAATTCAGTATGGCAATCCAAACAATAAAAAATCATAACTTTCCAAAAAAGTGTCATAGAGTAATAAAATTTTTACCGGTTGTAGTACAGGTTTAGTACTAACATACTGACAAAATTAAGCCTCATAATTTATACAGGGCGTTCATAAAAAAATCCAAAGTTTAAAAACTCTAAATATGAGTATCCTCTTTTTTTTTTAAACGGCACTTACAATATACTTATTATAGTTTCATTCGATTGCTCTTTCGCTCCTCTTTCGATCCATTGAGATGTTTCCTATTATTGTATTTGCAAAATTTTGAGTAATTTTTAATTTTAATTTTGAATTCCTAGCTAGTTTCCGTAATTTTGGTGTTATAAAAGTGTGCCACGGACAACTAACGCAAAAAGAAGATAAAAACGGTTCTTTGGATTAATTTATTTACAAAAATTTCTCAAAACCGAAAAATCTTTGTAATATAAATTAATGGAAAAAAAGGTACCTATTTGTTGTGATTTTGCTTTGATTGTCGTTAGTTGTCAATTGCCTAAGCTACATTTTTATTATGGCAAAATTAATGAAATTATCTACATATGTATTTTAAAAATCCAAAATTGCTCAAATTATTTTAAATAAAACGATAGAAAATAACTTAATGGATCGAAAGAGGAGAAAAAGAGAAATCGAATGAAAAAATAAAATATGGTAGGTCCAATTTTAAAAAACGAACTAGGTTATTCATTGATGAACTAATTTCCGGGCTGGGTTGCCGTGGTCTAAGTTGGTTTATGATACTGGTATCATAAACCAACTTAGACCACGGCAACCCAGCCCGGAAATTAGTTCATCAATAGACACCGGCCGTGAAAGCCTACATTCTACAATAGGTTATTCATGTTCGAAGTTTTTAAACTTTGATTTTTTTTATGAACGCCCTGTACAAATGATGAGGCATAGTTGCGGCAGGACGTTAGTCTTAAACCTCTACTACAATCAGTAAAAAATTCAGTACTTTAAGTCACTTTTTGGAAAAGTTATGATTTTTTATTCTTTGGTTTGTGGTACTTAATTTTTTTCTGTAGATAAATTAAATTATCTCAAAAACTGTTCATCCTAGGCGTACAAGTTGGTTATCGAACTCTCCTTAAAATTTAACGTTTTATTCGAATTCGTCGTAAAAAATATATCATTCCATTTATAATAACAAAGTTCCGGTAAGTACCTATAACCGAAAGTGCTACAAAGTTGAAAATATTTTAAAAATATAGACAATGTGTCGTGAGTACCTACAACATGATTTCTTTCAAAATTTTCCTGCCTTAGTTTTCCATAAACGTCTAATACGCCACTGAATTTGTATCACCCTGTATGATTAGCCATTTATTATAAAATAAAAATAATGAAATTACGTACAAAACAGAGATTTTTTTTTTAATATCATAACGGTACCGCATCGTTATGTTGCCTAAATAATGTTTCGATAACTTTTACCCGAAAAAATAAACCTAGCCTAGTTTTCCCATAAAGAACAAATGAATAGGAACCTAATAACAAAATCGCCAAATAAATAAATAATCTTTAGGTATAAAAATAAAATATTTAAAAATCCGAGTTCTGTCTGACGACATATTGACCTGCACAATACGTAAAGTTTTTACACGAATTTGACTGCCATTAAAAAAGAGGTTTCGCTTTTAAACGTTAACAATAATTGTACTTATTCATTTTAATACCTTAACGCATGCACTTGCACTTAACACAGCCTTATTTAGTTGCACCCTCAAAAAGATGAACGCAAAAGTCATTTAAGGTTACGTGAATTTCTTTAAGGGTGCAGGCAAACCTGGCTTATAAAACCATAAGAAAATTTGAAACAATTGAAAAGTGTGCTTACTTGGAAGGGGTCGTTGGTCTGCTGGACCTGAAACAATGGAACAAATCGTACGTCAGTACATCTGAAAATAAGTACCTAACAGAGTGATCATATTTATACCTTCGCCTGTTAGTCTCTTATTCGTCTTCTGCAGGCCGATGGGGTGACGGATACCAACTATTTTCGAGACCATTCTTCTATAATCACATCTACATTTGAATGAACACCTCTAACACACTTGGATAGATCTGAGAAGATAAAACCAATCGCACGTCAAAACGTTTGGAAAAGAGTTCCAACTTGGTCCAATTTACCTATGACCAAGCCAACATCTAAGTAGTCGTTTAAAAATCGCCGCTGTCAAAATGAATGATCCTGGATTGGAGGTAACGTGCCTGACTGTTGCTTCTCCTTTGTGAAGAATGGTAAGGAATGGTACTGGCAAAAAAACGCCAAGGAGAAAGGAAAATTTTGGTAGAAGGAGAAAGTGAAGGTTGAGACACGATCTCCCCGGATATAGGAGGTTAGGGCGATCATGAGCTAACGTGGGCAGGGTCGCCAGGCCCTGTAATAGGTCTGTCCTTCACCGGGATCGTAAATAAAAGGAGTACCTATCCGCTACCCTCTTCGTCTTCTAGAACGGTTTTGTCTTTTTCGAATACGATTATTTTTTTCTTTAATTGCCGTCAGGGGTAGCACGCTACCCCTGAGTGGGCTTACGACACCGAAATCAGCTGGGACTACTTGAAGGTAGTCCTAACAACATCAGGTGATTTCGTTACCTTCTACCATAGACCAAATAACTTTGGTTTCTTGAGATCTTCATCTTTTACCCATCCATACTTCATTCCAGCTTATCTAAGACCTCTTTACTATTTCCAAAAACTTGGCGATGGTACGAAATTTTGAAAGTGAACAAAAAAAAAATAGAAATGTTAACAGCGGTGTAAAAAGTATACAGTCTTTTTTACTTGGTGTAAAAAAGCAAGCAAAACACTTGTTGTGTTTGCAATTGGAACAATTATTAATTCATACCATACCATACCATACCATACCATACCATACCATACCGAAGTATGTATTACCTACTACCTTACACTTCACTTTGTCTTCATTCCTCACTACACTAAACACTATATGCACTAGCTGAAAAGGAATTTAAAACATTTGATTAGCGGACCTACTTGGGAGATTCGGCTAGACCTAGCAATAGCAAGGGTTCACCGAAACCTCTAATCTATCCAGCGTCGGGCGTCCAGGGTCTAGGGTCCAACGTCCGGAGTCCAGGGTCTAACGTCCAGAGTCCAGTGTCCTCCTCTATTCGTTCCACCCCATCTCATCCCATCACACACACACACTCACTTCACTAAAAAACGCCACCAACATTTCGCGAAAATAAAATGATAGAAAAGCACTAGAAAATACACTAACACTATTGGATGGACCTGAAACAATAGAATGAATCGTATGTTAGAACGTTCGGAAATAAATCGCAACGTGGTGAAATTTACCTTTGTCCAAACCAATCCCAGCTATAATATTGTTGATCTTCTTTTGCGATGAGATAGGGGTTGGAAAGGAAGAAAGAAAAATTCTGTAAAAGAAGGAGATAAAGTATGAGACAACGTCAAAAGTATTAAATCGTAATTAAATAATCGAAATCTTATGTGAATTTGTTGTTAACAAATTCGTCCCATACCTACGTTTACGTAATTACCTTAACACTTTGTCTTCATTCCTCACTACACTAAACACTATATGCACTAGCTGAAAAGGAATTTGATACATTTGATTAGTGGACCTACTTGGGAGATTTCGGCTAGACCTAGTAATAGCAAGGGTTCACCGAAACCTTTTATCTATCCAGGGTTGGATGTTGGATGTCCAGGATCATTGCTCTAAACAGCAAAGTCCTCTTGTTTATGTCCCAATACCCAATGCGTCATACTATCACACAATCGACCACCAATCGCAAAAGCATCCATCTTTCCACGGGAATGAAAAATTTGGTTTTACCTGAAACAAGCAGAAAAAATCGTAACAACAAAATTTATATTATAGAATTTTATTCTATTAGAAAAATATCTACTTGGGGGTGGTTACGATTAAAATTACCGTCGATATTTCATTCTTTATAGGTAATAATGAGGTATATGCATAGGTTGAGAGCTCTCGATTAGAAGAATGTTGGCTTTTAACTAAGTACTTTAAAATTATAGCAAAATGGCGCCACATTGTTGAGAACGTATCAAAAACTTTGAAACGTAAAATATAATTAAAAAATATAGTTACCAAAGAAAAAATACACTCCATGAATGACAAAAGTCTTAAAGAAACGAATAATAACAAAATTCAGTAAGTCACATTCATTTCTTTTTTAAAATGTTAGAAATTAACACAGAACAAACGCAATTCACTGAGTAACGATTTATACCATTGTTGTTAACATTTTGTTTTTCTATGGGATCATAATAACACTTAATAACCAAAGATGAAATTATTTACCTACATAGAAGTTTAACAACATAATTATTAGTTGTAAACGAATATAAAAACACAATTAATATCTACCGAAAATTTAAAACGTAAAATATAATTAAAAAATGCAGTCACTAAAGAAAAAATGCAATCAAATGATGGCAAATGTCCTAAAGAAACAAACGACAATAAAATTCACTAAGCAACACTGTTTTTTCTTACATAAAATATTTAAAACTTACACGGAACAGATGCAAGTCGTTTTAGTAGGAAAATCAATGATATTGGACGACATGGCCGCCACTTCAATGGAATACAATCAAAGAAACAAATTGTAAAAATACAAGGGAACTAACACCTTTCCAAATACGCACTATCACTTCGCATAAATTACTTGAGGAAAAACAACTATTTATCAAATTTTAACAAGAAAATGTAGATATGTACTTGGAAGTTCAAAGAATTCGGAACGAGTTCTACTGAAAGATGAAATAAGCCGAAAACTATAGCATTATTCGGTAGAAGGAAGATGACGCCATCGCACGACGGCGCACGAGCCTATCAGTCGTTGGTAACAGTAGAGGGGAAATTTGATATACAGGGCGTATTAAATTTCTAATAACTATTACACAAAAAAATATAACAACAAAAAGAAAAGTGCTGCTAAAAACGTACGCTATTTTGTAACGTTTAAAAGTACAAAGGTACCTACGAGATAAGAGTGCGCAGGTATTAATTAAGAATTAACATTTTATATATTCGTGGCAGTAAGGAATAGTAACACCCTGTACCCACTTCACTTTACACATTACTACATTACCTCACTCTTTCTCAAGTATGGACTCTTCCATTTTTTTAGGTAGATAATAATTTAGATATTAGAATATCGAAACTTTTAGAATATAATTTACTTTTAGCAATTTTAGACAGTCAAAAACAAGTGATTTTATAAAACATATGCGTTCGCAACAAATGAGTCCAAAAAAAAAAATAGAATGCCTAGGTAACTACACCTCCTTTTTGTTCCAAATGTTTTCAACTACTTATCATAAAATAAAATCGGCAAAAATAGAGGCGTAGATACCTAGTAGGTACCTATTACAAGCAATGCGATTTTTGAAAAAAAATATTTTTTTACAAAAATACTTACTGCGAAACACTTTAATTATTGTTACCTATATCAAATAGTTAAATTATATTCGTTGCAATGACATCGGCATTTTTCACAAACAGCAAAATGGCGATCGACCGTTTGTTAAAAATGCCGAAAGTTTTAATTACCTCTAACAAGCGAAAAAATAGCAACAGAAAGTAAAAAATACTGACCTTTTGTACTAAACGACCCCCTGAACATAATTCACAATAATATTTTTTGATAACACTTAAACTTTTTAAAAAAAACTGAGTTAATTTTGCAAAAATCATCAAGTAGAACCACAAGGCTACACAGTTAGAACTAGAAAGACAGACGAAGTACGTTCTGACCAATGAGAGACAAGAGCGACTCATACGTCATCGGCAAATTTCTAAGGACTCTTAGTTTTTGTTTTGCGATGTTTTAATGTTTCTGTTTTAAAGATGTACCTATATTTTCACTTGTTTATTTAAAATATTAAATAGAACGAATATATACAGGGTGGTTCAAATTCAGTGGCTTATTAGACATTTATGGAATATTAACTGAAGGAAATTTTTCAACAAGATCGTGTTGTAGTTACAACGTATGGTCCAAATTTGCAAAATAGTTTAAATTTACGCAGATTGAAAACTGAGTAAAGTGCCAAGTCACCACCAACTACGAACGTTTCATTTACACCATTGTTGTTAGCATTTTGTTTCTATTGGACTTTTGTAGGTATAGTATCTACCTATTTATAACACTTTAGTACAACATAAGCAAAGTGGAAATTATTGATATCGAAATTTAACAACGTAATTATTAGTTATAAGCATATAAATATTGTGACAACTTTAATAATAAAAATTAGTTTTTACGTTTTATAGATAAATATCTCAATGGGTAAGTATGCACTATTGAAATGTAAAATATAATTAAAAAAAGGCAGTTACCAAACAAAAAATGCACTCAAAGGATGGCAAATGTCCTAAAGAAACAAAAATGATAACAATATTGAGTAAGCCGCAACCTATTTTTTTTATAGAATGTTCAAAACTTACACGGAACAGATGCAAGTCGCTTTAGTAAAAAAAATCACTGATATTGAACGACATGGCCACCACTTCAATGGAATACACAATTAAAGAAACAAATTGTGAAGAAATAAAAGAACTAACACCTTTCGTAATACGCACTATCACAAGTGAAAACACTAGCAACTGTTTACCAAATTTTAACGAGAAAAATATACCTACTTAGCCGTTCAAAGAATTAGAAAAGGTTTCTATAGAAAGAAAATTAAACGGTGGGGAATGGAAGACGAAGCCGTCACACGATAATGCACGAACCAATCAGTAGTTGGTAGGAGTAGAGGGGAAATTTCATGTACAGGGTGTATTAAAATTCTTATAAGTATAACTATTACATTGCAATAATATCAAAAAATAATGTCACAATGTTTAAATATACTTATATACAAAAAACAATCAACAAATAACAGTCAATCGGTCTATGATAAACATTTCCGAAAAAAGAATTGACATTGAAAACGGAACCTAAAAATTTATTAACGCGAAATATAATTTGTACTCGGATCGCGTTATATCTATACCTAGTTATAGGTTAGGTACGTTGTAGTGATAAGGATGGTTTAGGTTAGGTTAGTAAATAATATACAATTAAAATCTATATATTTACCTCCAAAAAGTTGTGCTGTTACTGTACTGTCGCTTGTCTCTGCAAAACAGATTGAGGGGCAATTAACTAGCTTAAAATGCAATATTATAACGATACTTTGCAGTTAAACTTCACCAACATCATAGACAAGACCAACATGCACCAAAAACACAAATGGAGACGCCGCTATGAATATTTCTTTCGGAGTGGCACTACAGGCAACACACAATACATTTTTGCACTTTGGACAAAAGAAATAAATATGTAAAAAAAAATAAATATGAAGAAAAAGAAAATAAAGGTGAGTAAATATATATATATATATATGTATATATTTATTATTATTAATTTTTCACATGTATGCTATGCTATAACACAGTATCTAAAAGTACATTTTACAATATTAAATAACAAAAAATATATGTATTTAAAAAAAAATTGCATTAGTTTACTTTAAGTAGTTTATTAAAATTTTAAAGTTGTAATAAATAAAATTTAATTTTAATTTAAAAAAAATATGTTTTCGTAATTGTTTTGAAAAGGCTAGCATTTCAAAAATATAATAATCAATATTGTATGAATTAAAAAAAAAAATTATTTGAAATATATTCAATTCTGGGATTTTTTAAGTCCAACTTACTTTTAAATTTACATTGGACTTAAACTTAAAGTTGGTAATGGAACACAACAGTTCGGTCATTGATATACTAAATTTTATCATCTGTGATCCGCAATACGCTCCACTGAAAAACAGCCTTTATTAACTCGATGTTTTAAAGTTTATTATCGGCGAATCGCTCATTTTTTTGTTAAAAATATCATAACAGATTTTGTTTCTATCTCCCTTGTCGCACATGCGCATTGGCTGTGCCTTTATTTTCTGCCTCTTTCTATTGGCACATCATCGCATTCTGTGTATTATCTCTATGGTTTCAAGTTTGTTTTGAATTGGTTTTGAATTGAGATATTCTTTGGTTCTCTTCAGCTGTTACATAGTGTAGTTTGTGGTGGTAGGCAAGTGGTAGGTTTTATGATGAATTGTTATGAATCAAGGTTTTCCCTTTCTCTTTGTTGGCCTTGCGGCAGGTTAGGTTAGGCTTGTAAATTTTCTGAATCTTTTTCCTTATAACTAAAATTAAATTTCTTATGTTGTTGTTTGCGTTGAATTAGATCTGAGAAAAAATATTTATAATTGCGGTGCTAAAGTAATACGCAGCAGACACGTTGTTCCCACGTTTTGTTTTTGACTTTGGTTTTAAAAAAATCCGTGCAAAAGGAGAGGTTATGTATATGTCGAAATTCGTTATTTGGTATAATGTTTGGTTGTGAAAGATATTTTTACTTGTAGTTGTAGTCTAAGCTAATTTTGTGTTATGTGAATGATTTGGTTGTGACAATTTTTTTTTTTTAAAGTAGTTTCCTTTTAACGGAGCAAGACAGTCGTAGAAGAGCTGGTCAGCAAGTGGAATAATGCCGTTGGAGACACAAAAAAGGCATTGTACGGTAGACAGATCTCCGCCCTTAAAAGAAAATAACGAAAATGAAATAGTTTTGGTCAACAAAAAGGTTGCAAAGACAAAACAGGAAATTGAGCATCTCAAGTTAGAATTACAGAAGTTGATTAGTAGTGGATTGTGCAGTGGAAGACCGACAAAAACTGACATTAAACAAATTGAACAGATGTCAAGTACTGGTACTGCCTGGCAACCGCCTGTTAATAATACAAACTGTGATACTGATACTAATACAAGAAATGATGAAAAGCACATTACTGCACGAAGAGAAAATGTCCTTTTGAAATGCAATAAATCTAATACTAATTTACTTAGAATGCATCAAGTACCATCGAACATTACAACAAGATTTAATTATATTTCTTTGAGAAAGTGCAAAGTTTCAAATGAAAATAATATTAAAAATGATTGTCAGAAGGAGAAAATTGAATATAACAAAGAAAAGACAAGAGAATATATTAGAAAACAAAGAGAGAAAAGGGCAGAGCAAATGAAAGCAAAAATTAGAGAAACTCAAAACGAAATTGACATGAGGAAGAAAAAATTAAAAGAACTTCATGACAAGTCTCTGCAGTTAGTGTCAAAAAATATTAAACAAAAAAGAAAAAGGTCTCGGTCATGTGAAAGAAAGACTACATCCGAAAATAAACAACCTTCAACTTGTCAGTTAACTGCTCAAGATAATTTGCTATTTCCAAAAGTCAGTTGCGACATTCAGCAATCCAAGCTTAATTTTAATTGTTCAGATTTCAAGGAAGTAACAAACAAATTGAGATGTAGCTTAAATGAAAAAAGAAATGGTCTTATGAATTGCAGAACTCATGATCAGCTTAAATCTTATTCAAAATCATATTGTAATAAAGCTGGTACAGAATTATTGGAACATAATGTTAACAATGATGAACTTTTGTGTAAAGCAGCTACTACAATTCAAGCTTATTATAAGGGATTTAGACAAAGAAAATTGTACAAAAATTATATCACAACACAACAAAATGAAAATTTGGAGGTAGACAATGCCATACATACAAATGAAAATAGTTTAGAGAAAACAACAAAAATTGCTTGGCTTGAATTACCCACTACACTACCTTATCCGTATAATTTTATAAACGCAGTGAAAAAGAAACTTAATTTTGCTGTTAACAAAAAAATCGATGAAACAACTCAAGAGTCATCAAAATCAAGAGAAAATACTGTTTCAAGTGATGGCATTGAGATTGAAACCAGGAGAAAAAATGAAAAATTAAAAAGTAAGCCTAACTCTGTACCAACGGCTGAGCCATATGAAAATCATTATATTTTTTTTAATGAAAAAGCAGAAGCCGTTAATGGTACAGAAGCTGTCCTTGAAGAAATCAAGCTTTCTGAATGTAGCAGTACTACTTGGAGAGATGATGGCTTTTCTTCAATTCAGCCATTTGATTTGGGCATTAATTTATCTGAAAAACTAAATAATAGAACAAGTTATACTAAGAATAAGTCTGATTTGAAATCATTTCTTTCTGACAAATGCCCAGATTTAGATTTGCAAACCATCAAACCTCTTTCACTGAAACCTTTACCATTTGGTTCTCAACATTTAAATAAGAGCAGCAAAAAAGAGTGTGCTAGTGATTCTGATACGTCGAAAAACATTCCAGATATTTCTACAGAAAGCTCAGTCCATACAAATATGAGTAAGCCAGTACATTCTTTAAATTCAAACTTTTCAAATAGAACGGACGATTACAATTTGGTATGTAATCCAGAACGATACAACAACCTTAGACGCAGTAGAAGACGAAAATTATCATTAGCTGATGAAACGATCCAAACATTATTACCATTTCGAGATGACGACCTTGTAAGCAAAGGTGTAAATCAGGGAAAAAAACAAGATGTAAGTTGCACTTGTTTATCCAAAATTCAAAAGAAATCATTGCCTTTGACAAAAATGTTCTCTAACACAGATGATAATGATGCCGCTAAAAGTACAAGAGGTAAGTGGAATTTGTTTAAAAAATAAAGTCACTTACATACTTATCTACTTGAAAAATTTTCAGAAACAGGTAACACAGAGGTGTCAGGTTCAGAAAAGGAGAATATGGGAAATACTGCGATTTTGTCGAGTTTCTTAAGTTACATGCAGTGCTTGGAAGTTAAAACCTGTACAAAAGGAAATGTTGAAAATAAAATGCGCCCAGAAGATAGTAAAAGCGCTACCGCTTTTCCGTCTAATTCCGAATGTAAAGAAGAAATAGATCTGATGAATTTAACAGAGGATCCGTGTGAAACTGACGAGCGTAAATACTCGAGCGACTTTGAAAGCTCAACTTCTGAAATACTAAATATTGTGCCTTCTTTGAAATGTCCGTCCGTTAGACTAAATACCTCGCATGTTTCTTTGCATAAAACTAATGGCCAAATTGATCATCTGCAAGTTCCTCTCAACCAAACGTTTCAATTTGAGCCACCTAAAGCGATAGATACTAAAGTATACGACTTTATATTAAATAGTGGGTATTTATCTGTAATAAGTTTTTATTTTTTAGATCAATTCAAACGAGATCCATTTGAAGTTCGAAGCAGAAATACGTCTTCTTCACCATTTCAATAAATCATTACAAGAAGCAGTAGAAAAAGAGAAATCACTATTGGAAAATCAATATGTACCAAATAGTAAAAACGGGGATAACGAAGTTGTTAAAGAAAAAAATTCTAACGATAACGTCACTGCGAAGAATATAAAGAGTATTGCCAAAATTGACACCATAAACTATTCCAGAGGATCAAATGTATTGAACAATTGTAAGCCAGTTTTTACAACTTCCAACACGTCGGACACTTTTGAAAACAGTTTTGTTTCTAATACTGATTTGCACTTGTCCAACGTAAGAGATATTAACGGACCTAACAATAAAAACAACAACAATTCTACAGCATCAGCTTTGAAAAGACAACGCAAAGACCATCTGTGCTCTGGTTTATCATTAGGAATGGTGAGTTACATTTCTGTACTGCAAATAGGTACTTAATTGTCCTTTACGGACAAATTTATAAAATCCTTATTACAATTTTTATATTGCACGGATGTTTAGTTTCGCGAATGAATCGATAATATTTTTGGTTATCAATAGATAAATAATAATTACAGTTTATTTTCGGTAATTTAAACTATTTGAAGAATGCGCAAATGTATGCGTGTATACGTATCTGTACCTACTGCTTATTAAATAAAACTTCATTTATACAATATATAGGTACCTACCTGTGTAGGTGTGTTTTAAGAGTATTAAAATTAGAATCTAAATAACACTTATTCTTTTGAAGTTCGATCAGCTAATAAAAGATGAAGATGCAAGGATAGAAAATCTTAAAACAATCCTTAAGATTCGAGAGAAATCGTTACTTGACAGGACAAAGAGTGAGCTGGCATGGTTGGAGATACAGAAAAGTTAAGTACCTACTTATCGCAATTACTAACAAAAATTACTTATCAGTTATACATATATTGGTTAATAAATAAATGCTATTCTTGCTATTAACCAACAATAATTAATAACGATGGTGACCGACATGGACGGTCAAAACGTTGCATAATTAAAGTGATTTTAATTAAAAATTGTTGGTTATTAGCAAAATTAACTTTTATATTGATTAACAAATTAGTTGATTTATAAAAAAAATTGTAGATATTTAAAGGATTCCGGTCAACTTAACGAATTATCGATGATTAAGAAAAAGCAACGCGGTCTACTTGTCAAACTTCAACACGAACGGCACGAAATGCAAAGGTAAATAAAGACATACTGGTTAATTAGAAAATTGTTTTGTTGCTATCATAAATAATAAATTTCTAACTATGTATTGCGTCTTTAGATTAAAACAAATGCAAAAGGCCGCTTCCAGAGAACGCAAAACCCGCTTGCGTCAACAACGGAACATGATTAAGGCCCAATTGTCGACTAATAGCGAGACAATGAGTAAACTGAAATCTTACTTGTCCCGTGAACGTCAACACTCGTCTGGACCACTAAAGGTACTCGGTGTTTATCGTTACAATGAGTCGATAATATCCGAGACGTCATCATTTCCGAAGAAAAGTTTTGAGATGATCGATGGCGATAACGATATGATAAATTTGTCACGCTCCTCGCGATCCATCGTGAGTAGTCTTTCGACAGATGCAATTGTCGCTTGTTCAAACTCGGACTTTTCTTCTAACGATTTCAAATCGAAACAGCAGGAATTCAATCGATGTCAAAATGAACATTTAAAAAGGTAACGTTAACTAAAACTACATATTATTACGTGCACGCACGCATAGAACGATAAAATTTAACGTTTTTATGCAAATAGAAAAGGGAGAAGATGTAAAAATACAATACAAAAGTAATTTTTCATTTTCATATACCTAAGTACATATTTGTAGTATTTGCGAGTATTTCACTCTTATCGTTTGGTAAAAATAATAGAATAAATAATAGGTACATAGTGTTTTCATTCAATAATTATAGATGACTTGGTTTTTAGCGGCTCTAGTTCTGTCGAATTGCCGATTTATTAATAGCACATTATTATTGAGATCAGGAGTGATCAAACAATTTGTCTAAAATTAGATATCCTGTTGGACGCATTCCAAAAACGTGTTTTCATTTAGGAAGGAAGTATGTATTAAAATTAGTCTGTACTTCATTCAGCAGGAGGCAGTTATAAGTTGTACTACACATTTACGTGTCACTCAGTGTAAACATCAATATTTTATTGCACCGATTGCTGCTAGCTCTTTGCTTTTTAAAAACAGAAGATGCACTTTGTTTTCATTAAAGATATAATATCATCACAAGCGGTTTCTTTTACACTGCTATCGCAGAATTTTTGATTCTTCGTTCCTTTTCCAGTTAAAGTAAGTTAAATTATATCTAGAACTAATGGCAGACGGCAGTATCATTTTCGTTTTGAATTGACATATCTCTACCTTATTTAAATAAATAAATAATAAAGCCAAATGCATTAACATTGTAGTAATAAAAGAGTGTTGGTAGGTACAACATACTTAGGCTGCATATCGTCATTAGGTATTTAATATAAATGATAATAATAGTCTTATTAAGTAACTTCATGATTTTTTTCAGGTCACTGTTGGTAAAGGAAACGGCCTTGCAGAAACGACGTAAAGTAGCCGAAGAATTATTGCAATGGCATCAACGACTTGTGGAAGAAGAACGTCAAATTTCCGAATTAGAGTCCGCAGCTAATTCGATAATAAGCCAAGTAACCGGTGATCCTTATTTTTCCGTTCAGTATGAGTCAAGTAGTCCAAATTTCACTTTCAAAGGATGCCAGTTGAATGTCATGTGGCAGAACATGACCGGCCGACACGAGCAACATTTCAAAGACAATGAGCTGTATATAATGTCTAATGAAGCAATACAGAAGTTTTGTAAAGACGCCGAGAAAAGTAACCGAGGGAATTTCAATCGAAATATGTCCAACCCCTCCGACAATTTAAAAGTCGTCGGCGGCAATATTAACAATAATAATAATAGTAATGAGAACATTCCGACGGAAATTTTCGATGCTACGGAGCTGAAAAAGCAAGAAAACGACGATTTCTTGTCCATCTCTTCTGCCAGTTTAACAAAAAGCAAAGCGATTACGGAAAGAATAGTCGAAAACATTCCATATGGAACACGAAACAACTGGGAAGCAAGTGAATTTAATTATTCCGAAGACTTTGAGGAGGAGAACTGCTTAACTCAAAATGAAATTGAACGAGGAAGTATACCCGACCAAAATGTTGATATATTTTGCAAAAAGGAATCGGCAGTAGTTGTTATTAACGAATTAAAAACACCAGCGAGCGATATTTCAATATCCATTCAGCTAGAGAATATCGAGAATATTCCATCCTATAATTTTCCATCTACTAACGAGCAATTTTCTTTCAACGAATCGGTTTCCGATATGGAAAGCGGATGTCTCGAAAGTAACACGGAAACAAGAGGTGTTGTTGTTCAGAGTCATTTTGAAATATCAGAAAACATCAAAGCTGAGAATAACTCGCCTACATTAAACGATATAACATCGATATCGATATCGGACGAAAAAGCGATTAAAAAAGACGATACTATTTTCCAACACATTTCCGCTTCTACCTTGACATGTGATCCCTCGGGATGTTATGAAGAAGAAACAAATGGGGAATGTTCAGAAAAGGGAACAAGTAACACTACTATTGAGCATTTCAGCATCGATTATAGTCTAGCTAATGCGGAATGTAAAAAAATAACAGTCCCCATTAATCGATCGATTCCCGACGTTATAAACAAAGTTTCTGGTTACGAATCTCAAAATACGACGTCGGATACAATACCACATGTTCAAAATAAATTAATAAACACATCAAAGGGACAACCTTCTAAAATCACAGAAATGCCTGATATATTACGAAAGACGTATGCGTGTCAATTAAAAAGCACCTTGGACGACGAAAAAGGAGACTTAAGTGCCTCAGAAGTCGATTTTAGTTTAGCTATTACCGAACATTTATCGGAATTAAACCGAAATGCAAGCAGCTCTGATGTAGCAGTGAAAGATTATGAACAGCAAGTGCCCAAAACAGATAAAAAAGAAATGGAAACGGAAAATGACGAAATTGAAGCACAAACTGATAATAAAATGAAAAAAGACGATAATGTCACTCGACAATTAGAATATAGATCGACGTCGATAGAACAAAATGATGATGGAAAAGATAAAGATGAAAAAAAAAAAAACGTAACTGAAATAATCAAATTGGATAAGGAATTGCTTAGTAAATCTGAAGTAAATCCCCTCGCGAAAAACTTTACGACGAATAATGTAATTAGCAGAGAAGAAGCAGCAAAATTTAATAAAGAGGGGGACAACAACGAACATTCTTCGAGTACAACAGAAAAAAATGATACTGGCGAGAGCACTGTCGGTATGGGCGAGTTGGAAAAAGACAAGTGTGACTATAAAGACGTGCGGAAACGTATTTTTGAAATCTTATCGAATGCAAACGTCTCTAGAAGTGAGCCGAATATTCGCTTGCGAAATTTGTACATAACTTCACATACGTCACCGTCGCCTGCAGTCTCCCCCGAATCAGGTAACTATTACTACTAGTCAATATGTCACGCCGTATCATCTAACTTGGCGAAAATTGTATTGTATTTATTAAATTTTATTATTTAGAAACTCGCCTTGATAAACCAGTGATATCGAGGAACACGTTTGCCAGTGTAGAAGAAGAAGAACTTGTAAAGAAACAATTAGCTATCGAACAAGAGGTATGCAGACATGTTCCGGATAGAAAATTAATCGTTACATACATATGTTCATAGATACACGTTTATTCTTTTTCAGATCAAACAAATTGAACAACAACAGAAAGAACATTTGCCTTATTTGTATTTTCGTGAAATTCCAAACAAACCACCGCCTCCTTACACGCCCCCAGCTTTAACCACAACGATTCCATCGGTACTTCCCTCATCGGCTGAACAAGTCAACTTTATTGTTCATCACATCAGCAACTATTTGTTCAACGCCCATTTAAATAAAACGCTGCCGAATGTATATCTATTACCAGAGATCAAAAGACAAATGCAAAGCCAGATCGAACCTCCGTGTCAGAGGTTCATTTTCGATTTGTGCAAGGAATTGACCGTCGAACATTACAAACAATACGAACAAGAGTCGGGACCCTCTTGGATGCGAATTGTTAAGAGACCGAAGTTGACATTTCAGAAAGCTTTCGACGAAAGAGGGCTCGAGAAATTTCTCATGAAGAAAGTTAAAGAGACATTAGGATATGAGAAAATCAATCGAAAGGAGAGCATGATAATAAAATGGAGTAGAAAGAGGAGGGATCACGTTGACGAATTGCTGGTGTTAGAATCGCAAAATGAGGAAGGTGAATGGACTAATTACGATAAAGATGAGCTTATCGTTATAAACGAAACGACAATTGAAATCGTTAATTCACTTATCGATGAATCCGCTCACGTTTTGCTGGATATATTGGCAAAACGATTTACCAATCCAAATTGAACGAACGAAACTTTTTAGTTTTACTAATACGATATTTATGTACTTATGTTGTTTTCAGCGTTAACTTGTCGGTAAATTTATTGTTTAAATCGACTATACAGTAAGTTGCCATGTGTTTCTATTTTTATATTCTTATTTTAAGAAATAAAAAATTTACTTTTTTAACAAACAAACTCTTACCTAATCGATAACTGAGAAAGGAAAATTTTTCGTAATTTAAAACTGAAAGTGAAATTAATGAATTCTCTCTTTCCTTAGACTTAAATTATTTATAAATAGATAGGCAGTTTAATAAAAAAAATCAAGTTTCTAATATAAAGAGCAACAAAATAGTAGGTACACAAAAAATGAGAGAAAATAATCTGTTATTCTCTTGGTAGAAAAAAACAAATTCAAAAACAGTAAACCAAAATTTTTATTATTGGAATTTGAGTATAAATATTCTCTATATTATAAATTTGTTATGTCGCTAATACACACATACGATATGAGTGTTGCATAATCAAATGGTGATGAAACGAGCTGTGAAATATAGATATCTATACTTGAGTTGAAGTCAGCCCCACTTGTTCTGGCCTTTTAATTATTTTTTCTGTTTTAATTAAATATTTGTCGTTTGCTATTTACTGTTCGATAATAAAAATTGTTTGCTAACCTTTTGTTTATTTATAACGAATTAAACAAATTTTAATTCTTAAGTTAGCCCCTCCATCATCGATATTTTTTATTTTTAATAAATAACGTTCATTTTTTAATTATTCGTCAATATTTTTCGAAACAAGTGTTGCTAACTTAACGGAACCAATAGATATCTATACTATCTATGGTTTCGAAAGTTTTGTCAATATCCTATACAAACATGCTAAACTAATCTAAATCAATCTAAATGGCTTAAAAGTTGCTTAAAAGGTTAGGATTTGATTTTATGGTTTTACTTAAAACTTTTCATAACTTCTTATACATAAAAAAAAAAAGATTTCCAGTGTATGATACAGTATGATATTTTTAGTTAACCGTAAACAGTTTTGATTTTCGCATTTTATCAAATTACTAAGATGGGAAAAAAAAATAAAAATAAAAAGAAAGGTAGAGGAGCCGAAAAAACCGCTACGAAAACTGAGAAAAAAGTGAATAACAAACAAAAAAAAGAATTGGTAGCAATAGGTGAAGTATGTCCGTGCTGATAATTGTTTATCGTCGTGCTCTATTAATAATTTTCATGTTTTAAGGACGATATTGAGAAAATTTTATTGGAAATTGAACGAGAGGAGCAACAGCGGATAACTGTTACAGAAACTAAAATAGGTTCTCCTACAAGGAGATGTAACTTTACATTCATACCTCATCCAGACAGGGATGAATTAATTTTATTTGGAGGAGAATTTTACAATGGGAAGAAGGTGAAGTATAAAATTTGCCTTTATCTTTATAATTTGATAGGTATATCTACATATATTTTATAATCAGTTCCTTTTACTAGACTCAAGTGTATAATGACTTGTTTTTCTATAATACAACTCATAGTAGTTGGTTATTGTTAAAATGTCCCAGCGGTCCACCGCCACGTTGTGGTCATCAAATGACTGCCTGTTCTACCAATAAAGGTCAACTTTGGTTGTTTGGTGGTGAATTTACAAGCCCTACACAATCTCAGTTCTATCATTACAATGATTTGTGGGTATTTCACATTAGTGATAGAAAATGGGAGAAAATATTAGCCGCTAATGGACCCAGTGGTCGTAGTGGTCACAGGATGGTTTATTTAAAAAGAAAACTTGTCGTTTTTGGCGGTTTTAACGACAATTTAAGAAGTTACAAGTATTTCAATGATGTTCATATATTTAACACTGAAAATTACAAGTGGCAGAAAATAGAACCGGCAGGTTGGCTAATCTTAGTAATTCACTCTCTTTCTTTTTATTATTTATTGCAGTTATAAGTACATATCTCGCTAATAAGAGGTGGTTGCTTTCTTCATTTTGGATTTGTACATATATTTCAGGAATGCCTCCTGATCCTCGCTCAGGTTGTTGCATGACTGCATTGCCCGAAGGAAAAATTTTAATATATGGTGGATACAGAAAGGAAAAGGTTAAAAAAGATTTGGATAAAGGGCATACATTTACAGATGCATTTTCACTCACACCTGACAGTAACGATTGTTACCATTCCTATTGTTTCATACTTAACATCAGATAAAAACTGTTTTAGGGAACGATATTTCAGGATTAAAATGGAAATGGACGCAAACAAAGATCGGTGGCACTCACGTATCTGCTCGTTGTGGTATGTCAATGACTGCCGATACCAACGGTGTTGCTTATGCTTTTGGTGGAGTTTATGATGTTGAAGATGAAGAAAATTTAACGAGCTCATTTTTCGACGATCTTTATTGTTTGGATTTTGGAAAGCTTGTTTGGCATAACATTACATTAACGGGCAAGAAAGAAAAGAAACCCAGGCGAAAAACGAATGTAGACGCCACGGGTAAAATAAATAAGAATAAATGTGTATGGATGGCATCATCACTTGTATGGGCATTATAATTAAGTTTTAGGCAAAGAAATTACCGAAAACAAGGACGAAAAAGTTTGCGAATTCAAAACGGTATCAAATGATGGTATTTTTACTGTAACTGTTGGTCCATGCAAACAGTTCAACGAAACCAGCTGTAGTAGATTTTCAGAAAATGAAGACCGCAACGTTTTTTGGCCATCTCCGAGAATGAATGCTGGTTTGGCCATAAAGCACGGCGTTCTGTATGTTTACGGGGGGATCTACGAAGACGGCGACAAGCAATTCACCTTGAATGATTTTTATGCACTTGGCAAGTAAATTAAGTTATTTATTATGGTATATTGCAACAGTTATGTATTACAAAAATTGGAAGAGATAATATTCAATAATGTTAATGAAACGAAGTTTTTTCTATTACAGAATTAAAAAAAATGGACGAATGGAAAATAATCGCACAAGATAATCAGTTTCACGAATGGTTAGAGTCCGATAGTGATAGCAGCACTTCATCAAACGGCGACACTACAGAAAGTGAAAACGACACAGATTTGAGCGAATAAGCAAAAGTTGAATGAATAGGAAAAATATGAGTATTAATTTTTTTTTATCATCACTAAAAACTACTGACAAGTAGATTTTTTTTAATCGAAAAAAAAAACTGTATTTAACTAAACGAAATATACATAACAAGAAGTACAATGCTTATAAATTAATAGTTAGATAATTGGTTTATACACGTAAGGATATACATATATAGTTTGAAACTTGAGAAAATTCCTGTATGATGTGTAATAATGATAAAATTAAGTACAAAAGGCAAATCGATCGGTTATTAATAAGGCATTTAAATAAAGAAATACAGAACAATTTATCAGACAAATATGTAATAGATTCGCACAAAAAAAAATAAGTACAATATTTTTAGGAACACGACTTACAATTATTAGTGAAAGTCATCATGAAACTAAATAATAAAACGTAGTTGACTCTAAACAAGCCCGGAAAATTCTCGTCGGACGTGAAAGCCTACATTCACTTATGTACAGTCTGTAAATAATTATAGTACCATCACAGATCCGAAATTTTATTGACATTCTAACCCCTAGTGATTGTAAAAAAATTCTACTTAGGCCACATTTTGAATTTTCTATTGCACTGCTTCTAGTCTGCTTTCTACCATTTGCAATGCATCTTGAGGGGTAGCATATCTTGCAAATATGTCTGTAAGAAGATGGAATTTTTTATTAGCATGCTATTTATTTATTTATTTATTTATTTTATAATCCTACACACATATGTACACTGATTTCGAATACTGGTGACGTTTTTATTAACATTTAGAATATGTATTACGAAACCGTGTCCATCCAACGGCAACGACAAACTAGAAAAAAGTAAACATGGCTTGTTTTAGACGCACCTTTACCTCGAACTTGGTACTTTGCTAACCAAAATTCCGTCCCAGCGTGTAGCAGACTCATGACGAACGATGTTATACCCAGAATACGAAAAGTCATCGCGCCACCGTAAACTTCAAAGAGTATGCCCCCTAAAAAACTACCCAAACTTACGCCCACGCCTTCGAAGACAGCTCCAACCAAGCCCTAAAAAGTTCGTTCGCTCAGTTTGTCGATGTTTTAATTTAATTAGTTAAAATATAAATAAAAATAATAATAATACGTAAATACCAATCTAATAGCTGTACATACTTGCACGGTGGCTTCAGTTCCAGGTGGTGCTGTGATACTTGCATATGAAGCCATCGTTGCATAGCTTAGACCGAAAGTGGGACCGTTCATAACTTCTATAGGCAAAAACCACCAGGGATTTCGGATAAAAGAATACAACGTAAATCGCACTCCAATTGCTAGCAGTATTAAACTCATCGTATTTACGTGGCCAATGCGTTTTAGAATCCAACCAGAAAGAAAGAAAAATGGCAATTCTCCACAAAGGCACTAGAAAAAATAAGGAAAAATTCAAAACGTAGTAGTAAAATAAATAAATAATTATCCACATGAGTGTCACAAATACATATCACTTTTATCTGTACCTCTATACCCATAATCAGTCCCTGTAAGGTCTTTGTCCACTGATGAGAGTCGCAGCCACGAGCCTTAGCCAAATCTTCAATGAACCAAAAGAGAAAATGCCAAAGCAAACCCGTGCACATTCCAACGAACGTACACCAAAGTAGAAAGATCACAGCCCTTAAATTTGTAAGGACGGCACCTATGTCTCGTAAAATGCTAGGTGAAATGTGTCGTTGCTGGTACTGAAACAACAACATCTTTTGCATATCATGCACCTATTTAAATATGGTCAAAAATGCATTCAAGTGAATAAAAAGTATACAAAGATCTCATTGCACAAGGAGTAAATACTTATCTCCTTAACTCACCTTTATAAAGTAAGAGTTTACAAAGTTTATCAAAAGTATAACAAATCCAAGAATAAATATCGGCGTATAGTTCTTATAACTCAGACCTTCACTGGAAAAGTCTATCAGGTAACCCGACACAACAGATGAAATTCCCCAGCCCAGAGCACCCCACAATCGTTGATATCCGTATTTATTGGGTTCGTCACCTATACGGGACCGGTACGTTATAAAGAATAGAATACGTAATTACGATCTCATTTTATTAAATTAGTAAATTAATAATAAACGAAAACCAATGTACTGATGGATGCTTACCCAAAATTTCAAAACACATTGCATCTCCGATACTAACAACGACCGCTTGACTTATCCAAGTAAGCAGAAAAAAACTCGACAAAAGCCAAAAGGAATCCGTCGAATAGACTTGATTTCGTTTAATAGTTGGCACACGCACTAGATCATTGACAATGTAGGAATCGCAATCGATGTCGCAAACAGTTTGAATGAAATTGTCGCAGTACGGATTTAACACTTGTCCATTTGCAAATTGAACACTACCTATCCATTAAAAAAGAAAAAGGAATTTAATTAATTAATTAATTATTATCTACTAATGTTATACAAAAAGTACAAAAGAAAAAAGAAAACGTTTAATTAAGTCAATAAAAAAATAACTAACTCACCTATTCTAAATATAACGCAATCTCCTAATTTCTCTGTATGGTGCATAGGAATGTCAGCAGAAAACGACATAACTTTAATTGTATTTGTTTTGCAAAACTCTGTAACATTCCACGAATTGCAAACTGTATTACTTATATTGTCGTTAATTTCACAAAGCAGCTGAAAAAATTATTCTAATTATGCAACTAGTTACTGGAGTTTATTAATTCTTTACAATTTATTACCATTGGCTGCTTAGGTCTTTTTGAAACTTGAGTACTCTCTTGATATAAATAATTGTAGAGAATTAATAAATTTTAATGTGAATCAAAAAAACAGTTTTATTTTATTATATTATATATATAAGTGCTAAATTCTCTCCTTATACATTATAAATTAGATGTTTGTCAATAAATTACAAGTAGTAGTAGTAAAGTACAAGTACCTGTTGATAGGTATTATGCTACCTGCTTACTGTGACTGTAATTATAGCGATTTAAATTTACATAAATTAATCATAACACACCCATATATTCTACAAATTCTGCAACTATACCTATTTTAATGTAAACATGGTTCTACCTGTCTAGAGTAAATAAATTAAATAAATATTAACATGCCTTGCAGGTAACAATGGGAGCTGTTCTTGAGGTAACCATTTGTACTGCACAATCGTCAGTAACGGTAAAATTATTAACACACGTGTCCATCACGGAACTACTATAATCACATGCAAATCTCATTTTCTGTTGAGTCGGAACACTTTTACTCAAGTTCATCAGTAAAAGTGACAAACCTGTGGCCACAATAGCAGTTAAAAATATTATTTTTTTGCATTGATATCTGCAAATACATAACAAGAGGACATTGATATACATATTAGGACATACCTAATGGAGATCGATTACATACATATGTCATATAGCTAAAATTCCAGTCTTTTACAAAAAATAAAAAAATGCATATTTTAAGATCGTGATTTTGATAAAATTGTATCATTACTACATCTACTTACATAAACAGATAAAAAAAATCGAATTTTTATAGCCGAAAAATTATGTACAACAAAACTGATCTCTTACTTGTCAGCAATTCCTCCCATAATTGTTTTAGCTAACATCCCTGCAATAGCTAATACTGTATAAATAATTCCTACAGTAACAGTCGAAAAACGCAGCTGCCTCGCATAGACAGACATGAAAGGAACCACACAACCCGTTCCTAAAAATATGGGGCAGTTGGTAAATAGAATTTTAATGAAACACGTTTACTATTTTATATTACCTGCATTAAACAGAAAGTAATGAGCTTTCATAGGTAACAAAAGCTTATTTATTTGTAAGGGGATCATCATTTCACAAGCTTACTCTAACAAAATTAGGGTTAGTTCCATAAACAAGGTTAGTTCTTAATTGGTTTTTAACCATTCTTAACTTAAACTTAACGTTCATTTAACGTTCTTAACACTTATACAAATTAAAAGAAAAAGAAGTTCGACCGATCAGTTGTGTGCATAGACAAGGTTGTGTGGCACCAATTCCGCTCAGTTCAGCACTGAACCAGAACTGACACCTGACAGAAGCTGGCCATAACCTACAAAAAAAACGCACAATACACAAAACGGCACTCTTAACTTAATCAAAGTATACTCTTTCCTCTGTTGTCAGTAGAATTAGGCTAAAAATAGGGGTTTATAACTATTCGGAAATCAATTTCAATAAATTGGGAGACACGTTTGCAATCCGATCGCCGCCTAAATTATTCTCCGTAGATCTATGGTGATTTGTCAGTCTTGTCTACGGTCAATAATTGATGCTTGATGCAAAACCTCTTATAACCTTGATTGTATGTAATTTAAAGTAAGATACGCGTTAAAACGTTTAAATTCGCTCGCCGGCAGCGAAAAAAGAACGAATTGCGGTTCTAATTGACCTGATCCAGTTTAAAATTCGATCCAACGCTCGTCTCGACGCTGTGCAAATGTCTATTGTTCGCTGTTCGGTGAAACATGTTTGACTCAGACAGTTCCATGTAGGAAACCGTTGTGCGGAAGAATCGGGGTTGTTTGCGTGTCCAGAGGCATGGCCAGCGAGGAATGGTTCACCCCTTCTCACCACAGGTTAGTCTGTTCACTTTGGTGTTGGTCAAATAGTGTTGGTTTTTTTTCTGTAGTTTTTGTTTTATTCAGTGTCTGCCTGCTGCTGTCATCTGTTGCATAAGTTGACTTGGAGTTGACAAATATGCACGGAAGAAATGGGTCGCGAATGAGCTGGCCGGCTGCTGGTCGCAAGTGCGGCTTGGTAGGTCAAGGTCACACGTAGTCCCAACATCAACGACTACAACAACTTCCTTTAACCTCTTTAAAGTTTTCCGTTATCATATTTCGTTGCTATTTTTTTTACAAATGTCTCCTAATATTATCTATAGCTGGTACAAAGTCCAGACGTTCAAAAGATAAAAATTATTTTCGAAAATAAATTTGTAAAATTAATTACTATGAATGTTTATGCAACCGATATGCATGGGTGTATATAATGCTGCATACGTCTATTTATAAAAATATTGTTCTTTATTTATTAATTTTTAAATTATTTTTTACTCTTAAACGGCAAAAACCGGCTTGTGTTTATAAAATATTGCAAATAATTACAGTTTTTTTTTTAAATTATACTAAAAAATTTTTACAATTTAATTTTTTATTTCGCAAAAAACTCGTTCAAAAAATGTACTTGTGATATAAAATTATGTATTAAAAACGTTATTTTTGTTTTCCAGAGATGCTACGAGGCCGTTCAAAACTGGAAGAAATCCCATTTGAACGTCGGGATCGATATGGGAATAGGACTGGGATTGCTGCAACTATTAGGAATATTCCTTGCATTTTGCCTTTGCAGATCAATTGATGGTTAATTTGTAACATGGAAAAATAATATCTACTGTATTGTACAGAGCAATTAGAAAAAAAAGTAATTAATAAACAGCCTTGGTTGATTTTTTTTTTATTCAATTGAGGCTAATTTTATCTTTATTTTTTAATATCCTGTTAATGTGTACAGAGATTTAAATGATCAGTAAAAGTAATAAGCTAATAAGTATTCAATGATCATATAGGTAGATGTAATTGTATATGTTTGTGAAGTTATTTAATGAGCTCAATTAGCCCTCTGGTGCACATGTGCCTGGCAAAAGTACCATGGTTCCTCGAGAGATCCGAAACTCATAATAATGGCGTTATGAGATCCTCGATGACATGTATTCGTAATCCTCGGGTTACGATGCATTGGGATGCCATGTACAGGCGTCCGGGGAAGCCTCTACTTTTTCAGGTGACTCTAGCTAGTAGTTGAAGATTGAAGATAACCAAGATACTATGTAAAATACGCAATGATTAACTTTAAAACCTAGTTAATGTCGATATGATAACTGGATATCACGTTCCTGACATATGAGTATTGTGAGGGGGCAGAGGACCCCCGGTGAGTACTTTACGTAAATTGTATTCTTTACAGAACAGTAATTTTTGTTCTTTATTACATGTAATTAATTTTCGTCTGTCTGATTGCATTAAATCGAACACTGCCGGAGGTAAACTGCTCTGACCTGACCCACGGAGGATTTTCAAATATTTTCCAGTGATAAGGTAAAAATTAAAATCAAGTTTACATTCTTCAATAAGTTAAGCTATTTCCAACTGTTTCTATCTGTAAAATTAGCCAAGCTACAGAGAATATTTTTTTAAAAATTTAATTCTTTATAGAGGGGATGAATCAACCCCCGGACGAAATCTGCACATACAGATGACGTCCACATCAATGGGAGACAACCGTATTAAATTTTGGTGTTTCTATCTTTAAAATTAGCCAAGTCACAGAGAATTTTTTTTTTTAAAATTTAATTCTTTATTGAGACTTTTTCTCGTATAATTTCGCTTCAGCGCCAGCAAATTCGACATTTACGGTCCTATTGGTATCTTATAGGATCGATTCTACCCAAATTCAGCGCGATTTAGCAGAAAAAATTTAATTTTTTTTCAAAATTTTGATAGAAGGGGGTATTCTGTCGATTTCGTTATAAATTTTGAAATTTTTTCGTAAGAAGGGCTAATTCGTACTAATTCGTCTCTATTGTACCCATTAGAGTTGTTTGTGACTAATTTTGGCTAAGTAGAGCGCAAGAATTAGGAGAAACTTGGCGTTTTTCGGTAAAAATTGATTTTGTTAAAAATCGACTTTTTATCCTATAATTTCGCTTCAGCGCCAGCAAATTCGACATTTACGGTCCTATTGGTATCTTATAGGATCGATTCTACCCAAATTCAGCGCGATTTAGCAGAAAAAAATTTTTTTCAAAATTTTGATAGAAGGGGGCGGTATTATGTCGATTTTTTTATAAATTTTGAATCTTTTTCTTACGAAAGCGGCCTAATTCGCACTAATTCGTCTCTATTCTATCAATTAGGGTTGTTTGTGACTAATTTTGGCTAAATTCAGCGCAAAAAACCAGAAAAAAGTTAGCGAAATTAGTTTTTTATCAGTCGAGTTTTTTACAACTAAAATTCGGAAAAATTCTTAAATTATGCTTTGCAGCGTTAGAAATATAAAAGGTTTTGTTAAAAAATATTATATTAGTGTTATTATTTGTATAAAGATTTATTTATTGCAGATAAATTTCCTTTAAAAACGTCAGACTTGTTTGAGAACCAAGTTGAACCTTCAGAGTTCGAATGGAGCAGTGAAGGCAAAATAGAGAATGCTGAAACAAGATAAATTTAAATCTGAACATAGTGATTGATAAAGAGAAATTTGATGAAGTGGAGATATGCAGGAGAAGATTGTCATGTAATTAATAAATGTTCATTGACGTGAGGTTAAAATTTTACAAGAACTACCTTTGGAAGATGATGAACTGCATGGTACAGTAGAGGAAGAAAACAATTCCCTTGGAAAGGTATTAGTATGTATACAATTTATTGTCTTCAATTAATAAGTAGGTAATTGAATTAGTTATAAATTTCTTGGTAATTTACAGGTTTACTGTTTGGCAACGAAACTATTCCCTCGCCAAAAAGTTGAAAATTTGGCAATAAGGGTTACCTTGGATGGTCTATCTATTGAAAATATTTTCGACTGTCTGTTAGTTCCGGTTGTAAGTTATTCAATTGATTCCTACATTGCTAACTTAAGTAGAACAGAGTAGAAAACGAACAAATTGTGTCGTTTAATTGCAGATTATTAAAGAATATTACCTTTTATTAGCATATTATGAGCCAAAACGAGCAGATTTTTTCGTTTAATAGCAAACTATTAAACAAGATTGCCATTTTTTGAGCATATCATGACCCAGAACGAGCAATTTTTTCCTTTTTTGCAATTTATTATAATTTGGCGAAGTGGAGACACGCAGGAAAAGATTATCATGTAATTGTAGCGATGTGACAGCTACCATGAAGTTGTGTGCAGAGAGAGTGGTTCTAATAAGAACCGTTGGATGTGGAAGCCTATTTCAGATTCCAATGAGGAGCGAGTCAAGGTTAGACTTAGACTAGACGACTAGACTTTATTGAAATAAACTACAGCTATTTATTTTCGGTCCATTGGACGTTTGTTAGGTCTATACCCATGTAAAATGAGACGTAGAATCTCGTAGAACCAGCAGATTCCCGAACGGGCAACCACGAAACGAGTAATTGCGGATTTAGCATAATATTGCAAAATACCATAAATCGTACCATAGCGTAGGCAATAAACAACATGTATTGTGTAAATTGTAAGAGACTTTGTATTATATAATTATCAAATACAATATTCCTTTTTGTTAATGGTGTTTTATTGTTTAATTTTTGGAATTTTAATTTAAATTCAAATATTGGATACTACTGGCGCCATCTACGGCTTGATGGCTTTACTAGAGCTGAATGCGCGAAGGGAAACTTCAAGACTAGTAGCGCTGTTTTGCGTGTTAATCTTAATTCGGCTATTAAACGTAGGATGGCGCCACTGGTAGCGGCCGAAGTTTACCATCTATATCATTCTATCATCATCTATGGACTCAAGAATATTCATAGACATAGACTACTCATACATAAACATAAATAATCTTACATATATAACTGTATATAACAAGATAACAAGTGTAGGGTTCGGATGTTTGTGGACATGTCAAAAAAATATTAAAAAATTTTAAATTGCAAAATAAAAATGGGAATTCAAAAGGAAGCACTTAAACAAACAAATAAACCTCATAGATATGGAAAACATCGTTCCAAGGGGGCTGGCTATGAATGCTATAAATGAAACGCATCAAGGTAAATACCTATATATAGTCACGTCATTCCTGTAACAATTTCCAATTCATTTCTTTACTTTTTGATGCACTTTTATTGTCTCGTCTCATGTTATTTGTTATTTTACCGCCTTGTTAATTCGTCCCTTCTGTGTGTTTGTTTAGTTTGACTCGTCGAAGAGATCCTATCTAAGTTATATATATACGTATAATGGAACAAGTCGTCTAAAATGGTATTCTTATTCGTCGACTACCTTTGCTGATCGTTTACTTCAGAAGCACGTTTAAAAGGTAATTAATATATTGAATGGATACCTATATGTAGAAATGAAACCTGTTATTAATCAATCTAATCAATTGCCACCGTATGTGTTTTAGGTCTAAGCTGGAGAAGACTGAGAAAACCGCTGGTTCGAACGATTTTGTTTATCCTTAATTTTACTTAATATTGAGCAAATACTCGACGTTATAAGCTCATTTTTATTCTAGATCCATGTAAAATGAGACGTAGAATCTCGTGGAACCAGCAGATTCCCGAACGGGCAACGACGAAACGAGATAATTGCGGATTTAGCATAATATTGCAAAATACCAGAAAAAAGTTAGCGAAATTAGTTTTTTATCAGTCGAGTTTTTAATATTAATTATTATAGACAAATACTTAATTGAAATTATGCATAAAATTGTTTTTAAAATTTAATTCCTGTACAAAATGTTATGTATTTGATATGTATTATAAACAAATGCTGAAAAAAAATAAATAATAAATTTATATTAAGTTGTATTTTTTCTTTTATTTATTTATATTTGTATTTAATTTTATTTATTACAATATAATATAAACTACGTTTGAAGTCCTATTATAAATAAGAAAAGGTACGTATCATGAAATAATTAACTGTTTTTATTTATTTTTTTAATTATATCATATTATAAATAAATATAATATTAATAAATAATATCAGAATTATTTATAATTAATTATTAATTATGGTGGATGCGCGTGGCGGCCCCCCAATAATGGTAAATAATGTATTTTTAAATTTTGGTGGAGGCGCGTGGAATTCTTGAAAATTTGTGCGACTTAAAATTTCGGATTTTGGTATTAGGAGAGCAGAAGTTTGAGGACTAATATGACCTAGTATATTTTGAAATTTGAAGTTGGCAATACAAGATTTAAGTTGGCAGCTATGGTACGTAAACAAAAAACAGCTGATTTTTGGGTTTGAGGTTATGTCTTTGTGTTTGTTATGACGTTTACTGTCATAATCAACTAATTTTACTTACAAAATGCAATTAGTCGTGATTATTAATGAAGCAGAAGCTTTTTAAAGATACTACTAACTACTAATGACTTGTTGTAGTGTTGTCAGAATTCATTGCTTGCCGAATGCGAAGCTTTTAGAATACAACAATACATGTTGTACGTGTACAACTAAAATTCGGAAAAATTCTTAAATTATGCTTTGCAGCTTTAGAAATATAAAAGGTTTTGTTAAAAAATATTATATTAGTGTTATTATTTGTATAAAGATTTATTTATTGCAGATAAATTTCCTTTAAAAACGTCAGACTTGTTTGAGAACCAAGTTGAACCTTCAGAGTTCGAATGGAGCAGTGAAGGCAAAATAGAGAATGCTGAAACAAGATAAATTTAAATCTGAACATAGTGATTGATAAAGAGAAATTTGATGAAGTGGAGATATGCAGGAGAAGATTGTCATGTAATTAATAAATGTTCATTGACGTGAGGTTAAAATTTTACAAGAACTACCTTTGGAAGATGATGAACTGCATGGTACAGTAGAGGAAGAAAACAATTCCCTTGGAAAGGTATTAGTATGTATACAATTTATTGTCTTCAATTAATAAGTAGGTAATTGAATTAGTTATAAATTTCTTGGTAATTTACAGGTTTACTGTTTGGCAACGAAACTATTCCCTCGCCAAAAAGTTGAAAATTTGGCAATAAGGGTTACCTTGGATGGTCTATCTATTGAAAATATTTTCGACTGTCTGTTAGTTCCGGTTGTAAGTTATTCAATTGATTCCTACATTGCTAACTTAAGTAGAACAGAGTAGAAAACGAACAAATTGTGTCGTTTAATTGCAGATTATTAAAGAATATTACCTTTTATTAGCATATTATGAGCCAAAACGAGCAGATTTTTTCGTTTAATAGCAAACTATTAAACAAGATTGCCATTTTTTGAGCATATCATGACCCAGAACGAGCAATTTTTTCCTTTTTTGCAATTTATTATAATTTGGCGAAGTGGAGACACGCAGGAAAAGATTATCATGTAATTGTAGCGATGTGGCAGCTACCATGAAGTTGTGTGCAGAGAGAGTGGTTCTAATAAGAACCGTTGGATGTGGAAGCCTATTTCAGATTCCAATGAGGAGCGAGTCAAGGTTAGACTTAGACTAGACGACTAGACTTTATTGAAATAAACTACAGCTATTTATTTTCGGTCCATTGGACGTTTGTTAGGTCTATACCCATGTAAAATGAGACGTAGAATCTCGTGGAACCAGCAGATTCCCGAACGGGCAACGACGAAACGAGATAATTGCGGATTTAGCATAATATTGCGAAATACCATAAATCGTACCATAGCGTAGGCAATAAACAACATGTATTGTGTAAATTGTAAGAGACTTTGTATTATATAATTATCAAATACAATATTCCTTTTTGTTAATGGTGTTTTATTGTTTAATTTTTGGAATTTTAATTTAAATTCAAATATTGGATACTACTGGCGCCATCTACGGCTTGATGGCTTTACTAGAGCTGAATGCGCGAAGGGAAACTTCAAGACTAGTAGCGCTGTTTTGCGTGTTAATCTTAATTCGGCTATTAAACGTAGGATGGCGCCACTGGTAGCGGCCGAAGTTTACCATCTATATCATTCTATCATCATCTATGGACTCAAGAATATTCATAGACATAGACTACTCATACATAAACATAAATAATCTTACATATATAACTGTATATAACAAGATAACAAGTGTAGGGTTCGGATGTTTGTGGACATGTCAAAAAAATATTAAAAAATTTTAAATTGCAAAATAAAAATGGGAATTCAAAAGGAAGCACTTAAACAAACAAATAAACCTCATAGATATGGAAAACATCGTTCCAAGGGGGCTGGCTATGAATGCTATAAATGAAACGCATCAAGGTAAATACCTATATATAGTCACGTCATTCCTGTAACAATTTCCAATTCATTTCTTTACTTTTTGATGCACTTTTATTGTCTCGTCTCATGTTATTTGTTATTTTACCGCCTTGTTAATTCGTCCCTTCTGTGTGTTTGTTTAGTTTGACTCGTCGAAGAGATCCTATCTAAGTTATATAAATACGTATAATGGAACAAGTCGTCTAAAATGGTATTCTTATTCGTCGACTACCTTTGCTGATCGTTTACTTCAGAAGCACGTTTAAAAGGTAATTAATATATTGAATGGATACCTATATGTAGAAATGAAACCTGTTATTAATCAATCTAATCAATTGCCACCGTATGTGTTTTAGGTCTAAGCTGGAGAAGACTGAGAAAACCGCTGGTTCGAACGATTTTGTTTATCCTTAATTTTACTTAATATTGAGCAAATACTCGACGTTATAAGCTCATTTTTATTCTAGATCCATGTAAAATGAGACGTAGAATCTCGTGGAACCAGCAGATTCCCGAACGGGCAACGACGAAACGAGATAATTGCGGATTTAGCATAATATTGCAAAATACCAGAAAAAAGTTAGCGAAATTAGTTTTTTATCAGTCGAGTTTTTAATATTAATTATTATAGACAAATACTTAATTGAAATTATGCATAAAATTGTTTTTAAAATTTAATTCCTGTACAAAATGTTATGTATTTGATATGTATTATAAACAAATGCTGAAAAAAAAAAAATAATAAATTTATATTAAGTTGTATTTTTTCTTTTATTTATTTATATTTGTATTTAATTTTATTTATTACAATATAATATAAACTACGTTTGAAGTCCTATTATAAATAAGAAAAGGTACGTATCATGAAATAATTAACTGTTTTTATTTATTTTTTTAATTATATCATATTATAAATAAATATAATATTAATAAATAATATCAGAATTATTTATAATTAATTATTAATTATGGTGGATGCGCGTGGCGGCCCCCCAATAATGGTAAATAATGTATTTTTAAATTTTGGTGGAGGCGCGTGGAATTCTTGAAAATTTGTGCGACTTAAAATTTCGGATTTTGGTATTAGGAGAGCAGAAGTTTGAGGACTAATATGACCTAGTATATTTTGAAATTTGAAGTTGGCAATACAAGATTTAAGTTGGCAGCTATGGTACGTAAACAAAAAACAGCTGATTTTTGGGTTTGAGGTTATGTCTTTGTGTTTGTTATGACGTTTACTGTCATAATCAACTAATTTTACTTACAAAATGCAATTAGTCGTGATTATTAATGAAGCAGAAGCTTTTTAAAGATACTACTAACTACTAATGACTTGTTGTAGTGTTGTCAGAATTCATTGCTTGCCGAATGCGAAGCTTTTAGAATACAACAATACATGTTGTACGTGTACAACTAAAATTCGGAAAAATTCTTAAATTATGCTTTGCAGCTTTAGAAATATAAAAGGTTTTGTTAAAAAATATTATATTAGTGTTATTATTTGTATAAAGATTTATTTATTGCAGATAAATTTCCTTTAAAAACGTCAGACTTGTTTGAGAACCAAGTTGAACCTTCAGAGTTCGAATGGAGCAGTGAAGGCAAAATAGAGAATGCTGAAACAAGATAAATTTAAATCTGAACATAGTGATTGATAAAGAGAAATTTGATGAAGTGGAGATATGCAGGAGAAGATTGTCATGTAATTAATAAATGTTCATTGACGTGAGGTTAAAATTTTACAAGAACTACCTTTGGAAGATGATGAACTGCATGGTACAGTAGAGGAAGAAAACAATTCCCTTGGAAAGGTATTAGTATGTATACAATTTATTGTCTTCAATTAATAAGTAGGTAATTGAATTAGTTATAAATTTCTTGGTAATTTACAGGTTTACTGTTTGGCAACGAAACTATTCCCTCGCCAAAAAGTTGAAAATTTGGCAATAAGGGTTACCTTGGATGGTCTATCTATTGAAAATATTTTCGACTGTCTGTTAGTTCCGGTTGTAAGTTATTCAATTGATTCCTACATTGCTAACTTAAGTAGAACAGAGTAGAAAACGAACAAATTGTGTCGTTTAATTGCAGATTATTAAAGAATATTACCTTTTATTAGCATATTATGAGCCAAAACGAGCAGATTTTTTCGTTTAATAGCAAACTATTAAACAAGATTGCCATTTTTTGAGCATATCATGACCCAGAACGAGCAATTTTTTCCTTTTTTGCAATTTATTATAATTTGGCGAAGTGGAGACACGCAGGAAAAGATTATCATGTAATTGTAGCGATGTGGCAGCTACCATGAAGTTGTGTGCAGAGAGAGTGGTTCTAATAAGAACCGTTGGATGTGGAAGCCTATTTCAGATTCCAATGAGGAGCGAGTCAAGGTTAGACTTAGACTAGACGACTAGACTTTATTGAAATAAACTACAGCTATTTATTTTCGGTCCATTGGACGTTTGTTAGGTCTATACCCATGTAAAATGAGACGTAGAATCTCGTGGAACCAGCAGATTCCCGAACGGGCAACGACGAAACGAGATAATTGCGGATTTAGCATAATATTGCGAAATACCATAAATCGTACCATAGCGTAGGCAATAAACAACATGTATTGTGTAAATTGTAAGAGACTTTGTATTATATAATTATCAAATACAATATTCCTTTTTGTTAATGGTGTTTTATTGTTTAATTTTTGGAATTTTAATTTAAATTCAAATATTGGATACTACTGGCGCCATCTACGGCTTGATGGCTTTACTAGAGCTGAATGCGCGAAGGGAAACTTCAAGACTAGTAGCGCTGTTTTGCGTGTTAATCTTAATTCGGCTATTAAACGTAGGATGGCGCCACTGGTAGCGGCCGAAGTTTACCATCTATATCATTCTATCATCATCTATGGACTCAAGAATATTCATAGACATAGACTACTCATACATAAACATAAATAATCTTACATATATAACTGTATATAACAAGATAACAAGTGTAGGGTTCGGATGTTTGTGGACATGTCAAAAAAATATTAAAAAATTTTAAATTGCAAAATAAAAATGGGAATTCAAAAGGAAGCACTTAAACAAACAAATAAACCTCATAGATATGGAAAACATCGTTCCAAGGGGGCTGGCTATGAATGCTATAAATGAAACGCATCAAGGTAAATACCTATATATAGTCACGTCATTCCTGTAACAATTTCCAATTCATTTCTTTACTTTTTGATGCACTTTTATTGTCTCGTCTCATGTTATTTGTTATTTTACCGCCTTGTTAATTCGTCCCTTCTGTGTGTTTGTTTAGTTTGACTCGTCGAAGAGATCCTATCTAAGTTATATATATACGTATAATGGAACAAGTCGTCTAAAATGGTATTCTTATTCGTCGACTACCTTTGCTGATCGTTTACTTCAGAAGCACGTTTAAAAGGTAATTAATATATTGAATGGATACCTATATGTAGAAATGAAACCTGTTATTAATCAATCTAATCAATTGCCACCGTATGTGTTTTAGGTCTAAGCTGGAGAAGACTGAGAAAACCGCTGGTTCGAACGATTTTGTTTATCCTTAATTTTACTTAATATTGAGCAAATACTCGACGTTATAAGCTCATTTTTATTCTAGATCCATGTAAAATGAGACGTAGAATCTCGTGGAACCAGCAGATTCCCGAACGGGCAACGACGAAACGAGATAATTGCGGATTTAGCATAATATTGCAAAATACCAGAAAAAAGTTAGCGAAATTAGTTTTTTATCAGTCGAGTTTTTAATATTAATTATTATAGACAAATACTTAATTGAAATTATGCATAAAATTGTTTTTAAAATTTAATTCCTGTACAAAATGTTATGTATTTGATATGTATTATAAACAAATGCTGAAAAAAAATAAATAATAAATTTATATTAAGTTGTATTTTTTCTTTTATTTATTTATATTTGTATTTAATTTTATTTATTACAATATAATATAAACTACGTTTGAAGTCCTATTATAAATAAGAAAAGGTACGTATCATGAAATAATTAACTGTTTTTATTTATTTTTTTAATTATATCATATTATAAATAAATATAATATTAATAAATAATATCAGAATTATTTATAATTAATTATTAATTATGGTGGATGCGCGTGGCGGCCCCCCAATAATGGTAAATAATGTATTTTTAAATTTTGGTGGAGGCGCGTGGAATTCTTGAAAATTTGTGCGACTTAAAATTTCGGATTTTGGTATTAGGAGAGCAGAAGTTTGAGGACTAATATGACCTAGTATATTTTGAAATTTGAAGTTGGCAATACAAGATTTAAGTTGGCAGCTATGGTACGTAAACAAAAAACAGCTGATTTTTGGGTTTGAGGTTATGTCTTTGTGTTTGTTATGACGTTTACTGTCATAATCAACTAATTTTACTTACAAAATGCAATTAGTCGTGATTATTAATGAAGCAGAAGCTTTTTAAAGATACTACTAACTACTAATGACTTGTTGTAGTGTTGTCAGAATTCATTGCTTGCCGAATGCGAAGCTTTTAGAATACAACAATACATGTTGTACGTGTACAACTAAAATTCGGAAAAATTCTTAAATTATGCTTTGCAGCTTTAGAAATATAAAAGGTTTTGTTAAAAAATATTATATTAGTGTTATTATTTGTATAAAGATTTATTTATTGCAGATAAATTTCCTTTAAAAACGTCAGACTTGTTTGAGAACCAAGTTGAACCTTCAGAGTTCGAATGGAGCAGTGAAGGCAAAATAGAGAATGCTGAAACAAGATAAATTTAAATCTGAACATAGTGATTGATAAAGAGAAATTTGATGAAGTGGAGATATGCAGGAGAAGATTGTCATGTAATTAATAAATGTTCATTGACGTGAGGTTAAAATTTTACAAGAACTACCTTTGGAAGATGATGAACTGCATGGTACAGTAGAGGAAGAAAACAATTCCCTTGGAAAGGTATTAGTATGTATACAATTTATTGTCTTCAATTAATAAGTAGGTAATTGAATTAGTTATAAATTTCTTGGTAATTTACAGGTTTACTGTTTGGCAACGAAACTATTCCCTCGCCAAAAAGTTGAAAATTTGGCAATAAGGGTTACCTTGGATGGTCTATCTATTGAAAATATTTTCGACTGTCTGTTAGTTCCGGTTGTAAGTTATTCAATTGATTCCTACATTGCTAACTTAAGTAGAACAGAGTAGAAAACGAACAAATTGTGTCGTTTAATTGCAGATTATTAAAGAATATTACCTTTTATTAGCATATTATGAGCCAAAACGAGCAGATTTTTTCGTTTAATAGCAAACTATTAAACAAGATTGCCATTTTTTGAGCATATCATGACCCAGAACGAGCAATTTTTTCCTTTTTTGCAATTTATTATAATTTGGCGAAGTGGAGACACGCAGGAAAAGATTATCATGTAATTGTAGCGATGTGGCAGCTACCATGAAGTTGTGTGCAGAGAGAGTGGTTCTAATAAGAACCGTTGGATGTGGAAGCCTATTTCAGATTCCAATGAGGAGCGAGTCAAGGTTAGACTTAGACTAGACGACTAGACTTTATTGAAATAAACTACAGCTATTTATTTTCGGTCCATTGGACGTTTGTTAGGTCTATACCCATGTAAAATGAGACGTAGAATCTCGTGGAACCAGCAGATTCCCGAACGGGCAACGACGAAACGAGATAATTGCGGATTTAGCATAATATTGCGAAATACCATAAATCGTACCATAGCGTAGGCAATAAACAACATGTATTGTGTAAATTGTAAGAGACTTTGTATTATATAATTATCAAATACAATATTCCTTTTTGTTAATGGTGTTTTATTGTTTAATTTTTGGAATTTTAATTTAAATTCAAATATTGGATACTACTGGCGCCATCTACGGCTTGATAGCTTTACTAGAGCTGAATGCGCGAAGGGAAACTTCAAGACTAGTAGCGCTGTTTTGCGTGTTAATCTTAATTCGGCTATTAAACGTAGGATGGCGCCACTGGTAGCGGCCGAAGTTTACCATCTATATCATTCTATCATCATCTATGGACTCAAGAATATTCATAGACATAGACTACTCATACATAAACATAAATAATCTTACATATATAACTGTATATAACAAGATAACAAGTGTAGGGTTCGGATGTTTGTGGACATGTCAAAAAAATATTAAAAAATTTTAAATTGCAAAATAAAAATGGGAATTCAAAAGGAAGCACTTAAACAAACAAATAAACCTCATAGATATGGAAAACATCGTTCCAAGGGGGCTGGCTATGAATGCTATAAATGAAACGCATCAAGGTAAATACCTATATATAGTCACGTCATTCCTGTAACAATTTCCAATTCATTTCTTTACTTTTTGATGCACTTTTATTGTCTCGTCTCATGTTATTTGTTATTTTACCGCCTTGTTAATTCGTCCCTTCTGTGTGTTTGTTTAGTTTGACTCGTCGAAGAGATCCTATCTAAGTTATATATATACGTATAATGGAACAAGTCGTCTAAAATGGTATTCTTATTCGTCGACTACCTTTGCTGATCGTTTACTTCAGAAGCACGTTTAAAAGGTAATTAATATATTGAATGGATACCTATATGTAGAAATGAAACCTGTTATTAATCAATCTAATCAATTGCCACCGTATGTGTTTTAGGTCTAAGCTGGAGAAGACTGAGAAAACCGCTGGTTCGAACGATTTTGTTTATCCTTAATTTTACTTAATATTGAGCAAATACTCGACGTTATAAGCTCATTTTTATTCTAGATCCATGTAAAATGAGACGTAGAATCTCGTGGAACCAGCAGATTCCCGAACGGGCAACGACGAAACGAGATAATTGCGGATTTAGCATAATATTGCAAAATACCAGAAAAAAGTTAGCGAAATTAGTTTTTTATCAGTCGAGTTTTTAATATTAATTATTATAGACAAATACTTAATTGAAATTATGCATAAAATTGTTTTTAAAATTTAATTCCTGTACAAAATGTTATGTATTTGATATGTATTATAAACAAATGCTGAAAAAAAATAAATAATAAATTTATATTAAGTTGTATTTTTTCTTTTATTTATTTATATTTGTATTTAATTTTATTTATTACAATATAATATAAACTACGTTTGAAGTCCTATTATAAATAAGAAAAGGTACGTATCATGAAATAATTAACTGTTTTTATTTATTTTTTTAATTATATCATATTATAAATAAATATAATATTAATAAATAATATCAGAATTATTTATAATTAATTATTAATTATGGTGGATGCGCGTGGCGGCCCCCCAATAATGGTAAATAATGTATTTTTAAATTTTGGTGGAGGCGCGTGGAATTCTTGAAAATTTGTGCGACTTAAAATTTCGGATTTTGGTATTAGGAGAGCAGAAGTTTGAGGACTAATATGACCTAGTATATTTTGAAATTTGAAGTTGGCAATACAAGATTTAAGTTGGCAGCTATGGTACGTAAACAAAAAACAGCTGATTTTTGGGTTTGAGGTTATGTCTTTGTGTTTGTTATGACGTTTACTGTCATAATCAACTAATTTTACTTACAAAATGCAATTAGTCGTGATTATTAATGAAGCAGAAGCTTTTTAAAGATACTACTAACTACTAATGACTTGTTGTAGTGTTGTCAGAATTCATTGCTTGCCGAATGCGAAGCTTTTAGAATACAACAATACATGTTGTACGTGTACAACTAAAATTCGGAAAAATTCTTAAATTATGCTTTGCAGCTTTAGAAATATAAAAGGTTTTGTTAAAAAATATTATATTAGTGTTATTATTTGTATAAAGATTTATTTATTGCAGATAAATTTCCTTTAAAAACGTCAGACTTGTTTGAGAACCAAGTTGAACCTTCAGAGTTCGAATGGAGCAGTGAAGGCAAAATAGAGAATGCTGAAACAAGATAAATTTAAATCTGAACATAGTGATTGATAAAGAGAAATTTGATGAAGTGGAGATATGCAGGAGAAGATTGTCATGTAATTAATAAATGTTCATTGACGTGAGGTTAAAATTTTACAAGAACTACCTTTGGAAGATGATGAACTGCATGGTACAGTAGAGGAAGAAAACAATTCCCTTGGAAAGGTATTAGTATGTATACAATTTATTGTCTTCAATTAATAAGTAGGTAATTGAATTAGTTATAAATTTCTTGGTAATTTACAGGTTTACTGTTTGGCAACGAAACTATTCCCTCGCCAAAAAGTTGAAAATTTGGCAATAAGGGTTACCTTGGATGGTCTATCTATTGAAAATATTTTCGACTGTCTGTTAGTTCCGGTTGTAAGTTATTCAATTGATTCCTACATTGCTAACTTAAGTAGAACAGAGTAGAAAACGAACAAATTGTGTCGTTTAATTGCAGATTATTAAAGAATATTACCTTTTATTAGCATATTATGAGCCAAAACGAGCAGATTTTTTCGTTTAATAGCAAACTATTAAACAAGATTGCCATTTTTTGAGCATATCATGACCCTTTTTTGCAATTTATTATAATTTGGCGAAGTGGAGACACGCAGGAAAAGATTATCATGTAATTGTAGCGATGTGGCAGCTACCATGAAGTTGTGTGCAGAGAGAGTGGTTCTAATAAGAACCGTTGGATGTGGAAGCCTATTTCAGATTCCAATGAGGAGCGAGTCAAGGTTAGACTTAGACTAGACGACTAGACTTTATTGAAATAAACTACAGCTATTTATTTTCGGTCCATTGGACGTTTGTTAGGTCTATACCCATGTAAAATGAGACGTAGAATCTCGTGGAACCAGCAGATTCCCGAACGGGCAACGACGAAACGAGATAATTGCGGATTTAGCATAATATTGCGAAATACCATAAATCGTACCATAGCGTAGGCAATAAACAACATGTATTGTGTAAATTGTAAGAGACTTTGTATTATATAATTATCAAATACAATATTCCTTTTTGTTAATGGTGTTTTATTGTTTAATTTTTGGAATTTTAATTTAAATTCAAATATTTGTGGGTATTGTTGTTGTTATACTCAACCACTAATAATAATAATGTCACGTTGAACAATAGTAACTCTTTATTGGTAATGAAACTTTATAGGTAAACAAACTAACTTTGGCAAATAATAATAAGTGGCCGCGTTGGCCACGTGTCGTGTCACGGAGATAATCATAACCTCTCTCCCTGTCAGAATTCTCTCACCACTTCCGTGCGAGGCACCAACACCTGCTTCCGCTGGCGGCGCCTGGGCAAACTACTCGTGCCGTCGTTGGTCGGTCGATGACGTAGGGAATCCGAAACCCCCACAGGTACTCTCCCTCCAGTGTCCTGAACCAAGGGGAAAGGAAACGATACTTTCTTCTGGTTGGAATAAGTGCGAAGAGGTCTATCTAAGTCAGTAGATGGACAGGGGTCCGGATGAACCTGCATGTCGTCAGTTTGCTGATCGTCTACATCAGTTTTCACAGAAAAAACTGGCTTCAAACGGTCAATCGAGATCGCTTTCTCCACTCCATCAATGTCGATGATAAAGACACGGTTATCTACTCTCCTCACGATTTTATGAGGACCAGAATAGGGAGGATCTAGAGGTCGCTTGACAGCGTTGACTCGAACAAAAACATGAGAGCACACATATAAATCCTTGAGAATGAATGGTCTTTGTTTAGCATGATGTGCTGTAGGAGTAGGTCTAACTCTTCTAATGAATTCTCTGAACTTTTCCAGGAAAAAGTTAGGATCAGCTGGCATATCTTCATTAATGAAAAACTCGCCCGGAATACGGAGCTCTGTGCCAAACATGAGTTGTGCTGGGGATGTGTTGAGATCTTCTTTGAAACATGTACGAAGACCAAGAAGTACTGTTGGTAGTAACTGTGTCCAAGATGTAGGAGCACCGCACATTAAAGCGGCTTTGACGGTCCTGTGCCAACGTTCAATAAGTCCATTAGACTGTGGATGATATGGTGTAGTGTGAATACGTTGTGCACCAACCATGTGAGCAAGAGCAGTAAACAGTCTGGATTCAAATTGAACACCTTGGTCCGTGGTAATGGTGAGGGGAGTGCCAAACTGTGCAACCCAATGATTGAAGAAAGCAGTAGCAATTGTGTCAGCCTCGATGTTAGCTAAAGGCACCGCAACCGGCCAGCGAGAGAAACGGTCAATCATAGTCAGACAATAACGAAAACCATCAACTTCTGGAAGCTCTATGATGTCCAGGTGAACATGATCGAAACGATTGTCTGGAACGTCAATGTGTTGTGAGCCGATCCGATTGTGTCTTTGAACTTTAGAGCGTTGACAAGGAATGCATTCTCTGCTCCATAGGAGAGCATCCTTTTTAATGCGAGGCCAGACAAATTTTTCCCTTAGTTGACGAGCTGTGGAGCGACCACTAGGGTGAGCTGGACTGTGAATAATGTCGAAAGCTTGTTTACGAAGAGGTTCTGGAAGATATGGGCGAATCCAACCCGTAGAAGTATCACAATAGATCTGATGGCCTTGATGATTGAGGAGTTGAAGCTTGAGAGATCGATTGTCTTTTAAGAAATCTTGAAACTCTTGGTCAGCTTGTTGAGCATCTTGAATAGTTTGAAGATCCAAAGCAGTAGGCATATTAATAACATTTACTCTGGACAGAGCATCAGCTACAACATTATGTTCACCCTTTACATACACAATCTCAGTGGTGAACTCAGAGATAAAACTAAGTTGATTGAGCTGTCGAGGAGAAGCTTTTTCCAACTTCTGAGCAAAGGCATGAATCAAGGGACGATGATCAGTCTTGACGATGAATGGTCGGCCTTCCAGGATATGACGAAAGAATTTAATGCTGGAAAAGACAGCAAGGAGCTCTCTATCGTAGGTACTGTAGCGAGTCTCCGTCGAGCTTAATTTTCTGGAGAAGAACCCAAGTGGTTTCCAGATACCATCCTCGAACTGCTCCAAAGAGGCACCAATAGCATGGTCAGAAGCGTCTGTGGATAAAGCAATGGATGCTGATGGTGATAAGAATGTTGTCATCACTGCAGAAGAAATACTGGACTTGCACTGTTCCAGGGCAGCTTTAAGTTCAGAAGTCCAATTAATTTTGGTTTTGTCTCGCTTTTTAGCATTTCTTAGAAGTTGATTAAGAGGTGCTTGAATAGTAGAAGCTCTTGGAATGCAGCGACGATAATAATTAAGCATGCCAAGGAAACGTCGAAGGTCAGAGATAGTTTCGGGAGTTGGGAAGTTGAGAATTGCTTCTATTTTTTCTGAAGGGGCTGTGAATCCGTCTTTGGTCAGATGATAGCCAAGATAAAGGACTTCCTTCTTGCCAAATGAACATTTGCTGGGATTAATAACCAGATTATTCTCCCGCAAAATTTTGAAGATAGCCTCGAGATGCTGCAAATGCTCTTCTGGAGATTTAGAGAAAACAAGTAAGTCATCTATGAAGCAAGAGGCGAATTCAACGTCACGAAGAAGATTGTCCATGTGTCGTTGAAAGGTCTGTGTGGCATTTCTAAGACCTGGAGGCATAACACAAAACTCAAACATGCCGAATGGTGTTGTGACAGCTGTTTTAGGAATATCCCCCTCAGCTACAGGGATCTGATAATACGCCTTGACAAGGTCCATGGTCGAAAATATTGAGCAGCCATGACAACGATGAAGTAAGTCGTCAATCAATGGGATTGGATAGCTATCCGGTACTGTTTGCTTGTTAAGGCGGCGATAATCACCCGTCGAGCGCCAGCCACCGAGCTTTTTGGTCACCATGTGAATAGGACTGGACCAGTCACTGCTTGAAACTCTGATGCTACCATGCTGAAGCAGAAGATCAAAGTCAGCTTTAGCTGCTGCGTATTTCTCACCTGTAAGACGTCGAGGACGTTCTGACACAGGAGGTCCAAAAGTAACAATATGATGACGAACTTTAGTTGATTCGCGAATAACTGGAAATGGTTTAGGGACCGTAATGTCGATGAATTTCTGCAGAAGTAGTCTGTAACGTGGTTCGATAATGTTGGAAGATTCCTGAGAGGAAGCTATAGTTGAAATACTGTAGATTGATACTTCGGCAACATAACCTCGTGTGGTGAGTCTGGTGGTCTTGTCAATGATACATTGAGCTTGTAGATCGATGAGCAGCCCAAAATGAGCCAAAAAATCAGCACCTATGATAGCATGATTAGTATCAGCAACGACAAATGACCATTTAAAATCACGACGAAGGCCAAGCTGTAGAGAGTGAAGATGATTGCCGTAAGTATTGATGATGGAATTGTTGGCAGCGAATAGTTTGTAATCAGTCACTGCGAGCTTGCGACGAATCCAGGAACGTGGAATGATTGATAGCATAGAACCAGAGTCTACCAGGAACACTAGGTTGCTACGCTTATCGCAGACAAAGAGGCGATATTCTTTAAGAGGCTGATTGTTGTTGATTTCACTGTCGCCTACAGCCGCTACAGACGACAGCCTTGCTAGTTTCCCTCGAACGAAGGTGATTGTGTTACAGCGGGCTTGAAGGTGCAGGGTTGAACACAGCGTCGCGCGCGATTGCCGTAATTGTGATGATAATAACAATGTCCTGCTGGAGAAACGTGAGGTTCCCTGGTATTAGAACGCCCGCGAGAATGCGATCTGCTACGATCATCACCAAGCTGCAGCCTATTTAATTTGTTACACACTTCCTTTTGCTGAATAGTTAGATTATCTAGAGATTTTCTCATTCCTCTGAGCTCCGTCAGAATAGCATCATCTAAAGAACTTGAGGCCTGTGGAGATACTGGAGAGTAACTGGAATGAGTAGCAGCAGCCAGGACGAACTGAGGTGATTCACCACTTTCCATTAACGTATCAGCACCAGTGGCAAGCTCATCAAGTGAAGATGTTGCTTGAAAAACACGTAACAATTTTTGAACAGTTGGAGGAAGTAATGCTAACCAACGCACTCTCAAAACATTTTCCGGGGCTTGTGCGCCGATCATGGACCGCATAAGCCTGAGCAACTCTGAGGGTTTCCTTCCACCCAACTCAAGCTCAGCCAAGACCTTGTGTAGTTGCTTATCAGCGGAATCTGCTAGACGATTAATAAGCTGTGTCTTGAGGTAATTATACTTGTCTGCAACAGGCGGTGTTTTGATAATGTCAGTAACGGCCAGTAATGCATCAGAAGTGAGGTTACTGACGATCAAATGATACTTTGCGTTATCAGCCCGGACGTTGAATGATTGAAACACTGACTCAGCTTGTAGAAACCACATCTCTGGATTGTCCTTCCAGAACATTGGGAGTTTACAGTTTTGAATCGCAGACACTTCACCAGCATTTTGGCCACCCGTTTGCTGGCCAGAGCCTGATGATGCAGTCTGGTTATCTGGTGACGTAAGTGGCATGATGAGACCGGTGTCGGATGCAGGTGGAGAACTACGAACTCGCGAACGATCCACTACCATAACCGAACAAAACGTGTTTAGCGTAAAGACGTCTATGAGCTTCTTATACAGTTCAATTAAACAGTTTAGCACAGTACGAAGATAGTCATTCCGCGCACAACGAACGAACTGCGTAGTAACAGTCAATCGTGACAAAAAAATTCGGGGTCACCAATGTGGGTATTGTTGTTGTTATACTCAACCACTAATAATAATAATGTCACGTTGAACAATAGTAACTCTTTATTGGTAATGAAACTTTATAGGTAAACAAACTAACTTTGGCAAATAATAATAAGTGGCCGCGTTGGCCACGTGTCGTGTCACGGAGATAATCATAACCTCTCTCCCTGTCAGAATTCTCTCACCACTTCCGTGCGAGGCACCAACACCTGCTTCCGCTGGCGGCGCCTGGGCAAACTACTCGTGCCGTCGTTGGTCGGTCGATGACGTAGGGAATCCGAAACCCCCACATATTGGATACTACTGGCGCCATCTACGGCTTGATGGCTTTACTAGAGCTGAATGCGCGAAGGGAAACTTCAAGACTAGTAGCGCTGTTTTGCGTGTTAATCTTAATTCGGCTATTAAACGTAGGATGGCGCCACTGGTAGCGGCCGAAGTTTACCATCTATATCATTCTATCATCATCTATGGACTCAAGAATATTCATAGACATAGACTACTCATACATAAACATAAATAATCTTACATATATAACTGTATATAACAAGATAACAAGTGTAGGGTTCGGATGTTTGTGGACATGTCAAAAAAATATTAAAAAATTTTAAATTGCAAAATAAAAATGGGAATTCAAAAGGAAGCACTTAAACAAACAAATAAACCTCATAGATATGGAAAACATCGTTCCAAGGGGGCTGGCTATGAATGCTATAAATGAAACGCATCAAGGTAAATACCTATATATAGTCACGTCATTCCTGTAACAATTTCCAATTCATTTCTTTACTTTTTGATGCACTTTTATTGTCTCGTCTCATGTTATTTGTTATTTTACCGCCTTGTTAATTCGTCCCTTCTGTGTGTTTGTTTAGTTTGACTCGTCGAAGAGATCCTATCTAAGTTATATATATACGTATAATGGAACAAGTCGTCTAAAATGGTATTCTTATTCGTCGACTACCTTTGCTGATCGTTTACTTCAGAAGCACGTTTAAAAGGTAATTAATATATTGAATGGATACCTATATGTAGAAATGAAACCTGTTATTAATCAATCTAATCAATTGCCACCGTATGTGTTTTAGGTCTAAGCTGGAGAAGACTGAGAAAACCGCTGGTTCGAACGATTTTGTTTATCCTTAATTTTACTTAATATTGAGCAAATACTCGACGTTATAAGCTCATTTTTATTCTAGATCCATGTAAAATGAGACGTAGAATCTCGTGGAACCAGCAGATTCCCGAACGGGCAACGACGAAACGAGATAATTGCGGATTTAGCATAATATTGCAAAATACCAGAAAAAAGTTAGCGAAATTAGTTTTTTATCAGTCGAGTTTTTAATATTAATTATTATAGACAAATACTTAATTGAAATTATGCATAAAATTGTTTTTAAAATTTAATTCCTGTACAAAATGTTATGTATTTGATATGTATTATAAACAAATGCTGAAAAAAAATAAATAATAAATTTATATTAAGTTGTATTTTTTCTTTTATTTATTTATATTTGTATTTAATTTTATTTATTACAATATAATATAAACTACGTTTGAAGTCCTATTATAAATAAGAAAAGGTACGTATCATGAAATAATTAACTGTTTTTATTTATTTTTTTAATTATATCATATTATAAATAAATATAATATTAATAAATAATATCAGAATTATTTATAATTAATTATTAATTATGGTGGATGCGCGTGGCGGCCCCCCAATAATGGTAAATAATGTATTTTTAAATTTTGGTGGAGGCGCGTGGAATTCTTGAAAATTTGTGCGACTTAAAATTTCGGATTTTGGTATTAGGAGAGCAGAAGTTTGAGGACTAATATGACCTAGTATATTTTGAAATTTGAAGTTGGCAATACAAGATTTAAGTTGGCAGCTATGGTACGTAAACAAAAAACAGCTGATTTTTGGGTTTGAGGTTATGTCTTTGTGTTTGTTATGACGTTTACTGTCATAATCAACTAATTTTACTTACAAAATGCAATTAGTCGTGATTATTAATGAAGCAGAAGCTTTTTAAAGATACTACTAACTACTAATGACTTGTTGTAGTGTTGTCAGAATTCATTGCTTGCCGAATGCGAAGCTTTTAGAATACAACAATACATGTTGTACGTGTACAACTAAAATTCGGAAAAATTCTTAAATTATGCTTTGCAGCTTTAGAAATATAAAAGGTTTTGTTAAAAAATATTATATTAGTGTTATTATTTGTATAAAGATTTATTTATTGCAGATAAATTTCCTTTAAAAACGTCAGACTTGTTTGAGAACCAAGTTGAACCTTCAGAGTTCGAATGGAGCAGTGAAGGCAAAATAGAGAATGCTGAAACAAGATAAATTTAAATCTGAACATAGTGATTGATAAAGAGAAATTTGATGAAGTGGAGATATGCAGGAGAAGATTGTCATGTAATTAATAAATGTTCATTGACGTGAGGTTAAAATTTTACAAGAACTACCTTTGGAAGATGATGAACTGCATGGTACAGTAGAGGAAGAAAACAATTCCCTTGGAAAGGTATTAGTATGTATACAATTTATTGTCTTCAATTAATAAGTAGGTAATTGAATTAGTTATAAATTTCTTGGTAATTTACAGGTTTACTGTTTGGCAACGAAACTATTCCCTCGCCAAAAAGTTGAAAATTTGGCAATAAGGGTTACCTTGGATGGTCTATCTATTGAAAATATTTTCGACTGTCTGTTAGTTCCGGTTGTAAGTTATTCAATTGATTCCTACATTGCTAACTTAAGTAGAACAGAGTAGAAAACGAACAAATTGTGTCGTTTAATTGCAGATTATTAAAGAATATTACCTTTTATTAGCATATTATGAGCCAAAACGAGCAGATTTTTTCGTTTAATAGCAAACTATTAAACAAGATTGCCATTTTTTGAGCATATCATGACCCAGAACGAGCAATTTTTTCCTTTTTTGCAATTTATTATAATTTGGCGAAGTGGAGACACGCAGGAAAAGATTATCATGTAATTGTAGCGATGTGGCAGCTACCATGAAGTTGTGTGCAGAGAGAGTGGTTCTAATAAGAACCGTTGGATGTGGAAGCCTATTTCAGATTCCAATGAGGAGCGAGTCAAGGTTAGACTTAGACTAGACGACTAGACTTTATTGAAATAAACTACAGCTATTTATTTTCGGTCCATTGGACGTTTGTTAGGTCTATACCCATGTAAAATGAGACGTAGAATCTCGTGGAACCAGCAGATTCCCGAACGGGCAACGACGAAACGAGATAATTGCGGATTTAGCATAATATTGCGAAATACCATAAATCGTACCATAGCGTAGGCAATAAACAACATGTATTGTGTAAATTGTAAGAGACTTTGTATTATATAATTATCAAATACAATATTCCTTTTTGTTAATGGTGTTTTATTGTTTAATTTTTGGAATTTTAATTTAAATTCAAATATTGGATACTACTGGCGCCATCTACGGCTTGATGGCTTTACTAGAGCTGAATGCGCGAAGGGAAACTTCAAGACTAGTAGCGCTGTTTTGCGTGTTAATCTTAATTCGGCTATTAAACGTAGGATGGCGCCACTGGTAGCGGCCGAAGTTTACCATCTATATCATTCTATCATCATCTATGGACTCAAGAATATTCATAGACATAGACTACTCATACATAAACATAAATAATCTTACATATATAACTGTATATAACAAGATAACAAGTGTAGGGTTCGGATGTTTGTGGACATGTCAAAAAAATATTAAAAAATTTTAAATTGCAAAATAAAAATGGGAATTCAAAAGGAAGCACTTAAACAAACAAATAAACCTCATAGATATGGAAAACATCGTTCCAAGGGGGCTGGCTATGAATGCTATAAATGAAACGCATCAAGGTAAATACCTATATATAGTCACGTCATTCCTGTAACAATTTCCAATTCATTTCTTTACTTTTTGATGCACTTTTATTGTCTCGTCTCATGTTATTTGTTATTTTACCGCCTTGTTAATTCGTCCCTTCTGTGTGTTTGTTTAGTTTGACTCGTCGAAGAGATCCTATCTAAGTTATATATATACGTATAATGGAACAAGTCGTCTAAAATGGTATTCTTATTCGTCGACTACCTTTGCTGATCGTTTACTTCAGAAGCACGTTTAAAAGGTAATTAATATATTGAATGGATACCTATATGTAGAAATGAAACCTGTTATTAATCAATCTAATCAATTGCCACCGTATGTGTTTTAGGTCTAAGCTGGAGAAGACTGAGAAAACCGCTGGTTCGAACGATTTTGTTTATCCTTAATTTTACTTAATATTGAGCAAATACTCGACGTTATAAGCTCATTTTTATTCTAGATCCATGTAAAATGAGACGTAGAATCTCGTGGAACCAGCAGATTCCCGAACGGGCAACGACGAAACGAGATAATTGCGGATTTAGCATAATATTGCAAAATACCAGAAAAAAGTTAGCGAAATTAGTTTTTTATCAGTCGAGTTTTTAATATTAATTATTATAGACAAATACTTAATTGAAATTATGCATAAAATTGTTTTTAAAATTTAATTCCTGTACAAAATGTTATGTATTTGATATGTATTATAAACAAATGCTGAAAAAAAATAAATAATAAATTTATATTAAGTTGTATTTTTTCTTTTATTTATTTATATTTGTATTTAATTTTATTTATTACAATATAATATAAACTACGTTTGAAGTCCTATTATAAATAAGAAAAGGTACGTATCATGAAATAATTAACTGTTTTTATTTATTTTTTTAATTATATCATATTATAAATAAATATAATATTAATAAATAATATCAGAATTATTTATAATTAATTATTAATTATGGTGGATGCGCGTGGCGGCCCCCCAATAATGGTAAATAATGTATTTTTAAATTTTGGTGGAGGCGCGTGGAATTCTTGAAAATTTGTGCGACTTAAAATTTCGGATTTTGGTATTAGGAGAGCAGAAGTTTGAGGACTAATATGACCTAGTATATTTTGAAATTTGAAGTTGGCAATACAAGATTTAAGTTGGCAGCTATGGTACGTAAACAAAAAACAGCTGATTTTTGGGTTTGAGGTTATGTCTTTGTGTTTGTTATGACGTTTACTGTCATAATCAACTAATTTTACTTACAAAATGCAATTAGTCGTGATTATTAATGAAGCAGAAGCTTTTTAAAGATACTACTAACTACTAATGACTTGTTGTAGTGTTGTCAGAATTCATTGCTTGCCGAATGCGAAGCTTTTAGAATACAACAATACATGTTGTACGTGTACAACTAAAATTCGGAAAAATTCTTAAATTATGCTTTGCAGCTTTAGAAATATAAAAGGTTTTGTTAAAAAATATTATATTAGTGTTATTATTTGTATAAAGATTTATTTATTGCAGATAAATTTCCTTTAAAAACGTCAGACTTGTTTGAGAACCAAGTTGAACCTTCAGAGTTCGAATGGAGCAGTGAAGGCAAAATAGAGAATGCTGAAACAAGATAAATTTAAATCTGAACATAGTGATTGATAAAGAGAAATTTGATGAAGTGGAGATATGCAGGAGAAGATTGTCATGTAATTAATAAATGTTCATTGACGTGAGGTTAAAATTTTACAAGAACTACCTTTGGAAGATGATGAACTGCATGGTACAGTAGAGGAAGAAAACAATTCCCTTGGAAAGGTATTAGTATGTATACAATTTATTGTCTTCAATTAATAAGTAGGTAATTGAATTAGTTATAAATTTCTTGGTAATTTACAGGTTTACTGTTTGGCAACGAAACTATTCCCTCGCCAAAAAGTTGAAAATTTGGCAATAAGGGTTACCTTGGATGGTCTATCTATTGAAAATATTTTCGACTGTCTGTTAGTTCCGGTTGTAAGTTATTCAATTGATTCCTACATTGCTAACTTAAGTAGAACAGAGTAGAAAACGAACAAATTGTGTCGTTTAATTGCAGATTATTAAAGAATATTACCTTTTATTAGCATATTATGAGCCAAAACGAGCAGATTTTTTCGTTTAATAGCAAACTATTAAACAAGATTGCCATTTTTTGAGCATATCATGACCCTTTTTTGCAATTTATTATAATTTGGCGAAGTGGAGACACGCAGGAAAAGATTATCATGTAATTGTAGCGATGTGGCAGCTACCATGAAGTTGTGTGCAGAGAGAGTGGTTCTAATAAGAACCGTTGGATGTGGAAGCCTATTTCAGATTCCAATGAGGAGCGAGTCAAGGTTAGACTTAGACTAGACGACTAGACTTTATTGAAATAAACTACAGCTATTTATTTTCGGTCCATTGGACGTTTGTTAGGTCTATACCCATGTAAAATGAGACGTAGAATCTCGTGGAACCAGCAGATTCCCGAACGGGCAACGACGAAACGAGATAATTGCGGATTTAGCATAATATTGCGAAATACCATAAATCGTACCATAGCGTAGGCAATAAACAACATGTATTGTGTAAATTGTAAGAGACTTTGTATTATATAATTATCAAATACAATATTCCTTTTTGTTAATGGTGTTTTATTGTTTAATTTTTGGAATTTTAATTTAAATTCAAATATTGGATACTACTGGCGCCATCTACGGCTTGATGGCTTTACTAGAGCTGAATGCGCGAAGGGAAACTTCAAGACTAGTAGCGCTGTTTTGCGTGTTAATCTTAATTCGGCTATTAAACGTAGGATGGCGCCACTGGTAGCGGCCGAAGTTTACCATCTACATCATTCTATCATCATCTATGGACTCAAGAATATTCATAGACATAGACTACTCATACATAAACATAAATAATCTTACATATATAACTGTATATAACAAGATAACAAGTGTAGGGTTCGGATGTTTGTGGACATGTCAAAAAAATATTAAAAAATTTTAAATTGCAAAATAAAAATGGGAATTCAAAAGGAAGCACTTAAACAAACAAATAAACCTCATAGATATGGAAAACATCGTTCCAAGGGGGCTGGCTATGAATGCTATAAATGAAACGCATCAAGGTAAATACCTATATATAGTCACGTCATTCCTGTAACAATTTCCAATTCATTTCTTTACTTTTTGATGCACTTTTATTGTCTCGTCTCATGTTATTTGTTATTTTACCGCCTTGTTAATTCGTCCCTTCTGTGTGTTTGTTTAGTTTGACTCGTCGAAGAGATCCTATCTAAGTTATATATATACGTATAATGGAACAAGTCGTCTAAAATGGTATTCTTATTCGTCGACTACCTTTGCTGATCGTTTACTTCAGAAGCACGTTTAAAAGGTAATTAATATATTGAATGGATACCTATATGTAGAAATGAAACCTGTTATTAATCAATCTAATCAATTGCCACCGTATGTGTTTTAGGTCTAAGCTGGAGAAGACTGAGAAAACCGCTGGTTCGAACGATTTTGTTTATCCTTAATTTTACTTAATATTGAGCAAATACTCGACGTTATAAGCTCATTTTTATTCTAGATCCATGTAAAATGAGACGTAGAATCTCGTGGAACCAGCAGATTCCCGAACGGGCAACGACGAAACGAGATAATTGCGGATTTAGCATAATATTGCAAAATACCAGAAAAAAGTTAGCGAAATTAGTTTTTTATCAGTCGAGTTTTTAATATTAATTATTATAGACAAATACTTAATTGAAATTATGCATAAAATTGTTTTTAAAATTTAATTCCTGTACAAAATGTTATGTATTTGATATGTATTATAAACAAATGCTGAAAAAAAATAAATAATAAATTTATATTAAGTTGTATTTTTTCTTTTATTTATTTATATTTGTATTTAATTTTATTTATTACAATATAATATAAACTACGTTTGAAGTCCTATTATAAATAAGAAAAGGTACGTATCATGAAATAATTAACTGTTTTTATTTATTTTTTTAATTATATCATATTATAAATAAATATAATATTAATAAATAATATCAGAATTATTTATAATTAATTATTAATTATGGTGGATGCGCGTGGCGGCCCCCCAATAATGGTAAATAATGTATTTTTAAATTTTGGTGGAGGCGCGTGGAATTCTTGAAAATTTGTGCGACTTAAAATTTCGGATTTTGGTATTAGGAGAGCAGAAGTTTGAGGACTAATATGACCTAGTATATTTTGAAATTTGAAGTTGGCAATACAAGATTTAAGTTGGCAGCTATGGTACGTAAACAAAAAACAGCTGATTTTTGGGTTTGAGGTTATGTCTTTGTGTTTGTTATGACGTTTACTGTCATAATCAACTAATTTTACTTACAAAATGCAATTAGTCGTGATTATTAATGAAGCAGAAGCTTTTTAAAGATACTACTAACTACTAATGACTTGTTGTAGTGTTGTCAGAATTCATTGCTTGCCGAATGCGAAGCTTTTAGAATACAACAATACATGTTGTACGTGTACAACTAAAATTCGGAAAAATTCTTAAATTATGCTTTGCAGCTTTAGAAATATAAAAGGTTTTGTTAAAAAATATTATATTAGTGTTATTATTTGTATAAAGATTTATTTATTGCAGATAAATTTCCTTTAAAAACGTCAGACTTGTTTGAGAACCAAGTTGAACCTTCAGAGTTCGAATGGAGCAGTGAAGGCAAAATAGAGAATGCTGAAACAAGATAAATTTAAATCTGAACATAGTGATTGATAAAGAGAAATTTGATGAAGTGGAGATATGCAGGAGAAGATTGTCATGTAATTAATAAATGTTCATTGACGTGAGGTTAAAATTTTACAAGAACTACCTTTGGAAGATGATGAACTGCATGGTACAGTAGAGGAAGAAAACAATTCCCTTGGAAAGGTATTAGTATGTATACAATTTATTGTCTTCAATTAATAAGTAGGTAATTGAATTAGTTATAAATTTCTTGGTAATTTACAGGTTTACTGTTTGGCAACGAAACTATTCCCTCGCCAAAAAGTTGAAAATTTGGCAATAAGGGTTACCTTGGATGGTCTATCTATTGAAAATATTTTCGACTGTCTGTTAGTTCCGGTTGTAAGTTATTCAATTGATTCCTACATTGCTAACTTAAGTAGAACAGAGTAGAAAACGAACAAATTGTGTCGTTTAATTGCAGATTATTAAAGAATATTACCTTTTATTAGCATATTATGAGCCAAAACGAGCAGATTTTTTCGTTTAATAGCAAACTATTAAACAAGATTGCCATTTTTTGAGCATATCATGACCCAGAACGAGCAATTTTTTCCTTTTTTGCAATTTATTATAATTTGGCGAAGTGGAGACACGCAGGAAAAGATTATCATGTAATTGTAGCGATGTGGCAGCTACCATGAAGTTGTGTGCAGAGAGAGTGGTTCTAATAAGAACCGTTGGATGTGGAAGCCTATTTCAGATTCCAATGAGGAGCGAGTCAAGGTTAGACTTAGACTAGACGACTAGACTTTATTGAAATAAACTACAGCTATTTATTTTCGGTCCATTGGACGTTTGTTAGGTCTATACCCATGTAAAATGAGACGTAGAATCTCGTGGAACCAGCAGATTCCCGAACGGGCAACGACGAAACGAGATAATTGCGGATTTAGCATAATATTGCGAAATACCATAAATCGTACCATAGCGTAGGCAATAAACAACATGTATTGTGTAAATTGTAAGAGACTTTGTATTATATAATTATCAAATACAATATTCCTTTTTGTTAATGGTGTTTTATTGTTTAATTTTTGGAATTTTAATTTAAATTCAAATATTGGATACTACTGGCGCCATCTACGGCTTGATGGCTTTACTAGAGCTGAATGCGCGAAGGGAAACTTCAAGACTAGTAGCGCTGTTTTGCGTGTTAATCTTAATTCGGCTATTAAACGTAGGATGGCGCCACTGGTAGCGGCCGAAGTTTACCATCTATATCATTCTATCATCATCTATGGACTCAAGAATATTCATAGACATAGACTACTCATACATAAACATAAATAATCTTACATATATAACTGTATATAACAAGATAACAAGTGTAGGGTTCGGATGTTTGTGGACATGTCAAAAAAATATTAAAAAATTTTAAATTGCAAAATAAAAATGGGAATTCAAAAGGAAGCACTTAAACAAACAAATAAACCTCATAGATATGGAAAACATCGTTCCAAGGGGGCTGGCTATGAATGCTATAAATGAAACGCATCAAGGTAAATACCTATATATAGTCACGTCATTCCTGTAACAATTTCCAATTCATTTCTTTACTTTTTGATGCACTTTTATTGTCTCGTCTCATGTTATTTGTTATTTTACCGCCTTGTTAATTCGTCCCTTCTGTGTGTTTGTTTAGTTTGACTCGTCGAAGAGATCCTATCTAAGTTATATATATACGTATAATGGAACAAGTCGTCTAAAATGGTATTCTTATTCGTCGACTACCTTTGCTGATCGTTTACTTCAGAAGCACGTTTAAAAGGTAATTAATATATTGAATGGATACCTATATGTAGAAATGAAACCTGTTATTAATCAATCTAATCAATTGCCACCGTATGTGTTTTAGGTCTAAGCTGGAGAAGACTGAGAAAACCGCTGGTTCGAACGATTTTGTTTATCCTTAATTTTACTTAATATTGAGCAAATACTCGACGTTATAAGCTCATTTTTATTCTAGATCCATGTAAAATGAGACGTAGAATCTCGTGGAACCAGCAGATTCCCGAACGGGCAACGACGAAACGAGATAATTGCGGATTTAGCATAATATTGCAAAATACCAGAAAAAAGTTAGCGAAATTAGTTTTTTATCAGTCGAGTTTTTAATATTAATTATTATAGACAAATACTTAATTGAAATTATGCATAAAATTGTTTTTAAAATTTAATTCCTGTACAAAATGTTATGTATTTGATATGTATTATAAACAAATGCTGAAAAAAAATAAATAATAAATTTATATTAAGTTGTATTTTTTCTTTTATTTATTTATATTTGTATTTAATTTTATTTATTACAATATAATATAAACTACGTTTGAAGTCCTATTATAAATAAGAAAAGGTACGTATCATGAAATAATTAACTGTTTTTATTTATTTTTTTAATTATATCATATTATAAATAAATATAATATTAATAAATAATATCAGAATTATTTATAATTAATTATTAATTATGGTGGATGCGCGTGGCGGCCCCCCAATAATGGTAAATAATGTATTTTTAAATTTTGGTGGAGGCGCGTGGAATTCTTGAAAATTTGTGCGACTTAAAATTTCGGATTTTGGTATTAGGAGAGCAGAAGTTTGAGGACTAATATGACCTAGTATATTTTGAAATTTGAAGTTGGCAATACAAGATTTAAGTTGGCAGCTATGGTACGTAAACAAAAAACAGCTGATTTTTGGGTTTGAGGTTATGTCTTTGTGTTTGTTATGACGTTTACTGTCATAATCAACTAATTTTACTTACAAAATGCAATTAGTCGTGATTATTAATGAAGCAGAAGCTTTTTAAAGATACTACTAACTACTAATGACTTGTTGTAGTGTTGTCAGAATTCATTGCTTGCCGAATGCGAAGCTTTTAGAATACAACAATACATGTTGTACGTGTACAACTAAAATTCGGAAAAATTCTTAAATTATGCTTTGCAGCTTTAGAAATATAAAAGGTTTTGTTAAAAAATATTATATTAGTGTTATTATTTGTATAAAGATTTATTTATTGCAGATAAATTTCCTTTAAAAACGTCAGACTTGTTTGAGAACCAAGTTGAACCTTCAGAGTTCGAATGGAGCAGTGAAGGCAAAATAGAGAATGCTGAAACAAGATAAATTTAAATCTGAACATAGTGATTGATAAAGAGAAATTTGATGAAGTGGAGATATGCAGGAGAAGATTGTCATGTAATTAATAAATGTTCATTGACGTGAGGTTAAAATTTTACAAGAACTACCTTTGGAAGATGATGAACTGCATGGTACAGTAGAGGAAGAAAACAATTCCCTTGGAAAGGTATTAGTATGTATACAATTTATTGTCTTCAATTAATAAGTAGGTAATTGAATTAGTTATAAATTTCTTGGTAATTTACAGGTTTACTGTTTGGCAACGAAACTATTCCCTCGCCAAAAAGTTGAAAATTTGGCAATAAGGGTTACCTTGGATGGTCTATCTATTGAAAATATTTTCGACTGTCTGTTAGTTCCGGTTGTAAGTTATTCAATTGATTCCTACATTGCTAACTTAAGTAGAACAGAGTAGAAAACGAACAAATTGTGTCGTTTAATTGCAGATTATTAAAGAATATTACCTTTTATTAGCATATTATGAGCCAAAACGAGCAGATTTTTTCGTTTAATAGCAAACTATTAAACAAGATTGCCATTTTTTGAGCATATCATGACCCAGAACGAGCAATTTTTTCCTTTTTTGCAATTTATTATAATTTGGCGAAGTGGAGACACGCAGGAAAAGATTATCATGTAATTGTAGCGATGTGGCAGCTACCATGAAGTTGTGTGCAGAGAGAGTGGTTCTAATAAGAACCGTTGGATGTGGAAGCCTATTTCAGATTCCAATGAGGAGCGAGTCAAGGTTAGACTTAGACTAGACGACTAGACTTTATTGAAATAAACTACAGCTATTTATTTTCGGTCCATTGGACGTTTGTTAGGTCTATACCCATGTAAAATGAGACGTAGAATCTCGTGGAACCAGCAGATTCCCGAACGGGCAACGACGAAACGAGATAATTGCGGATTTAGCATAATATTGCGAAATACCATAAATCGTACCATAGCGTAGCTTCAATTTCGGTCCATTGGACGTTTTTAGGTCTATACCCATGTAAAATGAGACGTAGAATCTCGTGGAACCAGCAGATTCCCGAACGGGCAACGACGAAACGAGATAATTGCGGATTTAGCATAATATTGCGAAATACCATAAATCGTACCATTGCATACCTTCAATTTCGGTCCATTGGACGGTTTTAGGTCTAGATCCATGTAAAATGAGACGTAGAATCTCGTGGAACCAGCAGATTCCCGAACGGACAACGACGAAACGAGATAATTGCGGATTTAGCATAATATTGCAAAATACCATGAATCGTACCATAGCGTAGGCAATAAACAACATGTATTGTGTAAATTGTAAGAGACTTTGTATTATATAATTATCAAGTACATTATTCCTTTTTGTTAATGCTGTTTTATTGTTTAATTTTTGAAATTTTAATTTAAATGCATATATTAGATACTACTGGCGCCATCTACGGCTTGATGGCTTTACTAGAGCTGAATACGCGAAGGGAAACTTCAAGACTAGTAGCGCTGTTTTGCGTGTTAATCTTAATTCGGCTATTAAACGTAGGATGGCGCCACTGGTAGCGGCCGAAGCTTACCATCTATATCATTCTATCATCATCTATGGACTCAAGAATATTCATAGACATAGACTTCTCATACATAAACATAAATAACCATACATATACATAAACAATTAAATGTAGGGTTCGAAACACATACGGTGGCAATTGATTAGTTTGATTAATAACAGGTTTCATTTCTACATATAGGTATCTATCCAATATATTAATTACCTGTTAAACGTGCTTCTGAAGAAAACGATCGGCAAAGGAAGTCGACGAATAAGAATACCATTTTAGACGACTTGTTCCATTATATGTATATATAACTTCGATAGAATCTCTTCGATGAGTCAAACTAAACAAAAACACACAGAAAGGACGAATTAACAAGGCGGTAAAATAACAAATGACATGAGACGAGACGATAAAAGTGCATCAAAAAGTAATGAAATGAATTGGAAATTGTTACAGCAATGACTTACCTTGATGCGCTTCATTTATAGCATTCATAGCCAGCCCCCTCCTTCGAACGATGTCTTCCATGTCTATGAGGTTTATTTGTTTATTTAGCGCTTCCTTTTGAATTCCCATTTTTATTTTACAATTTAAAATTTTTTAATATTTTTTTTAACATGTCAACAAACATCCGAACCCTACATTTAATTGTTTATGTATACGTATGGTTATTTATGATTATGTATTAGAAGTCTATGTCTATGAAAATTCTTGAGACCATAGATTATTATAGAATGATATAGATGGTAAACTTCGGCCGCTACCGGTGGCGCCATCCGACGTCTAATAGCCGAATTAATCGTAATTCGGCTATTTCACGCAAGACGGCGCCACTAGTCTTGAAGTTTAGCTTCGCGGTTTCAGCTCTAGTTAAGCCATCAAGCCGTAGATGGCGCCAGTAGTTTCCAATTTTTGAATTTAAGTTAAAATTCCAAAAATTAAGCAATAAAACACCATTAACAATAAGGAATAATGTATTTAATAATTATATAATACAAAGTCTCTTACAATTTACACAATACATGTTGTTTATTGCCTACTATTGGGTAACATAAGCTATGCATACAGTGCGAACTGGATTTCCGAACGCGACTGCTGCTGAAATAAAAGAGCCACAGACACGATCTTGGCCTCGTTCGATTGCCCAAAGTCTGGGAAAGTTTTTAGAAAAAGCGCACCTCGATCGAGCAACGCCTTGTGCCCAGAGCGTCAACGACAATGGCGCTTTGAAAAACGCAAAAACAACAAGAGGGAAAATCTCTCAATTTTGGACGGGCCCTTATCAAGAACGGAGGGTCCGATTCGAGCGCCGTATTAACTAAAAACTGCCCTGGACTTTTGTGCGTCGTACGAGACCAAAATCGATCGGCTACGATGATATTTAGCAGAGCTACGGGCTGCGGAACGGAGCCCTGCTCGCAAACTCGCCCGTTCAAAAGGTAGACGTTTGATCGCACATATCTCGAAAACGGTTGATCCGATCGGAAAAATTCTTGAACAGGTCGACGCGCCGAGTAATTGCGCGTCGTCCTATGTGTCGCTCGTCGCGATCGAAAAAGAAAAAAAAATCGATTTTTTTCGAAATTTTTTTTTCAAGAAAAGGGTCCTATCTGGTGTAGAAAAACGCGCTCTTTCCCACGGCGCCAACCGCACTTCGATACGACCGTTCGTTCTCGACTTATTCCCGTTTAAGTGATCAAGGTCGAAAAACTCGCAAAATTGTGCGAACTGGATTTCCGAACGCGACAGCTGCTCAAATAAAAGAGCCACAGAGACGATCTTCGCCTCGTTCGATTGCCCAAAGTCTCGGAAAGTTTTTAGAAAAAGCGCACCTCGATCGAGCAACGCCTTGTGCCCAGAGCGTCAACGACAATGGCGCTTTGAAAAACGCAAAAACAACAAGAGGGAAAATCTCTCAATTTTGGACGGGCCCTTATCAAGAACGGAGGGTCCGATTCGAGCGCCGTATTAACTAAAAACTGCCCTGGACTTTTGTGCGTCGTACGAGTCCAAAATCGATCGGCTACGATGATATTTGGCGGAGCTACGGGCTGCGGAACGGAGCCCTGCTCGCAAACTCGCCCGTTCAAAAGGTAGACGTTTGATCGCACATATCTCGAAAACGGTTGATCCGATCGGAAAAATTCTTGAACAGGTCGACGCGCCGAGTAATTGCGCGTCGTCCTATGTGTCGCTCGTCGCGATCGAAAAAGAAAAAAAAATCAATTTTTTTCGAAATTTTTTTTTCAAGAAAAGGGTCGTATCTGGTGTAGAAAAACGCGCTCTTTCCAACGGCGCCAACCGCACTTCGATACGACCGTTCGTTCTCGACTTATTCCCGTTTAAGTGATCAATGTCGAAAAACTCGCAAAATTGTGCGAACTGGATTTCCGAACGCGACTGCTGCTCAAATAAAAGAGCCACAGACACGATCTTGGCTTCGTTCGATTGCCCAAAGTCTCGGAAAGTTTTTAGAAAAAGCGCACCTCGATCGAGCAACGCCTTGTGCCCAGAGCGTCAACGACAATGGCGCTTTGAAAAACGCAAAAACAACAAGAGGGAAAATCTCTCAATTTTGGACGGGCCCTTATCAAGAACGGAGGGTCCGACTCGAGCGCCGTATTAACTAAAAACTGCCCTGGACTTTTGTGCGTCGTACGAGTCCAAAATCGATCGGCTACGATGATATTTGGCGGAGCTACGGGCTGCGGAACGGAGCCCTGCTCGCAAACTCGCCCGTTCAAAAGGTAGACGTTTGATCGCACATATCTCGAAAACGGTTGATCCGATCGGAAAAATTCTTGAACAGGTCGACGCGCCGAGTAATTGCGCGTCGTCCTATGTGTCGCTCGTCGCGATCGAAAAAGAAAAAAAAAATCGATTTTTTTCGAAATTTTTTTTTCAAGAAAAGGGTCCTATCTGGTGTAGAAAAACGCGCTCTTTCCAACGGCGCCAACCGCACTTCGATACGACCGTTCGTTTTCGACTTATTCCCGTTTAAGTGATCAAGAATTGTGTCGTTCTCCCGCCGGTCCGTGTAAGTTGATACCGTCGCTTACGCTGACGGTAAGTGGACGTTTAATCGCACATATCTCGAAAACGGTTGATCCGATCGGAAAAATTCTTGAACAGGTCGACGCGCCGAGTAATTGCGCGTCGTCCTATGTGTCGCTCGTCGCGATCGAAAAAGAAAAAAAAATCAATTTTTTTCGAAATTTTTTTTTCAAGAAAAGGGTCGTATCTGGTGTAGAAAAACGCGCTCTTTCCAACGGCGCCAACCGCACTTCGATACGACCGTTCGTTCTCGACTTATTCCCGTTTAAGTGATCAATGTCGAAAAACTCGCAAAATTGTGCGAACTGGATTTCCGAACGCGACTGCTGCTCAAATAAAAGAGCCACAGACACGATCTTGGCTTCGTTCGATTGCCCAAAGTCTCGGAAAGTTTTTAGAAAAAGCGCACCTCGATCGAGCAACGCCTTGTGCCCAGAGCGTCAACGACAATGGCGCTTTGAAAAACGCAAAAACAACAAGAGGGAAAATCTCTCAACTTTGGACGGGCCCTTATCAAGAACGGAGGGTCCGATTCGAGCGCCGTATTAACTAAAAACTGCCCTGGACTTTTGTGCGTCGTACGAGTCCAAAATCGATCGGCTACGATGATATTTGGCGGAGCTACGGGCTGCGGAACGGAGCCCTGCTCGCAAACTCGCCCGTTCAAAAGGTAGACGTTTGATCGCACATATCTCGAAAACGGTTGATCCGATCGGAAAAATTCTTGAACAGGTCGACGCGCCGAGTAATTGCGCGTCGTCCTATGTGTCGCTCGTCGCGATCGAAAAAGAAAAAAAAATCAATTTTTTTCGAAATTTTTTTTTTAAGAAAAGGGTCGTATCTGGTGTAGAAAAACGCGCTCTTTCCAACGGCGCCAACCGCACTTCGATACGACCGTTCGTTCTCGACTTATTCCCGTTTAAGTGATCAATGTCGAAAAACTCGCAAAATTGTGCGAACTGGATTTCCGAACGCGACTGCTGCTCAAATAAAAGAGCCACAGACACGATCTTGGCTTCGTTCGATTGCCCAAAGTCTCGGAAAGTTTTTAGAAAAAGCGCACCTCGATCGAGCAACGCCTTGTGCCCAGAGCGTCAACGACAATGGCGCTTTGAAAAACGCAAAAACAACAAGAGGGAAAATCTCTCAACTTTGGACGGGCCCTTATCAAGAACGGAGGGTCCGATTCGAGCGCCGTATTAACTAAAAACTGCCCTGGACTTTTGTGCGTCGTACGAGTCCAAAATCGATCGGCTACGATGATATTTGGCGGAGCTACGGGCTGCGGAACGGAGCCCTGCTCGCAAACTCGCCCGTTCAAAAGGTAGACGTTTGATCGCACATATCTCGAAAACGGTTGATCCGATCGGAAAAATTCTTGAACAGGTCGACGCGCCGAGTAATTGCGCGTCGTCCTATGTGTCGCTCGTCGCGATCGAAAAAGAAAAAAAAATCAATTTTTTTCGAAATTTTTTTTCAAGAAAAGGGTCGTATCTGGTGTAGAAAAACGCGCTCTTTCCAACGGCGCCAACCGCACTTCGATACGACCGTTCGTTCTCGACTTATTCCCGTTTAAGTGATCAAGGTCGAAAAACTCGCAAAATTGTGCGAACTGGATTTCCGAACGCGACTGCTGCTCAAATAAAAGAGCCACAGAGACGATCTTCGCCTCGTTCGATTGCCCAAAGTCTCGGAAAGTTTTTAGAAAAAGCGCACCTCGATCGAGCAACGCCTTGTGCCCAGAGCGTCAACGACAATGGCGCTTTGAAAAACGCAAAAACAACAAGAGGGAAAATCTCTCAATTTTGGACGGGCCCTTATCAAGAACGGAGGGTCCGACTCGAGCGCCGTATTAACTAAAAACTGCCCTGGACTTTTGTGCGTCGTACGAGTCCAAAATCGATCGGCTACGATGATATTTGGCGGAGCTACGGGCTGCGGAACGGAGCCCTGCTCGCAAACTCGCCCGTTCAAAAGGTAGACGTTTGATCGCACATATCTCGAAAACGGTTGATCCGATCGGAAAAATTCTTGAACAGGTCGACGCGCCGAGTAATTGCGCGTCGTCCTATGTGTCGCTCGTCGCGATCGAAAAAGAAAAAAAAAATCGATTTTTTTCGAAATTTTTTTTTCAAGAAAAGGGTCCTATCTGGTGTAGAAAAACGCGCTCTTTCCAACGGCGCCAACCGCACTTCGATACGACCGTTCGTTTTCGACTTATTCCCGTTTAAGTGATCAAGAATTGTGTCGTTCTCCCGCCGGTCCGTGTAAGTTGATACCGTCGCTTACGCTGACGGTAAGTGGACGTTTAATCGCACATATCTCGAAAACGGTTGATCCGATCGGAAAAATTCTTGAACAGGTCGACGCGCCGAGTAATTGCGCGTCGTCCTATGTGTCGCTCGTCGCGATCGAAAAAGAAAAAAAAATCAATTTTTTTCGAAATTTTTTTTTCAAGAAAAGGGTCGTATCTGGTGTAGAAAAACGCGCTCTTTCCAACGGCGCCAACCGCACTTCGATACGACCGTTCGTTCTCGACTTATTCCCGTTTAAGTGATCAATGTCGAAAAACTCGCAAAATTGTGCGAACTGGATTTCCGAACGCGACTGCTGCTCAAATAAAAGAGCCACAGACACGATCTTGGCTTCGTTCGATTGCCCAAAGTCTCGGAAAGTTTTTAGAAAAAGCGCACCTCGATCGAGCAACGCCTTGTGCCCAGAGCGTCAACGACAATGGCGCTTTGAAAAACGCAAAAACAACAAGAGGGAAAATCTCTCAACTTTGGACGGGCCCTTATCAAGAACGGAGGGTCCGATTCGAGCGCCGTATTAACTAAAAACTGCCCTGGACTTTTGTGCGTCGTACGAGTCCAAAATCGATCGGCTACGATGATATTTGGCGGAGCTACGGGCTGCGGAACGGAGCCCTGCTCGCAAACTCGCCCGTTCAAAAGGTAGACGTTTGATCGCACATATCTCGAAAACGGTTGATCCGATCGGAAAAATTCTTGAACAGGTCGACGCGCCGAGTAATTGCGCGTCGTCCTATGTGTCGCTCGTCGCGATCGAAAAAGAAAAAAAAATCAATTTTTTTCGAAATTTTTTTTTTAAGAAAAGGGTCGTATCTGGTGTAGAAAAACGCGCTCTTTCCAACGGCGCCAACCGCACTTCGATACGACCGTTCGTTCTCGACTTATTCCCGTTTAAGTGATCAATGTCGAAAAACTCGCAAAATTGTGCGAACTGGATTTCCGAACGCGACTGCTGCTCAAATAAAAGAGCCACAGACACGATCTTGGCTTCGTTCGATTGCCCAAAGTCTCGGAAAGTTTTTAGAAAAAGCGCACCTCGATCGAGCAACGCCTTGTGCCCAGAGCGTCAACGACAATGGCGCTTTGAAAAACGCAAAAACAACAAGAGGGAAAATCTCTCAACTTTGGACGGGCCCTTATCAAGAACGGAGGGTCCGATTCGAGCGCCGTATTAACTAAAAACTGCCCTGGACTTTTGTGCGTCGTACGAGTCCAAAATCGATCGGCTACGATGATATTTGGCGGAGCTACGGGCTGCGGAACGGAGCCCTGCTCGCAAACTCGCCCGTTCAAAAGGTAGACGTTTGATCGCACATATCTCGAAAACGGTTGATCCGATCGGAAAAATTCTTGAACAGGTCGACGCGCCGAGTAATTGCGCGTCGTCCTATGTGTCGCTCGTCGCGATCGAAAAAGAAAAAAAAATCAATTTTTTTCGAAATTTTTTTTCAAGAAAAGGGTCGTATCTGGTGTAGAAAAACGCGCTCTTTCCAACGGCGCCAACCGCACTTCGATACGACCGTTCGTTCTCGACTTATTCCCGTTTAAGTGATCAATGTCGAAAAACTCGCAAAATTGTGCGAACTGGATTTCCGAACGCGACTGCTGCTCAAATAAAAGAGCCACAGACACGATCTTGGCTTCGTTCGATTGCCCAAAGTCTCGGAAAGTTTTTAGAAAAAGCGCACCTCGATCGAGCAACGCCTTGTGCCCAGAGCGTCAACGACAATGGCGCTTTGAAAAACGCAAAAACAACAAGAGGGAAAATCTCTCAACTTTGGACGGGCCCTTATCAAGAACGGAGGGTCCGATTCGAGCGCCGTATTAACTAAAAACTGCCCTGGACTTTTGTGCGTCGTACGAGTCCAAAATCGATCGGCTACGATGATATTTGGCGGAGCTACGGGCTGCGGAACGGAGCCCTGCTCGCAAACTCGCCCGTTCAAAAGGTAGACGTTTGATCGCACATATCTCGAAAACGGTTGATCCGATCAGAAAAATTCTTGAACAGGTCGACGCGCCGAGTAATTGCGCGTCGTCCTATGTGTCGCTCGTCGCGATCGAAAAAGAAAAAAAAATCGATTTTTTTCGAAATTTTTTTTTCAAGAAAAGGGTCCTATCTGGTGTAGAAAAACGCGCTCTTTCCCACGGCGCCAACCGCACTTCGATACGACCGTTCGTTCTCGACTTATTCCCGTTTAAGTGATCAAGGTCGAAAAACTCGCAAAATTGTGCGAACTGGATTTCCGAACGCGACTGCTGCTCAAATAAAAGAGCCACAGAGACGATCTTCGCCTCGTTCGATTGCCCAAAGTCTCGGAAAGTTTTTAGAAAAAGCGCACCTCGATCGAGCAACGCCTTGTGCCCAGAGCGTCAACGACAATGGCGCTTTGAAAAACGCAAAAACAACAAGAGGGAAAATCTCTCAACTTTGGACGGGCCCTTATCAAGAACGGAGGGTCCGATTCGAGCGCCGTATTAACTAAAAACTGCCCTGGACTTTTGTGCGTCGTACGAGTCCAAAATCGATCGGCTACGATGATATTTGGCGGAGCTACGGGCTGCGGAACGGAGCCCTGCTCGCAAACTCGCCCGTTCAAAAGGTAGACGTTTGATCGCACATATCTCGAAAACGGTTGATCCGATCGGAAAAATTCTTGAACAGGTCGACGCGCCGAGTAATTGCGCGTCGTCCTATGTGTCGCTCGTCGCGATCGAAAAAGAAAAAAAAATCGATTTTTTTCGAAATTTTTTTTTCAAGAAAAGGGTCCTATCTGGTGTAGAAAAACGCGCTCTTTCCAACGGCGCCAACCGCACTTCGATAGGACCGTTCGTTCTCGACTTATTCCCGTTTAAGTGATCAAGGTCGAAAAACTCGCAAAATTGTGCGAACTGGATTTCCGAACGCGACTGCTGCTCAAATAAAAGAGCCACAGAGACGATCTTGGCCTCGTTCGATTGCCCAAAGTCTCGGAAAGTTTTTAGAAAAAGCGCACCTCGATCGAGCAACGCCTTGTGCCCAGAGCGTCAACGACAATGGCGCTTTGAAAAACGCAAAAACAACAAGAGGGAAAATCTCTCAACTTTGGACGGGCCCTTATCAAGAACGGAGGGTCCGATTCGAGCGCCGTATTAACTAGAAACTGCCCTGGACTTTTGTGCGTCGTACGAGTCCAAAATCGATCGGCTACGATGATATTTGGCGGAGCTACGGGCTGCGGAACGGAGCCCTGCTCGCAAACTCGCCCGTTCAAAAGGTAGACGTTTGATCGCACATATCTCGAAAACGGTTGATCCGATCGGAAAAATTCTTGAACAGGTCGACGCGCCGAGTAATTGCGCGTCGTCCTATGTGTCGCTCGTCGCGATCGAAAAAGAAAAAAAAATCAATTTTTTTCGAAATTTTTTTTTCAAGAAAAGGGTCGTATCTGGTGTAGAAAAACGCGCTCTTTCCAACGGCGCCAACCGCACTTCGATACGACCGTTCGTTCTCGACTTATTCCCGTTTAATTGATCAATGTCGAAAAACTCGCAAAATTGTGCGAACTGGATTTCCGAACGCGACTGCTGCTCAAATAAAAGAGCCACAGACACGATCTTGGCTTCGTTCGATTGCCCAAAGTCTCGGAAAGTTTTTAGAAAAAGCGCACCTCGATCGAGCAACGCCTTGTGCCCAGAGCGTCAACGACAATGGCGCTTTGAAAAACGCAAAAACAACAAGAGGGAAAATCTCTCAACTTTGGACGGGCCCTTATCAAGAACGGAGGGTCCGATTCGAGCGCCGTATTAACTAGAAACTGCCCTGGACTTTTGTGCGTCGTACGAGTCCAAAATCGATCGGCTACGATGATATTTGGCGGAGCTACGGGCTGCGGAACGGAGCCCTGCTCGCAAACTCGCCCGTTCAAAAGGTAGACGTTTGATCGCACATATCTCGAAAACGGTTGATCCGATCGGAAAAATTCTTGAACAGGTCGACGCGCCGAGTAATTGCGCGTCGTCCTATGTGTCGCTCGTCGCGATCGAAAAAGAAAAAAAAATCAATTTTTTTCGAAATTTTTTTTTCAAGAAAAGGGTCGTATCTGGTGTAGAAAAACGCGCTCTTTCCAACGGCGCCAACCGCACTTCGATACGACCGTTCGTTCTCGACTTATTCCCGTTTAATTGATCAATGTCGAAAAACTCGCAAAATTGTGCGAACTGGATTTCCGAACGCGACTGCTGCTCAAATAAAAGAGCCACAGACACGATCTTGGCTTCGTTCGATTGCCCAAAGTCTCGGAAAGTTTTTAGAAAAAGCGCACCTCGATCGAGCAACGCCTTGTGCCCAGAGCGTCAACGACAATGGCGCTTTGAAAAACGCAAAAACAACAAGAGGGAAAATCTCTCAACTTTGGACGGGCCCTTATCAAGAACGGAGGGTCCGATTCGAGCGCCGTATTAACTAAAAACTGCCCTGGACTTTTGTGCGTCGTACGAGTCCAAAATCGATCGGCTACGATGATATTTGGCGGAGCTACGGGCTGCGGAACGGAGCCCTGCTCGCAAACTCGCCCGTTCAAAAGGTAGACGTTTGATCGCACATATCTCGAAAACGGTTGATCCGATCGGAAAAATTCTTGAACAGGTCGACGCGCCGAGTAATTGCGCGTCGTCCTATGTGTCGCTCGTCGCGATCGAAAAAGAAAAGAAAATCGATTTTTTTCGAAATTTTTTTTTCAAGAAAAGGGTCCTATCTGGTGTAGAAAAACGTGCTCTTTCCAACGGCGCCAACCGCACTTCGATACGACCGTTCGTTTTCGACTTATTCCCGTTTAAGTGATCAAGAATTGTGTCGTTCTCCCGCCGGTCCGTGTAAGTTGATACCGTCGCTTACGCTGACGGTAAGTGGACGTTTAATCGCACATATCTCGAAAACGGTTGATCCGATCGGAAAAATTCTTTAACAGGTCGACGCGCCGAGTAATTGCGCGTCGTCCTATGTGTCGCTCGTCGCGATCGAAAAAGAAAAAAAAATCGATTTTTTTCGAAATTTTTTTTTCAAGAAAAGGGTCCTATCTGGTGTAGAAAAACGCGCTCTTTCCCACGGCGCCAACCGCACTTCGATACGACCGTTCGTTCTCGACTTATTCCCGTTTAAGTGATCAAGGTCGAAAAACTCGCAAAATTGTGCGAACTGGATTTCCGAACGCGACTGCTGCTCAAATAAAAGAGCCACAGAGACGATCTTCGCCTCGTTCGATTGCCCAAAGTCTCGGAAAGTTTTTAGAAAAAGCGCACCTCGATCGAGCAACGCCTTGTGCCCAGAGCGTCAACGACAATGGCGCTTTGAAAAACGCAAAAACAACAAGAGGGAAAATCTCTCAACTTTGGACGGGCCCTTATCAAGAACGGAGGGTCCGATTCGAGCGCCGTATTAACTAAAAACTGCCCTGGACTTTTGTGCGTCGTACGAGTCCAAAATCGATCGGCTACGATGATATTTGGCGGAGCTACGGGCTGCGGAACGGAGCCCTGCTCGCAAACTCGCCCGTTCAAAAGGTAGACGTTTGATCGCACATATCTCGAAAACGGTTGATCCGATCGGAAAAATTCTTGAACAGGTCGACGCGCCGAGTAATTGCGCGTCGTCCTATGTGTCGCTCGTCGCGATCGAAAAAGAAAAAAAAATCGATTTTTTTCGAAATTTTTTTTTCAAGAAAAGGGTCCTATCTGGTGTAGAAAAACGCGCTCTTTCCCACGGCGCCAACCGCACTTCGATACGACCGTTCGTTCTCGACTTATTCCCGTTTAAGTGATCAAGGTCGAAAAACTTGCAAAATTGTGCGAACTGGATTTCCGAACGCGACAGCTGCTCAAATAAAAGAGCCACAGAGACGATCTTCGCCTCGTTCGATTTCCCAAAGTCTCGGAAAGTTTTTAGAAAAAGCGCACCTCGATCGAGCAACGCCTTGTGCCCAGAGCGTCAACGACAATGGCGCTTTGAAAAACGCAAAAACAACAAGAGGGAAAATCTCTCAATTTTGGACGGGCCCTTATCAAGAACGGAGGGTCCGATTCGAGCGCCGTATTAACTAAAAACTGCCCTGGACTTTTGTGCGTCGTACGAGTCCAAAATCGATCGGCTACGATGATATTTGGCGGAGCTACGGGCTGCGGAACGGAGCCCTGCTCGCAAACTCGCCCGTTCAAAAGGTAGACGTTTGATCGCACATATCTCGAAAACGGTTGATCCGATCGGAAAAATTCTTGAACAGGTCGACGCGCCGAGTAATTGCGCATCGTCCTATGTGTCGCTCGTCGCGATCGAAAAAGAAAAAAAAATCGATTTTTTTCGAAATTTTTTTTTCAAGAAAAGGGTCCTATCTGGTGTAGAAAAACGCGCTCTTTCCCACGGCGCCAACCGCACTTCGATACGACCGTTTGTTCTCGACTTATTCCCGTTTAAGTGATCAAGGTCGAAAAACTCGCAAAATTGTGCGAACTGGATTTCCGAACGCGACAGCTGCTCAAATAAAAGAGCCACAGAGACGATCTTCGCCTCGTTCGATTGCCCAAAGTCTCGGAAAGTTTTTAGAAAAAGCGCACCTCGATCGAGCAACGCCTTGTGCCCAGAGCGTCAACGACAATGGCGCTTTGAAAAACGCAAAAACAACAAGAGGGAAAATCTCTCAATTTTGGACGGGCCCTTATCAAGAACGGAGGGTCCGACTCGAGCGCCGTATTAACTAAAAACTGCCCTGGACTTTTGTGCGTCGTACGAGTCCAAAATCGATCGGCTACGATGATATTTGGCGGAGCTACGGGCTGCGGAACGGAGCCCTGCTCGCAAACTCGCCCGTTCAAAAGGTAGACGTTTGATCGCACATATCTCGAAAACGGTTGATCCGATCGGAAAAATTCTTGAACAGGTCGACGCGCCGAGTAATTGCGCGTCGTCCTATGTGTCGCTCGTCGCGATCGAAAAAGAAAAAAAAAAATCGATTTTTTTCGAAAATTTTTTTTCAAGAAAAGGGTCCTATCTGGTGTAGAAAAACGCGCTCTTTCCAACGGCGCCAACCGCACTTCGATACGACCGTTCGTTTTCGACTTATTCCCGTTTAAGTGATCAAGAATTGTGTCGTTCTCCCGCCGGTCCGTGTAAGTTGATACCGTCGCTTACGCTGACGGTAAGTGGACGTTTAATCGCACATATCTCGAAAACGGTTGATCCGATCGGAAAAATTCTTGAACAGGTCGACTCGCCGAGTAATTGCGCGTCGTCCTATGTGTCGCTCGTCGCGATCGAAAAAGAAAAAAAAATCAATTTTTTTCGAAATTTTTTTTTCAAGAAAAGGGTCGTATCTGGTGTAGAAAAACGCGCTCTTTCCAACGGCGCCAACCGCACATCGATACGACCGTTCGTTCTCGACTTATTCCCGTTTAAGTGATCAATGTCGAAACACTCGCAAAATTGTGCGAACTGGATTTCCGAACGCGACTGCTGCTCAAATAAAAGAGCCACAGACACGATCTTGGCTTCGTTCGATTGCCCAAAGTCTCGGAAAGTTTTTAGAAAAAGCGCACCTCGATCGAGCAACGCCTTGTGCCCAGAGCGTCAACGACAATGGCGCTTTGAAAAACGCAAAAACAACAAGAGGGAAAATCTCTCAACTTTGGACGGGCCCTTATCAAGAACGGAGGGTCCGATTCGAGCGCCGTATTAACTAAAAACTGCCCTGGACTTTTGTGCGTCGTACGAGTCCAAAATCGATCGGCTACGATGATATTTGGCGGAGCTACGGGCTGCGGAACGGAGCCCTGCTCGCAAACTCGCCCGTTCAAAAGGTAGACGTTTGATCGCACATATCTCGAAAACGGTTGATCCGATCGGAAAAATTCTTGAACAGGTCGACGCGCCGAGTAATTGCGCGTCGTCCTATGTGTCGCTCGTCGCGATCGAAAAAGAAAAAAAAAAATCGATTTTTTTCGAAAATTTTTTTTCAAGAAAAGGGTCCTATCTGGTGTAGAAAAACGCGCTCTTTCCAACGGCGCCAACCGCACTTCGATACGACCGTTCGTTTTCGACTTATTCCCGTTTAAGTGATCAAGAATTGTGTCGTTCTCCCGCCGGTCCGTGTAAGTTGATACCGTCGCTTACGCTGACGGTAAGTGGACGTTTAATCGCACATATCTCGAAAACGGTTGATCCGATCGGAAAAATTCTTGAACAGGTCGACTCGCCGAGTAATTGCGCGTCGTCCTATGTGTCGCTCGTCGCGATCGAAAAAGAAAAAAAAATCAATTTTTTTCGAAATTTTTTTTTCAAGAAAAGGGTCGTATCTGGTGTAGAAAAACGCGCTCTTTCCAACGGCGCCAACCGCACATCGATACGACCGTTCGTTCTCGACTTATTCCCGTTTAAGTGATCAATGTCGAAACACTCGCAAAATTGTGCGAACTGGATTTCCGAACGCGACTGCTGCTCAAATAAAAGAGCCACAGACACGATCTTGGCTTCGTTCGATTGCCCAAAGTCTCGGAAAGTTTTTAGAAAAAGCGCACCTCGATCGAGCAACGCCTTGTGCCCAGAGCGTCAACGACAATGGCGCTTTGAAAAACGCAAAAACAACAAGAGGGAAAATCTCTCAACTTTGGACGGGCCCTTATCAAGAACGGAGGGTCCGATTCGAGCGCCGTATTAACTAAAAACTGCCCTGGACTTTTGTGCGTCGTACGAGTCCAAAATCGATCGGCTACGATGATATTTGGCGGAGCTACGGGCTGCGGAACGGAGCCCTGCTCGCAAACTCGCCCGTTCAAAAGGTAGACGTTTGATCGCACATATCTCGAAAACGGTTGATCCGATCGGAAAAATTCTTGAACAGGTCGACGCGCCGAGTAATTGCGCGTCGTCCTATGTGTCGCTCGTCGCGATCGAAAAAGAAAAAAAAATCAATTTTTTTCGAAATTTTTTTTTCAAGAAAAGGGTCGTATCTGGTGTAGAAAAACGCGCTCTTTCCAACGGCGCCAACCGCACTTCGATACGACCGTTCGTTCTCGACTTATTCCCGTTTAATTGATCAATGTCGAAAAACTCGCAAAATTGTGCGAACTGGATTTCCGAACGCGACTGCTGCTCAAATAAAAGAGCCACAGACACGATCTTGGCTTCGTTCGATTGCCCAAAGTCTCGGAAAGTTTTTAGAAAAAGCGCACCTCGATCGAGCAACGCCTTGTGCCCAGAGCGTCAACGACAATGGCGCTTTGAAAAACGCAAAAACAACAAGAGGGAAAATCTCTCAACTTTGGACGGGCCCTTATCAAGAACGGAGGGTCCGATTCGAGCGCCGTATTAACTAGAAACTGCCCTGGACTTTTGTGCGTCGTACGAGTCCAAAATCGATCGGCTACGATGATATTTGGCGGAGCTACGGGCTGCGGAACGGAGCCCTGCTCGCAAACTCGCCCGTTCAAAAGGTAGACGTTTGATCGCACATATCTCGAAAACGGTTGATCCGATCGGAAAAATTCTTGAACAGGTCGACGCGCCGAGTAATTGCGCGTCGTCCTATGTGTCGCTCGTCGCGATCGAAAAAGAAAAAAAAATCAATTTTTTTCGAAATTTTTTTTTCAAGAAAAGGGTCGTATCTGGTGTAGAAAAACGCGCTCTTTCCAACGGCGCCAACCGCACTTCGATACGACCGTTCGTTCTCGACTTATTCCCGTTTAATTGATCAATGTCGAAAAACTCGCAAAATTGTGCGAACTGGATTTCCGAACGCGACTGCTGCTCAAATAAAAGAGCCACAGACACGATCTTGGCTTCGTTCGATTGCCCAAAGTCTCGGAAAGTTTTTAGAAAAAGCGCACCTCGATCGAGCAACGCCTTGTGCCCAGAGCGTCAACGACAATGGCGCTTTGAAAAACGCAAAAACAACAAGAGGGAAAATCTCTCAACTTTGGACGGGCCCTTATCAAGAACGGAGGGTCCGATTCGAGCGCCGTATTAACTAAAAACTGCCCTGGACTTTTGTGCGTCGTACGAGTCCAAAATCGATCGGCTACGATGATATTTGGCGGAGCTACGGGCTGCGGAACGGAGCCCTGCTCGCAAACTCGCCCGTTCAAAAGGTAGACGTTTGATCGCACATATCTCGAAAACGGTTGATCCGATCAGAAAAATTCTTGAACAGGTCGACGCGCCGAGTAATTGCGCGTCGTCCTATGTGTCGCTCGTCGCGATCGAAAAAGAAAAGAAAATCGATTTTTTTCGAAATTTTTTTTTCAAGAAAAGGGTCCTATCTGGTGTAGAAAAACGTGCTCTTTCCAACGGCGCCAACCGCACTTCGATACGACCGTTCGTTTTCGACTTATTCCCGTTTAAGTGATCAAGAATTGTGTCGTTCTCCCGCCGGTCCGTGTAAGTTGATACCGTCGCTTACGCTGACGGTAAGTGGACGTTTAATCGCACATATCTCGAAAACGGTTGATCCGATCGGAAAAATTCTTTAACAGGTCGACGCGCCGAGTAATTGCGCGTCGTCCTATGTGTCGCTCGTCGCGATCGAAAAAGAAAAAAAAATCGATTTTTTTCGAAATTTTTTTTTCAAGAAAAGGGTCCTATCTGGTGTAGAAAAACGCGCTCTTTCCCACGGCGCCAACCGCACTTCGATACGACCGTTCGTTCTCGACTTATTCCCGTTTAAGTGATCAAGGTCGAAAAACTCGCAAAATTGTGCGAACTGGATTTCCGAACGCGACTGCTGCTCAAATAAAAGAGCCACAGAGACGATCTTCGCCTCGTTCGATTGCCCAAAGTCTCGGAAAGTTTTTAGAAAAAGCGCACCTCGATCGAGCAACGCCTTGTGCCCAGAGCGTCAACGACAATGGCGCTTTGAAAAACGCAAAAACAACAAGAGGGAAAATCTCTCAACTTTGGACGGGCCCTTATCAAGAACGGAGGGTCCGATTCGAGCGCCGTATTAACTAAAAACTGCCCTGGACTTTTGTGCGTCGTACGAGTCCAAAATCGATCGGCTACGATGATATTTGGCGGAGCTACGGGCTGCGGAACGGAGCCCTGCTCGCAAACTCGCCCGTTCAAAAGGTAGACGTTTGATCGCACATATCTCGAAAACGGTTGATCCGATCGGAAAAATTCTTGAACAGGTCGACGCGCCGAGTAATTGCGCGTCGTCCTATGTGTCGCTCGTCGCGATCGAAAAAGAAAAAAAAATCGATTTTTTTCGAAATTTTTTTTTCAAGAAAAGGGTCCTATCTGGTGTAGAAAAACGCGCTCTTTCCCACGGCGCCAACCGCACTTCGATACGACCGTTCGTTCTCGACTTATTCCCGTTTAAGTGATCAAGGTCGAAAAACTCGCAAAATTGTGCGAACTGGATTTCCGAACGCGACAGCTGCTCAAATAAAAGAGCCACAGAGACGATCTTCGCCTCGTTCGATTTCCCAAAGTCTCGGAAAGTTTTTAGAAAAAGCGCACCTCGATCGAGCAACGCCTTGTGCCCAGAGCGTCAACGACAATGGCGCTTTGAAAAACGCAAAAACAACAAGAGGGAAAATCTCTCAATTTTGGACGGGCCCTTATCAAGAACGGAGGGTCCGATTCGAGCGCCGTATTAACTAAAAACTGCCCTGGACTTTTGTGCGTCGTACGAGTCCAAAATCGATCGGCTACGATGATATTTGGCGGAGCTACGGGCTGCGGAACGGAGCCCTGCTCGCAAACTCGCCCGTTCAAAAGGTAGACGTTTGATCGCACATATCTCGAAAACGGTTGATCCGATCGGAAAAATTCTTGAACAGGTCGACGCGCCGAGTAATTGCGCATCGTCCTATGTGTCGCTCGTCGCGATCGAAAAAGAAAAAAAAATCGATTTTTTTCGAAATTTTTTTTTCAAGAAAAGGGTCCTATCTGGTGTAGAAAAACGCGCTCTTTCCCACGGCGCCAACCGCACTTCGATACGACCGTTTGTTCTCGACTTATTCCCGTTTAAGTGATCAAGGTCGAAAAACTCGCAAAATTGTGCGAACTGGATTTCCGAACGCGACAGCTGCTCAAATAAAAGAGCCACAGAGACGATCTTCGCCTCGTTCGATTGCCCAAAGTCTCGGAAAGTTTTTAGAAAAAGCGCACCTCGATCGAGCAACGCCTTGTGCCCAGAGCGTCAACGACAATGGCGCTTTGAAAAACGCAAAAACAACAAGAGGGAAAATCTCTCAATTTTGGACGGGCCCTTATCAAGAACGGAGGGTCCGACTCGAGCGCCGTATTAACTAAAAACTGCCCTGGACTTTTGTGCGTCGTACGAGTCCAAAATCGATCGGCTACGATGATATTTGGCGGAGCTACGGGCTGCGGAACGGAGCCCTGCTCGCAAACTCGCCCGTTCAAAAGGTAGACGTTTGATCGCACATATCTCGAAAACGGTTGATCCGATCGGAAAAATTCTTGAACAGGTCGACGCGCCGAGTAATTGCGCGTCGTCCTATGTGTCGCTCGTCGCGATCGAAAAAGAAAAAAAAAAATCGATTTTTTTCGAAAATTTTTTTTCAAGAAAAGGGTCCTATCTGGTGTAGAAAAACGCGCTCTTTCCAACGGCGCCAACCGCACTTCGATACGACCGTTCGTTTTCGACTTATTCCCGTTTAAGTGATCAAGAATTGTGTCGTTCTCCCGCCGGTCCGTGTAAGTTGATACCGTCGCTTACGCTGACGGTAAGTGGACGTTTAATCGCACATATCTCGAAAACGGTTGATCCGATCGGAAAAATTCTTGAACAGGTCGACTCGCCGAGTAATTGCGCGTCGTCCTATGTGTCGCTCGTCGCGATCGAAAAAGAAAAAAAAATCAATTTTTTTCGAAATTTTTTTTTCAAGAAAAGGGTCGTATCTGGTGTAGAAAAACGCGCTCTTTCCAACGGCGCCAACCGCACATCGATACGACCGTTCGTTCTCGACTTATTCCCGTTTAAGTGATCAATGTCGAAACACTCGCAAAATTGTGCGAACTGGATTTCCGAACGCGACTGCTGCTCAAATAAAAGAGCCACAGACACGATCTTGGCTTCGTTCGATTGCCCAAAGTCTCGGAAAGTTTTTAGAAAAAGCGCACCTCGATCGAGCAACGCCTTGTGCCCAGAGCGTCAACGACAATGGCGCTTTGAAAAACGCAAAAACAACAAGAGGGAAAATCTCTCAACTTTGGACGGGCCCTTATCAAGAACGGAGGGTCCGATTCGAGCGCCGTATTAACTAAAAACTGCCCTGGACTTTTGTGCGTCGTACGAGTCCAAAATCGATCGGCTACGATGATATTTGGCGGAGCTACGGGCTGCGGAACGGAGCCCTGCTCGCAAACTCGCCCGTTCAAAAGGTAGACGTTTGATCGCACATATCTCGAAAACGGTTGATCCGATCGGAAAAATTCTTGAACAGGTCGACGCGCCGAGTAATTGCGCGTCGTCCTATGTGTCGCTCGTCGCGATCGAAAAAGAAAAAAAAATCAATTTTTTTCGAAATTTTTTTTTCAAGAAAAGGGTCGTATCTGGTGTAGAAAAACGCGCTCTTTCCAACGGCGCCAACCGCACTTCGATACGACCGTTCGTTCTCGACTTATTCCCGTTTAATTGATCAATGTCGAAAAACTCGCAAAATTGTGCGAACTGGATTTCCGAACGCGACTGCTGCTCAAATAAAAGAGCCACAGACACGATCTTGGCTTCGTTCGATTGCCCAAAGTCTCGGAAAGTTTTTAGAAAAAGCGCACCTCGATCGAGCAACGCCTTGTGCCCAGAGCGTCAACGACAATGGCGCTTTGAAAAACGCAAAAACAACAAGAGGGAAAATCTCTCAACTTTGGACGGGCCCTTATCAAGAACGGAGGGTCCGATTCGAGCGCCGTATTAACTAAAAACTGCCCTGGACTTTTGTGCGTCGTACGAGTCCAAAATCGATCGGCTACGATGATATTTGGCGGAGCTACGGGCTGCGGAACGGAGCCCTGCTCGCAAACTCGCCCGTTCAAAAGGTAGACGTTTGATCGCACATATCTCGAAAACGGTTGATCCGATCAGAAAAATTCTTGAACAGGTCGACGCGCCGAGTAATTGCGCGTCGTCCTATGTGTCGCTCGTCGCGATCGAAAAAGAAAAGAAAATCGATTTTTTTCGAAATTTTTTTTTCAAGAAAAGGGTCCTATCTGGTGTAGAAAAACGTGCTCTTTCCAACGGCGCCAACCGCACTTCGATACGACCGTTCGTTTTCGACTTATTCCCGTTTAAGTGATCAAGAATTGTGTCGTTCTCCCGCCGGTCCGTGTAAGTTGATACCGTCGCTTACGCTGACGGTAAGTGGACGTTTAATCGCACATATCTCGAAAACGGTTGATCCGATCGGAAAAATTCTTGAACAGGTCGACTCGCCGAGTAATTGCGCGTCGTCCTATGTGTCGCTCGTCGCGATCGAAAAAGAAAAAAAAATCAATTTTTTTCGAAATTTTTTTTTCAAGAAAAGGGTCGTATCTGGTGTAGAAAAACGCGCTCTTTCCAACGGCGCCAACCGCACATCGATACGACCGTTCGTTCTCGACTTATTCCCGTTTAAGTGATCAATGTCGAAACACTCGCAAAATTGTGCGAACTGGATTTCCGAACGCGACTGCTGCTCAAATAAAAGAGCCACAGACACGATCTTGGCTTCGTTCGATTGCCCAAAGTCTCGGAAAGTTTTTAGAAAAAGCGCACCTCGATCGAGCAACGCCTTGTGCCCAGAGCGTCAACGACAATGGCGCTTTGAAAAACGCAAAAACAACAAGAGGGAAAATCTCTCAACTTTGGACGGGCCCTTATCAAGAACGGAGGGTCCGATTCGAGCGCCGTATTAACTAAAAACTGCCCTGGACTTTTGTGCGTCGTACGAGTCCAAAATCGATCGGCTACGATGATATTTGGCGGAGCTACGGGCTGCGGAACGGAGCCCTGCTCGCAAACTCGCCCGTTCAAAAGGTAGACGTTTGATCGCACATATCTCGAAAACGGTTGATCCGATCGGAAAAATTCTTGAACAGGTCGACGCGCCGAGTAATTGCGCGTCGTCCTATGTGTCGCTCGTCGCGATCGAAAAAGAAAAAAAAATCAATTTTTTTCGAAATTTTTTTTTCAAGAAAAGGGTCGTATCTGGTGTAGAAAAACGCGCTCTTTCCAACGGCGCCAACCGCACTTCGATACGACCGTTCGTTCTCGACTTATTCCCGTTTAATTGATCAATGTCGAAAAACTCGCAAAATTGTGCGAACTGGATTTCCGAACGCGACTGCTGCTCAAATAAAAGAGCCACAGACACGATCTTGGCTTCGTTCGATTGCCCAAAGTCTCGGAAAGTTTTTAGAAAAAGCGCACCTCGATCGAGCAACGCCTTGTGCCCAGAGCGTCAACGACAATGGCGCTTTGAAAAACGCAAAAACAACAAGAGGGAAAATCTCTCAACTTTGGACGGGCCCTTATCAAGAACGGAGGGTCCGATTCGAGCGCCGTATTAACTAAAAACTGCCCTGGACTTTTGTGCGTCGTACGAGTCCAAAATCGATCGGCTACAATGATATTTGGCGGAGCTACGGGCTGCGGAACGGAGCCCTGCTCGCAAACTCGCCCGTTCAAAAGGTAGACGTTTGATCGCACATATCTCGAAAACGGTTGATCCGATCAGAAAAATTCTTGAACAGGTCGACGCGCCGAGTAATTGCGCGTCGTCCTATGTGTCGCTCGTCGCGATCGAAAAAGAAAAGAAAATCGATTTTTTTCGAAATTTTTTTTTCAAGAAAAGGGTCCTATCTGGTGTAGAAAAACGTGCTCTTTCCAACGGCGCCAACCGCACTTCGATACGACCGTTCGTTTTCGACTTATTCCCGTTTAAGTGATCAAGAATTGTGTCGTTCTCCCGCCGGTCCGTGTAAGTTGATACCGTCGCTTACGCTGATGGTAAGTGGACGTTTAATCGCACATCTCGAAAACGGTTGATCCGATCGGAAAAATTCTTGAACAGGTCGACGCGCCGAGTAATTTCGCGTCGTCCTATGTGTCGCTCGTCGCGATCGAAAAAGAAAAAAAAATCGATTTTTTTCGAAATTTTTTTTTCAAGAAAAGGGTCCTATCTGGTGTAGAAAAACGTGCTCTTTCCAACGGCGCCAACCGCACTTCGATACGACCGTTCGTTTTCGACTTATTCCCGTTTAAGTGATCAAGAATTGTGTCGTTCTCCCGCCGGTCCGTGTAAGTTGATACCGTCGCTTACGCTGACGGTAAGTGGACGTTTAATCGCACATATCTCGAAAACGGTTGATCCGATCGGAAAAATTCTTGAACAGGTCGACGCGCCGAGTAATTTCGCGTCGTCCTATGTGTCGCTCGTCGCGATCGAAAAAGAAAAAAAAATCGATTTTTTTCGAAATTTTTTTTTCAAGAAAAGGGTCCTATCTGGTGTAGAAAAACGCGCTCTTTCCAACGGCGCCAACCGCACTTCGATAGGACCGTTCGTTCTCGACTTATTCCCGTTTAAGTGATCAAGGTCGAAAAACTCGCAAAATTGTGCGAACTGGATTTCCGAACGCGACTGCTGCTCAAATAAAAGAGCCACAGAGACGATCTTGGCTTCGTTCGATTGCCCAAAGTCTCGGAAAGTTTTTAGAAAAAGCGCACCTCGATCGAGCAACGCCTTGTGCCCAGAGCGTCAACGACAATGGCGCTTTGAAAAACGCAAAAACAACAAGAGGGAAAATCTCTCAACTTTGGACGGGCCCTTATCAAGAACGGAGGGTCCGATTCGAGCGCCGTATTAACTAAAAACTGCCCTGGACTTTTGTGCGTCGTACGAGTCCAAAATCGATCGGCTACGATGATATTTGGCGGAGCTACGGGCTGCGGAACGGAGCCCTGCTCGCAAACTCGCCCGTTCAAAAGGTAGACGTTTGATCGCACATATCTCGAAAACGGTTGATCCGATCGGAAAAATTCTTGAACAGGTCGACGCGCCGAGTAATTGCGCGTCGTCCTATGTGTCGCTCGTCGCGATCGAAAAAGAAAAAAAAATCAATTTTTTTCGAAATTTTTTTTTCAAGAAAAGGGTCGTATCTGGTGTAGAAAAACGCGCTCTTTCCAACGGCGCCAACCGCACTTCGATACGACCGTTCGTTCTCGACTTATTCCCGTTTAATTGATCAATGTCGAAAAACTCGCAAAATTGTGCGAACTGGATTTCCGAACGCGACTGCTGCTCAAATAAAAGAGCCACAGACACGATCTTGGCTTCGTTCGATTGCCCAAAGTCTCGGAAAGTTTTTAGAAAAAGCGCACCTCGATCGAGCAACGCCTTGTGCCCAGAGCGTCAACGACAATGGCGCTTTGAAAAACGCAAAAACAACAAGAGGGAAAATCTCTCAACTTTGGACGGGCCCTTATCAAGAACGGAGGGTCCGATTCGAGCGCCGTATTAACTAAAAACTGCCCTGGACTTTTGTGCGTCGTACGAGTCCAAAATCGATCGGCTACGATGATATTTGGCGGAGCTACGGGCTGCGGAACGGAGCCCTGCTCGCAAACTCGCCCGTTCAAAAGGTAGACGTTTGATCGCACATATCTCGAAAACGGTTGATCCGATCGGAAAAATTCTTGAACAGGTCGACGCGCCGAGTAATTGCGCGTCGTCCTATGTGTCGCTCGTCGCGATCGAAAAAGAAAAAAAAATCAATTTTTTTCGAAATTTTTTTTTCAAGAAAAGGGTCGTATCTGGTGTAGAAAAACGCGCTCTTTCCAACGGCGCCAACCGCACTTCGATACGACCGTTCGTTCTCGACTTATTCCCGTTTAATTGATCAATGTCGAAAAACTCGCAAAATTGTGCGAACTGGATTTCCGAACGCGACTGCTGCTCAAATAAAAGAGCCACAGACACGATCTTGGCTTCGTTCGATTGCCCAAAGTCTCGGAAAGTTTTTAGAAAAAGCGCACCTCGATCGAGCAACGCCTTGTGCCCAGAGCGTCAACGACAATGGCGCTTTGAAAAACGCAAAAACAACAAGAGGGAAAATCTCTCAACTTTGGACGGGCCCTTATCAAGAACGGAGGGTCCGATTCGAGCGCCGTATTAACTAAAAACTGCCCTGGACTTTTGTGCGTCGTACGAGTCCAAAATCGATCGGCTACGATGATATTTGGCGGAGCTACGGGCTGCGGAACGGAGCCCTGCTCGCAAACTCGCCCGTTCAAAAGGTAGACGTTTGATCGCACATATCTCGAAAACGGTTGATCCGATCAGAAAAATTCTTGAACAGGTCGACGCGCCGAGTAATTGCGCGTCGTCCTATGTGTCGCTCGTCGCGATCGAAAAAGAAAAGAAAATCGATTTTTTTCGAAATTTTTTTTTCAAGAAAAGGGTCCTATCTGGTGTAGAAAAACGTGCTCTTTCCAACGGCGCCAACCGCACTTCGATACGACCGTTCGTTTTCGACTTATTCCCGTTTAAGTGATCAAGAATTGTGTCGTTCTCCCGCCGGTCCGTGTAAGTTGATACCGTCGCTTACGCTGACGGTAAGTGGACGTTTAATCGCACATATCTCGAAAACGGTTGATCCGATCGGAAAAATTCTTGAACAGGTCGACGCGCCGAGTAATTTCGCGTCGTCCTATGTGTCGCTCGTCGCGATCGAAAAAGAAAAAAAAATCGATTTTTTTCGAAATTTTTTTTTCAAGAAAAGGGTCCTATCTGGTGTAGAAAAACGCGCTCTTTCCAACGGCGCCAACCGCACTTCGATAGGACCGTTCGTTCTCGACTTATTCCCGTTTAAGTGATCAAGGTCGAAAAACTCGCAAAATTGTGCGAACTGGATTTCCGAACGCGACTGCTGCTCAAATAAAAGAGCCACAGAGACGATCTTGGCCTCGTTCGATTGCCCAAAGTCTCGGAAAGTTTTTAGAAAAAGCGCACCTCGATCGAGCAACGCCTTGTGCCCAGAGCGTCAACGACAATGGCGCTTTGAAAAACGCAAAAACAACAAGAGGGAAAATCTCTCAACTTTGGACGGGCCCTCATCGCGAACGGAGGGTCCGATTCGAGCGCCGTTTTTACTAAAAACTGCCCTGGACTTTTGTGCGTCGTACGAGTCCAAAATCGATCGGCTACGATGATATTTGGCGGAGCTACGGGCTGCGGAACGGAGCCCTGCTCGCAAACTCGCCCGTTCAAAAGGTAGACGTTTGATCGCACATATCTCGAAAACGGTTGATCCGATCAGAAAAATTCTTGAACAGGTCGACGCGCCGAGTAATTGCGCGTCGTCCTATGTGTCGCTCGTCGCGATCGAAAAAGAAAAAAAAATCAATTTTTTTCGAAATTTTTTTTTCAAGAAAAGGGTCGTATCTGGTGTAGAAAAACGCGCTCTTTCCAACGGCGCCAACCGCACTTCGATACGACCGTTCGTTCTCGACTTATTCCCGTTTAATTGATCAATGTCGAAAAACTCGCAAAATTGTGCGAACTGGATTTCCGAACGCGACTGCTGCTCAAATAAAAGAGCCACAGACACGATCTTGGCTTCGTTCGATTGCCCAAAGTCTCGGAAAGTTTTTAGAAAAAGCGCACCTCGATCGAGCAACGCCTTGTGCCCAGAGCGTCAACGACAATGGCGCTTTGAAAAACGCAAAAACAACAAGAGGGAAAATCTCTCAACTTTGGACGGGCCCTTATCAAGAACGGAGGGTCCGATTCGAGCGCCGTATTAACTAAAAACTGCCCTGGACTTTTGTGCGTCGTACGAGTCCAAAATCGATCGGCTACGATGATATTTGGCGGAGCTACGGGCTGCGGAACGGAGCCCTGCTCGCAAACTCGCCCGTTCAAAAGGTAGACGTTTGATCGCACATATCTCGAAAACGGTTGATCCGATCAGAAAAATTCTTGAACAGGTCGACGCGCCGAGTAATTGCGCGTCGTCCTATGTGTCGCTCGTCGCGATCGAAAAAGAAAAGAAAATCGATTTTTTTCGAAATTTTTTTTTCAAGAAAAGGGTCCTATCTGGTGTAGAAAAACGTGCTCTTTCCAACGGCGCCAACCGCACTTCGATACGACCGTTCGTTTTCGACTTATTCCCGTTTAAGTGATCAAGAATTGTGTCGTTCTCCCGCCGGTCCGTGTAAGTTGATACCGTCGCTTACGCTGACGGTAAGTGGACGTTTAATCGCACATATCTCGAAAACGGTTGATCCGATCGGAAAAATTCTTGAACAGGTCGACGCGCCGAGTAATTTCGCGTCGTCCTATGTGTCGCTCGTCGCGATCGAAAAAGAAAAAAAAATCGATTTTTTTCGAAATTTTTTTTTCAAGAAAAGGGTCCTATCTGGTGTAGAAAAACGCGCTCTTTCCAACGGCGCCAACCGCACTTCGATAGGACCGTTCGTTCTCGACTTATTCCCGTTTAAGTGATCAAGGTCGAAAAACTCGCAAAATTGTGCGAACTGGATTTCCGAACGCGACTGCTGCTCAAATAAAAGAGCCACAGAGACGATCTTGGCTTCGTTCGATTGCCCAAAGTCTCGGAAAGTTTTTAGAAAAAGCGCACCTCGATCGAGCAACGCCTTGTGCCCAGAGCGTCAACGACAATGGCGCTTTGAAAAACGCAAAAACAACAAGAGGGAAAATCTCTCAACTTTGGACGGGCCCTTATCAAGAACGGAGGGTCCGATTCGAGCGCCGTATTAACTAAAAACTGCCCTGGACTTTTGTGCGTCGTACGAGTCCAAAATCGATCGGCTACGATGATATTTGGCGGAGCTACGGGCTGCGGAACGGAGCCCTGCTCGCAAACTCGCCCGTTCAAAAGGTAGACGTTTGATCGCACATATCTCGAAAACGGTTGATCCGATCGGAAAAATTCTTGAACAGGTCGACGCGCCGAGTAATTGCGCGTCGTCCTATGTGTCGCTCGTCGCGATCGAAAAAGAAAAAAAAATCAATTTTTTTCGAAATTTTTTTTTCAAGAAAAGGGTCGTATCTGGTGTAGAAAAACGCGCTCTTTCCAACGGCGCCAACCGCACTTCGATACGACCGTTCGTTCTCGACTTATTCCCGTTTAATTGATCAATGTCGAAAAACTCGCAAAATTGTGCGAACTGGATTTCCGAACGCGACTGCTGCTCAAATAAAAGAGCCACAGACACGATCTTGGCTTCGTTCGATTGCCCAAAGTCTCGGAAAGTTTTTAGAAAAAGCGCACCTCGATCGAGCAACGCCTTGTGCCCAGAGCGTCAACGACAATGGCGCTTTGAAAAACGCAAAAACAACAAGAGGGAAAATCTCTCAACTTTGGACGGGCCCTTATCAAGAACGGAGGGTCCGATTCGAGCGCCGTATTAACTAAAAACTGCCCTGGACTTTTGTGCGTCGTACGAGTCCAAAATCGATCGGCTACGATGATATTTGGCGGAGCTACGGGCTGCGGAACGGAGCCCTGCTCGCAAACTCGCCCGTTCAAAAGGTAGACGTTTGATCGCACATATCTCGAAAACGGTTGATCCGATCAGAAAAATTCTTGAACAGGTCGACGCGCCGAGTAATTGCGCGTCGTCCTATGTGTCGCTCGTCGCGATCGAAAAAGAAAAGAAAATCGATTTTTTTCGAAATTTTTTTTTCAAGAAAAGGGTCCTATCTGGTGTAGAAAAACGTGCTCTTTCCAACGGCGCCAACCGCACTTCGATACGACCGTTCGTTTTCGACTTATTCCCGTTTAAGTGATCAAGAATTGTGTCGTTCTCCCGCCGGTCCGTGTAAGTTGATACCGTCGCTTACGCTGACGGTAAGTGGACGTTTAATCGCACATATCTCGAAAACGGTTGATCCGATCGGAAAAATTCTTGAACAGGTCGACGCGCCGAGTAATTGCGCGTCGTCCTATGTGTCGCTCGTCGCGATCGAAAAAGAAAAAAAAAATCGATTTTTTTCGAAATTTTTTTTTCAAGAAAAGGGTCCTATCTGGTGTAGAAAAACGCGCTCTTTCCAACGGCGCCAACCGCACTTCGATAGGACCGTTCGTTCTCGACTTATTCCCGTTTAAGTGATCAAGGTCGAAAAACTCGCAAAATTGTGCGAACTGGATTTCCGAACGCGACTGCTGCTCAAATAAAAGAGCCACAGAGACGATCTTGGCCTCGTTCGATTGCCCAAAGTCTCGGAAAGTTTTTAGAAAAAGCGCACCTCGATCGAGCAACGCCTTGTGCCCAGAGCGTCAACGACAATGGCGCTTTGAAAAACGCAAAAACAACAAGAGGGAAAATCTCTCAACTTTGGACGGGCCCTCATCGCGAACGGAGGGTCCGATTCGAGCGCCGTTTTTACTAAAAACTGCCCTGGACTTTTGTGCGTCGTACGAGTCCAAAATCGATCGGCTACGATGATATTTGGCGGAGCTACGGGCTGCGGAACGGAGCCCTGCTCGCAAACTCGCCCGTTCAAAAGGTAGACGTTTGATCGCACATATCTCGAAAACGGTTGATCCGATCAGAAAAATTCTTGAACAGGTCGACGCGCCGAGTAATTGCGCGTCGTCCTATGTGTCGCTCGTCGCGATCGAAAAAGAAAAAAAAATCAATTTTTTTCGAAATTTTTTTTTCAAGAAAAGGGTCGTATCTGGTGTAGAAAAACGCGCTCTTTCCAACGGCGCCAACCGCACTTCGATACGACCGTTCGTTCTCGACTTATTCCCGTTTAATTGATCAATGTCGAAAAACTCGCAAAATTGTGCGAACTGGATTTCCGAACGCGACTGCTGCTCAAATAAAAGAGCCACAGACACGATCTTGGCTTCGTTCGATTGCCCAAAGTCTCGGAAAGTTTTTAGAAAAAGCGCACCTCGATCGAGCAACGCCTTGTGCCCAGAGCGTCAACGACAATGGCGCTTTGAAAAACGCAAAAACAACAAGAGGGAAAATCTCTCAACTTTGGACGGGCCCTTATCAAGAACGGAGGGTCCGATTCGAGCGCCGTATTAACTAAAAACTGCCCTGGACTTTTGTGCGTCGTACGAGTCCAAAATCGATCGGCTACGATGATATTTGGCGGAGCTACGGGCTGCGGAACGGAGCCCTGCTCGCAAACTCGCCCGTTCAAAAGGTAGACGTTTGATCGCACATATCTCGAAAACGGTTGATCCGATCAGAAAAATTCTTGAACAGGTCGACGCGCCGAGTAATTGCGCGTCGTCCTATGTGTCGCTCGTCGCGATCGAAAAAGAAAAGAAAATCGATTTTTTTCGAAATTTTTTTTTCAAGAAAAGGGTCCTATCTGGTGTAGAAAAACGTGCTCTTTCCAACGGCGCCAACCGCACTTCGATACGACCGTTCGTTTTCGACTTATTCCCGTTTAAGTGATCAAGAATTGTGTCGTTCTCCCGCCGGTCCGTGTAAGTTGATACCGTCGCTTACGCTGACGGTAAGTGGACGTTTAATCGCACATATCTCGAAAACGGTTGATCCGATCGGAAAAATTCTTGAACAGGTCGACGCGCCGAGTAATTTCGCGTCGTCCTATGTGTCGCTCGTCGCGATCGAAAAAGAAAAAAAAATCGATTTTTTTCGAAATTTTTTTTTCAAGAAAAGGGTCCTATCTGGTGTAGAAAAACGCGCTCTTTCCAACGGCGCCAACCGCACTTCGATAGGACCGTTCGTTCTCGACTTATTCCCGTTTAAGTGATCAAGGTCGAAAAACTCGCAAAATTGTGCGAACTGGATTTCCGAACGCGACTGCTGCTCAAATAAAAGAGCCACAGAGACGATCTTGGCCTCGTTCGATTGCCCAAAGTCTCGGAAAGTTTTTAGAAAAAGCGCACCTCGATCGAGCGACGCCTTGTGCCCAGAGCGTCAACGACAATGGCGCTTTGAAAAACGCAAAAACAACAAGAGGGAAAATCTCTCAACTTTGGACGGGCCCTCATCGCGAACGGAGGGTCCGATTCGAGCGCCGTTTTTACTAAAAACTGCCCTGGACTTTTGTGCGTCGTACGAGTCCAAAATCGATCGGCTACGATGATATTTGGCGGAGCTACGGGCTGCGGAACGGAGCCCTGCTCGCAAACTCGCCCGTTCAAAAGGTAGACGTTTGATCGCACATATCTCGAAAACGGATGATCCGATCGGAAAAATTCTTGAACAGGTCGACGCGCCGAGTAATTGCGCGTCGTCCTATGTGTCGCTCGTCGCGATCGAAAAAGAAAAAAAAATAGATTTTTTTCGAAATTTTTTTTTCAAGAAAAGGGTCCTATCTGGTGTAGAAAAACGTGCTCTTTCCAACGGCGCCAACCGCACTTCGATACGACCGTTCGTTTTCGACTTATTCCCGTTTAAGTGATCAAGAATTGTGTCGTTCTCCCGCCGGTCCGTGTAAGTTGATACCGTCGCTTACGCTGACGGTAAGTGGACGTTTAATCGCACATATCTCGAAAACGGTTGATCCGATCGGAAAAATTCTTGAACAGGTCGACGCGCCGAGTAATTTCGCGTCGTCCTATGTGTCGCTCGTCGCGATCGAAAAAGAAAAAAAAATCGATTTTTTTCGAAATTTTTTTTTCAAGAAAAGGGTCCTATCTGGTGTAGAAAAACGCGCTCTTTCCAACGGCGCCAACCGCACTTCGATAGGACCGTTCGTTCTCGACTTATTCCCGTTTAAGTGATCAAGGTCGAAAAACTCGCAAAATTGTGCGAACTGGATTTCCGAACCCGACTGCTGCTCAAATAAAAGAGCCACAGAGACGATCTTGGCCTCGTTCGATTGCCCAAAGTCTCGGAAAGTTTTTAGAAAAAGCGCACCTCGATCGAGCGACGCCTTGTGCCCAGAGCGTCAACGACAATGGCGCTTTGAAAAACGCAAAAACAACAAGAGGGAAAATCTCTCAACTTTGGACGGGCCCTCATCGCGAACGGAGGGTCCGATTCGAGCGCCGTTTTTACTAAAAACTGCCCTGGACTTTTGTGCGTCGTACGGGTCCAAAATCGATCGGCTACGATGATATTTGGCGGAGCTACGGGCTGCGGAACGGAGCCCTGCTCGCAAACTCGCCCGTTCAAAAGGTAGACGTTTGATCGCACATATCTCGAAAACGGATGATCCGATCGGAAAAATTCTTGAACAGGTCGACGCGCCGAGTAATTGCGCGTCGTCCTATGTGTCGCTCGTCGCGCTCGAAAAAGAAAAAAAAATAGATTTTTTTCGAAATTTTTTTTTCAAGAAAAGGGTCCTATCTGGTGTAGAAAAACGTGCTCTTTCCAACGGCGCCAACCGCACTTCGATACGACCGTTCGTTTTCGACTTATTCCCGTTTAAGTGATCAAGAATTGTGTCGTTCTCCCGCCGGTCCGTGTAAGTTGATACCGTCGCTTACGCTGACGGTAAGTGGACGTTTAATGGCACATATCTCGAAAACGGTTGATCCGATCGGAAAAATTCTTGAACAGGTCGACGCGCCGAGTAATTGCGCGTCGTCCTATGTGTCGCTCGTCGCGATCGAAAAAGAAAAAAAAATCGATTTTTTTCGAAATTTTTTTTTCAAGAAAAGGGTCCTATCTGGTGTAGAAAAACGTGCTCTTTCCAACGGCGCCAACCGCACTTCGATACGACCGTTCGTTTTCGACTTATTCCCGTTTAAGTGATCAAGAATTGTGTCGTTCTCCCGCCGGTCCGTGTAAGTTGATACCGTCGCTTACGCTGACGGTAAGTGGACGTTTAATGGCACATATCTCGAAAACGGTTGATCCGATCGGAAAAATTCTTGAACAGGTCGACGCGCCGAGTAATTGCGCGTCGTCCTATGTGTCGCTCGTCGCGATCGAAAAAGAAAAAAAAATCGATTTTTTTCGAAATTTTTTTTTCAAGAAAAGGGTCCTATCTGGTGTAGAAAAACGTGCTCTTTCCAACGGCGCCAACCGCACTTCGATACGACCGTTCGTTTTCGACTTATTCCCGTTTAAGTGATCAAGAATTGTGTCGTTCTCCCGCCGGTCTGTGTAAGTTGATACCGTCGCTTACGCTGACGGTAAGTGGACGTTTAATCGCACATATCTCGAAAACGGTTGATCCGATCGGAAAAATTCTTGAACAGGTCGACGCGCCGAGTAATTGCGCGTCGTCCTATGTGTCGCTCGTCGCGATCGAAAAAGAAAAAAAAATAGATTTTTTTCGAAATTTTTTTTTCAAGAAAAGGGTCCTATCTGGTGTAGAAAAACGTGCTCTTTCCAACGGCGCCAACCGCACTTCGATACGACCGTTCGTTTTCGACTTATTCCCGTTTAAGTGATCAAGAATTGTGTCGTTCTCCCGCCGGTCCGTGTAAGTTGATACCGTCGCTTACGCTGACGGTAAGTGGACGTTTAATCGCACATATCTCGAAAACGGTTGATCCGATCGGAAAAATTCTTGAACAGGTCGACGCGCCGAGTAATTGCGCGTCGTCCTATGTGTCGCTCGTCGCGATCGAAAAAGAAAAAAAAATAGATTTTTTTCGAAATTTTTTTTCAAAGGTCGTATCGATCTGCGGTTGGCGCCGTTGGAAAGAGCGCATTTTTCTGCACGAAATAGAGCCCCATCTCGAAAAAAAAAAATTTTCGCTTAAACGCGAATAAGTCGAGAACCAAAGGTCGTATCGATCTGCGGTTGGCGCCGTTGGAAAGAGCGCTTTTTTCTGCACGAAATAGAGCCCCATCTCGAAAAAAAAAATTTTTCGCTTAAACGCGAATAAGTCGAGAACCAAAGGTCGTATCGATCTGCGGTTGGCGCCGTTGGAAAGAGCGCTTTTTTCTGCACGAAATAGAGCCCCATCTCGAAAAAAAAAAATTTTCGCTTAAACGCGAATAAGTCGAGAACCAAAGGTCGTATCGATCTGCGGTTGGCGCCATTGGAAAGAGCGCTTTTTTCTGCACGAAATAGAGCCCCATCTCGAAAAAAAAAAATTTTCGCTTAAACGCGAATAAGTCGAGAACCAAAGGTCGTATCGATCTGCGGTTGGCGCCGTTGGAAAGAGCGCTTTTTTCTGCACGAAATAGAGCCCCATCTCGAAAAAAAATTTTTTTCGCTTAAACGCGAATAAGTCGAGAACCAAAGGTCGTATCGATCTGCGGTTGGCGCCGTTGGAAAGAGCGCTTTTTTCTGCACGAAATAGAGCCCCATCTCGAAAAAAAAAAAATTTTTCGCTTAAACGCGAATAAGTCGAAAACCAAAGGTCGTATCGATCTGCGGTTGGCGCCGTTGGAAAGAGCGCTTTTTTCTGCACGAAATAGAGCCCCATCTCGAAAAAAAAAAATTTTTCGCTTAAACGCGAATAAGTCGAGAACCAAAGGTCGTATCGATCTGCGGTTGGCGCCGTTGGAAAGAGCGCTTTTTTCTGCACGAAATAGCCCCATCTCGAAAAAAAAAAATTTTCGCTTAAACGCGAATAAGTCGAGAACCAAAGGTCGTATCGATCTGCGGTTGGCGCCATTGGAAAGAGCGCTTTTTTCTGCACGAAATAGAGCCCCATCTCGAAAAAAAAAAATTTTCGCTTAAACGCGAATAAGTCGAGAACCAAAGGTCGTATCGATCTGCGGTTGGCGCCGTTGGAAAGAGCGCTTTTTTCTGCACGAAATAGAGCCCCATCTCGAAAAAAAATTTTTTTCGCTTAAACGCGAATAAGTCGAGAACCAAAGGTCGTATCGATCTGCGGTTGGCGCCGTTGGAAAGAGCGCTTTTTTCTGCACGAAATAGAGCCCCATCTCGAAAAAAAAAAAATTTTCGCTTAAACGCGAATAAGTCGAGAACCAAAGGTCGTATCGATCTGCGGTTGGCGCCGTTGGAATGAGCGCTTTTTTCTGCACGAAATAGAGCCCCATCTCGAAAAAAAAAAAATTTTCGCTTAAACGCGAATAAGTCGAGAACCAAAGGTCGTATCGATCTGCGGTTGGCGCCGTTGGAAAGAGCGCTTTTTTCTGCACGAAATAGAGCCCCATCTCGAAAAAAAAAAATTTTCGCTTAAACGCGAATAAGTCGAAAACCAAAGGTCGTATCGATCTGCGGTTGGCGCCGTTGGAAAGAGCGCTTTTTTCTGCACGAAATAGAGCCCCATCTCGAAAAAAAAAAATTTTCGCTTAAACGCGAATAAGTCGAGAACCAAAGGTCGTATCGATCTGCGGTTGGCGCCGTTGGAAAGAGCGCTTTTTTCTGCACGAAATAGAGCCCCATCTCGAAAAAAAAAAAATTTTCGCTTAAACGCGAATAAGTCGAGAACCAAAGGTCGTATCGATCTGCGGTTGGCGCCGTTGGAAAGAGCGCTTTTTTCTGCACGAAATAGAGCCCCATCTCGAAAAAAAAAAATTTTCGCTTAAACGCGAATAAGTCGAGAACCAAAGGTCGTATCGATCTGCGGTTGGCGCCGTTGGAAAGAGCGCTTTTTTCTGCACGAAATAGAGCCCCATCTCGAAAAAAAAATTTTTCGCTTAAACGCGAATAAGTCGAGAACCAAAGGTCGTATCGATCTGCGGTTGGCGCCGTTGGAAAGAGCGCTTTTTTCTGCACGAAATAGAGCCCCATCTCGAAAAAAAAAAATTTTCGCTTAAACGCGAATAAGTCGAAACCAAAGGTCGTATCGATCTGCGGTTGGCGCCGTTGGAAAGAGCGCTTTTTTCTGCACGAAATAGAGCCCCATCTCGAAAAAAAAAAATTTTCGCTTAAACGCGAATAAGTCGAGAACCAAAGGTCGTATCGATCTGCGGTTGGCGCCGTTGGAATGAGCGCTTTTTCTGCACGAAATAGAGCCCCATCTCGAAAAAAAAAAAATTTTCGCTTAAACGCGAATAAGTCGAGAACCAAAGGTCGTATCGATCTGCGGTTGGCGCCGTTGGAAAGAGCGCTTTTTTCTGCACGAAATAGAGCCCCATCTCGAAAAAAAAAAATTTTCGCTTAAACGCGAATAAGTCGAGAACCAAAGGTCGTATCGATCTGCGGTTGGCGCCGTTGGAAAGAGCGCTTTTTTCTGCACGAAATAGAGCCCCATCTCGAAAAAAAAAATTTTCGCTTAAACGCGAATAAGTCGAAACCAAAGGTCGTATCGATCTGCGGTTGGCGCCGTTGGAAAGAGCGCTTTTTTCTGCACGAAATAGAGCCCCATCTCGAAAAAAAAAAATTTTCGCTTAAACGCGAATAAGTCGAAACCAAAGGTCGTATCGATCTGCGGTTGGCGCCGTTGGAAAGAGCGCTTTTTTCTGCACGAAATAGAGCCCCATCTCGAAAAAAAAAAATTTTCGCTTAAACGCGAATAAGTCGAAAACCAAAGGTCGTATCGATCTGCGGTTGGCGCCGTTGGAAAGAGCGCTTTTTTCTGCACGAAATAGAGCCCCATCTCGAAAAAAAAAAATTTTCGCTTAAACGCGAATAAGTCGAAAACCAAAGGTCGTATCGATCTGCGGTTGGCGCCGTTGGAAAGAGCGCTTTTTTCTGCACGAAATAGAGCCCCATCTCGAAAAAAAAAAATTTTCGCTTAAACGCGAATAAGTCGAAAACCAAAGGTCGTATCGATCTGCGGTTGGCGCCGTTGGAAAGAGCGCTTTTTTCTGCACGAAATAGAGCCCCATCTCGAAAAAAAAAAAATTTTCGCTTAAACGCGAATAAGTCGAAAACCAAAGGTCGTATCGATCTGCGGTTGGCGCCGTTGGAAAGAGCGCTTTTTTCTGCACGAAATAGAGCCCCATCTCGAAAAAAAAAAATTTTCGCTTAAACGCGAATAAGTCGAAAACCAAAGGTCGTATCGATCTGCGGTTGGCGCCGTTGGAAAGAGCGCTTTTTTCTGCACGAAATAGAGCCCCATCTCGAAAAAAAAAAAATTTTCGCTTAAACGCGAATAAGTCGAAAACCAAAGGTCGTATCGATCTGCGGTTGGCGCCGTTGGAAAGAGCGCTTTTTTCTGCACGAAATAGAGCCCCATCTCGAAAAAAAAAAATTTCGCTTAAACGCGAATAAGTCGAAAACCAAAGGTCGTATCGATCTGCGGTTGGCGCCGTTGGAAAGAGCGCTTTTTTCTGCACGAAATAGAGCCCCATCTCGAAAAAAAAAAATTTTCGCTTAAACGCGAATAAGTCGAAAACCAAAGGTCGTATCGATCTGCGGTTGGCGCCGTTGGAAAGAGCGCTTTTTTCTGCACGAAATAGAGCCCCATCTCGAAAAAAAAAATTTTCGCTTAAACGCGAATAAGTCGAAAACCAAAGGTCGTATCGATCTGCGGTTGGCGCCGTTGGAAAGAGCGCTTTTTTCTGCACGAAATAGAGCCCCATCTCGAAAAAAAAAAAATTTTCGCTTAAACGCGAATAAGTCGAAAACCAAAGGTCGTATCGATCTGCGGTTGGCGCCGTTGGAAAGAGCGCTTTTTTCTGCACGAAATAGAGCCCCATCTCGAAAAAAAAAAATTTTCGCTTAAACGCGAATAAGTCGAGAACCAAAGGTCGTATCGATCTGCGGTTGGCGCCATTGGAAAGAGCGCTTTTTTCTGCACGAAATAGAGCCCCATCTCGAAAAAAAAATTTTCGCTTAAACGCGAATAAGTCGAGAACCAAAGGTCGTATCGATCTGCGGTTGGCGCCGTTGGAAAGAGCGCTTTTTTCTGCACGAAATAGAGCCCCATCTCGAAAAAAAAAATTTTCGCTTAAACGCGAATAAGTCGAAAACCAAAGGTCGTATCGATCTGCGGTTGGCGCCGTTGGAAAGAGCGCTTTTTTCTGCACGAAATAGAGCCCCATCTCGAAAAAAAAAAATTTTCGCTTAAACGCGAATAAGTCGAAAACCAAAGGTCGTATCGATCTGCGGTTGGCGCCGTTGGAAAGAGCGCTTTTTTCTGCACGAAATAGAGCCCCATCTCGAAAAAAAAAAATTTTCGCTTAAACGCGAATAAGTCGAAACCAAAGGTCGTATCGATCTGCGGTTGGCGCCGTTGGAAAGAGCGCTTTTTTCTGCACGAAATAGAGCCCCATCTCGAAAAAAAAAATTTTCGCTTAAACGCGAATAAGTCGAGAACCAAAGGTCGTATCGATCTGCGGTTGGCGCCGTTGGAAAGAGCGCTTTTTTCTGCACGAAATAGAGCCCCATCTCGAAAAAAAAAAATTTTCGCTTAAACGCGAATAAGTCGAAAACCAAAGGTCGTATCGATCTGCGGTTGGCGCCGTTGGAAAGAGCGCTTTTTTCTGCACGAAATAGAGCCCCATCTCGAAAAAAAAAAATTTTCGCTTAAACGCGAATAAGTCGAGAACCAAAGGTCGTATCGATCTGCGGTTGGCGCCGTTGGAAAGAGCGCTTTTTTCTGCACGAAATAGAGCCCCATCTCGAAAAAAAAAATTTTCGCTTAAACGCGAATAAGTCGAAACCAAAGGTCGTATCGATCTGCGGTTGGCGCCGTTGGAAAGAGCGCTTTTTTCTGCACGAAATAGAGCCCCATCTCGAAAAAAAAAAATTTTCGCTTAACCGCGAATAAGTCGAAAACCAAAGGTCGTATCGATCTGCGGTTGGCGCCGTTGGAAAGAGCGCTTTTTTCTGCACGAAATAGAGCCCCATCTCGAAAAAAAAAAATTTTCGCTTAAACGCGAATAAGTCGAAAACCAAAGGTCGTATCGATCTGCGGTTGGCGCCGTTGGAAAGAGCGCTTTTTTCTGCACGAAATAGAGCCCCATCTCGAAAAAAAAAAATTTTCGCTTAAACGCGAATAAGTCGAAAACCAAAGGTCGTATCGATCTGCGGTTGGCGCCGTTGGAAAGAGCGCTTTTTTCTGCACGAAATAGAGCCCCATCTCGAAAAAAAAAAATTTTCGCTTAAACGCGAATAAGTCGAAAACCAAAGGTCGTATCGATCTGCGGTTGGCGCCGTTGGAAAGAGCGCTTTTTTCTGCACGAAATAGAGCCCCATCTCGAAAAAAAAAAATTTTCGCTTAAACGCGAATAAGTCGAAAACCAAAGGTCGTATCGATCTGCGGTTGGCGCCGTTGGAAAGAGCGCTTTTTTCTGCACGAAATAGAGCCCCATCTCGAAAAAAAAAAATTTTCGCTTAAACGCGAATAAGTCGAAAACCAAAGGTCGTATCGATCTGCGGTTGGCGCCGTTGGAAAGAGCGCTTTTTTCTGCACGAAATAGAGCCCCATCTCGAAAAAAAAAAATTTTCGCTTAAACGCGAATAAGTCGAGAACCAAAGGTCGTATCGATCTGCGGTTGGCGCCGTTGGAAAGAGCGCTTTTTTCTGCACGAAATAGAGCCCCATCTCGAAAAAAAAAATTTTCGCTTAAACGCGAATAAGTCGAAACCAAAGGTCGTATCGATCTGCGGTTGGCGCCGTTGGAAAGAGCGCTTTTTTCTGCACGAAATAGAGCCCCATCTCGAAAAAAAAAAATTTTCGCTTAAACGCGAATAAGTCGAGAACCAAAGGTCGTATCGATCTGCGGTTGGCGCCGTTGGAAAGAGCGCTTTTTTCTGCACGAAATAGAGCCCCATCTCGAAAAAAAAAATTTTCGCTTAAACGCGAATAAGTCGAAAACCAAAGGTCGTATCGATCTGCGGTTGGCGCCGTTGGAAAGAGCGCTTTTTTCTGCACGAAATAGAGCCCCATCTCGAAAAAAAAAAATTTTCGCTTAAACGCGAATAAGTCGAAAACCAAAGGTCGTATCGATCTGCGGTTGGCGCCGTTGGAAAGAGCGCTTTTTTCTGCACGAAATAGAGCCCCATCTCGAAAAAAAAAATTTTCGCTTAAACGCGAATAAGTCGAAAACCAAAGGTCGTATCGATCTGCGGTTGGCGCCGTTGGAAAGAGCGCTTTTTTTCTGCACGAAATAGAGCCCCATCTCGAAAAAAAAAAAAATTTTCGCTTAAACGCGAATAAGTCGAAAACCAAAGGTCGTATCGATCTGCGGTTGGCGCCGTTGGAAAGAGCGCTTTTTTCTGCACGAAATAGAGCCCCATCTCGAAAAAAAAAAATTTTCGCTTAAACGCGAATAAGTCGAAAACCAAAGGTCGTATCGATCTGCGGTTGGCGCCGTTGGAAAGAGCGCTTTTTTCTGCACGAAATAGAGCCCCATCTCGAAAAAAAAAAAATTTTCGCTTAAACGCGAATAAGTCGAAAACCAAAGGTCGTATCGATCTGCGGTTGGCGCCGTTGGAAAGAGCGCTTTTTTCTGCACGAAATAGAGCCCCATCTCGAAAAAAAAAAATTTTCGCTTAAACGCGAATAAGTCGAAAACCAAAGGTCGTATCGATCTGCGGTTGGCGCCGTTGGAAAGAGCGCTTTTTTCTGCACGAAATAGAGCCCCATCTCGAAAAAAAAAAATTTTCGCTTAAACGCGAATAAGTCGAGAACCAAAGGTCGTATCGATCTGCGGTTGGCGCCGTTGGAAAGAGCGCTTTTTTCTGCACGAAATAGAGCCCCATCTCGAAAAAAAAAATTTTCGCTTAAACGCGAATAAGTCGAGAACCAAAGGTCGTATCGATCTGCGGTTGGCGCCGTTGGAAAGAGCGCTTTTTTCTGCACGAAATAGAGCCCCATCTCGAAAAAAAAAAATTTTCGCTTAAACGCGAATAAGTCGAGAACCAAAGGTCGTATCGATCTGCGGTTGGCGCCATTGGAAAGAGCGCTTTTTTCTGCACGAAATAGAGCCCCATCTCGAAAAAAAAATTTTTCGCTTAAACGCGAATAAGTCGAGAACCAAAGGTCGTATCGATCTGCGGTTGGCGCCGTTGGAAAGAGCGCTTTTTTCTGCACGAAATAGAGCCCCATCTCGAAAAAAAAAAATTTTCGCTTAAATGCGAATAAGTCGAAAACCAAAGGTCGTATCGATCTGCGGTTGGCGCCGTTGGAAAGAGCGCTTTTTTCTGCACGAAATAGAGCCCCATCTCGAAAAAAAAAATTTTCGCTTAAACGCGAATAAGTCGAGAACCAAAGGTCGTATCGATCTGCGGTTGGCGCCGTTGGAAAGAGCGCTTTTTTCTGCACGAAATAGAGCCCCATCTCGAAAAAAAAAAATTTTCGCTTAAACGCGAATAAGTCGAAAACCAAAGGTCGTATCGATCTGCGGTTGGCGCCGTTGGAAAGAGCGCTTTTTTCTGCACGAAATAGAGCCCCATCTCGAAAAAAAAAATTTTCGCTTAAATGCGAATAAGTCGAAAACCAAAGGTCGTATCGATCTGCGGTTGGCGCCGTTGAAAGAGCGCTTTTTTCTGCACGAAATAGAGCCCCATCTCGAAAAAAAAAAATTTTCGCTTAAACGCGAATAAGTCGAGAACCAAAGTTCGTATCGATCTGCGGTTGGCGCCGTTGGAATGAGCGCTTTTTTCTGCACGAAATAGAGCCCCATCTCGAAAAAAAAAAAATTTTCGCTTAAACGCGAATAAGTCGAGAACCAAAGGTCGTATCGATCTGCGGTTGGCGCCGTTGGAAAGAGCGCTTTTTTCTGCACGAAATAGAGCCCCATCTCGAAAAAAAAAAATTTTCGCTTAAATGCGAATAAGTCGAAAACCAAAGGTCGTATCGATCTGCGGTTGGCGCCGTTGGAAAGAGCGCTTTTTTCTGCACGAAATAGAGCCCCATCTCGAAAAAAAAAAATTTTCGCTTAAACGCGAATAAGTCGAGAACCAAAGGTCGTATCGATCTGCGGTTGGCGCCGTTGGAATGAGCGCTTTTTTCTGCACGAAATAGAGCCCCATCTCGAAAAAAAAAAATTTTCGCTTAAACGCGAATAAGTCGAGAACCAAAGGTCGTATCGATCTGCGGTTGGCGCCGTTGGAAAGAGCGCTTTTTTCTGCACGAAATAGAGCCCCATCTCGAAAAAAAAAAATTTTCGCTTAAACGCGAATAAGTCGAGAACCAAAGGTCGTATCGATCTGCGGTTGGCGCCGTTGGAAAGAGCGCTTTTTTCTGCACGAAATAGAGCCCCATCTCGAAAAAAAAAAATTTTCGCTTAAACGCGAATAAGTCGAAAACCAAAGGTCGTATCGATCTGCGGTTGGCGCCGTTGGAAAGAGCGCTTTTTTCTGCACGAAATAGAGCCCCATCTCGAAAAAAAAAAATTTTTCGCTTAAACGCGAATAAGTCGAAAACCAAAGGTCGTATCGATCT